>JARBWK010000004.1:153909608-155374243 GCA_030556195.1 Anolis apletophallus
TGTTTCAGCTTGGGAACATCAGGAAGACTTAGCACTGATACTGTACTGTGAGAAAGACTAACGAATAAATGACTATTGTTCTCATTTAGAGGTGTAACTTAGAGATGTGATGCATATGGAAATGTGATGTTTATTGGATTAATGAAATGTCATGTAACAACAGTAATCACCAGCCAATTATGATTGTTTTTATCCATGAAGAAGGGGAGGGCTTAACTGAAATGCCTCCATTGGGGTATAAAAGTCTTTGTATTGAAAGTGACGGGGTCTTTTGCCCCTGATAGTAAAGCAGGTTTGGTACTTTTCCGAGCATAAAAAGTACAGTCAGAGAGTGATGCTACTTACGTGTCAACTCTGAAAAAGAGGGTTTTGGTGCCAGAAATCAGACAGGCACTTGCAATGAAAGACTAACACTGTGATTAAATGCATTTTAATACACCCTGTGCCCAATTTGAGATAATATAGGCTAGATGGGTGGAAACAGTGCAGTTTGAGCTATGGAAAAGTTAATGAATGGGAAACACCACTGCGCATGGCAAAGAGTCTGACCATCACCGCAGCTGGCAGGCAGCCCGGAAATAATGTTTCAAGTCAGGAACAGAGAGACTCAGCATTGATAACTGCACTGTGTGAAAGAAATAACTTATAGATGGCTATTTTTCTCATTCTTAGGTATGACAAAGATGTGATGCTAATGAAAGATGCAGAGTTTATTGGATTAATGAAATGTCATGTAAGCAACTGTAATCACCAGCCAATTATGATTGTTTTATCCATGAAGAAGGGGTGGGCTTAACTGGAATGACCATTAGGGTATAAATGTCTCTGTATGAAAAGTGACGGGGTCTTTGCCCCATCTGCAGCTGTGTTCTGCTGGCAGAAGCCCACCAGCTGGTGAGAATAAATCCTCTTGATTTTCATCTATTTCACAGTTGCCGTGTCTTCTTCCTCACCCTTGCGCCCGCACGAATAAGCAGCTTGGTAAAGTTAACTTGGTACTTGGAGTTCCATAACTCCCAGTTTTACCTGCTTCAATAGCAGCGTGTTCTGCTGGCAGAAGCCCTCCAGCTGGTGCCAGAATAAACCTGTTTGATTTTTCACCTACTTCACAGTTGTCGTGTGTTCTCCCTCATCCTTGCGCCCGCACGTTCAGGTAGCTTGCTAAAGTTAACTTGGTACTCGGAGTTCCATAACTCCTTGATTTGGCTGCTTCAGTTCCCTCCCCCTGCCATAAATCAAAGCTAGCTCTGGGTCCTTCCACACAGCCATATAACTCACAATAATCCACAATATCTGCTTTGAACTGGGTTATCTGAGTCCACACTGCCATATAATCCAGATCAAAGTGGGATTTTTATGGAATTGTATACAGCTTGTGGAAGGGGCCCATGAGTTTGGAAGCCTCTCTATGCAGGAGTCTATTTATACCTCTGGAAAGGATTGCCAAGAATACTTCAAAGGGTTTAGGGCAGGCCTGGGAAAAAGTTGGGCCTACCAGGTGTTTTGGACTCCAACTCCCAGCATTCCTAGCAGCCTCAGGCCCCTTCCTCGCTTAAGCAGCTGAGGGGGAAAAGGAAGGGGCCTGAGGCTGCTAGGAATGCTGGGAGTTGGAGTCCAAAACACCTGGTAGGCCCAAATTTGCCCAGGCCTCAAGCCCCTTCCTTTCCCCCCTCAGCTGCTTAAGCGAGGAAGGGGCCTGAGGTTGCTAGGAATGCTGGGAGTTGGAGTCCAAAACATCTGGTAGACCCAGCTTTGCCCAGGCCTGGTTTATGGACACTTTTGTATCAACATTGTGTTGTGTCATCAAAATGCGCGCTGTCTCGCGACTGGGAACCCCCTCCTCCCGCAGCACGGCTCGCGAATATATATTTTTTTTAATTTCTTGTTGCTGTTCGTCTTCTTTTTCTTCTTTTTCTTTTTTTTCAGTTTCCTGCGCCCGCCCGCCCGCTTGCCTGCCTGGCCTGGGCTCGAGCCAAGACCGCTCTTCCGCAGCGCTTTGGCGCCGGTGGTTTGCCGCGCGCTGATTGGCCGTTTTGAAAGCGGCGGCCCGTCCTCATTGGCGCGTTGGCGGCGGCTCGGCGCGGTTCATTTGAATCCTCCTCTCGCTCGGCTGCCTGAGGGAGGCTTGCAGAGAGAGAGAGAGAGGCGGAGAGAGAGGAGGGCGGCTGAGCGCGGCGTGGGTCTGGAGGGGCAGCGCCCGCGAGTGGAGCACGGGTAAGGGGCCAGGTGGGCGGCGGCGGCTCGGTCCCCCAGAAAGCCACGCTAGGAGTTGGGAACCTCAGCCTCGTGGAGCACCCTTCAGGCCGAAAGGCAGGCGTGGCTAGCCTAGTTTTCCGGGCCCTGCAGCACCCAGCCACCTCCTGCACCCACACTGTAGAAAGGATGCTGCCAGGCCTCACTCTCCCTGCCCAGGAATCCTTGGCGTTCTCCTTTGGGCCCTCTGTGGCCTTGTGGAAACTCCCACGACCCCAGGGCAGTTGAAGTGGAGTCACGCCGCATTCAGAAAGGGAGCCTCCATCAATTCGACATAGAAAAAACTTATTTTGAACTACTTTCAAAATAAGCACTGCACAATTAAACAGGAAATCACACTTTCCACCCAGGAACAGATTAACCCCCAATTCGTTACATAGTGTAATTTAGGGCAGTATTTCCCAACCTTTTTTGAGCCGTGGCACACTTTTAACATTTAAAAAATCCGGGGGCACACCACCAACCAAAATGACACAAAATGACTGTAACACAGTAAAGAACGGCTGGGGGATGGTGACCTGCTGGGAGTGCCGAAGCCAGGGGAGGGGGAGGAGCCAGGCCGCACCATGCCCTGCCCCCTCTCCCGGCTTCAGTTCTCCCATAACTTCGCCAGCCTTGAGGGGGTAGTGCTAAGCCAGCATTGTGCTGGCTCTGCCACCGCTGGCTTGGCACTGCCCCCTCAAGGCTGGCGAAGCTGTGGGAGCGCTGAAGCCAGGGGAGGGGGCGGAGTCAGGCCGCACCATGCCCTGCCCCCTCCCCCCGGCTTCAGTTCTTAATGCTGGCTTGGCACTGCCCTCTCAAAGCTGGCGAAGCTGTGGGAGTGCTGAAGCCGGGGGGGGGAGGGGCGGAGACAGGCTGCGTCATGCCCCCCCCCTGGCTTCAGCTCTCCCACAGGAGGAGCATGAGCGGTGGACGGGCTTCAGTAGGCAAGGCTCCTCCGCGCAGCTTCAACAAGCAAGGGGCGGGAGTCATAGCAGATTGGAGGCTGGTTGGGGAAACGGCCGAAGGAGGCGGCGCCCCGGTCCCTTCTTTTTCTTCGCCGCCGCCTGGCTCTTCTTCCTCCTCTCCCACGCAGCAGGAGTTTGGCAGGAGGAGGGGGGAAGGAAGGGGGGCAGAGAGCTTTTCTCACGGCTCACCTGATGATCGCTCACGGCACACTAGTGTGCCACGGCACACTGATTTAGGGTTTCCATTGGGGGGGGTGGAGAGACAAAGGGGGCCAGTTAGGCTCTCCTGCTTCATTCCAGCCCCTTCTACACAGCTGTATAAAGCCCACATTGAACTGGGTTATATGGCAGTGTGGACTCAGATAACCTAGTTCGGTGTTTCCCAACCTTTTTTGAGCCGTGGCACACTTTTTACATTTGCAAAATCCTGGGGCACACCACCGACACAAAATGACACTCTAACACAGTAATACAGTGTTTCTCAACCACTGTGCCGTGGCACACTAGTGTGCCGTGAGCAATCATCAGGTGTGCCGCGAGAAAAGCTCTCTGCCCCCCTTCCTTCCCCCCTCCTCCTGCCGAACTCCTGCTGCTTGGGGGCCGGGTGGCGGTGAAGAAAAAGAAGGGGCTGAGGCGCCGCCTCCTTCAGCCGTTTCCCCAGCCAGCCTCCAATCCACCATGACTCGCTGAAGCCGCACGGAGGAGGAGCCCCGTCCACTGAAGCCCGTCCACCACTCATGCTCCTTCTCTGTGGGATTGCTGAAGCCGGGGGAGGGGGCAGGGCATGGTGCCCTCCCCCACCCCCTGGCTTCAGCGCTCACACAGCTTCGCCAGCCTTGAGGAGGCAGTGCCAAGCCAGCAGTGGCAGAGCCAGCACAATCCTGGCTTGGCACTGTCCCCTCAAGGCGGGCGAAGCTGTGGGAGAACTGAAGCCGGGGGGAGGGGGCCGGGCATGGTGCCCTCCCCCACCCCCTGGCTTCAGCGCTCACACAGCTTCGCCAGCCTTGAGGGGACAGTGCCAAGCCAGCAGTGGCAGAGCCAGCACAATGCTGGCTTGGCACTGTCCCTCAAGGCGGGCGAAGCTGTGGGAGAACTGAAGCCGGGGGGAGGGGGCCGGGCATGGTGCCCTCCCCCACCCCCTGGCAGCAGCGCTCACACCGCTTTGCCAGCCGTGAGGGGGCCGTGCCAAGCCAGCAGTGGCAGAGCCAGCACAATGCTGGCTTGGCACTGTCCCCTCAAGGCGGGCGAAGCTGTGGGAGAACTGAAGCCGGGGGGAGGGGGCCGGGCATGGTGCCCTCCCCCACCCCCTGGCTTCAGCGCTCACACAGCTGCGCCAGCCTTGAGGGGGCAGTGCCAAGCCAGCGGTGGCAGAGCCAGCACAATGATGGCTTGGCACTGTCCCCTCAAGGCGGGCGAAGCTGTGGGAGAACTGAAGCCGGGGGGAGGGGGCCGGGCATGGCCTGGCTCCTCCCCCGGCTTTGGCACTCCCAGCAGCTGCTCCCAGCAGGCCACCATCCCCCAGCCGTTCTTTACTGTGTTAGAGTGTCATTTTGTGTCATTTTGGTTGGTGGTGTGCCCCCGGATTTTTTTAATGTTAAAAGTGTGCCGCAGCTCAAAAAAAGTTGGGAAACACTGCTCTAAGAGATAATATGTTTTTTATTTATTTTTTTACTTATTTATTTATTGTTCGGTCTTATATTCCGCTCCTCCCTGCAGGCTCGGGGCAGATAACAGCATAAAAATAGGCAACATGTACCAACCATGCAGCCATACAATAAGAACATAAAACGCATATCACATCCCAAGGTACAAGAGCATTTCCTTGAACCCGAGGCACAGTTATACTAGGCAATTACACTGGCCGGTTTGCCTAGTCAAATGCTAGTCTGAAGAGGGCGGTCTTGCAAGCCCTTCGGAAAGGGATGAGCTCTGGGATGGCTCGGGTGTCATTTAAATGTATTTATACACTCAGTGTGAAACCTGGGCCTGTTTCGATGAACACAACATAGATATCCTGGCAGGAATGGCAGAAAGACACAAACTTCCCACACAGAACTCCCATAACCAAGAGAAAATGCTATAAGAGTTTGGTGGGCATTGACCTTGAGTTTTGGAGCTTTTGAGTTTTTGAGTTCACCTACATCCAGAGAGCACTGTGGACTCAAACAATGTTAGATCAGGACCAAACTTGGCATGAATACTCAACATGCCCAAATATGAACGCAGATGGAGTTCAGGGGAAATAAACATTGACATTTGGGAGTTGTAGTTGCTGGGATTTATAGTTCCCCTACAACCAAAGAGCATTCTGAACCCCACCAATGATAGAACTGGGCCAAACTTCCCACACAGAACCCCCAGGAGGCAAGAGGAGGTCTCTACTTGGGGAAAGGGAGGCGGGCCTTCCCAATGCATGGAGAGGGAGAGACCAAGTAGACAACCGGGGGTTGTAATTTTGTGCCTTTATCGAAGTAGGGTTTTTAGGGTTTTTATACTTCAACAAACTAGACTCCCCCCCCCCCCGGAAGTTCCAATTTCCCACGGCACACCTGATGATTGGGAAACACTGACCTAGTTCAAAGATATTGTGGATTATCTGGCTTGCTATTCTGGGTTTGATGGCTGTGTGAAAGGGCCCTCACTTTCCTCTATCTCATCCAGATTTGGGGGTTCATTTGGGAGTATATTATTGGGACATTACTCACGATACTTTATCTGTTGCCTAAATACAGACCTGGTTACTTTCTAGTTCTTTATACACCTGCACATGACTCTCCAGCCCCCCCCCCCCACACACACACACCCTTTCTAATACAACTAATCAGTGGTTGTCAATCTGTGGGTCCCCAGGTGTTTTGGCCTACAACTCCCACAAATCCCAGCCAGTTTACCTGGGTTAGGATTTCTGGGAGTTGAAGGCCAAAACCGGGAATGTGGCACAGCTGGCTGGGTCTCAGCTGCATACGATCTCTATTGGCCATGAGTTCGAGGTGGGCTCTCGGCCTATTGTGTAGCCTGTTGTCAACCTTTGCAACCTGAAAGACGGTTGCATCTGTCAAGTAGGAAATTAAGGTACCACATAGTGGGGAGGCTAAATTTAACTGATTTACGAGGCCATAAAAAGATTTACAGAAAACACGCTGAGGTATGAAGGAGTGCGACGGCTACCCCTGGTGGCCAGATATTAAATTGCCTCTGTCTGTCTTGTGTGTTTGTGTGTCTAAATGTAATGTGCACATTGTAATCCGCCCTGCGGGGTGAGAAGGGTGGAATTGAAATGAAATAATTAAATAAAACATCTGGGGACCCACAGGTCCCATCACTATATATAATACCAACTTCTTTTGAATTATTTTGTTCAGGGATTTTGGCATGCTTTTTTCTTTTATTTCTTTTAGAGGAACCAAGCTTGTCATTCTTCGGCATATGTTATAAATATGTGTTGGTCTTCCCTGAGACATGGAAAAGACTGGAATGACCCCCAGAGTTTCTAAAGCACTCTTTTGAGTCAATGAAAGCAAAGAGGAACCTGTGAATTTGATCTCTCTCCAGGTGGAGGTTCATATAATCAGGTGCCACATGGAACTGCAGGTTAATACTAAGTTACTCCAGGTTGATTGTAGCAAACAAGGAAAACGTAGAACAGATGCTCACTAGTTGAAGAATAGAATTCTTAATATTGTCCTTAAGTACAGATGTCTGATAGACATATTCTTCCCCATTTGGTGATTTTTTCACAGTGTTCAGGTAACTAGGGGCCCTTCCGCACAGCCATATAACCCAAATATCAAGGCAGAAAATCCCACAATATCTGGTTTGAACTGGGGGCTCTTCCACACAGCCTATATCCCAAAATATCAAGGCAGAAAATCCCACATTATCTGAGTGTGGACTCAGAGAACCACGTTCAAAGCAGATATTGTGGGATTTTCCGCCTTGATATATTGGGATATAGGGTTGTGTGGAAGGGCCCTGGGTTATCTGAGTCCACACTGCCATATAACTCAGTTCAAAGCAGATAATGTGAGATTTTATTCAGCTTTGTGGAAGTGGGCTAAGTGCTACAAATGGCCATTCAGAGGGCCCTTCCGCACAGCCATGTAACCCAGAATATCAAGGCAGAAAATCCCACAATATTTGCTTTGAACTGGGGGCTCTTCCACACAGCCCTATATCCCAGAATATCAATTTATTTACTTTATTTCTATACCACAATTTCTCAGCCTTCGGGTGACTCAATGTGGTGAACTATCTGGGTTTTCCTTTTTTTCTTGTTTTTCCTGTTACAGTAATCTTTAACCTTTTTCATATCTTTCTTTAACTATATTGTTCTCACTCTTTCGATGTTATTAAGAAATGATACAGTGGTCTTAGTGACATTTTTGTTTTATTATGTAAAATTCAATAAAAATGTGGTGAACAATAGCAAAATTCAATGCTAGACATCATAAAACACACAAACAATTGAAACAATATAATAACAATAAATTAAACATCATTAAAAACAACTCATTTGTGTCTCATGATTAAAAACAAGATCTGGTCTCATAATCCAATTGTTCCATATTCCAATATTCATTAACTGCCTATCAAGGCAGGAAATCCAACATTATCTGAGTGTGGACTCGGATAACCCAGTTTAAAGCAGCTATTGTGGGATTTTCTGCCTTGATATTCTGGGATATAGGGCTGTGTGGAAGGGCCCCCAGTTTGACTTGAGGATAGATAGGTGTGTGTGTTAATTTCTTTGCATCTTTAACAAAGGCATCTTAAAAGAAACCCTACTCTGCATTTTTCTGCTCAAGTAGGAACAGATGTTCAGTGCTGAGTCCCCTCAGGGGGAAAAAGGTGGGGTATAAATAAATAAATAACAACACCTCCCTCTCAATCTGTGCACGGGTATGTGATGAAAGTCTCTATGGGGTATCCTTTCTTTATAAATTCCTCATCCCTCAACTGGCAGTAAATAAGTAAACTGGAACTAAAATTGATCTCTCATTTGCTTCATTAATATCAAGGCACTAGTAGAAGAAAACATCTTTGCTCTGAATGGCCAAGTTGGAAGTTGTGCAGGAATAGACATGCATGTCAGTTCAAGTATTCCCCAAAAGAACCATTAGAACAGAGGATTTAAAAAAATAAATAAAAACATTTAATATGCACCTGTAATTCCAAATGCTTATTCTTCTCCTGTTTCAGGCACAACATCACAGCATAATGGATGAATACACAAAAATCGAAAAGATTGGTGAAGGTAAGTAAAGATCTGTTACATAAACGAGGCCCTTCTTACAGCTCCAACCCGACCGTGCACACATGGAGCTACAGCTCTGCTTAAGGTGGAGGAATCATGAAGGTTGATGGTTCCAGTAGTCCTAGGCCCCTTCTACACTACCATATAAAATCCAGATTATCTGTTTTGACTTGATTATATGGTAGTGTAGACTCATATACCATATATACTCAGGTATAAGCAGATCTGAATATAAGCCAAGGTACCTAATTTCACCACAAAAAACTGGGAAAGCTTATTGACTTGAGTATAAGATGAGGGTGGGAAATTTTGCAGCTACTGGTAAGTTTCAAAATAAAAATAGATACCAGTAAAATTACATTAATTGAGGCATCAGTAGGTTAAATGTTTTTGAATATTTACATAAAACTATAATTTAAGATAAGACTGTCTAACTCTGATTAAATCATTATTCTAACCTTGCCCAAGATCACTTGGTGATCAAGTGGAGATTTGAATTCTGGTCTCCCAGTGTCCTAGTCCAACCCGCAAATCAAGAGATCTCATTACCTGAGTGTGCTTAGAAATAAACACAGGGATATGGTTGACACAAGCCTCTCCTGAGTATCACCAAAAATGCACTTTTGCACATTGAATATGAAGTTCTGAAGAAGGCTTTGAACTGTGCTTGGGTAAATGTATTCACGAAGCGCCTATGAGAGAGAATTGTATATTAGCGTTTCAACTCACTGGAATGTATTACCTGCAGTCAGCCAGACATAATTACAGGGCCTAAAGGTTTAAACTTACTACTTGTTGCCTGAGGCCCCTGGTGGGGCAGAGATTTGCATCATAGTCACATTCCTGTCTACAGTTTTAGCTCTACATAGTGAAATACCAGAATAGAGCCATGCTTCATTTTCAATCTGATAAATTATAACCTGCCATAAACTTGATTGGACTGTCATAATTATATCAGTTCCGTATTTTTCCTGTTAACTTTCTCTGTGCTTTTGAGATGGCAGGTTGGGGAGAAGCAATGTTTGGAAGTATGAAGACTTGAGTGTAGAAAAGCTACAATATGCCCTTCCAATGTCCCATCATCACACCTATGTTACTTTGACAAACCTGTTATCTGTTCAGCGAACAACATGCCGTTTGGACCCATAGAGGCCATGGACTAGAGCAGGGGTGCTCATTAGGTAGCTCGGGAGCTACTAGTAGATCTTCGGCCCTTTTCCAGGTGATCTTCGGGTCTCACCAGCCGGATGGGGCGCTCCTGCCATGCACGCGCACACATGCTCCTGCTGCTGGCTTCTGCTTTCGCGGTGCTTCTTTCGCCTGCGGGGCTTTGCAGGAAGAAGGAAGCACGAGGCGGGGCCTCTGGAGGGAGCGCCCTGCCTCTCTCTCATCCAGAAGAAGCTGTGCAGCCTCCATTGCCGGCGAGACAGGCAGGGCGGAGCGCTCCCTCTGGATGCCCCGCCTCGTGCTTTCTCGTTCCTGCAATGCCTCGCAAGCTAAAGAAGCGCTGTGTGGGCGGAAAACAGCAGCAGGAGCACGCGCGGTGGCGAGAGCGCATGGCGGCGAGAGCGCGCAGCGGCGGGGGCAGGTAGATCTTTTGGACTTGGTTGCTTTAAGAGTAGCTCGCATGCTGAAAAAGTGTGAGCACCCCTGGACTAGAGACTGGGAACCTTCCTTACAATCTGAGTTTCAGTCCTCACTGGTACAGTTTTGGGGTTTAACAAGTTAATATTGTCATATGAAAAGCATAGGATGTGTTATTTACTGTATACACTTATGCGTCTAGAAATTTTAGTTAAAAATGACCACAAAAACCTGGTTTGACGTATCCGTGGGTCATTGTAAAGTACAGTAACTTTACTGTTATTAAATAAGGATCTTGAGTACACTGATGAATTTAAGTCCATCCTGGTCACTATCTACTTCTGGCTTTTTTGAATGCGTACACTGCAGCAAAGCAGGCTAGGAATGGCTGGCTCCTGAGGTGGTGCTGCCCCTTTCCATCTCCATAGAATGACCCTAAGTGATCCATAAGTCATGTCAAAGTTTACAATTTCACTCTCAAAACCTGCCCTTGATTTTTTATACATTAAGATGACTTATACATGAGTATATATAGCACTGTGATACCTTGCGATTCCATGACCGTGCTCTTAACTCAAATCACTGTTATCTCAAAGCACATTGCTCATTGAAATGCTATAATCCTCTCCTTTTTGTTACATGTTTCTAAATAAGAAAATGTACTTTATAAGTAACAAATAGTATATGAATGCACATTCACATGGAACAATAAAAAGAAAGATCAACTTTAAAATGGCAGAAGCACAAAGTGAAGAGGCAGAAACATCCTCTTCTTCATACTGTACTTATTCCAGCCTCTCTCCATCTCTCTCTTCATTGAAGCCAAACATACTAGGAACAAAAACTCACACAATATCAACTAACGCAAAGTTCCTCAAAGCAGACAAGAGGATGAGGTGTAGAGGCTGCTCTCTTGAAGCCCTAAAGCCCTGCACTCTTGCTCTGGTGCTTGATCTTAACTCAAAATGTTCTTACTTGCATTTTGAGTTAAGTGAAATCTTGTACTTTTCTCCTTGACATCCATCATGCTATGAAAAGGAAATATTTGTAGTGGAAAACATTGAGAGTATAGGTGGGAACTCATATTATGGAAGTGACGCAAGGATTTAGACTCCAGGAGGAGCCTAACCACAGTAATCTGGTCATATTTTCTTTTTTCTTTTTTCTGAATGTTTTTATTGATTTTACAGCAATATAAAAGCAAAATGTTGGGGGGAAAGGTGGGGGAAGGGAAAAGGTATGGGGTATAGAAAAGGGAAGTGATAAGAATAGGAGAAAGACAGAACGTAGAGAAATACAAAGCGAAATATCTTCCAGTTCGGGTCGTCTGAGAATTTACATACTTGACATATAGACATTGAATTCTTTAAAATCCTTCACCTGGTAGGGATCGTAATGCATGGTCTATCGCTTAGTGCATCATCTTTTCTAAGTATAGCCTTACTGCCTATCTGGTCATATTTTCAAAGCCTCAGATGACACACAGTTCAACTATGATTCTGGATCTGAGGTGATGATGGCCAAGAAAGAGGTGTTGGCTTTGTGAGAGTGGGATGATAGTTTTATTGGCCTTTTACAGGAACATTGGGCTGTGAACCTGTAATTTCTTGTGAAATAGGTAGTCTCAACCATTCTTCATGCTCTTGATTGTGCACCAAATGCCAATGATGGCAATGCTGTCCCTCAGTAATATGGATATGTTTGAGCCATACTTAAAGTCACCTGAAAATATTAGAAAGGAGAGCAAGCAAGGCGTACCAATTTTTAATCATTGCTCTCATCAAATAGAGAAAACAGTGAAACGACTGTTTCATGCAGGTATAAATTCTCCACATACTTGGAAAGGCCACATTATTTAGCTTCCAGATTTTTTGAAGAATCTATTTGCATAGCAGAGGATCATGGGGGAGAAGCATTTGGCATGTTCCTTTTATTTGGGGTTTGGTTTGGCTGCTATTGTGAATGCCTGATGTGAAATTCACTGTTAATATCTTAATATGCTTAGGGTTTGTATACGATACTGGAGTGAAGCTGCTATGTTCTCTGAGCATCCTTTTTGTTCATCCTTTAATAGTCAAATAGCCAACTTTTATTGGTCTCATGATCTTTATTACCTTTGGCGTTCCCCGTCATAAAGTGGCTGCCTTCTTCTGGGTTTTGTATCTATTTTTCTAGCTAAATTGCTACGTCATGTCCCATGTGTTTGAATCGTGAAACATTAAGTTGATTTCATTTCCTCCCACAGGCACTTATGGCGTTGTGTATAAAGGCAAACACAAAGCCACGGGCAAAGTGGTCGCCATGAAGAAGATTCGACTAGAGAGTGATGAAGAAGGAGTTCCCAGCACTGCGATCAGAGAGGTTTCCTTATTAAAAGAGCTACATCACCCCAATATAGTTTGGTATGCGAATCATTTGACTGTTGGAAAATTAGGACTTTTCCTCTTCTGTGTATGCATCCAGAAAGTACATGCAATTCTACATAACAATGCAAGGAAATCTGGGTTAAAGACAGAACTGGAAAAATATGGTGTTCCAAATGCTGATGCTGTAGGATACATAATTACCTGCAAGTTCATCTGCAGATGTGTTTCCTTTTAATAGTTTCAGTATAATTAACACAAAAAGTGAAATGCTTAATTCTGGGACAGTTAAATAAACGTCTTTTTTCTGACTATAACACACACTTATGAAGGAGTTTGAGTTGTCTTGTTTTCTTTTTCCTTTGCAGTCTTCAGGATGTGCTTATGCAAGACTCAAGGCTTTATCTTATCTTCGAATTTCTTTCAATGGATCTCAAGAAATACCTAGATTCTATTCCATCTGGGCAGTTTTTGGATCGAATGCTTGTGAAGGCAAGGAACTTGGTGTCTCTAAAACTACCTGTCGACCTTTTTTCCTCATAGATTTAAAAGCCAATGCAATGTAGCAATTGAACTTTTGAGCTTTGGGGAAAGAGATGCAGGTTCAATTCACATTTATGCCAGGGGTCAGGCAACATCTTCAGTACGCTTGAAATACCTCCCAAAATGGTTAGGATAAAAAAGATAGGAAGATCCTGTTCTATTTCTGTGTATAACTAATGTGAGGGCGATTTGGCTGTGACATCTGTCACCCCATTGATCGTCAGGGTTGATTCGGCTGTATAAGTAATGTTACATCTGCAATTTGTTGTTACTACTGCTCTTTCTTCCAAGGAACAATTGCATATGACTGAAGTATAAAATGCATGTTACAGTTCTCTGCCAAATTTCACTGTATACAAAGACATGTGGCTCTTTGTGGCACAGACCGACAATGCAGCCTGGAGAGCATTTCACACACCTTGTAGCTGCACATCACTTTAAAAGATCAGTGATAAAGAAGCTGCCAGTCTCACCCAGCTCTTGTCATCCAACATAGTTACTGAAAAGGACATTCAAGTGCCACCTCGGAGTTGGTTGAGGTAGGCAGGATTTCCCTGGGTACTGGTTGTGGGGGGTCGGGAGCAGGTCAGGGTTTTGCCCTCCCTTCTGCTCGAGATCCCCGTGTACAACTGGTGGGCCACTGTGTGATACAGAATGCTGGACTAGATGGGCTGAGGTCCGATTCAGCATGGCTCTTCTTATGTTCTTATGTTCTTATCCCCAAGAATTTCCAGAAACCAAACATGAGTCTTTCTATAATAGTAGTAGTAACTTTTATTGATTAGTCCTTAGGCCATATCACAATATCAGACAAAACAACAAGGTTTGATAAAACTTGATTGCATTCTATATAAAGTTTTGTAATGGTTTAGTCTGAAAGAGTATACCCACATTTCTTCTAGGATACATCCCGTATGGATACCAAAAGCAACAGATAATAGCAAACTCTAAATTTCGTCTATACTTTGATCAGAACTATACTGTATAATAACCCTAGAAGACCCAGAGAGGCCCACAAACTACTGGGGAGGGCGGAGGAATATTTTTTGGGAGTACGGGTAAGAAAAACCTTAGATATCAGGTTTACAGAGAATGGATTGTACATAATACAACTTTACTGCAGGAGTTGAGTGAAAGAGCTGATTGACCCCTTTAAACATGTCTCCTTGGCAGCGACAGAAGGGGATCATGGAAATGAGCTCCAATAAACCTAATTGTTGAATCTGAATGAAGGTGCTTCCATTCTGCTTTTCTACTGTTTCTTAGCTTTGTTAATTCACACATCTCTTGACATTAAATCCCATATCACAGATTCATAGAGCTGGAAGAGACCTCATAGACCATCAAATCCAACCTCCTGCCTAGAAGCAGGAAAATTGCATTCAAATCACCCCCGACAGATGGCCATCCAGCCTCTGTTTAAAAGCCTCCACCACACTCTGGGGCAGAGAGTTCCACTGCTGAACAGCTTTCACAGTCAGGAAGTTATTCCTAATGTTCAGATGGAATCTCCTTTCCTGTAGTTTGAAGCCATTGTTCTGCATCCTAGTCTCCAGGGGAGCAGAAAACAAGCTTGCTCCCTCTTCCCTATGACTTCCCATCTCATATTTATACATGGCTTTCATGTCTCCCCTCAAATTTCTCTTCTTCGGGCTAAACATGCCCAGCTCCCCAAGCCACTCCTCATAGGGCTTGTTTTCCAGACCCTTGATCATTTTAGTCGCCCTCCTCTGAACACATTTCAGCTTGTCAACATCTCCCTTCAATTGCGGAGCCCAGAATTGGACACAGTATTCCAGGTGTGCTCTGACCAAGGCAGAATATCTTGCTCTTCCAGTTGGGTGGCTCAGTTGAAAAGTGGATCTTTGCATGTCTTTTGTGATATATTAAAGCATTGATCCTAACATGCCTGCATACCTTCTGTGTCCTTTCAGAGTTATTTGCACCAAATATTGCAAGGTATCGAGTTCTGTCATTCAAGAAGAGTTCTGCATAGAGACCTGAAGCCTCAGAACCTGTTAATTGATGACAACGGAATAATTAAACTAGCTGATTTTGGACTGGCCCGAGCTTTTGGCATCCCTGTCCGTGTTTACACACACGAGGTAAGGAGACTAGTTGCATATTCCCCGAAATGCCGAAAATTGTACTTAAAGGAGATTAGTATGTTACATTCTGCATTTGTGTCCCTTTAGCTTGTCTGTCGACCTATGGTCACCCCATGAATGTCATGGTTCTCTTAGGCAATAATCATATTTTTTTTACCACTTCCTTACTCCGAAATAAATCTTAATGCACCTGATATTTTTTGGTGGTCTGACCAGACCTGACACTGCCTTGTTCCTAAGATCACATAGGATCTGATGCCTTTCAGATATTTAGATGTGCTCACACAGCATTAATCTCGCCTTCACCCCCAAGGTTATCTATACAATATTTCATGGATTTGTCTTTCTGTTATGTTATGCCACATTCATGATCACAATTAGTGTGGTGTGTTATGTAAAGTAACCCAAATGAAGACTGTCTCACATTAAATTCATACATCCCAAACTCATTCTGTATTTTTGGTCTAGAATTCACATTTATTAGCCAGTTTGGGCCATACATGGTATTTACACTTAGATTGTTGTCCTTAATGTTTTTGTGCAAGTATAGGACCAGTTAGCACACTTTGGGTTTTGGAAGAGGAACATTGATTTTGATCCATTTTCTATTAAGCTTGATAGAAGACATACTAAGAATTGCAGGCACTGGCAATCCTCAAGCTTTTAAAAATGTAACTCAAAGGCAAAAAAAATGAGTATCAACTCAGAAAGTGTTGGGTAAATTTCCTATAATTTTATAAATAGGCAATCTGAAGTCCAAAGTCTGGGCTTTTGGCAAGGGAATTCTGTCCTTTTCCTGGCAGCTTCCTTCATGGGAAGGAATGTAAGAAAGTTAATAGAGGTGGCATAGGAATGAAAGATTGAGAAATGGTAAAGATACTAGTTTACACTCATGGTATGCCATATCCCATCTACATTTTCTAGATTTAAATCTCAAGTATCATCGCCTCACTTACAAGGAAGGTTAGGCAACCAGAATAGGAGGCACTGATTATTTGTATCTATGGGACCACAGTTGTGAAATGTCCTCCTCTTTAAAGCCCACTTGATATCGGCATTGCCATCTTTAGCTGCCAAATTGAAACACATTGTTTTAAAAAAAGCTTTTATTGTTTTATTTAGCATGTACTGTACATGTTTTTATGCTTTTAAAATTTGTTATGTTGTTTAAATTTTTATTGTATCTCACCCTATTATCTAATGTAGAATAGGACATGAATATTTTAAATATATCACGTAGGCCAGGGGTGCTCATTAGGTAGATCACGATCTGCTGGTAGATCACATAGGGCGTCCTGGTAGATCGCAGGCAGGGTGGGAGGAAGGCTCAGTCCCGCCCCGCAGGCTCCCAACGCCTCCCAAGTGCTGCCGGCCCTGGGTTATCTGAGGTCCTTTCCACACAGTTGAATAAAATCTCATGTTATCTGCTTTGAATCAGATTACATAGCAGTGTGGACTCAGAAAACCCAGTTCAAAGCAGATATTGTGTTATATGTTTCACATTTTTGTAGTGGGTAGGTAGATCATTTTGACTTGGTTGTTTTATAAGTAGCTCGCATACTGAAAAAGTTGTGACCACCCCTGACGTAGGTCCTCCAATTTGTGGATGTTAAATGCACAGGACCTCCACAAAAGTGGGAACACGGTGAATACAAAAATCTACTGAAACCTGAGAGAACATATCTAAGTCCAGAAGAGATTCCAATGGACGACTTATGAATCAAACCCACAAAGATTAAACCTGCAAATGTGGAAGGGCAACTGTACTAAAAAAATGACTATAGAACATTATATGAAATCTACCTGTCACAGACCAACTCAGGTGTTGTCATGTTGGACTGAGATCAGAGAGATATGGCTCCTCAATTGCATTGAAGTCTCAGGCTAGACAGTGTATATAGTCGAGTATAAGCTGACCCAAATATAACCCGAGGCACCTAATCTGACCACAAAAAACTGGGAAAACTTATTGACTCGAGTATAAGCCAAGGGTGGGAAATGCAGCAGCTACTGGTAAACTTCAAAATAAAAATGGATACCAATGAAATTACATTAATTCTCCTCTCCTCTCAGCTGGGTTGCTGTGCCAAAAGGGGAGGAGGCATGCAGCTGGTAGAAGCCCTTCAAGGGGCATCTTTCAGCCCTATGTCTTCTTGTTAGGACCCTGTCATGATGCAGAGACTAGGAACCCAGGCCCAGGAGTAAAAGGGGATAACAAAAAGTTAATTGAACAACAACTGGAGAAAGGACGAACAAAAAAGTAGCCAACTTGGCTCAAAAAACCCTCAAAAATCCCAGGGAAGAGCCCCACAAAATAAAGCAACAAAACAGCCCAAAACAAACAGTAGACGTCCGTCTGCGACATTCGGAGGGAGAGTCCAGAAGAGTAGTCACGAATCCGGTCCAGAAATCCAAAGCAGGAGAAAGGCAGATGAAAAGGAGGAGACCATCCAAGGCAATCAGGAGCTGAGTATACATGAATAGCACAAATCATAGCCCCCATAAAATACAATGCCAGCCTCTCTCCATTTCATACAATACCAGTTTTCTGTAGCAGGAAGTCACGTAAACTCAGCGGAGACCAAGCCCCGCCTCAGGGACACACGGCAGGTAACTAAACAGAAAAGCATACATTGAATTCCAAACCCCCCACCTTTGCCCAAACATCAGCTAGAGCTGCCACAGCAGCTCACCCCAGGAACAAAGTGGAGAAATAGCCCATAACTCACAAGTATCAGGAAACTGGAACAAGGTACTTGATATCAGGAACACAAGAGAGTCAGAGACAAGAACCAGACATCAACTCTTTGACCGCCGCAAAGGCAGCCCCAAAAACTCATCTATATATATAAAGGAAGAGCCGTCATGTGAAGACTACCTCAAACAGAGAAACCTTACAACGCAGAAACACAAAACTTGCCAACAGAAATAGGCCTCAAGCAAGGTACGTTTGTAGCAAAGAAACTTCCCCCCCAACCTAAAAGGCCCCCAAAACAACGAGTAAAAATAAAACTACATTTCCCAGCATCCTCTGCGGCAGCCAGCGAAACCCATTGGCCAACATCAGTTACCATAGTAACGGTGGGCAAAGCCACTTAGAATGCTGAGTGATTTCAGTTGAGGGTTAAACTGCCACGGTCAAGATCTAGGAGGGAGACAAATAGGGCACCAGGGACACAGGCACCACTGACAAACACATACCCCCAGAATAACACAAAAGTAATACCTACACACAACACAATACGCACATAATACTACTTTGCGTCTACTGCTCAACCCATTTGTATGCCATTCCTTCCTTCCACACAGGCATAAGCTGACCCAAAAGACAAGCCATGCCTCCTAAAAAGAACAGTATCGGACGACACACTCGCAACGCTACATACATCACACAAAAAAGGGCAGAACAAACGCCAGAACAGAAAGACACTGCACTACACTAGCTTTTGCCATCACAAGGCTCAAGGACAAACACTACAAATCTGTGGCACAGACCTTGACACAGAATGCTTCTCCCACGGACAGCTCTACGTAGCGTGCTCCAGAGTTGGGAAACCACAGAACCTCTACATTAACACAGCAGACGGAAAGACAAAAAACATTGTATATCCACAAGCTCTGCAGAACGCCAGCAACACCACACACCGACAACTCCATAGGACTTCAACATCCCACCCACCAGAACAACCCACAACGACACAGCCATGACCCCACCAAGACCATAAGTAACATCAATTCCAACACTTACATACTCAGACTTTCTCTCATCTCCTAAATAGGGCACAGCAACGCGTGCCGGGTACAGCTAGTTTCTTATATAGCACTTACACATCACTGTCTTCTGAAGAGTCCCCAGCTGCTGTATCTCCTACAGCTGCTGTGCTCTATGTTTGCCTCCACTCTTGCCAATGCTGTTGTGTGCTTAAAGTGTCCCAATCTGTTTCTGAACCCCCTGAAGGCCAATATAAATCACTGTCAAAGCCACAAAATGTGTCAGAAGTAGACTCTTCGTTACACACATCCCTTACTTCCTGAACTAATGTTGAATCTAAATCCGTATCACTTTCCTCTGACCCCATTTCTTCTTCTCCAGAAAAACCTTGGAAAGTGTCTGAATCAGAAGGTGCTCTTAAGTATCTGCCGGATTCTTTTTCTCTGTTCCAATCCTTCCACACTAGAATCACTAGCAGCCCTTTTCCTTCCAGCTGCAGAGTCCTGATCACCCAGAGCCACACTCCAGTCCATACTATTGCTTGATGCTATTGACCCTATATCTTCCCCAATACTAGTAGTAGTAGTAGCTGAAGGCTCAATCACAACAGACCCTCACTTGAGTATAATCTGAGGAGACCCTTTCAGCATTAAACTGTGCTGAAATCTAGGTTTATACTTGAGTATATACAGTAATAATTTAGTCATTTAGTTGAGCACCTTGAATAGACATAAATGTGATTATTAGTAATAATTCATTCTGAACTATAAATACAGCAATTTTGATGTATAATATGTACTACTGATTTTCCTAAAAGAAAGTTGGATTGCTTCAAAGTGTGTTTGGTCTGTTCATTGTCTAATCTGCATTTTAAAAAGCCTTCTAACAACGACCTCTTTCTTCCAGGTAGTAACGCTGTGGTACAGATCCCCAGAAGTGCTGCTAGGCGCCGTACGTTACTCTACACCTGTAGACTTATGGAGCATAGGTACCATATTTGCAGAAATGGCAACAAAGAAACCGCTCTTCCATGGAGACTCAGAAATTGATCAGCTCTTCAGGATCTTTAGGTATCTAAAGATTTGGAAAAAAGCGTAAACTTGTGTTTAAGTTCGGATTAGCATTTATGAAAAATCTTTTCAGTTTGAGAAGGTATTGATTTAACTGTTGTTATTTTACTATGTTCAATGAATTGACACCTGTCCTTGCTTGCTTGCCTTTTCTTTGTCCGTGTTGTAATGGCAAATTATCAAACAATATGTTATACAGGCAGTTGCAGACATCTGACTGGGGGTGAGACAACAGGAAGCGAGAGGTAATCTTCCCTTAAGAAGGGAAATTCACTCCTGTAAGAGTTAACATGGAAAAAGGGGTCTTCCATTGAAGCTTTATCATTGTTTCCACGACAACCCAATATTTTTCGAAATCCAATTATAGGGACAGAAAGCAAGGTGAAATCTTCTGAACAGGGACACAGCAAAACAATGTTCACCCTTCCCTATGTTATTTAAAAGAAAACAAAATATGTTATTTAAAACAAAACAAAATATTTTTGACTGGAGTTACATTTTTTAAAATGTGCCTGTTTGGACTTGAATACAAATTCAATTGTTGAATTAAGAACCCATCTTGTTTTTAATGCAGGGACTACTTGTACTTAGGATCACACTTAGTTGAGAATACTTATTTACTTGAAAGTTACTCCCATTGAATTCATTGTTTCTGACTGGTCACTGTGCTTTGAATTGTGGCTATTAAGGCATAATCTCAACAAATATATTAGCATGCTTATTTATGGCATGTGGTTGGCCCACATGTGGCACTGCAAGCCCTGATGCAATCTAGCTTCAACTTTGGTGAAGTGCTATTGGATTCTAACTTTACTCCCTTCACCATCTATGGCCATGCTGACTGGTGCTGATGGGAATGAAGTGCAACTTTATACAAAAGGGCACAGATTCCCTGCCCCAGTATACAGTTAGGTTCATGGATATAGCATTCAGATGGCTCTGATGCGGTGACATTATCTGCCTACACTCCTGCTCTGATGCAGCTGATAGGGCAGGAGTCCGCAAACTCAGGTCATTTACCCGCCACTCGCCCTAAACCTTTAGACTTCGAGTCACTCTACATCTAAAATGATTTGAAGGCAAACAACAATCCTAATTAGCCTATTTCATCAGCCAAAAGCAGACCCACACTTCCCATTGAAATGTTATTAAGTTTATGTTTATTATTTATTTAAAACTTTTATATCCTGACCTTCTCACCTCCGAAGAGGGACTCACAGCAAAAATTCAATGCAATTGATATAAATTAAAACATAATACAACAGTACAAAGCTTAAATACATATAGATAAAATACATTAATTGCCATATAAAATCAATTCACCTCAATCTATATATGTGGTCACTAACTTTGCCTAAAAACAGTCTCAGTCCTTATTCTGGGAATGCTATTTAAAATTGTTATTTGTTTTAAATACCATGGAACCTTGAGTTAAGAGCATTTTGAGTTAACAGCTGCCACTTGGCCTGGTTTTGTTTTGACATAAGAGCAGCATTTTCAGTTAAGAGCTGATGCCAGAGAGAGTACTAGCACAAGAGTACGGGGCTTTAGGGCTTCAAGGAGGCAGCCTCTGTGCCTCATGCTCTTGTCTGCTTTGAGAGATTGTTATCTGTTTTGCTTTTGTCCACTTTGAGGAACTTTGGGTTAGTTGGCTTTCTGTAGTTTTTATTCCTGGTATGTTTGGCTTCATAAAAGAGAGAGGGAGAGAGAATAAGAGAGGGAGACAGACTGGAAATGAGTACAGCAGGAAGAAAATGATGCTTCTGCCTCTTCACTTTGTGGTTCTACCATTTTAAAGTTGCTCTCTTTAATTTTTCCACATTTATACATTCTTTGTTATTTATTAAGTACCTTAGCTTATTTAAAACATAACAAAAATTGGAGAGGGGTGCAGGTTCGGGTGGCCAGAATGGATTAATCAATCTATTTCAGTGGGAAATTTTATTTTGAGATATGAGCGTTTTGAGTTAAGAGTTCAATCACTGAACAAATTAAACTCTTTAAGTCAAGATATCACTGTATTGTATTGTATTCAATATATATGTGCATTACAAATAAGATATATGTGCAGTGTGCATGATTTGTTCATGATTTTTCTTAATTTTTCCAAACTCTAGTCCGGTTCCCCAACAGTCTGAGGGACTGTGAACCAGCCCTCAGCTTTAAAAGTATGAGCATCCATGTGACAGAGTGTTGCCTGATAACACTTTTTCAGAAAAGCTGGGGGAAATGATCTGTGTTTAAGTGACTCTTTACTTAGCCAAACAAGATACTTTTTTTTGCAATGGAATGTGTGTTGCTGTGGTTTTGATTCTTGAGTCTTTCCCGTGGCTTTTAACCCAGAGCCATGTAATTGGTACAATGGAATTATATAGTAAGAACTTTCACAATGCTCTGTAGAGTCTTATTTAAACGACAGTTTGTTCAGCCTTGGATACTTTTTTTCTGCAGAGCTTTGGGGACCCCCAATAATGATGTGTGGCCTGAAGTGGAATCATTACAGGATTACAAGAACAGCTTCCCAAAATGGAAACCGAGCAGCCTGGCCTCTCTTGTGAAACACCTGGACGACAACGGACTAGACTTGCTTTCTGTAAGTGATTATTTCACTCTCACTGTGTTTTCTCACTCCACCAGGCTGAAAGTTTCAATTGCCACCAAAACGTATGATATATAAGATAGCCCTGGCTTCTCTATGCTATCCTGTATGGTGCCTGTTTTTCAATGTTACTTTTGAACTGTTCTGCTCTTGCAGATTAAAGGTAATGTTTTCTACAGCAGAAGTATTCCCCTTGGAGGTGGAAGTCCTACATAACCACAATGGATTTTAACCTTTTATATCATTGTACTTCAGCTTCTGAGCTGTGGATTTATGTCAGTGTTTTTCAACCTTTTTTTAGTCGTGGCACATCTTTTGCATTTACAAAATCCTGGGGCACACCACCAACCAAAATGACACACAATGACACTCTAACACAGTAATACATATAGTTAATATGTTTTTAAATGTATTTATACACTCAGTGTGAAACCTGGGCCTATTTCGATGAACACAACACATCTCTCTCTCTCTCTCTCTCTCTCTCTCTCTCTCTCTCTCTCGCTCACTCTCTCTCTCTATATATATATGGTCTTCTGTTAATATGTACTGATGTAATCCCTGCGCCTGCGCAGACAGTTCGGAATCTTTTAGAAAGATAATATCACTTTAAATGGAAGCCCCGCCCACTCCCCTTGAGTATATATAGCCAGTGGGAGGGGCTGGCACCTCAGATCCTTTTATCCGCCGCTAGTGCGACAGCTAGGAATCTTATCTCATATTTAATGTTCATTTGTGGGATTAACAATTCAAAAAACACTGGGCAAATTGCTGCCAAATTTGGCCACAAAACATAACTAATACTAACCCAAGGAGGGACCATCAGTCAAAAAATTGATTTTGTCACTTGGGAGTTGTAGTTGCTGGGAGTTGTAGTTCACCCGCAATCAAAGAGCATTCTGAACTCCACCAGTGATGGAATGGAATCAAACTTCCCACACAGAACTCCCATAACCAAGAGAAAATACTATAAGAGTTTGGTGGGCATTGACCTTGAGTTTTGGTGGGCATTGACTCAAGGTCAATGCCCACCAAATCCTTCCAGTATTTTCTGTTAGTCATGGGAGTTCTGTGTGCCAATTTTGGTTCAACTCTATCGTTGGTGGATTTCAGAATGCTCTTTGTAGGTGAACTATAAATCCCAGCAACTACAACTCCCAGATGACAAATCAATCCCCCTCAACTCCATCAGTATTCCAATTGGGGCATATTGGGTATTAGTGCCAAATTTGGTCCAGTGAGTGAAAATACATCATGCATATCAGATACATACATTACGATTCATAACAGTAGCAGAATTACAGTTGTGAAGTATCAACAAAAATAATTTTATGGTTGAGGGTCACCATGAGGAACTGTATTAAGGGGTCGCGACATTAGGAAGGTTGAGAAACACTGCTCTAGCTCCTCCAGTATGACTTTGGGCTCAGTGACTCACAAGCGTTGACTATATAGAATCATATTGAATGACCTAAATATTCCTGGAGATGTGCTCTCAGTTTTAAAAAACCCCAATATTTTAGGTTTTTCAAATTTGCGTTTCCCCCACTTTTGTGGAATCCTGTGTCTCTAACCCCCATTAATGTTTTTAGACATGAGAATACTTCCAAAAAAGAGTGGGCTACTAACAAGGAGTCTGTTTGATTTACAGGTGGCCCTCCATATTTGCAGGTTTGACTATTTTTGGATTTGATTATTCACAGATTCGATTACAGTGTTCTCTCTAGGAATCTCTAGATCCAGTGCAATTCTATAGTCAGCTTCCAGTATATATTGGCCACAAACCCTTGCTCAAGGACCTAGAGCAAAACATATATATGACTTCCTCTCACATATTTATACATGGCTATCATGTTTTCCCTCAGCCTTCTCTTCTTCAGGCTAAACATGCCCAGCTCTTCAAGCCGCTCCTCATAGAGCTTGTTCTCCAGACCTTTGTGAAATTTCACCCTGAGTGAAACTTGCTTCCAGTTAACTATGGATGTCATGAAGCTGTTATAAACAGTTCCTTGAAAGGGGGACGACTCTCGAAAAATCCAGTAAAATAGTAAAAAACAACATTTCCAAGCGGAGAGGCTCAATTTGTTTCTTGAAACCTGTAAGGGGCTGCTATGAGGGGGTGCCAATTTCCCACGGCACACTAGTGTGCCATGGCACACTGGTTGGGAAACACTGACCTAGAGATTCTTAGAGAGGTGTCCTTTCAAGTAAAAATACCCAGCAATTTTTTAATTCCTGTTTTTCACTTTCTCAGATGTTCAGCGAATGGGGAGGGCTGACTAGAGCTTGAGACTTTTATTTTAAAAGATCCTTACTCTGTACGTTTACTTGTACTCTGAGTGGCCTGAAATAAATTGAACTATATTTTGACTTGCAGAAAATGTTGATTTATGATCCTGCAAAAAGGATTTCTGGCCGCGCAGCCCTGAATCATCCCTACTTTGATGACTTTGAGAGATCCAAACTGCCTGCCAGCCATATCAAGAAACGTTAACTGTGTGTGTCTGGAGTAGAGAGGAAAAAAGACTCTGGAAAGTGTCTGTGTCTCCTGTTTTTTATATGTCTGGTCTTATGCTAAATCTGTAGCCCTATTTTAGAGTGCTTTGGCTTAAAGTCTTCCTTGAATGTAAATATTAACATATTCACTGCTCAATAAAGTTGTAAACTGTTAATGAAATTCACTGTTATATAAATAAAAACTTGAAACGTAGCACAAGTGTGGTGAAGGATCTTCATTGCTTTCCAACATGCTAGCAAAGTCTTGCACACCACTAAAGGAAGGTGGAGTAGCATTTGTGCTGCGGCTGGCAGAAGCCAAAAGAAGAAATTAAGTTAGAGGTAGGTGGGCTTGGTTCTCTGGCTCAACATTAAAAGAGTCAGACTTTGCCCTTCTGTGCACCCCATGGCCTTTGCAGATCATTTCTCTATACACACACAAATTTATTAGGGGTTTTCTTTGCATACATACAGACAAAAATTTTTTAAAGGGAAGCAGTATCATAGGAAACAGGTTTAGGTAGGTTTTGAGTGGGGGCAGGGGTAGATAGGTTTGGGATTGGGGATTGCTAGGTTTGGGTCTCTGAAAGTAGAGAGAGGAAGGGAAAATAAGGGAGGAGAAAGTCTGTAGTCTTCCAATCTTCTTCAAGTTGTCTAATAAAGTAATTTTTTCTTTTCAAAATGTGTTTCTCATTTTCTTTTCATTGGGACTGAGTTGCTTGTACTTTTCTAATTGAATTATCGTGTTATTCTTTTTTTCTTTCATATAGTTTTAAATAGTTGCCAATCTGTTATTTTATTTGATCTTCCTGAATTTTTTTGTCAATAGTTGAGTTAATTTATCCATGACTTTGGTTAACCCAGTGTTTCCCAACCTTTTTTGAGCCGTGGCACACTTTTAACATTAAAAAGATCCAGGGGCACACCACCAACCAAAATGACACTCTAACACAGTAAAGAACGGCTGAGGGATGGTGGCCTGCTGGGAGCAGCTGCTGGGAGTGCCGAAGCCGGGGAAGGGAGCAGAGCCAGGCCGCACCATGCCCTTCCCCCCGGCTTCAACTCTCCCACAGCTTCGCCACCCTTGAGGGGACAGTGCCAAGCCATCATTGTGCTGGCTCTGCCACCGCTGGCTTGACACTGTCCCCTCAAGGCTGGAGAAGCTGTGGGAGAGCTGAAGCCAGGGGAGGGGGCGGAGCCAGGCTGTGCCATGCCCCGCCCCCTTCCCCTGCTTCAGCTCTCCCACAGCTGCGTCACAGCGGTTGGGAAACACTGGGTTAACCATTGGTCTTTTGTTGGCATTTCTTTTGTTCTCCAGTTTCTTGTGTATACAAGTCTTGTCGCAGTTGTTATATAGTTAAAAAAGTAGATCTTTAGATCCTCATAAGTATGGATTCCTAGAGAGGAATTCTCTCAGTTTTAAAAAAAGGTTTTTAAATTTCTGTTTTTTCACTTTCACAGATGTTCTGTCCTCGTAATCCGCACGAACGTGGTGAGCCTATTATACTTAAAATGATAAAATAAAGGATGTAATGTAAATACTTCATCCACAAATAATCAATGTAAGGTATAGAACAGTACAAAAATACATAACAGATATAAAATGCAGCACATTAAACTAACAGTTAAAGCCTAGGGAGATATAACAGTCTTAAATAGATGTTAAAAGGATGGAGGCAATATGCACCTAATTTTTTTGTCTTGTACTATTTTAGCTACTTAAGGGTTCACGCCACAATTACAATGAGGCTCTGATATCCCCATTGCTTATAAACAAGGCCTTGTCTCATGTCTGTAGTGCTGTGCCAAAATAAAGAATAGGGGAGGAGATAACACTTGATACATACTAAACAATACCTGTGGGAAATGCAATCCTTTGGAGCAGGGGTGCCCACACTTTTTCAGCATGCGAGCTACTTACAATAAAACCAAGTCAGAAAGATCTACCTACCTCCTCAAGGCTGGAGAGGGGTGGGGGCAGGGCTTGGGGCGGCCTGGCTCCGCCCCTTCTGGCTTTGGCACTCCCAGCAGCTTCTCCAGGCCCGAGGATGGCAATGCCAAGCCAGTGGTGACATAGCTAGCATAAGGCTGGCTTGGCATTGCCATTCTCAAGCCTGGAGAAGCTGCTGGAAGTGCCGAAGCTGGGGGAGGGGACGGGGCTTGGCGTGGCCTAGCTCCGCCTCTGAGAAGCGCCCCATCCGGCTGGGATCTACCTCCTTTGCGATCGACTTCCTGGGCAGCCCTGCTTTGGAGCATTTGTTACATCAAATATACTGTATATATGTAAACATTTGGCTTGAGTGTGGATCTGTTTTTAGCTGTTTTCTTCGGCTTCTTCAGAAGGCCATAGCAGCAAGGGCCCAGTTATGGTTTCCCATCTGTAATAGGACCATGCGGCAGCCTATCGCAGCTCCTCCCCTATTCAGCATCACAGTTGAATCTTTATTTTTATTTTCTTGATTCTTTTTATTTAGTGGGACTGACTGGGAGTTAGGGATGTGCAGGGATGTCCAAGCCATTTTGGGCTTGGAGAGTTTTAGGTTCGGGTTGTGAATTTTCTGGGCTGTATGGCCATGTGCCACAAGCATTGTACGAGTATCCTGACATTTTGCCTGCATCCATGGCAGGCATCCTCAGAGATTGTAAGGTTTGTTGGAAACCAGGAAAATTGGGTTTATATATCTGTGGAATGTGAAGGGTGGGAGAAAGAACTCTTGTCTGTTGGAGCTAGGTGTGAATGTTTCAGTTGGCCACCTTGATTAGCGTTTAATGGCCTTGCTGTTTCAAGGTTTTGCTTCTTACTATCTGGGGGAATCCTTGGTTGGGTTGTGATTAGCTGGCCTAATTGTTTCTTGTCTGGAATTCCCCTGTTTTCTGAGTGCTATAACTTATGTCCTGATTTTAGAGTTTTTCAATACTGGTAGCCCGATTTCCTTCAGTTTCATGGTTTCTTCCTTTCTGTTGAAATTATCCACATGCTTGTGGATTTCAATGGCTTCTCTGTAGCCTGACATGGTAGTTTTTAGAGTGGTCCAGCATTTCTGTGATTTCAAATAATATGCTGTGTCCAGGTTGGCTCATCAAGTGCTCTGTTATGGCTGACTATTCTGGTTGAAATAGACTGCAGTGCCTTTCATGTTCCTGCGTTTGGTGGTCCCTATGTAGACTTGTTCACAGCTGCATAGTATATGGTAGACAGGTGAGAAGATCCCTCTTGTCCTTTTCTGAATGTAGCATTTGTTGGATTTTTTTAGTGTGTCTGTAGATAGTTTGTAGGTTGTGTTTCTTCATCTGCTTCCTTATGCGGTCAGTGGTTCCCTTGATGTATGGCAAGAACACTTTTCCTCTGGGTGGATCTTTGTCTTTACTCTTGTGACTTGTTCTTGCATCTCTTCTGATGTTTGTGGTGGAGTATCCATTGGCCTGTAGAACCCAGTTTAAGTGGTTCGGTTTGTCTTGGAGGAGGTGGAGTTCGCAGATCTGCATAGTCTGCCTGGGCTTTAATGGTGCTTATTTTTTGACTTGGGTGATGGAGTTTTTATGTAAGTCAGCGGTTCTCAACCTGCGGGTCGCGCCCCCCAGGTGTGTTGTGTGGTCATTTGGGGGGGGGGGGGTGTTGCGAGGCTGACTCCTTTGACCCCGCCCTGGCCTCGCACTCCCACCGGATGGCAATGGCACAGGCCAAACGGGGGCCTCTTCGTGCGAGGACTTGCCTCGCTGGAGGCCTCCCTCGCCTGCCCCGCACTCCCGCCGGGCAGCAAGGGTGTGCGGCAGACGGGGGCTGCTTCACGCGAGGCCTAGCTTTGCTGGAGGCCTCTCTTGTGTGCCCCGCTCTCCCGTCGGGCGGTAAGGGCATGCGCCAGGCGGGGGCAACTTCGCGCAAGGCCTAGCCTCGCTGGAGGCCTCCCTTGCTTGCCTCGCGCTCCCTCCGGGCGGCAAAGTCGCAGGCCAGGCGGGGGCTGCCTTGCGCAAGGTCTATCCTCGTTGGAGGATTACTTCATGCTCCCGCCGGGCGGCAAGGCCGCGGACCAGACGGGCTTTTTCGCGCAAGGCCTAGCGTTGCGCAAAGTCTTCCTCGCCTGCCTCACGCTCTCGCCAGCCAGCAAGGGCCCAGACTCCTCCAGAATGGACCAAGCAACGGCAACTCCCTAATGTCAAGGTATGTATATGTTCCCCAGTATTTTTTGTTGGACATGGGAGTTCTGTATACCAGGTTTGGATCAATTCCATGATTGATTGAGTTCAGGATGCTCTTTAATGACAGAGGAATTATATCTCCAAGCAACTGCAACTCCCAAATGTCAGGGTTTATTTTCTCCAAACCTTTGAAGAATTTTCTGTTAGTCATGGGAGTCCTGTATGCCAAGTTTAGTTCAATTCTATCATTAGTGAGGTTCAGAATGCTCTTTGATTGTAGGTGAACTATAAATCCCAGCAACTGCAACTCCCAAATGTCGGTCTATTTTCCCCAAACTCCACCAGTGTTCAAATTTGGGTATTTGTGCCACGTTTGGTCCAGATCCATAGTTGTTTGGGTTCACAATGCTCTCCAGATGTAGGTGAACTACATCTCCCCTAAATCCCTATCAGTTCCTCCCAAACCCCTCCAGTATTTTTTGTTTGACATGGGAGTTCTGTGTGGAGGTCTCAGTGGAAGTCAGAGCTGAATCGGTTGAAGGTACTGCAAATCTTATGTTTCCATAATCCCCCAAACATATTTTTTTTTCTGATTAATCAGGATGCTTTAATTATGTTGAATTTGTAACAATAAAAACACATCCTGCATATTGGATATTTACAGTTATAAAGGAGCAACTAAAATCATTTTATGGTTGGGGGTCACCACAACATGAGGAACCCTATTTAGGGGTCATGGTGTTAGAAAGGTTGAGAACCACCTATGTCGGTATCTATCATTGTGTGTAGGTTTTCTGTACACTTTGACCCAATTGTTGATTGGGTTTGCAGTTTTAGTTTCTTTTCCTCCTTCCATCCTTCAGAAAATACTTCTAAAAGATAATAATTAAATAATAATACTAAAACTGCTACCACCTAGTTGTCTCTCCTCTAGAGTAGAGAACACAGTTGCGCTGGGCAGGGCACGTCTCTAGGATGGAGGACCACCGCCTCCCAAAGATACTACTCTATGGTGAACTCGCCACGGGTCAGCGCAAGAGAGGCGCCCCCAAAAAGAGATATAAGGACTCCCAGAAACAACATCTCAGGCTCGGCCAGATTGATCACCAACAATGGTCCACCCTGGCCTCACATTGGGAGGCATGGAGAAGCACTATCCACAATGCTGCGGCCTCTTTCGAGAAGACACGCCGAATGGGTCTCGAAGAGAAACGACAACGCAGAAAGAACCGCAACTTGGAAACAACATTGCCCAAGGAGACTTTCTGCTGTGCTTTCTGCAACCGGACTTGCCTATCTCAGATTGGCCTTTTTAGTCATCAACGCGCTTGTAAAAAGCGTGGGATGAGTCCTTCCTGAATCTTCGTTCGTGAAGTAATGCCGAGAGAGAGAGAGAGGAGAGAGTAGAAACAGCTTTAAAGAAGCATTAGACCTAAAGAAGAAAGGAGTTTGAAACACGCCACTCCAGGCAGCGCCTGCAGAAAAAAAGAGCTTTTTAAAGGAAGCCCAGGAAGCCTTCCTTGGGCCTCCTTAAAATGCATTGGAAAGCTGTGTGTATGCTGCAGGGAGAGAGAGAGAGAGAGAGAGAGAGAGAGAGAGAGAGAGAGAGAGAGAGAGAGAGTCTGAGCCTTCCTGCAGTGCCTCTCCTCTAGAGCAGTGTTTTTCAACCTTTTTTGAGCCGTGGCACATTTTTTTACATTTACAAAATCCTGGGGCACACCACCAACCAAAATGACACAAAATGACACTCTAACACAGTAATACATATAGTTAATACGTTTTTAAATGTATTTATACACTCTGTGAAACCCGGGCCTGATTCGATGAACACAACATATATATGACTTCCTCTCACATACTTATACATGGCTATCATGTCTTCTCTCAGCCTTCTTCAGGCTAAACATGCCCAGCTCTTCAAGCCGCTCCTCATAGGGCTTGTTCTCCAGACGCTTGTGAAATTTCACCCTGAGTGAAACTTGCTTCCAGATAACTATGGATGTCATGAAGCTGTTATAACAGCACTGTTCCAGCTAGCATTTAATGTAGGAATAACAACTCCTGGTTATAACTGAATATTGTGAAATTGTTTTATTGTCTGCTTTTATGTTGTTTTGTAAGTTGTGATGTGTTTTTATGATGTAGTCGATATGCTGTAAACCGTCCTGAGCCAGTCTGGAAAGGACGGTATACAAATCGAAATAATAATAAATGAATGAATAATTTATTTTTAAAAAAACAGTTCGGGGCAACTCTCGAAAAATCCAGTAAAATAGGGTTGTTGTTGTTGTTTTTTTTGTTTTTTTAAAAAACATTTCCAAGCAGAGAGGCTCAATTTGTTTCTTGGAAACCTGTGAATGCTTCAGCCTCCCGACGCTCCCGGGTGTACTGCCAAAGCCAGAAGCTCCATGTCGGTGAATTGGGCAGTGAGCGAACCTGGGAGCATCAGGAGGCTGAAGCAGCCCTGAGCGGGAGTTGGAGCCATGCTGAGTCGAGGCTCCTGAAGGCTTCCTCAGGGGGGGGCGGGTCCTGGCAGTCGGCAGAGCCCTTTGCCTCGGGAGGATCTTTGGGGAGGGAAAGAGGGAGAAAGAGCTGCTAGGAGGGGGAAGAGTGCCAATTTCCCATGGCACACCTGATGATCGCTCACGGCACAGTAGTGTGCCACGGCACACTGGTTGGGAAACAATGCTCTGGAGTAGAAGGAAACAGCTTTAATTAAGCATTAAACCCGGTCTCTACAGACAGAAGAGGAAGGCTCGTAGAAAGAGTGGCATCTTTACTCTGTTGCTTTTAATCCAGATCTTAATGAAGGATGTAAGGACAAACTTCTAAAATGATAGGAAGGGGAGCCTGGGAAGTGCCTCCCCCCATAATGGGCTGGATAGGGTGCTTTCTTAACCCTGTTGCTGAAACCCAGTCTCCCTTGAAGGGAAAAAAAGGAAAGGGTCCCAGGAACAGAAAGGGGAGTCTTGTAAGTCCCCTATTGCTGCAAATTTATTTTTAAAATTTATTTTGCAGTATTTATACAATACTAGCTGTACCCGGCACGCATTGCTGTGCCCTATTTAGGAGATGCGAGAAAGTCTGAGTATGTAAGGGTTGGAATTGATGTTAGTTGTGGTCTTGGTGGGGTCATGGCTGTGTCGTTGTGGGTTGTTCTGGTGGGTGGGATGTTGAAGTCCTGTGGAGTTGTCGGTGTGTGGTGTTCCTGGCGTTCTGCATAGCTTGTGGATGTACAATGTTTTTTGTCTTTCTGTCCACTGTGTTGATGTAGAGGTTGATGCTTGTGTGGGTGGGGTACTTTGGAAGTGAGTGGAGGTACTTGAAACTCCATCATCCATAGTGTGCCCTCCTCTAAACTGCAGTTGGATGGAGTGTGGGTTATGGGGGCACTGTGTGCCAAGTTGGGTCTTTATCGGTCTTGGTTCTGGGCCACAGTGGTCTGTGGGGAATAAATGGTTTGAAAGTACTACAAATCCCATAATCCATAGAGGTACATCAAATCCCATCATCCATGGTCCATCCTCCTCCAAACTGCAGTAGAATGTAGCGTGGGTCATAGGGGCTCTGTGTGCCAAGGTAGGTTACTGTAAATTTAGGCCATACACAATGTCCCATGAGCTGAGGCCTAGTCAGGAAAATCAAGTTAATGAAGCCTTACTGTCAATTCAGGCCATACACAAGGTCCCATGAGCTGAGGCCTAGTTGGGAAAATCAAGTTAATGAAGCCTTACTGTCAATTCAGAGCTTAAACAACATCCCACTAAGTGAGGCCTAGTCAGGGAAATCAAGTTAATGAAGCCTTACTGTCAATTTTGGGCATGGTCTGTGATTTGTAGGGCTTTAAATTTTCTGTGTTTGTGTTGGCGACTGCCTCAGGCCTTTGCCTTATCCTCCTCTGCCAGTTTATTATGGGTCGGAATGTTCATGTTGGCTGGCCAATAGAGGCGTTATGCAAATACTCCCTCATTGGCAACCAATCATGTTGTCAGAATGTAGAGGCCGGGAGATTTGTTGGCGGTCGCGGAGGATGCGGGGAAATGTAGTTTTTTTATCGTTGTTTTGGGGGCCTTCTAGGTTTTTTGGGGAAAGGGGTTTTTTTTTGCTAAAAACCTACCTTGCCTGAGGCCTATTTTTGTTGCCAAGTTTGGTGTCTCTGCCTTGTAAGGTTTCTCTGCCTAGGACGGTCGTTCCATGACGGGACCTCCTTTATATAATAGATGGGCCGGATATAGCCACATTTATTAGCTATGGACTGAAAACGGCTATCTGGATACCAGCCCATTTTCAGCAGGCATGCCAAAACAGATACCGTCATCCAGAGTCTAGCGTTATCCCGACAGCACAATCTGATCGGATAGAAGTTCAGCGGAAATGCACAAGCCTAGTAAACACATAAAGTGTGCTTTTGTTTGGTTGCCATATTCTCCATGGCCACAAGATGTCAATGTAGCATTTAAACATTTCTGGAAAAATGTAGGGAAGGAGACGGGTGACAATTGTGTAACATGAACTGATTATTTTGTACAGTATTTCTAGACAAGAGAAGAGAGTGAGCCACTTTCTCATTCCCAGCTCTCTTTATGGATAGATGCATGGGAAATGTGCCGGAGTCTTATTTAACTCTGTGCTCGTCTCTCTCCCCTTTCATTCTAGCACTGTGACCATGCAAGCACCACCTTTTGTAGCATCTTCACTGCTGAAGATTTCTGGAGATCTCAAATTGGGTGGGGATTTGCTGACTTCTCTTCTTTCCCATCTCCCGGAGAATGAAATTTGAGTTTGGGTGTGCTGGGAATTATTAGAAATTCCTATCCACTCCTTGTTTTGAGTTTGTTTATGGATTTTGTCATTCTCAAAAGTTGACAATCTTACCTTTCCTTTTCGGAAAAGAAAATATTTACTGAATCTCTTCTAATTTGCTATGTTGAATATGTTTCCTAATAAAAAAGGTAATACAGGTTGAGTGTTTTCTGGAAAGCTTGAGAGCAGAAGGGTTTTGGAATTCCAATATGAGATATCTTGGAAATCGGACCCAAGTCTAAATATAAAATTAATCAGAAAGCAAAGGTGTAACTCTCCCAGCCATCTATGTGGACAATTTTGGAGTATTTCTGGAATTCTGGATAAGAGATTCTCATCCTTTATAAATATCTAAATTTGGGAGAAAACTAGGATTGTGAAGGTAGTTTCTAGAGCAGGGGTGGGCAATTATTTTTCCCAAGGGGCCACACGAGAGCCAAAAAATATTATGGAGGGCCGCACCTAAAGGCTGAACTACATTCTAATCTACATTATTTGTTTATTTACTATATTTACTATATATTACACATAATTAATATTAACATATTAATATATCAAGAAATATTCATATATTATTAGTATTAATATCATAATTATATTATAGTATATATATAGGCATTATAATATATTGAAATTATAATATAATATAACATATTATATTATTTATTATATTATTATTATAAAATTATTTTAAAATAATAATAAACACCACTAAAATAAAATGAAATTCAAGAAGACAAGGTGCAAACCAAGATGGAGGCTGACATCCTCAATTGAGGAAGGATCCCAAGATGGAATGGCCCAATGGCCCCAGCCCAGAGGATGACAAAGCAGACTCAGCTGCAGCAGAGCAGAGCAGAGCAGCAGATGATCGGAGGCTGCAGACTCTGCCCGCTTTCACCCCCAGCCGTTCCGTCAGAGGCGTTCCCGATCGGCTGATTGCCCTGCCATGGAGTGCCTGCCATACCGGCTTTGGAGTGCCTGCCATCCCGGGAGGCGATCCGGGCCTGCAGCGGGAGCAGTCGGCGACCTGTGGCGGCTGATCGCCCTGGCGACCCGGAAGACGATCATTCTCCTCCGATCATTCTCCAGAGCGGCGGGCTGTCTGCCGACACAGGCCCCACAGCCCGTGATGGGATGGTGGCAGCGGCAGCCCTTCCTCTTGCAGAAATGGCCCTGCCCCTGACGCCTTTCTCCCCGGGCCGGTTTTACTTCTCCATGCAAAGTTTTGGTTTTACTTCTCCATGCAAAGTCTGGGATTGTATTCTCAATGGATACAGGGATCATATTGTATTTCAATTTATTATATTGGAGACATTCAGATGAAGAGTATAACGAGATCTTCATTGCATCCTTGTTGAGTGTGTGCATTCAAAAGGTGGCAATATCAAAGTTTTGCTTAATGTGGGCTATTGGGAATACTAAAGAGTTTTGGGGTGGAACATAGGAGACTCGGGTTCTAATTCCCTCTGAGCTCTTCAAACTCAGCTTCATTTATCACAGGGCTGTGAAGTGATGGTAGAAAGAGTAATATGAATTCTTTGAACTCATTGAACAGTATATATAATGAAAGAGAGGCAATAATAAATTCAGAGGCAACACCTGGCATTGAGTTACAGGTGAATGCTATCAAATATTTTGTACGGAGAAGTAGTGCTCTGTAAAGGAATCCGTCAGGACCTAGGCAAAGTTATTTTCCATGACTCCCACAGCAGGCTATGATTGATTTCAGTTATATATGAATTTTGTTGCACTTGAATAGGGAAAAGATATAGATGCTGGACAGAGATTTTTAAAATATTTTATAGCCACTTAATATGATGGTCGTAATGTTATGCAGACAATCCTATATTGGTTCAGAAGGGATTTGTAGCTGCTTATGGCTAGCTTTTTAAAAATTGCCTGGCATTTCCCCCCTGATGGGGCATATGTAATACTTAAATTTCCCCCCGATCAGCACATTTAGACAATAAGTGTTCTCCAACTTGAAGGGGTCTGCAATGCTTAGGCAGAGAGAGGGACAAGACTAATAACTGTCATTCTGTATAATCCTCATTAGCTGTTTCAGCTTTGAAAAAGAAATCCCCGGAGGGAATTCAGAATTTTGCTTTTAAGGAAAAGAAAAGAAAGAGGAGCAAAATTTGCTTATGCAATGAAATTTGGCTAATGTGGAATTGGCTGGCTATCACACACACACACACACACACACACACACACACACACACACATATGTCCTCCTGGTCAGTCGAAAGGCCGAACAGGGCATAGGGTTACAGCCTGTGTTAGATGGGGTTACACTCCCCCTGAAGACGCAGGTTCGCAGCTTGGGAGTGATCCTGGACTCATCGCTGAGCCTGGAACCCCAGGTCTCGGTGGTGGCCAGGGGAGCTTTCGCACAGTTAAGACTCGTGCGCCAGCTGCGCCCATACCTTGGGAAGTCTGATCTGGCTACGGTCGTCCACACTCTGGTCACATCCCGAATAGATTACTGCAACGCACTCTACGTGGGGCTGCCTTTGAAGACAGTTCGGAAATTGCAACTAGTCCAACGGGCGGCAGCCAGATTACTAACGGGAGCTACATACAGAGAGCATACCACCCCCCTGTTGTGTCAGCTCCACTGGCTGCCTGTCCATTCGACCTCAATTCAAAGTGCTGGTTTTGACCTTTAAAGCTCTATACGGTTCTGGCCCAGCTTACTTGTCCGAACACATCAGCCGCTATGTCCCACCTCGTAATTTAAGATCATCCGGGGAGGCCCTGCTCTCGCTCCCGCCTACTTCTCAAACGCAGTTGGTGGGGATGAGAGACAGGGCCTTCTCGGTGGTGGCTCCCTGTCTGTGGAATGCACTCCCTATGGATATATGATCAACCCCATCCCTCCTGGCATTTAGAAAAAGTGAAATCCTGGTTATGGGACCAAGCGTTTGCACATTAGCACGATACGGCACTTTAGATTGGATTGAAATGGCAAACTGGTGGACAAGAACCAATGCTTCAATTATGGACAGAATACTGTTTTAACTGATGGGAATATATATGATGTATTTTAATGTTAATTGTGTTTTAATGAATTTTAATGCCAGCTGTAATTTAATGTATTTAATTTTAACTGTTTTTGGGTTTTTATTATATGTATGCTCTGTTGGCATCGAATTGTTGCCGTTGTTAGGCCGCTCTGAGTCCCCCCTTGGGGGTTGAGAAGAAGCGGGGTAGAAATGGTGGAAATATTATTATTATTATATATATATATATACACACACAGGCCCTCATTTAAAAATGGAGAGAAAGTGAAAGAGGTAGCCATTGCGAAGTGAGAGCAAGACTGGAAAAAGTAGGATGGCATCACTGGATGATATCAAAATAGTTGTCTGTAAAAAAAATTATAGTGTTTCAGCATACTTTTGTTATTTTTTTGATTAAAAGTATCTATGTTGTTATATATAATCACTAAAACATTTTTTGTAAACTCAGCTTGCATGTCCTGTCTTAATGTACCGTGTTTCCCCGAAAGTAAGACAGCGTCTTACTTTCTTTTCCGAAAAAGTCCCCTACGTCTTACTTTCGGGTACGTCTTATATAAACTAAGACGTACCCCATCGCCACGCCCACGCCGCCCACGCCGCCGCCGCCGCCGCACACCTCCGCGGCACAGCTTTCTGGACGAAGGAAGGGAGGGGGAAGAGAGCCAGGGGCATGGCAAAGCGACGACGCGTCACTCTGACGCAGCGCCGCTGCCATGCTTCTGGCTCTCTTCCCCCTCCCTTCCTTGGACAAAGGAAGGGAGGGAAGAGAGCCAGGGCGTGGCAAAAGCCGACGACGCGTCTCTCTGACGCAGCGCCACTTTGCCAAGCTTCTGGCTCTCTTCCCTCCCTTCCTTGGACGAAGGAAGGGAGGGGAAGAGAGCCAGGGCGTGGCAAGCGACGACGCGTCACTCTGACGCAGCGCCGCTTGCCACGCCCTGGCTCTCTTCCCTCCCTTCCTTGGAGGCCTGGCAGAAAGGTGCGCCGCGGAGGTGTGCCGCGGCCGATGGGCCGGTTGCGGCGGCGGCGGTGGCGGCGTGGGCGTGGCGACGAGGTACGGCTTACATTCGGGGTACGGCTTACATTAGCCGACCCCTGACACCCCGATACGTCTTACAATCGGGGGTGTCATACTTTCGGGGAAACACGGTATCACCAAGCCTAAACTTTTAGCTAATTTCCTTTTTGTGCTCCGGTCCAAGTTGTCATTACTATCCAATTATAATGAGGCTTTGAAGGAGACATACGTTATCTGCACTGTTGGTATTCCTGGGTTTTTTGTTTTGTTTTTTACAGTCACTGTTTTTGTCAGATTTTCTAGTATTTTAGCTACAGTATTGTGATATGGTCTGGTGCAGGAGGCAGTTCCTTGGGATGACACCATAAAGTAGGGGTGTACGGAACAGCAGAAATTTCTTCTGCTCTCATTCTGTTTCATTTTGAATTTTGGGTGCCCCTCCCTTTCCGTTTTTGGAAAAAGTCCAATAAATTAGGAGAGGGTTGTTTGGATTCATAATTCGGGATCTGGAGTTCCATTCCATTTCAGGAAGAATCTTCCCGAAAAAAGAACGGGGGGGGGGGGGGGGGTTTTGAAACAAAAACAGAACGAAACTAGAACAGATTTATTTATTTACTATATTTATATCCCACCCTTCTTGGCCCTGAAGAGGACTCAAGGCAGCTTACAGCAGAGGTTTTCTGCCTTTTTACACACCCCAACCATAAAATACAGCCGGGTTGGGGGGGGGCGCCCCGGGGTTCCCGATTGCCTTGGATCAAGATGGAAGTGACGGAGGGACTGATGGGTATGTTTCCCCGATGGACAGTTTGCAATGGGAAGACACCTGGCCTTCTGCTTACTCGGATGAAGAAGGCCAACCAGATTCGGGATCAGATTGTGAGTATGAGAGACCGGGAGGTTTCGGTTCACAAGAGCGCTTGTTTTTGCCAGCTGCCGAGGAGAGCATGGAAGCTGAAGCGGCGCCGAGTTCTCAGGATGATAACGGGCCAGATGGTGTTGAGGCCGAGAGTTGTTTTGACCGTAGGAGGAATATTGTGGCTAGCCGCAAAGATTGGAAGCGGGGAATGAAGACGTGCTGGACTCACAAGGGTGGGACTTAACTATACACCCGGTGGGAAAGTTCCTCAGTTTGGCGGCCACGTCTTTGCTGGAGAGACGCATCAGTGGTCTCCGCTCCCTGGAAGCCATAGTTTGGCTCACCTTGCCAAGTTTAGCCAAGAGACCTAGTTCCTGTTCATGGACTTTGGATTGTTTGCCTTGTTCCATGGACCAAGTTTGTTAAAGTAGCCTCAGAACTTTTGGATTACCTTGCTTTGCTTTTGGACTTTGCTTTTTGAAGAGATCCCCTGATTTTTGAGTTTGCCTGATGAACATTGCTAATTGATTTTTTTATTGGACTTATTATCTTTTCCACCTGCATTCCTTCTTGCTTAATAAATAGTTAATTGACATTGTGTGTGTGATTAAGGGGCAGGGCCAGGTCCCGCGTTGTGACAACTGCACTAGGTGGCACCAACCTTATTAATGCCACTACAACAGTGTTTCCCAACCTTTTTTGAGCCGTGGCACACTTTTAACATTTAAAAAATCTGGGGCACACCACCAACCAAAATGACACAAAATGACACTCTAACACAGCTGGGGGATGGTGGCCTGCTGGGAGTGCCAACGCCGGGGAGGGGGAGGAGCCAGGCTGTGCCATGCCCCGCCCCTCCCCTGGCTTCAGCTCTCCCACAGCTTCTCCAGCCTTGAGGGGGCAGTGCGAACAAGGGGCGGGATTGGGACTAGAATTTCATGGCTGAGTTGGGACAAGAATTAGACCTCCTAAATCCAATCTCAGTCAACGACTCTTTATTACGTCTATAGCCAGTGCTATAAAAGTAAATGCATACAACAAAATTAATTAAAATGAATGGGAAAAATAAGGAGTAAAACAGCTTACACTTACTTCCAAATGGGGAAGGGTGATGGCTAGTACATATGCTTGTCAAGATGTACATGTGGCAGCACAAAATTTAGTGGCACTAAAAGTAATTGATGCATTTTCATCAGAGAGGAGGAAGGAAACATAAAAAGAATTGGACCGTCTTGGCAATTTAATTAAGGCAGATTCAATAAAGGTTTTTCTAATATCGTGATTAAAAAAGCAATAACAAAGAACGTGGGTCACCAGTTCGACTTCCCTAAGTCATGAAGGGGATTTTCGGAAATCTTCCTTTCAATGCAGCGGAGAGGAGATAATCAAATCATACTATTAATGCTTATGAACGGCCAGAGTTGAACTATAGTTGTTAATTAATGCATGCACAGTGTTAGGTTTATTAGGATATAAATAGTAATTTGGCCACACACAATCATGTTGCGTTCAGTCTAAGACACTACCCACTTCACCAAACTGTTTCACTAAAACATGCTAACTTATGTCTGAAGGTTACAATTCTATGCAAAAATCCATTTTCTATTAATAAAAACTCGTTCAGGAAAATACAAGGCCCTGAAATTACCATCATTGTGCAAAGGTTCATAAGTTCTCAAGTTTGTTCTTAAGTTGAATGTGCATGCAACTCGAAAAATATACATTTATATGGGCTGGAGCAGTGGTTCCCAAACTTTTTTGGCCTACCGCCCCCTTTTCAGAAAAAAAATTATTCACCTCCCCCCTAGAAATTAATTTTTAAAATTTTTTAATAGCAATTAAACTAAAGATATGTGTATTAATATTTCTACCTTTTTTGTAAAATATAATAAAGTTGTAAATTAGAAACATTGAAGTTTGAAATTATGAAACTATTTATTGAACTTAGAATAGAAAGGTAATACAAAAAGTTAAAACATTCAAAATCATCTTAATGAGAAGGATGAACCTGGTATGCTGTATCTAGTAATCCTCGGGTCTATTTTCGTCAGCAGTAATCTCAAATCATCGCGATTGTCTATTTTGCTATCGGTTTCTTTATTTTGTTAATAAATTGGTTACTGCACTGAATCCATGTTCCACTAAATATGTTGAAGGACATTATTGTTATAAGACTCAACCAGTTGGAAGGGAACCCCAAAGGTATTATTATTATTATCCTTTGCTTGGCGAAAGGAGGAGGGAGCAGGAGGGAAGAAGAGAGACACACACAGAGATGGATGGTAGCCTGTCACGTGGCTCACGCCACTGCCCCCTTACAGGGGTTCAGTGCCCCCCAAATTCTCCTGAGCCTTCCAACGCTGTTGATGTGGAATCTCCTGAGCCTGAGTCCAAGCGGGGTAAACCCCTGAAATCACGCCCCCACCGCCCACCAGGGGGTGGCACGGCATACTTTGGGAACCACTGGGCTGGAGTTACACGTAAATGTACCTGTTCCAACTTACATACATTTTCAACTTAAGAACAAACCTACAGAACCTTATTTGTAGCTTATATACACACACATTTTATATATACAAACATTTTGGATAGCATAGGGGAGGGTTAACACTCCTGCAGTATTTGTTTTGCTGTCTGTGCCCCTGTTCAAAAGATTACACCTCACTTTCTGTCCCTGTGAGAATTGGATTTTGAAAAAGACGTCTTATTGTGGAAACAAGGATGGGCAATAAGGCTTCAGTTGAGACACCTTTTCCCTATAACTCTTTCAGGAGTGAATTTCCCTTCTGAGGGGTAGATTTCTCTCATTTCCTGTTGTCTCACCCCAGTTCTTAACTATGACTCGTTGGTAAGTCGGATGTTTGTAACTCAGGCACTGACTGTATTTTGATTATGCCATTTCATGTAAGGGACACTAATTTACCATGCCATTGTATAAAATAGAAATTAAGATACAGTTGGTGTATAAAAGCTCTAATTTTATCTTGTTCGTGCTGTTGTATGCCTTCAAGTAATTTCCATTTTATGGCGACCCCATCACAAGTTTATATTGACAAGATCTGTTTGTATTTGCCTCTTCTGAGGTTGAGACAGTGTGGGGATTTGAACCTATAGGCTAGTGGAGATTTGAAACTTAGCCTCCAGATTTATAGCCTCAATGCTCAAACCATTACACAACACTTGCTCTCTCATTTTCTGTCACTGTGTTCTTTTTTCTGACACATGCATTATGTTACAATTGCACACACACACATACACACACACCTTTTAAAAAAAGTGTATTTGGTGCCAAAAATGTTTCTCCCTACCCCATATTCTTTGATTTGCTGATGACAGGCATGTAGCAGGGGGCTAAGGGGGCTTCAGCCCCCCCCCCCGAAATTCTCAGGGTGGTCCGCGAAAAGGCCTTACTGGTACATTATTTAAACTGTTATGTTTATTCATATCATGATCTGATCACCATGCTCATTCTATCCCACATTAATGGGGTTATTGGGATAACAATACAAAAGATTTGCTAAGGTAGACCCTCTTCCACCCAGTCTCAGCCCCCCCTGAACCAAACTCAGCCCCCTCCGAAACAAAATCCTGGCTACGGCCCTGGCTGATGAGTTAGTTAGAACAAAACAAAAAAGGTGCATTTTCCTTCCATTTTCTGACAGCTGTTTTTATGAACCAAGTGTAAAGACTATTTAGAAGCCTGGCTATAAAAAAGGAAAACTCCTGTTACATGACCACTACCTTACAATAGGAATTTCCTATATGAAAGTCAAAAGACACCATCAAAATTTGCTATAAAATACAATACAGGTGAGTTTAGAGTATAGCACAAAACTGCAAAAACCCTATTTTATTCTGTCTCCCTGTCCAAGGCAGACCATATTTTTATTGGTTTCTGCTCCTTTTGTGTTATGTGCATACAGAGGCAAGAGTTATAAGGATTTATATATCACTATACTGAGAACAGAGAAAAGCATGGAAAACCTTGTGTTGCATTCGGTCACTGTGTTGTGGTCTGATTGCTAGATCCCCTTTTCCAACAATAAGCACAATTTCGACACATAATACATTGTTCTGTCACGAAGTCCCAATGTACTATATCAGGGCTGTCCAACTTCTACCGGCCCAGGGGCCTGAATTCCGGTCACTGATGACCTGGGGGGCCATAGGGTCTGCCCCGGCTCCGCCCCCGCCCCGGCTCCGCCCCCGCCCCGGCTCCGCCCCTCCCCGGCTCCAATTTACTTACAATTCCTAGTTGCAATAATAATTATAAAATAAATATAATATTTTATTAACATTAAATGCAGGGGGGGCATTCAAAAGGGGCATGCATACAATTAAATATAATATTTTACTAACATTAAATGCAGAGGGGCATTCAAATACACAATTACATAATAATAACATAAAGGTTAGCCTACCTTCCCAAACGCGCGGGATCCAGGAGCAGCCGGACCACGAGCAGAGGCGACAACCGAGCGAGGCAGCAGCTGGGAAGGTACAAAGTACGTCTGCGTGGGCCGCAGGGATTAAGTAGCCGAGATTTCGGCAACAGGAGTATCGCGAGACTATGGAAGCCACACGGGATTTCGCTCTCAACACAGGCGAGATTTCACGTTGAGAGCAAAATCCTGTGTGGCTTCCATAGTCTCGCGATACTTCCTCCGAAACCCGGAAGTGGGTAATTTTTTAAAATATTTAAATTTAATTTGTTTATTTTTATTTTTTACTAGCTTGGGGACCCGGCGGTGCCCGGGACATTTGAGAAGTGCAGCAGGATGTAGAGTGGGTCATGGGGGCTCTGTGTGCCAAGTTTGGTCTTGATCCATCATTATTTGGAGTTGCAGTGGTATCATGAAATTACTGAAGGTAGTGGAAGTCCCATCATCTCTGGTCCACCCTCCCCCAAAGTGTAGTAGGATGTAGATTGGGTCATGGGGGCTCTGTGTGCTAATCTTGTTCTGTATTGGTGAATGGATGAGGGTTGCATTGTTTTTAGGAAGTGAGTGAAGGTACTTCAAGTCCCATCATCCGTGGTCTGTCTCACACAAAACAGCACCAGGATGTAGAGTGGGTCATGAGAGCTCTGTGTGCCAGGTTTGGTGTTGAGCAGTCATTGGATTAGGTTTGTAGCAGGCTTGGAAAGTGAGGGAAGGTACTGCAAGTCCCATCATCCATGTTCTGACCCCCTCCAAAGTTCAGTAGGATGTAGAGTGGGTCACTGGGGCTCTGTGTGCCAAGTGTGGTCTTTCTCGGTGTTTGTTGGGGGCCGCAGTTGTCTGTGGGAACAGAGGGGTGTGAAAGTACTACAAATCCCATAATCCATTGTCAGTCCTCCCCCGAACCTCACCAGGATGTGAAGGCAGTCATGGGGGTTATGTGTGCCAAGTGTGGTCTCGATCAGTAATTGGATGAGGGTCGCAGCGGACTTGGGAAGTGAGTAGAGGTACTTGAAGTCCCATCATCCATGGTCCACCCTCCTCCGATCTGCACCAGGATGTAGAGTGGGTCATGAGGGCTCTGTGTGGCAGGTTTCGTGTTGATCAGTCATAGGATTAGGTTTGTAGCAGTCTTGGAAAGTGAGGGAAGGTACTGCAAGTCCCATCATCCATGTTCTGGCCCCCTCCAAAGTTCAGTAGGATGTAGAGTGGGTCACTGGGGCTCTGTGTGCCAAGTGTGGTCTTTCTCAGTGTTTGTTGGGGGCCGCAGTTGTCTGTGGGAACAGAGAGTATGTGAAAGTACTACAAATCCCATCATCCATTGTCAGTCCTCCCCCAATCCTCACCAGGACTTGAAGGCAGTCATAGGGGTTATGTATGCCAAGTTTGGTCTCGATCAGTGATTGGATGAGGGTTGCAGAGGACTTGGGAAGTGAGTAGAGGTACTTCAAGTCCCATCATCCATGGTCCACCCTCCTCCAAACTGCACCAGGACGTAGAGTGGGTCATGGGGGCTGTGTGTGCTAAGTGTGGTCTGTATTGGTCCTTTTTGGTGGCCTCAGTGGTCTGTGGGAACCAAAGTGTTTGAAAGTACTACAAATCCCATAATCCATGGGTCATGTCCCCCGAACCGCACCAGGACGTAAAGGGGGTTAGGGGGGTTATGTGTACCAAGTTTGGTGCAGGTCCATCACCAGCGCTGGTCGCTGTGGCCTGTGAAAGTGGCTGCCACATATCCGCCTTCCCGCCCTCTGCACACATACATACATACAAACATTCCGCTTTATAAAGGTACTAGCTGTACCCGGCACGCATTGCTGTGCCCTTTTTAGGAGATGCGATCATCCACGGTGTGCCCTCCTCTAAACTGCAGTTGGATGGAGTGTGGGTCATGGGGGGCATGGTGTGCCAAGTTGGGTCTTTATTGGTCTTGGTTCTGGGCCACAGTGGTCTGTGGGGAATGATGGGTTTTGAAGTACTACAAATCCCGTTTTCCATGGTGGTACTTCAAGTCCCATCATGCATGGTCGGGGCTCTGTGTGCCAAGGTAGGTTACTGTAAATTCAGGCCATACACAATGTCCCATGAGCTGAGGCCTAGTTAGGAACAGCAAGTTAATGAAGCCTTACTGTCAATTCAGGCCATACACAATGTCCAATGAGCTGAGGCCTAGTCGGGAGAATCAAGTTAATGAAGCCTTACTGTCAATTCAGAGCGTAAACAGCTTCCCAGTAAGTGAGGGCTAGTTAGGGAAATCAAGTTAATGAAGTCTTACTGTCAATTTAGAGCGTAAACAGCTTCCCAGTAAGTGAGGGCTAGTTAGGGAAATCAAGTAAATGAAGCCTTACTTTCAATTTTGGGCGTGGTCTGTGATTTTTTGGGGTGTAAATTTTTGGTTGGAAGTGATTTGCGTGTTTGTGTTGGGGATTGGCTCAGGCCTTTTCCTTATTCTGTTTTGGCAGTTTATTATGGATCGGAATTTTCATGTTGGCTGGCCAGTGCAGCAGTTATGCAAATCCGCCCTTATTGGCAGCCAATCATGTTGTTCAGAATGTAGAGGCTGGGTGAGTCTTTGGCTGCCCGGAGGATGCTGGTAAATGTAGTTTTATTTTTATTCGTTGTTTTGGGGGCCTTTTAGGTTTTGGGGGGGAAAGTCTCTTTGCTACAAACGTACCTTGCTTGAGGCCTATTTCTGTTGGCAAGTATTGTGTTTCTGCGTTGTATGGTTTCTTTGTTTGAGGTATACATCACATGACGTGAACCCATTTATATAATAGATACAGATTAAAAAGCTTAGGGGGGCGTAGGGAAGGGGCTGGGGGGGGGGCGTATATGGCCCCCGGGCCGCCAGTTGGACAGCCCTGTACTATATGAAAGTGAACTGCTTTGCCCATACTTCTTTGATCTGCTTTCAGCCAAATTAGACATTTCAGTTAAAAATGCGGACATTATCTGAGTTGGAATATTCATAACTCTAGACAAACATTGCACAATCTTTTTATTCCAATTCAATAATGAGGCTGGATCTACACTTGCATTGCTTGATAGTTGCATTTATCCGAATTATAGGATAGTGTAGACTGATATAATCCAGTTCAATGTTGTGAATCCACAGTCTGAAACTGGATTATAGAACAGCAAAGATCTAGACCTAAAGTTAGAATTAGCCCTAAATTACAGCGTTTATGGGGTACACCAGTAATTTTCATCCATGGGTTCCCCATATATAAATCCTTAAGATATAGATCAGTGGTTTCCAAACTTTTTTGGCCTACCGCCCCCTTTCCAGAAAATTTTTTACTCACTGCCCCCTAGAAATTAATTTTTAAAAATTTAATAGCAATTAAACAAAGATATATATATTAATGCAGTAGTTCTCAACCTTTCTAATTCCGTGACCCCTAAATAAGGTTCCTCATGTTGTGGTGACCCCCAACCATATTTCGTTGCTACTTAATAAATAATTTTGCTACTCTTACGAATTCTAATGCAAATATCTAATATGCATTAGATATTACAAATTGAACATAATTAAAGCATAATGATTAATCACAAAAAAATGTTTGGGGGAGTATGGACAACGGATGATGGGATTTGCAGTACCTTCAATGGATTCAGCTCTGACTTCCACAGACCACTGAGACCCGCCATAAATTACAGAACTCGAGCAAACTCGGTACAGAGAACCCACATGACCAACAGAAAATACTGGAGGGGTTTGGGAGGAATTGGCAGTGATTTAGGGGAGATGAGTTCATCCGGAGAGAACCGAGAACCCAAGCAACTATGGATCTGTGCCAAACTTGGCACGAATACTCAATATGCCCAAATTTGAACACTGGTAGTGTTTTGAGAAAATAGCCCTTCTCATTTGGGAGTTGTAGTTACTGGGATTTATGGTTTACCTACAATCAAAGAGCATTTTGAATTCCACCAACAATGGAATTGAGCCAAACTTGGCACACAGAACCCCCATGACCAACAGAAAATACTGGAGGGGCTTGGAATGAATTGCCTCTGCCGGAGAAGGCCGCACTTTCTTCCACGATGGCGAGGAGGTTCTGCCGGAGGACACAGAGGCCTTTGCACTGCAGCCTTCGCATTGCACTGCGGGTGGGGGGTCAAAGCGATGGGGGCGGGGCCAAAGAAGAGGGCCACACGATCCCTCCTAAACGGTCAATTGTTCATCGCCCCCTTAAAGGGGTTCACCCCCCCCCCAAATTCCCCTGAGCCTCCCACCGCCCCCCTTGGATCGCCTCACCGCCCACCAGGGGTTGGTACCACCCACTTTGGGAATCAGTGATATAGATTGACCAAACTAGACTTAGGCAGTAAGTGGAAAGCTTTAAATGGAGGGTCTTGTGCTTTCCCCCTGAAAGTCCCTTTGGATTTTGGTGCGCTTAACTATTTTGAATAGTTATTTGACATTACTTCAGCTCTGTGTGAGTCTGTGGGAAAAGAGATGGCATGTGAATGAGTCAGCTACCAAGATATCTAGATCGTAATTCCATGTTTTCCTGGTGGAACCAATCCAAGACTGGACATAAAAGGAGAAACATAGTATCATTTTTGGTTTAATCCCAGGTTAAGATTTACAAAGAAGTTGGACAAGAGGTCAGAGTACAGAGCCTGGTATCCTGCTATGAAGTTGTATCAGCCTAAACCAATTGACAATCAACTAAAGTTGAATTATGGCATCACAGGTTTGCGTTCTCAGGAAGGGAGCAGTGATGCTGCTATACAGGGACCGCTGAAGAATAGCCATTGCCCAACAATCTCAATGTCCAACATGTCCCAATGTTCAATGTGTCCCAGACATAATCAGAACCTCTCTTGCATAATGGAACATCTTGCACAGTGCCTGATGTGCATCATCACAATTCATAGCATGGTTACGCATCAATTTAGCAACAGCGCTCTATCGATCTAAACACATCTCGGTCAGGAACTTCTAACTTCTCCAAACCACAAGGCAAAGGAACTAGCTCACTGGAGGAGACTGAGATGTCAACATACAGAGCAAAACGGTAAGGCAAACCTATTTTATCAGGAAAGGTTGCCTGATGGCATCTCAACCTAGCAGAGCTTCATATTTAGCAGTGTTTGCCCCTCCACATCTCAGTCTTTATGGAGGTCTATATAGACTCTATATTTACAGGTCTTTTGTGTAGGGCAGTGTTTCTCAACCAGTGTGCCGGGGCACACTAGTGTGCCGTGAGCGATCATCAGGTGTGCTGTGGGAAATTGGAACATCCAAAGGGGGAGAGTCTAGTCTGTTGAAGTATAAAAACCCTAAGAAACCTACCTCAATAAAGGCACAAAATTACAACACCCCCCTCCCCACCCATTGTCTACTTGGTTTCTCCCTCTCCATGCATTGGGAAGGCCCACCTTCCTTTCCCCAAGTAGAGACCTCCTCTTGCCTCCTGGGGGTTGTGTGTGGGAAGTTTGGCCCAGTTCTATCATTGGTGGGGTTCAGAATGCCCTTTGATTGTAGGGGAACTATAAATCCCAGCAACTACAACTCCCAAATATCAAGGTCTATTTCCCCTGAACTCCATCTCCGTTCATATTTGGGCATATTTTGTATTCATGCCAAGTTTGGTCCTGATCCAACATTGTTTCAGTCCACAGTGCTCTCTGGATATAGGTGAACTACAACTCCAAAACTCAAGGTCAATGCCCACCAAACTCTTATAGCATTTTCTCTTGTTGATGGGAGTTCTGTGTAGGAAGTTTGGGTCTTTCTGCCATTCTTGCCAGGATACCTATGTTGTGTTCATCGAAACAGGCCCAGGTTTCACACTGAGTGTATAAATACATTTAAAAACATATTAACTATACATATTACTGTGTTAGAGTGTCAATTTGTGTCATTTTGGTTGGTGGTGTGCCCCAGGGTTTTGCAAATGTAAAAAGTGTGCCGTGGCTCAAAAAAGGTTGGGAAACACTGGTGTAGGGAATGAGTGAAGGATTGTGTGCAAACATGTAGAAGAAAATTGCTAGTGTTTTGCTTCTGTCCCCCTGACAATAAATCACGTTAGAATAGACACATCCATTATTCGGTGGCTACATATTCTAGGGACAAGGATAGCTTTGCAATTGTTTATGCTTTGACCAGATACAACACCAATCAATCAATAGACATTTTTATAGCTAAACAATTTTATTAAAGTCTCTCTTTTTTATTATTATTTTTTTGCAAAATTAAAACAAAAACAACTCCCACCCCCACCAAGATTTAAAGGCCATAGGCAGAATTAAACCAAATGAACCAGCCACTTGGTTGTAGTAGCTGATAACTAATACAGCTGGTTATTATTGCATATACTCCTAGTTCATTTATGCATGTCCATGTCAGTTTGGCAAGATTACAATTGTAAGAGTAGCTTTGGTTGTGTAAAACCTCATAGCAATACTTCATAAAACATACAGTCTGCTGACATTTGACAATGGAGGCTGAATCTACAATGCAATGGTACAATCAAGAACATTTGTTTGAACTCTGATCTGCCCCAATTGTATGCAGAGAGAAGATCAAGGGGGAGACAGTGCTCCTTTCTGCTGGATGTTTATGGAGGTCTGTATAGACTTTATATTTCACAGGTCTTTTGTGTGTGGGAGGGGTGAAGGATTGTGTGCCAACATGTAGGAGGAGGTTCTTTCTATATTTCAGCTGAGCTCAACCTACTTCCTTCTTTTTTCCTTCCTTCCTCCTCCTTTGGGAACAGTTGTGACATCTACACAACATAAGAGCTTGAAAAACTCCCAGATCTACTAGCCAACATGGCCACTGGGAGTAGTTGTTCAAATGCTGAATACTTAAAAAGCTCTGGGTGGGGTAGTCTTGCATTTTCCCCATCCAAGATATACCGTATGTTTAAAAAAATTATCCTGCACCACCCATTTGAATGAAATGTGAGCCTCAACAACATCCGTTTTATTTTTTAACTATTCTATCTTCACTCTCATGATTCCTCACCATCAATTAATTTTTATACCACATTTCTTCAATTGTAAGACACCTCTGATTTTAAGATGCACCCTAATTTCAGTACAACCATTACAAACAAAAATGTATATAGGATAAACCTGCAACTCAAAGACACGCCCCATTTTTAAAGATGTTTACCTAGTCTAAGAACTGAAGAAATACAGATTGAAAACTGGTTTTCCCTTTATAGCCCTTTGTCACAGTACAATGATGTTCGTTTTGATTGATGAAGCCAGAATTTTAATCATCTGCATGTAACAGATCCCCCCCTCTGCCATTTTAAGTAATATTATCCGCTCAAGTATGACATCATGCATATAGGCCTCTTCTATACTGCCATATAAAATCCAGATTAACTGCTTTGAACTGGATTACATGGCAGTGTAGACTCATATAATTAGGTTCAAAGTAGATAATGTGGACTATCTGCTTTGATAATCTGGATTATATGACAGTGTAGAAAGGGCCTTACTTGTAATCTGAATCATTTTGGAAAGCTGGGTGGGTTTCACTACACAAGCCTTTCTGACCTAAGTGGTTCGATTTGAACTTAACTGTTGCGTTTGTATGTAGCGATTCCAGGAATTACAACAATACTAACACCTTGCAATTATAGTAATGTAATTCCACTTTAACTATCTCAACTGCATCCTAGGGGTATTCTGCTATTTGTAGTTTGGTGATATCTCTCTAGTTGAGGAGTCCAAATAGCCCTAAAATTGCCAAATCTCAGGATTCAATAGAAGAATCCATGGCAGTTAAAGTATTTATTTATATCATTTATATTCTGCCCTTCTCACCCCACAGGGGACTCATCGTTGTGTAGTATGACACAGATCGCTGTTACAAATTGAGACACTTGGAAAGACAACTGGATAGAAGAGGGATGGGCAACTTTTTCTCCCTAAACCTTCTGCCCCAATGCATATAGATCAGTGGTTCTCAACCTGTGGGTCCCCAGGTGTTTCGGCCTACAGCTCCCAAAAATCCCAGCCAGTTTACCAGCTGTTAGGATTTCTGGGAGTTGATGGCCAAAACATCTGGGGACCCACAGGTTGAGAACCACTGATATAGATATTCTAACTAGAAATGTTCTTTAATTGCATTTACTTTTTCTTGCAAAATTCATGGCTGGTCAAGATGTTTCTCTGTTCCAGTCTGGTGATTACCAACTCTACCATATGCCATTTGATAATGCCCATCTCTCATTGTGGATTCATCACTTTGCTCGGGTTTCCCCCCTCTCCCTGTTCTCCAAATTCATGGTGATGGCTGGGAAACTTGCAATGAGATAATACAGGGTCACATGGAATCCTCCAGAAATCCTGTATGCGCACTAGCCAATACCTTACCCACCAAATCCCAATGACTGTCTTAAGTCTCAGTATCAAATGGAATGCTAAAATTTCAGTGATGCCGTTCAGGGCACATCAAAGCAATAGAAGCTTGGTAGGTGGCTATGTATTTTTCACCTGAAAAAAAAAAGATAGTGATGAAAAGTCTGGCATTTCCCTTAGGATTGCTTTTGTAGCTGAAAAGGCAACAAATACTTGGGAAGCTTTGCAAGCTGAAGAGATAAACCAGTAGTTTTGGAAAGAGTACCTCCTCTGTATAAGGACTATTGAGCAATAATGTAACAATGCTCTTAGCTTACGGGTTGGCTCATTCCCAGAGTTAGCACCACAAAGGTGTATCTGCCATGAATCTGATTTTATTTATTTATTGTGTCAGGAGCGAACCAAAAAGTTGTATTGTATTTTTTTTAAAAAAACCCTCACAAAGTTTGCAAACTTGGCATTCTATTAAATGTCCTTTGACCTGTAGCTGGCCACTCGGAGTGCCTCTGGTGTTGCTATAAGAAGGTCCTCCATTGTGCATGTAGCAGGGCTCAGGTTGCATTGTAGTAGGTGGTCTGTGGTTTGAATCTGATATGCATGGAATGGATGAAGTTGAATTTATGCATGGAATTATTTCAGAGGCAAAGATCTTACCTTCTGCTGGAGCCATCAGGTCTATTCTATGACCAAGATTTGGGGGGGGGGGGGTGTGGATCGGTGTTGGATACAATGCAGTGGAATGGTTGCCCTTTTAGCATAACATTGAAAATAGAAGATATAGATTCATCTCAACAGCCCTTGACAGAGAAATATTCACAACAAAGCATTTTTTCAATATGCAAGTTTTTTTTCCATGAAGAGGCATAGATAACTTGAAATAAATAATCCAAACAATTTAAGAGTGCTACTCCTGTTGGATTTAGATCCTTAAGGAAATTTGCAGTGAATAAAGACACAAATGTAACATGGTGTTCTATGTTAAGAAGATCTAACACACCTTCATCCAAGGAATATATAAAGGAGATGTTCCACATGGGTGTTGCCTACTGCCCATACATGGTAAATACAGGATTTCTCAGGCATTGGAAGAGAAATTAAGCTTTATATTCATCAAATGATCAGCAATGTAAATTCAATATAATTCTGATGGAGCTGGATCTTGCTATATCCCATTGCTCAGAGTGAATACTCTCACCATTATTGAACCTGCTATTGAAAAGATAGTACTTGGAAAGCGTTGTCTAGGAAAAGTTGGGTTTTTGCTAGACTGGCAATTTCTATCAGGGAAGCTCATTAGAAATTGACTTTGTATTTGACTGTACTTGCAGCTGGGTGAGGGGAGGACACAGATTATCTAAATTAAAAACTTATTTACACAATTGCTTTATGGTCTGTGAAAGAAAATGATCCAGGAATTTTGTTTTAAGACCTTCACATAAACAACTGTATAAAAATACTTTCCACTTAGGAGACGGAAGAGTTAATGCTGGATTTGTTGTTGTTTTGTATATTTAAAAAAGGGGGGAACTGGTACTAGTTTATACAGTACTTTTAGCTTCTGAAATAGCAAACAATACAGACGTTGCTTAAGGAGCTGTTTTGAACTCACTTCTGGTGAGATTGTGCTTTGTTGATCTTACAAACCATAAATGCACGCAGGTGGAAGAAAAACTGTTCTGTCAAACCATCTTCCACGCCACTCGCTGGGAGGGCTCCTTGTGGAGGTGCCACTGAAACAAATAGGAGTTCAATGGAGAGCACAGTCTGTTCAACTTCCATTCATTTCAATGGCACATGAACCCTTATTTTTTGTGAACTGCAGCGCTGTTTCGAATGTGAAGACTTTTCTGAAAGCAATGTTTTCCAGTTCAAGCCATGGTTGTGATAGAGACCTCTCTCCTATCCTTAGGCAACTACCGTGGAGGTGTTCCAGAAGCACCATTTCCGTTTCGAATGGTGTTTATTCTGCGCAATGTCTTCTTTTTCTCTTTCCTTTTTAACACGCTGGAAATGATCTTCCTCTTTGAGGTACCATACAGGAGGCCAGCGGTGCCTCTCAAAATATTCCTGATTATCTGTATTAGACAAACAAACAAAAACCCAAGGAAATATGTAACTAGATTGTGCTTTCATTCTGCAAATAATTGGACACCTATCTGTTTTCCTGAAGTACTTAACATAAAGTGAAATATTTAGGGCAGAGCTTTCCAAACTGTGTGTCGTGACACATTAGTGTGTCTACTGTACTGTGTTGCGCAAACGTAAAGAGAAGCCTCTGAGCCAGGGGTGGGCATCCTGCGGCCCGGGGGGCCGGATCCGGCCCCCAGGGCGATGCCATCCGGCCCGCGGCTTCCTTGCCGAAGAGAGGGAGGCGAGGAGCAAAGTGCGTCCTCCTCTCCCTCGCTGCGGCTCCAGGACAACTTCCGTAGCAAGTCCGCTGGAGCAACTACAAAGCAACCATATGGGTAAAAACTTGGAAGGGACGGAGGGAGCAAAGTGCGCCCTCCTATCTCTCGCTGCGGCTCCAGGAGAACTTCGGTAGCAAGCCCCGCCTCCCTGAGCATCTCCTGCGCTATGACGCCTGTGACCTCATCGCGCAGGAGATGCTCATAGAGGAAAGAGGAGGAAACGGCAGTGCCATTTGCAGAGCAGCCAACGGAGAGGAAGGAAGGGGGGAGAAGAGGAGAAGGCAAGGGAGGGAGGGAGCAAGCACCGCCACCGAGCATGCCTTCGCTCCCCTCCCCTCCGCGCGCTCACCCTCCCTCGCGCTCACCCTCCCTCACGCTCTTTCTCTCTCTTCTCTCCTGCCTCGCTGAGCTTGCTGCCTCCCTTCCCATCTTCCCTGTGCGCGCTCTCTTCCCCCCTCACAGTTCTACCCCCCTCCCTTCTACCTTGAACACTCACCCTCCCTCGCGCTCTTTCCTATCTCTCTCCTCTCCTGCCTCGCTGTGCTTGCTGCCTCCCTTCCCATCTTTCCTGCTCTCTCTCTCCCCTCACACTGTTCTTCCCCCCTCCCTTCTACCTCGCACACTCATCCTCCCTTGTGCTCTTTCCTCTCTCTCTTCTCTCCTGCCTCGCTGCGCTTGCTGCCTCCCTTCCCATCTTCCCTGCGCACTCTCTCTCTCTACCCTTCACAACGCTCCCCCCCCAGCTTCTCCCTCACCACTCATTCCCTCTTCCCAGGCCAGGAGCCAGGGGAGAGAGAGGGGGGGGGGATTAAAGGGTTCAATCCCCCCCCCCAACCTTGAAATGTTTCAGGTATTTATGAATTAGTTAATAGTTATATCTATATCTATGGCTGGATGGCTCTTTGTCAGGAGGGATTTGATTACATTTTCTTGCCCTGGTGAATGGAGTTAGATTGGATGGCCTTAAGTATTTTCTGTTGGTCATGGGGGTTCTGTGTGGGAAGTTTGCCCCAATTCCATTATTGGTAGAGTTCAGAATGCTCTTTGATTGGAGGTGAACTAGGAATCCCAGGATCTACAACTCCCAAATGTCAAGGTCTGTTTTCCCCAAACTCCATCTGTGTTCATATTTGGGCATATGGGATATTCATGCCAAGTTTGGTCCAGATCCATCATTGTTTGAGTCCACAATGCTCTCTGGACGGAGGTGAACTACAACTCCCAAACTCATTTCAGTATCAACCAGACTTTGCATATGTGGTGCATCTGAAGTGGAAGGGCTGGTATATTCTTCCACCGGACAGAAAAGGCTGCTATTTTAACTGGCCTTTAGATCTGAAAATGAGGCTGCCTGGTCTGGCTATTGTATTATTTTATTTATTTTATTTATTTCCAACATTTCTACCCCGCTCTTCTCTACCCCCGAGGGGGGACTCAGAGCGGCCTAACAAAAGGCACAATTCGATGCCAACATAATAAATACAATATAAAACCAAAAACATACAGCATTAAAACACATTAAAATACAATTAACATTAACACATCATTTTAAAGTTTCTGATTTTAAAGCTTCTTAAAAATAAAAGTATATAGTATTTTAACTGATTTGTAGTTGGTTAATATGTTAAAAGTGTTTTTCTTTATTGTGTATCAAGTTTGGGGACCTTAATGGGTTGAGAGGTGATAAAGTTATCCCATAAATAAATACATTTTAGACCTAAGGGACATTATAATATTCTAAACATATGAGAAACTGAGTGAAGGTTGCATTTTCTTCTGCAAGGTTCTAGCCCACTGGTGATATGAAAGATTTCCCTTTTATACAGTTATATAGCAGCCAGTTTAAGGCAAAAAAAGCATTTTTTCCTTGGAAATTTGTATTTGATATGCCCTCTTGCCTTGATCATGTTTTTAAACTTACTGACTCTGAGAAACAGGCTGCATAAGGATTATTCTTCTTGCATGACAGGGCCCAAACCTTGGTTATGCATAAATTTCCCTATGGAAGTGCCTGGTGTACAACTTTCCTCTTCAGGTCAAGCATATAGATGTAGGGCTGCACACATGATGCTATTGGTGCTACAGAACAACCTTTTCCACTACTCCTTTGGCTGCACACACAGTTGCACAACCCAAGGATTGTGTGAACCAATCAAAGCTTAACTCTGAATGTAGGATATTGGACCATGTGCCCTACTGTTGGAATCAGTTCATATTTTCCCACAACCTGTGTGTGTGTGGACCTGGACGCTATCAGGGGGCATGATTCATTTGAAAAACACGATGGCCCTAGATCTGATTTAATTCCGCAAGCCTCTTAGAAATAATCCACCCATAGTTGGGTGAACTATGATTCAATCCTAAAAAAGACAAACGAGGGGATATGTCTAAAATTACTTTCAGAGATGCAAGAAATAAATAAATCAATGAATTGGCTACAGTACTTCCAAATCAGAGAGAGATATTCGATGGATAAGATAGTGGGGTTTGATTTAGTAAAATCATTTTGGGATACACTTGTGGAAAAAGAAACCAAAATAATATCTTTCAACTATAAGCAATTAATAGATTGGCGTACAGAAGAGGAAGGTATAAAACATTGTATGATTAGATGGGCACAAGATTTAGGAAAGGAAATACCTCTAAAATATTGGGAAAATTTTTGGAAGATCCATTTAAATTATACGTACGCTTACGATCTAAAAGAAAATGGTTTGAAAATTTTCCACAGGTGGCATCTCACACCAAATAAAATTGCAAAGTATAATAGTAATTATTCCAATAAATGTTGGAAGTGTAAGAAAGAAACTGGGAGGTTTTTTTCCACATGTGGTGGAGATGTAAAAAGATAAGGAAGTACTGGGAGGAAATTCATAAAGAAATGCAAGTAGCCTTAGAAATTGAGTTTGAATTTAAACCAGACTATCTATTATTGGGATTGATTGATTTTAAACTTGGGAGTAATACAGAAAAATTGTTTGTATATTGTATATCGGCGGCTAGGATGACCTTAGCCAGAAGGTGGAAGGAAGATGGAATACCGAAGATTGAAGATTGGAAGCTAAAACTCATGGACATTATGAGTATGGACTGTCTAACAAGAGCTTTAACACAGAATAAAAGAATGAAATATACTGATTGGTCCACAATCAGAAGATATATTCCAAAAGGAAATACAGAATTGATAACTCCTATAGAATAAATCCGGTGGGAGAGAAAAGATAAGTTCAGTGAGATTTCAATTAATGTAACCTATGACAATAATGTTATTAGGATTAGGACAGGGTAGGAAGTACTCTTGATGTATGTTTATCGTTGTGTTTAGTTTAGTTTGTGTCTAAGTGTGTTTTTATATACTGGAAAACTTAATAAACTTTTTTTAAAAAAAGAAATAATCCAGAGTCTCTTTTTTGGGGGAAAATTATGGCCCCTTCTACACTGTCCAGAGATGCCCTCTGGAAAACACCTATTCCCATGGTTCTCAACCTATTCCAAATCTTCTTTGGAAATCCTTGGAAAATCTGGATATTTGGGTTTTTGTTTGTAAAGCACAGACCCAAAGAAAAAAGAGAAAACATACACACAAAAATTGCACAAAGGGCTGAACAATAAAACCTTACCAGGAGATTTAGTTTTGATTTCCTTTCGGAACTTAGAACAAACACTGTTGTAGTTGGTGCAGATATAGTGCAAACACCAAGCTGCCAGCTGGTTAGCATTGTGGAACTGGAAGAGAAGACAAGGGAATTGATATATCCTGTGTCATCAACAGTGGATTTACAGAAGGGTTTTGATACTAAGGCAGGAGAAAAATATTCTGGAACGGAGTCATCTCAGCTATTCATGAATGTTTAACCTCACCGCAGAACATAGTATGATGTTCAGAATAATAATAATAGCAGCCAAGGAACCTAAAATTAACGGCAGTCGAATGTGCGGAGGTCCAGAGGAGGAGCAGGTGGTGTGCTTTAGAGACAATGTTCTAAATGCAGGGTTGCAGATTTGATTTTCACTCAAAAATGGGGACGGAATGAGACGGCTTTCCCAAAACAGTACCCTTCAGATGGAGTGGACTACAACTCCCATCATGGCCATGCTGGCTGGGATAAAGGGAACTCTAGCCCATATCTAAATGGTACAACTTGGGTAAGCAAGCCTGGAACACTGAACTTTTTAAAGCATATCTCCCCCAACTCCACACTGCAGGGCTTAACAGCTAGGGCTGACACCACTGGAGGACTATGCAGACTCTTTAAGCTTCCTGCTGACTTTTCCCTCCAAATTTTTCATGCAGCAAACAGAGATTAGGGAATATATTTCCTAAAGAAACATGTACTTTAACATTGAGCTTTTTCAAGAAACAGTTGGAAAATAAACCTAATAAATCTCCAAGGCATTTCACAGATATTCAATAGCTACTATTAAAATCACAGAGATGTTTAAAAAAAAATCATTTAATCCTTGGAAATATAGGTTGAGCATGCCTTTTCCAAAACCTGAAATACTGAAAATCCAAAATTGTCCACATGGGTGGCCGAGACAGTGACTGTTCATGAAGAAACTTTGTTTCAGTAACAAAATTAATAAAAACTATTGTATAAAATTACCGTCAGGCTCTGTATATAAGGCAGAAATAAAGAATCAATGAATCTTGTGTTTATAGACGTGGGTTCCATCTTGAAGTTGGGAGCTCCTCCCCCCCAGCAACAATATAGTAAAATACTAATATTGTTCTATGTTAATAATATATATTGTATGTACATATAATATTGATCATAATATTGTAATACAATATAAGGCTAATAATAATTCAATATAATTTATATAATATGTATTACATGTATTACTACTAATAATATTGCAGTATAGTGGTATAGTACAATACAGTAATATATAATACTAATATTGTTCTATGTTAATAATATATATTGTATGTACATATAATATTGATCATAATATTGTAATACAATATAATGCTAATAATAATTCAATATAATAATTATATAATATATATTACATGTATTACTACTAATAATATTGCAGTATAGTGGTATAGTACAATACAGTATTATATAATACTAATATTGTGCTATGCTAGTAATATAATATATTGTATGTACATATAACTTGTAGGCCGCTCTGGAAAGGCAGGATATAAATGTCGCAAATAAATATATAAATAGAAATCCAAAACACTTCTGATCTGATGCATTTTAGATGAAAGATATTCAGGCTAACAAACCTTTCCAAGCATCCAGAATGATCAGAAGGGCTCCACTCCCTTTCTTAAGATCCTGTCATAAAAATACATTACGTCTATGTCCGGGTGACACTAACCTGGGCAATTTCCAAGTAGCACAGCACTTCTCCATCTATACTAACACCACTCATTGCAGTTTTGGTAAGCTCCTGCACCGCATGTTGCTCTGTAACAGTTGAAAGGGAACACAAACCAATATGCTTTGTAACGTAACTATAGTTCATACCAGTCTTTAAATCAACTCCATTGTTTATCCATCACAAGACTGCACCAGGAAATGGGAGATAAAGCAGTTACTACAACACTGCAATTTGGAACTCATGTGGATTTATTTTTAAATCCAAGGAGTAATCTTGTTTCCAGCCAATTCTCTTTGAGACAATGAAGCAACATTGGTAAATCTTGAATTAACTATCATATTACTAACACAATAGTTAATCAAGTCAGACTAGGGTAATAAAAGTAAACTTGGACTTGTTCTTTTATTTGAACTGGAATTGAAATTGCTTAAGATTCTGTACTAGACTCTCAAAGCCCAAATTGACAATGGAAAGTTGAATGTTCGCACTTTGACAATTAAGAGTAATCATGTTGCCTAATAGGCACTATGAATTGCAGAGTATTATTGGCTTTCTCTCCCTTAATCACACCCAAGCTTTCCAGTAGGCTAAATTACTTCAACACAAAGAAAGCTGAAAATGTGTGCTTTCATTTGGTTTTGGAAAACAAAAATTAATGCTTTTTTTGTTGCTAAAGACCATGAAAAACAGCCACCAACAATGTCAACATTACTAGCAAGAAGTTGCTGGCAATACTGGTGAATTGCTGTGAAACCTTACCTGCCAGCGCAACCAAGTGTGGAAGGCAAAATCTGTTCGCCAGAGCAATTAATTCAAGTATGTCCAGCTCTTGACTGGATGAGAGTTGCTTGGTGTACAGATAATCCAGAACAGCTTGCATTGAGGCCTTATTTATGTTGGGAAGAACAACCTGGAAATGAGCAGAAGAGAAGGTATATTTAATACATGCAACACTGTGAACTGGTCCAGTTAAAGACCAAACATATGGGACATATGACTGTTGCTATTTCTAGAAAACTAAGAAAAAAATAAAGTAAAAATAGAAGAAGCACCTTATTGCAAGAAAAGGGGTTAATTCTATATGTGATGCTGTGTATAAAAAGTGTGTTATTTTCCAATGATAAATAATATATCTATGACATAATATTCAAAATACATAACATGAAGACCTTAATGAAAGATTTCTGACACTTTATGTTTCTGCACACTTTTCCCTCCAATTTTTCTGGAAAAAATGGCTTTGGGAAAAAAAACAACACCCTGTTTTTCCCAGATTTTTTCCTGTCCTTCTCATTTCTACAGTAGACTAACAACTCCTGTTTTGCAATCTGTAATTACTGTTCTCATAAATAATTTGGCTTGACTCTTGATTTGTGTAATGCATTCTGCTTTTCTTTCTATTTGGCTTAATTTAGTCTGAGAGTTAGCATGACCTAGTGGTTTAAACATTGGATAAAGACTCTGGAAAACCAGGGACTGAATCTCTGCTCAGCCATGAAAATCCAGTGTGTGGCTTTGGGCTTTCTCTCAACCTCAGGGCCCTTCCAAATAGCCTTATAAACCAGAATATCAAGGCAGAAAATCCACAATATCTGCTTTAAACTGGCTTATCTGAGTCCACACTGCCAAATAATCCAGTTCAATGTGGGGTCCCGTGCATATTTTGCCTCAAAGAAAAGAGGACAGGTGACTAGTTCTGTGAAAGGAGTATGCCCTGCTTTGCTCCATCCTTGCATTTCCTGCACAGGGTTAAGGTGGGTGAATGAATTACCCTGCCAACTCCTAATGTGCTGTCAGGGTCATACATTTACCCACCTTACCCTGTGCAGGCAAGGTGAGGATGGAGCAAAGTAGGACATACACCACTGGCACTTTGAAAATCATCTTAAGCACTAGCTGTGTGTGCTTGGCTCCCATACTGCCTTTCCTGTGTGAGAAAGCCAAACCAATGAAAGAAGCAAAGTTGGCTGCACTCAGCTGGGATCAACTTTTTGTGGCTACAATATAACTAAAGGTGGCATGTATTTATCTTGATTGCATAGGGTGAATTTTATTTTCTTCAGATCATCACCCCCTATGGTACTATATCAAATAGGAATGTTCTCCTGTAAAAGATGATTGAAGAGACAGCGACTTAAATCATTTCTCTCTGCATGGAGGTACATTTTCCTCCTGTGGGAGTCTTTTTTAAATATCTCATCAAGAATTGTTGGCAGAGCCTGGAACCCTAAGGAGAGGGCACTTCAGAGAGAGCTATTGGCTAAATTCAGGAACAATGAGAGATACATAAATTTGACTTGGTTTCTATTCAAGTCAAAGACCTTACAGGTGTTTAACCTTGGTCTACTTGTACATCTCTGTGTAGGAACACAGAAGCAGGTGTGCATAACCCTCACATGACAGATGCTAACAGGAATAGAAAATGGTTTGATCTTTTCTAAGCTGAAGAAAAATAATATACAGTGAAAATGAATGCACATAGTGTCAAGGTCACTTTACACTGTCATTTTCGGACTTTGCCTCTGCACTAACTCATTCTTCAACTCAATATAAACACTGTGTATCTAAAAATAATTCAGAATGCTTTCTGGATGCTGATTATTTTTCAGCACCTATAAGTATTACCTTTCCTGGGACAATTACATCCAGTAACTCTGTCTTTGCTGCTGCAACGCTCTCTAGGCACTGTCAATGACATTTCTCCCAAATGGGGAGCAATTATAGCTATGGGCATTGCAATTGGGCACAATGAAGAAAGTGGGTCAGTCCCATTCTCCATAATACAGATAAATATATCAGAGTTTCATATACCTCGAGAGCATCATGCTCCCCATTTCCCCAATTTAATCTAGTTGTATACTTCATCTCAACACCGGAATAAAGCCTATTGGGAGTAGAATTGGAAAGATATACCTGGATGACTCCTTTTTAAAAGACAGATCTTTCTGTTGCCTCTAATGAACTAGGACAAAAGAATAATAATAATAATAATACTGTTTATTTCTATTCCGCTCTTCTCACCCCGAAGGGGACTCAGTGTGGATTACAATACATATATAGATCAAGCCCAATGGTGTAACCACTCCTGGTGTGCTCCAGCGACAAAGGCAACAAGGCCAAATGGCTGTGCGAGAGACTGGGGCTCCGTCCCGAAAATGCATTTGGCCTTATTGCATTTGTCGCTGGAGCACACCAGGAGTGCTTACACCATTGGGCTTGAGCTACACGACCCCCGCCCCAGCAGCGCACGGTCCCTTTAAGCGGAGGGGACCGCTGGTCTCTGTGCCCGACACGTCACCACGCCAGCAGGCGTGAGGCACGCCTCACGCCCTCCATCTGCATCAGCCTACGTCATCTTCCATAGACGGCGCCTTGGAGGCCTCCGTCACGTCATCAGACGACGCGACCATCACGGAGCACGTCATCCATACTCGACTTCTTGGATCGATCCCCTCGGCATTCCGGTACGCCGGCCTCCGGTTGACTGCATCTGGCACAGGCCTTGGGAGTCCGTCAGGCCTTTCCACGCGCCTGCTGGGACACGTATGTCTGCCTCTCCTGCGGCAGACCGGGACTGGGCCTCCACCTAGTCTAGCCTTGCCACAGGAGGCGATTGGGATTCCCCTCTCAGACTCACTTTTCCTCCCGTGGTGCATGCCAGCGATATTCCTTTTTGGATCTTCTGGGACCCGGGTGGTTTCTCCCCCACCCCGGGTGGCTGGGCTCACCTGGGTTTTCTCTCGGGTGGGAGGTGAGGGATCCGCCCTTACCGCTCCCCCATAGGGGTTTTTTCCCCGGCCCTACGGGAGATAGCCCATGCCCCCTATTGACGCATATAGTGCAGACCTGGTGTATTTTACATGTGTTTTGATACTGTCAGCGTTTAGTGTTGCCGTTATTGAGGGACAAGTCCCTGGTGTGTTTTGACTGCTCCAATTACGTCATTGTTGTTATGCGTCTTTGCATCACCAGGGGGTGCTGTTGTTCCATCCTCATGAAGGGAGCCTTCTGGGGGTTTTTTGGTTTTTTTCCCCTCTTCCGAAATTCACCTCGCCGGCCAGCCGAAACTTCCAGACGTTGTAGGTCTGTAAAAAGCCCTTCCCCATTATTTATATAATGGTCCCCATTGGTGTTTGAACTGCTTGGGTGGGCAGTGGACTAGGCTCATATATTGTTATTAGCTGGTCATCCAAGCCAGCTCGGGGAATTGAACCAGCAACCTTCAGGTTGCAAGCACAGCTGTGTTACCACTGTGCTATCTTCCCGGCCCAGGACATGACATAGTCATGTCCTGATGCAGATGTACTGTAGAATAACCATCCTCCAGTTAGGGCACTGACCAGCTTAATAGTGATGTTTTTAGAGTCATGTTTGGTTATTAACAACTCTAAGCAGGAACAATTACTACTAATGATCCACAAGTAACAAAGGATTAACAAAGATACACCAGAAATAGCAATAGAAACAAATCCTAAAATTCACTGGGAACCTTTAAAAACCAAAAAGGTAATTGAAAAGATAAATATGGATTCAATCAGGCCATAGAACTGATGGAAAAAAAAGATCTCCAGGTAGTCGTGAGCCAGAACTGGTATAAGATGCAAATGAAGCTTTTGAAAATTGTTTGGAAACTTCGGTTAGTCAATAATCCCATGATTAAATCACTGATCACTGCCAGCTACAGGGACCAGACACCTTTCTTTTATGATAGCTTCAGTGGCTACAAGTCTATTTCCGGAAACAACTGAAAGAACTGATTATGACCTGTGAACCTCTATATGAATTGCATCTAGTCTTTGCCAGGAACCATATTATGCCGTATGAGAAGGGGCATGGCTGAATGTGAGCAGGGTAATTCTATTAGAACAGTAGCACTATAAGATGAATAGTCAACTACAAAAAGTGCTGCACTGCATTTATGATGCAATATGAAACATGCAAATACCCTTTAAATATGACCAATGAGCTGTGATCTATTAACAGTTGAAATCTGGGCATCCATATCACGTATTAAGTCGCTCTCTCGGCATTACTTTGCAAACGAAGATTCTTAGGAAGGACTCATCCCACGCTTTCTACAAGCGCATTGATGACTAAAAAGGCCAATCTGAGATAGGCAAGTCCGGTTGCAGAAAGCACAGCAGAAAGTCTCCTTGGGTGATGTTGTTTCCAAGTTGCGATTCTTTCTGCGTTGTCGTTTCTCTTTGAGACCTGTTCGGTGTGTCTTCTCGAAAGAGGCCGCAGCATTGTGGATAGTGCATCTCCATGCCTCTCGATGTGAGGCCAGGGTGGACCATTGTTGGTGATCAATCTGGCTGAGTCTGGGATGTTGTTTCAGGGAGTCCTTATATCTCTTTTTGGGGGCGCCTCTCTTGCGCTGACCCGTGGCGAGTTCACCATAGAGTAGTATCTTTGGGAGGCGGTGGTCCTCCATCCTAGAGACGTGCCATGCCCAGCGCAGCTGTGTTCTCAATAGCATGGCCTCAATGCTGGTGATCCCTGCTTGCTCAAGGACAGCAACACTAGTCACATAGTCGGTCCAGTGTATATTTAGGATTGTGCGAAGACAGCGCTGATGAAAGCGTTCGAGGAGTTGTAGGTGTTGGCGATAGGTGACCCATGTTTCAGACCCATAGAGGAGAATAGACAGTATGATAGCTCTGTACACACTGATTTTGGTGCTTTGCCTCAGGTGCTTGTTGCTCCAGACTCTTTTGTGAAGCATTCCAAATGCACTATATGCCTTTGCTAGTCTGTGATCTATCTCTTTGTCAATCTTGGCATCTGAAGAGATGATGCTTCCCAGGTAGGTGAACTGCTGAATGGACTTAAGCACAGATTTGTCTATGCTGACGTGGGGATGATGATGGTATCCTCCTAGTATATTGAGGAACAAGCCCCATTGAAGAGCCAGACTAATCTCCAGAATATTATAGGGAATAATTGTATTATTGGGAAGCACATAAAGCATTAACGAAACTCAAGAGGCCAAGGGAAAACTGATTAAGACTTTTCACTACAAAGTTATGCGAGTACAATAAATCCTATGACACTGTTAAATATTATCTAGCAGTACTCTGGCAGTTCTGCCTCTTTTGCCAATGCATTTTTTGTAGAAGACAGTCATCCAGTTCCTCCCAACTCACTCAACACCCTTCACCTTTTCACTGATAATAATTAGTGAGGAAGAAATGGTAAGAGATGGGTAGCGATTTTCTTTTTCGGTCTATGACAGAATTATGTAGACTTTTCAGCAAAGCAGGAGAGATCTAAAGATCACGCAGTGCCCAAACAAAGAGGAGACTCTAACAAGCTTTTGATTAATGTCTCTTGTCAACTGTATATAAGAATCACATTCACTTATATTGCTTCCTAATGTGAGGTATAGAATATATTCAGTTTAATGAAACTTGATGCTGTGACTATTTTAATAAGGCCAGATATCCTCTATGGTCCATATCTTAGGCCAGAGTAATTTGTTTAGTAGGCTTCAGCATGAAAGGGTGACATTATGCCTCCAAGAAAGGCAGAAGGAATATGGCTGTTGCATTTTCAAAGCTTTGCATGCACAAAGACCAGGGCGATGTCTTCTAGATATTCCTTAGGCTCAGGTTACAGATATTTATTTATTATTAATTTATTTACTATATTTGTATACCGTCTTTCTCAGCCCATGGGCAATTCAAGGCGTTTCTCAGAGGCAAAATTCAATGCCCGACATCATAAAGCATTTTAAAACATTTTAAAACCATTTTAAACATTAACATATAGTATACAATCATAATAAGGTCAATAAAAGATAAATCATTTCCATCCCCAATGTCCAATATCATCACCCAATCATTCCATATTCCTATGTCTGTTATACTGCCTTAAAGGTTTCCAAATGCTTGCTTGAACAACCAGGAATGGTTGTAACTCCTCCGGAATGTTAAAAGTGAGCCCCCCCTCCGATCTAATGTCCTTAGGAAGGGCGTTCCAGAGCCAAGGGGCCACCACTGAGAAGGCCCTGTCTTTCATCCCCACCAAATGTATTTGTGACACAGACAGGATCGAGAGGAGGGCCTCCCCAGATGATCTTAAAGTCCTAGTTTGTTCATAGGAGGAGATGCGTTGGGACAGGTAAGTTGGGCCAGAACCGTTTAGGGCTGTTGACTGCTAACTGTTCCTCTACTGCTTACCTATCATGGAGATAAGATGCATCATAAGCGCTTAAATATGTCCGCTCCAGCCACATTTATTCTTTGCAGGGCCTGCAGAATGGCTTTTGAGTGAGCTGGAGTTTCTCCACATTTAATGACAACACGGTTTCATCTCATAAGCAAGTATATTTACTTTCTCTAGTGTAGCTACGTAATTTATACATACATTATTTATTTATTTCAAACATTTATACCCTGTCCTTCTTAAATAGCCAGGAATTGCTACCAATGTCTACAGACATTGATTTGAAAGTGTTAACACTTGTTTTGAAACCCAAGGAAAGGAGTAAATCTGTGTGGACACACTGATTCCTTTTATAGATTAAAACCTTTCCCAATTGACCGATTCACATACAATGTGGGGATAATGGTGCCCCTGATAAAACTATGTAACATGGTTTTTGGTCCTGGATTATAAATGTTATTCCCTAATTGGTTCTGTCATAAAAACATGGAAAAAGTTTATTAAACTGCAAAAACTTTGTTTTGGTGGGACATTCTGCAGCATATTTTGCTATAGTTTTTCAATGAATATCTTGTAGAACCAACCAATTCAACATAGTTTGTGGCAGCCACAAAAACAATCCAATTGAGACTCTTTACAAAAAACATGAATTTGGAGTCAAATCTTCAAAAGAAGAAAGAGTTGTAAATGGCTGCCACTAGAGGAGGGCAAAGACTCACGATCTCCTGAAATGCTTTAATCTAGAGTACAGCAGATCTGAAAGAGATCAGTGTAATGTAATGATTTGAATGTTGTACTAGGATACTTAGGAGATCTCTGATTGGTCATGGAAATCCACTGAGTGACCTTGTGAAAGTCACAATCTTTTAGCTTTACAGAAAGGCAAAGGCAACTGTCCCTGAACAAAGTCTTGTAAAAATGTGCTACGTCTTGGAGTCACTATGGCTGGATCTATAGTATCCTATATCCTAGGATCTGATCCAAGATTATCAGCTTTGATCTGTGTTATATTTACAGCATTTCTACTCTGCTCTTCTCACCCCCGCAGGTGAGAATGTATGAGTGTATGTGAATGTCTGGCAATGTAGGAGTCTACATTGCCAGATAATCTGGGAAAATCAGATAATCTGGGATCAGATCCTGAGGTACAAGGCAGTGTAGATCCAGCCTATACAATAACCGGAGCAGATTTGATCCCTGGATAGAGTTTTTATAGTTAGTACTGGCTATTACATGTAAATGTATGACTAATGGCTGCAAAAAATTATATTACATGTAAATGTATGACTAATGGCTGGTTCTTTCTGCAGAATTTCAAAACAATAAATACATTAGAAGGCGCTCATTACATTCATGATGACTTGCCTCATTGTTTATGTGCTGGGAGTGATCCTGGATTCATTGCTGAGCCTGGAACCCCAGGTCTCGGCGGTGGCTGGGAGGGAGAGCTTTTGCACAGTTAAAGCTTGTGCGCCAGCTGCGCCTGTACCTTGGGAAGTCTGATTTGGCCACGGTGGTCCATGTTCTGGTTACATCCCGAATAGACTATTGCAACGCTCTCTACGTGGGGTTGCCTCTGAAGACTGCTCGGAAGCTGCAATTAGTCCAACGTTCAGCAGCCAAGTTACTAACAGGAGCGGGGTACAGGGAGCATACAACTCCCTTGCTGCACCAGCTCCACTGGCTGCCAATTAGCTTCCGGGCACAATTCAAAGTGCTGGTTTTAACCTAGAAAACCCTATATGGTTCTGGCCCATTTTACCTGTCCGAACGGATTCTCCCCTACGAACCATCAAGAACATTAAGATCCTCCAGAGAGGCCCTGCTCTCGGTCCCGCGGGCTTCGCAAGCGTGGCTGGTGGGGACGAGAGACAGGGCCTTCTCTGTGGTCGCCCCTCGGCTGTGGAACTCTCTACCAAGTGATGCTAGATCTGACCCCTCTCTGTTGTCCTTTAGGAGGCTGGTAAAGACCTGGATGTGGAACCAAGCCTTCCCAGAATAGGCTGAGATTGGCAATTGTCTGTCTGAATGTTTGACCACGTTTACAGATTGAGTGGAATTGTTTTAATGGTGATGTGGTTTTATGCTGTGTTTTTTATGTATTTTAATATGTTGTTGTAGTTGTTTTTAAATTGTATAGCATTGAATTTTTGCTGTTATGCCGGTCTGAGTCCCTCGATAGAGGTGAGAAGGTCGGGGTACAAAAGTTTTAAATAAATAAATAAATATACATGCCTTAAAACCTGCCACTTCTCAATTTTATTTCAACAGTCTCACTATTATTTTAAAACTTAAAGATGTCGGATATGGCACTATACATGCTATGCAAATCCAATACTTCTGCAATGAATATTTAAGGTTACCATGAAGAAAACAGGCTATTAGGGTTTATAATTAGGAAGCAGATTGTAGAAACTGAATATATGTTCCTGTTGTAAAACACTGCTTAGTAAAAATCAAGGTATGTATTTTTAATGAACCACCTGCTGAGAATGCCTCTAGGGAAGGAATTGTGCTTACTGCTGTTTTAAAAGTAATGAGAAAAAAATACAGAGAATGCAGTCTTCCAGAATATTAAATACATAAAGAGGGGGGAAATGCTGTGGGAACTGAGATACAGGAATGTGAAGGGAAATGATTTGCCTTGATGTGGGTGCATCTCTCAATAGTAAGCCAAAAGCAAAGGTGCTACAGCTAAAGTATGATGAATAATTGGAAAATTATTCAAAATATCTGGGTTTATATAAATATTAATCAAGGTTGGACTGAATTCCATTCTTGTTTTAAAGCACAGACCGTAGTCAAAACATAGCAGATATTCCTTTTCTATACTGCTCCCAGTTTTACGATACTCTTAGGAATAAAATTAAAAGAAATTCTTCTGTGTTGTTTATCATGTTGTGCTGGTCTTTTAAAAGTTTTGCATTAAAGAATGCATTTGTTTTTATTTGATATTCTGAAGAATCATGGATTGGTTACAAATTGAAGACCATTTGAATACAGAATTGGCTTTCCAGCATTCATTCAAAGAAAAGGTGGCTGCTGGAGCATGAAGCTATGGGGGGGATAGTGACCAAGGGCGCTTCCACACAATCCTTTATCCCAGGAGCATCCATGTTTTAAAAATGTGGATGTTTCTGGGCCCTTATCCACACCCATCCCAGAAAGCGCCCGCTTTCTGGGATGGTTGTCCAGATGTTCTTCTGGGACTGGCCTGGGATAACATCTGGAGACCCTACCCTGCTCTCCCAAAGCCCCCAAACACCTTTTAAAAGTAAGGAAAACTTACCCGACCTCTGTTACAGTGTTGCCGGAGCTCTCCTGGTGCGTAAAAATCACGTGCCAGGACAGCGGGGGAGGGGGGGATCTTATTATTTATTTGCCATGCTTCTATACCGCCTCTCTCAGCCCGAAGGCGACTCGAGGCGGTGAACAAGCGGCAACAAGTGCCCATATACAATACATCACAAGATAAAAAGTCATATAAAAACATAAAATTAACAGTTAAAAACTACAAAATACAAATCTCAGTTCCACAATCTTAAAATCGGTTTCCGTTTCATTGTCACAGTAATCCCTGATTTCGATTAAAGTTAGTCTGTGAATGCTTGCTCGAAAAGCCAAGTCTTGACTTTCTTACGAAATGTCAGGAGGGAGAGGGCCAATCTGATGTCACTAGGAAGGGAGTTCCAAAGCCGAGGAGCCACCACTGAGAAGGCCCTGTCTCTTGTCCCCGCCAGGCGCACCTGCGAAGCAGGGGGGACCGAGAGCAGGGCCTCTCCGGATGATCTTAAGCATCTTGATGGTTCATAGGGAGAGATGCGTTCGGACAGGTAAGTTGGAATCCCCTTCCAATCTCCTGCCATGTCATTTCTATGCGCTGGGAGAGCTCAGCAACACTGATGGGGCCTCGAAGAGCTGGTCTGGGTTTTCCCATTTAATCTATAGTAGTATGAAGATACCAGCATGTTATTTTAAAATGCAACATTTGCTTTGACCTGCTGGGTCAAAACTAGAAAGCTAATTAAAGCAAGATTATGTTAGCAAGAAGAAAAATTTAGAAACTATAATATTGTGAAAATATTGTTGAAGCTAAAGATGACTCTTACTAAAACAAAACATTTTTTAAAACTGCGACAGTTTAGAAAGCCAAACTACAAAGTACATTGCTGAGGTTACACATAAAAAGGACAAATACCTCACTGTTTGAGCTTTCCACAAATGATCCTCCAAACATTGCAGACATCCATTCACAGCTGCAGATCAGCAGTGGCTTATGAGCATTGATGTTTCCATCTTCCAACTTAAATGTCACATCTAACCATGGGATCAAAGAAACCGAGTTATAATTTAAGGTGCCAATTGCTTGTAGTGAAATGCACGAACTAGAATGGGACATTATAGAGAGAGCACTTTTTCAGGATGTCCTTCATTAAAGATCTCCGAAAGGACACATACTGTAATGTTTCAAATGAGAAACAAATAGCAATTTAAACTCTGGACTCCACAGAAGTAAAAAAATAATCAATCCAGCCATTAAGGGCTTCCTTTATGTCACGGGTAGGCAACATGGGTTGGGCATGGTGCCTCTATCCATGTGTGGCTTCTTGAAGTTGCCTAGGAACCCATGTTTCCAAACTGGAGAGTGGGGCAAAGTTGGTAGAGAAAAGAAAACTGCTGCTCTGGGAAACCTCAAGGAGTAGCAGGACACCTGTAAAATAAGGTATACGTATATATACATACACGCTGCCTCACTTCATCTTAAAACTTTATTTTCGCAAAACTAGATGTTAGCTTGTGTTTAATTTCTTGAGAGTGAAACAGTCAACTCAGGCTGGACGTACACTGCCCTATATCCCAGATTCTTATCCCAGGTTATCTGACAGTGTAGAATCATATAAACCAATTCAAAGCAGATAATCTGGGATCAGATCCTGGAATATAGGGCAGTAACAGGGCCGGTCTTCCCATTAGACAACCCTACGCGGTTGCGTAGGGCGACGTCACCTTGGAGGGGCGACGTCACCTTGGAGGGGCGCCGCCCTGCCCCGCCGACGCACCTTCGCAGCCGGCGGCGTGGAGGAACGGGGAGAGGGAGAGGGGACTCATGGGGAGGGCGCCTCCGAGGTGGACCCGAGGAGGGGGGGGAGGCCACGAGGGCGGCCCCCACCCCCCACGGAGACCCCCGGCAGCAGCAGTGCCCCCGGGAGGGCCCAGAGCCAGAGGCGCATCTTCTATCTGAAGGAAGGTAGGCGGGCAGGTAGGAGGGGCCACAGGGACGCCAAGGCCGGCCCCCTCGCCCCCCTCTGCGTGACGTCACTTTCTCGCCACCTCTGCCGAGGAGGAGGAAGGGGAGGAAGGCCTCGCCAGGAGGGAAGGGAGGGAGGGAAGGAGGAAGAGGCCGCTGCCGCTGCCGCACACTGGTAGGACGGCGCGACTGGCTGCGGAGGCGGGGCGCTCGGTACCCACTGCACATGCGTGAATTTCCGCGCATGCGCAGGCGCGGCCGGGAGCCGCGGGGGGGACGGGGACAAAATAATGTTTGCTTACCCCCCGGGGAGAGCTCGGACCGCCCCTGGCAGTGTAGATCCTGTGGCTAAAACTGACCCTTGGATTTCTCACATCACACTCTCCTTTGCACACATAGGCAAGTGATTTCAGCTAGACAACATTTTAAGCTAGTCAGCAGGCAGTACAGAGCATCTGACACAAAGCATTTTCATGCAATTCATCACAATCAGTTCATGTCTAGTAACTACACCAGATGTTTAGGTGGAATCTCTTTTACTGTAGTTTGAATCCATTGCTCTTGCTGGTGTTTGGGACTGAGCCTGCTATCTGCTTTAAAAAGACATGCCCCATCACATTGATCTCTTCTATGCAATTACTAGATATGAACTGATTGGGTTGAATAGTGTGAAAATGTTTTGTGTCAATAGATGCTATGTGCAGTTTGAATCCAGCTCTATGATCTAACGCTGTTGACAATGGAGGCTCAGGTCTCAGCTGTCAGTAGATCTGCTTTTTTCATCTGCGGCAGGCTAGGCGGCTGGCCCCCTACCTCACCAAGAGCGACCTAGCCACGGTAATCCAGGCCACTGTCATCTCGAGGTTAGACTACTGTAATGCCCTTTACATTGGTCTTCCTTTGTCGGTCCTCCGGAAGCTTAAACTGGTGCAGAATGCGGCAGCGAGACTCGTGGCTGGAGTACCAGCCAGGGCTCACGTCACTCCAACCCTGCAGCAGCTGCACTGGTTGCCAATTGAGCACCTGATCATCTTCAAAGTGTTGGTTCTGACCTTTAAGGCCTTGTATGGTCTGGGGTCGGTGTACTTGAGGGACCGTCTGCTCCCATATGTTCCCCAGAGATCTCTTCGATCTGATGATCATAACCTCTTACAGATCCCTCCCTTATGGACTATCCATTTATTCTCAACAAGGCAGAGGGTCTTCTCAGTTGTTGCTCCGAGTCTATGGAACACCCTGCCACTTGAAGTCAGAGCCATTACTGAATTGCCGGCATATCGGAAAACCTGCAAAACAGTTCTTTTCCGCCATGCATTTAATGTCTAGCCATTCCTTGGTTATGGACTACTGTGCAAATTCTGTTTTAATTGTGAATGTTGTTCTCATGGTATGTTTTAATGTCTAGGTCAATGTATTGCAAACCATCCTGAGCCAAATCGGAAGGACGGTATACAAATAGAAACAATAAATAAATAAATAAAAATTGTGATTCCAATACACGAAGCAGTCATTTGCATGGAGGAGAGCTCAAGGCCCCATCCCCATAGAAAGAAGCTGTGCACAAGTCAATTTCCTGGCAATAATGTGTGTGAGTGTATGTTTTTAGCTGCCTTGCTCACATGAATCCCTGCAGCATGAGTCAAGATGAACACCAGTTCCTTTCTACATCCTCTATGGGGCTGCACTACAGAGCTGCTCTACCTGAAAGGCTTTGCCTGTGACTCCTTTAGGCTATCATGTAAGGATCATAAATTGCTTTGCACATGGAACTATTTCACTATGTAACAAAACTTGAAAAAAATTCTGTTCCTGGTTTGAAAGTTTATTCCCTGTTTAATTGGGCAGTACTTTCTTTGAAAGTAGTTGTACTGTTTTTTGCATTTTAATAAACTTTTTCCGTTTTTTTAAAATGATAGAACCAATTATGAAATGACATTTGTAACCCAGGAACAAACATCATGTTACATAGTTTTCTTTGAAGGATTGTTTTGGATTAACTGATGGGGTGAATCAAGCGATATCCCAGTATACTCACCAGAGAATGTTTCTTTACAGAGACATTCTTTTATCCTATTAGCCTTTCTGACGTGGAAAGCCTTTGTAATTTCCTGGTTCATGAAGGCTTCCTTATTTGTGATGTTCTCCACCATCATTCGCAAGTCAAAGACTTCCAGGATCTCAGCAATCTGAGCTACTCTGGTGAGATCTTTTTCGTTTTCATCTAGCTGCCCTGTGTATAAAAACTGCAAAACAGTTTTAAAAGGTCCAGACTGAACAGACGGATCTATCTTGACAACTGTCACAGCACACGTCCTCTTTGAAACAGGGTTGACTTGCATTTCTTTATGCATGCTAACAAAGCCTTTGCCCCAAAAAGTTGGAGCTTGCTTCAGGCAGCTGGTTTCCCCCATTTCAAGCTCTAACCTTGTTAAAGGGCTGCTACCATCTGCTGATGATACTAGTTTGGTGCTGGGAGATTTTACGATTACCACTTCACTACTATCATCTGTTTCAAGGCTGCATGCTCTGTCCATCAGGCTTCTGCCAGCCTTTTCTTTATGACAATGTGCTTCAGGTATGTCTGGGGTTTCTTCACAATCCATTAGAAAAAGGTCATAAAACTTTGAAGAGGAGGTAGCTAGGTAGATCTTGTGAGCAAAAATGTAAGTCTGTTCCTGAAGGATAAACATGACATCGGCGCACAATGGATTGTCTAATAAGTATCCGGCTTCATTGATACTCGTGACAGGACACTCTGGGATTTTGATAACCGGAGGAGGTGCCTTTGGAGGTAGAAATGGAGCCTGAAGTAAAGGTTTCTGAACTTTCTTCAGATGGGATTTCCAGAACTGTAGGTGCCGCCTGGAGATCAAGGCAGCTCTGATTGCATTATCAAACACATCCTTGATGCCAAACTGATCAAATACACTAGTTTCATAATACGGTATTCCAAGTTCCTTTGCAACCTCTCTTCCTCTTTCTGGTGGTAAAATATCTCCTCTCTTGATAGGTCTGTGAATGAAACAAACAAAGCAGCAGAAATAAACTAGATCCAGCTTCCAAGCCTCAACTAATTACTTCTATATATCTTTAGCAACCCATCAAAGCACTTCTTGGCTTAATCCCATTTTGCATTTCTCTCTCCCCCCCCCCCCCCCCCAATACAACAGATATGCAAAGGATCACTGGATGTAGATGCAATTTGCTCACAGCCTCAATTATTTCCTACCTCACCCATGGCTTAAGAGCCTTTTATGTAAGGAGATGCCTTTAGAAATTCCTTGATGTTGTTTTGAAGTTACTGTTTCACAATAATAGCCTCCAGAATAAGATTAATATTTTTTATCCTTTTAATTATTCATTAACTACCCAGATCCCTTCATTTATACTGAGAAGAACTGCAATGAAACAGAACAAATCATAGATCGATTAAGGAAACTTCAGGCATATTTTTCACAATAGCTGCAGAATAGCACAATCTGTCTACCTCCAAATATGGAATTATATGTAATACTATTTTGGTTTCATCTTATTTAAATTCCCTCCCTGTTGCCCATCTGTAAGAGTGACCAATTTTGCAAAGCCAATCCAAATTGCTAGTATTTATTTTACAGTGGCCTCCACCAAATTCAACCTAAAGTCCAGATTCTCTCGGAATTTGATTAGAAAAATACACGTTGACACAACATATAGTAAACTATGGATTTTATGGCCATAGAATGTGATGATGGTCACCAGTTTTAAAAGTGTTTAAGAAACTATACAAATTCATTGAGATCAATTCTCATGTTGTGACATTCAGAGGAAATAATCTGAAAATACCACCTAGCAGGAATGCAGGAAGCACAAGGGTTCCTTCATTCAAGCTCCAGTTGCAAAGGTCTAAAAACAATCTGAGTAGCTACCATCTGAACTAAGTCTCCTGTACTTCAGTCTAATCAAGTGTTCTCAAGATACAACTTGGTTTTAAACACTAGTTCACACAATAAGAACTTTGTGTTATTTGATGGAAAAGTTTCCTTTGAGAAACAAGAAGCAGGTCTGCTTAAAAAGTTGAGAAATAGACATTTGTGATCAGATTGGGCAACTTGTCATGAACAGTTACTGCCAATTTTAAGGCATGCAAAAAAGTGAAAGAGGATCCAAAACAGAACAGAGGATCTTTGCATTCAAGAGGTTCATTCCAGTTCCAAGATTTCAGTGAGCTAAAAGACTGACTGAGGCCCCTTCTACACTGCCATATAATCCAGATTATCAAAGCAAATAATCCACAATGGGACATTACTGCTAGTGTTTATGTCATTTGCCATATTGTCCCAAGCGATTTTACAGTAGCACAGAGAATATAATGAATTAAACATTGGATGGTTTTATCTGAGACTGCCAAGTTTGAGGAAAAACACGAATTGTCAGTCATGAAAGAAGCTGGTGATAAGTATTTCATTTAGGGTGAAAGTGCCTGGGGCTGCCTGACACCCCAACAGAAGTCTATTGGGCTCCTTCTCTTTTTGTATCATTACTGTCATGATTATGCATTCTATATTTCAGTTATAGATCTGTAATTGATCTGTAACATATTTAGTAAACATATATAAATAATAATATAATAAATAAATAATACACTTTATTTATATTTCGCTCTTCTCACCCCGAAGGGGACTCAGAGCGGATTACAGGTACTTAGCAGACAATCCCTGCAGTTTCCACACACACACATATAGACTAACAGAGGCAAACTCTGGCCACCAGGGGGAGCTGACGCACTCCTCATCTCTCAGCATTCCCAGCATCCCTTGTTGTTCCTTCCGCATTCCTCAGCATTCCTGGAGTTCTTTAATGGCCTCATAAGTCAGTCAAAATTTGCCTCCCCACTTAATGTGGTACTTTTATCTCCTACTTGACAGATGCAACTGTCTTTCAGGCTGCAAAGGTCGACAGCAGGCTACACTTAAAGGTCGAGCACCCACCTCGACCCGGGCAGGATTTTATAAGGCAGTGTAGAAGGGGCCTGAGACTTCTCCCCATAGGTCTTGATGATTGAATCCCAGGTAGAACAGAGTGATGTTCCGGAGACTGACAAATAACTTCACTCAATCTATATCTAATACTTTAACATGGCAGAAGATTAGTTTGTAAAAGTTATTCTAATGAAGCATAATTCTCAGAGTTGTAAACCAAACTTTGCTTTCCTGAACGTTCTATGGAAGACTATATAGTCCACAGAAGTTGAGATACATACAAATCAGGAAATGTTATTCATTCTTTTTGCTAGCTTTACCTTGCTAATGGCCTTCTGGCTCGGTTTACAGCTTCCAGATCAGCATATCGAAGATCCAACTGGCAACCAACCAGAATAACAGGTGTACGAGGACAGAAGTGCTTGATTTCTTGACACCACATAGTTTTCACATGATTCAGGGAGTTGGGATTAGCAATGGAAAAGCACAGGACAACCACATCAGATCTGAAATAAATATATTTATTTAAAATTATATGTCAATCTTTCAGAAATAAGGGAGACGGGGCTTGGTTACATTCTAAGCATTTTTGAGAGATGCATGAAGACCAGGTTGTTTAGAGTACGTATTATACACATGCAACGTTCCTTTTAAAAGTCCACCTTCATCAACAAAAGCCCTCTTTATCCTGTAGTTGACAGAGATATCATGTTTGAAAAGGACCTGAACAATAGCCAAATTGGACAGCAGCCACTGCAGCTGGGAACTGGCTGCTTTTTGTTCTCATCACCACATGCCAAACCCTCATTTGCAGAGAAAAGTTAGGTAGCTGCCCAACCATTTAACAGAACACAGAATGTCAGGAGATACCGAGATGAGCCAACAACTATCTCTGAGGAAATGTTTCACACAGTATGTGGCAGAAAAGCTAAATTTGCCACCAAATACACACTTAAGGTAGTTATTGCCAATTCTAGCTCTGCTAGATGTAGCTGGATTGTGCATGCTTTCCAATGTGCTTGTTTCATTTACACATTGCATCGTCATTACATATAAATTGAGCACTTTGATTCCTTAAATTGGGAAGAGATGAAAGGAAAGAATTTGGATTCTTCTGTTCCAGCCTAACAATATACATTATTTTAATGATTTTATTTTTTATTATTTCTTTATTTACAGTACGGTTCCCATATCCATAGAGGATACCTTCCAGGATTTCATGTGAATATGTGAATATGCAAGTTGTAGCAACCTTATACAGTGGAACCTCTACTAAAGAGCATTCCCACCTAAGAGTGTTTTGAGTTAAGAACTGTAGCTCGGTCCAAGTTTCAATTTGACCTAAGAGCAGCATTTTGAGTTAAGAGCTAATGCCAGAGGGAGCACTAGCACAAGAGTACAGGGCTTTAGGGCTTCAAGGGAGCAGCCTCCGTGCCTCATGCTCGTCCACTTTGGGAGATTGCTATCTGCTTTACTCTTGTCCAGTTTGAGGAACTTTGGGTTAATTGATTTTGAGTGGTTTTCATTCCTGGTATGTTTGGCTGGAACTGATTAATAGCATTTCAATACATTTCACTTTGAGATAAGAGCATTTTGAGTTAAGATCTCAGTCATGAAATGAATTAAACTCAGAGTCAAAATGCTCCCCATTTCTGCCTGACTCACAGAAGGGAGAATAGTGAAAGGGAATACTCTCATATTGAGGCACAACTTGTTCCCTTCAAGCGCCAGGACCAGTTGGGTGTGAAGAGCAATTAAAGCAAATGGTCAAGGCTCTAATGCCAGTGGAGGTCCAGGTTGTCCACATCTTTTTGGCAGAGCAAGGGGGCTCCATCCCTTTATCCCAGCTCACTTGGAGGAATAGAGAGATGGGAACATCTTTCTGAGCCAAAAATTGTCCAGGCAACCCAGTGGCACTTGTACCAGTGTGGAAGGATCTTGGCCACTGCCAGCAGCCATGGATTATGGGTAAATGGAATCCTGGGTACTGGTCCCATGGATACAGTGTCATACTCTATTTTGCTGGTGCTCCAGCAAGATGCATCAATTCCTCAGCAAGAATGGGAATAAACATGGACAGAAAGAAAGAGATTAAATTAAGTAAACATCTTGTTTAAAATCCTAAGCATAGCAGTTATTAAATATAAATAACTATTATAAAATCAGAGAGAAGAATAGCTAAATTATTAATTAACATTCAACATGTTAATTGTTCACATATAGATATTTTCCTAGAATTGTTGGGTTTTGCTTTGTCTTTTAAAAAATCAGAACATTAGCTAGGCCTTAAAATAACAGAAATTAAGCAAATGTATGCAGAACACATCATGCGATGTGCGGGGCTTGATGAATGCAAGGCTGGGGTTAAAATTGCTGGAAGAAACATTAACAACCTTTGATATGCAGATGATACCACTTTGATGGCCGAAAGCGAGGAGGAGCTGAGGAGCCTTCTAATCAAGGTGAAAGAAGAAAGTGCAAAAGCTGTGTTGCAGCTAAGTATCAAAAAACCAAGATTATGGTAACAAGAATGATTGATAACTGGCAAATAGAGGGAGAAAATGTGGAGGCAGTGACAGACTTTGTATTTCTAGGTGCAAAGATTACTACAGACACAGACTGCAGCCAGGAATCCAGAAGATGTTTACTTCTTGGGAGGAGAGCAATGACCAATCTCGATAAAATAGTGAAGAGTAGAGACATCACACTGGCAACAAAGATCCGCATAGTTAAAGCAATAGTATTTTCCGTAGTAACCTACGGATGTGAAAGCTGAACCATAGGGAAGGCTGAGCGAAGGAAGAGAGATGCTTTTGAACTGTGGTGTTGGAGGAAAGTTCTGAAAGTGCTTTGGACTGTGAGAAGATTCAACCTGCCCATTTTCCAGGAAATAAAGCCCGATTGCTCATTGGAGGGAAGGATAGTAGAGGCAAAGATGAAGTATTTTGGCCATATAATTAGAAGACAGGAAAGCTTAGAGAAGACAATTATGCTGGGGAAAAAGGAAGAGGAGCCGACCAAAGGCAAGATGGATGGATGGTATCTTCGAAGTGACTCGCTTGACTCTGAAGGAGCTGGGGGAGGTGACGGCCAAATGGGAGCTCTGGCGTCGTTGGTCTATGAGGTCATGAAGAGTCAGAAGCGACTGAAGGAATAAACAACAACAACAACAAGCAAATGGATCATCAGTCACAAATAGGGTTGCCACTTTTTGATATAAGAAATAAGGGACATTTACGGGATTTTTCACAAAAAATAAGGGACACTTCATTAAAAACTTGAAACTCAAACGTTAGGTATAAATAGTTTTCTTAACAGAATAAGATAATGATTGAAACTCACAAAAGAAACTGACTTACACCCTCTTAACCGTATGTTTCTGCATGTTTTGTCATGCAGAAAAAACATTATTAGAACTACCTTATTTTCTCCATCTGTATTTACTTTGCTGACTTTAAAAGTGCACTGTCTAAGCATTAAAGTAAAATAAATTTTATAAGACAGTACATCATTATTATTATGGTATAGTATGAGATACACAGCATTGTATAGTATTGGCATACACAGCTAGGCCTATTTTAAGGGTAACTCTCAAGCAACCAGAAACTATCTTTATCCAACATGATCTAACATCCCCTTGGGTAACGGTTAATTGAGTCTACTGTACTTTGAAAAAGTCCTGTATCGCCTCTTCCTTCCAACGGGGATGCAGGTAGGCACACACTCGCAAGCGCGCAACTGTCAGCCTGCCCTGTGAGTTGGAATTGCCGGGCAGGCACCTTCCTCTGGTCAACCCCGCCCAGTCCTGCCCTGTTAGTCAATAATAAGGGACAGGGCCTGAAAAAAGGGACACAAATTTTAGGGCCAAAATAAGGGGACGTCCCTTAGAATAAGGGACATATGGCAACCCTAACCGTTTAACGGTTTTATGATGTTGTATTTCTATGTGTTTTAACTTGGTATGTTTTATGTGCTGTAAATCACCCTGAGCTTCGGATAGGGCGGTCTATCAAGCCGAAATAATAAATAAATAATAAATGTTGCAAAAACCCTGAGTAACAAATGCAAATCTCTTACAGGAAAAGTAAATCGTTAACTATAAAAGTATAGGCAAAAGAAAGATTGGGCATTTTAAAAAAATAAATTAAAATAAATTCAACTATGATCCAAGCTAAAAACAACCCTTCTGATCAAATCCTTTTCTGATAAACTCTTATTTGTGCCTCCATGGCTTGACAGTTAATAGAACAAGACACGTGAATCTTCAAATTGGCCTGCTAAATTATTTAGGATCTACCTGTATTATACTGCAGCTCTTATTGTTTCATTGAGGACACCACTCTATCTAGCATGTCTTAGCAAAACCTAAAAATAACCCTCAGAACAATGCAATGCAGTATTTATTGTGCAGCACAGGCTATGGTGTGAATTTATATTTAAAGGATGGCAAGTGCTTTTGTTTTGTATGTGTCTGCTATAGGAAATCCTTAATGTAAGAGTCTAGTGGCAAAATAACATTCATATTCCTCATACTTCGAGAAGGCCTTCCTCCAAATCCAGAAAGTCTCATTATTCCTTCTTTATTCCCTCTGGAACTTTACTAGATCACCCGTTTACAGCAACACAGCGAGGTGTGAAGAGGGTGTGCTGAGAGTGCAGGGAAAAAGAAACACATACAGTGACATGCCAGAGGCAGCTTATGCTAACGTTTCTTACTAATGTGTACATCTCAAATTGTCTGTATCTCTGCAAGAGTAAAATAGAGCACTATTGGACATTTACAAAAGTATACCGGTTGTGACTGAACTGTCCATCCTGCAAATAACCAGCTATTTGTTTTGCTTTTAGTGTCAAAGTCACCTGAACAGGCCTTTTCTTCACTTCTTAAAACTGACAGGGATTAATTTGTCTTTGCTTTAGGGTTTAGGACTCTGCTTTTTCTCCTTATATTACAAATATCTCCCCTAGCCACATATTTCTAAACAGGGGTTTGGAACTGTAGAAAGATGAGGAAAACCCAATATGATCTGCAATCTTTTTTCCTCTTCTACCTTCTTGTGTGTGGCTTTTTAAAAAAAGGAGCCTGGTATCTCATTTTGGAAAACCTAAATCTAAAAGATGAAGACGACCATACCTCGTGAAGTCTGACTTGACCATGGTGGTCCATGCCTTGGTTACCTCTAGATTGGATTACTGCAATGCACTCTACGTGGGGCTTCCCTTGAAGAGGGCCCGGAAACTCCAACTTGTCCAACCCTCGGCTGCCAGATTAATAACTGGGGCAGGGTACAGGGAGCGGTCGACCCCCCTGTTCAAAGAGCTCCACTGGCTGCCAATTATTTTCCGAGCCCAATTCAAGGTGCAGGTGATTACCTACAAAGCCCTAAACGGTTTGAGACCCGCCTACCTTTGTGACCAGCTCTCCTCCCATGAACCAGCCCGAGCCCTTCGCTCCTCAGGGGAGGCCCTCCTTTCGCCCCTGCCAGTCTCACAGACCCAGCTTGTGAGCACTAGGGAAAAAGCCTTCTCCTCTGTGGCCCCCTGCCTTTGGAATTCCCTCCCGGGAGAGATTAGGAATGGCCCCTCATTGGAATCCTTCAGAAAACAACTGAAAACCTGGTTCTTCCACCTGGCCTTCGGAGATTAGGCTCCGCAAATGCCCCCATTTCTGCGAAACCTTTTTCTCTATGTGACCCTCTGTGTTCGACACTACTCCAGTTATCTCCCCAAAGCTTTTTAAACATCCTATATGTTCATGTGGCCCGCCCTGTCGGTTCTGTTTTTAGATTCACCTGTATTATTGTGTTTTCACAGATGTATTTTATTGTGTTTATTGCTGTTATTATGTTTATTGTTCTTCGATGTTGTTGATATTTTGTGATGTGTTGTTTGGGCACGGCCCCATGTAAGCCGCTCCGAGTCCCCTCTGGAGAAATGGATGCGGGTTAGAAATAAAGTTTTTTTAAAAAAATATTATTATTGTCTAAATCTAAGATTTTCCAGGAAACAACTTCCTAAGATCGAAATATCAAAAGCTAATTCATGACGTCAAGTCAGCAGGTACGGAGGCTTTTCCTTTGTATAGCACTGTGACAGTAAATTTCATTTTTTGGAAGGATAAATTAACTGTATAATACTTGAATGTTGCCAGCTAGACCAGACAGAACCTTTTGAGGTGGGAACACTGACTCAGCTGATGACAGCCTTTGAATGTTTTTTTATGCTGGGTATAGTATCACATAACCTGGGCTGTTTGTATTCCGGGTAAGGCAAAGTATTTTGGCACTGAGAGAAATTAATTACTGCCAAACCCCAGTGCATTTCAAAACTAAAATTTGTAACAAAATCATATTTGTAACCAGAAACTGCAAACCATGCAATAAATGGCACTGTGCAATCAGGAGAGCAAACTGATTACTCTGAAACAATTTTGTCTGTACATATGAGTATATCATAGAATATATTTTTTCTTTGGTGTAGGGTGGGATAAATTTAGGTTCTTTTACACTGCCATATAAAATCTAGATTATCTGCTTTGAACTGGATTATGTGGCAGTGCAGACTCATATAATCCAGTTCAAAGTAGATAATGTGGATTACTTGCTTTGATAATCTGGATTATATGGCAGGTGTCCTCCAGATGTGCTTGATAATAACTCCCATCATTCTCATCTAGCATGAGGTCACTCCAACAGATCTTAAGGGTCCTCGGTTAAGCAGTTTTATTCCATTCAGCATCTTCTTTTGAGTAGAGACGTACATTACTATTACCCTGGAATAAACCACAATCTCACTGGTACAGCTCTCTCATTATGTGTGGCTACTAAAAAAAGGCAAGATGCACCTCATTTGTAACCAATTACACAATGTAACAAAATTTGAAAACTGTTTATGTTCCTGGTTTGAAAATGTTATTTCCTGTTTAACTGTGCAGTACTTAACTTTGAAAGTAGTTGTTCAACTCCAGAAACTTCATTTTTGTGGAACCACAAACTATGTGGAATTGGTGGAGACTTGATGAGATATTCATTGAAAAACTATAGAAAAATGTACTGCAGGATGTCCGGCAAAAACAAAATCGTTGCAGTTTAATAAACTTTTTCCATGTTTTTATGAGAGAACCAATAAGAAAATCACATTTATAACCCAGGAACAAAAATCATGTTACATAGTTAAAAAATAATTACTTTCAATTTCCCTCTTTCCATGTAGAGCAGGGGTGCTCACACTTTTTCAGCATGCGAGCTTCTTATAAAATAACCAAGTCAAAATGATCTACCTACCCACTACAAAAATGTGAAACATATAACACAATATCTGCTTTGAACTGGGTTTTCTGAGTCCACACTGCCATGTAATCTGATTCAAAGCAGATAACATGGGATTTTATTCAACTGTGTGGAAAGGACCTCAGATAACCCAGGGCTGGCAGCACTTGGGCGACGTTGGGAGCCTGCGGGGCGGGACTGAGCCTTCCTCCCGCCCTGCCTGCGATTTACCAGGATGCTCTACGCGAACTACCAGTAGATCGCGATCTACCTAATGAGCACCCCTGATGTAGAGCAAGGGTATCAAGCCCATTTTCACTGAGGGCCACATTAGCCTTATGGTTACCTTCAAAGAGCCATTTGTAATTTTAAGACTGTACAAATGTAGCTATATTGACCTGGCACTGAACTCCTCATGGTCTACATAAAATGACCTGGTGGGCCTTATTTGGCCCGCGGCTCTAGCATTTGACACATGTGACATAGGGTCTGTTAGGAAAAGCAAATACTCTGAAAACAAATCCACAGCTGTAATTTCTCTGACTCAGAAGGAAATCGCACAGCACATTTGCATTTGACTGGCATGTGCCAATACATGCAACTGAAAAATACATGGGATCAAATTAACAGCAATGTTTGAGGGTGCAGATATCATCTTCTCATTTTCATTATTTACGGCCGCAGTCAAATACCATAGAACCAGAGCTTGAAAAAAAAACTTTTGGAAGCTACGACTCTGCAACTTACCCAGGCAGCAGAGCCGCTGGCCACTGTGGACAGAAGACTTGGAGAACTGCAGTGTAAAAAAACTACTTTCCTCAATTTTCCTGAATTCACTGGCTTCAACAAGAAATTATATGTATGGCATTAAGAGTCTGAACGATGAGTTACTAAAGAGAATATAGTTTCTCCTACAGCCCTCTCATCAATGAATCACCCTTATTTTTTTTGTCAAATGAGTCCAGAGTCGTGTGATCAATTCCCAAAGATCACTAAAAAGGCTCTTTTCTAGGCGTGGGTCTGGTTTTTTTTTTTGTATCACTCCCCTACGGTCACTCCTTCCAGACATTTAGGCCCCTTCTACACTGCTATGCAAGCCATATTATCAAAGCAGATAATCCACATTATGCCTGCTTTGAACTGGATTTTATTAGTTTACACTGCTGTATGATTCTGTTCAAAGAAGATAATCTGGATTTCATATGGCAGTGTAGAAGGGGCCTCAGTTACAGATGGCACTAGTCATTGAACGCTCAGTGCTATACCATGACGATTGACTATGGATCTGGAGACTAAGCTTTGAAGCTCTGCTCAGCCACGAAGACCCACTGGGTGACATTGGCAAATAATATTCTTTTAGAAGAAGGCAAAGATAAAACTCCCCCTGAACAAATCTTGCCAAGAAAAAACACCATGAAAGGTTAGCTAAGGGTTGCCATAAGTTGGAAATGACTTGAAGACACACAACAGATGACAGCAATGGAAGTCATCTGTTTGTTGCCCCTAGACTTCACAACAGTTCCCTTCTGCCACACAATTTTTCTAACCCCCCATTACTTTTTGATGCCTCCATTCTACTAGATAACACTCTCATTTTGTCAGAGCTGAAGTAAGGTTGAACTTCCAGTTCAATGACAGCTTCAAACAGAATGGTAAATGGCTGCAATCTTGTCTTTCAAAAATTATTCTGGGCTAGTTATATCTTATCAACTACAATTCCTCAGTGTGCATTAGGCAATCCGTGGTAATTACATTGGAATAAAACTGATAACAGGTTTTCCATTTGGACATGGCCACTTAAAGTAAGGCTCTCAAAGCCAATGGGACTATTTATTACACCCCCCCTTATTATTTTGATCATAGCAGAAACCATCCTCTACAAATATGTTTACTCAGGCTCTTTTATCCTGGTTAAATGCACACAGTATTCATGCACATATTTCAGTACCAGGAAAGAAAAAACAACAAACATTTGCACATATAGCTTGTAAGCAAGGCAATGTCTTCATGACATTCAGGTTTTAGTAAAATGTAGCAGTCACCACATGAGGATGAAGGAGGCCATAAGTTACCAGCAGGCATAATCAAATGATCTGTAAATGAATGGCAATGGCTGCTTTCAGACGTCAAAATAAACTGTGGTTTATTGTGACAAAAACAAGCTACCAAAAGCATGCCTTGGGCTTATTGTTTCATCCAAATCCCCCAAAAACTACAATTAATTTTTAAATATGATATCTTGGAAACAAACCAGTTCCGAACCATGGCTTTAGGGAGCTAAAGCTTCATGACATCATAGTTAGGATTAACCATAGTTAAGCATCCAGATGTAACATTAAGCTACAGTTAATGAGAAATGTGATGGAAAGCTTCAAATTTCCTATTTGGAGCTGATCTCCTATTTCTTGTGAGAAGGAAGGAAGGGGTGTACACAATCTAAGATTCAATACACCTCATTCTTGTCGCAACACCCTAGAATTATTTCAATGTCCAAATACAGTCCATGTATGCATGCTCACAAGAACAAGACTGCAATGAATGGAGGGACCTAGCATATAAAGGGCTAAAACGGTATCCAATGAAGGCAGGGCAAACCATGGACCAGCCTGGGTGGGAAGAGAACAGAAAATTCAACTCTATACTTTACCAAGAGTGGTGAGGCTTCTTAAGTACAGGTATAATGTGTGAAACTGTCAAAACGTCCTGAAATACACATACAGACATGTACTTAGAATCTGATAGCGAGGAGCATGCAGAACATTTTTTTAAAAGAACCTGTAAAATGTGAGTTCTTAATAGGATCCAATATGAAACACAGCAGCAGCTATTTCTTGAAAGGAAAAAGTCAATTTTAGTTTACACTGCCAGAAGTGGACTGTATAGCATTTTTTTTATTAAACAGGGGCTGCTTCACAGCTTATGTTTCCCCCTACAGAGAAGAGTCGAATGCATATTGAAAAGTATACTGCCTTGTTTTGAACTGTGGCAAAGTCTAAAAGTCTCTAAGATGTCATTATTGTCACATCTATTGCAAAAGTGGCCTCCATACTACACTTCAAGTGGCACAGAATATTACTTTCACAATAATTAATCTCCATGCAGAAAAATGTCATGTGTGAAGCAGTATTGACTAGAAATATTTATTGGACAATGTACCGTATTTAAAGCCTTTCCAATCCTTATTAAATTACAGCCATGAAGGATCAACAAGTTTACATCTCCAGAAATCATTTGAAAATAATGATTTTACCTCCTGCTCCTCCATTTTAAATGGAAATTTGAGTACAGATGACCAAATTGCTCATTGTTGCACCTCAGAACCCAGGCAGCCCCCCAAGATCACACACACACACACAGGCAAATGCAATAAATGTTCTTTATTTAGAATAAAAGTTAAAAATAGTCCAAAGAGGTAAAAAGAAAGCAATCCAAAAAGAGTTCACTTAGTCCCAGAGCAAAGTCCAAGCGGATAGAATCCCAATCAAAGTTCCAAGGCGAAGCAACCGCTCCAGCGGTCAAACGTGGCAATTGAATCCGGCCGCAACTGCGGTCGCCAGAAACAGATTCCAAATCGCCCCAGCGGTTAGCAGGAACTTGGAGACAGGAATGAGAGACGTGAATCAAACTAAACGTGGCTTCAGATCTGACAAAAGTTTTCCCAGGCCGGATAGATATAGAAACTAACTCTTGTGCGTCCACCGCACCCCCATTCTCCAATCTCTCCTAGAAGCCGAGATACTGTCCCTCCTGTTGAATTCCTTCTCATTAGCGTGCCCAGCTGCATCGCTATCAGAATGGGAACCAGAAAACTCCCCGCCTCCCATCTCACCATCTGGGAAGAGAGTAGACACTCGTTCCTGAGACCCAAGGCCGCCTGGTCTTTCATATTCATCAGAGTCTAATTCCATGGAATCTTCACTAAATTCATCTGCGGTCCCATAACCCTCCAGCCATGTACTATCCCATTGCAGGCTCTCTTCTGTAGTGTCAAAGGCATCAGGCCACCCATCATCCTCTATCCTCCCCCGGGTCAACTGGTGCCTGGCCCGGAGCCCCCAGGGTCTGCCCAAGTCCACCAGGCTGGAACCCTACGCTCATATCCATTCTACAATGAGTTTTGTTTATAATATGTTTCTATTCTGGCCCCAAGAGCCAAATACTGTGGTTGCTTGTCATTCTATTACTGATGAGGTGGCCACTGAAAAGAAGATGGTTTTACAATGACTGAATGACTAGAAAACATTGCTTAACTTTGAAAGTAAGCCTGAATCAACGAAGCTTTTACTATAATCCTTCCTTGCTTTTCAAGAGATTTATATAATAGCCATGTTGGTCCTGTTGTAAATGCCAAAGAATCAAAAGGTAAGATTCAAAAATATGCAAAACAGTCTCTCTCGGCATTACTTCTTGAACGAAGATTCTTAGGAAGGACTCATCCCACACTTTTTACAAGCGTGTTGATGACTTAAAAGGCCAATCTGAGATAGGCAAGTTCGGTTGCAGAAAGCACAGCAGAAAGTCTACTTGGGTGATGTTGTTTCCAAGTTGCGTTTTTTTTTTTGTCGTTTCTCTTCGAGACCCATTCACCGGGTCTTCTCGAAAAAGAGGATATGGATGCATCTCCATGCCTCCCGATGTGAGGCCAGGGTGGACCATTGTTGGTGATCAATCTGGCCGAGTCTGAGATGATGTTTCAGGGAGTCCTTATATCTCTTTTTGGGGGCGCCTCTCTTGCGCAGACCAGTGGCGATTTCACCATAGAGTAGTATCTTTGGGAGGTGGTGGTCCTCCATCCTAGAGATGCGCCCTGCCCAGCGCAGCTGTGTTCTCAATAGCATGGCTTCAATGCTGGTGATCCCTGCTTGCTCAAGGACAGCAACATTCGTCACATAGTCGGTCCAGTGTATATTTAGGATTGTGCGAAGACAGCGCTAATGAAAGCGTTCGAGGAGTCGTAGGAGTTGGCGATAGGTGACCCATCTTTCAGACCCATAGAGGAGAATAGACAGTACAATAGGTCTGTCCACACTGATTTTGGTGCTTTGCCTCAGGTGCTTGTTGCTCCAGACTCTTTTGTGAAGTCTTCCGAATGCACTATATGCCTTTGATAATCTGTGATCTATCTCTTTATCAATCTTGGCATCTGAAGAGATTATGCTTCCCAGGTAGGTGAACTGCTGAATGGACTTAAGAACACATTTACCTATGCTGACGTGGGGATGATGGTGTTCTTCCTGTGGTGCGGGCTGGTAGAGGACTTCCGTTTTCTTCAGGCTGACTTCCAGCCCAAACAGCTCTGCAGCTGCTGCAAAGCAGGATGTCAGGCGCTGCAGGGCTGCTTCTGAATGAGCGACAAGGGCAGCATCATCAGCAAAAAGCAGCTCACGGACTAGATAGTTTAGAGTCTTAGTGCGAGCCCTCAGATGGCTTAAGTTGAACAAGCTACCATCAGTACGATACCGTATATATACGCCGTCTTCTTCTTCGAGGTCTGCCGAAGCCCTTTGGAGCATAATAACAACAGTAATAATAATAATACACATTATTTATAGCCCGCCCCTATCTCCCCAATGGGGACTCGGGCGGCTCACATGAGGCCAAGCGCAAACAACAAATAACAATAAAATTAATTCAAAAACATCAGCAATAAACACAACAAAAATACATACATATAAATAAAAGCAATATACAACAAGATATCTAAAATCATAGAGACAGGGCGATAACAATTCTATGTAGGGTTGAGAAAAAACATCTGACAATGAATTATACTATTTTTAAAAGCCCACAATATTAATCTTTGAACGATTCAGTAAAAAAAAATACTACAGTAAAAAAGAGAATTTTAAGAAGTACTAACATTGTTTGGCTGATTGCCTACTCCATTTGTTTTTTACTTTTTAAAAATCCCTCCAACAGCTCCGATTGTTTTGTATTTAATCTTCCAGTAATCCTGTAAAGGTGTTTTTGACTAAATATAATGGTCTCAGAGGCACCCAAACTGTTTTATAAACTGTATGCTGTTGCCATATGGTGAGGTTGAGCGATGACAGCTCAGGAGCTACAACTAACTTCCAAAAGGCACCCCTCTTAATTTTTTATAATTAAGTTTCTGTTTTAATGTCTTTTAATGTATAATTAAGTTAACTTCTGTTTTAGCTTCTGGCAGAAAAGGGGCCCAAATCAACGTTGTCCTCTATTGTAAGAAAATATCAATACGTTTGTTATCAAGCAACAAACTGACTGGAGATGAAATCCTTTCTCCAGCCTCCCAACTACCTTCAGATGACATTGACCAATCACTGGTTTGGAACATAGTTATTTTTCTCAAAGAGTTATTTTTCCCTGACAGTTCATTTTAACAACTCTGTTTTAAAGTGATGACATACAGAGAGAGTATCCCAAGTAATCCATCACTATAGAAGCCTTGTAAATCCTTAAAAACTAATGCCATAGGGTGTCACATTGGAGGGAGTAGATCAAATCACTATGAATTGGATCCAGAGACTTAAACTGAGGGGGAAAAACATTTGAAACTAATGAGGAATCTGCTCCTTTCAATTGTTTTAAATATGATTAAGTGTGGATTTGAAAATGAAACAAAGCCAAGAGAACAAAAAAGAGGTGCAATCATTTCGAAGACAGAGACACCATCTTTCCTAGAGCAGTGTTTTTCAACCTTTTTTGAGCCGCGGCACATTTTTTACATTTACAAAATCCTGGGGCACACCACCAACCAAAATGACACAAAATGACACTCTAACACAGTAATACATATAGTTAACTGTATGCACGTACCCTATTGGAACGCCTAGAAGATTGGTCTGAGAGCAATGACCTAATATCTGAAACCCAAGCCGGCTTCCAAAAGGGAAAATCCACCATTGATCTATGCTTTGTATTAAATTTCCTGATCCGTAAATACACCCAAAATATGAAGCAAAAACTTTATGCCTCTTTTATTGACCTAAAATCAGCCTTTGACTCAATCCCAAGAGACCTGCTCTGGACAAAATTGGAGAAGGCAGACATTGACCCTCGTCTGCTGTATCTGATTAGGGCCCTATATACCAATACCTCGACACAGGTCAAAGTTGATATGGCAGGTCATCTCACACCAAAAATAAATACCTACACTGGTGTCAAACAGGGCTGTATCCTAGCACCTTTTTTATTCAACTTCTATATCAATGATATTGTCAAGGAGTTAGAGGGCCTACAATACGCCCCGGTCACTATTCTGGACCAGAAGCTTTCCCTGCTAATGTATGCTGACGATATCATTCTCCTGTCAAGAACTCAGGTAGGGCTAAGACGGTTGTTGGCTGGATTCTCAACATATTGTAAACAAAACGCTCTTACAATAAATTACAGCAAAACCCAGGTTATGGTCTTTGGTAGGCGCCTGAAAACACACTCTTGGCGCCTAGATGAACATGTAATAAAACAAGTCAAATCCTTTAAATACCTAGGAATTTTCTTTTCCGAATCAGCCACCTGGAAACAACAGATGAGTAACATCAAAACTCAAGCTTACAGATCAGCCAAAGCAACACTGAGCTTTGCTGCCAAACAAGGTGGTAATCTGGTTAATCCCGCCCCTAACTGTTTTCAAAGCCAAAACCCTGGCGCAATTTCTCTACGGGGCAGAAATCTGGGGCATACCTAGTGCCCTAGGTCTAGAAGTGCCTCAAAATTACTTCCTAAGGGCACTATTAGGCCTCCCTAAAGACACTCCAACTGCCATGATCCGCCTTGAAACCTCTGTCCCAACCCTAGAAAGTCAAATAGATAAAAGGATCTTGTGCTATTGGCTTAAAATCCAAGAAATGCCAACTGCTAGATTACCAAAAAAATGTCTCTTGAATTTAACAATGGTCTACCTGTTAACAATTGGGTCCACAAGGCAGCACAACTGGCCATTAAATATGGTCTCTCGGTTAGTGAGCTGGCAAAGCTAGACCACCCCACAAGGAAGACAAAAATAAACAAGACAATATTAGAAGTCACTACACTTACAGACCTCCAGGCTGCCTGTGACTCCCCGTGTGCCCCCTATACTACAGCCTTAGACAACCCACTGGCTACCCAGACTACCTTGACAGCCTGACCTTTGTCCAGCTCCGACGAGCCTTCACAGAGCTCAGACTAAATATGTTTGATTCAGCGGAAAGGGACGGAGGCTTTAAAAAGTCCCCAAAATTGAACGAAGATGTATTGCTGGTTGCCCCTACCCAGAGGACCTGGTACATTACTTAATGTGCTGCCCCCTACACAAAGATCCTAGGGAGCGCTTTATCTTACCTTTACTGGACAACAAAATCTTTCTGAATCCTCAAGAGATACTACTCTACCTCCTTATGGATACAGATAAATATACGACCTGGCGCGTAGCCCTGTTTGCCCTTGCGGCTAAGAAGATTAGGAGGAGGCACATAGCGGAGATGGCTGTCCTATGTAAAGGAGATAATCTGGTTTAAGAAGGTTTAAATGTGACTCATGGTGTATAAGTAACTGGTAACCTTTTATTGTCTACTATGCAAATTCCATATGTATTGTTTTGTGTGTGCACTCTTTTTTATTTTGGACTTGCAACGGCCTTTGGTCAAAAGCAATAAATTTTATACACTCTAACACAGTAATACATATAGTTAATATGCTTTTAAATGTATTTATACACTCAGTGTGAAACCTGGTTCTGTTTCGATGAACACAACATAGATATCCTGGCAGGAATGGCAGAAAGACACACACAAAGGTCTTGCTCAACAGCTGGGAGTTATAGTTCACCTGCAATCAAAGAGCATTCTGAACTCCACGAATGATGGAATGGAATCAAACTTCCCACACAGAACAAAGAGAAAATACTACAAGAGTTTCGTGGGCATTGACCTTGAGTTTTGGAGTTGTAGTTCACCTATATCCAGAGAGCACTGTGGAGGGGAGGGAGGAAGACATGGGACGAGTCTGTGCAGTAGCACCTGCACGGGTCACGTCTTCCCCCCTCCCCCCTCCCGCAGAAGCATGAGCAAAGCAAGGCAAAGCGAGCAGAGCGAGGCTGGGAAGAAGGGAGCCCGAGTGGAGAAGAAAAAGTGTTCGGCAGGAGGGGGATAAAGGGTATTGGGAGTTTCTAATTTCCCACGGCACACCTGATGATCGCTCACGGCACACTAGTGTGCCACAGCACACTGGTTGAGAAACACTGTCCTAGAGTATATCAATCCACTGTCAGCCCTTCCCTTATGAAAGAACAGACTTAACTGAAACACCTTGAGCATTTCAATTAAGAAACATGGTCATTTTGAGAACTTTGTTTCTCTCCATTGACTTTGTTAAGTGTAGAGCTGTTCTATTATTTATACTAATGTTCCATTCTCTTTTATTACTGCTTCACATGTTTTCTGTTGCTGCCTGCTTGAAACTTTTATGACTTGGTGATGTAAAATGACAGCAATGATGCAACTGACAACATGGAGCTAATCCAGTAAGTATCTGCTGTACCATAGAAGACATGAATTAATATATGCCCGGAGCCAGCAGCAGATTGTAGACAGAAAGCAGATGAAACGAACTTGCATATGAAAGGAGCAACATTCCTTTAATTATAAGCATTTGACTACTGCATTTTCTCTTGTGCTGGGATGGGTCCCTCCGCATATTCCTTGGAGTGGGCAAAGCCAGCTGCTCAACTGAGTTTGAACAGACAGCATTCAGCATTTAGCTCGTATTTAACTTGTTAACTGAATTATCATGCCTGAAATGTTCTCCGAGACCCATATATCCATTTTTGTAAAAGTAAATAGAAGGCTGGAAATTGAATTAATACCTAGCAGCTGTACATATTATCTCTAACACATCTCAGTGCACTTCTTATCTGCAGTCAGTTAATTGAACCTTGGTCAAATATATTTCATTAGTCTTTAAAAGAACAAATCCTCTTTCCATTTCTTTTCAGACCTGTAAACCTAGGAATACAAGATCTCGGCACCTTTCACCAAATACACAGTTTTCATTAAAAAAAACATTTGATGTGAGAAACATTGGAGATATACCTACACAAATTATACCAGGATCCAAATAAAATATCTGTGTGTTTTTCTGCAAAATCCTATAAATAGTTGGTTTCAAGATTGATCACTTAATGGGACACTCTTTTTGCCAATACTTAGGCCCCTTCTATACTGCCGTATAAAACCCAGATTGAATTATATGGCAGTGTAGACTCATATAATCCAGTTCCAAGCATATAACATGGATTATCTGATTTGATAATCGGAATAATATGGCAGTGTAGATCCAGCCTCATATAATCCAGTTCAAAGCAGATAATGTGGATTATCTTTGATGGTATTGTAGAAGGGGCATAAGAGAGGAGTCGAAGCAAATATTAATCTTCTGAAACACTGGCCCCTTCTACACTGCCATATAATCCAGTTCAAAGCAGGTAGTCTTGATTTTATATGGCAGTGTAGAATGGGCCTTACCTGTAATGTTACTGTCGTGATGGGGATGCCAATAAAAGCCAAACCCAAGAGTAAAAAGGAATAACAAAGAGTTTATTGTACAAGAAATGGAAATGGGACTAACAAAAACTAGCCTAACTGGCCAAAACCCAAAAAGAACCTACGGAGAAGCCCAAAAATTGCGGAAGGAATGATCAAAAGCAAACTAAAAACGTCATCTGTGACGTCCTCAGTGGGTTGAGCCAATAGTGTAGTCGATAACCGGTCCAGAGTCGTGGGCAGGAGAAAAATGGAGAAACGAGGAGACAATCCAAGGTCCACAGGAGAGAAAGTCCAGTGGAGTTCAAACCCCGCCACAAGTAACACACAGCTGTAGGAGTAAACTGGATCAGGAACACAATGCAAGATACAACACAGGATACCAAGAACAACTCCTTGCTCACCGCAAGGAAACTCCCAAAAAGGCCACATTAAATAGACCTAGAGATCAGACTTGCCCGAAGAGGACAACTCCCCCTGATTAGGCGATGCAGCTGCTTCTCTTTCTGCATCTGAAACCTTTTGTGAGTCCCTCCAAGAACCCCAGTGTCTTTCAAAACTAAGTGTATCCCAATCATTCCCTGAGGTTTCAGAGGGCCACTCATTATCACTATCAAACCCCAGAAAAGTATCACTACTGGTGGCTGCATCACACACATCCTGAATTTCCTTTACTTGAGTCCAGTCCAATTCAGTATCACAGTCTTCTGACGATCTTTCCCCATCCCTGGGAAAACCCTCAAAGGACTCAGAGTCAGTAGGAGCCATAAGTATTTGCCGTACTCTCTTCCTTTGTGCCAAATTTTCCCTGCTGGAATTACTTGCAGGCCTCTCTTTGCCTACTCCAGCGTTTAGGTTACTCTCAGCCCCAACCAGTTCCATACTACACTCAGACGCTGTAGATTCAGCATCCTCCCCAGCCCTACTCACAGGCAGAGCCACGGGCTCAATCACAATAGTTACACTTTTCTGTGTTTTCATTTAAGTACACCTCTTAAATTTTCAAGTTCAACAAAACCCCAGGAACAACAAGCAGTTTGACCCAAATGGCTCAGGTCATATGAATGACACCTTCTGAATTTTGATGAATAACATTAAAAGGTGCCCAATTCCTAAGAAGATCCCAAAGAGGTTGCCTTTTGTGTTGGAGTGATGTGAAGTTTATTTAGAGTTGCGATGATGGCAAAACATGAAGCTTGATTTCTGTAGTTTTGTTTACAGTGCCTTCCTCATATTCCTGTGGCTGCAAGAGGCAGCGTTTCATAAAGAAACACAACCTTGTTTGCCTATAATTGTTCTTTGAGACTAGGAAACATTTCTGGTTCATCCAGTGGCTGCGAGCTGCTAGATCTACCTGTATCCAACCATGTTTTGTGTATAACGAACTTTGTATGGGGTGGGCATCAAGAAAACACTCTGTACTGTTATAAACTAGTTTAATATTTTTTGTTTTTCATGTACTTGAAGCACTTAAATATTAACTTCTTGCAATGTTTTATAACCAAAATTATAACCATCTGTGCACTTATAGAGGGAGTTTAGCTTTGCTTAAGTACATTAACTTGATTGGTGGATTAAGTGACATTCCATTGCATTCAATTTAAAAGGGCTGTTTTGATGCCCTTTATGGCTTTGGCAGCATATTTGCACCATTTTGTTAATGGAGCATAAAGAGTGTCTTTGATGTGCTCTTTGTAGGGAGGCAAAAGGCAGACGGAAATTGTCTCGCCGCCCCATGCTTGTTTTGAACAATCATTATGAGATTGTTTCATCAATATTATTTTTGTATAGTGTTAAGGCTAGTGATATATTGAACATAGCTTAGTCACAAGCAAGAACACCAAGAAATATAAGTTAACTTATAGTATGTATATACTTTTTATATTTCTTCATAAACAAGAAATAAGAGAGCAAGAAACTGCATTAAAAAATCTCAAGCAGAAAAGTCAAATGCATCCAAAGGATTACTAACAGAGAGCTCATCTTTTAATCTGGTGAAAGAAGTTCAATAGGAAGTCAAGGAGAGATTCACCCTCTTTAAGAATCAACCCAAAATCAAAATGCCCGGGTGTGGTATCCCAGCCTAGTGTGATGTTCCAGCCTAGTGGTCAGAGACAGACTCCGGGGGTCCCAGCTGCCCTGGATCAAGAGGATGATGGGTCGTCGGATGGGTATGGGTCTACAGAGGAAGACTTAGAATGGGATGATAGCTGGCTACAGGGATATGATACTGCAGATGAGAATTTCGATGACTCCATGGAAGTCAGTTCTGAATTAGACTGTGAGAGGCCTAGTGACCTTGATTCTCACGAGAGCTTCTTTACTCCCTTGCCAGATGAGCATTCCGAGGATATGGAAGTTAGGGAGGATTGAGTTCCTCAGGATGAGAGCTCTGCACCTGGGGCCGCTAATGAGGAGGAATTTGACAGGAGAGCCAGTATCAGATCCTCCCGAAAAGATTGGAGTTTGAAAAAGGGGGTGCGTTGGTCACATAGAAAGTAATTTCCTTTATTAGATTGTACCCGGGTTATTCTAGTCAGACCTGAAGCTACGTTCAGCTTGGAGAGTCTCAAGTTCAAGTCTCTAAGTTCATGGGGACCGCAGGAGCAGTTGGTCTCAAGTTTCACGTTGACCACAGCCGCGGTTTGCTTTGTCTTTGGACTTTACTACCTTTGGGATTTAAGTCAATTGGGCTTACAGCTCGAGAACTCTTTGGACTATTTTTGATTGCTTATTTTTATCTTTGGACTATTCTTTCTTTTTATTTTAAATAAAAGTACATTTATTGCATCCGCCTGGTGTGTGTGATATAGGGGGGACCGGCTGCGTTCTGAGGTGCAACACTGGGACAATCAGAATCAAGTCCCTATAAGATCACAAAAAGCCTTAATACTTCTCCAGAGAAGAGTGGTCTTATTTCATTTTACCTTCATGACACTCAGAAAGGGAATAAAATTATCTGAATATTTCCAAAGTTCAGCCTGATTAAAAAATGATGGATGGTAGGAATGGGGCAGAAATGCAAAGCTACCCAATCCAAAGTCCCTAAAGCAAAATGGCTAAACTGTAGTACCATCACCAAAATTTTTCACTAAAATTCTAACTGACTCAAAGAAATAAAATAAAAACATCCACAAATGAGAGAAAAGTAGACATATTGCCGAAAGCAATGTAAAAAAATGAATTATATTAGAGGAATGCTTGCAAAAAAGTATTATTCAACATTGCATAAAATGTGTGAGAAAAGAAAAAAGGTGAACAAAGACTGCTGGCAAAGTTTAATGTGAAGGTTAAAAAAATACAATCTTATATGAAAATGTTCAGAAGGAAATTAAGAGAATAAAATCAAATTCACAGATCTGTCCATTATTATTACATTATTATTATTATTATGTATTACCATCATGAATGCTGAGTGGCTACAATAATGAACTAATATTCCTGGACTTCCATATCATCATCATCTACTATCCAATGTCTCTCAATAGGAGCAGTTCATATACCAGGAATGGAGTTCTCATGCGCTGAATGATTTAAAATATTGGGAGATCATGCATACACATAATGACATACAGTGTTTTATGTCTTAGCTCACAATGGATCTCGAAGTCTGTGGGCTATCAAGTGCTATCAAGTACTCTCATATTTGGCAAAAGGTTCAAGAAGATGAATTCTCCAGCATTTTGCATATGTGTGCCCCTAAATTCATAATCAAATCACTGTGGCAACTTCTTCTGCGCCTACTACTAAATAATGCTGATTAACAACTAATAGCCAGAGGACCACATACAGTCCAGTCTATTTTGTAGCAAATTAGATTTTCCCTGATATACTTTACCCTAAACACAACAGATTCCCATTTGAACTTGGAAGCTAAGCAGGGTCACTTCTGGTTAGTACTGCCAAGGAATACCAGATGCTGTAGACCAGTGTTTCCCAACCAGTGTGCCGTGAGCGATCATCAGGTGTGCCGTGGGAAAGTGGAACCTCCAATACTCTTTCTTCCCCCTCCTGCCGAACACTTTTTCTTCTCCACTCAGGCTCCCTTCTTCCCAGTTTGAGTTCACAGTCCTCTCTGGGTGTAGGTGAACTACAACTTCCAAACTCAATGTCAATTCCCAAGCAATCCCCTTGAGAAACCAGATGTCACTTCTGGTAGGAGAGAATTGGCTGTCTGCAAGGACATTGCCCAGACCAGTGTTTTCCAACCAGTGTGCCGTGGGAAATTGGAACCTCCAATACCCTTTCTTCCCCCTCCTGCCAAACACTTTTTCTTCTCCACTCAGGCTCCCTTCTTCCCCGTTTGAGTCCACAGTCCTCTCTAGGTGTAGGTGAACTACAACTTCCAAACTCAAGGTCAATTCCCAAGCAAACCCTTTCAGTACTTTCTGTTGGTAATGAGAGTTCAGTATGCCAAGTTTGGTTCAATTCCATTGTTGCATGAGTTCAGGATGCTCTTTGATTGTGTGTTAACTATAAATCCCAGAAACTGTAACTCCCAAATGTCAAGGTCTATTTCCCCCAAACTCCATCTGTGTTCACATTTGGGCATATTGAGCATTCATGCCAAGTTTGGTCCTGATCCAACATTGTTTGAGTGCACAGTGCTCTCTGGATGCCGGTGAACTACAACTCCAAAACTCAAGGTCAATACCCACCAAACTCTTATAGTATTTTCTCTTGGTTATGGGAGTTCTGTGTGGGAAGTTTGTGTCTTTCTGCCATTCCTGCCAGGATATCTATGTTGTGTTCATCGAAACAGGTCCAGGTTTCACACTGAGTGTATAAATACATTTAAAAACATATTAACTGTGTTAGAGTGTCATTTTGTGTCATTTTGGTTGGTGGTGTGCCCCAGGATTTTGTAAATGTAAAAAATGTGCCGCGGCTCAAAAACGGTTGGGAAACACTGCTGTAGACTACGTATATTCAATAATGGGTGATGTAGACCTATCATATAATGCAGTTAAAGGCAATTAAACTACATTATGAAACATTATATGGCAGTGTAGATTGAGCCTTGAAGAGATGTATACCCATATATTCTTTATAATGATATACCTTTTTTCAGAAGGCCTATCTTGCATCTTACTAGGAGCTCTGGTGGCGCAATCGGTTAAACCTTTGTGTCAGCTGGACTGTTGACATGAAGGACTGTTTAAATCCACGGGATGGGGTGAGCTCCCACCTTTCAGCTCCAGCTTCCCATGCGGGGACATGAGAGAAGCTGCCCACAGGATGGGCGTCCCCTGGGCAATGCCCTTGCAGACGGCCAATTCTCTCACACCAGAAGCGGCTTGCAGTTTCTCAAGCCACTTCTTACACAAAAAAGTGTCTTATATCTATAGATACCACAAACCTATTAAGTGCAATGAGAGATTAATATTTCCTGAGAAGAGAAGCACTGTGCCCTAAGAACACTACAATAAATATTATCTGAATATATCAGCAACTCAGATATATATTTTCTAACAATAAGTGTTGGTTGACAGAATCTTTCTCTCAGACCCCAAACATAAAACCCCGATTGGTCAGCATTGTAACGACTAAAACATGAATTGATAATGGATCTTTAATTACAACATTTTTGCTTAGGTACTGATTGGAGAATATAAAGCAGTTAACAAATCACATAATAACACCAAGCAACCTGTTGTTCTGAATTCCCCAAAAAGAAAGAAGGGGAGGGAGTGTATGTACCTTTGATATGTACATGCGTGAATGTGTAAGAAGAGAGTTTGTATGGAATGAGAGAGGAGCTATCATTTTTTTCAAATTTAAAAAGTGTACTCAGTGTTATTCAATAAATTTACTCCGTAATATTACAAACCCATATTCAGAAATGTAGAGTAAAATTCCATTTAACCCAGAACATCCCCCAAAAGAATAGGGAAGTCCCATTACCTATGATAAAGGTAAACATGGCTATTACAGAGTAGCTATCATGATCCCAATAACAAAAAATGCAATATATGGACAAGCAAGATAGTTCACATTTTTGTTATATTCCCATATATAGTGCAGCCCACTGAGGATTCATTTTGAAGCAGAAAATGGGTAATGGTGTGTTTGTGGCTTCTAAACCTTATTCTTTATACTGTTTTTCTGTCTAATGTCTCCCACCCTGGCTTTTTCCTCCATTGGGGAAAAATTAAGAGATATGGCTGATTTTCTAAATACACATTTGCAATCATGAAAAACATTTGATAAAAGTCAAATGTGTTGATAACATTTTTGATTACCAGTTCTGAGAAAAGACATGCTATGAGAAGTTTATTCTCCAAGCCTCACAATGCGATTTCCAACTTTACTTGTGTAATTATTCTCAAACAAATGATGCATCGTCTCTGTAAAACAAGTATCAAAGTATGTTGTTATCCCACTCTTTTATCTCTGCGAATTCTGGAACATGCCTGATTTTGCCTGTCTAATCTCCACTAATCTGCTCAGTGACAGGGTGTTATGTTGACATATATTATAAGGACACATCAAGGAGGAAGGCAAAGAGTCAACACAGACACAGCCAGCTCTGCTAAATCAGGAACCAATGGATTTTAGACTTGCTAACCCTTGATTAGATTAGGATCTAGCGCCAGTTTGAGAAATGTCTTGAACATTTTGCAGCCTTTGCATTCAGGTGCACCGGGGCAAAGAAAATATTTAGTTGTTCCTTTACTTGTGCGCTTTCATAGATGAAGTGTCAAGAAGATGGCTACAAACCAAGCCACTTATCAAAAGGCTTTGCCTGTCAAGATGATGACTGCAGAGAGGATGTTATATGTGTCAATTCCCTGAAATCCCAGATCTCACCATGGTGACACTTATGTGACTTATATCCTGTTTGGATTTCTGTAACACACTGTAATATGTGATGCTGCCTCTGAAGCGTGTTTGGAAACTACAGCTGAAGCGTGTTTGGTATAAAAAGCTGAAGCCAGATTGCTACACAAAAGCACACAACTCTTACTGCAACAGCACCATTCACAATGCAGGATATGACTTTTAAAGCTCTATATGGACCAAGTCCAGGTTATCTGAAGAATCAGATTCTTAGAAACCTGCCCATGATTTGAGATTGGCTTTTTAATCTTTCTCATCTTCCTCACAGGCACATCTAGTGCAAATAAAGTCGAAGGCCTTTTTGGTGACTCTGGAACTCTTTCATATAGAGGTAGGCTGGATCTACACTGCCCTATATCCCAGGATCTGATCCCAGATCATCTGCTTATCCCAGACTATATGTCATTGTAGGCTCATATAACCCAGTTCAAAGCAGATAATCTGGGATCAGATCCTGGGATATAGGGCAGTGTAGATCCAGGTGTAGATTTTCACGATCCCTGGTTTCTTTATGAAAGCAACTAAGATTTTACTGCTTTCACCATGCCTTTGAAGACCGTCTGTTCAAAGGGACTGGGTCTTCCATAACTGCCCTGTTCTATCTGTGTTGTATTTATTTGTTGTTTTAATAACAATTTTGACTTGTTTATAACATTAAAGATAATTCAGTTCTATTTTTTACTTTTGCATTTGGTATATTTTAGCTATGCCCCTTTTAACCATTCTTAGGTCCCTTCTACAGTGCCATATAAAATCCAGATTATCGGCTTTGAATGGGATTATATGACAGTATAATTTCAAATAATCCTGTTCAAAACAAATAATCTGGGTTATGGATTATATGGCAGTGTAAACTGCTCTGAATCCCAAACAAGAGAAAAGGTGGAACATACACACAGGGATGGTTGAATACAGAAAAGCAAGGTAAACACTTTTTATGTTGTCAGAATGCTACTGATCACTGATGTTGTGGTTTTCCTTTTCTCTTCAACAATTTTTGCTACTACAACTGCTGTTTTTTAAAACTCTCAGACAGAAATACTAAGAACCATCACACATATGAGCCACAGTGTAAAGTCCATAATGTTTGTAAACTTGCCATGACAAGTATCAGTCTGATTGTGTGATAGGTTTACACATTAGCATCATTAGGAAATGTGTGGCGCTTGCAAATTTTAAGTCCTTTGCTTAGAGTGCCATCATTTGGAATCTTTTTTTGCAGAGTCCACATGTGGGAGCCCATATTGACATATAAGCTGGCCCTTATTGATCTTCCTTCTCCAGAGGAAAATGCTGAGAGAGGCTGAGGATGTAGACTATACATTCTCTGTGTAACAGAATCCATATGGGAAGGAGGGAGCATTTCCCTACCCTGATGTTTTTCTGTCCTAAAGTAAACTCTGAACATTATTAGTTTGTTAGTCTCAACATTGAGCAGATCCACTGAATCAACTACTAGCAATTGGACTTAGAATATAATAATTAGTGTCAGTATTTTCGCTCCAGCAATCCATAAAACTGTTTAAATGTATAGATTAATTTTTTGGTAAACTAAAAATTGACATATGGTTATGAATGTACAGAATGCACATCCTGTCTGAATAATCAGTGCTACAATGAAAGGTGGTCTGCCATGCATTGGTGACAGCAATTACACAGGTTCAATTGGCCCCAGAAGTGGCCAAACACTCTGTCCAGAACCTGGAGTGGCTGTGGGACAGAGCCTACACAGCCCAGCTGGGATAAGAATGCTTTGGTTCTGCTGAGTTGTCACCTTATTTTCCCTGTCGTCATCATCACTGTCAGATGACTGCAGAGCTCCAAAAGAGCTCCTGGCTGTTATGGGGGTCCTATTCTGACATTAGCAAAGGCATCTGCATGAATGCATTAACAGGGAGGAGAGGAAACACGTTTCCTCCTTCTTCTTGGTCATGTGGGGTCCTCTGCTGATTTTAGGATGGGACACCTGTGATGACTAGGAGCTCGCAAAAAACTCTACAGCCATCTGGCAGTGGTGACAGCAGTAATGCCTTCGATCCAGGGCAAACGAGAAGCAGTCCTTCCCAAAGAAAATGAGAAATGGCGGTATTCTACAGATGAGAAATTGCGACATCCACAGATGAGTGAAGGGAAAAGGGGACAGCAGTAATGGCCCATGTTGATCATGGACACAAAACACAAATGGGACTCCTTACCAAAAACGCTAAAACACACAGTAGGCTGTACCCTCAGAAATATGGTAGGTAACAACAGATATGCAGCAATAGTATCAAAATCCTAGATTGGTTATATCAGACCTGTGTAGCACTATAAGCATAGATTTAAACATGAATAATACAAGTAGGACATGACCATTCTGTTCTGACAGTAGATCTACATGTACATATGGTGTCTATAAATAGTACTATGTGTATAGGACACAAGAAACAGAGGAAATAGGGGAAGACCATGAACTTCTTACATAAAATGTGCGGGTTATATCTAACACAAAATAAGTCTAAGATCCCTCCAAACGGCCCCACAGATGCATAAAGATATATTCTCTTAAATACATCAATGAACGAGTACACAGGTAAACTCTAAAGGAACCGTGAGTAGATAGAAATATATCTCAAATGCAGGGAAATATATTACCTCCAGGGGCTCGTGCCGATTATATAAAGAGTTCACAAATGTATAAATGTAAGAAATCAAGTCCAGCACAGCGGCACCCGACGCTATGCTACTTTTGCCTCTGTGTCCAGGCCTGATGGAAGGATTGCCGATATCCTGAGTCTGCGACCCCAGAGACTCCAGAGACTGCGGCTGCGACTCCAGAGACTTACATGTTGATCGTGGACCATTTTGTATTGGACCTGGTTGGGCTACTCACACTATGCCCCAATTGTGGGCATCTCCTACATGTCTTTAATGCGGACCTACACTCAATTAATCTGGTTTGCCCTGTGATAAGTCCCTGGATGTCATGAAGACAGCCAGCAACAATGTAAGATAAGTGTTAACAGTCCCTATAAACAGGCCCTTATATACAGATGACTATGCAACTAATTCGGCATTGCCAAAGGGGCTTGCCCCCACTCTACATTAACAGACTATCTTCAATACCAAACTCTTATGGGTAAGGATAAAGTCACCCTTTGGAATCCAGCCAAACATCTGTCAGATTAAAGTTACAATATTTTATATTCTTGTAATGCAACCTAATCCCTTTAGCTACAATTAAATTAAGAAAATGGCGAGGAAGTCTTCTATTTACTTTAACATACTTCTATCAGGTTGCAATCCTACATGAATCTTAAGCAAGTTGTTACTCTGACCCTGTCAGGAATGTGCTGAGCACAACAGATTTTGGACTGGAGACAGAAAGCATTTCTTCAATCCTCAGCAGTTAATAAAATGAAGAGGCAGCCTAAGGAAAATGATGATACACTCTTAAAACTGACTATAAGGTGAGACAAATTTCTCATCATGTGGCAGTGGGAGCTTGCAAAAATTTCTCTCTCTCTCTGTAGAATCAAAGTAATGGTGTTCTTCAAAATGCACCTGGCATGGCAGTTATTTAAGGAGGGTTACCCTTCCTCAAGGTTGAAGTCAAGCAATTAACAGCAGCTTACTTACTTCTTACAAAATTTCTGTAGGTGCTCTTCAAAATTTCTGTAGGTGCTCTTCAAAAACATTTTGTCCACTGATAAACTCAAATGCAGAGTTTTAAAAGTATTTTATTTCAAGCATATAAATATTTAGAACTGTTCGGACAGATATCATTCTTTGAAAGAGGCCGGGATATGAACAATCCGATCAACGTATGCCTTCAATGTGACACTGCAAGTTACCATTCCTTCTCCACCACATTTTATTGTAAAACCACAGTTCATTTTCTAGATTTTATGATATTTGTCAATAAAAAGTTGGACTAATTTTTACATACCTTCCATAGGCAAAGCGCCTGTCTTTGTGGTGATCTCCAAATGTGTCCCAGAGCCTGAGAGAAACACTCACTTCGTCAACAACATCACGAGAACGTTCAAGAACCTGAAAGACAAACATTCCTGCTCTAAAGAAAAGTATGAACATAACAATAAAGTTCAAGAGCTAGCTTTTCCAATTTAGTGTCAAGAGTTACTATTCGACTATACAATCCCATCATTTTTGGGCAGCATGATCAATAGCCAGGGATGGTACGACTTGCATGCCCTACAGCTGGGCACTCCAGGAATAGGGAAACTCAATTCAGATTTGTCTGGTTAGAGAGCTTATGCTGCAACAATTAAGTACCCACATCTAACCTAAATAAACAAATACGGAGAAATACAGCAGAATGAGTATGGGAATATAAGGTTCTCTGTATTTGTTTATTTTGGTTAGAGAGCTTACCTACAATTTGATACGATTCTTGAATTGACACGTTATGATTTGCAATTGGCTGCAAACTAATTTAATTGATCTAAAATCATATTTATTTATTTATTTACTCAGGGTGGATCGCAATGCACATATACAGGCAAACATTCAATGCCATTGACATACAACATATATAGACAGACATAGAGGCAATTTAACATTCCAGAAATCAGTTAAATTTAGCCTCCCCACAAAGTGGTACCTAAATTTCCTACTTGACAGATGCAACTGTATTTCGGGTTGCAAAGGTCAACAAGCTACACAAATTGGTCGAGAGCTCACCCCGACCCAGGGAGGCCTTGAACTCATGACTTTCTGGTCTGTAGAGATCTTATGCAGCTGACACCCAGCCAGCTGGGCCACATTCCCGGTGCGCAGGGATACTGATATTGAAATCAGTAAGATAAATTGGGTCCCCTCTTGGAAAAGCAACAAAATAAAGATCTGCCTATCTGGAGTGAAATGGCCAACAATCCATATTGTAATTTCTAATAGGAGGCTTATTTTGAAATTACTCCTCCACTAGGTTTAGAAAACACATTAACAACCCCTTTTTAATTAAGGCTTCAAGGAAAGAAGGGATTTGAAAGTTAGATATTTAGTAACTGCAAGAAGAAGCAGTTGTTGTAATATTTGAGTATTTTGAACAGAGTTCAAATACTTACCTAGTCACAGAAACCCACTGAGTGATTATGGGCAAGTCACACACACTCAGCCTCAGCAAACCCCCTCTGAATAAATCTGGCCACGAATATCCCATGATAGAGTCATGTTAGGGCTGTCATGTCATAAACAACCTGACAGCATATAACTAAAATTAGGAACTGATCAGTGCAAAGGAAACCTGTCATCAACATGTTAAAGTTAACAATACATACCTCTTGGCACACTCGATACTGATCAATTGCCCAAACAGTAGGTACATGAGTTGCCAGAAGCTGGTATTGGGTCAAGGTGGTGTTACATGCTCTTGCACAAATTAAGCGTGTCTTCCCCACTGCATTATCACCAACCACCACACACTTGATGGTTTCAACGTTAGGTCGTTCGTAGTCCATGTCAGCATCCATCTACCAGAGACTGTAACAAAAGAATAATACTGTTTTCTTAGACTGGAGAAAAAACTACAGCAGGGTTCTGCTTATTTGACTTTCTCGAGGGCAAAGTCTAAAGTGAAGACGAAACTGTGCTATTGCCAAAGCTGATTTATATACCTCATACAGTTCATGAAATCCAAGTGTTTGTTTTGACCACAGTCTTCCTGCTAGTGTGTTATTTTCTGCATGGTTTTCTATAAACACAAACTTGCTTAGTAAAGATAAAGCATGGTGAAGCCAGAACTGCTGCCAGTCCCAGCCAACCGTAGCTTCAAATTTGCTATTTCTACACAACTGTGTTTACACCACTTGGCAAACCCTAAACCTTTAAAAATGTATGAAATTATAGAAATAAACAGGTACAAGAAGGCCAAAAAAATCCTTAAAATTCCAGTTATAAACATATTAATAGAAATTATTAAAATTAAATTAAATTAATTAAATTAAATAAAGTATGGACTGGACAAGTGTTTAAGGACTTGTACCTAACTAACCAGGTTTCACAAATATGCTTTCACAGATGTACAAGAACATGTCTTACATTTTTGCATTTTAGGTTGTTCCAATGACAAACTGCACACAGCATCCTCCACTCATAGAAATTGTACTTTCATTCCCAGGCAAATTTAATATTTTGATTCCCCACGTACAAGTTGTACAATTCACAACTTTGTTCAGTTAGGTTTTGCTTACATTAGATTTTGAGGTAGTGCTTGTGCAACTACTAGTGATAATAATAACATAATAATATACTTTATTTATATTCCACCCTATTTCTGAAAGGGGACTCAGAGCGGATTACAGAACATATATGACAAACATTCAGTGCTGTTATACAATTAACTCATTAAGTTCATTGGAGGGAAGGCTAGTAGAGGCAAAGATGAAGTACTTTGGCCACATCATGAGAAGAAAGGAAAGCTTAGATTAACTACATTTACGTTGAATGAACCCCTTTGTGTTAGCTGTGAAGAATACTAGCATACTCAAGGGATCAGGACAGTACAGAATCTTGCCCCACAAATATTTGGATAATTCCGTAAACCCGCATTTGAATAATCCACCTATCCATTCAACAATATAATATCTGGCTGAAAAACACAACACTAACTACAAAAAGAGGAATGTGTGATTTTTGATGACGAATGAGAAAACCCAGTCTTCATTTTATCTCCTGCAATCTTTGTATGGCTGCATGTTAATTATATTGTGTGTGGGCTAATTCAATTCTCTCTTTTTCATTTTAATGACCCCAAAAAGAAGACTAGCTATTTAAAGGAAAAAGTTCAAGAGCACTTCTGTATGTTCACACCTCAGATTAATGTCTACATTACCAAGAACATTGCCAGCAAGAAGTTGTATATACATGTTCTTGTTAGCAAGTAGTCTTGATAAAATATTGGGGTTGTTTTGCCAACCTACTGAAGAAAGTACACATGGCTTTTTGATATTTCCAAAGAAAAAACAGTTAAGTGCAAAGATTCTTGAAGTTCCATGAAAAAAGGAATAATTATTTATTTTTAAGAAACATATTATTAGATGCATTTACATCCTGCCTTTGCATCAAGGCAATGTGGCCTTGCTCTTGCTCCCCACTACTTTCTCACAAGTCCTGAACAAAAGGTTCAGATGAGGGGAAATACTAAGTCACTGAGTTAATTTCATGGTGATTAGAATCTGGTTCTCTAAAATCCATGACTAACAAACTAACCAGTACATCAGCCTGGCTTTCAAATACAGGATCCAAAAGTTCCCTTCTAGATGCAAAAGCCATCTGTCCCTGATGGGAAGGTTCATATTTCTATTAGAGGACTGAGAGGTGATGTGACAGTCATATTTAAATATATCTCCCTGGGGAGATAGGGCAGAATACAAATAAAGTCTTATTATTACATCATTAGAAGAATGAACAGCCTTATTTTCTGCCCTTTGAGAGACTAGAACATGAACTAGGGTTGAAATTACAAGAAAAGATTCAAACTAGAACTTCTTGTCTGTAAGAGCTGTTCAACAGTATGGTAAGAGATTGCCCTGGTGTGTTGTGGACTCTCCTATTCTGGAAGCCTTTAAAGCAATCTCTTTTGGGAGTTTTTTTTTTGTAATATAGTTTTTATTGAGATTTTATAGCATTGGTGCATACAGAGAAATGTGTTGGGAGATGGGGTGGGGGGGAGGACTAGGGGGTGGTGGAAGGAGATATATGGGGGTACATCAGATTGTAACAAAAAAAGATTTTTAAAAGTGATAGGAAAAAAGAAAAAAGAAAATGTCATAAAAAAAGAAAAAAGAAAGTTTCCGACTTCCATGTTACATACATATTATCAATGGCTAAGTATATACTTATTTGTTATTTCTATCTTATTAAATAGTTTTGATATTACTCATATATCTAGGTAAATAAAATCTTACACATTCTTGACTACCATTTTTCTACTATGATCCTAAAGTATTGACTCTAGTCTACTATGGTTTGTATCTTTAATATTTTTCTTTTGCTTTATGCTAATAGTCTCCCCCTTTCAGATACTCCTCAAATGGGTCCCAGTCTGTAGCTTTAATTGGATTACCATTACTTTGTCTTAGGAGAAAAGTTAATTTGTCCATGTCTCTTATGTCAGACATTTTTTGGCGCCATTCATCCATAGTTGGAATCGTTGCTTGTTTCCATAGCTTCGCATAAGTCAACCGGGCCACTGTTATACTATATGTGAAGATTTATCCTCATTGTTATTTAATTGTATATGTCTATCTGTTAGTCCTAACAAGAAAAAATTCTGGTTTTAATGGGATATTGAGTTTTAAAATTTTCTGTATTGCTTCCTGGACATTTTTCCAAAAATTATTTACCATCGGGCAAGTCCACCATAGATGATAGAAACTCCCCACTTGTTTACATTTCCAACATAGATTGGAATTATTTTTATACATTTTACTCAGTTTTTCTGGTGATATATACTCCTCTTTTAGGAGTTTTTTTAATGTTCCTCCATTGGGAGAGGGGGAGTGTCAGATAAGTTGGTCCTTGCAGTGCTGTCTGGTTCTATGATTCTATCAGACGATTACAAAAGTTAAATGGAGCAAAGTCCAAAGACAAGCAGAAGCAAGATCTCTTCTTAGCTCTTTGATGCCAATCAGTGGTAATTTAATAAAAAAAAAAAAAACCCAAAACCAAACCTCCACTATTAAAATTTCCAATACAAGAAACCAATTACCACCGAGAGTAAGGCATCAGTACCTCCTTCAAGCCAATTTCCATATTTGAGTGTGGCCACTTCCAAACAGGAGATGTTAATACAGCTTACTTTTCCAAAGCAGGTAGGGCGTGCCTCAAAGCATCAGTCTTCTGCAGCACCTTGTCTGCACTGGGAGATATAACAGATCAAGTTCTTTGCTGAAATGTCCCTAGCAGTTATGTTGAGCCAGGGCAGCGAGTGGACATCTCAGAAAATGCATGTTGATCTAAACATTTAGATTGGTACTAATATGCAAATTTGCAGTCTATATGCTAATATGTAGTCTCTTCAAGGAGGATACTCAATTCTTAATATACAACAGAGAGAGCCATGTGAAGACTGTTTCCCCCCATTTTGTGCAAATATGAAAGAAGAGCAGATTCAAACCACCATATTTCACAGAAAACTAACTCCTGGACATGTTGAAATAGAAGTCTTCCTAGAAATGTTCAATAGCTGTCAAAATGTAATTAAATCTTTTATTACTCCCCTTTATTTGGCTACACAGAAAAGTAATTTCAATATTATGGAACAGGTATAATTATAAAGGTGAGCAATTTTGTCTTTATGTGCAGCCCATAATCACTGTTTTACCCTGTTCATAACTATATGCATTGAAAGCATTCTCACAGTGGCTTTAAATGTTCAATATTTCATCTGTCTAATCAATTACATTTTCTACAACACAATATGAGATGTTTTAATATTAAAGGGATTGTAACTAATTTTAATTTTGCTTTTATTTCAACCGACATGACTCTTCAGACATGAACAGAAGAACTAAATATTACCTATGTAACAAAGAACTCACACACAGAAGTGTGAGAGGGATTTTCAGGGGATCTGAGCCGTGGCTGTATTATCAACAGCACAACAAGGCCCTTTGTAACAAGGGGCCCAAATTGGTGCTAGAAGTGTATCCATATGAACTTCTTATTCTGCGATAGGGTCAACAGAGAAGGCTTCCTGGGGAGAGGTAGGCTGTAGGTCTGTCTATGCCCAACCTTCCCAAGCACTGGTTGCATCTCCTCATCTTGGCCCCATTTCCCAGCTGCCGAACTAATGATGCACTCAGGATAACTGGCACTAAGGCTATGTATGGTCTTGCTCATACCAACTAAGATCTGGGCAAGGAGGAGGTGCCCAGAGCCACTCTTTCTGGAATAGCACTGGGCCCAGGGACAAACCCTGCCCAGCCTGACCTGATGCAGGACAAAGGCAGCACTCTAAAACGTAGAACTTACCCAAAGTGGGCTTTATTTTATGTAATTCTCCCATTGCTCCAACTAGCTTAATCTAAACTTAGTGTGAACTATAGTTTAAGCATCCAAAATACTGGAAAAAACCTTAAATGCTCACATTGGAGGTGGCTGAGATAGAGACACCTTTGCTTTCTGATGGTTCAATGAACATAAACGTCACTTCATACACAAAGTTAATTTAAAAAATTGTACGTATATAAAATTTCTTTCCAGCTATGTATATAAAGCATATATATAATATAAATTTCGTATTTAGAGTTGGGTCCCACCTGCAATGTGTGTGTGTGTGTGTGTGCGCGTGCATGCGCACGCACACACAATTTTTCCAAAATCTGAAAAAATCCTAAATAAGGAACACTTCTGGTCCTAGATATTTCAGATAAAGTATATTGTTTGCATAATATATTCTCATTCTAGAGTGGAACAACACCTTTACATGGTCTGATAAGCTTGCCTCCTTATGTAGAAACCAGATGCATCAGGAAAACAAAACTGGATTCAATTTATGGAGAATATGGCCTCAACTACTAAGATGGCAAAAGACCATTGTTGTTATGCTAGACAAAAAAAATATGGAAGAAAACTCAGGTCCAATTTACATATTAAAAGAAACAGCTTCTCGAGAATTGCGTTGGTGATGCTGGTAAACATATGACCAGGACTAATAATGTGACAGCGCGGGGAGCACCACCTGCATGGAAAACCTTGGGTTCTAAAGGGTTTGCATTGTTGAATTGTGTTTTTGTAGCCTGCAGTTTTGCAAAAGGTTTGGTTGCATTGATTGGTTCTTGGCACCTGCCAATCATCATTTGCAGAGCCCAGTTGAGTTTGTTCCGCCCCTTTTCCCAGGGATCTGGGGAACATGCCATTTTACATTCCAGAGCTTTCTAGGACTTCTCCTGAGAGGACGTGTTTAGAAGGTTTGCCAGACCAGGCCCTTGGTCAGGCCATCTTTCAATACAAAAATTTGATTTTCCTTGGAATTCATGCAGAAGCCTCAGCATATCAGAAGGCTGAGTACATCTGGGGAGTTCCAGGCGCCTCCAAACCAGTCATTTGGCTTTCAGAGGAAGACTTCAAGTTTTGCCATCTGACTAGGGCTGCGAGTGTCCCTACCTCAAGGCCATAGAGAGAAAAGACTCAGAGAGCTTTTCAGCTACAGCTTCCTGGACCAAAACAAAGGGACTATAAGTAAGCCATCTATTATTTTGGGGGAAACTAAGCAATGTGCCAGAGTGAAGTTAACTCATGTTATGGACAATAAAGTGTTTGAGTTAACTAAAGTGTCCAGTTTGGTCCTTGTAGCCCTGGCAATCCCCTGAGATAGAGAGACCACGTTCTTGCCCTTCCACAGGCATCCCTAGCCTGGGCGCGACAGCGCAAATAACACAATCACTGTTTTACACAAGAGGCTCTTACAATAAAAACATTATAGTGAATTTTAACAGAGTTGTTTTAGTGTAAATACACAGAAAATATAGAAGCAGAGAACACGATGGGGAAATAATTCACTTCCCCCGCCAGTCTAGGATTTAAGGTGGCTTACAAATATTCGATACAAACTGCTGTCATCATCCAGGAGTTAAATATAGTAGTAGTAGTAACAATAATAATCTACTTCAATGCTATGTTTCCAAGGAAACCCTTGTAGGAAGTTCACAAGCAGAGTATGAGAGCAACACTTTTCTCCTGTCCCTTTGTTTCCCTCTCAAAGCTTAATCTTCAATATACTGTTTCTGAACATGGAAGCTCTGTTTGTGCAGTACTGTATGTTTAGTAGCTACTGCTTGTTTATCTTTCACTTGAATCTAGTTGCACTCAGGGTCAGCACTGTGTATGCTTGATGCCACCAGGACAGGCAAAGGGCTTAGAAAAGTTAGTTTCTGGGGATTGAAAAAAGGCATGCTAGCTATTGAATTGTTTGCTGTCCAAATCAAGCACCCTTTTAAAAAAAAGCCTGACCTACCTTTGCCCTCAGGTATATGACCGATGCTGCCCATCACACAGGCACATTGGCTTTTGTACCTGGAATGTGCAGGTAGGGTGGGACTCCGTTCTCAGGAAGCAAAATATTTTGGGCCAGTCCTGGTTGCATAGCAATTTTAAAGGCAGTATAAGGGGGGAAATCTTTTATCTGAATGTTTTAAGCTGCCACCAGATTAAAACCTTGAGTGCTTCCAAACTATGGACTATGGCACTGAATTATACAATCAACAGCTGGCAGATTCTGTAGATCAGCTTATAAAAAGGAGGCACAAGAACACAGGCAGCAAAATGATTAGAAGTGGACAGTAGCAGAGGAGGCGGGAGGGTTGAGGCTTGTGGGGATTTTGGCTTGCAATGTCAGAGATACAGAGACATCAACAAGCCAGTTGCTAATTTAAGCTTCAGATCAATCTATTATGTAATCAGATGAAATGATAATAAAATGTATGTACTAAACAGAAAAAGCCAAAACAGAACAAGTGTTTGGCTTTTGATGGAGAAATGTACTTTAACAACTGGCCAGCACATGTGAGCTGGATAAAACCAGATTATGTTAGGACACAGCAGCAATTGGGCCAATACTATTATGAGAGAAGTGTTTTCTCTGTCCGGCACACATGATATTGAATCCTAGCCTTTCAGATATATGTAGTTCCACTAATAGAACTTTTGAAGTTGCTTAACCTACTCACCACTCCATCCCTAAATTTGCACTTTTGTTTCCAAAGAAGTTTAATGCAATACACCAAGGAAGAAGCATGGCCTGACAACTTCCAGGAGTAAGAAAAAGGTATTAAAAAAGGAACCATTGTGTCTTTCAGATGTTGTTGGGCATCATCCATCACTAACAGCTAATCAGGGCTGCTGGGACTAACATTCTAACGATCAACCTCATCATACAGGCTAATTTGCCCATCGTATGCTGGTTTCTCTCCCCTTTTGCCACGGAGCCCATTACATGATGCACATCTACTTCAGGCAGGATTCCATGGCAAAAGGGGAGAGGAAGTGGCATATGCCGCTGCCAATGAAGCAACACGGGAAGCTTCCTATGTTGCATTTGCAATGGGGGGAAACTGGGCGATGGACACTTTCCCCTGTGAGATGAGGAAAAAGATAAGGAACAACAAGTTCTTTACCTTGACCAACTCAGTACATAATGTCCTTCAATGCACTTTATCTCACTCTTCAGTGAATTTAATCCCATTGTTGGTCCCATCCGAACCTCCCATTATATACATTATGCTACTCATCCACCTCACCTAAGGTTTAAAAAATCCTATCCGTTGTATTTTGCTCTGACCTCTTGGTTCAGTGTTTTGTTATTTATGTTATACTCTATGTTTATTTTGTATTTTATTTTGATTTATTTTATTGTATTTTATTTGATGTATTATCTTATGATTTTATGCTGTATTCTTTTGCTTTCTTGTAATTTGTTGGGCTTGGCCTCATGTTAGCCACCCTGAGTTCCCTTGGGAAGATGGAGGCAGGGTATAAATAAAGATGATGACGATGATTATTATTATATTAAGTTGTGTAGAGTCTTCAAACTAAGGCCTGGGGGCCAGATATGGCCCTCCTGTCAGAATGTAAAGATATAAAACAAATGTTTGAGTTGTGAGTATCTGTTCTCTTAGTTTATGTTGGGAGTAAAGCTTTTGTTATAATGTTTGAATAGCTGCAGCTGAGTTTTACCTGACTCCAGGAGGTGTGGTGCAGCTGTATGTATAAATCTCCAATGTAGCAGACTGAGTTAGATTGATTGGAAAAAAAGTCTGACTGGTGTGAAGAGGCTGTTGTGCTGACTGTTGTGCTAGCTGGCTGACTCAGGGAATGTTTATGGAAGAGTCGGAGAAGCCGAAAGGAGGCCTCAAGATAAGCTTGAAGAAATGCATTGATTAGCTTGGAGAAATGCATTTATAGCTGAGAGAAATACATTCATAAGCTTGGAGAAATGCATTGATTAGCTTGGGGAAATGCATTCATAAACTGCTGGAATGCTGGAATGGTGACAGGAATGCTGGAAGCTGCAATACTGTGTGAGTTAACACAGAAGTCTGTTACTGAAGAGTGTGTGGGAGTATACTGAAAGAGAACTACTTTATATGTTTGTTTTTCTATCTCCACACGAACTGTTTATCTAAAGAGCATGTTGCTGCTTTTTGTTTTGTTTGAAACTATTTTTATAAATTAAAGTTTGTGCCTGTTTTTTACAAGAAGCCAAGCTTTGTTCTTTTTGTTGCTGTTTGCTCACATAACCATCAACCACCTTCTGCTGATTCTCTGCAACTGTGGATATAAAGGATTACATATCCCATTATCCCATCTTCCATCCGACACCTCCAAGGTCATTTACCCGGCCCTTTTTTAATTACTGAATTGTTTTAAAGTGTTTTTGCACTACAAATAAGATATGTGCAGTGTGCATAGGAATTCATTCATATATTTTTTGAGGACCCCTGATGTAGAGCAATGCTTCTTCATCTGTGGCCCATAAACTGAGAGAGGACTACAATGTCATTACAGGGGATAAGCAAAGAGTTGAAGAAATGTCTGAGGAAGGGGCTGGCCCAGCAAACAGGGAGGTAGACATTATAAATTATGGAAGGAGCTGTGCTATGTACTCTGAGCACTTGCAAATCTTTGTTGTTGTTGTTGTTGATGATGTGACTAGCCCTGGGAAAGCAAAGCCTCAAGCACATTTTCCTTCATTTGCATGAGGGGATTAAGAATGACAACTGTCAGCCTAGATACATTAAAGGTGTGTAAAAACTATTTCAGAATTCACCTTGTTTTCACTTCCAATAGAGGTAGCAGCATCCAAGGAAGAAAAATAAATCATTTAAATTGGAATTACTAACTGGGACACATACAGGTTGTTTTCTTGAAGAACTAGCTCAGATGTGATCAACAACTGGGCTTCTAAAAAATTTCCCAGAGTGAAAGATACAGTGTCATAGTCAGAACCTGTAAGATTACTCTTCCAAAATAAGGAAACACAAAGCCTTTACTGGTTAGTTTTTTAAAAGCAGTAGGCAGAAGCAATGGAGGGAACAGATCAAAAGATAATGATGGAAAATAATAAGAATGGAAACCACAATTACTACATAAATATAAAATTACTACAAGTAAAAGCATTGTCTGCCTTTGCAGCTTAATACTTTTACTACTATCAATTTGCTTCTTTGTATACTGCTTCATTTTATAAAACTACATCACTAGAAATTTGGAGCTACTTGATGCTTTTTTACTTTTTTTGAAGCATGTTTTTTTTCTTGCTTTATGTCTACTTTAAATTTAAAAAGAAAAGAAAGGGAGGAAAACTAAGTCAGAACAACAATATTAAAATAATTTCACAGAAAAATTGAGATGCTGCTACAATATGCAACCTGTATTTCAGGAGAACAAGGACATGTTCTGCTAATATAACAGAAGCCTACACAATTTCTACTCTGCCATGAGTCCAGGTTATACTATTGCTCTCAGAGATCAAAATACAAGCCACAAAAATGTGACAGTATCAGTCTGGGAGGGAGAATTAGAGAGTTATATCACTCCAGACACCACACTTTATGTAACTTCTTTCCCTCTTCCTTTTTGAAATGCTAAAGCATTTACACCCTCATCTGCAACATGAGGGTAACCTTTGCTGAAACCTTTGTTGCAAAGACCCAATGAAAGTGAAGAAGACAAGCACTCCACTTTCCTAAAGCACTTGGTCCGCAAAATATGGATCCTTGAATATCTATCTGATGGCTCTGATGCCGTGATCTTCTCTACCAGGACAGTAATGGCAAGTCTCTCCAAATTTAGTATTCGAAAGAAAGAAAACCATAAACCTCACACGTGATAAATTCATTTTCATCAGGTAAAGAGATGGTATATCTTCAAGCTAGTCAAGTAGAACAGCCAGAAACAGATAAAGAAATGCGATTAGACCTCCTTATCTATGGGTTGGCTTTCCATGGTTTTAGTAACCCATGGTCCTCACTGTGAGAAGTGTTTGTGGTCTTTCTTAGTTCTCCAGTGTGATTCTATGGTCTGCTATGACAGAAGTTGATCTCCTTCCTCTTATTCCTTCCTCTTGTCTGTTAGTGAAGTGATGAGAGATGACAAATCAGTTCCCCCATCATCCACTGGGAGCAGGTGAGTGGGGGTGAGTGTCAAGGAATTTGGTTCTAACCTTGGTTTCAGGCAACCATGGGGTGTCTTGGAACATATACCCTACAGATAATAGGGTCTTGTTGTAGGACAAAACCAAGAAAGACAGGAAGAGACCAGAATTAACCACACACTTTCCGGCTGCTGCTGACAATCCCAAGATTCTAAAGGCTAAACTATTTTTGGGGAATAAAAGATGCTTTGGTGCAGGAGAAGGTATCTAACTCTAATAGACAACCAGGAGGCAGCTTGTCAAATATCAACTAGAGGTACACTAGAGGTAGACAAGGCAGCCGATGTTGCACCATGTAAATGAACAACAACCTTCTCAAAAGCTTCAAAGCAGTCAGTTATGTAAGGCCCCATCAACACCGACTATTTAATGCAGTTCAGTGCAGACTCCTATAATGCAATTTAACTGCATTGAACTGCATCATATGTGTCTACACTGACCATATAATGTAGTTCAAACTGTATTAAATTGTCAGTATAGATGAAACCATACATCCTAAGGAAGAAAACTGAAATAGCATAATCTGGAGATTAGAAATGTCAAAGCTCTCAACGTTTGAAGTTGATTTGGATGACTCTACGTACATCAAAAGAATATACCACTGATTTTCCAATGATCTGGTCAGGTTGGGGCAGAAGGCAGGTAACATGACCCCTTGTGAACAGTGGATCACTGGGTTATTATTGGAATGAGTGTAGGGGACAATATAAGGACCACTGATCTGGGTGGGAAAGGTACCATTCTTTCATAGCCCCAACCTTAAACATTCTTCTGACAGACACAATAGTTTTTTTTAATAGTGTCAGAAGTTACTTGAAAAAATGCAAGTTGCTTCTGGTGTGAGAGAATTGGGCGTCTCCATGGATGTTGCCCAGAGGATGCCCGGATATTTTACCATCTTGTGAGAGGATTTTCTCATGTCCCCACATGGGAAGCTGGACAGACGGGAGCTCACCCCATCTCACGGATTTGAACTACCGACCTTCAGGTCAGCAGTTCTATTGGCACAAGGGTTTAACCCATTGAGCCACTGTGGCTCCAGACACAATAGTGATAAGGAAACTAATTTTCCAGGACAGAGATGTGAGCAAAATCTAACAGAAAAAGTATGCAATTAACAGATCTTATAATAACCAAGACCTTCCCTTTTATATCAACAGCAAAAAGCCCAGAACATGTAATACACCTTTTCTCTCTCTCTCTTACATACCATCAGATTAACAAGTTTCTCTTCAAGTATGAATCTGAGTGCAATGTGCAGATGTAGTGAACACACCTTAGCCAAATGGACTTCTATTTGTTTTTTCCATCAATGGCACTTTATTAGTCACCCTCTTTTGACAAACAAACTTGATCCTCAGACTGCTGTCATAAGGGATAATGGCCCTACCAGCATTGTCAGATCTACTAACCCAAGGAGCAGGTGAGAGGGGGAGACATCCAGACACAGCAGTTTCAACCTTCACAACTGAGAGAGGTTAATGCTAAAAAAGCTGGATTCCTTGTTAACACCATAATACGCAGCAGGAAAGCCACAGAGATTGTGATTATTGGTAGACTGAACTGATGTATAATCATTTGAAGGACTTTTGGAACCAGGCATCATCAATGTTTAACCCATTTGCTCTGGCACTCAGATGTGGTTGGCATCTAAGAGGAGAAAGTCAGATTTGGTTGAGCTTGGTAATTTTGTCTCTCTGAAATTAAATATTCTGCTCCCACCTCTGGCTTTGGCTTCATGTTGTCGAAATACGCACATATGGTAGTAATTCTCACACATGCGTAGCAGCTCGGACCCTATAACAAGCTCTCTATGCCTTTAAGGATATGGCCCCACCCATCGTCCCCATAGTATATATAGGACATAGGTGGGCTTGTAGCCCTCGTTCCTCCGCCGTGCAGCGGCAGAGTCACAGAGGCATGACACTCAGCAGGGAGGCAGGGTGGGGATGTGTGGATTTCACAGATGACCACTCAAAGAAACAAGGTTACAGGTAAGCAACCTATATTTCTCCTTCGTGGTCTCTGTGAAATAGCACATATGGTAGATTAACATATCCTGGCTGGTGGGTGTCATGCCACCACTGAGAGCAGGACAGCTCTTCCAAAGGAGGCATGCCGTTTGGAGAGGATATCCAATTTGTAATGAGCGGCAAACGTCAATGGAATTGTCCAGGTCGCCACCCTGCAGACTTCATCCAGTGGTACACCACTGAGATATGCTATCGTCAAGGCCATAGACTTTGTGGAGTGGCCTTTGATAGTGGTCGAAGGATCTTTCCCAGCCATCTGATACGCCAAGCGTATGGTTGACTTGATCCAGGGTGAAAGGCACTGTGAAGAGGTAGGCCTGCAGTGTCTGCCTGATACTGAAGAAAAAGTCTTGGAGACTCCCGAATAGATTCTGTCCTATGCAAATAGAAAGCAAGAGCCTTCCTAACATCACGGAGGTGAAGGGATCCTTCCAGATCCGTAGAAGGGGAAAAGTGCAGGCAGAACAATGTTTTGAGACAAATGAAAAAGCGTAGGCACTTTAGGCAACAAAAAAAAAGTCCCTACGCAGAACGACCTTGTCTGCGAGGAACCTAATATAAGGACTGTCGGCGCGGAGCGCACACAGTTCGCCAGCTCTGCGTGCTGACATGATAGTGACAAGAAAAGCTGTTTTCCATGAAAGATAAACTAAATCAATTGAGGACATAGGCTCAAAAGGAGGCCTATGCAGAGCTGAGAGGACCAGGTCGAGTCGCCAAGCGGAGGACTGACCTGTGGGTGAATGTTCTTATAGCCCTGCAAAAAGAGTTGAACGAGTGGATCATGAAAACAAGAGGGAAGATTTGCCCACTTCTGATATGTGGAAATGGCTGCCAGGTAACATTTGATAGAGGAGTAAGCTAATCCAGCTGCTGTCAGGGATGCCAGGAATTCCAACAGCAGTGGAGTGGAGGCAGATAACGGATCCACATCATGCTGTATGAGGAAGTCCGAGAAACGCTTCCACTTGGCGGCATAGGAAGTCTTGGTAGAATCCCGATGGGCCGCACAGAGAATAGTCATCACTGCCGCAGAGAGCTGCGGGCCCTGATCTGCCATGCAGTCAGACGAAGGTGATGGAGATCCGGATGGAACATCTGTCCGGAATGAGAGGGCAAGAGGTCCGGCCTGTCGCCCAGCTGCACAAACTCCCAAGCGGACTTGACCAGAAGAGAAGCGAGGCCACCATGGTGTGACCAGAATGCAGTCCGCGTTGATCTCGTCTATCTTCATCAGGAGGGGAAGCAGATGATACAGGTACAGGAGAGGACCGTGTCAACTGTACTGGAAGGCATCCCCAAGGCAGCCTTGGTGAGAGTCTCAGGGCAGTCTGGCACAATACAAGTCGCATTTCGCATTCTGTGATGAAGCGAACACGGCGATGGTAGGCAGGCCCCACCTGCGGAAGAGAGTGGCAGTCTCGTCAGGATGAAGCGACCAGTCGTGCACCTCTTATTTCTCCTTAAGCCTCTTATCCGTGTCAGGATTAAACAAGGTGTCATCACGCCAAGGCAGCTTCTCCGCCAGAACCTTACCTGCATCAGAAAAGGTTGATGTCCTCAACCAGGCATGCCGGCGCATCGCAGTAGCTGTTGCAAAAAATCTCCCAGCTGTTTCTGCCGTATGTTTAGCCATGTCCTTTTGCGCCCTGGCTAAGAGCAGGGCTTCCTGCTGGTAAGCCCGAGGCAGGCTCTGCTGATCTGGAAGCAGAAGATCTAGATAAGGCGTCAACTTCCTCCAAAAGAAATCCTGATAACAGGCCATGTAAGCTCCATAATGAGCAAGGCGTGCCACAAAACCACCTCCTGTGTGGACCTTCTTGCCAAAGGCCTCCATCCTTCTGCCATCCTTATCAGGTGGTGTAGTGAGGGTCTTCTTCGAATTCTTCCAATGGTGTATATCAACCACCACAGAATTCGGCTTAGGTGGATGCGCCACCCACTGTGCCTGAGCAAGGTCAACATGATACATAGTGTCATAACGCCTAGACACAGGAGGCACTGTAGTAGGCAGAAGGTCAGGCGGTCTGGCCAACTTAATCAAATAAGGAAGTCACGGTAGAGCTGATGAGGTAGGCACATCCTCATCCTGCTGTTCTGAAGGAAACATTGGATCGTCCACAACATCCCTGGCTGCAGGAGCTGGCATATCCAGGGCTCGCACCATACAAGTCATTAAGTAAGAAAAAGAAGACATGTTCTCCCCCGGCGGCGGCTCTATTCTTTCAGACAGAGTGTGAGGCCATGAAATCGCCTGTGAAGAGGATGGCGTATCATCCGAGTCATGCTCCAATAAAGCAGCTGTCACCACTGGGGGAGGTGCCGAAGCTGTTACAGCAGATGGAAGCTGCCGCTGATGTGTATATGCTGGGCGCTTGTGAAATGTGTCACATGGAGGCCCAGAATAATACAACCTACCGCCAGGAGAGTAGTGAATATACTCAGAAGGCAGCGGCTGGAGAGGCCTATAAGCATGATGGGGTATACCATACACAGGCAGAGCCATGTGATGGTGAGATCGCAGTGGAGTCCTGAACTCAGAAGGAGGCAGACACAGCGATGGGCCCTGGCAGTCCAAGGTCAAAAGCCAAATCCAAAATCCAAAGTCCAAAGGTAATATCCAAAGAGTAAGCCAAGAAATCCAAGTCAAAAACCAGATTGAGGTAATGCAATAGAGAGAGAGGGTTCCTAACGCTGCCGATTGCACGGGCGGAAAGAAGGGACAAGGGCTACAGCCCCACCTGTGTCATATATAATACTATGGGGAGGACGGGTGGGGCCATATCCTTAAAAGCATAGAGAGCTTGTTATAGGGTCCGAGCTGCTACGCATGCGCAAGAATTACTACTATATGTGCGATTTCACAGAGACCACGGAGAACTCTGTTTGTAGCACTGAGTAGATGGTCTCTCTGATTTTCTGGACTCTTGCAGGAAGGATACTGTGGTTGTGTTTACAATTTCTCTGGAATTTTGAAATTCTTGTAAGGTGCAAAGATGGTTGTTCCTGTCACTCATCAGAAAACCATTACTTGTCAATGAAAGCACCACCAGTTGGACATCCATGTAGCTGGAAGGAGTCAGATTCTATTCACAGATGGGAATACATGTAAAAATGGTTTTATTCAGTGAGCTACCAGTGAATATTTGAGGGTTGCGGACAATCCAAAAAGAAGGGCCTTGAATGATGCCCTTGGTAAGAAAACGCTAGACACTGTCTGTGGGATACCTGACTCAGGATGTTATCACAGGTTTCAGTGAGCTCAAGTTGCCAGAAATGCCTGAAAGCACAGGACCTACAGAATGGCTTCAAAGGTCCTCCATGTGAATTACTTATTTTCTTACAAACAAATATTTCAGATCCAGTATTTCTCAACAACCACTTTTTCTCAGGTACAATGAAGACTAAATAACATCCTGTCAGGACACTGAGGATACTGCCTTCTTGAATGCTCTAATTTCCAATGGACAAGTAACTGCCTGCAATATTATGAGATGGCTGACCTTGGGAAAGAAGTGAAAAATGTGAATAAAACCTTTCTCACTGTTATATGATTCTGTAGATTTCCACACGTGGGAGAAAAATAATGACGTGTGCTCCCACACATGCCAGATAGGAATCAGTGTGAAGTGACTTTTTTCTGCTGCTTTGATATAATGTCTTGCTGGACCTAATGGGTCTTTCGGGGGACTCTGGTGGAGGTTGATATATTATGCCTGACTACTGAGATCTGATGGGAGCTGTTGACTCTTGAATATTGATTGTAGTTGCAGTTGGAACAATGGCAATAAAAGGAAGCAACTGTATTTACTTGAATGTGCACATTAATTCTGGCAATGCAATTTAGCCTAAAAAGGAGAGCATTTGACTTGACTAAATATGGCAATATTATGTTGTTCCTCCTCATGTCCAGCTGCCATGGTTTTGTCTTTTATCTTTGGATTAGATTTCAGATGGGCTCTAGGGGCTCCAACCAATCAGGAACACCAAAAGATGTAAAACAAACAAACAAACAACCAAACAGGTTTATCAAACTAAGATAATTTGGAGTATTGACATAGCAGCTTTGTGTAAATTACAAATTTTTAACACATGAAGAACACATAAAGAACTGAGCTGATTTGTTAGTTTTTTGGTTCAATTACTTTCCGATTACATTTATGAAATAAAAAGGGAATGCAACCGCATGGGAGGATGGTATAGGTTTAGGAAAGTTTGATTCTTTTCTTTGTGGAAGATCCAGGGGCATAAGTTGATCAGACAAAGATGGACAAGTTAGATCTAGAAACTGAGAAGCTTTGTATAGCAGGTTTTAAAAATTGTCCACCTGCAAATGTTTTGCAGAGAAAGTGATATCCTACTCCTCCTCTGACTTGGAGGAAGACATAAGAATAGAGACGGAGTCAGAAGCGATGTTATCTTCAAACGTACCTAAATCACTCCTGATGGACATTAAGGCAGCGCTTCTAGTCCCTGCAACTCTCAGTAGGATGCCCTTCTTCTTCTTCTGGAGAAAAAAAAGAGTTTGGACAAAGTACTTGAGTTTGGACTAGAACTCCCAGAAACCTTCAGTCATCATGGCTCTTGCGGCAGTCAGCTGTACTCCAAAGATACAACTTGTCCAAGTCCTGGAACAGACTACACAAAGTATGGGAATGTAACTTATTCTTTGTGCCACACCAAAGACTTCTTGCCCAAAATTGACCAGGTCATTAGCAGCACAGAACTAGTGAGAATTCAAAATAAATTAAAAAAGAGCTGTGATTAATGCAAAGAATAGCTGTTGAACTTAACTTGATGCTCAGTGTGGAGCAAGAGAAAAACTGGTAAAACCGAAGATGGCATGGGTTTGCATTCCCAACTTAGGCAACTAGAGTCTGTAGCCTGCCTTACAGAAATGTTTTTAGGGAGTATAAAGTACAGTGCACTCCCCTCATGAAAAAGGAAGTTATTTCTTGAAGGCAAATCTGTCCATGCAAGATTATGCCTGACTTCAACACAAAACTCAAATTAATTGTCTAGTTTTGATTACTGTCTTAATAATAGCTGGCTCCAATGATTCTTAATCTTTTTTTATATCACAACCCCCTTAGGTAAGCTAATGAAAGCTCTGGGCCCACTCCCACAACAGGGAGACATAAAAATCTGTTTGTTACCTGCCCAGGTATGGCAGCATCCAATGCCACCATACAAGTATTTGAAGTGAAACAGTTTGATAACATGATTTGACATTACGAGGATTTTCCCTCAAAGACATTAAATAAACAGAAATGAGTTTTTAAAAAAACAAAAAAAATGGCACTTTTGTTCACAAACCCTTTCAAAACTAAGACTAGAGCAGTGTTTCCCAACCAGTGTGCCGTGGGAAATTGGAACCTCCAATACCCTTTATTCTCCCTCCTGCCAAACAAGTTTTCTTCTCCACTCGTGCTCCCTTTTTCCCAGCCTCGCTCTGCTCGCTTTGCTCTGGGGCAAGCCTGCGCAGTAGCACCTGCACGGGTCACATCTTCCTCCCTCCCCCGTCCCCTCTTGAACACGCTCATGCTGCCCCCTTGGATCAAAATGGCAGAAGAAGCGGCAGTGTAGAAGAAAAAGTAAGTGTTCGGCAGGAGGGAGAAGAAAGGGCGCGAAGGGGAAGGGGGAAGAAGAGGTCTCTGTCGAAAGCTGGCATGGGCAAACTTGGACCTTCCAGGTGTTTTGGACTCCAACTCCCACCATTCCTACCAGACTCAGGCTCTTTTCCATCCCCCCCAGCTATTTAAGCAGGAAACGGCCTCGGGCTTTTAGGAATGGTGGAAGTTGAAGTCCAAAGCACCCAGAGGGCCGAAGTTTTCCCATGCCTGTTTTAGGGACCTTAAAGTGGTGAGCCTCCTTCCAACATTGTGATTCTGGATAGAAAACAAACAACAACATAACACTGTTTGAGTCCACAGTTTTCTCTGGGTGTAGGTGAACTACAACTTCCAAACTCAAGGTCAATTCCCAAGCAAACCCTTTCAGTACTTTCTGTTGGTAATGAGAGTTCAATATGCCAAGTTTGGTTCAATTCCATTGTTGCAAGAGTTCAGGATGCTCTTTGATTTTGTGTTAACTATAAATCCCAGAAACTGTAACTCCCAAATGTCAATGTCTATTTTCCCCAAACTCCATCTCTGTTCACATTTGGGCATATTGAATATTCATGCCAAGTTTGGTCCTGATCCAACATTGTTTCAGTCCACAGTACTCTTTGGATATAGGTGAACTACAACTCCAAAACCCAAGATCAATGCCCACCAAACTCTTATAGTATTTTCTCTTGGTTATGGGAGTTCTGTGTGGGAAGTTTGTGTCTTTCTGCCATTCCTGCCAGGATATCTATGTTGTGTTCATCGAAACAGGCCCAGGTTTCACACTGACTGTATAAATACATTTTCAAACATATTAACTATATGTATTACTGTGTTAGAGTGTCATTTTGTGTCATTTTGGTTGGTGGTGTGCCCCAGGATTTTGTAAATGTAAAAAGTGTGCCGCGGCTCAAAAAAGGTTGAAAATCACTGGACTAGAGGATCATTAATGAGCCACATCAAGTTCACACATTCTCCCCCTTTTCCTTGATTGGCCTGGGACTTGTTCCAACTCATTCAAAATCATCTAAACCAGGTTAATATCAGAGGCAAAACACACTTGAGCCACTGAATCTTGGCAGAATTTGCATCCATCATGATATGACAATATCCTTTCCCACTGCAACTTTAGAAGTGGTAAGCAATAAACCTTGCTTCATTGGTGGAACACTTTTTACTATTCGTTTATTGGATTTATATTCTGACTTTCCCCCAAGATGGATTCGCAAAACAGACAAACCCATGAGAGTTGAAGAAGTAAACTGAAATGAGCTATATGAAATAAAATCAAAATGTGGTGCATTTACTCAAATGGGAAAAATAGTATAATATTTCTAATTTTTCAAGGAAAACAGAAGGCGGGAGGCTACTCTCACTTCACACTTAGTTAATGAATATAAGGCAACATCAAAACAGACTGAATAAGAGAAGGTAGAACAGAACATCAAATGCCAGCTACATGGTGTACCTGAAACATTATATAATGAGATACTTCTATTCAAGGTAGCAGCAAAATCAACTTTTGTACTAAGAAAGGGACAGGTTAGGGTGTTGCTTCAGTGAAGAAGTATGCACAGATGCTTGAAACCAATGACATCAGCACTAAACAAACAGGCAAAGGAAAAAGCTGTAATTAAAACTCAATCTAAAATCAAGAGTTTTCCTTCCCCATTACATTTATGATAAACAAACCTTAGATAAGTTACATTTGGAGCTACAATTCTCAGAATCCCTCCAACCAGTGTATTGTTGAATGATATTTGAGGACCAAGAATATGGGAAAGTAGTCCAGTTTGTGTCCTTCTTTTAGGTTTACAGAGATGGCTGTCTTGTAGAAACAGATTGCTGGATTAGATTAACTGAGCAAAACAAAACAAAAATGTGGGGAAGGTTGGCATCCAAATACAAATTCTGGATTTTGCTCTGAAATGAACAGTTTCTGTGTTCAGAGTTTAATTAGAACTAAAGTTTGTCAACACAACACTAAATGCAGAGTTTATTTTGCATGCAGCTCATATTCGATGTTTGTAGTGAAAACAAAACCCATGTTATGCCTTATCTGGCCTGAACCAGCCTGCTGTATTGGTCACAGCTCAGCTCAAACTCCAGAAAGGCAATATATTATACATCATTTGGCTCTTTCGAGCTATTGAGCTGAATCGGATTGCCCCAACTAGGAAGGATCACTAAGTAAGTGGGAACTTGGTAAGTCAATACATTTTAATTTTCAAATATAGGAGGATGAAGCTGATCGAGAGAAATAATAGTCCAATTCTATTCTGCTTTGGACAGACCTCAATTGGAATACTGCGTCCATCTCTGGGCACCACAATTCAAGAAGTATATTGAAAAGCTGGAACCTGTCTAGAGAAGGGCAACCAAAATCGTGAAAGGCATAAAAGCCAAGTATTATAAGAAGTAGTTTGGGGAGCTGGGCATGTTTAGCCTAGAGAAGAGAAGGTTATGAGGGGACATGATTGCTATGTTTAAATAGTTGAAAGGATGTCTTATTGAGGAGGGGGCAAGCTTGTTTTTTGATGCTCTGGAAATTAGGACATGGAGCAATGGATTCAAATTGCAGCAAAACAGATTCCACCTAAACATTAGGAAGAACATACTGATGGTGAGAACTATTCAACAGTGAAATACGCTGCCTCAATAGGGTGGGGTTTATATATAGAAGCTTGATGGCCATCTGTCAGGAGTGATTTGATTGTGGGTTTTGGCATGGCAAGAGGTTAGACTGGGTAGTCTTTGTGGTCTCTTAGAACCCTTTGCTTCTCTGATGGCATTAACAGAGCTCCTTTGATGAACACAATGCCTGCAGTCATTTTTAGCACTAGCTTTTTCCTGAATGCCTCTTCAAAAGGTCCGACCATGGTAGAACTGGCAGTCTATGTTGTCTGCCAGTGTCATTGAGGCCTTTGCTACTAATGTCGTGTACAGTAGGGTTTGCTTGACTATGGCTGGCTATGGTCATTTTGATACAATCCTATGTCCCTGATACCGGTGAGCTCTAGTAAGGTGTTTTTGTTCACATTGTTGGAGGCAAACAGAGCAAAGCATTCTAAGGCCCCTTCTATACCGCCATGTTATTCAGATTATCAAATCAGATAATCCACTTTATCTACTTTGAACTGGATTATATGAGACTAAACTGCCATATAATCAAGATTCTATATGGCAGTGTAGAAGGGGCCTTAGAGGGATACATGTCTTGGTTGAGCTCCATCAGACAAAGACAGAGTCAATCTATTTCAATGTTTCACTAATATAGTAACAGGCTAGCTTAATTTTTGAGGACCTTTACTTCTCCCATTCCTTGTTATCTCTCTCACTGACAAAATGAAGTTTGCAAGCTCCTTAGAGAATACATTCTTAATGTAACTGTGCCTTCTGATTCTCTAGGGCAGTGTTTCCCAACTAGTGTGCCGTGGCACACTAGTGTGCCTTGAGCGATCATCAGGTGTGCCGTTGGAAATTGGAACCTCCAATACCCTTTCTTCCCCCTCCTGCCATACACTTTTTCTTCTCCACTCAGGCTCCCTTCTTCCCAGCCTCGCTCTGCTCGCTCTGCTCTGGGGCGAGTCTGCACAGTAGCGCCCGCACAGGTCACGTCTATCTCCCTCCCCCCTCGAACACGCTCACACTGCCCCCTCAGATCAAAATGGCGGCAGAAGCAGCAGTATAGAGGAAAAAGTAAGTGTTCGGCAGGAGGGGGAAGAAAGGGCGAAGGGGGTGGAACGGGTCTCTGTCAATTCCCAAGCAAACCCTTTCAGTACTTTCTGTTGGTAATGAGAGTTCAGTATGCCAAGTTTGGTTCAATTCCATTGTTGCAAGAGTTAAGGATGCTCTTTGATTGTGGGTTAACTATAAATCCCAGAAACTGTAACTCCCAAATGTCAAGGTCTATTTTCCGCAAACTCCATCAGTGTTCACATTTGGGCATAATGAGTATTCATGCCAAGTTTGGTCCTGATCCAACATTGTTTGAGTCCACAGTGCTCTCTGGATGCCGGTGAACTACAACTCCAAAACCCAAGGTCAATGCCCACCAAACTCTTATAGTATTTTCTCTAGGATATGGGAGTTCTGTGTGGGAAGTTTGTGTTTTTCTGCCATTCCTGCCAGGATATCTATGTTGTGTTCATCGAAACAGGTGCAGGTTTCACACTGAGTGTATAAATTAACTATATGTATTACTGTGTTAGAGTGTCATTTTGTGTCATTTTGGTTGGTGGTGTGCCCCAGAATTTTATAAATGTAAAAAATGTGCCGCGGCTCTAAAAAGGTTGAAAAACACTGCCCTATGGCTATGAATCCTACCCTAACGTCTTTCTTAATCTTCTCCAGACTGACCTCTCTTTTTCTTTCTCTCTCTCTGAGCACATATTTGACCATTATTGTAAAGAATTCTCTTCCCATATGAATCAACTCAACTGTCCAATGTAAACATTCTTAAATAGCCTACACTGCCAGTGAGGTCAAAAACAGCATGATAATATAAATATTCTGGCATACAGTATAAAGTAAGGCTATGAAAACATTCCTCTTCTTAATGCAGGGTGGGAACTCATTGCACTCCAGATGTTGTTGGGGTTAAAGCTCACATTATATCATATCTCTTGGCTATGTGAGCTAGGGCTGATGAAAACTACAGTCTACCTGTATAGGAAGGCCATCCTGTTCTGTGCATGTACAAATTATCCATTGCAGAGCTGAAATGCTACTGTATTTTTATTTTTGCACACAATACTCACTTATTTGCTCACTCAGTCCTGCTGGAGTTAGCAAATCCAGAGATAGGGGAATATTTTCTTACCTTCTAAACATCAAAATATCTCTCCCATTCCAAGAAAAAAGCAAAACCACTGAAGGACTACTGCTGGTTAGCTTTCCATGATACTGCTGATTGTGAGAAATGTTTTCCCAGGTCTGTAATATTTAATAGTAATTATGTATTTCTTTGGAAGCCTGGTTAGGTGCAGAGAAAGAGCTAACAGAGGAGGAGGATGGAAGGGGGTCTCATATACTTTGATAATGGCCCCATCTCTCAGCAGCACAATTTGCAGAAACCCTTTCGGATTACAATTCCAATAATCTATCAGCCCACATGACTACAGAGATTCTGGTAGTTCAAAAAAGTAAGTTGCACATGCTAAGGAGTTGCTACTGTACATGGCCCTCAAGAAGTTACTACTTAAGGCCATAGATTTCAGGATTCTAGGCAGATACACTAAAAAGTTATTCCATGTTAAAAAGCTGTCATCATAAGAGTAAATCTGTAGAAGACAGCCCATTGCGCTTGTAGGGAGACACAGGGATCGAAGAGGGATTGTTTAAAAACCTGTGTTTCACCTAGATATCTTTATATCCCATTGGGGCTATACTGGTTGAGAACTGCTGTCTTTAAGTAGTTTAGCCCTCAACAGGGACCCCCCCCCACACACAAAGCTTCCTCTTATTTAGTGCAATACGGTGAATAGAGGGTGTGTAAGATTGTTGTTAAAGGAAATTGTTGTTAGAGGAAAAGTTATTATTATGAGAATCCCAAGATCTTTCTATCATTTTATTAACATGCCATGTCCTATTACATATAATGTATGATTGGATTTTAAAAAGAGGTTATAACATTTAATTGTTGCCTTGATCATTGTTTCTCTCAGGCTGTCAAGGTCCCATGCTAAATGCCTGAGTAGAACCAGCAGATAAAAGATTTGAGACTTAAGACAAATTCATGGACATGGACCACATTGTAGGCCAGGCTTTGCATAGGGATGGGTTTTAGCACAGCAGGTTAACCACCAGCTGCAGTAAATCTTGCCAACCAAAAGGTTGACAGTTCGAAGCCCAAGTCAGGGTGAGCTCCTGGCCTTTCAGCCCAGCTTCTGGCTATCTAGCAGTTTGAAAACAGCAATGTGAGTAGATAAATAGGGACCACTTTAAAGTGGGGATGTATTTAAGGCACCCATAAGGAAATGCCAGAAAAATGCTGGTGATTTGATCACGGAGGAAGTTTATGAACAAAACTCTTCAGCAGGGAAGATGGAACTACAGCACCCCGTGGCCAGAATTGAGCACAGCCTCCAAGATGCCGAAGATGGGAAAGCTTATATACTGTATATCTCTATCTATGTACAGTTGCCGTGTATGTGTTCTGTGATCTGATCTTGAGTCCCTGTTGGGGTGAGAAGGGCGGAATATAAATACTGTAAATAAATAAATGATTGTAGAGCCACTCAATGTAGAGCCTAAATTCAGTTGCTAATTTCAACTACTACAGACCCATGGAATCAATGAACTTACAAAAGTATTGATTTACCTTTTCCATTGATACGTCTACTTTAGTTGGAGATAGCAATTGGACTGAGATCAAAGTGCTGAAAGCTAATGGAAGCTACATTCCTGTTGGCATATCTAAGTATCTAATTGCATTGTGTTAGTGGTCAATACATTCCTTAGACTTAGAAAGCATACTAAATTAAATTCCAAGCTATTCTATACTCTATACCAGGGGTCGGGAACCTTTTTGACTCAGAGAACCATGAAAGCAAAGTATTTGGAAATTTATTTCAGTGAGAGCCATATTATATATATTATATATTTTAAGACTGAATTCAACTAAATGCGAGTATATACGTACATACTATGAGAAAAGGATTGCCCCGGCAGAATGATGGTGTGTATGTCCGGAGGTAATCTGAGGTCAGGCAAGCAGTGTGTTCCCCTTCTTTGTTAAAAGTGGCGGGCAGGTAGGAGAGGGAGGAGGGGTTTGCTCCGCGCATGTGCCACTTCCATGGGGGACAAACCGCAATGAGGGTGACAGCGAAGCCCTCCTTGTGTTTCCCTTTCTGCTGCCGAGCATTCGCAATGGCTTCATACTACAACACGGGGGTAAATGGTGATTCCCCTTCTTCGTCAAAAGTGGCGGGTGGGGATGAGAGGGAAGAGGGGGTTGCTCCGTGCAGATACCGCCGGAGCCGCCCCGAGGGTTGTGTTGTGCATGTGTCGCGAAAAAGAATCACCATTTACCCCCGCATTGGAGTATGACGCCACTGCACATGCTCGGCAGCAGCCAGGGAAACACAAGGAGGGCTTCGTTGTGGTTTGTCCCTCAAGGAAGCGGCACATGCGCAGCACGGCTTCTCTGAGCTTGCCGGCTGCCGCTGCTGCTGTTTTGCCGGTAAACTCAAGGGTGGCACATGTGCAGTGCACCCGAAGGCAATTTCACCCCCCTCTTCCACAGGCCTGCGAGCCAGATGCAATCATCAAAAGAGCCACATCTGGCTTGTGAGCCATAGGTTCCTGACCCCTGCTCTATACTCTTCCCATATTCAGGTTTCTAGTCTGTAATAATATGGGATTAAGATAATACATTTCAAATTTGATTTTTCAGTTTTCCAAGAGTAACAGCAGCATAGACTCCTGTTATCCAAAGGGCCTTGAAAAAGCCCCCGTCAAAGTACTAATGTATATTAATGTACACACACAAAAACATTGGAGAGAAAACTGAAATAAATATATCCCATGACTCTAGCGCACATAATTGGTCTATTTCTTAAAGATAGAAATAAACAAAATTAAGTCCAAGTACATTATCTTTCTATGAGGAGGGCAAAGGAGGCAAATAGGTATACTTAACTGTTTTATGCAAACTTCTGGCTCAGGAATAATTACCCTATATAGTCATGTATAAGTGTAGACATTTTAGGCAAAAATATCAACCCAAAAAACCTGGGTCGACTGTAAGTACTGTACATTAGCTGCTATCGAAAAAGGAACCACCCCCTTCTCTGAGTAGAGTGGCAAAGAGTTTAGCTTGTCCTCTGGGGACCTAAAAGCACCACCAAGTCCTTTATCTCTTCTGCCATGGTGCCACTTCTAGCCTTTTGAATGCTTGAGCAAGACATGGTAACCTGAGCAAGACATGGTGGCAGCCAGAGGTGGACAACCTCCTGAGATAGTACTTCACATAATACCCTCAACTTATCCATGATTCATACTGAAATTTATAATTTTGGCCTTCAAACCTACCCTAGACTTACACACTAAGTCAACGTTACTTGAGTATATACGGTAATTAAGGCAAACATCATTATGGTGAAGTGGTAGTAAGCATGCATGCCATGGAAGGAACGAACAACATAACACGGTTTCAGTCTTCTTTTGCCTTTTAAAAAATAGCCCTAGTCCTCCTTAGCATTTATCCAATGCCGCCAGTTTGCTAGGCACTACATGTTTGGCTGCAGTTCAACAGAACGTCCAGGAACAGAAAACAAACGGCGGGTGAGCTACTGTCAGTCAGTGCGAATATTCTGGCATGGCCTCCTCGCACTCCCTGGGACCATATGCAGAACTTCAGGGATCTCTGCGAACAGATGTGCAAAGCCAGCTCTTGGACCACATGGCTTGCGTTACGGCCAAGTCGGTCAAAAGAACTGGATCAAACTGCCTGCCTTGCCCCCTCCCCCCCTTCTGTTCAGAAGAGGAGGAAGAGTGCAGGATGCCAGTCATTTCGAGCAGGAGAAGGGGGAAAGAAGGTTATGTGGGGAAGAGGCAACCAAATCTCAAGGCTTTCGAGGGCCATTTATTCCCCTGCGAGACAGAAACCCTGGCTTGGCTTGCTTGTCCCACCCATTGAAAGAAGAGGTGCTGCGAAGTACAGGGGGAAAGGACAGCAGGAGAAAAGGGAATCAAATCCATTCAAGATCATGAGTGCAACAAACTGCCAGTCTTCCCATTCATTCAAGAGAGCAGGGATGTCAACACCAGTGTGGCCCATTTCTTCTCAGATGGCATAGATGGCCAATTTGCAGGTTCGGAGCAAAGAAAACCCTGTTTTCGGGGTGGCCACAAGTGAAAAACAACTGACCAGGGCATGTGCCCTTTCCCCTTAAACCAGACACTTGGGTTATATAAAATCCAGATTATTTGCTTTGAACTGGATTATATGGCAGTGTAGATTCATGTAATCCAGTTCAAAGCAGATAAAATGGATTATCTGCTTTGATAATCTGGATTATTTGACAGTGTGGAAATTGTTGTCCTTCTACCTTATCCTTCTACCTTGGTTGAAACTCATGCTCCCCCCTCCTGTACTTCTCAACCTCCCAAAACAGGCATGTAGCTGGAGGGGCTCAGCCCCCACCCCCTGAAATTCTCGGGGTGGTCCATGAGAAGGCCTTACTGGTACATTATTTAAACTGTTACGTGTATTCATATCATGATCTGATCACTATGCTCAATATATCCCATATGCATGGGGGTATTGGGATAATAATACAAAAGGTTTGCTAGGTAGACTCTCTCCCACTCAGACTCAGCCCCCCCGAATCAAACTCCCCCTCCAAATCAAAATCCTGGCTACGGCCCTGTTGCAATTATATTGATTTAAAAAAATTTTTTTTAATTTATTTATATCATTTATATTCTGCCCTTCTCACCCGGCAGGGGATTCAGGGCGGATCACAATGCACATATACAGGCAAACGTTCAATGCCATAGACCAGGGGTGCTCACACTTTTTCAGCATGCGAGCTACTTATAAAACAACCAAGTCAAAATGATCTACCTACCCACTACTCAGAGAGCCATAAAAGCAAAATATTTGGAAATTTATTTCAGTGAGAGCCATATAATATATTTTAAGACTGATTTCAACTAAATGTGAGTATAATAAGCCCCTGAATTTATTCATAATAATGATGATGATAATATTCATTCAGACCCTGCTACTACTACTAATAATAGTAGTAGTAGTAACAACAACAGGTTCCTAGAGTAGAAGGAGACCTCCAAGGGCCATCCAGTCCAACCTCCTTCTGCCATAAGGAAAAAACACAATCATAGCATTCCTCACAGATGGCCATTCAGCCTCTGATAATAATAACAATAACAATGGGTTCCTAGAATAGGAGGAGACCTCCAAGGGGCATCCAGTCCAACCTCCTTCTGCACCTGGGTGGCGTTGGGAGCCTGCGGGGCGGGACTGAGCCTTCCTCCCACCCTGACTGCGATCTACCAGGACGCCCTACGCGATCTACCAGTAGATTGCGATCTACCTAATGAGCACCCCTGCCATAGACAAACATATATAGACAGACAACGAGCTACACAATTGGTTGAGAGCTCATCCCGACCCAAGCAGATCTCGAACTCATGACCTTCTGGTCTGTAGAGATCTTATGCAGCTGACTCCCAGCCAGCTGCGCCACATTCCCGGTGTGCAACTTAAATGCAACTTAACTCCCCTCCAATTAACACTGAACTATATAATTTAACTCCCCCCCCCCCACACACACAAATTAACATTAAACAAAACAGATGGTAGGATAAAACAACCAAAACAACACTAAAACAAGCAGAACCTAACTCCCCCCTCCCCCGTTTCCAATATGTCTGCTGGGAGCCCCCTTCCAAGGTGTTGCCATGGCCATTCACAACACAGGAGGGGCCAAAGCTAGGCCCTTGCAGGGAAAAGAGGGGGGCAGAAAGGAAGTGGGGTCCCCATTTTGACAGAAAGGGAGAGGTGCTTCCAGCTTGATTTGTTCCCAAAGCGGTAAAGAAGGGGGTGGCGGGGCCGCAGTTGAGAGCCTCAGGAGAGGCGGCGCGCTGGACGCCTTTCAGGGCACAAACTTTGTCTGCAGGTGAGGTGGTGGCACACGTGGAAAGCAAAGGGCAGGAGAGGCTTGAGCCGAGGTGAGCGCCTTACCCGGGCAAGGAAGGCAGGGAGCGAGGGAGGGGGCAGGCAGGCAGGCAGGCGCGCCAGGGCTCAGCGCACGGACCCTCCGCCAGCCAGCTTCAGCAGCATCGGCCGCCCAACTTGGCCCAAAGGCAGCTGCATGGCGCGGCCCGGGCAAACGCCGACCTCCTCCTCCTCCTCCTCCTTGTTGTTGTTGTGTTGGCGCAGCCCTCGGGATCCAGGGTGAATCTTGGAGCGCCGGGCAGAGCACATCAAAAGAGACCACCAGAGCCAGGCTGCGAAGCACAAGTCCCGCTCCCCGTGACGTCGGCCAGCCTTGGGAGCTATTTATACTCTGCCGCTTGGTTTTTCATTCATGAAACCAGGCTGCGCGTAAAGGAGGCGGGCAGCGCGAGGGAGGGAGGGCGAGGCGGCGGCGGCGGCACCTCCCCTGGCCCGGCCCTGGAGGGACCCAGCAGTCCCCGGCCCTCCCGAAGGGCAAGCAGCCCTGCCTGCTCCCCCTCCTCGCTCGGAAAGGTCTACCTCGCAGAGGCCCCTCCAAAAGGGGCGGGGAAATGCTCCCAACAGGGTTCCCCTTCTCATCTACCAGTTCCCCTTTGAGAGACAACCAGGGCTTCAGAGCCCCCAGGTCTATTTTTAGTCCATGAATGAAGATGGTTGGTTTCAATGGCATTTTAAGGTGTTTAGGAACAAACAAACACTTTCTTTTCTTTTTAAAAAGAAAGGTCTAGCGCAGGGCCGGACCTAGGTTGCCATGGCCATTCACAACACAGGAGGGGCGCTTGGGCCCTCCAGGTATTTTGGACTTCCTACTGGCTGTTTGGAATTGGGGAGGTTGAACTCCAAAACAAATGGAGGGCTGAAGTTGGCCCATGCCATATATATATTCATTCCTTCCTTCCCACCTTTTCCCTGCTGCTCCATTCCTCTTCTCTTTGTGTGTGTCTATATCAATTCCCCTTCCTTCCTTCTCAGCCCTATACCCCAGAACAGGGGTGCTCACACTTTTTCAGCATGGGAGCTACTGATTAAAAAACCAAGTCCCAAAGATCACCTAACCAGAAATGTAAAACGTATAACTATTTTTCTTATTTATTTATTTATATTTATTATTCATTTTTATATACCGCTCCTTCCAGCAGGCTCAGGGCAGTTGACATAAAATGAAGTTATAAAACATCAACATTTCAATTTAATAACAACAATATAAAACAGAGCATAAAAATACATCCAACCACCCCATTTCTCCCACACTGCCATATTACCACACATATTATCAGCCAGAAAGTAAGAAGAGAGGCTGTTGAACTGCAAGGCCATTTAATACTCAGCAAGGTAAACAAAGGAGCATGCAAAAATACATCCAACCACCCCATTTCTCCCACACTGCCATATTACCACACATATTATCAGCCAGGAAGTAAGAAGAGAGGCTTTTGAACTGCAAGGCCATTTAATACTCAGCAAGGTAAACAAAGGGGATTGCAAAAATACATCCAACCACCCCATTTCTCCCACATTTCCATATTCCCCAACATATATTTCTCAAGGAACAAAGCAAGCAGAGAGGCTTTGGAGCTAAAAGGCCATTTTTAAACATTAAAAATAAACAAAGACACATGCCACAGAACAATCAAGCACCCACCCCAAAGTAAAAAGACCGACCTTTGAGATGCGGTAAGGAAATGACCCCAAAGCGCCCTTCTTCTTCTCCTCTGTCGTTGCTCCTATTTCCACGCCGCCAGCATGCGTGCCGCCTCCAAGAGCTCACGAGAAGTCCGAGAGGCAGAATGGGCGCGTGTGCGCATGGGGGCCAGCCATGCATCGCGTCATCCAGGCCCGCCCCCTTTGGTCTCCTACGACTCTGAGTGGCTGGAGAAGGATGGAGGGAGGAGGAGGAATCCAAAAGAGGGGGCCCATTCTGCCTCTTGGACTTTGGACTGAGCTTTTGGAGGCGGCGCGTGAGCAGGGAGTGGGGAGGAGCAACGACGGAGGACTTCTTTGCAGCGTGCAGGGGCGCGTGAAGAGGACCAACAGCAAAAAACCTGGTCAGGGGTCTGAAGATCACCAGGATGAGGCCCGAAGATCACCCTGGTGATCGAGATCACCATTCTGAGCACCCCTGCCCCAGAATATCAAGGCAGAAAATCCCACATTATCTGAGTGTGGACTCAGATATTCAAAGCAGATATTGTGGAATATAGGGCTGTGTGGAAATGCTCTCACCCTTTTCACTCCCCTCTTCCTATTCTTTGTGTGGGTCTGTACATTCCCCATCCTTCCTTCCTCCTCACCCTTTTCCTTGCCCCCTTCCTATTCTCTTTCCCCTTCTTACCTTCCCCTTCCTCCCTTCTCACCCTTTTCCCTCCCCTCTAGGCAGGCATGTAGCCAGGGGGGGGGGGCTAAGGTGGCTTCGCCCCCCGAAATTCTCAGGGTGGTCCGCGAAAAGGCCTTACTGGTACATTATTTAAACTGTTATGTTTATTCATATCATGATCTGATCACCATGCTCATTATATCCCACATTAATGGGGTTATTGGGATAACAATACAAAAGGTTTGCTAGGGTAGACCCTCTTCCACCCAGTCTCAGCCCCCGAACCAAACTCAGCCCCCGAACCAAAATCCTGGCTACGGCCCTGCCTCTAGGGTTCCCATATGTCCCTTATTCTAAGGGACGGCCCTTATTTTGGCCCTAAAATTTGTGTCCCTTTTTTTCAGGCCCTGTCCCTTATTATTGACTAACAGGACAGGACTGGGCCGGGTTGACCAGAGGAAGGTGCGCGCTGTGGTTTCCACGGCAATGCCTGCCCAAGGATTCCAACTCGAAGGGCAGCCTGTGTCCCCGTTGGAAGGAAGAGGCGATACAGGACTTTTTCAAAGTACAGTAGACTAATTAACCGTTACCCAAGGGGAATGTTGGATCATGTTGGATAAAGATAGTTTCTGGTTGCTTGAGAGTTACTCTTAAAATAGGCCTAGCTGTGCATCCAATACTATACAATGCTGTGTATCCCATATTATACTATACCATACCATTAACTATTGACATAATAATCATGAAGATGTACTGTCTTATAAAATTTATTTTATTTTAATGCTTAGACAGTGCGCTTTTAAAGTCAGCAAAGTCAAGAACTAAATACAGATGGAGAAAATAAGGTAGTTCTAATAATGTTTTTTCTGCATGACAAAGCATGCAGAAACATACCATGTACTGTTAAGAGGGTATAAGTCAGTTTCTTTTGTTTCAATCATTATCTTATTCTGTTAATAAAACTATTTCTACCTAACGTTTGAGTTTCAAGTTTTTAATGAAGTGTCCCTTATTTTTTGTGGAAAATCCCATAAATGTCCCTTATTTCTTATATCAAAAAGTGGCAACCCTACTCCCCTCTTCCTATTCTCTTTTTGTGTGTATGTATATATATGTGTGTATCAGGTCTAGGCTAATTTTGGGAGCAAGGGCCCAGGGGTTGGGCTAGGCGCCCTCTGGCTGGCAGGCTCGTCTGGCCGCTCAGTCCTGCTCCCGGCCCCCAGGTACCTGCGTACACCTGCGGCAGCAGTGGCAACAGAGGGAGGAGACGCACGGGGGGCAAGGGGGACGGGAAAGGCGGGCACCTCTGCCCCCTTCTCTCTCGCCCTGCGCAAGGCATCCTCGGCAGGGGGGGGGAAAGGGTGCGAAGGGTGAGGGATGAGACATGCGCAGGGCGCAGGGCAAGGCAGGGAGAAGGGAAAGGTGAGCGCCTCTGCCTCCTCCTCTCTTGCCCTGCGCGAGCCTTCCTCCCACCCTGCCAGCACTCCTGGGGGTGTGGCGCCCGGCCCTGGATACACCCTTTGGCCACATGGCACCCTGAGGCAGCTGCTTAATTTGCCTCAACTAAGATCCGCCCCTGGTCTAGCATTTAGGTGACATTTCAGGCCCCTCCCACACAGTTGTATAAAACCCACACTGAACCAGATTATATGGCAGTGTGCACTCAGGACAACAGAGTTCAAAGCAGATCAAGTTCCATCTTGTCTCCTGTGTTATGTTAATAATATAATATATTGTATATACATATAATATTTATATTATAATGTAATACAATATAATAACTATATATTTTATATTATATGTAATATTACTAATAATGATGGCAGCTTGTTGAATTTAAGCCGTCTGAGGACTCACACTAAAACTCTAAACTATCTAGTCCGTGAGCTGCTTTTTGCTGACGATGCTGCCCTTGTCGCCCTGCAGCGCCTAACATCCTGCTTTGCAACAGCTGCAGAGCTGTTTGGGCTGGAAGTCAGCCTGAAGAAAACAGAAGTCCTCTACCAGCTCGCACCACAGGAAGAACACCATCATCCCCATGCCAGCATAGGCAAATCTGTGCTTAAGTCCGTTCAGCAGTTCACCTACCTGGGAAGCATCATCTCTTCAGACGCCAAGATTGATAAAGAGATAGATCAGAGATTAGCAAAGGCATATAATGCATTTGGAAGGCTTCACAAAAGAGTCTGGAGCAACAAGCACCTGAGGCAAAGCACAAAATCAGTGTGTACAGAGCTATTGTACTGTCAATTCTCCTATATGGGTCTGAAACATGGGTCACCTATCGCCAACACCTACAACTCCTCGAACGCTTTCATCAGCGCTGTCTTCGCTCAATCCTAAATGTACACTGGGCTGACTATGTCACGAATGTTGCTGTCCTTGAGCAAGCAGGGATCACCAGCACCGAGGCCATGCTATTGAAAACTTAGCTACACTGGGCAGGGCACGACTCTAGGTTGGAGGACCACAGCCTCCCAAAGATACTACTCTATAGTGAACTCACCACAGGTCAGCGCAAGAGAGGCGCCCTAAAAAGAGAAACAACAGGCTCGGCCAGATTGATCACCAACAATGGTCCACCCTGGTCTCACATCAGGAGGCATGGAGACGCACTATCCATAATGCTGCAGCCTCTTTCGAGAAGACACGCCAAACAGGTCTCGAAGAGAAATGACAACGCAGAAAGAACCGCAACTTGGAAACAACATCACCCAAGGAGACTTTCTGCTGTGCTTTCTGCAACCGGACTTGCCTATCTCAGATTGGCCTTTTAAGTCATCAACACACTTGTAAAAAGCATAGGATGAGTCCTTTCTAAGAATCTTCATTCGCAAAGTAATGCCAGAGAGATAAAATCCAGATTATCTGCTTTGAACTGGATTATAAACACTGTAGCCTCTTCCCCTGAAATTATACTAGGGAAAAATACTGAAAGGAATGGAAGATGGATGTTGAAAGCCACAAGCTTTAAGTTGGGGCAAATATTACGTGTATCACATAATGAGTCAAAGCAGACAATGATGTGTGCCTTCAATAAATAATGGCAATTCTATCACCAGGCTATTGTCTTGCAGCAACTGGGTTGTTCAAGCAAATGAAAACGTACTGGTATGGAAACCATCAATTTCACATCTCCTCTCCACTGTGGTGCTGCTTCAGTGATACACATTTCCACAATTGGTCTGCCTTGCTTTTCTCTGCCATCATACCTATGCTGCACAATTCTTTTCATGCAATTGCACAACTTAACAATTTAAACCCTTCTTACGTTGCTGTAATTGGAGCCTGCTGCCTCCTTCCCCCATGGCAGAATTACTGCAAAACAAATTTTAAATAAAATAAAACCTGGGGAACAGAATAAAGCAAACAATCTCTTAGATTGTTGGGGGCAGATGGTGGACTATAGTTTGGAAAAATCCCAGCATAAATGAATTCCTATGCATACGGCACATATCTTTTTCTAGCACCAAATAAATAAAATAAACGTGAAATAACAATTTCAATAAACATAAACTAACCTACATTTCAATGGGAAGTGTGGGCCTGCTTTTGGATGATGAAATAATCAAGTTAATTATTATCCTAAAGTTTAAGACGAGCAACAGGTAAATCTATAGGAAATCCATTTACTTTTATATTCTGTCCCTGGAGAGGAGTGTGGGAAAAGTGATTTCAAGGGAGGGGGGGAGGAGGCATCAATGTCATACAAAAGTTGTGGCTACATCTTTCCCTCCACAGACTCCAGTGCTGGAGGGATAACACAAAACTGTTTTCTTCTTTGCGATTCTGCTTGAGTTTCTCAGCCTTATGTGTTTTCCATTACACAGAGAGGGGAGGAGACCACGTAACTATAGGGTTGCCACTTTTTGATATAAGAAATAAGGGACATTTACGGGATTTTTCACAAAAATAAGGGGCACTTCATTAAAAACTTGAAACTCAAACGTTAGGTAGAAATAGTTTTATTAACAGAATAAGATAATGATTGAAACTCACAAAAGAAACTGACTTATACCCTCTTAACAGTACGTGGTATGTTTCTGCATGCTTTGTCATGCAGAAAAAACATTATTAGAACTACCTAATTTTCTCCATCTGTATTTAGTACTTGCCTTTGCTGACTTTAAAAGTGCACTGTCTAAACATTAAAATAAAATAAATTTTATAAGACAGTTCATCTTCATTATTATTATTATGTCAATAGTTAATGATATAGTATAGTATGGGAGCATTGTATAGTATTGGGATGCACAGCTAGGCCTATTTTAAGAGTAACTCTCAAGCAACCAGAAACTATCTTTATCCAACATGATCCAACATTCCTCTTGGGTAATGGTTAATTGGTCTACTGTACTTTGAAAAAGTCCTGTATTGCCTCTTCCTTCCAACGGGGACGCAGGCTGCCCTGCGAGTTGGAATCCCCGGGCAGGCATTGCCGTGGAAACCGCAGCGCGCAGCTTCCTCTGGTCAACCCCGCCCAGTCCTGTCCTGCTAGTCAAAAATAAGGGACAGGGCCTGAAAAAAGGGGACACAAAGTTTAGGGCCAAAATAAGGGACGTCCCTTAGAATAAGGGACATATGGGAACCCTAGGTAGCTACTAAACACCTATTTCATGCATCTTGGATGTCATGTCTAGAGACAGGCAGGGTCAAACAAAACCTCTCTGTCTTTTCTCCAAGTAGAATGCATTGCATCCATTGCCTCTAAGAGCCAGCTTGATATAGTGGTTTGAGCATAGGACTAGGGGCCCTTCCAGACAGGCCCTATATCACAGGATCTGATCCTAGGTTTTCTGCTTTAAACTGGATTATATAAGTCCAGACTGCCAGATAATCTGGAATAAACAGAAAACCTGGGATTAGATCCTGTGATATGGGGCCTGTCTGGAAGGGCCTTAGGACTGTGCAAACCAGGGTTTGATACCCTGCTCAACCACAGAAACCCACTGGAAGACCTTGAGGAAGTCACATAAGTTCAGTCCTGGGACCCCATGATCGGTTCAAAAACAACGTGAAGACACACACCAAAACAACAACTCTAAGATATACAAGCAAACATTTTATTCACAAAGGAAATTAATATCCTTACCCTACCTCAACTATGTAATTCAAACCTGACTTAAAATATTCACATCAGCCATGATGGCAATCCTAGCTCTCTGATGTTCTTAAAATATCCCACAGTACAGTACCCTGCATATGATCTTTTCTCACATATTGATGAAAGCTAGACAGTTTGCTTTAAAAGGTATGGAGTGCATTTCCCAAATTGTCATGGTTACTCATATTAAGGACATCATTTAGAGGAGAGCTGAAGATTGTTTTTCCCCTTACTTATTAGTTTCACTCTGACTGACTACTGTAATGTTGTTCTGTGCCTTCAAGTCATTCCAGGGTTTGTCTTTGCCTTCCTCTGGGTTGGAAGAGTGTGAGTTACCCAAATTCATCTAGTGCAGGGGTGCCCACACTTTATCAGCATGCGAGCTACTTATAATAAAACCAAGTCAAAAAGATGTACCTACCTCCTCAAGGCTGGGGAGGGGAGGGGCAGGGGCAGGGCTTGGCATGGCCTGGCTCCGCCCTCCTCTGGCTTCAGCTCTACCAGCAGCTTCTCCAGGCTTGAGGATGGCAGTGCCAAGCCAGCCTTGTTCTAGCTATGCCACCACTGGCTTGGCATTGCCATCCTCAAGCCTGGAGAAGGTTTGGAGTTAAACAATATAACAAGCATAACCTTGGAGAGTCTTTCACCAATGCAACAGATGGTAAGCACGCTGTTAAATGGAAATCCAGCTCCAAAAAAACTTGTATTTCATATCCATCACAGCCTGATAAAACTGCACTGGGTCAAAAAAACCCCAAAGACTGAAGATATGGATACAGGCATCCCGATCATTGCAGCAGTTTAGCTCCGTAGGTCTGCACTTTGCCCCTTCAGATATTTTGAGTATCAACTCTTAACAGCCTTGAACATTAGCAGTGCTCACATAGGTTTTTGGAATTAAAAGTCCAAAATACCTGGAGAACCTAATGTTGAGAAGTATTGGTCAACATGCCAGTGACTAGAACAAGATGGTGTGAAATGGGAGTATACATTGAGACCTATGGTGGTTTTGGGAGGCTGGGTAATTAAACTTCTTAAAATACAGATTTTGCTAAATGTATCAAAGGGCAGGCTATATCTGTATCTGTATACCTTTATAAAACGGAATGTTTGTATGTGTGTATGTATGTGTGTATGTGTGTATGCGGAGGGCGGAAGGGCGGATATGTGGCAGCTATTTGCATAAAGTCCTTTGATTGGACAGCCTCGCCACTCCAAAATTCTAAGGCACCAGACAGAGGGCATTGATAGCCACTGATTAGCCAGCAACCCAGAATCCAGGCCTCTACATTCAAACAACAGGATTTCTTCCCACTGGGAAAAAAGCCAGCAACCCAGAATCCAGGCCTCTACATTCAAACAACAGGATTTCTTCCCACTGAGGGGAAAAAAAGCCAGCAACCCAGAATCCAGGCCTCTACATTCAAACAACAGGATTTCTTTCCACTGAGGGGAAAAAAGCCAGCAACCCAGAATCCAGGCCTCTACATTCAAACAACAGGATTTCTTCCCACTGAGGGGAAAAAAGCCAGCAACCCAGAATCCAGACCTCTACATTCAAACAACAGGATTTCTTCCCACTGAGGGGAAAAAAGCCAGCAACCCAGAATCCAGACCTCTACATTCAAACAACAGGATTTCTTTCCACTGAGGGGAAAAAAGCCAGCAACCCAGAATCCAGGCCTCTACATTCAAACAACAGGATTTCTTTCCACTGAGGGGAAAAAGCCAGCAACCCAGAATCAGGCCTCTACATTCAAACAACAGGATTTCTTTCCACTGAGGGGGAAAAAGCCAGCAACCCAGAATCAGGCCTCTACATTCAAACAACAGGATTTCTTTCCACTGAGGGGGAAAAAAAGCCAGCAACCCAGAATCCAGGCCTCTACATTCAAACAACAGGATTTCTTCCCACTGAGGGGAAAAAAGCCAGCAATCCAGAATCCAGGCCTCTACATTCAAACAACAGGATTTCTTCCCACTGGGGAAAAAGCCAGCAACCCAGAATCAGGCCTCTACATTCAAACAACAGGATTTCTTCCCACTGAGGGGAAAAAGCCAGCAACCCAGACTCCAGGCCTCTACATTCATACAACAGGATTTCTTCCCACTGAGGGGTAAAAAGCCAGCAACCCAGAATCCAGGCCTCTACATTCAAACAACAGGATTTCTTTCCACTGATGGGGAAAAAAGCCAGCAACCCCGACTCCACGCCACTACATTCAAACAACCCGCATTCTTCCCACTGAGGGGGAAAAAGCCAGCAATCCAGAATCAGGCCTCTACATTCAAACAACAGGATTTCTTCCCACTGAGGGAAAAAAGCCAGCAACCCAGAATCAGGCCTCTACATTCAAACAACAGGATTTCTTCCCACTGAGGGGAAAAAGCCAGCAACCCAGAATCAGGCCTCTACATTCAAACAACAGGATTTCTTCCCACTGAGGGGGAAAAATGCACCATCAACATTCCCTCCCCACTTGGCTCTGTGAAAACAAAATGGATTCCTGTATTCTCCTCCCCCTCAGCTTTTAGAAAACGGCTGCCTGCCATGCACCCTTTTAAAGTTACCAATAGCAGGCCATAACATTACAGGCCCCAAAATAGAGTTTAGGGCAGGATGGCCCGACGAATGATGGGATTTGCATCCCAATTCACTTCCCAGAAAACATTGTAGCCCCTACAAATCACTTCTTCCAGATAGGCCCAAAAGTGGCATCCACCTTCCCTCTTCATCACTGTGTCAGAGAAAGGCAGCTTCTGACAGGATCTTTAGAACAGGCACTGTCACTCTAAAAGATAAGGCCCTACTTCACTCAAAAAGACACAAGAGAAAACAATAAATACCTTTCTCTAATGCCTTTTAATGCTTATATAAAAAATTCTGGCCCAAAGCCCCCTCACCCAGCCTCATTGGACCTTACTGCTAATTCCATGCAGGCCTTTTCCATTTTTTTAAACTCCTTTCTGTTTTACACCGGTATACTTTCACAGGCCAGGGCGGATATGTGGCAGCCACTTTCACAGGCCACAGCGACCAGCGCGGGTGATGGACCTGCACCAAACTTGGTACACATAACCCCCCTATGACATGACCCACGTATTATGGGATTTGTAGTACTTTCCAAGACTTTGGTTCCCACAGACCACTGAGGCCACCAAAAAGGACCAATACAGACCACACTCAGCACACACAGCCCCCATGACCCACTCTACGTCCTGGTGCAGTTCGGAGGAGGGTGGGCAATGGATGATGGGACTTGAAGTGCCTCTACTCACTTCCCAAGTCCGCTGCAACCCTCATCCAATCACTGATCGAGACCAAACTTGCCATACATAACCCCCATGACTGCCTTCACGTCCTGGTGAGGTTTGGGGAGGACTGACAATGGATGATGGGATTTGTAGTACTTTTACACCCCTCTGTTCCCACAGACCACTGTGGCCCCCCAACAAACATCGAGAAAGTCCACACTTGGCACACAGAGCCCCAGTGACCCACTCTACATCCTACTGAAGTTTGGAGGGGACAGAACATGGATGATGGGACTTGCAGTACCTTCCCTCACTTCCCAATCCTGCTACAAACCTAATCCAATGACTGATCAACACCAAATCTGGCACACAGAGCCCTCATGACCCATTCTACAGCCTGGTGCAGTTTACTGTGAGACGGACCACGGATGATGGGACTTGAAGTACCTTCACTCACTTCCGAAAAACAATGCATCCCTCATCCATTCACCAATACAGACCAAACTTAGCACACAGAGCCCCCATGACCCAATCTACATCCTACTACACTTTGGGGGGACGGGACACACAGAGATGATGGGACTTGCACTACCTTCAGTAATTTCATGATACCACTGCAACTCCCAATAATGATGGATCAAGACTAAACTTGGCACACAGAGCCCCCATGACCCACTCTACATCCTGCTGCACTTCTCAAATGACCCGGGCAGGGCCGGGTCCCCAAGCTAGTGTGTGTGTATATATATATATATATATATATATATATATATATGAGATTATATAATTTAAATAAAATCAACTCAATATTAGCACTTACCAGGCTTTATCGTATTACTAGTTTCAACTAAAGGAGCCCCTGGTGGTGCAGTGCCAGCAGGACTGAAGACTGACAGGTCACAGATTCAAATCCGAGGAGAATGTAGATGAGCTCCCTCTGCGGGGACATGAGAGAAACCTCCCACAAGGATGGCAAAACATCAAAAAAACATCCTGGCATCCCTGGGCAATGTCCACGCAGACGGCCAATTCTCTCACAACAGAAGCGACTTGCAGTTTCTCAAGTCACTCCTGATATGGAAAAAAGCAAAAAAACACACACACACCCCCACTAAAGTAGATCCACTGAATTACTTGAATTCACCTAAATTAATTTAACCAATTAAATTAAATTGTGGTGCCGCAATGGGTTAAACCCTTCAGCTGGCCAAACTGCTGATCTGAAGGTCAGTGGTAGGAATCCACGAGACAGAGTGAGCTCCCGTCTGTCAGCTCAAGCTTCTCATGTGAGGACATGAGGGCAGCCTCCCACAGGATGGCAACACATCCAGGCGTCCCCTGGGCAACATCTCTGCAGACGGCCAATTCTCTCATACCAGAAGTGGCTTGAAGTTTCTTGAGTCGCTTCTGACACGATAATAAAAACCTTAATGTTAACTCATCCCTCAACAATTGATTTCATGAGTCCAGTCTAACTGGGAGTAACCAAGAAGAATCCTGCCACAATTCTCAACAGTGAAAAACTCTGCCACGGAGTATGGTGGAGGCTCCTCTGGAGGCTTATAAACAGAGGCTGGATGGACATCTGTTAGGGATGCTTTGAATGTGATTTTCTTGCTTCTTGGCAGGGGGTTGAACTGGATGGCCCACGAGGTCTCTTTCAGCATTTCTATGATATCCAATTAGTTAATCAATTTGACTAAATAACCAAAAAAAAAGGGGAAAAAAAGAAAGGGAAAAAATCCTAGATATCAAGGCAAGAGGTCTCTGAAATCCTTAAGAAGATCAAGTAAGAAGCTGGACTACTGTAAGGTATTTATATTACATGGGTAGTAATCAGCACTATACAGTATACAGTATTGCAGTTTCTGCTGAGTTACAAAGCTTCATAACTCAAGGAAAATAGGAGTGTTTTGCCCTGAGCCATGGTTTCTTATTTAAGACTGTCAGCCAGAGTCATGAGCAGGGTCATGGGTATGCCACATATATCCAAGCCTCAGGGCATGCCAGGAATTATATGTTCTTGAGTATGTCTGAGTAATGCCTTGTGAAATCCTATTGGCCAGAACAGTGACTAAAATTTCAGTGTTTGGAAACATTCAAGCGCATTTGCTGGCCACAAATAGACCATCGCTTCTTTCACTAGGACTAGCAAAACAAGAGTACATTACCCTGAACAGTAATGCGGGAACTACCTGCATAAGAGCAATGATGCACAACTGCAAAACCTGTCTCCTTGGTACAGGTTGCAGATGTCAGATTTCCTTATTGCAATATACACACACATCATAGAGACAGCCCTACTATGCTGTCACGCCTGGGCCTAAGGAGACTCCACAGACCAAAGTTCTTAGTTTAAGTTAACAGGGTTTATTTTCTACAAGACACAAACTGTAGGTGACTGGCTCTTCGTTAGTTACAAAGTCCATAGATGAGGAAAACTCACAAAACAGGTTTACATAGTCCCTTTCTTCAGTCTGTGGGCAATGGATGGTTAAGCCTCTCCTTCTCTCTCTCTCTGGTCAGCAGCCACAGAGGTTGACAGATCCCGGCTACTGGATTCCTATACAGATGAAGGTCGCGTCCTTCCTATTTTGAATCCAGGGCTGGTTGAAGGCAGGCTAAGTGATATTTGGAGCTGAAAATCTAAGAAGACAAGCCCCTCCTCCCAACCAAGAAACCAGCAACCCCTAGCTAAAGACTGCAAAGAGGCCTTGGAACAAAAAAGAGGCCTGCTAACTTAGCAAACATACATAGGATGTACATATACATCTTTATCACAAATAGGCCAAGCCTCGCTGGGCCGTCACACCTACCCTTGATCTTGGAGTAGTGTCTATAATGTTTTGGTGGCTGTAATGAATGCTCTGTAAAGGGGTTCTGCAATGATCGATATGGATTTAGGATTCTTAACATGTCATTGTGCCCTATTATCTTGTTTTGTTCAGTATACGTATCAAAACACAACTGCTGGATTAGATGGTAAAATCAAGGACAGCTTAATCTAACCACTGCTAATCTTTGAGCAACAGCTTTGTCAGATACAATTTTCTCTGCAAGAAGCTACACTGCATAAGTGCATACTGCACACATATACAAGTTCCACTTTTATTTTCTAGGCCCTGTTATTTATTTATTTAATATATTTGTACTCTGCCTTTCTCCACAAGCGGACTCAAGGTGGCTTACAACATGTAAACGCACAACCCAAATGTCAAAATATAGATACAGAGGTAAAAACATGGTAAAAGCATATACTGTATTCAATAAAATCAATTACTGCCTCCCCTGAACAAGTCCCCCCCCATATACAGACATAAACCTTAAAACTTCACCGTCTCCTCTGTTCAAAGAGCCTTTCCAGTGTACTTTGTCCAACACCCCATAATTACTTCCCTATACTTTTGATCACGGATTCTCAAACTTTTTCAGCAACGGACACCTTTCTGAAGCAAAAGTTTCTTGTGGAGCCTCAATAAATGTTTATATATTATATATTATATTATATATTATATCAAGCATGGACAAACCTTTTGACCAACATAAACTTAACAGTGGAAAACTTCTAGGGCCATCCAGTCCAACCTCCTTCTGTCATATAGGAAAAGGACAAACATAGCATCTCTAACAAATGGCCACCCAGCTGTAGTAGTAGTAGTAGTAGTAGTAGTAGTAGTAGTACTACTACTAGTAATAATAATAGGAGCAACCTCAGGGGCCATCCAGTACAATCCTCTTCTGCCATGCAGGAAATGTACATATTGAAACACCCCAAAAGATGGCCACCCAGCCTTTCTAATAATAATAATAAGAAGAAGAAGAAGAAGCAGCAGCAGCAAACCCAGGGACCATCCAATCCAACCCCCTTCTGTCATGCCAGAAAAGCACAATCAAGTCATCCCCCAACACAGTCTTTCTCAACCAGTGTGCCGTGGCACACTAGTGTGCCGTGAAGGACCTCCTGCTGTGCCACGAGAAAAGCTCTCTGCCCCCCTTCCTCCCCCCCCCTCCTGCTGAACTCCTGCTGCTTGGGGAAGGAGGAGGAAGGGCTGGGTAGTGGCGAAGAAAAAGAAGAAGGGACCGGGGCGCTGCCTGCTTCGGCCGCTTTCCCCAGCCAGCCTCCAATCCGCCATGACTCCCGCCATGACTCTTGCCCCTCGCTCGCTGAAGCCGCGTGGAGGAGGAGCCCGCCCACTGAAGCCCGTCCACCGCTCATGCTCCTCCTCTGTAGGAGAGCTGAGCGAGGAGGGGGCGGGGTATGGCGCGGCCTGTAGGAGAACTGAAGCTTGGGGGAGGGGTAGGGCATGGTACAGCCTGGCTCTGCCCCTCCCCAGCTTCGGCACTCCCAGCAGCTGCTCCAGCCTTGAGGGGACAGTGCCAAGCCAGCATTGTGCTGGCTCTGGCACCGCTGGCTTGGCACTGCCCCCTCAAGGCTGGGGCAGCTGCTGGGAGAGGTGAAGCCGGGGGTAGGGGGCGGGGCATGGTGCAGCCTGGCTCTGCCCCCTCCCCCGGCTTTGGCACTCCCAGCAGGAGGCCACCAACCCCCAGCCATTCTTTACTGTGTTAAGAGTGTCATTTTGTGTCATTTTGGTTGGTGGTGTGCCCCCGGATTTTTTTAATGTTAAAAGTGTGCCGCGGCTCAAAAAAGGTTGGGAAACACTGCCCCAACAGATGGCCATCCAATCTTTGTAGTAGGAACAACAGCAGCAGCAGCAGCAGCAGAAACCCAAGTATGCTCAGTATGCTTTGTAGAGCCCCAAGGGCTTCCTGGAGCACACTTTGAGAAGCGCTGCTTTAGATCCGTAATATTTAAATTGTAAACTATGAGTGCAATGTGCAGCACCATTGGTGACTTCTAACTTCTTTACACCTATAATATTGAGGGTTTAAAACTGTGCCTGGAACATTACCCTTCAAAACGTTTATATCTTTATTTAAACTAACTATAATGCATTTAAGAAGCAGTACCCCTGACTGACTTAAAAAAATTAAAACTTTTAGAACAATGCTTGTTCTTGAGCTAGATCCTTTTGCTGGCTCCCAATACCTAGAGAAGCAACTGCGGAATGGTGGGTCAACATTTATGTAAATCCTATTGATTCAACAGATTTACTCCAGATTAGATTATCATTTCAATGTATGTTTAAACCTTCTCAAGAAGGTTTAAACGAGAAGAAATGTATAGCAATACTTCTGGACTCTTGTTTATAAACACACTGCAAAGACCAATATGCAGACAGATTTTGAGACCAAGGCTGACAAGGAGCCTTGAGCTCACATTCCTTCGCTTGCACTTCCACCTCCCACCTTCGTAAAGAGAGGGTTAGAAATTTCCACCTCAAATTGAGATTAACCACAGATTAGTATGTTTTCCAACCCCTATAAAATGTTTGATCTTAACTGCTTGTTGAAATATGACAGTGTCATAAACTATGGTTTCATACTAACTCATTTCGACAAAACATTTTTAAAATTCATCATTTTGTCTTTAATACAGGTGCCAAAGCAAGATCCAGATAATCCAAAACAGAAGTGAAAGCTTCCAAATCCTCCTTGGAGGCTCGAGTCATTGACAACACAGCCATTGGCTATATACAGACACGCATCTATAAAGAAGAATAGGAGTAATTATGCTATCATGGCACTACCTGCAGCCAAAAAGAGGTAACTTTAGAAGGGTAGAAATGTAATGGAGAAGCAAAAAGGGTAAGAGGAGCTGATAGCGATTGGTTCTGAATTTCCAAATTGCATTAATTTAATCGATGGAAAATTGAAATAGACTAGTTCAGATATTTTTAGTATAAAATGGAGAGAAAGTGATCTTGAATACCAGGATATTGCCCAAAGCATCGGTAATGCTCCACTGTCCCTGATATGAAACTGTATCACACAAAAACTTTTTATGATCAAATATCCACAGAAGCCGATGCTAAAATAAAAACCAGTTAATCTTAAAGTTGTTGCTCCATTCCTTCTTTGTATGTTTATCAGCTTTTCATACTATAATAAAAAAATCTCTTTTACCACATCAATCATGTTCAACATAACCTACAGCTGACATCACACTACTGGATGCCAGCTATATGTTAGAAAACTTGATTTCTGGTATTCGGAGTCCCAAGTTAATGGATTTCCACATCCCCGTGCAAGACTGCCCCAAGTAGAGAGTTGATTTATAGTTTGTATAATGAAACGAATCCAGTGTGAGTACAAATATTAAATAACATATGTATTTAGTATCTTCAGGAGATTACTTGTCCACTGTTATGCCTTCCCAGCAATCTTTCTGTGGCGGCACCCACAACAATACCAAGCATATCTATAGCAGGTTTACTGATAGCTTTACTAGACCATGAGTGAGCATGCAAGCATTTCTGACAAGGAGGGTTCTTTTATACTGCAGATGGCATATTCCTGAAATAGCTAGATGAACAATGGCAGCACTAAAGTTCAATTTGAAACATGTCTACTCAGAGGCATACTCCACCGAGTTCAATGTAATGTACTTACTAAGTATAGACCTTTAGTCTTCTACCCACTAAGAAACCTCACTTCCAAAGCAAATTTCTACTCACCATGGAAGAGAAAAGTGTGTTCACAGCCATCATAAGAGCTTGTTCTTCAAGGGATCCTTTGTTAGAAACAACCTTTCACGGGTTTCCTTATTATTCTTCCCTATGAGAGAAATAATAGCAATGTTTAATGCAATCACACTACTTCTTAGTTTTGTTTTTATTTAGGATTATTTTACATTTTCCCAAATATTCTGTCTGGTAGCTTGGAACCCGGCCATCACTAACTTAAGACACCAAGGAACTGACTAATTGAAATTTTAAAAAAAGCATTTTCTGAAGATCTGGGCACCTGCTTTCTAGTTATCGGGTATTATTTACAAATCATTCACTAGCCTAACACGTGCCATCATTACATAACACTCTGGCAGGAGTCACTACATACCTTCTCTCAACTCTATTTGTTGTTGCAACACTATTAATCAAGCCTGTACTTCAGGGATTCTCCCCCCCCCTTTCCTTGATGCCTGACTATATCTAACATCATATATCTCAAAACATGTTGCTTTCACTCACAACAGAATTATGGAAAAAATATTTCTAATTTTGAAAAAATAGTATGCAGTAACCAAGCCTAGAATTCCACACCTGAACAGAGATGACAAGGAAATTATTGATACAAAGCAGAAAGAAAAGAGTGAAAACCCTGAGTGGTGAAGTTGTTACATATGCCTTAGTCTGGGTAGACCAGAGTGCAGCTCTCTGCTCAGCAACCAAAGTCACTCGGTGACTTTGCACATAATATTCTCAATCCAATTCACCTCTCAGGGTTGTTTTAAAAATAATCTGGAGAAAGGAGACAGCTATGCTTTCTTGAGTCCCATGGAGAAATGACAGTATAAAAATATCAAAATCATATACTAGAACAAGGAAGGAAATTATAGAATTTATTCTGGAACATTGCTGGGATGACATTTACAGAATTTTTTTATCATTCTAAAACACTATAGAGATACTGAGTGTTATTGACTGTAGGCTCTATTATTTTTAATGTGGCAATCTCAGCACACAAATTATTCCTCACAGGATAAGTGATCTGGTGGGAATGAGACTTCTATTTCCTTTTTTCAAAATTAGTTGAACCACAATTGCAGAGCTTTAGTACATATAGCTGACACTCCCCATTATACAAGTGGATTTCTCCAGAAATTGTTCTCAGTGGTTTAACCTTGGTTTGTGATCTTGAGTAAATACACATATCTATGCCATGCCTCAAAAACTATGCTCTTTATTGTTTTGTTAATCTGTATATCAGCAATACTACTTTCAGCCTCTTCTGTTTCAAAACACAGAGTCATGTGATTTCAAAGTCCTTGTTTTTCAGAAAGGATAACAAGACCCTTGCTCAACTCCCCAACCCCTGCACTCAGGTGCTTTCCAGTAATCAGTCATTAACTAATCAACTTGTTTTTCTAAGGTTGTATCCAGATCATTTGCCTTATTTAGCCCCATTAGCTATTATTACTACATGCTTCATTTTCTTCTTGTATGTCCTCCCTGAAATATTTTTATGCTTTTAGAGAGTCATAGCAGTAACAGTGCCCTCCCTCCCTCTCTTCTTTCCTATCTTTCTTGCATGTGTTCTCCAAAGAAATTGAGTACTGCAACTGATTTAGGAAATATTAAAATGAGGGATTGGGCTGATGTACTGTGATACATGTTTCCCTGCCTGTTTTTCACAGAATTGGCTGCTGATAGTAGAAGGAAAAAACGCAGTGTTGTGATTTCAGCTGAATTTGGAAAATATAATTTTGGACCACAATTTCTGTAATCCTTAGGCCAGTGTTTCCCAACCTGTGTGCCGTGGCACACTAGTGTGCCGTGAACGATCATCAGGTGTGCTGTGGGAAATTGGCACTCTCCCTCCTCCTAGCAGCCCCCTCAAAGGTTTCCAAGAAACAAATTGAGCCTCTCCACTTGGAAAAGTTTTTTTAAAACTATTTTACTGGATTTTTCGAGAGTCCCCCCCCCAAAGGAACTGTTTATAACAGCTTCATGACATCCATAGTTAACTGGAAGCAAGTTTCACTCAGGGTGAAATTTCACAAGGGTCTGGAGAACAAGCCCTATGAGGAGCGGCTTGAAGAGCTGGGCATGTTTAGCCTGAAGAAGAGAAAGCTGAGAGAAGACATGATAGCCATGTATAAATATGTGAGAGTAAGTCATATATATGTTGTGTTCATCCAAACAGGCCCAGGTTTCACACTGAGTGTATAAATACTGTACATTTTCAAACATATTAACTACGGTATATGTATTACTGTGTTAGAGTGTCATTTTGGTTGGTGGTGTGCCCCAGGATTTTGTAAACGTAAAAAGTGTGCCGCGGCTCAAAAAAGGTTGAAAAACACTGCCTTAGCCAACCATGCTGGAATCCTCCAGCCAATACTGGAAAGTTGCAACTAGGCCAACCCCATCCAACTTATGGGCCTCCAAACATTTATACTCTATTCTATTAGTACCATCCAGTATGGCCAATGTCAGTGTCCATAAGAGCTATAGTCCAAACAGTTCCCAGCCCATTTTAAAACATGAAAAAGGATCAAGTACAAAGCCCCACATATTTGAGGAAATTCATAAAAAATATATGAAAGACACCAGAGCACCAAGACTATAATAGGTCTGAGATGGAGGCAAGAGAACTAGTCACATAAATAGTCAAACTAAAACTTTGGGAACTAGTAGGGGTAGGGTAGGATGGGGTGGGGATATATCCTTTCAAGCAACCTAGTATACTAGTCACAGTTTGACTAGGAGACTGGGAAAATCTCCAAACAATGTTGAGATGACAAAAATAAGAATATTTGAACCACAAGACCAATCACCAAAGCAACATATATTTTCAATTTCAAATGCACAGTACCCTCCCAAGTGTCATTTGTAAACATGTTCTAAATAATCTGTCAAACAAAAAGTGCACCATACCTCAGTTTTCTGCACATTAGATATTTGTGGAAATATACTTAACAACAGGGGTTCCCAAGAAATGGACCCAATTTGAAACCACCCTTGAATGAAACTCTCATCACTTGTAGGGTGGAAGTTTGATTAACGCTCAGTACACAAACAGCCTCAGTCATTCACAAAAGAAATAACCACAAAACATCTTATGTTGTATGGTTGCCACCTCACAGTTGATTGGGGTACTATAGTGTCTGTGTGCTAAGAAAGACATTATCAGGAATCATTAGAAACTATGTCCTATTCTTTCAAGTCATGAGCATTTCATTCAATAATGTTTCCTGGTTGTAGAGATATGGCAATTTCAAATTAGATCCATCTTTTAAAAACACTCTATACTTAATCTTCCTATCAGAATCATTGGGGAGTAGTGATTACGATGTTCTTTGGGGGTTTGGAATGTCTGGGCTCTCCTCCCCAATGAGCCATATTCAACTTCTAACTGAGCCCTGAAACTCTCTTATTGACATTGGGCCAGCCTCAACTATCTCACAGTTACCATTTTAAGACTACTATTCCCATAATTCCTCAGCCAGCATGCACTGAAGGTTAGAAGACTCTAGCTGTATTAAGGGAAGGGGGTCACCACACACACACATTTTGGACGATTCTCTCCTGTTTTCCAATCAATTATAATAGCCATGGTGTCATAATAGATATGCTTTAAGTGCTGGACTATGACTCCAGAGACCAGGGTTTTGATTCCTCACTCAGCCATGGAAACCTATTGAGTGACCTTGGGCAAGTCACACACAGTCAGTTCCAGAAATCCCCGTGATGGATTTGCCTTAGTTGGAAATGAACTGAAGCCAAACAACAACAACAACAACAACAACAAGCTTCCCTGCATTTTTTAAAAAAACTTGTTTGTTTATTTATTAATATATTTATCTGGGAATCTAAAGTCAGTAAACTAAAACCAATCAAACAAACTTTAACAGTAAATATATTTAAAATAATTAGAAAACTCTAGAAATCATGTTAAACAGTTAAATTTAAAAACAGATTTAGCCTAGAGTTGTTCAAGTAGTTAAAATACTTTAAAGCGAATTCAAATCATGTGCATGAGTTTTTGTAAAATTAATCAGGTCTCAAAGCTTTCACAAAAATTGTGTTTTATTTTGCACTTAAAGAATAGGCATTTCTAGCTACACTTCATCTGAACTTCTAGCTCACACTTGCCATTGTTGATTTTCTTGCTGCTCTCTTCCTTTCTTCACCATTTTCCTGTAACTGCAGATATAGTGCTGGCTGCCTGCAGGATAGATAAAGCTGTTTTTCAGCTACTGACTAAAATATCCCACAGTTCAAGCTTCTTAGCTGCTCATCCACCTAGGACTCCTTAGCCAATCCTAACTCGGCTTCTTGATCAGTTTTGACCATTTGCCAAGTAACTTTCTCATCTCCACATGTCCACTAGCCACACTTGTTCAAGAGTTACAGAGGTCATAAGACGTGGGAAGGCTGACTTAAAACTTCTAAGTTCCCTCTTTTTGGCCTTATTTGAGGTAGTCAGAACTACAGCTGCCATGTTCTAATCCATTTCTGTATAATGCAATAATAGGCTCCACATGCAGTTAATATTTTACAACTTCTTTCAGAAGTCCCATTTCCTGCATTTTGGAATGACTGTCCCTGCCATACAGTGGGATGATACAAACTGAAAATGGGAAACTACCTCAACTACTCTAGTAGCTAAAGGTAATGGTTACAAACTAAGAGGTAGAAACACCTTTACTACTCATATAGATAAATAATAGCCTGTCACAATCATTTGCACGTAATTCAAACTGTGTGTGTAGACCACATCAATAATTCAATTTCCAAACATAAAAACACATATTAGCACTCAAAATTATGGTAAAGCAACACTTTAATGTGAGAATATATATCCCTCCTCCCTGAGTCTGGCGTGAAAGTCCGTGAGAAAGCTTTAGAATAGTCAATAAAACAGAAATAGATGTTTTTCTGAAACTCCCTGCTTTTCTCCATTATCAAGCGGATATTGGCAATTTGGTCTCTCGTCCCTCCACCTTTTCTAAACCCAGATTGTACATCTGGCAACTCTCTCCATGTATTACTGGAGTCTACCTTGCAATATCTTGAGCATTACCTTACTGGCATGTGAAATAAGTGCCATTGTACAAAAGTTTGAGCATTCTTTAGCATTTCCCTTTTTGGGTATGGGAATATAAGTTGATTTTTTTGATTGAATTCGATTTTTTCTTAGTTTTGGTTTGTCTACTAGCCTCTGCTGTAATCTGGCTGAGTGCCTTAGATTCTCATTTGTTTGCTGGCTGAAAGCTCTCCATCTGTTCCAGGCCTCATTAAATTCTACACCTGGAAATAACTGACCCTGTAACTGTAGCTCAGAGTTTCTCCCAGGCTCAAGACCTTGATATTCCCTTTGCAGCAACACAGGCCTATCTAAGCCATCAACCAAACTGCATTCAGGCCCCACATCCTTGAAATTAGGCCCAGGAGACAGACCATCATTCCCATTCCCTTCGGGAACATGGGTAGATGCTATGTTTGATCTTTACCTTTCCATTGTCAAGTTAAGATCCTAGTTAAGATCCTTTTATTTAGGCAGGCTTTTGGTATCCGACTGGCTGTTGAGGATGTGGTTTGTTACCATTGGATCCTGGAATTTTCATAGTGATGTACAGTTGTCCATATTTGTGGATTACACTTTTGCAGATTTGATTACTCTCAGATTAGGTTAATATGTTCTCTTTAGTTATCTATAGGTCCTAAAACATGACTCTTTTGTGAGCCACAAAATTGTGCCAGAGAATCTAGGTGTCCCCAAACCGAGGCCCATGGGCTAGATGCGGCCCTCCAAGATCATTTACTTGGCCCCTGCCCTAAACTTTAGACTTAGGGTTGCCCTAAATCTGAATCAATTTGAAGGAACACAACAACAATAATCCTAATTAGCATGACATCAACTCAAAGCATTCCCATGCTTCCCATTGAAATACTAGTAAATTTGTGTTGGTTGAAATAGTTCTTAATTTTAAATATGGTAATGTTCTTTCATGATTTTTTCACTACAAATAAGATACATGCAGTGTGCATAGGAATTCAATAATGTCGTCCCCCGCAAACTATAATCTGGCCTCACAACAGTCTGAGGGACCATGAACCAGCCTTTTGGTTTATGGACCCCTGATCTAGAGATTCATAGATAGTGGTTCTGTCCTGTTAAGAAAAGTACTTTTTATTTGGTTTTTCCTCTTCTGTAGGGCTCCTCTACCTCTAACATAGCAAATATATAGGGCTGACTTTATTTTTAAATTATGCATTAATTGTTTTAGTATGTGTTTTTCATTTTATTTAAATAGTTTTCAATAGTTTCCTTTTATAAGTTTAGTATAATTGTAAGCTTCCCTGCATCCCAGTTTTGAGTAAAAGGCAGGATATAATGACTAAGTAAGAAAGCAAATGTTATTCCTATTAACAAAATCCTCAAGTCCTACATCTGCTAATATACAAAGCCCAGTGTATGGAGGTCCAAGTCCAAATAACAACCTGATGGAAACAACCTTTGAAAATAACCTATATCACATTAGTGTTCTTAAAAGTTCTGAACAACCAGACAACTGGAGATGAATTCACTTTCCCTGCTAAGTAAATTAGGTCTCTGGACCATAATAAAGATTGATTTGATTGATTGATTTGGACTGGAGATGAGTTCATGATTTACCCTTAACTGAAATTAATATTATTCAAAATGTTGTGCCACATTTTAGGCAGCAAGGTTTCATATGAAATATGAAATTGCCCAGCTGCAAGAGGGAGCTGCAGCAATGTACTAGGTGTTTTTGAAAAGAGAATTGAGCTTCTATCAAGAAGGTACCAGACTTCTTTTGAGCCAGGAGTTGGAAAAACTAAGACCCTATCCAATTTCTATGGATACATTCTCCCTTATATTATAGCATTTGATAACTGCCAGGTGATCCAAGAAAGTGGTATATCAAATTTCCATTATGAGAGTTTTAAATGATTAATGAAAGTAGAAAAGAAAGTGCAACATTGTATTTTGCCTCCTTCTTTTCAATTTAGCTGAAAAAACCATGAGTGGTATTAAGCTGTGGTATATCATCCCCTCTTTAAAGCTCAGTCATAAAAGAGATATAAGAACATTCATTGAATTATTAAAATGCATTAATAATTAATAATTCTTAACAACAAAACATGAACTTTGTGTGTGATGGTCTAGCAAGGATATCATGTAGTAGAAAGCAGCATTATACTTGATATAATGGATTTATTGAAAAGAGCAATAATAGTAACTGGCTGATTCATAGAAAAATAAAATTAGCTATGTGATCCAGAAGTAAAAGCAAAACACAATTGCATGGCATTGTATATAAGTAACATGGCACCAGCATGAGGTAGAGCTTTGAGTGTTGTACTGGAGGCCAGTGTTCAAATGAAAACACATTCTCAGCCCCAGAAAACTCTATTCATCTTGGGTCTGCCACAAGTCTGAAATGACTTGAAGGCAAACATCCTGAAAAACAATAAAAACAACAACAACCCAAACAACACCACACATTGCCACTTTTGTGACATTTCAGCAATCCTAATAAAGATATTGTGCAATGCTATTTTTAACTACTTCAGAGTAAGAACATTTTATGCAAAGTGTACCTTTAATTTTATCTTTGGTAATATTTAAAAATTAATTCTATAACTTTAAGAATCTACAATGTGTGTGTGGGGGGGGGGGGGTTAAGCAGTGCTGAGGTGTTGCTGAATTCTCAATTTCTAGTTAGCTGGAATAGCAAATAGTGGGTATGCTAGGGATTCTAGTCTAATAGCATCTGGAAAGACGCAGGTCGGACCCTGGATCAACAGACACTCTAACCATGTAATCTATAGATTACTGGCATCAGTTTTAATTGCTTTCTAATAAGAACCACAATGTACGTTGTAGTTCAGCCTGAGGCTGAAAGAGAAGAGACTGTAGCCAAAAGTACTAAACAGTCTACTCATGAGCAAGAGTCAGATGCGGAGCAGGAAAGAAAGAGAATCAGGCAAATACTTAACAGGTCTTCAGAGGATGAAACATTTTTAGGGTTTTCAGAGGATGATGGGTGTGGTGATGAAGAGCAGTCTATGGGAGATGGGGTTGGGGACTCACAGAGTTCTGAAGAGGTGTCTAGTGACATGGATTGGAGTAAGGTGCAACAGATACGGGATGTTTGTGAAGAACCTACTAGTAGTGATTCATTTGTGGGATTCACAGGAGATGGGAACTAGAGTGATGGGAATCAGGGTTCTTGCTAGGGTGAATTAAGTCATCACAGAAGGCACATAGCTTGGTGTGAGAGGCAAAGGGCAGCACATGAAGAAGTGCTGGTAGCTGAGAGGAATTATAACAGGGCGTCGGTTCAATTAAATTCTGAGGAAGAGCTTTGAATAAAGGGGGCTTGCAAATAACCATTATTTTCAGCTGGCAATGAGTTGTACTTGCTCTCCAAGCTCTGCCCTTCATTGCTGGATTGCTGCTGGATTGACACTGGCGTTGGTGGGATGTATACTCTCATGCTGCACCATTTCTGGCAGGCATTAGCCAGGGGGGCTAAGGGGGCTCAGCCCTCTCTCAAGGTGAACACTGGTACATTATTTAAACTGTTATGTGTATTTATATTGATCTGATCACCATGTTCTCCCACATTCTTGTGGGATAACAACACAAAAGGTTTGCTAGGGGCTTCCACCCACCCCCCGAATCAAAATCCTGGCTATGGCCCTGCCTGTGTGCTAGATGCTGCTGCCTTTCTGTTTCGACTCCGGACTGGTTTGACTTTGTTTCTTCGCTGGCTCACCTTTTCGGCTTGACCCAGGACTGCTTTGACGACTACGTACTGCTTGCCTCTCCCCCAGTTTGACGACGACTGATTGGATGACGACGTGCTGCTTCTCATTACCTGTGCTTGCTGAGTTTTTGAGTAGTGTGGGTTTTCCGATGATTTAATCCACTTTTTTCTTTGTGTGACTCTTTTACCTGGGTGGTTATGTTTTTGTTTGCCTGAGTTAATTTGCTCAGCTTTTTGGTGCCTTTAGGCAGTTTTGAACAGCTTTTGAAAGCCTGTGACTTGTTAATAAACTTTTACTGTTTACTTTACTGGGCTTGGTTCCTTTAAGGTGGTCTGAATCACAACAGTGTAAGATGCAATCCTGAAGATAATAGAAATACTACACTTAGGCGGGGGAAAATGAAATGCACAGATATAGAACAGGTGACATCTGGCTTGGAAACAATACATGTAAAAGGATCTAGGAGTCTTTGTAGACCACAAATTGAATATAAGTCAACAGTGTGGTGCAGCAGCTAAAAAAGCCATTGCGATTCTTGGTTGCATCAATGGGAGAATAGTGTCTAAATTGAGGAAGTAATAGTTCCACTCTATTCTGCTTTGGTCAGATCTCACCTGAAATATTGTGCTCAGTTCTGATCATCACAATTCAAGAAGAATACTGATAAGCTGGAAAGTCTCCAGAGAAGTGTGATCATAATGATCAAATATCTAGAAGCAAAGCCCTAGTTTAGGGAGCTAAGTATGTTTAACTTCGGGAATAAAAGGTTGCGAGAGGACATGATAGCCATGATTAAAGGATGTCACATTGAGGAGTGGGCAGGATTGATTTCCACTGTTCTAGAGACTAGGAAAAGATAAACCTAAACATTGAGAAGAACTTTGTGACAGTAAGAGTTATTTGGCAGTGGCATATGCTTAATTGGAGCATGGTGGAGTCTCCTTCTCTGGAGGTTTTTAAGCAGAAACTGAATGACCATCTGTCAGAGGAACTTTGATTGTGTATTACTACATGGCAGGGAGTTAGGCTGGATGGCCCATGTGGTCTTTTCCAACATTATGATGCTATAAAGTACCATAGCTGAAAGGGGGCAGATGCACGGATAGGTGAAGCATTGTAGCTGAAAGTGGGGAGGGGCTAGACTGTTTACAGTGGGGAGGCTGTCTTCCTCCACTGGCTACAATATATGCAAATGTAACTATTATATGGAAGGAAAAAGGAAGAGGGGCTGAGCAAGGGCAAGATGGGTGGATGGTATCCTTGAAGTGATTGGCTTGACTCTGAAGGAGATGGGGGAGGTGACACCTGACAGGGAGCTCTGGTGTGGGATGGTCCATGAGGTCACAAAGAGTCGGAAGCGACTAAACAAATGAACAACAACAATTATGTGGTACTTATACAGATGCAAGGCACATTGATTCAAGCAAATATAATATTTTGTGTATATTTACAGTGTTCCCTCACATATTGCTGGGGTTACTTTCTAGGACCTTCTGCAATAAGTGAAAAACCGCGATGTAGGGATGCTCTATTTATTTTAATATTTATACATTATTTTAGTAGTTATACGCTTTTTAAGTCTTTATAAACTTAAAATAAAGTGAAGGAAAGGAAAGGAAGGAAAGGCCCTTCAAGGCTGAAGGGAGAGAGGACTGAGGAGGGAAAAAGCATTGGAGAGCAGTGGCGGCAAAACCCCACAAAACAGTGAAAATACCATGATATATATTTTAAATTAATATTTTTTTGAAATCCACAAAACACCAAGTCTGCAATAAGCGAACCGTGAAGTAGCAAGGGAACACTGTATATACAAATCTAGAAATTTTAGTCAAAAATTGATCCACCAAAACCGGGTCAACTTATCCATAGGTGAATGTGAGTATTTTACCTTAACTCTTATTTTAAAAAATTCATCTCCAAGTAGTGTGGTGAAAGGCAAGAGCTTAATCCATCATGACTGAACCAAAAGGAAACACTGATTCCCACTAATCTTTTTTCTGCAAGGCCACTTCTGGGCATCTGAATGTCTGGATGGGAAAATAGTAGCAGTGGCAAAGAAGGGCAATTGGCCCCTAAGGCAGTGCTGGCACTTTTCCCTCTCTGCAGAATTATCCTCAACTTGTCCATGGGTCATATCGAAATCCTTAATTTGATCCCAAATGTGCTCTCAACTTATACATGAGGTAGATGTATACATGATTCTATTTGGTAAATATGATATTAGAAGAAAACCCTGATGAAAACCATAGGTAAATATATTCAAGGTGAGCTATATGGTTCCTAAAAGTGTATTGTATATTAACTTGTAGTTGAGCTTTTATTCTGTCTTGTTAAACATGACTTGAGCAAACTACTGGAGAGAAGACACACAAAACCATTATTCATTATTCTTTAACTTGTTTTCTTCAGTAGCTTCTAAGGCACTTTAGAAACACTGTGCACTATCTATCCAAAGTTAAGTAACCTTCAGTGGGAAATAACTCAGTACAAACAAGGGAGCTTAAGCATCCTTGCTTATCTATATATTTTTTTCCTGTTTCCATTTGCATTCTCCTGAATGACCATGCTGAAAGAAGATGGAATAAAATGAGGAAATGGCCCTGAAGGAGTACGTTTAAAAAGAAAATAAAGGAGCTGAGAAATTCTTACCTTATGCTAAAATTCACAAAGTCTTAGAAGAATCTTATGCACTGTTAGTTGGGAATAAGCCCAAGTGAGTTAAATGGGACTTACTTTTGAGTAGATATGCATAGGATTGTGCAACTATTTCTGTAATCAGTTTTTAACAGCAGAGTTAGATCTTGAAATACACACAATATGTATACATCTGTGCAGAATGCTTCCTCCCTCACTTATGTCAAAGATGGCAACATATATAACTTTAAGCCATGCTTGGGTCCCACTCTCCCATTTATGAATCAAACTATTTTTCAAGCAACTTTGTAATCTAAACCATGTTTAAATGAGTTGCTGCAGGAAGACAGAAATGTAGTAACCACTGTTATTACAATGTTGTTTTATGGTGTGCGGGAATATTGCTACTGCAGTTGCTAATGCCCAACCGTTATTAAGCTAATCCCTTGTTAGCCGGCCAAGATGATGAGAGGCAATCTTCTTTAATGGGAACTAACAGCTTGGGATCAGATAGTAGATGTCTTTTTTCTGAATGGACAGCTTACCATTCAGACCTCTGAAATGAATGCTCTATAAGGAGGCATCAGGAAAACAGCCATTGACAATTCTCAAATTAGAGAAGGTCTCAAAGAATTACAGGTCTAACTGGACTAGTAACAGTATTGGGGGGTGGGGTGTCCATACGATAGTTCTCTATAAAACTCATACATTATCACTGGGTTTAAAGCAAGCTGCAGGAATCTGTGGATACAATTTTCCACCACTTTAACTGCCATGGGTCAATGCTATAAAATCATGGGAGTTTTAGAGACGCTTTGAGTCTCTCTTTTTGGAGAGAAAAAGCGTATAGTAAATAGTAGTAATAGTTTTTCAAGGTATTTAGCCTTTTCTGACAATGAGTGCTGGTGCCCCTCTGAACTACAACTCTACGATTCCATAGCACTGACCCATAGTAGTTAAAGTGGCGTCAAATTACACTAATTCTACAGTGTAGACATAACCTATCACAGTGTTTTTCAACCTTTTTTTGAGCCGTGGCTCATTTTTTACATTTACAAAATCCTGGGGCACACCACCAACCAAAATGACACAAAATGACACTCTAACACAGTAATACATACAGTTAATATGTTTTTAAATGTATGTATACACTCAGTGTGAAACCTGGGCCTGTTTCAATGAACATAGATATCCTGGCAGGAATGGCAGAATGACACAAACTTCCCACACAGAACTCCCATAACCAAGAGAAAATACTATAAGGGTTTGGTGGGCATTGACCTTGAGTTTTGGAGTTGTAGTTCACCTATATCCAGAGAGAACTGTGGACTGAAACAATGTTGGATCAGGACCAAACTTGGCATGAATACTCAATATGCCCAAATGTGAACACAGATGGAGTTTGGGGAAATTAGACCTTGACATTTGGGAGTTACAGTTTCGGGCTCCCTTCTTCCCAGCCTCGCTCTGCTTGCTTTAACTCGCTTTGCTCACGCTGCCAATTTTGCCGCCATTTTGATCAGAGAGGGCAGCGTGAGCGTGTTCAGGAGGGGAGGGGGGGAGGAAGACGTGGGACGTGTTTGCATAGTAGCGCCCGCACGGGTCATGTCTTCCTCCTCCTCCTCCCCTCCTGAACACGCTGTCCCCTCGGATCAAAATGGCGGCAGAAGCGGCAGAGCGAGGCTGGGAAGAAGGGAGCCCGAGTGGAGAAGAAAAAGTGTTCGGCAGGAGGGTGAAGAAAGGGTATTGGATGTTCCAATTTCCCACGGCACATCTGATGATCGCTCACAGCACACTAGTGTGCCATGGCACACTGGTTGGGAAACACTGACCTATCAGGTGCTTTTATGCATGTAAACAAATATTACAAATACATTGCAAGTCTCTACTCTAAATTCATTCCCAAAAGAACCTCAAGATGACATCGTATACAAAAATACTATTTTCTACAGAAGGACGTATTCCGGAGTAGATATTATAGCAGGCATGGACAAACTTTGGTCCTCTAGGTGTTTTGGAATTCAACTCCCACAATTTCTAACAGCCTGGTAGGCGGTTTGCCCATGCCTGTGTTATTGTGTTGTGAATGTAGTAGTGCTATCATCTGCAGAAATAGGTCATGCTATGCATCTTGTTACTGATAAAAACATGCCGAGTTGAGAAAGTACTTTTTATGTGATCAGTACTGTACTATTTTAAATTAATATATTTTTAAATCTGCGAAACAGCGAGTCTGCAATAAGCGAACCGCAAAGTAGCGAGGGAACACTGTATACTATTTAACTGATGAGTCTCCACAATAACTGTAATTGGATTTAAATGTTTAAATGAGAGGTGGGAAACAAATAAAAAGTATGATTATTCTTGTTATTAGAACCCCCTTTCTTGTTATTAGAACCCCCTAGAGCAGGGGTGCTCATTAGGTAGATTGTGATCTACTGGTAGATCTCGAAAGGCATCCTGGTAGATCTCGAAGGGCATCCTGGTAGATCCCAGGCAGATCGCAGGCACAGTGTGTATGGCTCCCATGCCATTTGTGAGGAATGCTCAGGGGCTTATTATACTCACATTTAGTTGAATTCAGTCTTAAAATGTATTATATGGCTCTCATTGAAATAAATTTCCTAATATTTTGCTTTTATGGCTCTCTGAGTAGTGGGTAGGTAGATCTTTGGGACTTGGTTATTTTATAAGTAGATCGCATGCTGGAAAAGTGTGCGCACCCCTCCCTAGAGTCTGGAGCAACAAGCACCTGAGGCAAAGCACCAAAATCAGTGTGGACAGAGCTATTGTACTGTCTATTCTCCTCTATGGGTCTGAAACATGGGTCACCTATCGCCAACACCTACGACTCCTCGAACGCTTTCATCAGCGCTGCCTTCGCTCAATCCTAAATGTACACTGGACCAACTATGTGACGAATGTTGCTGTCCTTGAGCAGGCAGGGATCACCAGCATTGAGGCCATGCCAGGCATGTAGCCAGGGGGGCTCAGGAGGGGCCTTACTGGTACATTATTTAAATTGTTATGTACATTTAAATCATTATCTGATCACCATGAAATGGGATAACAATACAGGGATGGTCTCAGCCCCGACCCAAACTCAGCCCCCCCCCTCGAATCAAAATCCTGGCTACGGCCCTGGGCCATGCTATTGAGAACACAGCTGCGCTGGGCAGGGCACGTCTCTAGGATGGAGGACCACCACCTTCCAAAGATATTACTCTATGGTGAACTCGCCACGGGTCAGCGCAAGAGAGGTGCCCCCAAAAGGAGATATAAGGACTCCCTGAAAAAACATCTCAGGCTCGGCCAGATTGATCACCCAAAATGGTCCACCCTGGCCTCACATCGGGAGGCATGGAGACGCACTATCCACAATCAGGGCCGTAGCCAGGATTTTGTATTCGGGGCTGAGTTTGGTTCGGGGGGCTGAGACTGGGTGGAAGAGGGTCTACCCTAGCAAACCTTTTTGTATTGTTATCCCAATAACCCCATTAATGTGGGATATAATGAGTATGGTGATCAGATCATGATATAAATAAACATAACAGTTTAAATAATGTACCAGTCAAAGGCCTTTTCACGGACCACACTGAAACAAATTTCAGGGGCCAGAAGCCCCAAAATGGTCCAGCCCCCGGCTACATGCCTGTCCACAATGCTGCGGCCTCTTTCGAGAAGACACACCGAACGGGTCTCGAAGAGAAACGACAACGCAGGAGAAAAACCGCGACTTGGAAACAACATTACCCAAGGAGACTTTCTGCTGTGCTTTCTGCAACCGAACTTGCCTATCTCAGATTGGCCTTTCTAGTCATCACCGCGCTTGTAAAAAGCGTGGGACGAGTCCTTCCTAAGAATCTTCGTTCGCGAAGTAATGCCGAGAAGACTTCAGCCATATGGAGAGGTGGGAAACAAACACAAAATATGATTATTCTTGTTATTAGAATCCCCTTTACAGCCAGCTTTCCATATTTACTGGGATATGGGGCGCAGGACCCCTTATGAAAGTGAAGAACTGTGAATAAAGAAGCTTTCTTTTCAATAGGTGGGCTTCTCCTCCTTATGAGGCTGCCTTTTGCAATGCCTAAGTGGCATGCTGCCCTGCTCTGTGGCCCCTCAGACAGTGAGCATCACCTCTTCCCCCCTCCCCCTCCCCTCCAGGTGCGCCTCCTTTCCTCGCTTCCCATTGGCCCTCAGCCACCGAACCCCGCTCGCGCTCCCTGAAGGGGAGGTGGACACCACCGCCACCCTCTCTGTGTGCGCGCGCGCCTCACCTGACGCCTGGCAAGCCGTGCTGGGTGGGAGGGTGGCTGAGTGAGTGGGCACACTCTTCCCTGAGGCAGAAAGAGGCGCGCGGATGAGAGGCGGCGGCGGGGGGGCTTGGGGAAAGGCGGCAGAGGGAGAAATGGAAAGCGAGAGCCGCGCGCGCGGGAGGAGAGGGTGCCTCGCGCTGGTCCTGAGATGATGAGCGCCTCGAGGTGCGATCCCTCTCCACTCTCTCGCTTTGGCCAAGCGCCACGCCCCTGGCTGGGACCAGTGGCACCGGGGTCACGTGATGCTCGCTCCAACCGCGGGGGGGGGGGGCGGAGAGAGCGAGCGACAGAGGTGCTTCTTCCTCCTCCTGAGAGATGCTGTAGATCAGTGGTTCTCAGCCTGTGGCTCCCCAGGTTTTTGGCCTACAACTCCCAGAATTCCGAGCCAGTTTATCAGCTGTTAGGGTTTCTGGGAGTTGGAGGCCAAAACATCTGGGGACCCACACGTTGAGAACCACTGCTGTAGATTATTGTTGTTGTTCTGTTTATTGGAGCTACCTATGGTGCAGTGAGTTAAAGCGCTGAGCTGCTGAACTTGCTGACCGAAAAGTTGCAGGTTTGAATCCAGGGATTGGGGTGAGCTCCCGCTGTTAGGCCCAGCTTCTGCCAACCTATTTATTTATTTACTAGCTTGGGGACCAGGCGGTGCCCGGGTTATTTGAGGAAGGCATTGTGTGCCATAGTTCGTCTTTGGTGTGGGCCACAGTGCTGTAAGGCAGTGTTTTTCAACCTTTTTTGAGCCGCGGCACACTTTTTACATTTACAAAATCCTGGGGCACACCACCAACCAAAATGACACAAAATGACACTCTAACACAGTAATACATATAGTTAATATGTTTTTAAATGTATTTATACACTCAGTGTGAAACCTGGGCCTGTTTCGATGAACACAACATAGATATCCTGGCAGGAATGGCAGAAAGACACCAACTTCCCACACAGAACTCCCATAACCAAGAGAAAATGCTATAAGAGTTTGGTGGGCATTGACCTTGAGTTTTGGAGTTGTAGTTCACCTATATCCAGAGAGCACTGTGGACTCAAACAATGTTGGATCAGGACCAAACTTGGCATGAATACTCAATATGCCCAAATATGAACACAGATGGAGTTCAGGGGAAATAGACCTTGACATTTGGGAGTTGTAGTTGCTGGGATTTATGGTTCCCCTACAATCAAAGAGCATTCTGAACCCCACCAATGATAGAACTGGGCCAAACTTCCCATACAGAACCCACAGGAGGCCAGAGGAGGTCTCTACTTGAAGAAAGGGAGGTGGGCCTTCCCAATGCATGGCGAGGGAGGGACCACGTAGACACCGGGTGGGGAGGGTGTGTTGTAATTTTGTGCCTTTATCGAGGTATGTTTCTTAGGGTTTTTATACTTCAACACACTAGACTCCCCCCCCCCCCCCCAGGAGGTTCCAATTTCCCAAGGCACACCTGATGATCGCTCATGGCACACTAGTGTGCCCCGGCACACTGGTTGAGAAACACTGCTGTAAGGAAGTGAATTGAAGTACTGCAAGTCCCATCATCCATGGTCCATCCTCCCTCAAACTGCACCAGGATGTAGGGTGCATCTTATTTATTTATTTATTTATTCGATTTTATATTCCGCTCCTCCCTGCAGGCTCGGGACGGATTACAGTTGCAATAAAACATGCTGCGCACAACACTTTGCAGCAGGTAGTAAAAACATAAAAACACAAGACGATTACAAGGTATCATTTCAGAATTACAATTTCTCAGAACTGGACTAGTTGAAAGCCAGTCTGAAGAGTGCAGTCTTGCATGCCTTACGAAAGGAGGCAAGCGCCGAAATCGCTCGAACGTCATCGGAGAGAGAGTTCCATAGCACCGGAGCCACCACAGAGAAGGCTCTCTGCCTAGTTGTGGACAGATGGCAGGAGCGGATTGATGGTACCGACAACAAATTCCGTTCTTCTGAACGTAGTGATCTCGGGGGGAACATACGGGGTAAGGCGGTCCCTCAGGTACGCAGGCCCTAGATCTTGGGGGGTCTGTGTGCCAAGTTTGGTCTTCTTCTGTCATTGTTGGGGGCCTAGTCAGGAAAATCAAGTTGAGGAAGCCTAACAATATCCCATGAGCTGAGGCCTAGTCAGGAAAATCAAGTTAAGGAAGCCTTGTTGTCAATTTTCGGCCTGGTCTGTGATTTATAGGGGCTGCAGTGTTGTTTGGGAAGTGAATGAGGTGAAGGTACTGCAAATTCCATCATTCGTGGCCCATCCTGCCCTAAACCACACCAGGTTGTGAAGTGGGCCATTGGCCCCTTGTTTGCCATGTTTGGTCCTGATCTGTCATTGCTGTGGGCTGCAGTGGCTGACTGCCTGAGACCTTTCATTTTCCCTCTGTGTATAGGGCTGCAGTGTGGTGTGGGAAGTGAATGAGGTGAAGGTACTGCAAATCCCATCATTCGTGGCCCATCCTGCCCTAAACCACACCAGGTTGTGAAGTGGGCCATTGGTCCCTTGTTTGCCATGTTTGGTCCTGATCCGTCATTGCTGCGGGCCGCAGTGGCTGAGTGCCTGAGGCCTTTCATTTTCCCTCTGTGTATAGGGCTGCAGTGTTGTGTGGGAAGTGAATGAGGTGAAGGTACTGCAAATCCCATCATTGGTGGCCCATCCTGCCCTAAACCACACCAGGTTGTGAAGTGGGCCATTGGTCCCTTGTTTGCCATGTTTGGTCCTGATCCGTCATTGCTGTGGGCCGCAGTGGCTGACTGCCTGAGGTCTTTTGGTTTCCCTTTGGTTACCTTAGAAGTGTATTGGGTGAAGGTACTGAACATTCCATTTCCAACAGAAAAAACTGTCAACTGGCTAACTTCAACTCCAGCCATTTATGCCTGCCTCCGGCCCTTCCCTTTCCTCTCTGTGCTGTGTTGGAATGTTGGGAGGCTGGCCAGTCACAGCCATTTATGCAAATAATCCCGGAGTGGCAGCCAATCGAAACGCTGCCACATATTCCTCCCACCGTTTGGCCGCAAACACTGACTTTTATTATATACATAGATAGATTTATTTATCTACAGCTTTTTTACCCCCGCCCTTCTCAACCCCTGAGGGGGGTCTCAGAGCGGCTAACAAAGGCAATCCAATGCCACAATCAATACAATAGAAACCAGTGGTTCCCAAACTTTTTTGGCCTACCGCCCCCTTTCCAGAAATTTTTTTACTCACCGCCCCCCTAGAAATTAATTATTTTAAGAATTTAATAGCAATTAAACAGAAAGATATATGTATTAATGCAGTGGTTCTCAACCTTTCTAATGCCGTGATCCCTAAATAAGGTTCCTCATGTTGTGGTGACCCTCAACCATATTTTCGTTGCTACTTCATAAATAATTTTGCTACTCTTATGAATTCTAATGCAAATATCTAATATGCAGGATGTATTTTCATTGTTACAAATTGAACATAATTAAAGCATAGTGATTAATCACAAAAGCTATTATGTTTGGGGGAGTATGGACAACGGATGATGGGATTTGCAGTACCTTCGACCGATTCAGCTCTGACTTCCACAGACCAGTGAGATCCCCACAAATTACAGAACTGGACCAAATTTGGCACAGAGAACCCACATGACCAACAGAAAATACTGGAGGGGTTTGGGAAGAATTGGCAGTGATTTAGGGAAGATGTACTGTACTTCACCTACATCCGGAGAGAACTGAGAACCCAAACAACTATGGATCTGGACCAAACCTGGCACGAATACTCAATATGCCCAAATTTGAACACTAGCCCTTCTCATTTGGGAGTTGTAGTTACTGGGATTTATGGTTTACCTACAATCAAAGAGCATTTTGAATTCCATCAACAATGGAATTGAGCCAAATTTGGCACACAGAACCCCCATGACCAACAGAAAATACTGGAGGGGCTTGGAATGAATTGCCTCCACCGGGGAAGGCCGCACTTTCTTCCACAATGGCAAGGAGGCTCTGCCGGAGGACGCGGAGGCCTTTGCACTGTAGCCTTTGCACTGCACTGTGTGTGGGGGTCAAAGCGAAGGGGGCGGGGCCAAAGAAGAGGGCCGCACAACCCCTCCTAAATGGCCTATCGTTCACCGCCCCCTTAAAGGGGTTCACCACCCCCCCAAATTCCCCTGAGCCTCCCACCGCCCCCTTGGATTGCCTCACCGCCCACCAGGGGGTGGTACTGCCCACTTTAAGAATCAGTGATATAAACCATAAACACAATGTTAAACAATAGCAGTGAGATTAAAACAATAACCAACAGCAATTAAATCAGAACAATACTCCGTCCGCAGTTTTGAATTGATAAGAACAATAAACCATATCCTCAAATCTGTCGCCGTCACTAATCCATTCCAGTCAAGATATTGCTTAAGCCATTGGGATTTATGGTTTACCTACAATCAAAGAGCATTTTGAATTCCACCAACAATGGAATTGAGCCAAACTTGGCTGGGTACAGGGAGCGGTCGACCCCCCTGTTTAAAGAGCTCCACTGGCTGCCATTTATTTTCCGGGCCCAATTCAAGGTGCAGGTGATTACCTACAAAGCCCTAAACGGTTTGGGACCCGCCTACCTTTGCGACCGGCTCTCCCCCCATGAACCAGCTCGAGCCCTTCGCTCCTCGGGGGAGGCCCTCCTTTCGCCTCCACCAGTTTCACAGACCCGGTTTGTGAATACTAGGGAGAAAGCTTTCTCCTCTGTGGCCCCCCGACTTTGGAACTCCCTTCCGGGAGAGATCAGGAATGCCCCTTCACTGGAAGCCTTTAAGAGACAATTGAAAACTTGTTTTTTCCGCCTAGCCTTTGGAGACTAGATCCCTCAACGCCCGCTTCTTGGATTTCCTTCCCCTTTGCGACTCTTCATGTTTTGGCCCTACTCCATTTACTGTATCTCCCCTAGTTTTTAAACATCTTATATGTACATGCGGCCCGCCCTCTCATCTTCTTTTTTCCTTTTGTTTTAGATGCATTTGTTATTGTGTTTTGTTAGATGTATTCATGTTACTGTGTTTACTGTTTTATTGTGTTTATTGTTTTTCTTGATGTCTGATATTTTGTGATTTGTGGTTTGGGCACGGCCCCATGTAAGCCGCTCCGAGTCCCCTTTGGGGAGAGGGTAGCTACTTATAAATAAAGTTTATTATTATTATTATTGTGCAAAGGCCTGGTCCCAAAACCAAGATTTTAGCTTCTTTCTAAACGCCAGGAGAGATGGGGATGAGCATATTTCACTTGGAAGCGCGTTCCACAGGTGGGGGGCCACAGCCGAGAAGGCCCTGTCCCCCGTCCTGGCCAGCCGCATTTGAGATGCTGACAAGCAAGAGCAGGACCTTCCCGGAAAATCTTAAATTGCGGGGAGGGACGTAGGGGCAGTTGCGCTCCGACAAGTAAGCTGTTCGAACCTAGCAGTTCGAAAACATGCAAATGTGAGTAGATCAATATGTACCGTGATGATAGTACGATAGCTGGTACTGAGGCCTCATGGTGTTACGCAGTCTCCAGAGCGCCGCTTTGGAAATGCTGTTTGTGGAACGCAAGGGTGGAAGGATGCCAGTGAAATAATGTAGCAGCCGCGGGAAACACAAACCGCCACAGAAACCGAGGAAGTATACCAGTGAACGGATTTTCGTTCTTTACTAGCTGACCCAGCCACGCGTTGCTGTGGCGTTGTTGAAAAGCATAATCAAATGACCTGCAACCCCTGAAAGCCATAAGAGAACCGATAAACAAGGGTTTGGGTAACAGATAAGACAAACGGGGAGACGGTAACTCACATCCTGACTTCGCACAAAACTGTAGTAAATGAATTTTAGTTCTTCATTGAGAAATGATAAAGGAAGGTTGGGGAAACACATAACACTGAAGGGGGAAATGGTAGGCTACATCCTGGTTCCCCCAAAACTTACAACACTCGTATTTCCCCCTTCCTTTCTATCCTTCCTCCTAAGCCATCTATGCCCTACCTTCTAAGCCAAAGCACCTCTGTGTCTCACTCCGCCCCCTGTGCAACCATGTGGTCGAACACGTGTTCCCTTCCCTTATTTACGTATCAGTACTGTTGGGGAAACAGCATAGCACCATGAAGCCTCAGTACCAACTATCATACCTGCAGGGGTTGCAGGTCATTTGATCACTGGTAATGCTCAGGCGGGAGGGTAACGGCGCTCCATGTAGTCATGCTGGCCACATGACCTTGGAGGCGTCCTTGGACAACACCAGCACATCTGCTTAGAAACAAGAGATGAGCGCCAACCCCCAAAGTCAGACATGACTGGACTTAATGTCAGGGAAAACCTTTACCTTTACCTATTTTGTTTGTTTATGCCCTGTTTTTTCTCTCTCCATACAGAGTCCTAAATGTATGTTTATGCCCAATATTCCTTTCATATTTTAGAAATATTTTCAGTCCAATCCAATAAGCTTTTATTGGCATATATAACAAGACAGTATACATTACAGTATCTGTATACCTTTATAAAGCGGAATGTTTGTATGTATGTGTGCGGAGGGCGGGAGGGCGGAAGGGCGGATATGTGGCAGCCACTTTCACAGGCCACAGCGACCAGCGCGGGTGATGGACCTGCACCAAACTTGGTACACATAACCCCCCCTAACCTCCTTTACGTCCTGGTGCGGTTCGGGGGACATGGCCCACGGATTATGGGATTTGTAGTACTTTCAAACACTTTGGTTCCCACAGACCACTGAGGCCACCAAAAAGGACCAATACAGACCACACTTAGCACACACAGCCCCCATGACCCACTCTACGTCCTGGTGCAGTTTGGAGGAGGGTGGACCATGGATGATGGGACTTGAAGTACCTCTACTCACTTCCCAAGTTCGCTGCAACCCTAATCCAATCACTGATCGAGACCAAACTTGGCATACATAACCCCTATGACTGCCTTCACGTCCTGGTGAGGTTTGGGGGAGGACTGACAATGGATGATGGGATTTGTAGTACTTTCACACCCCTCTGTTCCCACAGACCACTGTGGCCCCCAACAAACACTGATAAAGACCACACTTGGCACACAGAGCCCCAGTGACCCACTCTACATACTACTGAAGTTTGGAGGGGGCCAGAACATGGATGATGGGACTTGCAGTACCTTCCCTCACTTTCCAAGGCTGCTACAAACCTAATCCTATGACTGATCAACACCAAACCTGGCAAACAGAGCCCTCATGACCCACTCTACATCCTGGTGCAGATTGGAAAAGGAAACTTTACCTCTGTTACATGTTCAGTTTACAGACTTTGTTCAGGAATCTTGTCACTGAAAGGCAACAGTTAAAATCCTGGCAGTTTAAAAATTTATTACTTTGTCTGGGTCAGTATGGTTTTTTTGTTTTTGTGTTAAAGAATCTATAACTTGTAATAAGCTAGGTCTTAGTTCCTGGTTATGTGGGCAGTGCAGAAGAATATGTGGGATGGAGTCCAGCTTTCCTGTTCTACAGTAACAAAGCCTCTTATTACTCGATAGACCATTGAGTGGAGCTGGCATAATATTAAATCTAGTCAGCATGTAGGCCTCTCCTGTATGAGGAGTTAGTGAGCACTGTAATATAAAAGGCTAGGTTTCCCTGTATGAATGGGATTGCCATGTTCATAGGTGATCTGGATTTATAGGCCAAGCTCAGTAGTTGTTTATTATCCCTTCCTAGCAACCTCTTTTTAAATAAGGGTAGAGATCTCTGGTTTCTCTTCAGATCGTATACATCTTAACAATGTAATCACATGAAAAAAAGCTTGTTTGCCCCAAACCATCAGAAAGCAAAAATGTCACTCTCTTGGCCACCAATGTGGATGATTTTGGATGTTGGAGTATTTCAAATTTTGGAGTTTCAGATAAGAGGTGCTCAACCTGGAGATATTTTTAACTGACACCTGAATGGCAAGAGGTTAGAGGACAACTCCTCTTTTTTTTACTAGAATATGGCTCCATATTTCAGGTGCTAATATGAAATAGGTATTTATTTATTTATTATTTATTATTTCGCATTTGTCTGTCCCCCCCCCCCCCCAACGGCTCGGGGCGACTTACAACAGTTCGTAAAATACAATTGTCAGATAACTCATAAACCACAGTAATACCATTAAGATGGAATTACAATTAGAACAGTTGAAGCAACAAATGGAGTCGCGGTGGGCTGACAGTTAGGCGGTGCGAGCTGCAGTCTAGCTAACTCCAAGGCTTGTTGGAACAGCAATGTCTTAACTGCTCTCCTGAATGGGAGAAGGCCCTGGGTGGCACGGATGCTGGCGGGCAGTGCGTTCCACAGGGTTGGGGCTGCAACAGCGAGAAAGCCCAGCGGCGGGTTGCGGACAGATGGTAGGTCCTCACATTTGGGATGACCAAATTTACATTTGGTATTGAGATGTGTTGAAACACAATGGAGCATTTTTATTTATTTATTTATTTATTATTTCAATTTATATACCACCCTTCCCAAGAAGGCTCAGGGTGGTTTACAACAACAACCAACACAATCACAGTAAAAGATTAAAACATAAAAAACAGCTTTAGACCAGAATGGACTATTCAGCATTAAATATTGATACAGTTAGTGAACTTGAGACTCCGTGGCCTCTTGCTGGGCCCGCCTTCGACCGGTTTCGGCCACTGGACGCAGAAGCTGTTGATAGGATAGTTACTGCAACTAGACCGACCACTTGCTCCCTCGATCCGTGCCCCTCCTGGCTGGTGAAAGCTTGCCTGGAGGGGTTGCGTGACCCTCTGTTGAAACTAGTTAACACCTCCCTTGAGCAAGGAGTGTTTCCAGAGGGATTGAAAAAGGCAGTGGTCACTCCATTGCTGAAGAAGCTGAGTTTAGATCTGTCTGTCTTTTCCAACTACCGCCCGGTGTCGAATCTATCGTTCCTGGGCAAGGTGGTTGAAAGGGCAGCAATGGAGCAGTTGCAGTCCTACCTAGATGATGCAACTTGGCTAGACCCCTTCCAGTCCTGCTTCCGTTCAATGCATGGGACGGAGACGGTGCTGGTTGCCATCACAGATAAGCTGCGTTGCCAACTTGACCAAGGTGGATCGGCGCTGCTCGTGTTATTGGACCTCACAGCAGCGTTCAATACTGTTGATTACGATCTTTTGACCCACCGTCTTTCTGGGGCCGGGGTGAGGGGGACAGTCCTGAATTGGCTGTCATCTCCTCCAGAACCGGTGGCAGCGAGTGAGAAGGGGCGAGGTTGTCTCAGGGGGCACCCCTCTTCATTGTGGGGTGCCTCGGGGCAATCCTCTCTCTTTGATTATTTAACATCTATGTCCAACCACTTGCCCAGTTGGTACGCAGCTTAGGTCTGGAGTGTCACCAATACATGACACCCAGCTCGTTCTGGGGATGGAGGGCAGGCCCGACTCCGTACCCGATAATTTCCATCGTTGCCTTGAGGCTGTCACTGGATGGCTGCGAGCCAGTAAGTTGAAGGTGAATCCGGCTAAGACGGAGATCCTGTGGCTGGGTCATCTGGGTACGGGAGAGATCCAGCTCCCAACCCTGGACGGGGTGACGCTTCACCCGTCACCATCCCTCAAAAGCTTGGGAGTCACACTTGACTCCCAACTGTCAATGGAGAAGCACATCTCCACCGTCAGCAGAGTAGCTTTCTACCATCTCCGGCAGGCGAGGAAGCTGGCTCCCTACCTGTCCCGTCACGACCTAGCCACAGTGGTCCAAGCCACGATCATCTCAAGACTGGACTACTGTAATGCTCTCTACATTGGTCTTCTTCTGTTGGTGATCTGGAAGCTCAAGCTGGTGCAGAATGCTGCGGCTCGGCTGGTAGCAGGCCTACCATCTTGTTGCCACATCACACCTGTCCTGCGCGAACTGCACTGGCTTCCAATAGAGCACCGGATCACCTTCAAAGTGCTGGTTTTGACCTTTAAGGCCTTAAATGGTCTGGGGCCAGTGTACCTAAGGGAACGCCTCTCCCCATATAGTCCTTCAAGACCACTACGATCTGACTCCCAGAATCTTCTTGCGGTGCCGAGCTGCAAAGCCCTCCACCTGACTGCAACGCAGAGGAGAGCTTTTAGCATCATTGCACCAGTGTTGTGAAACACTCTTCCTCCTACAATCCGCATGTTGCCCAATCTTCTAGCTTTCCGGAAGGCTTGTAAGAACTTCCTGTTAGTACAGGAATTTGGCCACCAATAACTCCTGGTGTGTGTTGTTATTGCATTGTTTTAGTTATGGATGCCAGTCTCTGTCATCTACTGTGTTTTATAGTGTTTTTATTGTGTTTTAATATTTGTAAGTCGCCCCGAGCCTGCCGGGAGTGGCGACTCATAAGTTGAAATAATAAATAAATAAATATTAAACGCCTGTCGAAAAAGGTAGGTCTTACAGGACCTCCTGAAGGCCTGCAGATCACTTATTGATCGGGTCTCCTCAGGAAGGGTGTTCCAGAGAATAGGCGCTATTGCAGAAAAACACCAAGGTCCTGACGTATTTACTCTTATACTAATATTTAGTCTTATACTAATATTGAATTAGGCATAGTCCATGCTTTAATAACCTAATTGGTCAATCTCTCTTGCAACCACACACAACTGCCTCCAATACATTGTTGCTTGGATGTATGGTACACCCCACTGAATATACACAATGTGGACACACTCATAGATCTATAAGGGGTATTGCAGGCCTTGATGGAAGAGAGAATATGAAGAATATCCATTCTAAAAACTCATTGAATTAGAATTTTTCCAACTTACTTTCGAGTGGCTGTTTGTGACTTAATTGTTCTTAGCTATCTGGAGCCTGATGATCCTCTGAAGATTGGAGTGGGATTTTTTTTTGCTGTGACCAATCTCCATTATAAGCCAGCAGGAATGCAGGTTTATTGCACATGCCATGTGCCACCTTTACAGGACTTCCTGGACCTCTGACATCACAAGGTTGTCACGAGTAAAGCCATCTTGCCTATTTTAAAGGAGCTTAAAGATAAGCCCAAAACAAACACAGAAGGCTGGTATGCACTTTAATGAGGGAGTGTGCAACAGGTTATCTGATCACAGATTCATCATGCAAGTAATTGTTTGGAGAACTGTCTGAGAAGTTCAAAAAGTCAAGGCATGTGATGAAATCACAAGAATCTCATCTATCAAATATAGAACGTGATTTCCGAGATTAAATAAAGGGTGGGATGGGGGCAATGAAGAATAGACAACTCAAAGCCAGTCTTAACAGTTTATTAAGTGGGACCCCACTAGCAAATAGAAAAAGAGTTTCTCATGTTAAATACAAGGGATTTAAATCCTCAACTATTTCATTCTTGGATGCGAGGACAAATAATTATGTATTCTTTCTCTTTTCAAAAAACAAACAAACAGGAGAAATAAATCTTCCTCTGCAATATTCTCCTTTTATCCGAATGTCCCAAAATGTTATGGAGGAATTATTCTGCAGAGAACACAATGTGGATTTTTTTGGGTAAAAAAATATAAATCTCTGTTTTCTGAGCAAGAAACCAATTTTCTTTACAGACATTTTGTTTGCACCCCATCACACATTTCCATGAAGAATAATTCTTCCACAACACTTCAAAACTTTCAAATGCCAGGAAAAACTGCATTAAATTTTAAGTGTTCTCTTATTCTTCCTTTAAGGGTTTGCAGATTGCAGGGAAACATGTGTTTTACTTCAAAACAAATAATTACGAATACTATTCCCATCTGGAGTAAAGGTAAACAATACACAATAATTTTTATGCAAAGGAGAATGTAATAAGGTTTGCTCTTAGGCAACTGAATATTTTTTTTATTTATTTCATTTATTTATTTTCCAGCATTTTTACCCCGCTCTTCTCAACCCCCGAGGGGGGACTCAGAGCGGCCTAACAAACACAGTAAAATACAATATAAAAACCCAAAAAACATTCAGCATTAAAATACATTAAAATACAATTAACATTAACACATCATACACAGTCATTTAAGCTAAAAACAATGTTCCGTCCATAAAAAGAGCATTGAGCCATATCCACTAACTTGCCATTAAAATCCAGTCCAAAGTGCTGTCTTGTGCTAGTGTGCAAACGCCTGGTCCCACAGCCAGGATTTCACTTTTTTCCTGAATGCTAGGATGGATGGAGTTGAACGTATGTCGCTAGAAAGTGCGTTCCACGGACGGGGAGCCACCACCGAGAAGGCCCTCTCTTGTCCCCACCAACCGCATTTGCAAAGTTGGCGGGAGCGAGAGCAGGGCCTCCCTGGAAGATGTTAAGTTACGAGGTGTGACGTAGCAGCAGATGCGTTCGGACAAGTAAGCTGGGCCAGATCCGTATAGAGCTTTAAAGGTCAAAACCAGCACTTTGAATTGAGCCCGGAAGTGGACAGGCAGCCAGTGGAGCTGACACAACAGGGGGGTGGTATGCTCCCTGTATGTAGCTCCGGTTAGTAATCTGGCTGCTGCCCGTTGGACTAGTTGTAATTTCCAAACTGTCTTCAAAGGCATCCCCACGTAGAGTGCATTGCAGTAATCTATTCGGGATGTGACCAAAGTGTGGACAACTGTAGCCAAGGTACGGGCGCAGCTGGCGCACAAGTCTTAACTATGCAAAAGCTCCCCTGGCCACCGCCGAGACCTGGGGTTCCAGGCTCAGCGATGAGTCCAGGATCACTCCCAAGCTGCGAACCTGCACCTTCAGGGGGAATGTAACCCCATCCAACACAGGCTGTAACCCTATGCGCTGTTCAGCTTTTTGACTGACCAGGAGGACCTCTGTCTTGTCTGGATTAAGTTTCAATTTGCTAGCCCTCATCCAGTCCGACACAGCAGCCAAGCACCGGTTCAAAGTCTGGACAGCCTCCTTGGTGACAGGTGGGAAGGAGTGACAGATCTGAACGTCATCTGCGTACAGATAACACTCCAAACTCTGAATGATCTCTCCCAGCAGTTTCATGTAGATGTTAAATAACATCGGGGACAGTACTGAACCCTGAGGGACTCCACAAGATAAAGGTTGCGGAGCCGAACAGGTGTCACCCAGTAACACCTTCTGGGTACGACCTTCCAGAAAGGATTGGAGCCATTGCAGAGCAGTACTCCCAAGCCCCATATCTGCAAGGCGACCCAGAAGGATACCATGGTCAACGGTATCGAAAGCCACTGAGAGGTCCAGCAGAACCAACAGGGACACACTCCCCCTGTCGAGCTCCCGGCGTAGATCATCTACCAAGGCGACCAAGGTTGTTTCAGTACCATGTCCCGGCCTACAGCCAGACTGTGCCGGATCAAGATAATCAGTGTCTATCAAGAACCCCTGGAGTTGCAAAGCCACCACACCTTCCATGACTTTGCCCAAATAGGGAAGATTGGAGATTATTATATATATATATATATATATATATATATATATATATTACAAAGTAACAAATTTAATCAGTGGCACAGGTTAAGCATCCTTTGTCCAGAATTTATAATCTGAAATAGTTCACATGTGTGGCTGAGTTTGTAAAAACTTTCCGTTTTGATTGTTCAGTGTATGGAAACTTTTGTTTCATGCACACAATTATTAAAATATTGTGCATGGAATTAGGCTTTATGTATAAGGTGAATATGAAACGTATATGTGTTCTGTATTTAGGCTTGGGTTTCATTTCCAATAAAGTATATGCAAATACAAATATCTAAAAACCTGGAAAATCCAAAATCTAAAATACTTGGAGTATCAAGTACTGTATTGTGAATATTTTATATACTCAATTTGTTTAAGCTTCCATGAGAGTCAGCCCCCTTCTACACTGCCATATAATCCAAATTGTCAAAGCAGATTGTCAGACACCGAGATTTGGGGCCCTGGAGATGGCACCCAAATTCAGGAACCTTGACAGTCATAACAAAGATACGCCGCTGACCAGCTTGGTGTGACAACGGCCCAATGCCCTGGCGGGAACTGGAGAGCAGGAACCAAGAAAGCGGGAATAGAGGTTTTGAACCACTAAAGAATGTGTATATAAGGGGGAGGGATTTGGTGTGCGGGCACTCTTGGCTTTATTGGTCTGTATGCAGGTTGTAGTAAAATTCCTAGTGATTTCCAGAACGACTCTGCATGGTCATTTAGGAGCGGCTGCAACTGATCGCTCACACAGATAATCCACATTATCTGCTTTGAAGTGGATTCTATGAGTCTACTTTGGCATAAAATCCAGTTCAAAGCAGATAATCTGGATTATATATAGTAATGAACATGGGGCCTGAGTGAACTTTGTCAAATCACACACTTTCATCCTGAGGCCCCTTTCACATAGTCCCTATATCCCATGATCAGCTTATCTCAGGTTTTCTGGCAGTAGAGGTAAAGTTTTCTCCTTGACATTAAGTCTAGTCAAGTCCAACTCTGGGGGATGGTGCTCATCTCCATTTCTAAGCCAAAGAGCTAGTCTGTCCATGGAGCGCCATTACCTTTCTGCTGAAGCGGTACCTTTAGATCTCCTCACACTTGCATGTTTTTGAACTGCTAGGTTGGCAGAAGTTGGGGCTTACGTCGGGAGCTCACCTCACTCTGCCAATTCGAATCACCAACCTTTTGGTCTGCAAGTTCCGCAGCTCAATGGCACCACCAATGCGGGCTCATATAATTCGTTTAAAACCAGATAACCTGGGATCAGATCTTGGAATATTGGGCTGTCTGGAAGGGCTCTCATATAATCCAGTTCAAAGCAGATAACCTGGGATCAGATCCTGGGATATAAGGACAGTGCAAAAGAGACCTGAGAGGAAACACAGGCAAACCCCTCTGAATAAATCTTGCCAAGAAAATCTACTGAATTTCCATAAGTTGGGAACAACTAAAAGTCATACAGCAACAAGAATAACAAAGCAAAATCATTTATTGGCCAGAGCTCACTTTAGTTAATTTATTCCAGTAACATTTACAGCCAGATAAACTTGTTTTAGATTTAGTGGCACATTGTAACTTGTGCAGAGGAACAATATTACAGTACTGATACTTTTGAATGATTTAGATTTCAGCCCAATATTATGCAAATTTATTCAAAAGTGTCTCCAACTTTAATGTTCATTGGCTTTTATAATATTTCTTTATTCAATATAGATGATTTAAAGAGTTGATTTTAACGTGCCCATAACTGATTTTAGTTTTTTTATGTATGTTTACAGTATAGTTTATTTTATGTTGCGGCATTGAATGTTTGCCACATATATATTGTGCTCCACCCTGAGTCTCTTTCAGGGTGAGAAGGGTGGAATATAAATGTTTTAAATAAATACATACATACATGTTTTAAATAAATAAATACATACATATTTTAAATAGTGCATCTTAATTGTGTGTAATACAGAAGACCTACTGCAAGAATCATAATGAAATGAAGACAACTGAAACATGATTTTAAAAGTTAAGCTAAGCTGTCCACTTCAAGAAAGCACAGAAGCAGTAGGAGATATAATCAGAACAGTACTATAGAATATCGGTATGTACTGTCGCCTCTTCCAAAAGTATGTTTTGAGCATGCCTTTATGTTTATGAGCACCACACCCCAGAGTCGGACACAACTGGACTTCAGGTCAGGGGAAAAACTTTACCTTTACCTTATATTTGGAAGGCAAGGAAATATAGAGACAGGTAGGTCTTCAAGCTTTGCAGGAGCATTCCACAGCTGTGTTGCAACAATGAAAAAGCTCTTGTTTGACATATCCTTTTTCCAGAGCTCGAATAGTAGAGATCAGGGACAGGAAGCTGGGCCTCTGGTATTAACATGAGCATAAACATATGTACATATCGGGACAGATGAGAATTGTGTCCTTCCTGTTTAATATGCATCCGTAAGCACTAATAGTCTTGCCTAATAGTGTATTGATCACATAGATAAAGCATACAGAAGGACAAGTCCTGCTGAAAATCTGTTTTCCATATCTCATAAAAGTGCCTACAGATACGAGTAACTGGAAAACAGTTTACTCAGGTACCTTCTACATTGCCATATAATCAGATTATCAAAGCATAAAATCCACTTTATCGAATTTGAACTGGGTTATATGAATGCACTGCCATATAATAATAATAATCTTTATTTATACCCCGCCACCATCTCCCCCAACAGGGACTCGGGGCGGCTTACATGGGGCCAAGCCCGAACAACAGTACAGCAAAATAAAACCAAATACACTAAGCAGCAAATAAAAACATCATAATTACATAACAACACAGAAATACATTGAGCAGTACAAACACAATCACAAAGACAATGGGCAGGATAAAAAGTTAAAATCAGGGGCGAGATAGGAACAGGTTATTTCTAAAGGAGAGCTCAAGAAAACAGGCTTGTAGAACCAAACTTTCCCTGAATGGGGTGGGGATGGGACGGGACGGGGGACAGACGTATACTCCGGTGACAGAAATGTTGGGGGAAACAGTAGTGTGAGGTTGTGTGCCTACTCACCAAAAGCACAATGGAAGAGCCAGGTTTTTAGGTTCACTATCTAATTCGCTACAAACCAGCGTTTTCCTGGTTTGTGGCGAATTAATTCAGGATTGTCCAGGATGTCATCTGGATTGTCCAGGATGTCTGGATGTGCCCTAAGAAGTATGTATGATTTTGGGTGTAGAGTGACCCCACCCTTTAGTTAGTGATGGCAGTAGATAGACAATTGCTTCACATTCCAGTGCCTTTAGTGAAAGAAACTGATGGTCCCACACAATCACTGCTTTATTGAGAGAAGAAACTGGCCAGTGTCATGCTCCCATGCTGATACTGCTTCTCTGGAAATACAGAGTGACTATTGTAATCTTGTGATGATGTGTCTTATTTGGGGGAGGCTGACCAGTGTGACCTCCTGCTGATACTTTTTTTTCTAAAAGAGAGACTGGCTATTGTGATGTCATGGTGATGCAAAGAGAAGTTGGTCATTTATGCTGATCCTGCCTGCTCTTCTGCAGAAAAAAGCTTGGCTATTTGACCACTGTTGATGCTGCTTTATTACATAAGAGTGGTAAGATATGCAGGCTAAAATATCCTAAAGGCACCAAATGCCATCTGATGTGGAAAGCTTAGCAGGTTAGCATTTGGATAAGGGACTACCAATGAAACCCAGGTAGTGTAGACCATATTTCAGAGGAAGGAACTGGCAAAACCATATTTGAGTATTCCTTGCCTTAAAAAATCCCGTGAAATTCATAAGGTTGCCATTAGTTAACAGGCAACCTGGTAATACGCGCACACAGTGTATTATGAGCCTACGTTGATGCCTGAAGGAGACAGACTGCCCATTCGATTGATGCTCCGTGTCTCAGAGACTGCCCAATGTGACCCGGTGCTAATTCTGTCTGTCTAAAAACACTTTGGTGCCTGCCTGTCTCCATCCCTGAAGGACAACTGTCCAGTATGCCAGCCTCCAGTTCCTCACCTGATGGAGAAGACACAAGTCCTAGAACTTTTATATTTATAGTCACCCTTTTATCTAGATGTCATATGTTTCACCTTATAATAATCCTGGGAGGCAAAATATGCAATATTCTCCCATCCATTGCTTTCCATTTCCTGGCTGATGTTGGATTTGTTCAGTCCAGGAGTCTTTCCTCACTATATAATTATAGCATTATGATCTCACTTTAACTGCAATGGCCCCATTGGAGGGTACTTCAAATTCTCAGGCATTTAGCCATCTCGAGGGAAAGCATGTGGTGTGGAAGGGTGCGGGGACTAAATTCTGGGAGGAACTGGGATATTATTTTCCAGTTCCTCCTTGAAATAAATTAAGTGTAGAAGGGCCCTTGAAATCTGCTCCTCCAGATGTTTTGGACTTCAGCTCCCACAATTCATAACAGTTGGTAAACTGACTGGAATTTCTGGAGGTCAAAGTCTGAAAAATCTGGAGGAGCAGAGTTTAAAAAACACCCATGTAGACTTAGGACTTTATCACTTGGGGGGCTGCAAGTGTTGTAGGATGCTTGTGCCCCAGTTGATCCATGGAGCCCCATGCTGCCCATCACACGACACACAATCACTTCCAGCGGGGTTCTGTTGATCAATAGGCGAGGTGGGGCACCAGGATTGCCCCGCTATGTTGCCCATTTGCCACAGAGGCTGGCAAATTGCCCTATGTGGCATCAATGTGATGAGGTCACCACACCCCTTTTACACTGCCATATAAAATCCAGATTATTTGCTTTGAACTGGATTATATGGCAGTGTAGACCAGAGGGTGCTCACACTTTTTCAGCATGCGAGCTACTTATAAAGCAACCAAGTCAAAATGATCTACCTACCCACTACAAAAACATATAACACAATATCTGCTTTGAACTGGGTTTTCTGAGTCCGCACTGCCATATAATCTGATTCAAAGCAGATAACATGGGATTTTATTCAACTGTGTGAAAAGGACCTCAGATAACCCAGGGCTGGCAGCACTTGGCCGGCATCGGGAGCCTGCGGGGCAGGACTGAGCCTTCCTCCAGCCCTGCCTGCGATCTACCAGGACACCCTACGCGATCTACCAGTAGATTGCGATCTACCTAATGAGCACCCCTGGGGTAGAGTCAGCTGGGTCAGGCCAGTCTTCTGTCCCCACACCGGCAGAAAACGCTGCATTTTCCTGGGGGTGGGTGCCCTGATTCAATGACCCCCCTCCCTCAAAAAAGCCTTAAAACTAAAAATTACTTACCTGGCCACCATTACCCTGCTGCTGGCCCTCTCCTAGCATGTATAAATTATGTAACAGGAGAAAGCGGGGGGAGGAAGAAAATCACTTCCGGCCCCTCTTTCTCCTAGCACATCATTGCTACATGCCAAGAGAGGGCTGGCAGCAGGGTAATGGTAACTGGGTAAGTAATTTTTAGTTTTTAAGGCTTCTCTGGGGGTTTGGGGGAGGGGGTTAAAGCCCTCTGAGTTTTCCGGGCTTATGGAGCCCAGCAAATGCAAGAGAGCTGTGCAGACTGCCCCCTCGGAAATCCCAGGACTTCTGAGGTGGCAGTCCAGACAGTGGCCATACTGGATTAGACCCGGGTCTTTCAAGAAGACCCAGGTCTAATCCAGCACCTAATTAATTCAGCACAAAGAAAGGTTTTTCTGCTTCATGCCGAATTAATTTGCTTCTACCTGAGGCATTGTTTGGACACCCCAGGTAAAAGTGCGGGAGCTCGCACTTTTGAGAGCTGTCTGGATGCGTCCTGTTCAAAGCAGATGATGTGGATTACCTGCTTTGATAATCTGGATTATATGGCAGTGTAGATCCTGTCTATAATTCTGAAAGGGTTACAGAGGTGCATAGGCTACAGTCATCCACGCTCTGGTCACATCCCGAATAGATTACTGCAACACACTCTACATGGGGCTGCCTTTGAAGACAGATCGGAAATTGCAACTAGACCAATGGGTGGCAGCCAGATTACTAACTGGAGCTACATACAGGGAGCATACCACTCCCCTGTTGTGTCAGCTCCACTGGCTGCCTGTCCAATTCCGAGCTCAATTCAAAGTGCTGGTTTTGACCTTTAAAGCTCTATACGGTTCTGGCCCAGCTTACTTGTCCGAACGCATCGGCCTCTACATCCCACCTCGTAATTTAAGATCACCTGGGAAGACCCTGCTCTTGCTCCCGCCGACTTCTCAAACGCGGTTGGTGGGGACGAGAGATAGGGCCTTCTCGGTGGTGGCTCCCCGTCTGTGGAACGCACTTCCAAGTGACATATGATCAACCCCATCCCTCCTGGCATTCAGGAAAAAAGTGAAATCTTGGCTATGGGACCACGCGTTTGCACATTAGCACAATACAGCACTTTGGACTGATTGTAATGGCAAGTTGATGGATATGGCTCAATGCTCCTATTATGGACGGAACACTGTTTTGAACTTAAGTGAATATATGATGTATTAATGTTAATTGTATTTTAATGTATTTTAGTGCTCAATGTTTTTGGTTTTATATTGTATTTATACTGTGTTTCGGCATCGAATTGTTGCCTTTATTAGGCCACTCTGAGTCCCCGTTCGGGGGTTGAGAAGAGCGGGGTAGAAATGTTGGAAATAAAATAAATAAATAAATAGACATGTTACTCTGGGCTTCTCTCATTAGTAATCAATCCTAGTCATTCCACCACACATATTTCATTCTATTATAAAAATGTTTTAGTAATAGTTATCACATTTACATTTTGTATTCTATGAGCCATCTACATCAATCATGTATTTGTGGAAAATGTAGTATTTAAATAAAATTGACTATGTGTATATTTGATTATCCTTTTTATCTAGATGTTATCTTCTTCCAGCAAGGCAGATAAACATGGACTTTGTGAATGGCAATTTACATCTCAGTTTGGCAATATCACATGAAAGGGCCTTTGTATCATTGCAGGAACGGCGCATCAATCAGTTCCAGTCTTTCCCACCATCTTCTACAATCTAGGAAGTTTGCAAGCACTTGCCAAAATAATCTTATTGACTTCTTTGGAACTGCAAGAATATATTTGCTTCACTAGTGTTACTAAATTGGGAAAAAAAACCCTTCTTATGGTTGTTATAGTGAGTCCCTATTTTATCATTCTGAATTGGGCAATCCAAGCAGACAACTAACAATATAGGGTTATCTTGAGGTCAAGGCAGATGTCAAGAAGAAGACCTTACATTGGTCTAATAGCTTTAAGTCTACTGCATTTTATTGCAGAGTAAACGGACAAGAGATAACAATTATCTTATTAGGTCGCACTTTAAACCACACACCTTTATTAATTTTTAATAATTCTCCTAATGTGGCATTACTTTTCTTTTAAAAAAGAAATCTATTTTATACGTCACATGACTGACAGAATCAAAAACATTTCTATTTTCTTTTTCCTGAGAATTTTTAAAAGAAATTGTGGGGTTTCTTTCTAGAAAGGTACTACATATTATTTTTACAATCATTCTATGAGGCAGACTGAAAGATAGGAGTTTGTAAAAATCAGGTCTCTCTGTTTGCTTTATGGTGTTTGAAACCAACCTTCTGTTTGTTTATTTATTTGTTTATTTATTTTATTTCTCAGGGGGCTGATTGAATACCCCTGGGAGGGAGTTCCATAGTCGGGGGCCACTACCAAGAAGTGTTGCATCATAATAAGCATGATTCTTCCAAGAACGCAAAGCAATTGCCATGTAAACAAAGCTTCAAAACATTGCCGGAACCTCCCTGCCATGCGGCTCTGCTCATATGTAATACCAGGATAATGATTTCAGAACCCCATTAGCCTAGATCAGTGTTCCCCAAACACTGGTCTTTTGGGTGTTTTGGACTTCAGCTCCCAGAATTTCCTGTGTCTCCACAGCTGTTAGAGATGCAAATATTCAACAAATATAAATATCCTAAGCAAGGCATTTCCACAGACTTTCGGATCATGCTTGAGGCATGCAAAATTCCTAACTGGATCTAGGCCAGGGGTGGGCAATTATTTTTTCCAAGGGGCCACACGAGAGCCCAAAAATATTATGGAGGGCCGCACCTAAAGGCGGAACTACATTCTAATCTACATTATTTATTTATTTATTTATTTACTATATTTACTATATATTACACATAATTAATATTAATATGTTAATATATCAAGAAATATTCATATATTATCAGTATTAATATCATAATTATATTATATATATAGACATTATAATATATTGAAATTATAATATAACATTATATTATATGATTTATTACATTATTATATTATTATAAAATAATTATAAAATAATAATAAAAACCACTAAAATAAAATAAAATTCAAGAAGACAAGGTGCAAACCAAGATGGAATGGCCCAATGGATCCAGCCCAGAGGATGGCAAAGTGGACCCAGCTGCCGCTGCAGCAGAGGACAGCAGAGCAGCAGGCGATCGAAGGCTACAGGCCTCAGCCCGCTCTCACCCCCAGCTGTTCCCCAGCTAATCGCCCTGCTATGGAGTGCCTGCTATCCCCGGGCCTGCAGGCACTCCTGCAGGCACTCAAATGAGGCAGCTTATTTGACCTGGCGACCCAGAAGACAATCAAGTCTTCCGGGTTGCCAGGGCGATCAGCCCCGCAGGTCGCCGCGTGCACTCGCGGCAGGCCCAGATCACCAGGCACTCCAAAGCCACCGCTCCAAAGGGATGTCAGGCACTCCAAAGCCGCCGCGATGGGATGGCGGCAGCGGCACCCCTTCCTCTTGGCCCTGCCCCCGACGCCCTTCTTCTCGGGCCAGACAGAATCGGCTGCCTGGCCGGATCCGGCCCGCGGGCCGTAGGTTGCCCACCCCCTGATCTAGGGTAATCCTGTCAAGGAAATGAGAACAATGTTTGTGTCTACACCAGGCCCGTGCAAGGGGCCAAAATTAAATAGGCTAAACCTCTTGGGGCTGCAGATAGGTTTTTGTGCACCTCACTTTTCAAGTAAAGGTGTAATCAAATGTATAATTAATTAGGATTATTGTTGTTGTATGCCTTCAAGTTGTTTTTGACTTAGGGCAATTGTAAAGTGAGCCTATCACAGAGGGAAGCCAGCTGAAGGGTCTGGACTCCAGATCCCAGCACAGAGAGAAAGAGACAACCTCATCAAATTTACCCATCCTATGGTACTTTCACTTCAGTTCAGGATTGGAGCCCAATAGATCCCATCAAACAACGTACATCTACTTCTGGCAGAGTTCCATCCCTGAACTGAGGTTAAAGTGTCATAATAGGAAGCAGAGAGAACATGGTAGGCTTCCTGTGTTTTCATTGAGAAGAATGGAGGGAAGTCGGGCAGTTATGCTCCCCACCCCTGTGGGATGGGTAAGGGGGTGATGTGATGGGTAAGGGTTGATGCAGACGATGTGGGACACTGGGGCAATAGGTTCCCCCACTGTCCACCGGATTCGCTATGGGAGGAAGCCCTATGTGCCAGGAGCATGGAACTGAGGATGGTGCTATGCTGTTGCTGCTTGAACCCTCTGTGAGCTACATCAACTCTTTGTGTGGGACACATCCAGCCCCTGGGCAACATGATGTGCAGGCCTGGTCTACACTGTAGAATTGTAGGCATTTTCTACATTCTCCATGATTCTATGATATTTTTGGGCGACCCAGAACTACATCAATTTCAACAGGGTTTACTATTATATATGGTTCCATGTATGCACACGAAATCCAGGAATGTATCCCCCATGGATATAGGGGGCATACCATAAATAACTCTAACATATATCTTTGGGGTCCTCTTCGTATCCATGCCACATTTCAGCTATCTAGCTTAGACTATGAATGAATGAATGCATGAATGAATGAATGATATAGGCAGGCAGTTTTCTTTATCTTACTGTCTCACTCATTATATGTTAAGGAATAAAAGTGTCATAATACTAAAGTACTGTTTTTCCGATGATGATGATGAGAACCCCTTGGAATATAAAAATTGTTAGAATGACTTCCAAATTCCCACTTCTAATGTTTTGGAAATAAAGAGTATTTATAATATCTAAAATATATGTTAGTGTAAATGTTATAAAGTGAAGAAAAGGACCGTAGTTATTTCCCCATTGGCCCGCAAAGCATCATATCAGACATAACTTGTAGAATATTGTTTCCACATAGGATGTTTCTCTCTTTTTGGACCAATCCACTTTAGGACAATTACTCATCTACAGGTCTGGAGGCAGAGGAAACCCCAAAAGACCAGTGTTTGGGGAACACTGATCTAGGCTAATGGGGTTCTGAAATCATTATCCTGGTATTACATATGAGCAGAGCCGCGTGGCAGGGAGGTTCTGGCAATGTTTTGAAGATTTATCATTGTTATATTTATATATTTAAAATATTATTATATTTTTAAAATTTCCATGTTGATTAATATACATTTCCTATTTCAAAACAACTATATTTGAATTTCTTTTACAGGAGTATGATTGTAATCATATATGCTTTTATAATAATACATTTCAATTAGAAAACCATAGAATGGAAGAAATGAGGAGAAAAATAGCTGACCTGAAAATGGGATTGATACTGAAAATGATTTATTTCCCTCTCTGGCTGATTTATTTACTTCCCTAAGCTTTATAATGGACTCCTGGCTGTTTATCAATTTATGTTTTCTACATTTTTGGTACTCTAGAGCAGTGCTTCATAAATGTCTTCCTTTTGTGACCTCTTTCTGCCTGAGAAAAGTTTTTGAGACCTCAGATATACAAGTATACAAAATAGGAATAAAAATCAATCAATCATTTACTGTATTGTCCAAGGCTTTCATGGCTGGAATCACTGGGTTGTTGTAGGTTTTGGGGGCTGTATGGCCATGTTCTAGAAGCATTGTCTTCTGACATTTCGCCTGCATCTATGGCAGGCACCCTCAGAGGTTGTGAGATCTGTTGGAAACTGGGAAAATTGGGTTTATATATCTGTGGAATGTCCAGGGTGGGAGAAAGAACGCTTGTCTGTTGGAGGCAAGTGTGAATGTTGCAATTGTCCACCTTAATTAGCATTTGATGCCCTGACATTTTTTTAGGTGAGACTTGTTACTGCCTGAGGGAATCCTTTGTTGAGAAGTGATTAGCTGTCCCTGATTGTTTCTTGTCTGGAGTTCCCCTGTGTTTGAATGCCATTCTTTATTTACTGTTATAATTTTAGAGTTTTTTTTTTTAAATACTGCTAGACATATTTACTGGCATTAAATCAGCATTTGCTAGGCCAGTGTTTCTCAACCAGTGTGCCGGGGCACACTAGTGTGCCGTGAGCGATCATAAGGTGTGCCGTGGGAAATTGGAACCTCCAGGAAAGGGGGGGGGGGAGAGTCTAGTGTGTTGAAGTATAAAAACCCTAAGAAACCTACCTCGATAAAGGCACAAAATTACAAACACCCCCCTCCCCACCCGTCGTCAACTTGGTCTCTCCCTCTCTATGCATTGGGAAGACCCGCCTCCCTTTCCCCAAGTAGAGACCTCCTCTTGCCTCCTGGGGGTTCTGTGTGGGAAGTTTGGCCCAGTTCTATCATTGATATAGGTGGACTACAACTCCAAAACTCAAGCTCAATGCCCACCAAACTCCTATAGCATTTTCTCTTGGTTATGGGAGTTCTGTGTGGGAAGTTTGTGTCTTTCTGCCATTCCTGCCAGGATATCTATGTTGAGTTCATCGAAACAGGCCCAGGTTCCACACAGAGTGTATAAATACATTTATAAACACATTAACTATATGTATTACTGTGTTAGAGTGTCATTTTGTGTCATTTCTGTTGTTGGTGTGCCCCAGGATTTTGTAAATGTAAAAAGTGTGCCACAGCTCAAAAAAGGTTGGGAAACACTGTGCTAGGCTTATGTCTCCCTTTATGAAGTAATACTGAATCATCTTTTCCTGAGTCCACTGTAAATATTGCACATTGTTGCTAACAGATTCATATACATTTCTATGTAACATTCAGAAATCTTTTACTGCTGCCAAACCTTTCGTCACCCCAATAGTGAGGGAAGGGGACTCCATTTGGGGCCGAGACACACAGTTTAAGAAGACGTTAAGAATTTGCTACGATCTACTTGTTGAGGATTGGTTTGTGGATCAGTGTACCCTTAAGATACCATGTTTTTCAGAATTATAGTCCAGCACTCAAACCATTACACCATACTGGCTTCCCAGTTCTGTATTGTGGACCCTCAGTTCTCCAGATGCCCAGGAATCCCCCTTTTCTGGTAAAATAAAATAAATCAAGAATGAACTGCCTCTATAGATTTGCATGTCACAATAAATGGAAAAAGCACACATCCACAGTACAAATATCTCTTCTTCTTTGAGCTGGTTCTGGGTTTTAGGGAAGAGATATATGTCTGTTTATTTTCTTTTTTCCTTCCTCCATTTCTTTTTATTTGTGTGCATTTTTGGCAATGCATATAACACCCTGAAAGTTCCAAGAACAGAAAACTAGTTTCCGAACCTGCTCCAGTGTTGCCCCTGCAGTAATATTGAAGTAGAATCTACCTTACATGTATTCATTAATTGTGATTACTAGCAAGGGGCTAAGGATTACCTAATGTATATACTCATCTATAAGTTGAGGGTAGGTTTGGGGTCCAAAATGATGAATGGGTGAATTGAGGATAACTCAGTGGAGAAGGGAAATTATCAGTGCCAGCACCTCCTTGGGGCTCATCCAAGGAGGTGTTTCACATGAGAGATTAAAACAGGTCAATGTTTTTTTAAAGGCTCTCCCGGGATAGACTGAAATCTGGCCTTTTGCCACTCTATTTAAAAAAGAGATTGGTTCCTTATTTTGATCCGAGCTATGATACAATACACTGACCAATGGCTAAGTCAATCTAGGGGGTTTTTTGGGCTGGTTTTCATCTATTATATAAATGGGTTCACGTCATGTGATGTATACCTCAAACAAAGAAACCTTACAACGCAGAAAAACAATACTTGCCAACAGAAATAGGCCTCAAGCAAGGTACGTTAGTAGCAAAGAAGCTTTCCCCCCCAAAACCTAAAAGGCCCCCAAAACAACGAGTAAAAATAAAACTACATTTACCAGCATCCTCCGGGGCAGCCAAAGACTCACCCAGCCTCTACATTCTGAACAACATGATTGGCTGCCAATAAGGGCGGATTTGCATAACTGCTGCACTAGCCAGCCAACATGAAAATTCTGATCCTTAATAAACTGCCAAAACAAAATAAGGAAAAGGCCTCAGCCAATCCCCAACACAAACACCCAAATCACTTCCAACCGAAAATTTACACCCCAAAAAAACACAGACCACGCCCAAAATTGACAGTAAGGCTTCATTAACTTGATTTCACTAACTAGCCCTCACTACTGGGAAGCTGTTTACGCTCTAAATTGACAGTAAGACTTCATTAACTTGATTTCCCTAACTAGACCTCACTTACTGGGAAGCTGTTTACGCTCTGAATTGACAGTAAGGCTTCATTAACTTGATTCTCCCGACTAGGCCTCAGCTCATTGCACATTGTGTATGGCCTGAATTGACAGTAAGGCTTCATTAACTTGCTGTTCCTAACTAGGCCTCAGCTCATGGGACATTGTGTATGGCCTGAATTTACAGTAACCTACCTTGGCACACAGAGCCCTGACCATGCATGATGGGACTTGAAGTACCACCATGGAAAATGGGATTTGTAGTACTTCAAAACCCATCATTCCCCACAGACCACTGTGGCCCAGAACCAAGACCAATAAAGACCCAACTTGGCACACCATGCCCCCCATGACCCACACTCCATCCAACTGCAGTTTAGAGGAGGGCACACCGTGGATGATTGGACTTTCTCGCATCTCCTAAAAAGGGCACAGCAACGCGTGCCGGGTACAGCTAGTATATATATGAAATGCTTGTCAATTCATGGTTGCAAATTGTGTATTTGTAAATGAGTATATATATATGAGTATATAAAGTAATATTGTCAATTACACATGCCCCTCCCCCCACATTTGAGGATTTGAGTTTTGCAGATTTTATTATTTGCAGATTTCATTTATATAACATCTCTAAGAAACTCTAGGTCCTCCAGGATGATTCTACAGTCAACTTTGGTGGAAATAGAACATAGAATCATACTGGAGGACCTAAACATGTTCTTTCTCTCCCACTTTTCTTAAGAAAGCTGTTTATTTGTACTTTTTCACTTTCATGGGAGTGCTATACTTTTCTCTGAGACTGAGATGGTATGACTTACCAAGGATCACTAAGTGGATTTCTGTGGCTGAGTGGGGATTCGAACACAGGTTTCTAGAGTCATACAACCTCATCAGATGGGCTAATTTGCCCACCATACACCACTTTTTCTCCACTTTTGCCACATTACACAATGCACAGGGACTTCTGGCCAAGCTCTGTGCCAAAAGGAGAGAGCAAATTGCACATGTTACTACTACTGCAACACTAGCACCTTCCTGTGATGCTTTTGTAGCAACGGAGGAAGCTGGGCAGCCTCACTTCTGCCCATGGGATGGTGGTTTAGGTAAGTCGGGGTGGAGCAATGGGTTCACCATGCTCCCCGCCAGGACCCAATGGATTCACCATGATGTATAGAGAATCCATAGCCCTTTGTGATGAGATTCATAGCCCAATATCCAAATCATTATTTTTCTTGAAGACTTTGATGTGATTGGGATGCCCATACAGTTCTCAAAGTGCTTCCTTGTGCACATGAATTATCTCCTCTGGGAAAGGCAGAAAAGAAATTAAACACATGAAAATATAATTAATAAATTAGAAAATATAACTGACTCCAATGCAAGAATCTCCTTAGGCAAAATCATTTTCAATCCTGCAGCATTAGCGAGACTATTTATTTAGTCAAGTAACTTACCAAATGTTGGCAATGACAGAAACAATAACAGAGCTTCAGGAAGTAACTGGAGTGGGAACAAGTTATACCTTTCTCTTCAATGCTGGGCCTTTAGCCATGAGGGCCTGAAGGGTTTGCACCAATTGAATAATTGATACATAATCCAGCTCCACTCAATGTCTGCTGATTCCTACCTGTTGAGTTTGGCTCTCAGTGCTTCCATTTTGTCAACAGGAAGAGCCACATTTCCAGAAGTGACTTCATTATCTGAACTAGAGCTGTGTGGATGGCAGGCATCAATGCTTCAGTAAAGCTCTGGTGATGAGGCATTTAAGATTGCAACTATGTGTTGTCAACTGAGGAGACCTTATCAGTAGTCTTTCATTTATCTAAGAGCCTTATAGATATCTCTTACCAGGTCCTGATGAAGCCCCTGGTGGCGCAATGGATTAAACCCTTGTGCCGGCAGGACTGAAGACTGACAGGCCAGCAGTTGGAATTTGGGGAGAGTGGGTTGAGTTCCCTCTGCCAGCCTCAGGTCCTCATGTGGGGACATGACAGAAGCCTCCCACAGGATGGTAAAACATCAAACATCTGGGTGCCCCCCCCGGGCAACGTCCATGCAGATGGCCAATTCTCTCACATCAGAAGTGACTTGCAGTATCTCAAATCGATCCTGACACACACACACAAAACCACAAAAAAACCAACAACAAACAAACCCAGATCCTGATGAATTTGCAGCCAGAAGATTTTATATCAGTGGGTCATGAAACCAATTCCAGGTTTTATTTGAAAGGAACTATCCAAGGTGCCGATCTATTTTGGAGATAGAGAACTCACCACCGTGGATAACAACTTCAAAGTTCAAACTAAATGTCTGTCCATGCACATACAAATTTGTGGTTTTAATAAAAAGTTTTTCTCCTCCAAAAACAAGGCAGAGTACATGGAATTTTAGAGTAGGGTTGTTTCCCCTAAAAGTGCAGTTCTCCCATGGGTTGGGGGTAATGTTTGTTATTCTTGTTTGCCCAGACCACAGAAACAGATTTGGAGACACATAATCTCAAATTCTGATCTATAGTGCTAGAGTTTAGATGTGTGTTCTGCACTAGAAATGGGCACAAATATTGTAGTATTTTGAAAGTGGAACATTGCTAGTGAAATTGGTCTTATTTTTGTAATTTTCTTCTGAACAGCCAAGATACTGAGGGGCTCCGAAAGTATTCGATGTTGGGGATGCTGAAACTGCTATTAATTTTATTAATTTGGATGCTTGTTAATTCATGGTTGCAAATTGTGTATTTGTAAATAAATGGGCATTGAACCCAGTAATCTCTCACCCAAAAGAAAATCCCCAGTACAACCCTGAGCCTGTTTACATAGAAGTAAACGTGAGGAGAGTGGGAATGCACTCACAAAAAGATGTTGTCTCTGAACTTTAAAAAGAACTAGCTGAGGACCCGGCGGTGCCCGGGTTATTTGAGGAAGGCATTGCGTGCCAAGGTTGGTTCCTATTAGATGTTTATATGACTTGCAGTGGTCTCAGGAACTTAGTGAATGTACTGCAAGTCCCATTGGCCATGGTCCATCCTCCTCCAAACAGCACTAGAATGTAGAGTGGGTCATGGGGGCTGTGCTCTACACGTCCAGCTGAGGACCCGGCGGTGCTCGGGTTATTTGAGGAAGGCATTGTGTGCCAAGGTTGGTTCCTATTAGATGTTTATGTGGCTTGCAGTGGTCTCAGGAACTTAGTGAAGGTACTGCAAGTCCCATTGGCCATGGTCCATCCTCCTCCAAACAGCACCAGAATGTAGAGTGAGTCATGGGGGCTGTGTGTGTCACATTTGGTCTTGATCATTCTCTGGATGAGGGTTGCAGTGGTCTCTGGAAGTGAGGGAAGGTACTGGAAGTCCCATCATCCATGGTCCCCCGTTCTCCAAACTGGATGAGGGTGGCAGCGGTCTCAGAAGGTGAGTGAAGGTGCTTCAACTCCTATCATCCGTGGTCCGTCCCACTCAAAACTGCACCAGGATGTAGAGTGGGTCATGGGTACTCTGTGTGCCAAGTTTGGACCTGGTCTGTGATTTGTAGGGGCTGCAATGTTCTGTGGGAAATGAATTGGGAGAAGGTGTTGCAAATCCCATCATTTGTGAGCCATCCTGCCATAAACCGCAGCAGGTTTGTAAAGTGGGCCATTGGGCCTCTGTGTGCCAAGTTTGGTCCTGATTCGTCATTGGTGTGGGCCACAGTGCTCTAAGGAAGTGAATTAAAGTACTGCAAGTCCCATCATCCATGGTCCATCCTCCCTCAAACTGCACCAGGATGTAGGGTGCATCTTGGGGGGGTTCTGTGTGCCAAGTTTGGTCTTGTTCTGTCATTGTTGGGGGCCTACTTCAATACACGACAAAGTAATCATTGTTGGGGGCCTAGTCAGGAAAATCAAGTTGAGGAAGCCTAACAATATCCCATGAGCTGAGGCCTAGTCAGGAAAATCAAGTTAAGGAAGCCTTGCTGTCAATTTCGGGCCTGGTCTGTGATTTATAGGGGCTCCAGTGTTGTTTGGGAAGTGAATGATGTGAAGGTACTGAAAAATCCCATCATTCGTGGCCCATCCTGCCCTAAACCACACCAGGTTATGAAGTGGGCCATTGGTCCCTTGTTTGCCAAGTGTGTTTCTGATCTGTCATTGCTGTGGGCCGCAGTGGCTGACTGCCTGAGGCCTTTTCTTTTACCTCTGAGTCACCTTCAAATGTTTGAATGTGGTTGGCCAATCGGAGTCCCTTATGCAAATTCCATTTCAGTGGCAACCAATCCCCTCTGTCTGGGGCCGTAGAATGTTGGAGTTCTGAGGCTGGCTAATCAGAGCCCTTTATGCAAATAATCCCACAATGGCAGCCAATCGAAACGCTGGCACATATTCCTCCCTCCGCACCACCGCACCACCCACTGCCCGCAAACACTGACTTTTATTATATACTGTACATAGATGAGTGCAGGAGATCATGTAAAATCATATGTAGGTTCCAGAATTTTGGGGAAAAAAAGTTCTTTCTTATGTAAACATTTTTCTGTATTCTGGGGTGTGGGGTGGGGCGCATTTTCTAAGTTCCAGTCCATTGTTAGATATGTGTGTCTTGTCTTTTTGCAATAATCCCTCAAGCCCTTTTATGTTCCATTCATGTTTGATTTCAAACACTATTTGCAGCTGAAACGTTCTTTAAATTATTTCATCCCTGTAGTATATCCTGGCACTTGGACCATTCATGACTTTTTAAAAAGCAGTAAAAGATATTGAATGTGACATTGTTCTTCTTAGCCTGGCAAGCTGAGCTCATCGTGTCTAAGGCAACTAGCAGGGACAAGCCAGTCTGTGTAATTATGAATGAATCAATGTTTTTGCCCTCTCCTTTTCTGCCACTGCATCCCATGAAGCTTAACCAGTAACCATTATTCAGGCCTCTGCCTTTCTTTGTTGCCTCCCTTCAGAGATGGGAAGTGGCATTCAATTTGCTGAAGCTGCTTCCCTGCCATCTGGCAAGTCTGTGAACATACCTTCCCAGACTTGATAATAGGTAAGTCTCCTTGAAGGAAGCAGACTATAAATAGGATTCCTTGATGCTGTATAATCTTCTTACAGGGAGTTTTCACTTGTTCATTTATTCCATCTTTGTTGGCTGGGCAGAGTAAAATTAGAATGCAAAGGAAACAAACTAAAAAGGGAAACCTTTTTTGGCAAGCTGGTGTCACTTGAGAATAAAGAGAGCAAAAAGATGCACAAGAATGCACATTCCAAAAATGTGACATTGTTGTTATGTACCTTCAACTCAACTCTGGTTTATGAGAACCTTTTCCAAAGGTTTTCAGGTTAAGATGTAACGACAGGAGGTTTGCCACTGCCTTATTCAGGTGGAGATTGTGATATCTGCCCAAGGTCATTCTGGAGATTATCACGGCTAAATGGGGATTTGAACCCTGATCTCCCAAAGTTGCAGTGAACTGGCAGTATCACTAGTACATTTTTCCTTTCCCACATCCCCCAGAGTTTTATATTTTAAAAGTTCTTGATTTATTAATGGTGATTAATGTATAAAACGATTACAGTCAGGCCTCTGCATCCACAGATTTTGTATTCACAATTTAACCATCCAAGGGTTAAAAATACTCGGGGGAAGCAAACCCTGATTTTGCCATGTGCTGTGGTAAAGTGTAGGCATACCTTGCTGTAGCCTTCCATGATTTCACAGATCCTCTGGCTCTCCTTGGCACTCATTGAGTTGTCCTATCTATCTATCTATTCTATTCTATTCTATGTATATAATAAAAGTCAGTGTTTGCGGCGGTGCGGAGGTACGGTGGTGCGGAGAGAGGAATATGGGCCAGCGTTTCGATTGGCTGCTACTGTAGGGTTATTTGCATAAAGGACTCTGATTGGCCAGCCTCAGAACTCCAACATTCCACAGCCCCAGACAGAGGGGATTGGTTGCCACTCTTCCGCCAGGCTTTCGGGGACTGAACTGGATGGATGGCAGAGCCTTCTACGGCTCATATCTGCTGTTTTAATCTGATGTATCTATGTATTTTAAAGGATGTAGGTCGCCACTAAGGGCACCATTGGTGATTGGGCCTCAGACTCCAACATTAAAGTATTATTATTATTATTATTAAATGGTATTTGCATAAAGGACTCCGATTGGCCATCCACATTCCAACATTCTAAGGTGACTCAGAGGGAAAAGGAAAGGCCTCAGGCAGTCAGACATTGTGGCCCACAGCATTGAGGGATCAGGACCAAACTTGCCACACAGGGGCCCAATGGCCCACTTCACAACGTGACCCTCACGCAATGACCACTACAGACCAAAATTGGCACACAGAGCCCCCTTGACCCACTGTACACCCTGGTGCTGTTTCAAGGAGGATGGACCACAGATGATGGGACTTGAAATACCTTCACTCACCTTCCGAGACCGCAAAGAATGATCAAGACCAAATGTGACACACAGAGCCCCCATGACCCACTCTACATCCTGGTGCTGTTTGGAGGGGGATGGACCATGGCCAATGGGATTTGCAGTACCTTCACTTAGTGCCTGAGACCACTGCAAGCCACATAAACATCTAATAGGAACCAACCTTGGCACACAATGCCTTCCTCAAATAACCCGGGTATCGCCGGGTCCCCAAGCTAGTATTTTATATAAGGGATTCCATGTTACTGCACTACTGCATACGAGATGAGACTTCAGATTTTGGTATCCATGGGGGCAGAGGAAATCCTAGAACCAAAAGAAAGCAGTTTCTGAAAGCCCATTGTCATATGTTTATGGTAGGGTTTGTTTTTTTTTAGCAAGAAGCAAGAGTCAACCCACAGTCTATCTCTGACATGTATAACTGTCATTCAAACTGTGAATGAGCTGAGATGTAACTTGGTGAACCCATTTTGAGTCCTCTTTTTAAACGGCATTGGGAAATTAACCCACTATTGTCCAGATTGATGTTGACCATTTTGCTTATGATTTGGTTGAAACAAAAAGTTTGAAGGGTGGCACCATTCCTACGCCCTCCACAGCCCAGTTCCTAGAATATAAAAACAATACTCAGTATTGACATGGTGAATTATAAATATGGAAGTCTAATTTTTGTCCTCCTTTGGCTGCTCAATATCCCTCTGAATACCATTTCCAAATAATTACATCCAAATCAGGTCACTGTGAAAGTCTCTCTGAAAGTCATTGATGGGAATATTATAACGTTGCTAAATTATGACTTCTATTTACAGCACTTTCTTTTTGAAGTTGTCTGCATGCACTATCAAGGGTTCTCTTGGAGTTATTTTCTGTTAATTAATTCTGCTGGGAATTAAATGGAGGGAAGAGAAAGAACTGGCACTAACATTATGTATTTACATATATTTTATACCAATCACATGAAAGAAGACAAAAAACCTATTAATATGTAATCTACCATGACTAAAATGTGAGGTCCTGAACAATGTACAGACTGAAATGACATCTCTGAAAACATCCATAGGGTTTAGGAATTGTAGTTTTATGGATTTGCAAGCATTTCATACAGACAAAGCACATTTCAAATATGTAGTGATCATTGTCAGGTTACATAATAGAATAGGAAAGTATAACCTTGGTCCTCTGGATAATTTGGACTGTAAATTTCAGAACCTGCAGCTGGGCTGGGAAATGATCAGGGATTCTAAGAACTGAAGTCCATTGCACTGGAGACTTGCTGTCTACTGAGGATTAGCTCCAGGTACTTTCATGGATTCCAAAAATGTGAATGCTCAAGTCCCATTGTATACAACAGTGTAGTAAAATAGTGTATCCTGTATAAATGCTAAACTATTCAAACATATACTGGGGAGAGCCTGAAGATCTCTTTTTCCCCTAATATTTTCAATCCATAGTTGGTTGAGGACCTCATCACATTACCTATGGCAGTGTTTCCCAATGAGTGTGCCGGGGCACACTAGTGTGCCGTGAGCGATCATAAGGTGTGCCGTGGGAAATTGGAACCCTGGGGGGGGGGGGGGAGGTCTAGTGTGTTGAAGTATAAAAACCGTAAGAAATGTACCTCGATAAAGGCACAAAATTACAAACACCCCCCTCCCCACTCGTTGTCTACTAGGTCTCTCCCTCTCCATGCATTGGGAAGGCCCACCTCCCTTTCCCCAGGTACTCCTCTTGCCTCCTGGGGGTTCTGTGTGGAAAGTTTGGCCCAGTTCTATCATTGGTGGGGTTCAGAATGCTCTTTGATTGTAGGGGAACTATAAATCCCAGCAACTACAACTCCCAAATGTCAAGGTCTATTTCCCCTGAACTCCATCTGCGTTCATATTTGGGCATATTGAGTTCCATGCCAACTTTGGTCCTGATCCAACATTGTTTGAGTCCACAGCACTCTCTGGATATAGATGAACTACAACTCCAAAACTCAAGGTCAATGCCCACCAAACTCTTATAGTATTTTCTCTTGGTTATGGGAGTTCTGTGTGGGAAGTTTGTGTCTTTCTGCCATTCCTGCCAGGATATCTATGTTGAGTTCATCGCAACAGGCCTAGGTTTCACACTGAGTGTATAAATACATTTTAAAAACATATTAACTATGTGTATTACTGTGTTAGAGTGTCATTTTGTGTCATTTTGGTTGGTGATGTGCCCCAGGATTTTGCAAATGTAAAAATACTGTCCTTCAAATAACATGGAGCTGAGCCATATAGAACTTTATAGGTCATAATCAGCATTTCGAATTTTACTTGGAAATGGCCTGCCTCCCAGTAGACCTCTTACAATAGTGGACTTGGGAGCTTCAATGCTGCAGATTTTTGGACCAACTGAATTTTCCTAAAACTCTTGAAAGGCAGCCCCATCTAGAGTGTGATACAGTAATTCCATTATTTTAAACTGTACTTATTTGTATAGGAAGAAAGTAAAAATGGAATGATTTCTTTTTGTTCCTGAAGATGAGTGAGAATTTTACTTAAATGTTATTTTGACCAACAGTTACAAAAGTTCAGTGATTGGAGGAAACCAGATAAAGTTTTCCCCTCCCATTAATGGTGTGACTCAAAGAGAAGAAGCTGGTGAATCCATCCTTGGTATGGACAAAAGAAGTTGGAGGGGACATTGACCCGGCTGTCAAAATGTGTAACATTATTCAATGTGATCATGGCTGCAGCTAAAATCCTAACAAAATCACAGTGCCTGTGACTTTTGCAATCCCCAGACAGTAAGGCTTATTAGCAGAACAAACCAGTGACAAGGAGATAACATTTAAGAGACCTGAAATGTGTAAACAAAACCTATCTTTAAAACAGATAACATCCACTAGCCAACCTCAATGCCCCTGGCCTTCACTCTATTGTCAATAAACTATAGGCACACAATCCTGATGTGGAAATAGAGGTGTAGACTTGAAATGTTATGTTAAGTCAGATTCTAATATCAGCACCTTCAACAATGGTACCCTACAATCGAGTGCCCCGAAATAGGCGGAGGAAACTTAGGCCCAAGACATTCTGGGGAGCTGATTATCTCTCCTGGAGGTCGGCCACCTCTTCCAGAGGAGACCAAGGGGTGGCCTGGTTAAACCCACAAAGGGTAATGTAACATCAGACCCACTTAAGGTGATTGACTCTTCATCTAATGACAATACTGCCGGGGAAGTCGATACCACCATACCCTCTGGCATGAACTGTTCGCCATCGGCGATTAAAGCAAGTGATGAACTCTCAGTGTCAAAGAACCCCCATGTGTGTGGCTCCTGGTTCGCAAGAGAGATGACGTTCACCCCAGCTCCTCTCAGGCCATACTCTGGGAGCGGGAAGTCGCTCCCCTTTGTTGGCAGACAACTGCCTCCATTGTGTGTTTGATCCTCATGTTCTCCCCCTTAATTCTTGGAAAAGAGACTCAGACATGCCCCGTGTTGTTCCACAGCAGACAGTTGAATTAGTGGACTAGGCTGAGTACTTGTCATATTGATCATATTGGCTCCAGGATTCTGGAAATTTAGTCTCGAAAAGTAAAATTTCCAAATTCTGCCAGGCTCAAGGTGTTATTTTTAGCTTATAATGGTAATTGGCAAAGATTGGCCTACACCAGTTTTGTACTTCTTAAGCTCCAGGCTCCCCTCCCAATTTTCTGGCAAAAAGGGAGGGACGGTTGTTACCCCAAGCTTCCAGGAATTGTGATTGTGATCACGTCCCTCCTGCAAAATTTACCATTAAAACGCCCTGCTTTTCAAAGCCAAAATTGGACTTCTGAACTTCCATTAAAAAAACCATTCTTGTCACTTTTGGCAAACTGTGTGCTCTCCACTGGGTTGCCAGGGCAAGAAATTGCACTCCCCCTGGACTCAACCAAGTGGTCCTAAACAGTTTCAGAACCAGATTTGTGGAGGGATAATCTTCTTACAAATAGGCCCACTCAGGACCTTATCAGCTGTGTCCTCCTCCTAACATTATGGCAGGGAGAAGAGGGCCGCAGAATAACTAGAGTGATAGGAAGGGAAGAGTATAGCAATTGCTTACATAGTATGTCAGGGCCGTAGCCAGGATTTTGATTCGGGGCTGAGTTTGGTTCGGGGGGCTGAGACTGGGTGGAAGAGGGTCTACCCTAGCAAACATTTTGTATTGTTATCCCAATAACCCCATTAATGTGGGATATAATGAGCATGGTGATCAGATCATGATATGAATAAACATAACAGTTTAAATAATGTACCAGTAAGGCCTTTTCGCGGACCACCCTGAGAATTTGGGGGGCTGAAGCCCCCTTAGCCCCCCTTAGCCCCCCCTGGCTACATGCCCCCTGGCTACATGCCTGTGGTATGTGGCATCCCATCACTTCCCCTCATCAGATGACGAGAAGCATCAACATTGTGCTAAAAAGAAAGAAAATAGTTTACCTATATCACAGCTGCTGCCCATAATGACCAGGGAGACCCCAGATTTCTGCAGGCCCAGGCTTCCTTTCCTTGCAATGCCAGGGCTTCATCAAAGGAGTGTGGCCACAGCCTGTGTCGACTGATGGGCAGCATTCAAGGCTGTAAAATAAGATATAAAAAGTGGAGCCCAGTGTTATTTTCCCTAAAAACCCCTTGTCTGATGAGGTCCTTAATATGTGCACTTTGAGAGATAGGGATACTTCTCTGTTGTAAGACTCAGCATGTTAGGCTTCTGTATTCTCATTGACAAGAACGAGCGAAAGTTGGGTGGTGATGTCCTGTCCCCCCTCGCCCCGCATAGGTAAGCAGTGATGCAGGTGATCCAGAGTGACAGGTTCCTTACACTGCTTGTGCCATGCCACCGCCTGACTCTAGAGCTAAGCAAGACCAACGCCATGTTCATTCCAAGGCATCAGCTAGGCCTGAAGACAAGCGGCTGCAGGAGCCTCTAGTTCAACCAGCGTTCAAGGCCAAACACAGCCTTTCTCTTTCTCAGGCCGATAAGAGGCGAGAGGAAAGCCGAGCATGGTTCCCTCCTTACAGCCAGGTGCAAATGTTAATGAGTTGACATACCATCCTGATTCGGGAGGCCTGAGAAACCCAGGCAGGCAAACTACCCATGAGGAAGGGCTGCGCCAAAGTCGGCGCCTCAAGATCAAAGCAGGGGGGCCTATTCAAACTGGACCCCGGAGCTGCTCCGCATCTCTCGCCAACGTTCAGCTACCCTCATGGAACCTTTCCTGGGCCATTGGGCCTTCTAGTTCTCGTACTCAAGACTTTGCCTTGCTGCCAAGAACTTATCCTGGATTTAGCCCATTGGGGCAACAAGACTATTTCTGCATTTATTGGACCTTTGATTCCCTAAAGACTATTGCCTTGCAATACTCCGATGCCAGGAGCATCAATGGACTATATTTCATTCTCTTTTATTCTTTCCATTTATTCTAAATAAAGCATTTAATCACAGCTGGTCTCAAGTGGTTTACTGAGGGGTCCTTCAGGTCCAGGGTGCAACAGCTTGCTAGATTTGCCATGATGTATATTATCACCCATAATTTTGACCTCAATGTGATGAGTGCCATAGTCTCCAAAGGCTTTTTCACCAAGCAACTGAAGCTTTGTTTGCCCCGGTATATTCCTGATCACTGATTTAATGAGTTTCTCCTGATGATCTCAATTAAATATTTCATTGTTTTCCAGTTGTTTTACTTTCCCATAAATTGATTTCGTTGGATTTTCTTATAGTTCAGTCTCCCAATTGAAACAGACCTAATGAATTAAAGGGTTCAATATAAGGGTTTACTTAACAAATCCTATTGATTTCATCACGTCCATTCTAGTTAAAACTAGATTGTTAATTGCTGATTGTTGTGTTATATGGTTATTGTTTGGTTTGTTTTGGTCGTGTTTTGATTGGAGGACAGAGATTGCCTTGTGTAAACCACCCGAGTTGCCTTCGGGCTGAGACAGGTGGTATAGAAATGTGATAAATAATTTTTAAAAAACTTATTTGGATTTCAATTTTGTTTTTCAGTGTAACAAACCACTTCAGATTTTAAAGTGTCTTAAATAATGTTTTAAATAAATACACACCAGAAAAGACCCTATATTGTGCATTATTTACAAGTGGTAAAGTAGAAGTGAAGCACAGTAGCTAGAGAAATAAAGGTTTCATTAGCTGTAATACTTACCATGGTTTTGCTGTTATGAAACTGGGAATTCCCCAGGGCAGTATTGAAAATTGCTGTCTTAGTGAAGTCTCAATGATCAGCCTTAGTTTCTGGTTTCAGACAGGCAGCATCCTGATGAGGTCACAAAGGCCAGCCTCCGCTTTTGGTTTCAGGCAGGCAACATCAGCATGATATCACAATGAAACTATCAGCATGGGAGCATATTGCTAACTTCCTCTCTCACATTGAAGGAGGCAGCAGGATGTGTTGGGAGCCGTCGGGATCATCAGTCTCTCACTGATATGGACAAGAGGGTATGGGCAAAGCAGTATTGTTAAAAAAAATAGGAAGAGGGCTGGTAAGCAACAAAAAAAGCCTGTTATTAGAGGGCTTTTACAGAGAGTGATTTAATTTGTTGCCTGGCACCAAACCTTCTTAAAATCTTACCACAGTCCTGAATGAATGAGTTGAGAAACAAGTTGGTCTGTTAAAGCTCTGTATTATTTATTTATTTAGATAATTTGTACCCCTCCCTTCTCTACCCCCGAAGGGGGACTCAGGGTAGCTTACATCGGCAATAATTCAATGCCCCACAGTACAATCAATAAAAAACAGTTACATAGTAAATAACATTCGACAGATTAAAAACCCTTTCCAAGTCGGGCCCCACACTGGTCACACCCTTGATCTGATCTTCTCTGCAGGTGTCCAAGTGTCCGTCACCTCCATAATAGAGGTGCCATGGTCGGATCACTGTGCTCTAAGAGTCCGGGTCGAACAACCACGCTCCCCCGGCAAGGGCGCCAAACCGATTTGGGTTCGCCCGGAGGGACTTATGGAACCAATCCGGTTCCTGAATGCCCTGAGGGAATTGGAGCCTGTCAGCGACTCGCTCGATGAGCTAGTTACCACCTGGAATTGTAAGTTATCGGCTGCTCTTGACGAGATCGCCCCTAAACGCCCTCTCAAACCCCGCACACGCTGTTCTCCGTGGTTCACTGAAGATCTCAGAACCATGAAGCGGGAGAAGAGACGGCTAGAGCGCATGTGGAGGAAGCTCCGTGACGGACCTTCGGAATCGGCTTATAAGCTCTTTATGGAAGCTTATGAGCATGCTGTTAAGGAGGCGAAAAATTCTCGAGAAGATGGAAGAACAAGGAGATTCCTGACACGGAGGAGTGGCTGAGTAAGCTAAGGGAAACTATGGACATGGACAAACTTACATACTATCTAAATGAGGCGGGGGGTAGCCCACTCAAGAGAACGGACTGGACTCCAGTTAAGGACTATCTAAAGTCCAGGAGTGACACCCGACGAGTGACGTGATTCCCCCAACCAGCAACAGCCAAGAGGGGCTCGACATAAGATCAAAAATAACCAATCATCAGGAAAGGAGAACCCCCCCTCCAAGAAACCCATAGTCAGTTTTAACAATGAAAAGACATTGATCCCCCCGCAGAGACTGCCTCCAATCCATCTTCCCCCCCTTCCTCCCCTTTCCCCCACCCGCACCTCTCCTGGTTACGTCCCCCCCCCACTACACCCGCCTTCCCTACCCTGGCCCTACCCAGGTCCTGGCCCCCCTCCCTTTGGCTCTCCTCCCCAGATACCTGCTCTTCCCTCACCCTCCCCCTCCCCCCTCCCCCATAGCCCCTCCCCCATTATGTGTAAAAACGCAATAAAAATCATTTAACAAAAAAAAGGAGGCGAAAAATTCCCATTATGCCTCCTTGATAGCGTCTGCAGATTCACGCCCGGCTCAATTGTTTAGGATAATTCGGCAGTTGACGATGGTCCCTACCATCCCAAATAACCATGATCTGGCCCTCTCAGCCGAGGCTTTTCAGAATCACTTCGCAGACAAGATTGCGACGCTCCGCCGGGACCTCCTGGCCACGGTTGACACAGTACAGGAACTTGAGACTCCGTGGCCCTCCGCCGGATCCACCTTCGACCGGTTTCGGCCACTGGACACAGAGGATGTTGACAAGATTGTCGCAGCTCTTCGACTGACCACCTGCCATGGGACGGAGACTGTCCTGGTCTCCATCACAGACCTACTCCGCTGCCACTTGACCGAGGCGGATCGGGCGCTGCTCGTGTTATTGGACCTCACGGCAGCGTTTGATACTGTCGATTACCAACTTTTGACACACCGCCTGGTGGTGGCGGGGGTGAGGGGGACAGCCCTCAACTGGCTGTCCTCCTTCCTCCAAAACCGCCTGCAGTGAGTGAAGTGGGGAGGGGTGGCCTCCGAGGGCTCCCCCTTATTTTGTGGGGTCCCTCAGGGGGCCATTCTCTCCCCACTGTTATTTAACATCTATATGCGACCACTCGCCCAATTGGTATGGAGTTTTGGGCTGGAATGCCATCAGTACGCTGATGACACCCAGCTCATTCTGAGGATGGACCCCGGGGTGGTCTCTGTACCCGATAATTTCCATCTCTGCCTAGAAGCCGTTACTGGATGGCTGCGAGCCAGTAAGTTGAAGGTGAACCCGGCGAAGACGGAGATCTTGTGGCTGGGCCGCCCGGAGGGGGTAGAGACCCAGTTGCCGACGTTTGACGGTGCGGCCCTCTGCCCGCAACCATCTGTAAAAGGTTTGGGGGTCCGGCTGGACGCCCAGCTGTCTATGGAGGCGCAGATTGCCTGCGCCTGCAAGGCAGCCTTCTTTCATCTGCGTCAGGCAAAACGTCTGGCTCCTTACCTCTCCCGCTGCGACCTGGCCACGGTGATCCAAGCCACGGTCATCTCGAGGCTCGACTACTGTAATGTGCTGTACATTGGCCTACCCTTGACGCCGATCCGGAAACTTAAGCTGGTGCAGAACGCTGCAGCGCGTCTGCTCTCAGGAGCCTTAAGATCCGACCATGTGACCCCACTCTTGCACGAACTGCACTGGCTTCCAATTGAATTCCGGGTCATCTTCAAGGTGTTAGTTCTAACTTTCAAGGCCTTATATGGTTTGGGGCCAGTGTACCTGAAGGAGCGGCTTACCCCTTATGTGCCCAGGAGATCACTGCGTTCAGAGGGGCTCAATCTATTGGATGTGCCTAGTATTAGGGTCTGCAGATTGGCTACCACGCGCCGGAGGGCGTTCACTGTAGCCGCGCCAACTCTGTGGAATAGCCTTCCTGAAGAGATACGGGCCACCCGGGTCCTTCTGCCATTCCGCAGAGCAGTGAAAACATGGCTATTCAGACAGGCATTCGGCCTATAGCCAACTGCCACTTATTGTACCTGCTGGTCCGCTGCCAGCATGCCACTGTCACTGCAGTTGGCCTGCAACATGTTTTTAATTCGGGGGTTTTAAATTGTTTTTATTGTATTTTATGTGTTTTATGTGTTTCTACTTGTACCAATTCTTGTGAGCCACTCTGGGAGCCAGAGAGAGCGGCTTATTAAGTTGAACTTAATAAATAATAAATAATAAATAAATAATAAAAGTGCAAAAAAATCCGAGATCTAAAGTCACCAATTAAGTCTACTCCTCTAGCCCTGACTGGGACTTGATTCCCATTATTATGGAGATACCATGAGATTACAATGGACAATTGGGTTAAGGACACCCAAGGATGCCAAAAAAATAGCACTGGGTTTGGGTCAAGATCTATGACTGGACCCACTTTTTTGAAATTAGCAACAGACTTTACAGGTACTCTTGTCTGTTGAGACACCAAAATTTGTCATGTAATCTATGCTCCTCCTTCACTCTCCATGAGTCCTGGAATTTTCCAGGACATTTTCTAGGTGTCTAGGTGCTTGGGGTTCATTATCTGTCATTAGTGTCAGGAATTTATTTATTTATTTACTATATTTGTATACCGCCTCTCTCAGCCTTCCCAAAGTCCGCTAAAACCTGGTTGAAGGACTTCACGGAGAAGTGTCCTTGCTGCTACGTTAGTAGAGATGGTGGAGTAAGCCTTCGCTGCTATTTGTCCTGAATAGAAACAGGAAAAGGGGCAACAGGGCATTTTGAGAATATATCTGATGTGTCAGGTGGCTTACTTGAAGGCACATAACAGCAGCAGTAGCAGTGAAGGGGTTAAGAAGTAAAAAGTGCCCCTCCCAAGAGGAGATGCTCCAAGTGCCCGTATGTCAGCAATAATCTGCCCAGAGACAGCAGAACAAAGAAAGAGCCATACTAAGGGTTAATGTGAAGAATGTTACTTGCTGATAAGAATAAGTATATATATCTTGTAACTGCGTAGCTCGGGGAGATAGCCATTTTGTTTCTTGACCTGCAATGGTCAAGGGCTATTCGCCCCAATACTGATCAGATTGAGATTAAAAAGTCTTGTTTGGATTCATCGGCCTTGGTGGGGTTCTTCCTCCTCATGGGCTCCGCAACCAAAAACCCAATTTTCTGCTATAGCAGCAGTAGCAGCAGCAGCGACGACGACAACAACAACATATGCCTCTCATATGTACTGTTGAAGGCTTTGATGGCTGGAATCACTGGGTTGTTGTGAGCTTTCTGGGCTGTATGGCCATGTTCCATGCTCCTATGGTTTGAACGTCAAATTGTCTCTTCTGCAATTTAAATTTTTCCCCAAAAATTGAGTTCTATTGTTGCAGCACAAAGATGCCATTTCATTGACCCATAGATGCACTAAAGCCTGAGGAATAAAAAGAGAGAGAGAGAGAAGCACGGGATGCTTTTCTATTCTAATACCATATGCCACTGTTTCCCAACCAGTGTGCCGTGAGCGATCATCAGGTGTGCCATGGGAAATTGGAACCTCCAATACCCTTTCTTCCCCCTCCTGCCGAACACTTTTTCTTCTCCACTCGGGCTCCCTTCTTCCCAGCCTCGCTCTGCTCACTTTGCCTCGCTTTGCTCATGCTGCTGCTTCTGCGGGAGGGGGGAGGGAGGAAGACGTGACCCATGTGGGCGCTACTGCGCAGACTCGCCCCACGTCTTCCTCCCCTCCACAGTGCTCTCTGGATATAGGTGAACTACAACTCCACCAAACTCTTATAGTATTTTCTCTTGGTTATGGGAGTTCTGTGTGGGAAGTTTGATTCAATTCCATCATTGGTGGAGTTCAGAATGCTCTTTGATTGCGGGTGAACTATAATTCCCAGCTGTTGAGCAAGACCTTCGTGTGTGTCTTTCTGCCATTCCTGCCAGGATATCTATGTTGTGTTCATCGAAACAGGCTCAGGTTTCACACTGAGTGTATAAATACATTTAAAAACATATTAACTATATGTATTACTGTGTTAGAGTGTCATTTTGTGTCATTTTGGTTGGTGGTGTGCCCCAGGATTTTGTAAATGTAAAAAAATGTGCCGCAGCTCAAAAAAGGTTGAAAATCACTGCCATATGTCCCGAAATTAAAAAGAAATCAACTCAAGAATGGGAATAAAATGTTGCAGCTGGTTTCAAGAATTGCCAGAAAACAGTCAAGCACAACTATTTAAAAAAGGCAAAAATGAGAATGACAGCAACAGATACAGCCACTTCCCAACACATTTGCCCCTTATAGAAGGCCATTTTGATTGCTTTGCTGCTGCTAGGTATTTATTTTATTCCAACTGACTGGTTTTCTGCTGCTCCTTTGAGTAGCTTTTACTTTTTCCAATTTGCTTTTAGTGTAACTTGGAGTCATCTTGGGAGCTGAGCTAAGCAAACTAGAGAGTATAAATTTCTAAAATAGATAATAAATAAATAAGTAAAATGATATTCATCCAGAATGTAGGTGCTTAATCTTGGTAAGCAAAAATGCAAGATTAATATGTCGGCTTTTGTAAACTGGCTAGTGTTGTAAGAACTCTCTCCCCTCATTGCTTGTGGATATGGCCAATTTGCACCGCTTCCCATTCGTAAGGAGCTGTTTACTCAAAGAGGCACAATTGGCATGTACAGTAAATTATGTACAAAAAGTGCACAATGTACCTCCCTTGTGATATAGTTTATATTAAATTGTTAATCATGAACACAGACCTTCTCGGTGTGTAACTGAATTCAGAGCCAAAAGAGAAGCATTCAAATGAGACCTCCTACAAAGCTTCAGAAATCTCTTGAAGTTCAAAAGAAGAAAATACCATACTATTAAAAGGGAGGCTTTAGAGAAAGAAAGCATCTACAAATTACTGCTGAAATTAGCTTACTTAAAAAAAAAAAACCTAAACAGAAACCCACTCCTCTGCTGAAGTTGCTGAGTATTACTCTCATGATATGCTCAAATATTATCCAACTGTTCACAGAGTGAGAGCTGCCTAGAAATCTATTTTCAATATATGCTGTTTGTCAGCATTAAATAGCTCCCATGGTATTTCATATTTGATCATATTTGATAAACTAACAAGCAATGGAATTTACTATTCAACAACGTAGGGACTTAATATTTGATGCTTCAAACCTTAAGAAGACATGCTAGCAAATCTAACTTTGCAGATAAGGTTCCACATTCACACAGAATTTGAATTTGATATATGAATGTGGAATAGAAACCAGCTACTGCTAAGGAGGTAGGACTTGAAAGAGAAGAAAGGACAAACAAGTACTGTCAAATTATTCTCTCTTTTTACCTGAATCCAGAATTATTTCAAAGCTTGGAAAGCTCACTATGAGCTACAAATACTAGAATCCTGCAGCTAACATGGTCAGATCTCAGAGATGCAGTTATCATCACCCTGTATAAGAAAAAAGGAACAAAATCCGATTGCTCAAACTATCGAGGTATAACACTGCTCTCCATTGCTGGAAAAATCCTTGCAAGGATACTCCTGAACAGATTAGTTCCTGCTATTGCAGAAGAACTTCTCCCTGAAAGCCAATGCAGCTTCAGAGCTAATAGGAGCAGCACAGATATGGTTTTTGCCCTTGGACAACGGCAAGAGAAATGTCAAGAGCAGAACAAAGGACTCTATGTAACATTTGTTGATCTCACCAAAGCCTTCGACACTGTGAGCAGAAAAGGTCTGTGGCAGATCCTGGAACGTCTAGGTTGTCCCCCCCAAATTCCTCAAAATGATTATCCTGTACATGAGGGCCAGTCCAGTCAAGTCAGATATGGTGATGCTCTCTCGGAGCCTTTTCTAATAACTAATGGAGTGAAACAAGGTTGTGTTCTTGCACCAACCCTATTTACAATCTTCTTCAGCATGATGCTCCAAAGGGCTATGGCAGACCTCGAAGAAGAAGACGGCGTATATATACGCTATCGTACTGATGGTAGCTTGTTCAACTTAAGTTGCCTGAGGGCTCGCACTAAGACTCTAAACTATCTAGTCCGTGAGCTGCTTTTTGCTGACGATGCTGCCCTTGTCGCCCATTCAGAAGCAGCCCTGCAGCACCGAACATCTTGCTTTGTAGCAGCTGCAGAGCTGTTTGGGCAGAAAGTCAGCCTGAAGAAAACGGAAGTCCTCTACCAGCCCGCACCACAGGAAGAACACCATCATCCCCACGTCAGCATAGGCACATCTGTGCTTAAGTCCGTTCAGCAGTTCACCTACCTGGGAAGCATCATCTCTTCAGACGCCAAGATTGACAAAGAGATAGATCACAGATTATCAAAGGCATATAGTGCATTTGGAAGGCTTCACAAAAGAGTCTGGAGCAACAAGCACCTGAGGCAAAGTACCAAAATCAGTGTGTACAGAGCTATCATACTGTCTATTTTCCTCTATAGGTCTGAAACATGGGTCACCTATCGCCAACACCTACGACTCCTCGAACGCTTTCATCAGCGCTGTCTTCGCACAATCCTAAATATACACTGGACTGACTATGTGACGAACGTTGCTGTCCTTGAGCAAGCAGGGATCACCAGCATTGAGGCCATGCTATTGAGAACACAGCTGCGCTGGGCAGGACACATCTCTAGGATGGAGGACCACCGCCTCCCAAAGATATTACTCTATGGTGAACTCGCCACAGGTCAGCGCAAGAGAGGTGCCCCCAAAAGGAGATATAAGGACTCCCTGACATCTCAGGCTTGGCCAGATTGATCACTAACAATGGTCCACCCTGGCCTCACATCGGGAGGCATGGAGATGCACTATCCACAATGCTGCGGCCTCTTTCGAGAAGACACACCGAATGAGTCTTGAAAAGAAACGACAACGCAGAAAGAACCGCAACTTGGAAACAACATCACCCAAGGAGACATTCTGCTGTGCTTTCTGCAACCAAACTTGCCTATCTCAGATTGGCCTTTTTAGTCATCAACGAGCTTGTAAAAAGCGTGGGATGAGTCCTTCCTGAATTTTTGTTCGTGAAGTAATGCCGAGAGAGAGAGATGAGAAGTATAGTTCCTCAAAGTAATGTTTCCAAACTCTGGGATGACCCAAGAACAACAAATAACTACAAGAGATAATTCTTAAATCATCCAAGACCAGATACAGAGTCCTGACATGCAGATAAGTTATTTTGGTGCATGAGGAAGAAAATTGTTACATCCCTGTACATCTCTGGCAATAACAAAGTAAACTATAGAATCAGAACATTTTAAGAATGGGAAGGGTCTACAAAGTTCATGTAGTCTAACTCTTTGCATAGCAGTAAGACAAAACAGAGATGCCCATCCAATCTCTGTTTGAAGACCTTTATGTTGATATCAATATACTGACACCAGAAACCTGTCACCATGATATGGCATCTGCATTGTCCCTTTGCCGGCAAAGTTGCGACCTCAATTGCAGTTGATTAATATGTAGTTCGGTACATTATACTTTGCCTCTGGTTTATTATTGTAATAGGAAATAGATGTCTATCACAATGGAAGAAGTGGGTTGTAAGACCATTATTATTGTAAAATGAAAATATGAAATCACTTCCTTCTAGTGCTTCAAACTTTCTTTAAGGTCTCCCTCTCCCTCTCCCTCTCTATATAAAAGCATGTACAAGCATACCTTGATTTTATAGTGTAATTTGTTCTGTGACTGAGTTCTTAACTCAAATTGCTCTTATCTCAAAGCAAAATTGCCCATTGAAATGCTATTAATCCATTCTACCCACTCCAAAAATCACACCAATTTTTGTTGTTGTGCATTTTTAGTATCTGCCTTCAGAATAAATATGGTTACTGTATTACCAGATAGACTTTAAATCATTGCAAAATTGTTTTTTAGACTACATACTTCAAACTTAGCATATGCAACATATGCAAGTAAGGAAAGTACAGTACATTTAGTGGGGAGAAGGTATGCAACATATGCAAGTAAGGAAAGTACAGTACATTTAGTGGGGAGACTGTTTGCAATGTCAGTCTGCCTTACAGTGATGATTAGAATAGGTCCTTATTTAGTGCAACACATTTGGAGCAAGTTTCAAAAATATACCTTCTCCCCACTAAATGGTACTGCCTGGCTACCTCCCTGGTTTCAGCTGGCAGCTACCCAGAGCAAAAGACCCAGTTATATGGTATATAACACAGCTCTGCTCTGTGCCTCATGTTCCACTGAGAAAGATCCAAGCTACCTTGTGCTCCGCTGTGTGCCTCGAGGCTGCTCCAAAGATGGCAAGTGGCCTACTCTCATGATAGCTCGTAACTTGGATCTCAGCTTGTATCTCAAAGCAAAAAATCTGCTGAGTGATGGCTCGTATCTCAAAAAACTCACAAGTTAGGTCATTTATACATCTAGGTATCACTATGTGTCTGTGTGTGTTTGTTCATTTGAACTACAAAGGTTAATGACTAATGACTAATGGATCTGAACCAAACCTGGCACACATACCCTTCATGATCCAACTTAAAATAATTGAGGAATTTGAACTAAAAGTTATCCCTTTCAGTCCCTTTCAGTCAGAGGGAAAGGAACGAATGAGGTAAGTGAAGCTAGGTGAAGGATTCACTATTGCTAGGTAAGTGGTCCTCTGTGATATCACTTAGAAAGAAAGGGGGTGAAGTGGCTTGGCAAGGTGACATGTAGTTCACGGTGGTTCACACACCTTGAATGGATTACTGTAATGAATTCTACGTTGGGCTGCCTTTGAAGACGGTTCAAAAGCTTCAATTAGTTCAAAGATCTGCAGCCAGGCTGCTGACTGGAATGGGTTGTAGAGAACACACAATCCCCCTTTTGAAGCAGCTTCATTAGTTGCTTATATGCTTCCGAGCCCAATTCAAAGTGCAGGTTATTACTTATAAAGCCCTACATGGTTTGGGTCCTGCCGATTTACATGACCGCATCTCCCTTTATGAACCTGTTTGGGCTTTAAGATTGGCTGGGGAATTCCTCCTCTAGATCCTGCCCCCATTGCAAATGAGGGTGGTGGGGACAAGGGAGAGGGCCTTCTCAATAGTGGAGCACCCTCCCCAGGGAGATCAGATAAGCAACTACCCTCATGCGATTTAAGAAGGAGTCAAAGACATGGAAATTATGAATAATATCCCCCTTAATGTGGACGAGGTCTTTTCTTCTGTGGAAACTCGGGTATCTTGGCTTTTATCTAGTTTTTAATCTAGTTAAAACATTGTGTTTAAATTTGTTTCATTTGATGTTTTTACTGTTTATAAATTTGTTTATTTGTTTTATGTTATTTGTTCCCTTGGTATTTATTAATTATTTATTTTTATATACTATGTATTTTATTTACTCATGTTGTGAGCTACTCCGAGTCCTTTTGGGGAGATGGGGTGGGATAGAAATAAAGATGTATTATTATTATGTGTATGTGATGAAGAGTAAAAGGAAGGAAGGAAGGAAAAGACAAACTTATTTATTTATTTTATTTTATTATTTATTAATTCACATTTCTGCGTCGCCACTCCCAAGCGGCTCGGGGCGACTTACAGCAGCAAGTTAATAGAATAAAATCACATAAAAACACAGTAAAACATAGCAATTAAAATACAATAAACAAGATAAAACAATTGAATATCTCAGCGTAGCCAAGAACAGTATTTGTGTGTAGCCGGATATCAGCAGTTTATTTATTCCCCAAAAGCCTGGAGGAACAAAATGATTTTGCATGCCCTCCGGAATGCCATCAAGTCGGGAAGAGCCCTGACTTCGGAGGGTAGCGCGTTCCACAAAGTGGGGGCGATTACTGAGAAAGCCCTCCGCCTAGTGGTGGTGAGATGGAATCTTTTAAAGCTGAGGACTTCCAGAAGCAAAGAGGACTCTGAACGGAGAGGTCTAGTGGGACAGTATGGGATGAGGCGGTCCCGAAGGTACACTGGCCCCAGACCGTTTAAGGCCTTGAAGGTTAAAACCAACACCTTGAAAGTGATCCGGCATTCCACTGACAACCAGTACAGCTCGCGGAGAATGGGTGTTATGTGACTGATCCGCGAGGCACTGGCCAGCAACCGGGCTGCTGCATTTTGGACCAGTTTCAGTTTCCGGATCACCAACAAAGGAAGACCAACGAGTATTACAGTAGTCTAGTCTTGAGATGACCATGGCTTGGATCACTGTGACTAGGTCACGGCGGGAGAGGTAGGGAGCCAGCTTCCTCGCCTGACGTAGATGGAAAAAGGCCACTCTGCTGACGGCAGAGACATGTGACTCCATCGTCAGCTGAGAGTCCAAGGTGACTCCGAGACTTTTAACTGTAGACGACGGGCATAGTGCCACGCCGTTCAGGGTAGGAAGTTGGGTGTCCCGTCGTCCCCCCCCCCCGGGGCTTTCCTGGCAATATTTATTCACAACATGTTTGGCATTGACTTCCTTGTAGACTGAGTGTGTCCAAGTTTACCCAATGAGTTTCATGACCAAGTGGGAATTCGAACTGTAATCTCCAGAGTCATAGTCCAGCTCTCATACCATTACACCGTTCTGTTAACAGAAAGCTTTGTTTCTGCCTCAGTAGACTATATCCCATTGGGTATTTTCCCATGGAGAAACAGAGCATGATAGACCGTGTTAGAAAGAAAGAAAAAGGAAGATCTGGGGCTTCCTTTCAGAACTAACCAAAGCCTGCATTTTCAAAAGTGTTTTTAAATGGGTTGCAATGTTTAATTTGATGATCTCTCTCCCTCACCCCACTGCCTCCTTTACTCCTTAAATAGTCTGTTCCTTTTAACATCTTTCTCCTGGGACTACAGCACTGGAGCTTTCAAGTCGGCCATTGAGTATCTTCTTGATACACAGCTAGTGCAGTGGGAACAGTGAGTTTTAAAACCACAATGAACTCAATCCTTTGGTTCATTGCACAGCACACTCTTCTCCTTGATTACCACCACAGACTGGCTTCCCCCCTTCTTCAATTATTTAAAGGTGTGGAACAAGTTTGCCTGTTTTTCTTGTGAAGATCCTTGGATAGTTGGAATGTTTTTGTCAGCCTGATTTCAGTATCTGGATTTCTTGTTCTATTACATTTAGGACATAGGCTGCATTCATAAATGACACCGGCCGGGGCATTGTAGAATACTTTCCAGGCCCCCGTTCAGCTCTGGCACCATTCCATAATATGCCAAAAATTCAACAGGCTTGTTTTCAAGAAACCTAATTTTATATAGCTTACATTTTGTAAGTCCGGCTCTCTCATTTATTTTTGTGCCCTACATGTTATTTTTGCTCAGCTTCTTTTAGCTTCTGTTTGCATTTACTACCCTTCCCCATTGCAGTTGTTCACTACATACTTTGTTGTTGATGTTGCTGTGTGCCTACAAGTCCTTTATGACTCTTGGAAGCCCTAAGGCAGTGTTTCTCAACCTGGGGGTTGGGACCCCCAGGGGGGTTGTGAGAGGGTTTCAGAGGGGTCGCCAAAGAACATCAGAAAACAAATATTTATGATGGTCTTAGGAAGCCCTTTGGCAGAGAGGATTGAAGATCTCTCCGCTTGTCCTTCTCTTTCTTTTTGCAAACAGACTGTGAATTCTCCCACCTAAAGCTCTGCTCTGCTGTGATTGGCAGGCCTCCCAGCCAAGGGAAGGGCTATTTCTGAGACTCCAGGTGGGGAGGGGAGAGCAGGCATGTTTGGTGCATGGCAACATGATGCGCATGTGTGGGGTGAGGGAGAGTGTGAGATGTGGGATGGAGGCTCACACCAGCTAGTCCCTTCAAGGCATGAGGGTTCCGTGTACAAAGTTTGACCCAATTCTATCATTGGTGGGGTGCAAGGGGCTCTTTGATTGTAGATGAACTATAAATCCCAGCAACTACAACTCCCAAATGTCAATATCTATTTTCCCCAAACCCCACCAGTGTTCACATTTGGGTATATTGAGGATTAGTGTCAAGTGTGGCCCAGATCCATCATTGTTGAGTCTATAGTGCTCTCTGGATGTAGGTGAACTACAACTCCCAAACTCAAGGTCAGTGCCCACCAAACACTTCCAGTATTTGCTGTTAGTCATGGGAGTTTTTTGTGCCAAGTTTGGTTCAATTCCATTGTTGGTGAGTTCAGAATGCTCTTTGATTGTGGGTGAACTATAAATCCCAGGAACTACAACTTCCAAAGGACAAAATCAAACCCACCCATCCCCTCAAAAATACAGTTATGAAGTAGCAATGAAAATAATGGTTAGGGGTCACAACAGCATGAGGAAATGTATTAAGGGGTCACAGCATTAGGAAGGTTGAGAAACACTGCCCTACGGGAGTGCTCTCGTTGGGTTATTTGGGACTCAAGAGTGTGGAACTCGCCCTGAATGGGTTTACATGGCTGAGTGGGGAATCTAACCTTGGTCTGCAAACCATTGCAGAAACCACTTGGACACATCAGCTCTCATTTTACATTTTACTTAGACATGTTGCCTTGAAGTGACAAAGCTATCCCAAATCCAAACAACATCTGGAGAATGCAGACATAGTTACAAATTGAGAAGCAACTCAAGGCATAAACTTGAGAGACAAAGAAGGATCATACACATCTGGAGCACTGTCTCGTGATACACTTACAGTACTCTGATTCTGCTTTAACTTCCATGGCTACTTCCTATAGAACCCGAGAACTTTTGGTTTGGTGAGGCATTAGAGCTCTCTGGCTGAAAATATGAAACCTCTGTCCCTGAATTGCAAATCATACCATAGAATGGCATATCAAACCATAGAATGGCATATCAAGTTGAATCAAAGCACTATAATTTATTAGTATAAAAGGGCCACTAGTTAATACTGTGCACCAGTGGCAGCTGGTGGCTCCAGTTTTAATTGGGTGGCAAATCCGCTCCAAATGTTAGCATGATCGTTAAAGGAGGTATCAAATGTGCTGAACCTATTTTAAAGAGTTCTGCAACTTCACTAGCACCTTTCAAGTTCAAACTAAAATCTAGAGATTTGCTGCCCCACCAACAAGGAAGCCAATGGCCAGCCTGAAAGTGCTAACTGTTGCCATATCAAGCTTTCAGTGGTGAAGCGACTACAGGTTTAGGCAAGAACTTCAGGGAAATTGGCTGCAATTCTTACTGAGCCATGAAACTAAGTTTCTCTCAGCTGATCTATTTCTCTCAGCTGAAATCTCAGCTGATGTAGAGAGAATACTTATTTATGTTTATGTACAATAACAACTGGAATGGCTTCTGACTATGACTTCGAATTGTGTTGTTTTAATAATGGGTTTTAATGTTTATATTACTTTTTAATTTATTATTTATTTATTTATTATTTCAACTTGTATACCACCCTTCCCAATGGACTCAGGGTGGTTCACAGCACAGACATAAAACATGATCATAAAACAACATTAAAACACAATAAAAGCAATTTATACTAATACAGGGAAAATGGACTTAAGCAAGGCATCTCACTCACTGTATCAATCGTGGCGGGGAGATCATGGCGGAGTAGCGAGATCTTGTCTGCAAAAAAATGTTTTTAATGTACAGTAGCGTCTTGCTTATCCAACATAAACAGAACGTTGGATAAGCGAAAATGTTGGATAATAAGGAGGGATTAAGGAAAAGCCTATAAAATGTCAAATTACATTATAATTTTACAAATTAAGCACCCAAACAACATGTTTTACAACAAATCAACAGAAAAAGCAATTCAATATACGGTAATATGTAGTAATTACCATATTTCCGAATTTATCATCAAAACATTGCAATGTATTGAAACAGCTGTGGATCTGGGCAGGGGGTAGACTGTGTTGGATAATACAGAACATTGGATGAGTGGAGGTTGGACAAGAGAGACTCTACTGTATATGTTTATTATATGTGTGTTGATAGGGCATTAAATTGCTGCCAGTTGTAAGGCTGCTCTGAGTCCCCTTTGGGGTGAAAAGGGTGGGATAAAAATATAGTAAATAAATAAATAAATAAATAAATTTAGGCATTTTCTAAATTTTCTTTGAATATAAATGAAATAATGTTCAACGAATGCTGGTAATAAGCAGGCATACTATAATCAGGCAGCAGAAAGTCTATAAGCAGGCTTCAATTTTTTTAATATAAAAATACCCCAGATATAGTTCAAGCATGAGATGGACTGTTGGGGTCACTATTGCCAAGCTGTAACGCAAGATCATAATTTTCTGATTGGAAACATCCAGGAATGACCTTTAGAAAGTGCAGCTAAATGGCCTGTTCTAAATGTTGGCAACGTTTTTGAAGCATAAGCTATCCTTTAAAAAAAGAAGAGTGGATTATATACAGATATTGCAATTTTACTACTTCTGCTGGTTGTCACCATGAAGTGCTGGGATTGTGTGCAACACACTTCTATTTTGCTCAGGAATGGGGACACAAAGTGTGCTGTTTCACTGATACTATCTTGTCAATGGAGTAGTTGCCTGTCCTCGGCCTGTGGGCCAAATTTCGATTGCTGGGTGATCTGTACAAACTACCAAAAATCCTCCCTCTCCAAAGACAAGCCCCATATTTTCCATAATTCAGTTGTTTTCTATGCAGAAAGATTATGTTTTGTATAGAAAAACATGTTTTCTGTAGCAGAAATTGGTTTTCTTAACAAAAAAACACATTCTGCACAAAAGGTGCACAGAGAGTGTTGTGTACCAGTACTTTTTGTGCACAGAAATCCAAAATGTTTATAGTTTCCCAAAATGATGCAGTTTTCCAATACTTTCTGGTAGGAAGGAGAAAATTATCCATTCTGCCTACAAAAATGAAATGTATATCTATAGACCTGGTAGCTTCATCTTTTGCGGTGGAGCAGCCATCACTAGGTAGTCTCTATTCCAGGGGTGCCCACACTTTTTTAGCATGCGAGCTACTTATGATAAAACCAAGTCAGAAAGATCTACCTGAGAGAGAAGCATGGCGGAGCCGGGGGAGGGGGCGTGGCCTGGTGCGGCCTGGCTCCGCCCCCTCCCTGCTCTGGCTACAGCGCTGCCACACCTTCTCCAGGCTAGAGGAGGGTATGCCAAGCCAGTAGTGGCATAGCTAGCCACTACTGGCTTGGCATACCCTCCTCAAGGCTGAAGAAGCTGTGGCCGCGCTGTAGCCGGGGGAGGGGGCGGGGCCTGGCACAGCCTGGCTCCGCCCCCTCCCCGCTCTGGCTACAGCGCTGCCACACCTTCTCCAGGCTAGAGAAGGGTATGCCAAGCCAGTAGTGGCATAGCTAGCCACTACTGGCTTGGCCATACCCTCCTCAAGGCTGAAGAAGCTGTGGTAACGGTGTAGTCAGGGGAGGGGGTGGGGTTTGGCGTGGCATGGCTCCGCCCCTCAGAAGCGCCCCATCCAGCTGGGATCGAACTCCTAAGGTCCCGGGATCGACCAGTCGATCGCGAGCCACCTAATGAGCACCGCTGCTATTCGTTCATGATCCAAGGGGATGGCCTCTTTCAGGCCAATGGCAGAGATGTCCTTATGACCAATGTAAAACAAAAGCACAATAAATGCAAGAGATATCGGTAAAGAAAAATGGCATACGATGGCAAAAATATATCTTTCCCCATTTGTGATAGCATCACAGCAAAAAAACCATTATAAACTACTAATTTGACCCAAATTTCAGCAAATTGTGCAGTAAGACACATGTTTGGATTTCAGCTGGTGCTTCATTCCCTCCAATAGCATTAATTATGGAAGTTGGTAGCTGCAAGTGGAAAAACCATCTGTGGTAGCTGTTATGGCTTCCATAATGGCAGCTGAAATGAAAAAGGAAGAAAACTCAACTAAAGTTGTATGCCAAATTGCAATATATTCTCAGAACAGGCACATGTTTTTTGAAACAGAGCAATAATCCACAGCCTTTCGAAAAACTATGGTGCTTGTATTGAAAGCAGACATTCTGGAAGGAACAATATTCCATATTATATTGAAGAAGCCTTATATTACACAGCAAATATAACCCTACTACTTCTTGAATCCACTGTGCTGCCAGTTTCATATTCAGTAATGAGCACAACTCATAAATAAAAGATTATTTTATTTCCCAGTAAAATATATTGAGTGAATAAAATAGACAAATACCAATATTTTATTTTATTTATCAGAAAGACTCAATGGCAAAAAACCCCCAAAGTAGAGTCCATTGAAAGAAGATTTTATCTCCAGTGTCTTAATTTCAATGCTTATTAAAAAGTCATCTGAACTATATACATTTTGCATTGATGCATTTTGAACTATTGATTTCAGAATGTCAGATACTTTCTGAATGTATATGTGTTTCCACAATATAATTGTAACCAGTGTGCACCAAAGAAGCCCCACAAATTGATGACCTCCAACTGTATTGAATGATAACTCCATAATCTCTCACCCTTGTGGATTACCGGATTATAGTCCAAAAACACTAGGAACTCTGATAAGTGGTGATAAAATATTATGTTTGGGAAATCTGCAGGTTTTCACCAAAAAGGTGAGGGAACGCACAGGGGAGAAATCTCAAAGGCTCCTTCTATTCAGGACCTTGTTAAGCAGTTTGTCTTTGTTACATCTTGCTATAAATTATTCTGTGCATTGATTGCACTAACCATCTACCTCTGCTCCAGCGAACTCAAGGCAACATATGTAGGTCTGCTTCTCCCTATTTATTCTCATAATAACACCAGGGGCTAGGCAAAGCAGAGGAAGAATGACTGGCCCTGGGTCACTCATTGAGTTACATGATTCCATGAAGGTTTTAACCAATGTGTTGGCAACACCAGCAAAATAATGTTATTGTTAGCTGTGTTGAGTCCCTATAGGGAGAATGGTAGATTAGGTCCTTAACTGCCTTATTCTGTATTATGTCTTTTATTGTTTTGTTTATTGTTGTATTATGAGTACTTGTTTGCTTCTGGTTGTGTGTTTATACTTTGTAAACCACTCCGAGCCTGCGGGGAGTGGCGGTATATAAAAGTGAAGTATAAATAAATAAATAAGGCAGAATAGAAATGAAGTACATAATAAAAATAATAAATAAATAATCCAGTTGTCATTTATAGTATTTTGGGTGATAGTCCCAAGCAAAAAGAGAGAAAAGGAGCAGCCCAGGTGTCAGGTGCCGAGATTTGGGGCCTTGAGCTTGGCTTCCAAACTCTGGAACACTGACAGTCTAAATACTGATAAGAGCCGGGAGGAACAGAGTGTGTGAAACAACGGTCCACTACCATGGCGGGAAGTGGACGGCGGGAAAAAGCAAAAGCGGGAAAACACTGGGGGAATGTATATAAGGGGGAGGTGATTTACTCATGGGCACTCTTGGCATTTGCATGTTGGTATCCTGTAGTATAGTTCTTAATGATTCCCAGAACGTCTCTGTGTGGTCATTTAAGAGCGGCTACGGTGAATTGCTGACACTTGGATTCCCCGTTAGGGCCACACCTATACATAAAACAGCACAATAACATTGTATTGATGGCCCCAGATTTCTCTCCCCAAATTCAGTTTGGGATCACTCCCCCGCACACTTTTCCATGGGACAATCACCCACTTCCCACCTATGATTCAGATCAATGGTGATGGAGTAGATTCTCTCACCATTGAAAAGGCAAAGAAAGGGGCTTGGACTAGATGGTCCATGTGGTCTCTTCCAACTCTTATTCTCTGAGTCTATGATTCTATGATAATCTGTGTCTTTTTCTTGGGGCTGCCAAGCATTTCCCCAGCAGAGCCCCACCTGTAAAGTTACGTGCTCTGAGATAAAGGTGCCCAGCTATGGGATCAATGGTGAGAAGAACAATGGTGATAATTGTTTCCCCAATCTGTCCTAATCTTCCCATTCCACCATAATCTAAACACACTCGAAAAATAAAGCTTTCCCCCCCCCCCAAAAAGACTGCAGAGTTTTGAAAAATCCATTAAAATCTAAAATAAGTGCTTTTACTGTTCAAATGCTATGTGTTTCCACTGCTCCTAAACAGAGGTAGGCACTTTTTTTTCTGCTATAGATAAACCTGAATGTTGCATGCATGACTACGAGGTACGCACTATTTTTTTAGTGTCTAACTTTTAACTCAGAAGGACAAACAGGCCCAAATGCCTTGGATTTTGCTTTTCAGTATATAAAATATCCTGAAAAAATAAAGAGAGAAGAAAGGAAAACCTATATGAGTTTACATGTACATTAAGAAGGGATTAAGAAATAATGAAAACTTCTCCCAGTCTTTATTGGTTTTCAGGAAAAAAAATCCTAATATTGCTTAATTAGCTACTCAGTGATGTGAAAAATAGTATTGTTTACAACCAAAACTACTTTTTAATATTGTGCTGATGTCCTCAGAGTGTGCCGAATTTTACATGAGATTGTTGTTACTGTTGTTAATTTGATTTACCTGAAAACACTTCTGCAGGAGACTCCAAGTTATGTGAATATTATGATGCAACAGAGAGGCTGGCACAACTTGTCAACTTCACTGACAGTTACCCTTCCTTTTGGTCCATGTGGGAACCAATGACACTTTAATGGATAGCATTCAAGATATCACAAGGGATTATGAGGCTCTAGATGGGAAGCTGAAAGGCCTTGATGGTTAACGTTTAATATCTTCTCTCAGTTGAAAGGCACAGTCCAAAAAGGGAGAGAAAATTGGTGGATTTGCACAACTGGCTACACAAATGGTAGCTTTTTGGACCATGCTCTTTGTCTTCATGAAGATAGACTTCCAGCAAGTGGTGGCTTGCACCTCACAGCAGTTGGCAGGAATGTTTTTGCTAAGAGTCTCATAAATCTAATATAGGAGAGCTTGAAATAGAGTTATGTAGGGAGAGAGACAGTTTTATTGAGGGCAGAAGTTCATCACGCGAGGAAGCTAATAGTTGAAATGTTACAGAAAGAACTGAGCTAATTGTATAAGAGCCTAATAGTGGGAGAAAAAAAGAAGCAACTAGGGGGAATGACCCATGGTCTTAGTTGTCTTGTTATCAATGCTCAAAAAGTGAGAAATAAACAAGATGAACTTAAACCCTTACCATACAGGGCAAATATGATATGGTAGGTGCAATGGAACCTATGTGGGATGATTTGATGACTGGAAAGTAGTAATAGAGGAATGCAACCTATTTCAGAAAAATAAATAAAACAAAAAGGGGAAGAGTAACATTAGATGACATCTATAAGTAGATCTTTGACTTAAAACATAGAAGCCATGTTGAGAGCATCTGGGTTAAAATTATGGAGGAGAGAAAAACAGTGATGTCACTGTAGGAGTCTACTATAGACTCTCAAGCCAGATTATCCCTTTTGGGAACAGATGATACACATTTAAAAAGTGAAGATATAGTAGTAATGGGGAGGGCAGTCGAACTGTCCTGATATTTGCTGGAAGTCACACACTGTCAAATTTCTCACTTGCCTCGTAGACATTTTCCTTTTTCATACAATAGAAGAGGCAACAAAGGGATTGGCTAATTTAGATCTGATCATAACCAACAGTGATGATGTGGTTGATGGGTGGAAACGATGGGACGAACCCTTAGAACAGGGGTGGGCAACTATTTTTTCCAAGGGGCCACATGAGAGCCAAAAAATATTATGGAGGGCCGCACCTAAAGGCGGAACTACATGCTAATCCACATTATTTATTTATTTATTCACTTACTATATTTACTGTATATTACACATCATTAATATTAACATTAATATATCAAGAAATATTCATATATTATTGGTATTAATATCATAATTATTATATTATAGTATATATATATATAAACATAATATATTGAAATTATAATATATCATATAACATTATATTATATTATTTTATTATTGTTATAAAATTATTATACAATAATAATAAAAACCACTAAAATAAAATAATGTTTCCTTATAGTCCCCTTCTCTGGAGATTTTTATGCAGGGGAGGCAAGCCAGGGGCCCTTAGGCGGGCCGGATAGAATCAGCCAAAGGGCCGCATCCGGCCCCCGGGCCGCAGTTTGCCCACCCCTGCCTTAGAAGGTAGTGGTTATGTTCTCCTAGAGTTTCTTATGCAGTGGAATGGGGAAGCCAAGTATAGCCAGTCATACATTCTAGACCTTAAGAAAGCCGATTTAAGTAAATTTGGGGAAACAATAGTTCTTGATGGAGAGGAGTTTGATTAAGAAGAAAAAATGGGAGGTGTCTGCAGAAGCCAGGATGGATGTCCAAACAAATTTAAACTGAGCTAAGATTTAAAATGACATATACAGTGAGAAGCAGGAAAGTGGTTGTTGTTGTTAGATAATATGGTGTAGTGGTTCAAGTGCTGCACTGACTTGAGAGCTCAGTTTCCCAAACTATCATGGACACCCACCTTACGGTCATCATAAGACAGAAATGAAGTTACACAACAAGAACAATTATAAGAACAGGGTGGAAATAGCCTGCTGCTGTTTTGTGTGCCTTCTTACGGTGACCATAAATCAGGGGTCAGGAACCTTTTTGACTCAGAGGACCATAAAAGCAAAATATTTGGATATTTCTTTCAGTGAGAGCCATATAATATATATAATATATTTTAAGACTGAATTCAACTAAATGTGAGTATATACGTACATACCATAGAAACCGGAGGAGATGGAAGGCCGGCTCCAAAGGCGCCCCGGATGGCCTTGCCATGCAGGAAGCCTTGGAGCTCACCCTCTGCCTCCTCCGAAACCGGATGGGATGGAAGGCCAGCTCCAAAGGCGCCCCGGATGGCCTCGCCATGCGGGAAGCCCTGGAGCTCGCCTTCTGCCTCTTCCGAAACCAGAGGGGACGGAAGGCGAGCTCCAAAGGCGCCCCAGATGGCCTCGCCATGTGGGAAGCCTCGAAGCTCGCCCACTGCCTCCTCCAAAACTGGAGGGGATGGAAGGCCAGCCCCAAAGGCTCCCCGGATGGCCTCGCCATGCGGGAAGCCTTGGTGCTCGCTCTCTGCCTCCTCCAAAACCAGACGGGACGGAAGGCCAGCTCCAAAGGCGCTCCAGATGGCCTCGCCATGCGGGAAGCCCTTGAGCTCGCCTTCTGCCTCCTCTGAAACCTGAGGGGGTGGAAGGCCAGCTCCAAAGGCACCCCGGATGGCCTCACCATGCGGGAAGCCCTGGAGCTCGCCCTCTGCCTCCTCCGAAACCAGAGGGGACGGAAGGCCAGCTCCAAAGGCGCCCCGGATGGCCTCATCATGCGGGAAGCCTTGGAGCTCGCCCTCTGCCTCATCTGAAACCGGAGGGGCCAGCTCCAAAGGTGCCCTGGGCGAGCGAAAAAGGGCCCCGGATGGCCTCCCTGTGAGTTTCAGGCTTGGCAGGGCCCACCACTTGCCATTTTCCGTGGCCCAGGGCCACTTTACAGCAACTTCTTGGGCATGGAGGGGCTTTTTGCCTGGCATCCCGTCCCACCCCGCCCTGGATCATGGAAAATGGCATGTGGCAGGCCCAGCCTGCCCCGGTCCTCCCTGCCTCCCTTCTTGTGTGTTTCGGGCCTGGTAGGGCCCGCCATGTGGCATTTTCCATGGCCCAGGGCCGCTTTCTGGCAACTCCTTGGGCAGGGAGGGAAGGGCCAAGCCTGCTCTGCCTGAGAGTCATGAAAATAGCCAAAAGAGCCATATATGGCTTGCGAGCCATAGGTTCCTGACCCCTGCCCTAAAGCAAAGCTATCATGATATATGGTTTTCCAAATGTTGTTATATCCTCTGCTGAGGACGGTTGTGAATTGCTATAATGAGAGGTCATTTCCACCCTCCACTGGAACTTCCTGAAACAGGTAAATCTATGTTCCTCTTTAGCTTGCAAGCCCCACAATGTGCCATTTAAAACAGATGGTACTTTGCCTCTGCCAACAGCAGTTTTCCCAGTACAAGGTACTGTGATCTCACATGTCATGACAGAGAAATATCAGAAATTTTATGTCAGTGCCATGCATCCTTCTGTGCTCGCCTTATAAAGAAAGTCACTCCTAACCCTTGTACTTCCATCTTGCTCATTCCTGAAACTGCTGCCTGGCAATATAAACATTGATAGTTATTAGCCAATCAGGTTTATCTATGGGATGTAGCATCATCATCACATCACAATATTCAGAGACCAATGTAATGTGCTGAACATTATGACAGAGCTCTTGTTCAGAAAATCACCAACATAATCATTGAGGTCAGTTCTGAGAGGCTGGAGAAAGAAGGCTCAAATGCATTCAGTTTACAGAGGAAGTTTTTGAAATGGAACCCAAAATAGAAATGCAAACATTTTTGGCAGCTTGAAAGATCGCACTGTCCTCATTCACCAAAAGTTGTGGGCGTGCCATTCTGTTGCCGCAGATGCTACTGTTTCACATAATACAAATGAAATGTGGAAGAACAAAAGGGCCATCTTCACAGCGGAGAAGAAAGAAGGAGGGAAAAGTCTCCCCACAGTCAGGACAAATAAAGCCACAAAAGGCTAGCCAGGCCCGGTGAGTCATCTTTACTCACCCATCTGTTATCTCTGTTGATATAAGCCATGAATGTGTACTCTTAGGGGATGGTCAGTAAAAGAGAACAAAATAAGTGTGCTTAACTGCTTCGGTACCACAGCCATTTGTAAATTCAAATCTTGAAGAGGAGTGTCACCTTGGGGGCCCTGGTAGGTTTGACAATAATAAATGAATATCATAACTAAATGAACAAATAAATACAAATATAAATAAATAAATAAATAAATAAATGTTTTTCTTGTATCCCTTCAAGTCAATGGATCTCTGTGCTGCAATAGGACCCTTTAAAAAATGAATCAAAGGAGACAAATTGCCATTCAAACTATAGGATTGCCTCAGCAAACTATGTTGTTGTGTGCCTTGAAGTCACGGCTGACTTACAGCAACCTTATCATGAACCCATCATGAGGGTTTCTTATTAAGATCTGTTCAGAGGGGTTTTGCCTTTGCCTTCTCCGAGGACTTGCCTAAGGGATCTTGGGGTTTTGGTGGACAGCTCAATGAAGATGTCAACCCAGTGCGCAGCAGCAGTGAAAAAAGCGAATTCTATGCTTGGCATGATCAGGAAGGGAATCGAAAATAGGTCGGCAAATGTTGTATTGCCTCTCTACAAATCTATGGTAGGGCCACATCTGGAGTACTGTGTACAATTCTGGTCACCGCACCTCAAGAAGGATATAACGGAACTGGAAAAGGTACAAAGAAGGGCAACAAAAATGATCCAAGGGATGGAGCAGCTCCCTTACGAAATCAGGTTGCAACGCCTTGGTCTTTTCAGCCTTGAAAGACGGCGTTTAAAAGGTGACTTGATCGAAGTGTATAAAATCATGCATGGGATAGAAAAGGTGAATAAAGAAAAATATTTTCTGGGGGGTCGGGAGCAGGTGAGGGTTTTGCCCTCCTTTCTGCTAGAGATCCCCGTGTACAACTAGTGGGTCACTGTGTGACACAGAATGCTGGACTAGATGGGCTGAGGCCCGATTCAGCATGGCTCTTCTTATGTTCTTATGTTACCCAGTGGGTTTCCACACTCAAGCTGGGATTCAAACCATGATCTCTGGAGACATTATCCAACACTCAAACCATTATACCATACTGGCTCTAGTAAATAAACTAGTAGAGAATAAAGCTCTACTGGTGTACCTACAGCAGAGGTTTGGAGAGTGAAGGCTGTTCCTTCCCTGACTTCCAGATATGCAACAGAAGCTGATTGGAACATGGGCACGCCACTGTTTCCAACCAGTTATTTGGATCAAGTGGCAAAGCTAAGCACTGTCTGGCTAGCACTGTGTAACTGGGTTGCTGTAAGTTTTTTGGGCTGTATGGCCATGTTCCAGAAGCATTCTTCTTCTGTCCCCAGGGCCTAAAAAGACTTTAAAGGGGTGGACAAAACAAGCTTTGGCCCTGGGAATAGAGTTAAGGCCTTCCCTCATGCAGGAAAACCCAGGATCTCTATAAGAATGAGTGCTAGACTAAAAAAATAGGGTGAACCAAACAGGATTTATTGAAATAACAACCAGAAAGGTGCTGGTGGCTCAAAAATGCTTGAGTTGATTGCAAGAAAGTCCTTCTAAGAAAAGGGAGTCTATCACTATGCCTATTTGTGCAAAGTGACGGTACCTCTATTAGATCCCAGGTGTCCTGTTGTCCTCTGGCTTGCAGGCTCCCGAATTCCTGTAGCAGGCCCCAAAATCCTCAGCCTCTGGTGAGAGCAGGCCCTCCTATGTACTGAAAATTTGGTTGAGAACGAAGGTAGACCAGTAGGTGAAATAAGGTTGCTTTTCCCCAGCAACTAGGTTCCAACCTTGCTTGTCCTTCTATCTGGAATGAGGCCAGAGGGGACGTCAGTCCCTCAGGTAAACTCCGGTAAAGGGAGGAGTTGGGGGCGGAGATACCAGGTTTGGAGCCAGGTTGCAGCCCCTCCCCTGAGTGACCGCATGGCAGAGAGTGACTGCATGGCAGAACAAAGGGGTCATAGAACAAAGAGCCATGCAGGTGAAATACAGATACAGATGTAAACAGCCCCCTAGGGGGTGTCACAATTCTCTCTGGACGTTTTGCCTGCATCTATGGCAGGCATCCTCGGAGATTGTGAGGTCTTTTGGAAACTAGGAACATTGGGTTTATATATCTGTAGAATGGCCAGGCTGGGAGAAAGAACTCTTCTCCGTAGGAGGTACGTGTGAATGTTTCAATTGGCCACCTTGATTAGCATTTAATGGCTTAGCTGTTTTTAGGTATGGCTAGTTACTGCCTGGGCATTTGTTGAGAGGTGAATGTTGTTCTTTATATACTGTTTTGATTTTAGAGTTTTTAAAATACTGGTAGCCAGATTTGTAACTGATTGGATGTTCTGCAAAAAAGTACTGGATACCTCCTTGTCTAAAGAACTGTTTATACTGCTGTAGTCCCCAGTTATATGAGTGGCAATCAGAAGAAGGATCCTGGATGTTGTTATTCTTGTTGTTGCTGTTGTGCCTTCAAGTCATTTCCAACTTATGACGTTCCCTGTCGTGGTCCCTGTGAATACGTACATATGGTAATTCCTGCGCTTGCGCAGACAGTTCAGAATCTTTTAGAAAGATATTATCACTTTATTTTTATTGAATAATAAATAATAATAAATAATAATAAATAACTAAATAAGTAAATTTACGCTAGTCAACGAAATATGGGAACGATTCCTAACTGTTGTAACAGCGGCGGAGTAAAGGATCTGAGGTGGCAGCCCCTCCCACTGGCTATATATACTCAAGGGGAGTGGGCGGGGCTACCATTTAAAGTGATAATATCTTTCTAAAAGATTCCGAACTGTCTGCGCAAGCACAGGAATTACCATATGTACGAATTCAAGGTGACCACTCAGGAAACTACAGTTACAGGTAAGCAACCAATAATTCCTATGGGAAATCTATTTCAGGACTTTTTGGGGCAGAGAAACATTGTGTTTCCATCGAAGGGTAGAGAATTGGACCATGGCCTCCAGAGTTATTGTCCAATGTTCACCCCAATAGGCCATGCTGTTTTCTCTGTCCTTTATCTGTATAGAACCAAAGCCTTTGTTTTTTTAGTATCTATCTTGCTGAAGAAATACTGCAAGCTGTGATCTTGATGAAGATAGTTAGAAAAAAAATCAAGGTTGAGCCAGTAATGTATTGTGCTTTGATTGTTGGACTAGAACTTTGGAGAACCAGTTTCGAATCCTTACTTGGCTATGGAAACTTACCTTGGGCGGGCATGTCACACACTCTCAGCCTCAGTGGAAGGTAAAGCAAACTGTCTCTGAATAAATCTTGCCAGGAAAACTCTATGAAAACTTCATATTAGGATCACCATACATTGGTAATGTCTTGAAGGCACAAAACAACCATAACCTGCTGAAGATGGATTGGTGATGTGAAACCGTTCATATAAGGATGTAGAACATCTGGGGAAGCACACTAGTAGCTCTCTTGTACACACTACTGAGTTTTGACATACAGTGTAGCGCTTACTAGTGTAATTAAACTGATAACACCATGTAATGTGATTTTTGTTCCTGGGCAATGAATGTCATTTCTTTGTTGATTTGATCAAATAAACATGGAAGAAGTGTATTAAATTGCAAAAACTTTGTTTTTGTGGGACATCCTGCAGCATATTTTGCTATAGTTTTTCAATGAATTAGTTCATGGAGTCCCAACCAATTCCACATAGTTTGTAGCAGTCACAAAAATGAAGTTTCTGGAGTATGACAACTACTTTCAAAGTATGTTCTACACAATTAAACAGGAAATAGCACTTTCAAACCAGGAACAGATTTTTTTTCAAATTTTGTTGCATAGTGTAATTGAAGTGCTTTAAAAAAAACAGTAAGAAAGAGAGGATTTTCCCTTAAATTGTAGCTAAGTTACTTGTAACTGACTGTTTTTATGACCAAACAAATCCTGTGCTAGTCTGTCAAAGAAAAGCATTAATCTCTCAATCCCTGAGGCAAATCTCTCTCTGCATTAACAATATTTCCTCGCATTCCCATTTTGAATGGTAGTTGAACAAGGTAGCTTAATTTTATTGGTTTATGGAAATGCAGGATTTTGTTAAGAACACTGTCAAGCACACTTGAGAGAGTTACTTCCTCAGTGGGATTCAGCCTTACATTACCCACCATTTGAAATTGACTTTCAGGAATTGTAACATTACTTTCATCCTGCTTCATTATTCTTATAGTGAGTGACTAGAAATTCTCTTCTTTCTCTACTTCCCCCTCCCCATTTTAATGCCTTCATAAATGTCTTTCCACGATGTTAGCAAAGAATCATGGCAGTCTTTTATAATATATTCTACACTGTTGCTGCATACTACAGCATTCCTCCTTGCAATAAAGAATTTTACTAATTCTCTCAAGTCACTCCTGACACACAAAAAACCCCTAATTCTTTAAATCTTTGACTTTTTTGTAGCAGCTATACTTTTAGGTATATGTTCTTGGATAATCACTCAGAAGTCCTCACTGCATTTTGCATGGTTAAAGAGATGTTTATAATACAAACCTAATGGATTTTGAAACACTAAAGAAATATGGACAACATTTTCTTTGTTCATTAGCACTGCAGTGCATACATTTCTGCCAGTGTACTTATAATGGTGCTGGGAGATGGAGAGCAGGAGTCTAAATTTTCTTTCCTGTGTATTCATGGGCAATTTGATGGCCACAGGAATGTACACAGGGATATATTTCTGTGGCCAACCAGTGGCCAGGAAGTAGGGTGGAACTGCAACTGCACCGGGAATGTGGCGCAGCTGGCTAAGTGTCAGCTGCACAAGATCTCGCTGACCAGTAGGTCATAAGTTCGAGGCCTACCCGGGTCGAGGTGGGTTCTCGACTTTAAGTGTAGCCTGCTGCTGACCTTTGCAGCCCAAAAGACAGTTACATTTGTCAAGTAGGAGATAAAGGTACCACATTAAAGTGGGAAGGCAAAATTTAGACTGATTTATGAGGCCATAAAGAATCGCTGAGGAATGCGGAAGAAACAACAAAGCGACGCTGGAAGGAAACGCTGAGAGTGAGGAGGAATGCATCAGCTCCCCCTGGTGGCCAGAAAGTTTGCCTCTGTTTGTCTAAAATGTCAAAATGTATGTACTGTTCTCCATTGTGTTAAATGTCACATGATATATGTCATATGTTGAACTGCAGGGATTGTCTGCAAAGTATGTGTACTGTAATCCGCTCTGAGTCCCCTTCGGGGTGAGAAGAGCGGAATATAAATAAAGTAAATAAATAAATAAACTGGGAACCACTGGTGTCCTTGACACACTTGGAACAAGGGCATTGCACAAATAGAACATTGAAAACCTACTTGTGCTACAGCAAAATAATGCTTAAAGTGAAGTAACAGGGTTACAACAATCATAAACCACCAAGAGAATTGTGACCAATCTTGTTGTTAATTGGCATCAGCCCAGCCTATGAAAAGAGATTTCTGAATTGCCCCCCTCAGGTCTTGCAAATGTAGGGCCATGCCATCCTAGATTGAGTCAATCCATCTGTAATGCAATCTTCCTCTTTTCCGTCTGCTTTCCACTGGCCAATATTTTTTTCTCTTGGCTTTTCTTCGTGAGCGAAGATTCAGGAAGGACTCATCCCACGCTTTCCACAAGCGTGTTGATGATTCAGAGGTTGGATGTGTCATTTGAGCCTGTACAATGGGCTTTTCTGGTGGAGCGCAGTGTGCACAGAACTGGTCTCACCCTTTAAACCAAAGGTTCATCTGCCGGGGCCTAGCAAGCTTGGACGGTAGCAGTGAGGTCCTCAGGCTGTAGGTTTGATTTGAGTTTCCTTCTCTTAGATGATTGACCTTACAGGGTTAGACGAGCATCATCTGCCCGTGTTTGAAATTAGAGTTTTCCTTCTCCTAGGATGGTTGCCAAAGGGCTTGAGAGCCCATCCTGCCCATTGACGCTCTTTGTCAGACCCTTCGGTTGTGACCTGTCTGGCATGGGAGGCCCTACTGGTGACTATTATGCCACCGCCAGCATAGCTCACAACTTCATTAGGGTACGCAAGCCTCTCCCACACGACAAGGGGGTGCCAACGGAGAGGCTAGTATTATTATGATTATTATTATTAACCAAAGTCTGAATGGCCATCTGTCAGGGGTGCTTTGGTTGTGCTTCTCCCTTATGGCAGAAGGGGCTGGACTGGTTGGCCCTTAGGAGGTCCGGTCCAGTCCCATCCCATCCCATCCCATTGTTTTCTCTTCTGGGCTCAGGCAGATATGGTGGGATTTTCTGCCTTGATAGGACTGTGTGGAAGGAAGGAAAGAAAGAAAGCGGTAGAGTATTAAAAAAGGAGAGAAAGCAAAAAAAGGGAAAGACAAAAGGAGGGGAAGAAAGGAAAGGGCTGTATTTTTGTTTCGGAGGGGCTGAATTTGGTTCGGGGGGCTGAAGAAGAGCAAAAGAAAGGAGATATAAAAAAGATCATGGAATAACAGTTGGCCAGTAACAGCAACGCCTGAGTGAGTACATGCCTGCCTACAGTAGTTTAATATAAAATACAAGACTAAGATCACATAAAGCGTAATAACATCCAGAAATAAAATATAAATATTAAGCATCAAAAACATTAAAAGCCCATTACAATTATTGTTGGGACCCATCAATTAAATAGCATATTTCGCTAAGATCAGTGTCAATTTTTGCTGTTTTCCTGTCAGAGGCACCTTGGTGACCCCTCCTCCTACTGGCCAATATACACCACAAATAAAGAGCTTCATTGCTTTGCTCTTTAATATGGATGTAGAAAATGTTGATGAGACCCATGCTAATTTATGTGTATGCTATGCTGCCACAACTAGACAGATAGAAAAGTTGCTAACGAGGTAAAGAAGACATCCTTGTGTGACAACCATCGAACTGTACTTCTGGATATGTGTGCTGTTCGTTTAATGCAAATTGAAATACAGTAACATCTGGAGGACCCTAGAAGCAAAGTGGAAGTCAATGTAGCTGGAGTGACATTGTTCTGTGCCAAAAAAGCCACGAAAAAGATGTCTACAACAGCTGAAACTTCTCAGATATCATCAAAGGCTTTCATGGCTTCATTGTTGTAGATTTTTCGGGCTATATGGCCATGTTCTAGAAGTATTATCTCCTGACATTTTGCCTGCATCTATGGCAAGCATCCTCAGAGGTTGTGATGTTATTTTCTGTTGTTTCCCCACCCATCCCCTCCCTGGGAGGTATGCTAAAATCTGCACACGTCTTCTTAGTTTTGTTAAGATGAGGTTTTATTAGTTGCTCGGTGAATCATAGTCATAACAAGCCTGAGAGGAAATATGTGCTTCAATCTTGTAAGATTCTCATTAGTATGTGAATGTGAGCACATCCACAACCACAAAACAGAGGGGGAGGGGGAGAGAAAGGTTTGCTTATCTATCTGTTAATCTGTCTATCATATATCTATATCTTGTTCTGTGCCTTCATGTAATTTCCAATTTATGGGAACCCTAAAATGACCCTATAAGAAGGGTTTCTGGGGCTGAAAGTGTCACGCAAAATCACCCAGTGGGTTTCCATAGATAAGTAGATAACTGAATCCTGGTCATAGTCTAGCACCGAAACCATTATACCACATTGACTCTATATCTATGTTTAAATATGAGAAACTGCAGCACATTTCAACTTGAATTCGGTACTACTGTGTTAATACAGAATATAATTGTGTCATTTTCTATCTATATAATTATGACATACACACAGAGATATATGACCCTCATATTATCAGAGCAGTGTTAAATTTAATGGGTCCCCAATGAGGACCATCACAGTAGATCACCACCCATAATAATTGGAGATACTCATTGCATTCATGAGTGAATCCTGTGGTATAACCCACATGTCACTACTGGGACTAATGAGCGAATATAAACTCTGTAGCAAACCTCTGCTTCCAGGGAGTGAGTGAGATGGTGAGGCAACTGGAATTATGTTCTAGGAAGACCTGAAAGTACAAAGCATTGGGTACGTTTAGCTTGGAAAGGAGGTATCAATCTCAACAACTAGAATGCAAAAGATGGAGCAGGTTGAATTTGGCTGCTGTTCCCAATTGAGATAGCAAGTCAGCAGAGGCTGGTCTGAACTCATGTGGTAAATGGCAGGAAAAGACTCCTGTTGGGCCATCAAGCTGGGGCTGAGTTTGTTGTCTAGGAAAGTGTGTATAACAGCCACCTGAATGCCTGAGTGGTGTGTGACAAGGCGCTCACATCAGGCCCTTTCACAATACAGTATGACCTCCCTATCTGTGGGGGATACATTCCCAGACTTTTTTTTGTGAATATGTTAAACCCTATTATTTTAAATGGGACAAACAACAGAGGTACCAAGAAGAGAGTGCAGCTTTCACAAGCAGCCTTAAATAAATAAGAGAAACCTTGGCTAAACAAAACCTTATATACAGTACTGGATATCAGGCTTGTACTACACATTGCTATAGTCCTACGATTCCACTTTAACTGCCATGTTGACATCCTATGAGAACCTGGTATTTGTGGTATGGTAGGCAATAGAGGTCTCTGGCTGAGAATTCTATGTACCTCTCCTTGAACTCTGGATCCCAGGGTTTCATAGAATGCTGCCATAACATAAAGAGCACGGATATCGGAAAGGTCTCCCCTATCTTGTGGGGTACCCCAAGGACCCATATTCTCACCCTTCTTATTCAACATCTACATGCGACCTCTTGCACAGCTGGTCCGAGACTTCGGGATAGAGTGTTATCAATACGCTGATGACACTCAACTTATCCTGAAGATGGCTGGTCAACCAGACACAGCGCCATGCAATCTCCATCAGTGTCTGGAGGTCATTACCAGATGGCTTCGGTCTAGCAGGCTGAAAGTGAACCCTGCAAAAACAGAGATCCTGTGGCTGGGTTCCCCGAGTGGTGGGACCACCTTAGACGTCGAGACATTGTGCCCGTCACCTCGAGTGAAGAGCCAGGGTGTCCAATTAGACTCTTGATTGACAATGGAAGCCTATGTGTCCACCATCAGTAGAACGGCCTTCTTCCATCTGCGTCGTATCAGACGCCTGGCCCCCTACCTCTGTAATGATGACCTGGCCACAGTGATCCTGGCCTTGGTCATCTCGAGACTAGACTATGGCAATGCTCTTTACATCGGCTTACCAGGGTCTACCATCTTAAACTGGTCCAAAATGCAGCTGCTAGACTCTTGGAGGGGGGCCCTGCAAGGTGACACATCACTTCAATTCTACAAAAACTTCACTGGCTTCCGATTGAGTATCGAATCATCTTTAAGCTACTGGTCCTCACCTTCAAGGCATTACACGGCCCCGGCCCGTTATATCTAAAAAATCGACTCGCCTTTTATCAACCTCAGAGACCACTTTGAACATGCTCACTTCAACTGCGGGTACAAGCCCACCGTGCCAACGCCGGGAAGCCTCTGATTATACCAGATTCTACAATGTGTCCGCTACAATACTACTATGCAATCCATATGCGAGATTTTATACTATATTATATATTATTCGTTGTATTTATATATACGCATGCTCACTTCAACTGCGGGTACAAGTCCACCCTGCCAACGCCGGGAAGCCTCTGATGAAGCCGTGGACACCTTTTAACAACAAGGAGTCCCCCCGAAACGGTCCCGAGCTCCGCACTGAGTACCGTCAGGCCACTGCTTGGAAATTTCCATAACATCACTGGATTTATGGAGCCATAGCCTGTTTACCTATCCATTATCTGCTGTCCTCGAGGATTACAAACTCTGATATGAATACCTGGAAAAAGTAACTTCACAAAAGGCTGAGTTTGTATATCCCGAATCTGGAAAAGCATCGATTCACCCGAATTCCAAGATAATCCAAATCATTATCCATACTACAAACTGGGTTTGAGTTTTACCTTTGGGTAGGGCTACAGTGTATTTCTATGGACTCCTCTAATGAATGCTAAGTACCTTGTGATAAATTAATTTGTAATTGTGATAATATGTATATTTATATGTATTCACTTGCACTTTGCACAATGTTATTTATATGAACATATGATTGATATTTATATAAACAAATGATTTACACTTCATAGTGAACTGCTATTGATTATAGTATAAGTTTAGCCTTTGCTACATGTTTACAGATACTGCTAGTATTATAGCCTTACTCCGTGTTTATGAAATTGTACAAATTGTCACACTTACCTCTGACCTTATAGATTTTCCAAACAATTTAAAGGTGCTCATCTCATCCCAGCCTGGTTTAGAAGGAGAACTCTCTACTCTGTACAAAGTATATATAAGGAATAAGCTAATTAGCATTACTATCCAGGCAGCATTATAGACTATGCATACAACAAATACTGAAGCCCCATTTATTTAGCTTGCTATATTTAGGCATATTAATTGCTTGCCAATTGACAGTTTATCCCCAATCGGGTCTGCAAGCAGGAGATGCTGGGTGAGATCAATGGCCATCCTTGCAACACATTCCCTCAAATTGGAGTGATACATACTAAGTCAATCCAATCATCCCTAATAAAATAATTATGTAATTACTATTAACTGATCTACCATTAAACATCTAAACCACTAGACCAGAGGGCCTGATAGCTGAGAAAACATAGCCAATACAGATAACAGAAGGGCAGATAAACAGAAGGGCTAAGGCTGGGGAAAAGGAACAGCCTACAAATATCTACACCCCTTTCTTCTCTGACAATCCATTTTGATGTCCCTATGCCACATCTCCCTTTGTCCTGTGACACAATAATAGTGGCAACTACATATAGCTGGACTGCAATTTCTCTAAGTCCTAATAAGCAGAGCAAATGCCATGGATGGTCAACAATGGCCGCATGAGATGCCCTCTAAGCCAGTGTTTCCCAACCAGTGTGCTGGGGCACACTAGTGTGCCGTGAGCGATCATCAGGTGTGCCGTGGGAAATTGGCACTCTTCCCCTTCCTAGCAGCTCTTTCTACCTCTTTCCCTCCCCAAAGATCCTCCCCGTGGCAAAGGAAGGGCTCTGCCGAATGCCCGGGCCAGGCCCGCCTTGAGGGAGCCTTCAGGAGCCTCGACTCAGCATGGCTCCAGCTCCCACTCAAGGCTGCTTCAGCCTCCTGATGCTCACAGGTTCACTCACTGCCCAATTCACCAAATTGGTGAAATTTCACAAGGGTCTGGAGAACAAGCCCTATGAGGAGCAGCTTGAAGAGCTGGGCATGTTTAGCCTGAAGAAGAGAAGGCTGAGAGAAGACATGATAGCCATGTATAAGTATGTCAGAGGAAGTCATATATATGTTGTGTTCATCGAAACAGGCCCAGGTTTCACACTGAGTGTATAAATACATTTAAAAACATATTAACTATATGTATTACCGTGTTAAAGTGTCATTTTGTGTCATTTTGGTTGGTGGTGTGCCCCAGGATTTTGCAAATGTAAAAAGTGTGCCGCAGCTCAAAAAAGGTTGGGAAACATTGCTCTAAGCTACCAGTGACATATAGAAAGAGAACATGGGAATTGCAGTCCAAGAACATCTGGTGGACAAATTATTACCTGACCCTATTCTATGGGTTTTCCCCAGTAAATCTTGATTCCTCAGTACATAGTTAGGTTATATATTTAAACTGTTTAAGCAGATATTCTCTTTTCCAAGGAAGTGTTTCAAATCATAGATGTAGAAGATGAAGAAAGGAAGCTCTACAAATAATTCTTGGCACCTCACCTAACCACAATTCCCAGAATACTTTGTGGGGGAGCCACATTAGTTATATTACCTAAAGTAAAAAATAAACGTAACATATAAATAGCCTGTTTTTAAAAATATTTTTAAAGTTTCCATATGTCTTGATATATCACGTCTGTCCAATTGCCAGAACCAGAAAATGCAAAGTTATGTTACTCCTTTCCTTTTCCACATGGGAGATAACTGCATAAAAATACTGTAATTGAACATATGGATTTCTTTTGACAGAGGGCAAGATTTTCAGAGCCAATGCTGAATATATTTATGATGAAATCATTATCAAAACCAACAACAGCCCCCAAGAGTGCATTTTAAGAGCATTTATTGCAGCTCCTTTTAATGTCTTGTGCATTCTTCTATTATAACGAAGTGTTGTTAGGGGTTGAGCACTGGGCTGTGTCAATTGGAAACAACTTGTTTCTATCTGCAGCTATGACTGCATTTTATGAATTGTAATGTTTTACATTGTAATTATGTATGTGCGTGATTGTAACTGTCTGGTTTTATCATTCTGGATTTATGTATTGTCTATATGCGGCATAGCCACCAGTAGGACCTCCCATGCCAGACAGGTCACAACCGAAGGGTCTGACAAAGAGCGTCAATGGGTAGGATGGGCTCTTTAGCCTTTTGGCAACCATCCTAAGAGAAGGAAAACTCTAATTTCAAACCTGGGCAGATGGTGCTCGTTTAACCCTGTAAGGTCAACCATCTAGAGAAGGAAACTCAAATCAAACTTACGACCTGAGGACCTCGCTGCCACCATCCTAAGCTTGCTAGGCCCCGGCAGACGAACCTTTGGTTTAAAGGGAGAGGCCAGTTCTGTGCACGCTGCGCTCCACCAGAAAAATCCATTGCACAGGCTCAAAGGACATATCCAACCTCCTTAGTCATCAATGCGCTTGTAGAAAGTGTGAGATGAGTCCTTCCTAAGAATCTTTGTTTGCAAAGTAATGCCAGAGAGAAATATGCAGGACTTCCCTGTATTTTGTTAGCCACCCTGAGTTCCCTCAGGGATGTTGTTGTTGTTGTTGTTGTTAGGGATTGATTGCCGATTATTTATTTTTGTAATACATTTGCTCTTCTAGATCAGTCTTTCTCAACCAGTGTGCCGTGGCACACTAGTGTGCCGTGACGGACCTCCTGCTGTGCTGCGAGAAAAGCTCTCTGCCCCCCTTCCTCCCCCCTCCTGCTGAACACCTGCTGCTTGAGGGAGGAGGAAGGGCCAGGCAGTGGCGAAGAATAAGAAGAAGGGACCCGGGTGCCGCCTCCTTCGGCCGTTTCCCTAGCCAGCCTCCAATCCGTCATGACTCCCACCATGACTCTCGCCCATCGCTCGCTGAAGCCGCGTGGAGGAGCCCCGCCCACTGAAGTCCATCTACCGCTCATGCTCCTCCTCTGTAGGAGAGCTGAAGCTGGGGGGAGGGGGTGGGGCATGGCGCGGCCTGGCTCTGCCCCTCCCCCCAGCTTCGGCACTCCCAGCAGCTGCTCCAGCCTTGAGGGGACAGTGCGAAGCCAGCATTGTGCTGGCTCTGGCACCGCTGGCTTGGCACTGCCCCCTCAAGGCTGGAGCAGCTGCTGGGAGAGGTGAAGCCGGGGGTAGGGGGCGGGGCATGGTGCAGCCTGGCTCCGCCCCCTCCCTGGCTTCGGCACTCCCAGCAGCTGCTCCCAGCAAGCCACCAACCCCCAGCTGTTCTTTACTGAGTTAGAGTGTCATTTTGGTTGGTGGTGTGCCCCCGGATTTTTTTAATGTTAAAAGTGTGCCGCGGCTCAAAAAAGGTTGGGAAACACTGTTCTAGATCATTGTATTCAAATTAGTGAAATCATTTTGAATGCAGTAATTTCAAAGTTTGGAAAATTACACATTTCTTTTTTACTTATGAGTAATTGCTGAAGAGGGGCATATACCTATCTTAACATATAATGGCTGGCATCCTGTTAGTTACTCCCAATTAGAATAGATCTATTGAATTGATTATTGATAATGACTCAAAATGTAGATAGATATCATTGATTGAATGAGTCTACTCTGGTTGTAACTAATAACATGATGTATGAGAAAGATATCAAGACAATATTTGACACCCCCCAATACAAAGAAATTTATGCTTTAAGCATGAATATTTAGAAGCTGATACACACACAGAGACATATAACTCCATTTTCTAGGTTGTAACTTCATTGCATTGTAGTTATGATGTAATTTAGTTACTTTTATATCTAAAGAAATTTGGCCGCACAAAACAGTGCAGGAGGAATACCACATTATTCAAATACCAGCTCTTGCTTATTCTCATATTGCTGAATGAATAGACATTCTTTTAAAATGGTAACTTTAAAGTAACTCTTCTGGTTATCTTTGAGAAATGACCAAGTGACCAATCACAATAACAACTACATAGGGAGGGTGTTGCACCTCAGAACTCGGACAGCCCCCCCTAGATCACACACACACAGGCAGATGCAATAAATGTTCTTTTATTTTGAATAAAGGATTAAGAATAGTCCAAAGAAGTGAAATAGAGCAATCAAAAATAGTCCAATAGAGTTATGTAGCTGTAAGCCCAAAGCGGCTTTAAATCCAAGGAAAGCAAAGTCCCAAAACAAGGCAGACCACTCCGGCGGTCAAACGTGGTACTTAAGGCAAAACCGCAACGGCCATCAACATGGCTTGAATCCAATCGCCTCGGCAATCGGCTTGAACTTGGAGACTTGATAGTGAGACTTGATCAAGCTGAACGTGGCTTCAGGCCTGACCAGAAGCCCGGGAGCCCAGACTAATAAGGAAGCTAGTCTCGATGAGCCCATCTCACCCCCTTCCTTAGATTCCACAATTTCCTAGAATCTCTGATGTTTGCCCTTCTATCAAACACCGGCTCATTAGCAGGCCCAGCTGCATTACTATCAGAGTGAGAAGCAGGAAACTCCTCTCCCCCGGAATGCTAATTTGGGAAGGGAGTAGAAACTCTCTCTTGGGAACCAAGGCCACCGGGTCTTTCATAGTCTGATGCAGAATCCTCTTCCATGGAATCCTCAGTAAACTCATCTGCAGTCCTATATCCCTCTAGCCCAGTCATTGTCAACCGGTGTGACTCGGCACACCAGTGTGCCGTGGGGGATCATCAGGTGTGCCGTTGGAAAGCCTCTTCGCCCCTCCTCTCTTCCCCCCTCCTCCTCAGGGTGCCACGAGGCCAAGGGCATATATGCCGCGGCCGCCAGGATCATGCCCAGCGGCCAACCGAGGAGAAGGGAGGGAGGAGGGAGGAGAAGAGGAGGAGGCCAGGGAGGGAGGCCATGCCTCTTTCCCCCCGAGCATGCCTCCCCCCCAAGGAGCGCTCATGATTGGAGGAGGAAGGCAGCGGCGTGTGCGTGTCCCCCTTGCGCCAGGCCTGGAGGCGCGAAAAGTCTCCCTGAGCTTCCTTGCCGCTTCTCCAGCTGGAGAGCAAGAGAAGCAAGGAGCAGGGCCGCAGCAAGGAGAAGGGAGTGGGGAGGGGCGTGGCCAGAGGCAGCTCCAACTGCGGCTGCTGTACCAGCATGGACACGCTTTTCTCCTCCCTATCCATCCCCCTCTCTCTTGCTTCATCCCTTTCTTCCTTCCCTCTTTCCTTCCTTCCCTACTTCCCATCTTTCTTCCCTTCCCTTCCCTTCTTTCCCTCCCCTCCTTCTCTTCTTCCTTCCTCTCTCCCTCCCTCCCATGCTTCCTAATCTCCTTTCTCCCCTCCTTCCTGCCTGCCTTGCCTTGCCTTCCTTCCGTTCTTCCTTCCCCCTCCCTCCCTTTCCTTCCTTCCCTTCTTCCTTTTCCCCCTCCCTCCCCCTCCCCCCTTCTTCCTTTTCCCCCTCCCTCTTTCCTTCCTTCCTTCCATCCATCCCTCCCTTCTTCGTCTCCTCCTTACTTCCCTTTCCTTTCTGGCAGCAGCGCACGAACGGAGCAGGGCTAGCTTCCCTCCCTCCCTCTTCATCATTGCTGGTTTTTTATTTGCTGTTGCTTGTGGGGTTTCTGTGTGGTAAGTTTGCCCCAATTCTGTTGTTGTAGGTGAACTATAAATCCCAGCAACTACAACTCCCAAACGTCAAGGTCTATTTCCCCCAAACTCTATCTGTGTTCACATTTGGGCATACTGAGTATTCATGCCAACTTTGATCCAGATCCATCATTGTTAGAATCCACAGTGCTGTCTGGATGTAGGTGAACTACAATTCCCAATTCTGCTTTGAACTGGATTATCTGAATCCACATTGCCAGATAATCCACTTCAATGTGGATTTTATGCAGCTGTGAAGACACAGGGCCCTTCCACACAGCCATATAACCCAGAATATCAAGGCAGGTCATCCACATCTGCTTTGAACTGGATTATCTCAATCCACACTGCCAGATAATCCACTTCAAAATCCCATGTTTTCCGCTTTAAAATTTCCCCCTCTAGAGCAGTGGTTCCCAACCATTTTTTGGCCACGCCACACCTAAGCATCTCCAAAATCCTGACCCCCACCCCCACCCCATGACATATAATTATTATTTTTCAAAAAGTAAAGTTGCATTGTTTTTAGCTGATATTTTAATTGTAAGCGTTTTCTTTTGTTTTAATTGTCTTTGGGCTTGTCCCTTGTAAGCCACCCCAAGTCCTAATGAGGAGATGGTTGCGAGGTATAAAAATAAAGTTGTTGCTGTTATTATTATTATTATTATTGTGAGTATTATTACAACATTATTTAAAAGAATAAATTCAGAGGCTTATTATACTCACATTTAGTTGAATTCAGTCTTAAAATATATTATATGGCTCACTGATATAAATTTCCAAATATTTTGCTTTTATGACTCTCTGAGTCAAAAGGTTCCTGACACCTGGTATAGTGTTATTGCATTATCCTTTCAACCTTTCTTATTGTCCTCTGTTGTTTGTTGTGAACCTTCCTGGTAAAGAAATATGTAATTTCTTTATGCTTGTGGATAAATAGTATTTCTTGTTGTTTCCTTGCAAGTGTACTTGTGGAGATTGTCTGGTTTGCTGGAACATGCAATGCTCCAATTCCATCATTGGTGGGATTCGAATGCTCTTTGATTGTAGGTGAACCAGAAATCCCAGAAACTGCAACTCCCAAAAGTCAAGGTCTATTTTCCACAAACTCAATCTGTGTTCATATTTGGGCATATGGAATATTCATGCCAAGTTTGGTCCAAATCCATTATTGTTTGAGTCCACAGTGCTCTCTGGATATAGGTGAGCTACAAATCCCAAACTGAAAGTCAATGCCCACCAAACCCTTCTAGTGTTTTTTGTTGGTCATGGAAGTCCTGTGTGCCATGTTTGGTTTAGTTCCATCATTGGTGGAGGACAGAATGCTCTTTGCGAGTGAACTACAACTCCCAAATGACAAAATCAATTTTTTGACTGATGGTCCCTCCTTGGGTTAGTATTAGTGTTTTGTGGCCAAATTTGGCAGCAATTTGTCCAGTGGTTTTTGAGTCATGTTGTTCAGCAGTGGAACTCTCTGCCGCAGAATGTGTTTCCGTCTGGCTGCTCTCTTTCCAGCCGGCTTCCCTGAGGACCAGGTACGTTTTCCATGAGGAAAGGGTGACTGCAATAAAAACTAAACACAGAGTAAGTCTGACAGCTGTTGAGCAAGACCTCCGTGTGTGTCTTTCTACCATTCCTGCCAAGATATCCATGTTGTGTTCATCGAAACAGGCCCAGGTTTCACACGGAGTGTATAAATACTGTGTTAGAGTGTCATTTTGTGTCATTTTGGTTGGTGGTGTGCCCCAGGATTTTTTAAATGTGAAAAGTGTGCCTCGGCTCAAAAAAGGTTGAGAAACACTGCTCTAGCCATTCATCATTCCATTGCAAACTCTCATTTGGAGACCCATACCCATCTGGCAATTCGTCATCTCCAAACTGCCCCTGATCAGCTGGGACTCCCAGGGCCTCACTCTGACCACTGGGCTGACCAGGCTGGAACACCACAGAGGGGGACTGCTGTAGATGGAGTGATTACAATTAATTACGTTTAAATGTAACTTTGTAAGCTCTGAGAGTAGCCCTAAAATAAACAGTAACTCCAACTGCCTCTATTTTTAATTTTTAAACGAGTCCACTTAGTGAAGACAACAGTTCCTCGTGCTAATTTTTGTTTTCCGTTATTGGTGGATAAAACATGTGGGCCAAAAAGTCTTTTTAAAAATCACAGAAGATACTGTGTTTACTCTCCAGCCGTAGAAATTGGAAGTTATCATTTAAAATATGGCCCTACAAATGGGACTAAGAAGACTTAGGTCGCCATGGCCTGCCTCCAATTGTTCCCTCCTTGAGCCCTGCAACTATAGCTCAGCTAGGATTAGCTGGGAATGACACAATGTATTTATTTGTAGTAAGTAGTATATGTTTTGTTTGTGTATTTTATAATTGTTGTATCTGCAGGTTATTTTTACTTCTATTTTGCTGTAAACCGCTCCAAACCCTCGGGGAGTGGTGGTCTAGAAATTTGAAGTAATACATCTATCTATTACATATAATAAAAGTCAGTGTTTGTGGTGGAGCGACCGAGCGACCGACCGAGCGACGGGAGGAATATGTGCCAGCGTTTCGATTGGCTGCCATTGTGGGATTATTTGCATAATGGGCTCTAACTGGCCAGCCTCAGAAAGCCAACATTCTACGGCCCCAGACAGAGGGGATTGGTTGCCACTGAAATGGAATTTGCATAACTGACTCCAAATGGCCAACCACATTCAAACATTCTAAAGTGACTCAAAGGGAAAGGGAAAGGCCTCAGGCAGTCAGCCACTGAGGCCCACAGCACTGACAGATCAGGACCAAACTGGGCAAACAGGCGACCAATGGCCCACTTCACTTCCTGGTGTGGTTTAGGGCAGAAGGGGGCACGGATGATGGGATTTGCAGTACCTTCACATCATTCACTTCCCAAACAACACTATAGCCCCTATAAATCACAAACCAGGCCCAAAATTGACAGAAAGGCTTCCTTAACTTGATTTTCCTGACTAGGCCCCTGGGACTTGCAGTACCTTCACTAATTTCCCGAGACCACTGCAAGCCACGTAAACATCTAATAGGAACCAACCTTGGCACACAATGCCTTCCTCAAATAACCCGGGCACCGCCGGGTCCTCAGCTAGTAAATAATAAAGAAAGAAAGAAAGAAAGAAAGAAAGAAAGAAAGAAAGAAAGAATTTGACATTGATGGCGTAGGTTTCACTGATATGCAGGTAGGATCCAAGTCTTGATTATTTATTATTGTAATTATATTGTTGAGGATACATCTCTGCCCTAATTCAGTCTTGCCATGAACTCACGGGGAAGAAATTGACCTTGGCCAAGGGCGATCCATCCCAAAATAGGCTGGTCCTATGTTGCCCTAAATGCCTTTGGGGAAAGACAATTTTTGAAATGTGATGAATATGTCAATAGATTCAACTCTGAAACAGGTCAGATCTTGAGAACGCGAGCCAGGAACAGCACAATGTTTTGAGCATGGGAGCTTCTCTCACATTTTGCAGCCTGAAACATTCAGGTGGGAGAGGCACTTGCGCTGGCATTTTTCCTCTTAGGTTCTGCCACCCACAAAGAGCATCATTTAGATGAAGAATTAACTTCAAAGGGGGGAAAGTCTGTAATGGTGCTCCTGCCCAGCTAGCTGCCTGCCTCACTACTTCAGAAGCAAGAAGGCTGCTTTCATGTTTTATTTTTTCCACTTGAAACCACCAAACCGGGAACAAGTCCCAATTTAGCTTTGTAAAGTTAAAATAAGGCTTCAGAAGTTCATTTGCCTCTGAAACACCATCTATCACAGTTGGGGACCAGCAGGAAACCTGCCGTGAATGGGAAAAATAGAGACTTTAAGTACACTTTGTTACTAAATTCTGTGGTCTTTTAAGGATTTTTAATAAAATTAACGCCCTTCATTTAATTTCTGTGGCACGGACAGCCATTAAGCTGGCTTCCTTTATGAAATCCAAAATCTAGAAAAGAGTGGTACTTTTATTGGCCAACCAAAATCCAGAAAATACGCCATGCAAGCCTATGAAACTTCACAAGCATCTTCATCAGGGAAATTTGGCTTTTAGTGTGTGTGTCAGGAGCGACAAGTTGCTTCTTGTGTGAGTAAATTGGCCATCTGCAAGGACATTGCCCAGGGATTTATTTATTTATTTATTTATTTATTTATTTATTTATTTATTTATTTATGGCATTTTACCCCGCTCTTCCCAACCCCGAGGGGGACTCAGAGCGAAGCTTCCAAAAAGGCACAATTTGATGCCTACATCACAATTGCAGTATAAAACACAATATAAAACCCTCCAGCATTTGACACTAAAATACATTAAAATATAATTATATTCACACATCCTATGCATTCACCTATGTCCCTCGTCCCCACCAGCCACACTTGGGAAGCTGGCGGGAGCGAGATCAGGGCCTCCCCGGATGATCTTAAAGTACGAGGTGGGACGTAGCGGCAGATGCGTTCGGACAAGTACGCTGGGCCAGAACCATATAGAGCTTTAAAGGTCAACACCAGCACTTTGAATTGAGCCCGGAATTGGACCGGCAGCCAGTGGAGCTGACACAACAGGGGGGTGGTATGCTCCTGTATGTAGCTCCAGTTAGTAGTCTGGCTGCCACCCGTTGGACTAGTTGTAATTTCGAACTGTCTTCAAAGGCAGCGTCTTAAAAGGGAGTGTAACCCCGTCCAACACAGGCTGTAACCCTATGCCCTGTTCAGCCTTTCGACTGACCAGGAGGACCTCTGTCTTGTCTGGATTAAGTTTCAATTTGCTAGCCCTCATCCAGTCCGACACAGCAGCCAAGCACTGGTTCAAAGTCTGGACAGCCTCCTTGGTGACAGGTGGGAAGGAGTGACAGATCTGGACGTCATCTGCGTACAGATAACACCTTACTCCGAAACTCCGAATGATCTCTCCCAGCGGGATGCCTGGAAGTTATGATGTTTTACCATCTTTGTGGGAGGCTTCTCTCATGTCCCCACTTGGGGAGCTGGAGCTGACAGAGGGAACTCATGGATTTCAAAATTGGTAAAATCAAGGACCAAAAACTGGAGTTGCCTCTGCCTACGTTGATATTCTTCTTGACCATCTTAAATGGCACCCATAGTTCTTGTGACTGTAATATCGTCATTTTTCATCACCTGGATCATTTTCACATCTTTCTTCAGACATAACTTTTTGAGATAACTTTATGCACTATTATGGTCCACGCCTTGGTTACCTCTAGATTGGATTACTGCAATGCGCTCTACGTGGGGCTTCCCTTGAAGACGGCCCGGAAACTCCAACTTGTCCAACGCTCGGCTGCCAGATTAATAACCGGGGCAGGTTACAGGGAGCGGTCGACCCCCATTCAAAGAGCTCCACTGGCTGCCGTTTACTTTCCGAGCCCAATTCAAGGTGCAGGTGATTACCTACAAAGCCCTAAACGGTTTGGGACCCACCTACCTTTGTGACCGGCTTTCCTCCCATGAACCAGCCTGAGCCCTTCACTCCTCAGGGGAGGCCCTCCTTTCGTCCCTGCCTGTCTCATAAACTCGGCTTGTGAGCACTAGGGAGAAAGCCTTTTCCTCTGTAGCCCCCCCTCCACTGGAAGTCCCTCCCAGGAGAGATTAGGACTGCCCCCTCATTGGAATCCTTCAGAAAACAACTGAAAACCTGGTTCTTCCACCTGGCCTTTGGAGATTAAGCTCCCCAAATGCCCCCATTTCTGTGAGACCTTTTCCCCCTATGTGACCCTTTGTGTTCGACATTACTCCAGTTATCTCCCCCGAGTTTTTAAATACCCTATATGTCCATGTGGCCCGCCCTGTCGGTTCTGTTTTTAGATTCACCTGTATTGTTGTGTTTTCACAGATGTATTTTATTGTGTTTATTGCTTTTATTATGTTTATTGTTATTCTATTTTGTTGATATTTTGTGATGCGTTGTTCGGGCACGGCCCCATGTAAGCCGCTCCGAGTCCCCTCTGGGGAGATGGATGTGGGTTAGAAATAAAGTATTATTATTATTATTTTAAAGAATTTTGTGTATGATCATAGCTTATAGACATAACCTTGAGATAACTTTGTGTAATATTTTGTGCATGAGACCAAGCTTGTGTATACTGAGCCATCAAAAAGCAAAGGTGTTGCTATCTCGGCCACCCATGTGGGCAATTTTGAATTTTGGAAATCCAGATAAGGGATGCTCAACCTGTATTAGCTCTTGAAGAAAAGAAATTAGACAGAAAGAGAAGGCCAAGGAAGAAAGAAGTTATCACAGGCACAGGCAAGATTAGGAATGACAAATGAATTTTAAAACCTTGTGACTGTATACATGTTTAAAATCTGAAAAGAGGAGATTTAGTAATGTGGTTTGTTTTCCCTAAGTGAGTAAACTCAATTATGACCCAGAACAAAGCATTCTGGTGTATTTATTCATTCTTTTACAATGACATCTTTAGTATTCCTGCATGTGACTAATAAATGGCTACTTTAATTCTTCTAGCTATCTTATCCAAAATGAACATAGAGCTTCTTCCAATAGAAGGATTTTCTAAGATCAGTACATTTTAAATGGACATTTCCCCACAAATCTAGATACTTATTTGCTGGAATATCAAAGGAGAAAATAGCCACGTGCCAGTGCAAAATTGGAATATATGTTCTTCATTTGTAAAATAACTATCAATGCAGAAGGAGTGATTCTGCAGACAAATTGACAATAATGCATCTAGTGCTTGAATGAGGGAGATGGCTGTAGATTTAGAGTCTTTCCAGGAAAGAAGTTAAGTAATGAATTCATTAAATAATGAATTCATTCTGGGGGAAATGGAAGGAAAAAGAAAGGGGCAAACCAAGGGCAAGATGGATGGTATCCTTGAAGTGACTGGCTTGACTCTGAAGGAGCTGGGGGTGGTGACGGCCAACAAGGCGCTCTGGCGTGGGCTGGTCCATGAGATCATGAAGAGTTGGAAGTGACTGAATGAATAAACAACAGCAATGAATTCATTTTTAGGGATAGTCACTTGAAAAGAGATCAGGTAGGAAAAGTTGCAGAGAGAGGGAGGGAGGGAGGGAGAAAGAGAGAGAGATATCTAGCATTGTGTGGTGGTTTGGGTCAGGCCCGGATGAACTCTTTGTGGCGCCCTAGGCCACACATTGGAAGCCACGCCCCCGGGCCGATGCTGAGCATGCGCGTCAGAGGTCCTAGGGGTGGGGCTTTCCTCCGCGTCTTCCTTGCTCACGTTGGGCGCCCCTCCTTCCTTCACTCAAGGAAGGAGGGGCGTCCGATGAGAGCGAGGAAGACGCGGAGAGAAGTCCCGCCCCTAGGGCCTCTGACACGGCTTCGCTCCGCCTCTTCATCGCTCGCGCCAGGGCCGGCGTGAGCAAGGAAGAGGCAGGGCAAAGCTGCGTCAGAGGCCCTAGGGGCGAGACTTCGCTCCGCCTCTTCCTTGCTCGTGTCGGACGCCCCTCCTTCAAAGGGCACCCCTCAAGGAAGGAGGGGTGCCCAACGCAAGTGAGGAAGAGGCGGAGGGGCCTATGACGCTCCGCACACAGGCGCAGAAGTGCCCAAAGATCGACCTTTTTTAAAAAAAATGGGGGGGTGTCCGGATCTGGCACCCCCCCCCCATGGCTAGGGTGGCCTTATGGATAATCCGGGCCTGGTTTGGGTGTTGGACTTTGGACCGGCGCCTGATTGGACAAACAAGGCCAATCAGCTCCGATGGGGAAAGGAGGCCTCGCGGAGAAAGCAGGCGCGGAGGGGGGGGGGGAGTAAAAAAAAAAGAAAAAAAACACAGCCGGCCTGGAGTTCGCCGGATCTCATCCCACGACACACATCTACTTCCGGCAGGGTTCCTTGCTGGCTGTGTCAGGAAATGTGGTATGAGGGAGAAACCTGAACATAGGATACTATCAGTGTTCAGATAGAGTATTATGGGGTCAACATAGGATCATAATTGGGTGGGCAAGTGGGTGGTGCAGGTGATGTGGGGTGCTGGGCAACTGACTCGCCCCGCTGCTCTATGGGCCCCCCTGCTGTCCCCACACCAAGGACCTCAATGTAATGGCGTCCTAGAACTCTGGAAAATCAAGGTTCAAAGCATCATTAACCTATGGAAATCCACTGGTTGGCCTTGGTAAAGTCACATTCTCTCAGCTTCAAAGGAAGGCAAGAAGAAATACTGGTCATTAGATCTATTTCCATTGAAGAATATTGGGACTAGGGACAGGGCAGGTGCATGAGAGGGGTGGAAGGGTGTTTGCTAAGGAGGTAGGAACAGAGAAAGAGAGGAAAAGGTGGAGAAGGAAAGGCCACAATAATGTATATTGTTTTAAATGCTTATTTATGTTTTATCTATTGATTATTATGATTTGTCTTCGTGTCTTTGATTGTTGTTGATCGATTTTGTAATGTATTTGATTGTATTTTAGCATGTAGGAAGCTGCTTTGGGTCCCTTCGTGGGAGAAAAGCAGGATATAAATTTATTTATTTATTTACAGTATTTTTATACTTCTTTTCTCCCCCGAGGGATTCAAAGCAGTTTTCAAAAAAGAGGCAAAATTCAATGGCTTAGATACATAAACCAAATCATAAATCAAACCGCATATGACAAAGCATAAAATAAAATAGGACTAATTCACCATAAGATAATAGGACATTTAAATGTATCCAGCATAAACGGGCCAGCAGAACGTCAGATAAGCGCAAATGTTGGATAATGAGGGATTAAGGAAAATCCCATTTAACGTCAAATTACGTTCTGGCTTTACAAATTAAGCATCCAAGCATCATGCCTATGTACTGTAGATTAACCATCTCTAGAATCCCATATTGAGTATAGAGGGATGGCAACACTGGAAAACCAAAGTCTGCTAAACACTTATATTGGTCAACTGTCTCCAGAATCTCATCTGAAGTTGGGTGGCTCTATTGGGAGGGCTTGGTTTGTGCTTTCCAGCCTAGCAGAACTGAGATGAACTGGATAGCCTCTTAAGGGAGGGGATCAATTGTGTTTCTAGGATTCTAGGCTGTCAGAGGTAAAAGAGGGAGGAGGAGAAAGAGAGAGCGTGGGGGGAGGGGGAAGAGAGAGAGGGGGGGATCTGGAACAAAGTGTGTGTGTGTGTGTGTGTGCAAGAAGAAAGAAGGTATCCGCCCACCAAGGCGTTATTTGGAAACAACTGGGTTGGAGAGAAGTCTCCAAAGTAGGAGAGCAAGGCTCTGCCTCCATCAAGAGCAGAGAGAGAAGAAGACGAGCCATTATGTTTCCTCCCCCTCCCCCCCACTTTCCATTTGTCTTTCTCTTTTGGTTCTCCCCTCTTCCTTCCCTTTGAAGATCGCTTTCCTTCTCCTCCTCCCCCCATTTTTTGCCCACAGAAAGCCACCCTCTCTCATGAGCACATATCAAAGGGTGCAATGTTTCCAATTGGCCATATTATGGCGTCAGATAATACGGAGTGTCGGATGTGCGGAGGTCGAATAACCGGGGCTCTACTGTATAAAAATTAAAAACATCTAATAAAAACATTAAAATCACATGATCCAAATGAAGAATTATTATTATTGTTGTTGTTACTTTTACTGGATATCCATTGTGATGTAGTGGGTTGAGCATTAGACTAGGATTATTGAAACCTGAGTTCGAATCCCGATGTGGCAATGGAAACCCACTGCACTGGGCAAGTCACACATTCTCAGTGTCAGAGGAGAGAAAGGTTAATCTTCTTTGAACAAATCTTGTCAAGAAAACTCCATCGTAGTGTTGTCTTAGGTTGTCATAAGTTAGAAACCACTTGAAGACACACAAAAAAGCCCTATCATGCTATGTAGCTAAGTTTGCATAGGAACTGTTTTTCTAGAGCAGTGTTTCCCAACCAGTGTGCCATGGCACACTAGTGTGGCGTCAGCGATCATCAGGTGTGCCATGGGAAATTGGAACCTCCAATACCCTTTCTTCTCCCTCCTGCCGAACACTTTTGCTTCTTCACTCGGGCTCCCTTCTTTCCAGACTTGCTCTGCTTGCTTGGCCTCAGTTTGCTCACACTGCCGCTTCTGCGGGAGGGGGGAGGGGGGAAGACGTGACCTGTGTGGGCACTACTGCGCAGACTCGCCCCACATTTCCCTCCTTCCCCCCCACAGTGCTCTCTGGATATAGGTAAACTACAACTCCAAAACTCAAGGTCAATGCCCACCAAACTCTTATTATATTTTCTCTTGGTTATGGTAGTTCCGTGTGGGAAGTTTGATTCCATTCCATCATTTTTTTTAAAATAATAAATCTTTATTTGATTTTGCAGATAAAAGAAAGACACATCCATACAATACACTGACGCTTGACAAACACAAAACCCCCCCTCCAACCCCCCGTCCCCCCCATCCCCCCCCTTTAAAACAAAAAAGGAACGGACATATATATAAAAAAAGAAAGACAAAAAAAAAAAAAAAAAAAAAAAAAACAATGACCTCCGATCCCGGAGATGTCGACCCCATCTTTCTCTTTCTAGGCTAAAGCCCTCTTGTTTAAATTCACCCTAAGTGGCTCTTTCTGAGTGTCCCGGCTGCGGTTCCCCTAACTGGGGTAAAATATTTCACAGGCACTGAGAGTTGGTATTATGTCTTTGTCCCATCATTATCACAGTCTGTTAGGTATTCTATAATTTTTGACCAGTCAGTTGCCTTAATTTTATTATCATAGTCCATGGCCTGTGTCAGGCAATCCATCTTCATGATCTCATGTATTTTTTCCTCCAGTCTTCTAATGATGGGACTTCTTCGCCCTTCCATCGCTTGGCCAGGCAGAGTCTTGCTGCTGTTGAGCAATATACAAAACACTTCTCCTTATTGTAGTCCATTCCCATCCCTCTGTCCACCATGCCCAATAGATAAGCCTCCGGTTTACATTTGAATTTGATCTGTAAAGCTCTCTGGATTTCTCTATGGATGCCCCCCCAGAAGTTTCTCACTCTTCCGCATCCCCACCATAGATGGAAGACATTTCCCTCCTCATTTTACACTTCCAACATTTGTTGGAATAGTTTTTATTATACCTGGCAATTTTTCTGGGTGTCAGGTACCATCTGTGCACCATTTTGATGATATTTTCTTTGAGTTCATAAGCATAAGTGAATTTAGAATGGACATTCCATACCCTTTCCCACTTATTTAGGGGGATCTGACGGCCCAGATTCTGTGCCCATTTCACCATACAATCTTTGATTGATTCTTCCTTTGTTTGCCATTCTATAATTTTCCTGTACAGGGTACTAATCCTTTTCTGTTTTTCCTCATTGCCTGTTCCCATGGATTTGGGCTTGTCTCAAAACCCTTGTCTTTATCTTTTTGGTAAATGCTTTGGATTTGGGAATAGTAGTACCAATTAATATCTTTATCTAGTTCCTGCACCTCTTTAAGCTCTCGTAGCACCCATCTTCCCCCCCTCCCTCTTTAGGAGGTCTGTATACCTCAGCCATGCGTTTTTCCCGTAGAGTCTCCGGTGGAAAGCCTCCATCGGGGCGGTCCACAACGGGGTCTTTCTATACAATCTCTCCCTGTATTTCTGCCAGACTCTTAGTATCCCCCCCCTGATTATATGATCCTTGAATTCACTTTCCACTTTTGCTTTATGATATAACATGTAGCCGTGCCACCCCACCCTGAGCCCGATCCCCTCTAGCGCTAGGAGTCTTGTATCCTCCAGTGTTGCCCACTCACATGCCCAATCCAGGGCGGCCGCTTCATAGTAGCTTTTGGGGTCGGGCACGCTCAGTCCCCCTCTAGATCTCTCGTCAATCAGATTGAGCCACTTAATCCTGGTTTTTTGCCTCTCCAAATGAATTTGAGAGGTCTTTTTCCAGTCTATTAGTATTTTGTCATTTTCAGGATGGGAAGGTTTCTGAATACAAATACCATCTTGGGTAGGATGCTCATCTTAATGAGGAGATTCTTCCCAACAGGGAAAGATTTAGCGCTTTCCATTTTTTCAATTTTCCTTTCACATCCTTCCACATGGAGTCATAATTATTTTTTATCAGGTTAATATTATTTGGGGTTAATTTTACCCCTAAATATTCCATTTTGTTGGCTATCTCTATGCCTACCTTTGCTTGTAGGGCCTCCCTTTCCTCTTTTGCTAAATTTTTGTGAGCATTTTGGTTTTTTGCTTATTTAATTTAAAACCCGCTACTTCCCCGTATTGTTTCACCGTCTCCAGCCATCCCTCCAGGTTTTCCTCTGGGTTTTCCACGATGCAAACTAGGTCATCCGCAAAGGCGCGGACCTTAAAAGACCCGTTCTTTATTTCTAAGCCCTTCAACTCTTTTTTTTCCGGATTTTCTCCAACAGGATCTCTAGTGCAAGAATGAACAGCAGTGGAGATAGCGGGCAGCCCTGTCTGGTACCCTTCTTAATTTTTATGGATTTTGATTCTTCCCCATTGACTGTAATCTTGGCCGATTGACTAGAATATATAGCTTGAATTGCATTAAGGAAGTTGGAACCTATGTCCAGTTCTCTTAATACCATGATGATAAAGTCCCAGTTTATCATATCAAACGCCTTTTCCGCGTCTATGAAGAGGAAGGCTGCTTTTTTGTGTGAATTTTTCCTATAATATTCCATGGAATCTAGTATTACCCTAATGTTATCCCTTGCACTCCTCCCTGGGAGGAATCCGGTCTGATCGGGTTTTATCCATGTTTTTAGGAATGTTTTTATTCTCTCGGCCAGGATGGCTGTAAAGAGTTTATAATCTAAATTTAAGATCGAGATTGGCCTGTAGTTCCTCATATTCGATGTTGGGAGTCCCTCCTTATGTATGAGTGTTATATTGGCCTCTCTCCATGTATCAGGGATCTCTTGGTTCTTTAGTGCATTATTCATTACCACCTGTAAGTGTGGTAGAAGCTCCTCTGCCAAAACTTTATAATATTTTGCCGTTAGGCCGTCTGGTCCCGGGCTTTTATTGTTTTTTAAATTTTGGATTACCTTCCTTATCTCCTCCCTTGTAATCTCTTTATTTAAGGGTTCTCTTTGTTTATCGTCAATCTTTTCGATGCCTTGTTCGTTTAAGTACCTTTGTACGTCCTCCTTCATTATCTTATCTGCTGCATATAGTTTTTCATAAAGGCGTGAAACTGGGTTCTAATCTGGTTATCCTCACTGTACACTTGGTCCCCCTCAGTAATTTGGGTTATCGTATTTCTCCATTTTTTCTGTCTAATTTTTGCCGAGAGCCATTTTCCTGGCTTGTTTGCATTTTGAAAATTTTGTTGTTTTAAAAATCTGAGGTTTTTCTCAATTTTCCCTAGATCTAAGAGTTCCTTTTGTTTTGTTTTTGCCTCTAATTCTCTTTTTGTTTTTGAATTCTTTGGGTCTCTCTTCAGTTCCCTCTCTAGGCAGCAAATCTCTTCCAACAGTCTAACTTCTAATTTATTTATTTCCTTTCTTCTAATACTATTTTGTTGAATGAAGTGTCCTCTAATGACTGCCTTGCTGGCATCCCACACTACTTTATCAGTTACCTCCTTATTAACATTTAACTGGAAAAATTCCTTTAAAATTTTCTTATACCTGTCAATCTGGTCTTCTCTTTTCAAGAGGTCATCCTGAAGCCTCCATTTCTTTTGTATTTTTTTTCTTCTTGCCTAATTGAAAAACCAAAGGACAGTGGTCAGAATGCAATTTTGTGGTAATTTTTACATTTTTTAGGTTCGTGGCTACTGCTGCAGATGTCAAGAGTAGATCAATCCTGGACCAGGATTGGAATCTCCCAGAGAAATAGGTGTCATCTTTCTCAGTGGGGTTTTGCTCCTCCACACATCTTTCACCCGAGTTCCTCAAATACCCCTTTTACCTCCTTGGGAGTTGGCCCTCTTTTATATCTTTGTTTTTTCCTCGAGGATCTGTCCATCGAGTCCATCACCCCATTAAAGTCCCCGACCAACATGATTTCATCATAATCACAATTTAAAATGTATTTCTCCAGGGATCTAAAGAATTTTACCTTCGGACCGTTAGGAGCATATATGTTACACAGTAAAATTCTACTCGCATTCCACTCAAAATAAACTCCTACGCATCTCCCCTCAGTGTCCCTGAAGGCTAGGGTTGGGTTCAAGAACTCACTCACATAGGTGGCTACCCCCTCTTTTGCTTTCCCGAATGATGAAGTAAACACCTTTCCCAAATTATTACGGTTAAGTAGGGCTAGATCCTTTTCCTGATGTGGGTCTCTTGTAAATTTATCAAATTAAACTTATTTCTGTATATATGGTTGAAAACCCGTTTCCTCTTATATGGGCTGTTTAGCCCGTTTACATTGTTAGAATAAAACCTAATTTCCATAAGAGAAACCCCTTAACTCTTTTTCCTTCTGGTTTCGGGTGGTCATTGTCCATTCCGTATTGTCTCTTTGACGCTGTGCCTTAGTTTTTTTCCCTTTTGTGTTTGGATCATCTATCTCTCCCGAGGGGTCGTCTTCGTTGTCCAGTATCTGGTCGTTTCCTTTCCCCTCTCCCGGGGGATTCTCGTCTGGGGTTTTCCTTCCCTTCGTTAGTTTGTTGAAAAAGGCCTCCGCTTTCTCTATTGTGGTGATCCAGTGTCTCGTCCCCCCGTAAGTGAGCATCAAACCTTCCCTTCTCTCCCACCTGTATTTGATTTCCTTTTCCTTTAGGAGCTCAGTCAGGAAATAGTATTTCTTTCGCTTTGTCAAGATTGAAAAAGGGATCTCTCTTAGGATCTGGACCTTCCTTCTATTATATGTTACCGTTTTCTTTTGCCCTTCTTTTAACACATCATCCCTTATTTTTTTTCTGTGGAAGCAGACCAGGATGTCTCTGATGGCATTGTTTCTCCTTGAAAAGTTTGTGGTCAGGCGGTAGGATCTGTCGACCTCTCTATCGATGTTTTCCTTGGAAGACTGCATAAGATTTGCGATGATATCTACAATCACCTCTCTCACTTCTTGCTGGTCTTCTTCCTCAATGTTTCGGAAACGAAGTTGATACTCCTTCTCTTTGAGGTCTAGCACCTCTTGTTGATCCTCTAGGCGCCTTGTTAGATGTGTGAGGTTTCTTATTCTCTCCGTATATAGCTCTTCTAATTTTTTTTGTTTACTGTCCATTTGTTCGCCTTTTTGTTTTACCTCTTTGATTTCTTCTTGCATGTTAGTCATCTGATCCTGTATTTTGGACATATCCTCTCTTAGGTTTTTGTTTAGGTTGGCCATTTCTTCTTTTATTAGGATTTCCTGGTCTTTGAGCAGTTTCTCTTGATCTTTAAGAAGCTTTTCGCCATCGTCTTGTTTGCTGGCTAGATCGTCTTGTTTTTTGGATAGCTTCAGCATTTCTGCGAAGAGGTCTTCAAGTGTTAGTTCCCCTTGCCCTGATTCCTTCCTGCCTGGGGTTTTTTCTCTCTCTGTTGATCTCTTGGCGCTTCTACCTTCCCCCTTGCGAAAGACATTCCTGCTTCTTTTTCGGTGGTCTTCCCCCTTATTTCTTATTCCTGGGAGATGGGGGGAAGTGTGTTTGGATAGGGTTGTTTTCTCTTAAGAAGGGGTTGATTAGGAGTGAGTGTTTGGTTGGGGGTGTTGGTGGAAATAACTCTTTCCTCTCTCCTCTTGTATGTGAGAAACCACTGTTCCACCTCTCTCTCTCCTGTGGTAAGGTATTCCGATCTGGTGCACCCCTGTCAGCACCCCTGTCAGCACTTCCAGTCCTTTTTCAAAAGGTTCCCTTCTCTTCTTTTCGCCTTCTCCGGGCCCCCCTCTGTCCTATTGTCTTTAGTTGTCTCCCCCGGTCCTCCTCTCGTCCTCCTCTCGTCCGAACGGCGACTCCGGAGCTCTAGGGCTCTGGGACTCTGAGGCTAGGAACCTTTCTTCTTTAGGTTAATATTTCACCCGTTCCGCACCCGCCTCGCACCCTTCCGGCTTCCGCCCCGCTTGCCTGTGGGTCTTGTAGTTTATTTCCACCACTCTCTTGCTTGTCGGGATCTTCAACTGCCTGTGGCTGTGTCCACTTCCTGTCCCGCCTCCTGCTTTCTCTTTTCTTTCCGGAAGAGACACGTAGGCCCACCTCTTCAAGATGTCGGGCACCACGGCGTTTTCAAGGTCGTTCTCTGTTTCTCCTCCTGGGGGACCGGGGCTCTCTCTCGGTGTCCCACCCTTCTTCCTTCTTTTGGATGCTCTTTGATTGTGGGTGAACTATAACTCCCAGCTGTTGAGCAAGACCTTCGTGTGTGTCTTTCTGCCATTCCTGCCAGGATATCTATGTTGAGTTCATTGAAACAGGCCCAGGTTTCACACTGAGTGTATAAATACATTTAAAAACATATTAACTATATGTATTACTGTGTTAGAGTGTCATTTTGGAGCTGAGATTTGTATTTTGTATTTTTAACTGTTAATTTTATATGTTTTTTATATGACTGTTTTTATCTTGTGATGTATTATATATGGGCACTTGTTGCCGCTTGTTCACCGCCTCGAGTCGCCTTCGGGCTGAGAGAGGCGGTATAGAAGCATGGCAAATAAATAAATAAATAAATTTTGTGTCATTTTGGTTGGTGGTGTGCCCCAGGATTTTGTAAATTTAAAAAATGTGCCGCGGCTCAAATTAGGTTGAAAAACACTGTTCTAGAGGACATCTGCATCTACATCTACACACGGGTTGGTTAATAGTGTAGACCTTCCAGCCTGGCCATAGCAACAGGCCTCCAAGAAGTGTCTTTCCACAGCTGGGGGCCTATGTGAGGTAAACAATGACATTGGGCACTGTTGATTACCTCACAAAGGCACATCACAGTGGGAAGGGATGCATTGGAGGCCCAACTTGCAGAGACAAACGGCTGACAAGGTAAGGTAAGTGAAAAGTGGGGTGGTTGCACTGGCCCATCTGGATACCCTGGGCTGGTTCAAATTAGACTGCCCAGGTGTCCAGACTAACCCCAAGGTTTGGAGCTGCTTCAAAATTTCTGGGAAACTCCAGCACAGTCCCCGACTTCTACTAAAGCAGGATAAAACTGAATGAAGATCACAATGTCACCTGGAGAAATACTTACATATGGAATTCAGAAAGCACAGAGGTAAGGATGGCTTATGTTTGCTTCCTAGCTCTGACACCTGGACCTGGCTCCATAGTTTAGCTCCAACATCCTGATCTGGCTCTAGCCTCTGCCTCTGACGTGTCTCCAACACGGCTTCAGAAACCGAGCATAACTCCAGGACCCATTTCCGGCATCCAGACTGTACCATGAGGTCTCAACACCATTATCATGATTAGGCAAGGCTGTGTATGTGGAACTAATGCCACTATCCAAAACTTAAGCTGGCAACTGTATCTAGCTCTGGCACCTGGGTTGGAGCCCAAGTACCCATTTGTGTTCAAGTCACGATCAAGCTATGGGTCTGGATCAGGGGACTGAGGTCATTGTTAAGGGTCTCAAACTGCTATAATTCTGCAGTGTGGATATGCTGAGGAATGCAGAAGGAACAACAAGGGACGCTGGGAATGAGAGAGATGAATGCGTCAGCTCCCCCTGGTGGCCAGAGTTTGCCTCTGTTCGTCTATGTGTGTGTATTGTGGAAAACGGCAGGGATTGTCTGCTAAGTATGTGTACCTGTAATCCACTCTGAGTCCCCTTTGGGGTGAGAAGAGCGGAATATAAATAAAGTGTATTATTACTATTATTATTAATTGGACTGTTATGGGAACTAAAATAGGGACGAGGCTTGAACTCCTTGGAGGAAAGGCAGGACACCAATCCAGCAAATTAATAGTCTCAAGCAATGGATGACCTCATTGGGTATAGAAGAGTGAAAAGCTCCTTCAGGTTTCATTCAACTATCAGAGGAACTTTGCAGTTAGTATATTAACAATACAGTATAGTCACTGGACTGCAACTCCCAACTTTCTCAGGCCAGCATAGACAACATGTTGAGGAATACAGATAGTTGAAGTTATGCATGGTCTGGAGCACTTTACGCAGCTCGGATTTGTGTGGAACTAGGTTAGAGATGCACATGCGCAAGGCTCTGACTAATATAGACCAAGGCATTATTACTGATCCCAATTAATTCCATTGTAGAAATCATTGCACTGTTAATTATCATCCTCAATACTTTTGATGGACGCATTAGATCAGCCCTGTTATGTCAAGGCATTGGGCACTAATGAACGCTGTCTCAGCTGGTAATAGTTCCCCCAAAGAAAAGGCGATAAAGCACATGTGGAAACTCAAACAGAGTTCGGTATAGTTTACATTGTCAATGGCTTTCTGCCAGCCAACATAATACAGCAGTGCTGTAGTTATTAACCTAGAAATCTTTCCTCCAGAGTCTAAAATATCATCCAATCAGGAGCTGCAGGGGAATGCCACGCGGTGTTATAAATGGCAAAGCTGCTTTCGAACTTAAAGGATAGCAGGGGGAAGCATTGCTTCAGCTTTCATATTTACCAGTGTGGAAGGGAACATGTTCCTGCACACGTAGCTTGCCCTTAAGCGAGCGATTTTTCTTCCAGATTAGACACTCCTTATCTTGTGCTTGTATAGTTGGAGAAAAGCTTGCCATTGTTTACATTTTAGGCCAAATGATGTCAAATCCTCTTCCACCAAACAAGAGAAAAAACCTCAGAGTTTTAGTAATGAAAACTCTGAAAAGGGTAATGAAAGGATTTTTAAAGATTATAAAGCAACATGTTTCTCTCTCTCTCTCTTTCTATTCATGGATATTAATCTGTGAACTCAATGTGCACCATTGAATTGCTGGCATTTGGAAGTAATAGCTGATTGCTGTGAAGAATTGTGCAAGCAGGACATAGAAGGAAAAGAATTTATTTTGAAATATAAGGGTTTTTTTTAACCATGACAGAAAAAAAATGTATCATATTGTGATGAGTAAAGACAAGGATGGCGCTAACATTTTGCAGCATGTGGGGCACAATTGTAGATCTGCATGCTTCTCTCTTATCAGCTGCAAACAAGTCCAGTTAAAGTAATTCATTTTTCTTCCATTAATATTTTGCTTGAAAAAACCCCCACATTTATTGCACATTCACATGACTGCTGTTATTCTTCCGACCAGATTACTGATCAGAGCCAAATCTGTTTACTTTAAGTTGTTGCTATTGTTCTGTGCCTTCGTGTTCTTTCTGATTTATGACCAGGGGCGGTCTAAGATAATTTTACATGGTAAACGAACATTATTTTGGTGCCCCCTCACAACATTATTTTGGCCCCCCCCATGTAAAACAAATATACAATTATAATATCACAATACCATTAGTAGTATTATATTGTATCAATGTATATACAATATATTATAGTACATACTCATACTATATTATATCATAATTATATTATACTACATTACAATATAATCGTCACAACGCGGGACCTGGCCCTGCCCCTTAATCACACACACGCAGACAATGTCAATTAACTATTTATTAAGCACAAATGAAAAGCAGGTGAAAAAGATAAAATGTCCAAAAAGGTAATGAGCAATTAGTCCCACGTGATTAGCAATCAATGTCCAAAGGAATTTTCCAAAAAGCAAGGAATCAATCAAAAGCAAGGTCCATAAAAACAACGCGAATCAAGGCAAGAAAACTTAGTCCGTAGTAAAACAAGGCAATCCAGGGTACATGGAAGAAACAAGGTCTCTTGGCACTTCTTGGCAAGGCAAGCCAGACTATGGCTCCAAGAAATAGCAGGTCGCCGAAACGTCTGTTCAGCTAAGACGTGGCCTACCAACTGAGGAACTTTCCCACAGAGTGTATATTTAATTCCCACCTTTGTGAGACCAGCGCCTCTCCAGGCTTCGCTTCCAATCTCGGCGCGTAGCCACAATATTACTCCTCCAGTCGAAGCTCCTTGAAGGCCGGGCACCATCTGGCTCACTATCTCCCTGGGAACATACCTCTGCTTCGGTTTCCATCTCTTCCTCCGCATCTGGTGGCAACAAACGTTCCTGTGAACCGAACCCTCCCGGATTCTCATAGGAATCATCTGATTCATCTTGTCTGGAATCTCTCTGGCCTTCATCATCCAAGTAAGCAGAAGGCCAGGTGTCATCCCATTGCAAACTGTCAGTAGGGGATGCAGGCCCATCATCCCTTGCATCCCCGTCAGCTGGGTCCAAAGCAATTGGGACCCCCGGAGCCGCACCCCGCCCCCCCCCCCGGCTGAAACGGAGGCTGGGTTGCTACAATAATTATATTATAATATATTGACATTATAATATAATATAACATTCTAATATATTATTATTATAAAAATACATAAAATTATTTATTTAAATAAAATTATCCTCTACTACAGTGTTTCCCAACCAGTGTGCCGTGGCACACTAGTGTGCCTTGAGTGATCATCAGGTATGCCGTGGGAAATTGGAACCTCCAATACCCTAGCTTCCCTCTCTTGCCGAACACTTGTTCTTCTCCACTTGGGCTCCCTTCTTCCCAGCTTCGCTCTGCTTGCTTTGCCTCGCTTTGCTCACACTGCCACTTCTGCGGGAGGGGGAAGAGAGGAAGACGTGACCCGTGCGGGCGCTACTGCGCAAACTCGCCCCATGTCTTCCTCGTCCCCTCCACAGTGCTCTCTGGATATAGGTCCAACAGCCAGAACACAGTCCCCAGAAAGTCCTTGTTCTGAAGGCTCTAGTTCTGGGTTGCATTCCGTTAGGTGGATTAGCTGTGGCCTCTGGGGTTTTGGTTATTCCCCGAGGCCGCCAGTTTACCACACTGTCCTGTGATTGGCTGGTCTGGAATGCTGCACTGTGCCTCTCTGGGCCGTTGGAGGATGGCTCCTGTCCCTCCTCCTCTGTTGCCGCTTCCGCTTCTGGTTCCAGTTGGTTATGTTAATATGAAAAAACAACTAAATGCATTTCTTCATACACAATTTTATACACAGAAAAATTGTACATATGTTGGATTCAACATTCCATTATAAAGCTGGGGTGGGATAACAACTTCCCTGCAATAGACAAAGAATGGATGGATGACTGTTATACTGTACTATGTACTTTTATGATGATTTTTGTATGTTCTTATGTCGGTAATTGCAATTTGTTACCATGCTGGAAACCGCCCTGAGGCCCCTCGGGGAAATAGAGTGGAATACAAATAAAGGTTTATTTATTTATTTACTATATTTGTATACCGCCCCTCTCAGCCTTATGGCGGCTTGAGGCGATTTACAAGGCAAAATTCAATGCCACAAAAACACAAGTACAACATAAAAACGATAACATCAATAAAATCATAACAACAGCAATAAAACATAAGTCTAATAATAATAATAATAATTAGAAGCCAAAAAAGCCCCAAGGGGGATTTGTGTCCTCATTGCCATACGTAGTTCAGGAAATATGAATTGACCCATTTTGTATTAAAATGTGAACTCTATAAGAACATAAGAACATAAGAACATAAGAAGAGCCATGCTGAATCGGGCCTCAGCCCATCTAGTCCAGCATTCTGTGTCACACAGTGGCCCACCAGTTGTACACAGGGATCTCTAGCAGAAAGGAGGGCAAAACCCTCACCTGCTCCCGACCCCCCACAACCAGTACCCGGGGAAATCCTGCCTGCCTCCATCAACACAGAGGTGGCACTTGGATGTCCATTTCAGTAGCTACTGATTCCCTTGGTATCCATGAATCTGTCTAATCCTGCCTTGAAGCTGTCCAGGCTGACCGCTGTCACAACCTCCTCTGGAAGTGAGTTCCATAACCCAATGACCCTCTGGGTGAAGAAACATTTCCCTTTATTAGTCCTAATTTTCCTACCTTGGAGCTTTTAGGAGTGCCCCCTAGTCCTAGTGTTGTGTGACAGAGAAAATATTTTTTCTCTATTCACCCTTTCTATCCCATGCATGATTTTATACACTTCGATCAAGTCACCTCTTAAACGCCGTCTTTCAAGGCTGAAAAGACCAAGGCGTTGCAACCTGTATATATTCTATTCTACCCTATTTTACCCCAACACATCTTTTTTGGTGACTATGCACCTTCAAGGAATTTCTGACTTACAGTTACCCCTGGGCGAACCTATCAGAGGGTTTTATGAGGCTGAGAGTGTATGAATTGTCTAGGGTTACCCAGTGGTTTCATAGCTGAGCAGAGATCTCCAGAGGCATTCTCCCAGCCGAACATACCATAGTAGCAAAAGTCTATGCCTAAGAGAGCTATATGTCTGCCTAATCTTGCGCTCTCTTTTTATGGTCCCTGATCTCTAAACCGAATTTGGAATGAATAGACCATTAAATAGGCAATGACTTTGAAGACATTGTCAATGTGAAGAATGTGCTTTGCTGGAGACTCGCAAGCAGCAGGCATGCCTGCCATTCAGTGGGTCTTTCTGAATCACTTCTTGCTTTACATTCAAAGGCATTGAATGTTTGCTTCATATGTGTATTGTAATCTGCTCCGAGTCCCTCCAGGGAGATGAAGCAGATTATAAATAAAATGTATTATTATTCTTATTATTTTTCTTTAAATCTTATATTTCTTCCTATGTCCAGAATTGAAAATATCCGACTACTTGTCAAGTTGAGTCTCTTAAGTCAGGAGACCAAAATTTGACTCTTAGGCTGAATCTACATTGCCCTATATCCCAGAACTTGATCCCAGAATATCTCTTTATTCCAGATTATCTGGCAGTGTAGATTCATTACATAATCACATTGAGCTTTCCCCCTGTCATAGAACACTCTTCATTTCAAGGATGAAGAGGCATGGAGCCCATCACACGATGTTTTCTTACTTCCAGCTGCCAACCATTCCCCTTCATCCTTGACATGTAACTGAAGTGTGCTGAAAGGGGGGAGCTCAGAAAATGGGTGAGTAATCGGTTCTGAGCCACCGGGCAGGCATGTAGCCGGGGGGGGGCTTAAGCCCCCCCCGAAATTCTCAGGGTGGTCCGCGAAAAGGCCTTACTGGTACATTATTTAAACTGTTATGTTTATTCATATCATGATCTGATCACCATGCTCATTATATCCCACATTAATGGGGTTATTGGGATAACAATACAAAAGGTTTGCTAGGGTAGACCCTCTTCCACCCAGTCTCAGCCCCCCCCCCCCCAATCAAAATCCTGGCTACGGCCCTGCCACCGGGGAATACCAGAACCATCGCTAATGGCAAAAAACACATGTGATGGGATCTGACAGGTTCACCCATGTTGAATTGTTTCAGTGATATGGAGGAATGGGTGTTCCTCACCACTTTGATGTCACTGCATTTCTCCTTAATAGTAATTTAAGGTCAAAATTATGCTCTTGCTGGTCTAATTGAGGGAAGGAAAGCCTAGTGGGGCTGGGTCTCCACTCCATAACGCTTCTTGACTGAGTCCATCCCAGGGCTGTAGCCAGGATTTTGATTCGGGAGGGGTTGAGTTTGATTAGGGGGGGGGGGGCTGAATCTGGGTGAGAGAGGATCTACCCTAGCAAACCTTTTGTATAGTTATTCCAATACCCCCATGCATATGGGATATATTGAGCATGGTGATCAGATCATGATATGAATACACATAACAGTTTAAATAATGTACCAGTAAGGCCTTCTCGTGGACCACCCTGAGAAGCCCCGGCTACATGCCTGGTCCATCCTCCTCTCTCAGGGTTTAGAGAAGTGATTCTCAGTCTGTGGGTCCCCAGATGTTTTGGCTTTCAACTCTCAGAAAGCCTAACAGCTGGTAAACCGGTTGGGATTTGTAGGCCAAAACACCTGGGGACCCACAGGTTGAGAACCACTGGCTTAGAGCATGGGAATCATGCAGACCTCTACTTGTTCCTAGATTGTAGCTGGCAGCATTCTTTAGTAGATGCTGTGGCAGCTGGACTGATGGAAGTTGCAGTATAGCATCTGGAAAGCTGAACAATTCGCACTCCCACAGTATAGGGGAGATATGCAAATTTAGCACATGGGTGAGAAGTCTGTACCATTTCCACCCATGGTTTTGAGCAAGGATAACTAGACTGTGACCCAATTCAAACAGAATCATTTCATCTTGATAAGTTGTCAGCCAGTGAGACAACCTATTGAATACCACATCAAACTAACTAACATGTGAGCCTTCAGTGTTTAGACATGTTTTATGGGTTACTTAAATCACAGTTTTCATTACATTCAGATTTGGGAGTGGTGGTTTGTTTCCTGCTCACTAATCTGGATATGTAACAGGGATCTCTTCCTGCCTTAAATAAGCCATGGCTTAGCAGTTCATGAAAACAGAGTATCATTCATAAGCCCCAAACATTTCTATCTCAACTTGCCCATTAATTTGCAGAGAGAGGAGAAACACTGCAGGCCTCTTACACAGATACCCACATGCCTCTCAAGATGCCTGGTGAACATCTCATTCTATAATGTCTAGATGCATCTTTATAAGCTTGCTATTCTTGCCAAACTTTTCCAAAGTGATTTCCTGTCTCAGAGTCCGCATCCTCTGAGTTTCTATCCACAGGTACTTGCTGAAGACAATTTTTTCCAATGTGAAACTACCTCCATTATTCCCTGCATCAGAATTCTCACCTGCTGAGTTTTTATCCGACACTTGTTAAAGACGTAAACCCTCAATGTTACAGAAGAACATTGGTAAAACCCAACCTAATAGAAATGAGAAAAAGAATTAAAGAATGTTAAAATCAGATGATTCAGTTTATACTACAATCATAACTTTCATTGACTCCCTTTTTAAAATTATTGATTTAGATTTGAGTCTGGTCCAAGTCTTTTACATTTCCTCTGAACGAGCACAGATAAGCATGGTTAAATGGTGTGCTATAGATCTATCAATAGCTCACTGCTATTCAAAAGCAAACCTTCTTTCTCTAATGAGATTTACTTCCAGATACTATTGTACATTTATAGGATTGCTACCCTGGTCTACTGTCCCATTTGTATTAACCTGTAGGCACAAGTGGCCCATGATATTTCGTTGCTTTAGACCAGTGTTTTTCAACCTTTTTTGAGCCGCGGCACGTTTTTTACATTTACAAAATCCTGGGGCACACCACCAAGCAAAATGACACCAAATGACACTCTAACACAGTAATACATATAGTTAATATGTTTTTAAATGTATTTATACACTCAGTGTGAATCCTGGGCCTGTTTCGATGAACACAACATAGATATATCCTGGCAGCAATGGCAGAAAGACACACACGAAAGTCTTGCTCAACAGCTGGGAGTTATAGTTCACCCGCAATCAAAGGGCATTCTGAACTCCACCAATGATGGAATGGAATCAAACTTCCCACACAGAACTACCATAACCAAGAGAAAATACTATAAGAGTTTGGTGGGCATTGACCTTGAGTTTTGGAGTTGTAGTTCACCTCCATCCAGAGAGCACTCTGGGCTCAAACAATGTTGGATCAGGACCAAACCTGGCATGAATACTCAATATGCCCAAATGTGAACACAGATGGAGTTTGGGAAAAATAGACCTTGACATTTGGGAGTTACAGTTTCTGGGATTTATAGTTAACACACAAACAAAGAGCATCCTGAACTCTTGCAACAATGGAATTGAACCAAACTTGTCATATTGAACTCCCATTACCAACAGAAAGTACTGAAAGTACTGAAACGCAGGGTGAGGAAGATGTGGGGTGAGTGTGTGCAGTAGCACCTGCATGGGTCACGCAGAAGTGGCAGCGTGAGCAAAGCGAGGCAAAGCAAGCAGAGCGAGGCTGGGAAGAAGGGAGCCCGAGTGAAGAAGAAAAAGTGTTCGGCAGGAGGGGGAAGAAAGGGTATTGGAGGTTCCAATTTCCCACGGCACACCTGATGATCGCTCACGGCACACTAGTGTGCCACGGCACACTGGTTGAGAAACACTGCTTTAGACAAAGGACAAAATGGTGCACAATGACCAACTGGATTGGTGAATGAATGAGATAGCAACAGTGGGGATCAGGCAGTGATGTCTTTTTATGGGGCACATGGCATACACAACTCCATCATCCAAGGCTGCATTTATACTGCATAATTAGTACAGCCTGACACCCCTTTGATAGCCTTGGCTCAATCCTCTAGAATCTGTATTTTTACAAAGTATTTAGCCTTCTTTGTCAAAAATGCTGGCACCTCACAAATCTATGGCTCCTAGGATTCAATACTGTTGAATAGTTCAATTGGTGTCAAACTGCATTAATTCTATAGTGAGGATTCACTCCAAGAGAAGGAAATGGCCAGAAGACACAGGGCACTTCCAGACAGGACTAAAATCTGCACCAAAGATTTGGTGTGGATTTCAGTCCCCACAGTGCCCCAAAAACACAGGCTTTCCCAAGGAGGGTGGGGTGGGTGGCTACATGCCATCCTGATTAATATCCAGGATGGCATGCAGCCACCCTGAATTCCCCCGAATCTCCCCAATGTACCCTAAACGTAAAGCTGCCAAAAGTTCCTTCCTCACACCCTCCTGATGTGGGGAAATAATGCACCAGGAGCGGAGGTGGGGGGCGGGGGTGGCAAGGAGGAAAATCTCTTCTCACACCGCCTGGTCTCCTGGCATACCCAGGAACCCCAAAAATGCGGTACCTGGGTCCAATCCCCACAGGGCCCACACCTGGCAAGACCTGGATCTTATCTTAAGATCTGGATCTTACCAGGTGTTTAATTAATTTGGAACAAACCATGCTTTCTCTGGTTTGTTCTGAATTAATTTGATTTTACTGGGGGCATCATTTAGATACCTCCAGTAAAATCTGAGACAGGCCTTGGGATATAGACCTGTTTGGATATACCCACAGAAGGAATAATTACAAGTCAATTAGAGCCGCTCCTTCCATATCCCATAATTAGTGCATGAGGCAGTTCATTTACTCTACCCAATGGTAGGGCCATCCTTGCTTGGAAACACGTCCTACCAAACACACTATGACTTATATCGGACTAATGACCATATTCCGTGTGTGGGGGGGAGGGGGAGGGGAATGGTAGCATCATGAAATCATGGTGTTTAGTCCTGTAGCATGCAAATCACTATATTCCGTTATTCATTACTTCTCACATTGTCTGAATTTGCTGGTTTCTTCATCACTAACCATTTCATCCTTATCCCACGTGTGAGTAGATTCTCCATCCTCTCCCTCCTTTTTGTAAAAGAAAGGGTCTTACTGTGGTGTTTCAGCCTGGTGTTCAAGTGCATGATGGGGGATTCAATGGGGATGATGGGATTGTCATTGAGAGTGCTAATGTGCAAAATGAAGCACCAGACGAGGCCCTCGCTCCTGAGAACAGTTTGATTCCCAAGGGTCTGTTAGATGAAATTTTTTTGGTTAAGGAAACAGAAGGGCCTGCTAGAGAAAGTAGCGCAGTTGGAGATTTTAATGAGCAAAGGGAGGCAACAATGCCTTTTGATCGCAAGGCAGATATCCTTGAGAAACGGCAAGTTTCCCAGGGCGTCCGGCATAGCTGTAGACTGCAGCAGAAAAATACAAAGTGAAAGTAATTTCTCCTTACTTAAGATTGTAAGGAGGGCCCATGTCTCAGTTTCCAGGCTTCGTTTAGAAAAGGCATCATGATCAAGATTTCCTTGTTTGTGGATCATGTTTTTTTGCTTTGGCCTTGCTTCATGAATTGATTCTGTAGTTTCAGTGGACTGTCTTAGAATCTAGCTTAAAGTTTTTGGTCTTTACCTTTTGGATTTTGGGTTTTTGAACTGTGTGTTTTCCTTGGAAATATCTACTATTTAAGCTTCTTTTACCTTTTGTTGGAAACTATAATTTGCTTCAATAAAGAACTAATTTTTCAAAGACTGTCTGATGTGTGTGTGGACTAGAGGGGTACTTTCTGTCTGAAGTGCAACACTTACTTTGATATCACCGGGGATCGAACTTTTGTGGTACTGAGATTTGTGTTAAAACGGCAAAGAAAAATAGCAATCTACTAAAGTAGCAATATTTCTTAGTTTTAGCGATTAAAAAATTACCAAAATAGGTTGAGTTGGGGCATTATGGCAAACTACTGGGGACTCACTTCTGGTTAGGAGACCACCTATAGGGCAACCCATTTGCCCACATCTTAGATTTGATTCAATGCAGGCAATTCTGAGAGCTCGTATCCCATGCATTTTTGTACTTTTGAAATGAAATATCCCTGTTCTTGAGTCCAGAAGACTATCCCAGACCGTCTTCTCCCCCTCCCCTTTTTAAGGACTGTTTCTGATATTTAACTGATGAATCCTGATGGAGCTGACAGGAAATTCTCCTGTTGTGGGAAGATCTGAATCATAAATTGTACCCTCAATGGATTATAACTGTTTTAAAGTGGGAGTGGGTGGTAGGTGGGATAAGGTCCTTTATGTGTGCACTGACTTAAACACATAAATTTAAGTCAGAGATGTGTTTGAAAACTTTTCTGTAGTATTCTCATCCAACATGATAATATTACCAGCTCAAAATCTGAAAAATAAGCAGTCCTGGAATTTGGTTGTTTAAAATAGAAAACTCTATTATCGAATAGAATGGTGACATTCAGAAACAAGGTGTACCTACTGTATCTTGTTTAAAGGTCACTCATTCGCAAAAAACAAAACAAAACAAAACAAAAAACCCACCATTCTGGAAAATAAGGCCTATCTCATAACCTCAGGTCAATAAATAACAAAGCAGATAGGAGAGTGCCACCTACTGACTTGCTAGTACAATCTTCCTTTTAAAAACCAGAGTTGCTTCATGTCAGGTTGATGTAAAAAATAATAATCAGGATTTGTATATATTGCCAATCCTATCACATCTAAAAAATAAGCTTATCAACAATGTCATTCCTTTAAACAGCGCTGGAAGAGAAATTAAAATTGTCACTTGCTATTTATTTCCTTTCAATCATTTGCTGCAAGGAAAGGTTGCACATTTTTCAATGTCTGTTTGTGTTTCTAGATATTTATTGGGATTTTGTTTTGCACAAAGACCTATTTCCTGTGCAGAAAGCATCATGTCTACTCATACATATAATAAGATTATTAGTTTTCTAAAATATTATTTTTCACAAAAGTCATTTCTCACAAAGATGACCAGTTTAGCCAAAAAGTCTTGCAGTGTCTAGCCATTGTCTCAAAATCATGCCTTGCTATGTCTAGACCAGGCCTGTCCAACAGGTGGCCTGGGTGCCGTACACGGCCCCCAGCCCCTTGGCTACGGCCCCTTACCCTCCTGCAATAAATAATATATTTTTAAAAATATTTTTAAAATATTTTTTCAATTAAAAATATTATTTTTATTATTATTTTTTGGTCCCGCCCCTTGGCTTTCTATTGGCCCCCTCCTCTTCTCCTGGGGGAAGGGGCCAATGGGAGGGAGTGACGTCTCTCGGGCCACGCCCCCTTGGCAGCAAACAGGAAGAGCGACCTGGCCACATGGCTTTCCCCCTAGGCAGCACTCCTTCCTCCTTCTCATCCTCCCTCCCTTTCCCGGGAAGGGAGTTATTGCAAGAAAGCATTCAGCTTTAAGGTGAGCCACATTTCTTCTCCCTCCCTCCTTCCATTCTACCCTTTCATCCTTCTTTCTTCCCTGCCGCTTCCCTCTCTATCTTTCTCCTCTTGCTCGCTTCCTCCTCCTCCTTAGGATTGCTGCTGCTCCGTCTCGGAGGCGCTCAGGCCCTCAGCGCCAGGGAAGCAAAAGGGGTTTGGGAGGGAGGGAGTGTGTCTGAGAGCGTGAGTGAGTGAGTGACAAAGAGAGAGAGAGAGAGAGAGAGAGAGAGAGAGAGAGGAGGGGGACCTGCCCTGGGCACACCTCTCCCCAGGGCAAAGGGAAGATCTCTCTGGCTCTTTCAGACACACACACACACACACAAACACACAAGCCCCTTCCTTTCTGACCCCTTCATTTGCGTTTCATGAACTGCCTCTTTAATGAGAAGGAGAGAACCAGCCAGCCATAGGAGAGGGGAGGAGAAAAGGAGGGAAGGGGGGAATTGAATGAGAGGGAGCTCAAGGAAAGGCCTCCCACCCCTTTCCCCCTCCTTTTCCTCCCCCCAGAATTATTTACATTCTTTGCAATTACCTAAGTTTACTTTGATGACTTGCACTGAATGGAATCAGCCAGGGGAAAACTGGCAGAATGAAAGCACACAGACCTTTCAACTGCAAGGCCATTCCATGCTGATCAATGTGGCCAGTAGAACAGTCATATATTCCAGTTCAAAGCAGAGATTGTGGGATTTTCTGCCTTGATATTCTGTATATTTATGCCCCTCATGTGTTCCATCCCTCCCTCCCTCTCCCCTTATTTAAATAATATAATATGTACGGTAATTGTATATTAATGCCCCTCATGTGTTCCATCCCTCCCTCCCTCCCCCCTTATTTAAATAATATAATATGTAATTGTATATTAATGCCCCTCATGTGTTCCATCCCTCCCTCCCTCCCTCCTTATTTAAATAATATAATATGTAATTGTATATTAATGCCCCTCATGTGTTCCATCCCTCCCTCCTTATTTAAATAATATAATATGTAATTGTATATTAATGCCCCTGATGTGTTCCATTCCTCCCTCCCTCTCCCCTTATTTAAATAATATAATATGTAATTGTATATTAATGCCCCTCATGTGTTCCATCCCTCCCTCCCTCTCCCCTTATTTAAATAATATAACATGTAATTGTATATTAATGCCCCTCATGTGTTCCCTCCCTCCCTCCCTCCTTATTTAAATAATATAATATGTAATTGTATATTAATGCCCCTCATGTGTTCCATCCCTCCCTCCCTCTCCCCTTATTTAAATAATATAATATGTAATTGTATATTAATGCCCCTCATGTGTTCCATCCCTCCCTCCCTCTCCCCTTATTTAAATAATATAACATGTAATTGTATATTAATGCCCCTCATGTGTTCCCTCCCTCCCTCCCTCCTTATTTAAATAATATAATATGTAATTGTATATTAATGCCCCTCATGTGTTCCATCCTCCCTCCCTCTCCCCTTATTTAAATAATATAATATGTAATTGTATATTAATGCCCCTCATGTGTTCCATCCCTCCCTCCCTCCCTCTCCCCTTATTTAAATAATATAATATGTAATTGTATATTAATGCCCCTCATGTGTTCCATCCCTCCCTCCTCTCCCTTATTTAAATAATATAATATGTAATTGTATATTAATGCCCCTCATGTGTTCCATCCCTCCCTCCCTCTCCCCTTATTTAAATATAATATGTAATTGTATATTAATGCCCCATATGTGTTCCATCCCTCCCTCCCTCTCCCCTTATTTAAATAATAATATGTAATTGTATATTAATGCCCCTCATGTGTTCCATCCCTCCCTCCCTCCCTCTCCCCTTATTTAAATAATATAATATGTAATTGTATATTAATGCCCCTCATGTGTTCCATCCCTCCCTCCCTCTCCCCTTATTTAAATAATATAATATGTAATTGTATATTAATGCCCCTCATGTGTTCCATCCCTCCCTCCCTCCCTTATTTAAATAATATAATATGTAATTGTATATTAATGCCCCTCATGTGTTCCATCCCTCCCTCCCTCCCTCCTTATTTAAATAATATAATATGTAATTGTATATTAATGCCCCTCATGTGTTCCATCCCTCCCTCCCTCTCCCCTTATTTAAATAATATAATATGTAATTGTATATTAATGCCCCTCATGTGTTCCATCCCTCCCTCCCGCCCTTATTTAAATAATATAATATGTAATTGTATATTAATGCCCCTCATGTGTTCCATCCCTCCCTCCCTCTCCCCTTATTTAAATAATATAATATGTAATTGTATATTAATGCCCCTCATGTGTTCCATCCCTCCCTCCCTCTCCCCTTATTTAAATAATATAATATGTAATTGTATATTAATGCCCCTCATGTGTTCCCTCCCTCCCTCCCTCTCCCCTTATTTAAATAATATAATATTTAATTGTATATTTATGCAATGCTGGGGGTGGGGAGGGGGTGGAGCCGGGGGAGGGGAGGGGGTGGAGCCGGGGGAGGGGAGGGGCGGAGCCAGGGCTTGGCCCCCCAGGTGATCAGTGACCGGAATTCCGGCCTAAGGTCCGGTAGAAGTTGGACAGCCCTGGTCTAGACATTTTTTCTTGTTAAGTGTAAGAAAAATTGTGAGTCATCTTTGAGCTCCTACTCTGGAATGGCAATGCTTTCTTTGTCCTTGGAAGATATAAAGATATGGATATAGATTACAATCAGTGCTGAAATAAGATTCAGTTACTGGTCAACTTCTGTGTATAGAACAGGAGAAGGGCACCATCTTTGTTTCTTAGGCTACTGGTGCCCCATTTCAATAGAAGGGATTTCTAAAGATATGAGATGGTATCCTTGAAGTGACTGGATTGACTCTGAAGGAGCTGAGGGTGGTGATGGCCGACAGGGAGCTCTGGCGTGGGCTGGTCCATGAGGTCACGAAGAGTCAGAAGCGACTGAACAAATAAACAAGAGACTCCTATATTTCTTGTTACCAGGATATACATACTGTGTTTTGTTAGAATCATAGAATCATAGAGTTGGAAGAAATCTCATTGGCCATCCAGTCCAACCCCTGCCAAGAAGCAGGAAAATTGCATTCAAAGCACCCCTGACAGATGACCATCCAGCCTCTGTTTAAAAGCCTCCAAAGAAGGAGCCTCCACCACACTCCGGGGCAGAGAGTTCCACTGCTGAACGGCTCTCACAGTCAGGAAGTTCTTCCTAATTTTCAGGTGGAATCTCCTTTCCTGTAGTTTGAAGCCATTGTTCTGTGTCCTAGTCTCCAGGGCAACAGAAAACAAGCTTGCTCCCTCTTCCCTGTGACTTCCTCTCACATACTTATACATGGCTATTAGGGGTGGAAATCTCCGGTCGTTATCCTTAGAAAACCGTTATTATTTTGTATTAAAATCAATTTAGACCCTAATTCGACCCACAGCCAGCAACCCGGAAGTGACCTTTCTAAATCGAAACCGGGTCAGCCATTTCCATAAAGGGCGCATTATTATGTCATTTTTATTCCACTCTCCTCTCGCCAGCTGAGAGCTGAGGCGGGTTATCTTTAACCCGCCTCAGCTCTCAACTGCCGAGAGGAGACTAGAGGCCAGCAGCACCCTCCACTCTGCTCTCGCCAGTTGAGAGCTGAGGTGGGTTAAAGATAACCCGCCTCAGCTCTCAATGGGTGAGAGGAGACTGGAGGCCAGCAGCACCCTCCACTCTGCTCTCGCCAACTGACAACCAAACGGGGGTTAAAGATAACCCCCGTTTGGTTGTCAGCTGGCGAGAGCAGAGTGGAAGGCATGCACACCATGCTTCCTCGCCAGCTAGAGATATCGCGGGTTGGTTCTGAGCTGGCGAGGGGGCGTGGAGGTGGGCATCCCCTGTGCACTGCACATGCGTGGCAGCAATAACGAAATAATAAAAAAATTGTTATTTATTACGTTACAATTTCGAACACTTTCTATTTCAAAACAACAGTGGCAGTCGTCCCCCCCCCACTTTACGAGTTTAGAAACAATTTTTTAATGGATCAACCACCTCTAATGGCTATCATGTTTCCTTTCAGCGTTCTCTTCTTCAGACTAAACATGCCCAGCTCTTAAAGTTGCTCCTCATAGGACTTGTTCTCTAGACCCTTGATCATTTTAGTTGCCTTCCTCTGGAGACTTTCCAGCTTGTCAATGTCTCTCTTCAATTGTGGTGCCCAGAATTGGACACAATATTCCAGGTGTGGTCTAACCAAGGCAGAATAGAGGGTTAGCATGACTTCCCTGGACCTAGACACTGTACTATTGATGTAGGCCAAAATCCCATTGGCTTTTTTTAGCTGCCACATCACATTGTTGGCTCATGTTTAACTTGTTGTCCACAAGGACCACAAGATCTTTTTCACACTTACTGCTCTCGAGCCACGCGTCCCCCATTCTGTATTTTTCCATTTCACTTTTTTCTGCCTAAGTGGAGTATCTTGCATTTGTCACTGTTGAACTTCATTTTGCTAGTTTGGGCCCATCTCTCTAATCTGTCAAGATCATTTTGAATTCTGCTCCTGTCCTCTAGAGCAGGGGTGCTCAGAACGGTGATCGCGATCACCAGGGTGATCTTCGGGCCTCATCCTGGTGATCTTCAGGCCCCTGACCAGGTTTTTTGCTGTTGGTCCTTTTCACATGCCCCTGCACGCTGCAAAGAAGTCCTCCGTCGTTGCTCCTCCCCGCTCCCTGCTTGCGCGCCACCTCCAAAAGCTCCAGAGCCCAAGAGGCAGAATGGGCCCCCTCTTTTGGATTCCTCCTCCTCCCTCCGTCCTTCTCCAGCCACTCAGAGTCGTAGGAGACAAAAAGGGGCGGGCCTGGATGATGCGATGCATGGCTGGCCCCGCGTGCATGTGCAGAAGTGCCCATTTTGCCTCTCGGACTTCTCGTGAGCTCTTGGAGGCAGCACGCATCCTGGCGGTGTGGAAATAGGAGCAACGACAGAGGAGAAGAAGAAGGATGCTTTTGGGGTCATTTCCTTACCGCATCTCAAAGGTCGGTCTTTTTACTTTGGGGTGGGTGCTTGATTGTTCTGTGGCATGTCTCTTTGTTTATTTTTAATGTTTAAAAATGGCCTTTTAGCTCCAAAGCCTCTCTGCTTTCTTTGTTCCTTGAGAAATATATGTTGGGGAATATGGAAATGTGGGAGAAATGGGGTGGCTGGATGTATTTTTCTGCATGGCCCTTTGTTTACCTTGCTGAGTATTAAATGGCCTTGCAGTTCAAAAGCCTCTCTTCTTACTTTCTGGCTGATAATATGTGTGGTAATATGGCAGTGTGGGAGAAATGGGGTGGTTGGATGTATTTTTATGCTCTGTTTTATATTGTAGTCAGGGCCGTAGCCAGGATTTTGGTTCGGGGGGCTGAGTTTGGTTCGGAGGGGGGCTGAGACTGGGTGGAAGAGGGTTTACCCTAGGAAATCTTTTGTATTGTTATCCCAATAACCCCATGAAGGTGGGATATAATGAGCATGGTGATCAGATCATGATATGAATAAACATAACAGTTTAAATAATGTACCAGTAAGGCCTTCTCGCGGACCACCCTGAGAATTGGGGGGCTGAAGCCCCCTTAGCCCCCCCTGGCTACATGCCTGATTGTAGTTATTAAATTGAAATGTTGATGTTTTATAACTTCATTTTATGTAAACTGCCCCGAGGCTGCTGGAAGGAGCGGTACATAAAAATGAATAATAAATATAAATAAATAAATAAGAAAATAGTTATACGTTTTACATTTCTGGGTAGGTGATCTTTGGAACTTGGTTTTTTAATCAGTAGCTCCCATGCTGAAAAAGTGTGAGCACCCCTGCTCTAGAGTATTGGCTATTCCTCCTAATTTGGTGTCATCTACAAACTTGATGGTCATGCCTTCTAAGCCTTCATCTAAGTCATTAATAAAGTTGTTGAACAGGACCAGGCCGAGGATGGACCCCTGCGGCACTTCGCTCGTCACTTCTTTCCAGGATGAAGAGGAAGCATTGGTGAACACCCTCTGGGTGTCCACTTAACCAATTAGTTAGTCTCTCCTCAAACAGCATACCCTCGATGTGGATCCCCTTTGTACTACAAATCAGTTTGTTCATTACGAACCAGACTCCCATTTGCCTTTGGGTCCAGATGTTTGGTTTAGCATTTTGGAGAGGCTTTTGCCAAAGTTCTCTCTAGTAACTCCCACTCTCAGTTTACCCATGGCAGAAGCAGTAGACAACTAAGCACGGCAAAACGTATGATATCTGAAACCCAATGCTAGTTGTGCGATGTGGGTCAGAATTAGAGAAGCGAAGATGTTACGCATTTGAATGTGTTTGCATATGATATCTGGATAGCCTTAAGCACTGTGCTTGGCTGTTCGTTGAACTCCCCTTTCTGATCCCCCTTTTCTGTCCCCCCTCCCTTTCTGGTGAACTATCTTGCCACAACTCTGTTGCACCTGTGTCTCTCACTTGCCGAGCTGTCTTGGCTTTTGCCCCCTAGAGGTAGTTGCCTGAAGATGCTAAGCAGAGTTTGAAAATCAAGTCCAGACCATGCTAGTTGGGTCATTTGAGAGCTGTAGTCTAATAATAATAATAATAATAGTAATAATAATAATAATATCACTTTTCGACCCTCTGGTGTTAGTTGCCAATGCTAGACCTTATTATCCCATACAGTAAAATCCTAATAGGAACCATAGACTGAAGTTCTCATCCATTTTATCCTGAATTAACTCTCTGTAGTAAGAGTGTTCTGTCGTAAAAAAGATTTCTAAATGACCATTTACACTGTAGAATTAATTGAGTATGCCAACCCTTTAACAGCCATAGCTCAATGCTATGGAACCCTGGGGATTGCAGTTTTAGCCTACTCTGCCAAAGAGTGCTGGTGTAAATAGAAGAGAGCAACACAGCCAAATGATAAATCACAATAATGTATTATTAATCACAATTAAAGAGACTCAATGGTCTAATGTGTTGGAATTCAAAAGCATAAGTTCATCAAATACATAGCAACATATTTTTGCAAGGGTCAATGCCCCATTAGTATTATTATACAATAGAAAACAGATACAGCATGTATGCGCTGCTGACTCACACCAGAGTGAGCAGAGACACCGCAGCTGGGAGGGAACACTCCTACGTCATCAAGGACGGACACAGAACCGGAAGCCACCCCAGGCGCAATACAAATCATAGTTATAACATTCAAAATGTGCAACAAACAATCATGGACTGCACAGATATTAACAATAACTGGGGGGGCTTTCAAAGCGGTCAACGAATGGTTCTATTCTGCGCCTTCGTTTCTCCCCGAAAGGGGCTTCTTCAGGACCGTGGGCGTGGCCAATACGGAGATTCTAGAGGGCGTCCCGCAGCAGGAACAACACTATAGCATCAACAAATATAGGTAGTGTATAATCAATACAGTAAAGTGTTGAACAATAATAACAGCCAAGGTAAATGAGGAAATATATTCAGCATATATACAAACATTCATGAAGGAGATAGAGGGTACATACCATCATAGATAGAGACAAAAGCACCGCATAATGCTGTGGCGATATCAGCGGATATCGGGCTCAAAAGCGCAATACCAGAGGGGAACCACAGTTAAATAATGGGAGACCAGGTGATACTAAATTAGCAATTCACTGATGGCCAGCTGGTCATTTAACCCTTAGGATTCCTCACATTGTAAATTTACTATCCACTTATTTTCAAGTTGCAGGAGTAATTTCTTTACATCTTGGTGAGGAAGGGGGGCGAGCTTTCTCCAGAACCATGACTTTAAACTGCTCAAAATGATGGTTTTTAGTTTTAAAGTGGGCATAAAGCACAGAATTATCATAGCCTGTTCTAAAACGTGATCTATGCTCGCAAATTCTTGTCCGGAGTTCCCTCGTGGAAATCCCCACATAGAGGTCCCGCAACTACAATTTAAACAATATAGAATATTGTATATTGTTTAAATTGTAGTTGCGGGGACCTCTATGTGGGGATTTCTACGAGGGAACTCCGGACAAGATCACGTTTTAGAACAGGCTATGATAATTCTGTTCCTGCTGCGGGACGCCCTCTAGAATCTCCGTATTGGCCACGCCCACGGTCCTGAAGAAGCCCCTTTCGGGGAGAAACGAAGGCGCAGAATAGAACCATTCGTTGACCGCTTTGAAAGCCCCCCAGTTATTGTTAATATCTGTGCAGTCCATGATTGTTTGTTGCACATTTTGAATGTTATAACTATGATTTGTATTGCGCCTGGGGTGGCTTCCGGGTTCTGTGTCCGTCCTTGATGACGTAGGAGTGTTCCCTCCCAGCTGCGGTGTCTCTGCTCACTCTGGTGTGAGTCAGCAGCGCATACATGCTGTATCTGTTTTCTATTGTATAATAATACTAATGGGGCATTGACCCTTGCAAAAATATGTTGCTATGTATTTGATGAACTTATGCTTTTGAATTCCAACACATTAGACCATTGAGTCTCTTTAATTGTGATTAATAATACATTATTGTGATTTATCATTTGGCTGTGTTGCTCTCTTCTATTTGCTCCAATATAATACAGCCCCAATTCATTTGTATAGAGTGCTGGTGTCTCATCAAACTACAATTCCCAGTATTCCACAGCATCGAGCCATAGCAGTTGAAGTGGTGCCAAACTTCCTTAATTCTACAGTGTAGATCAGAGGGGTTCAAAACAATTAATTTTGGTGACACACTTTTCAAATATGCATCATTTTGCAATCAGTAATTCAGTTTTAAGGGTTAAGTCAACCCTTTATGAGAGATACAGACACATACCTAAATTGTAAATGTATGGGGACACAACATGTCTCATGAAGAGAATATACACACACACACACACACACACACACACACTAGCTGATCCCGGCACGCATTGCTGTGCCCTATGTAGTAGCTGTGGAAAAGTATGTAAGGGTTTGAAATGATGTGTGTGTGTTGTGTGTGTATATATGTGTATGCTTGTGTGTAGGTATGGCTGTATGTGTGTTTAATATTTGTGTGCGTGTTTTTTTGTGTCTGTGTATATGTGGGGGTGTTTGTGTGTCTGTGGGTTTGGGTGTGAATGTATGGGTTTGTGTATATATGTGTATGTGTGTATATTTGTGTTTGTTGTTTTGTGTGTGTATATATTTTTGTGTGTATATATATATATGTATGTGTGTTTGTGGTAATGTTTGTGTGTGTGTGTATGTTTATGTATATACAGTGTATGTGTGTATTTGTATGTGTATATTTGTGTAGGTTTGTGTTCTTTTGTGCAGTATGTTGTGTTTTTTATCCATTTGTGTTTGTGTTTTTTGTTAGCTTGCCTGTGTCTTCCTTGTCCATCTGTTCTGGTTCCTGTTGGCCTCCTTCTCGCTGTCCTCAGGTGCCTCTCTTCCATTCCCAGAAGAGGAGGGGAAGGGAGAGAGACTGTGCGGGCCCCTTTCGTAGGAGGAGGTGGAGGACGTGGGCCCGACCACAGCCCTCCTCCCTGCGAAGGTCGCTCTTTGGCCCACCCTGTGGCAGGGAAGTGGCGAAGGGGGAGCGATGGCGGCGGCGCCATGGCCGCTCTTCCGGGCCCTTTGCGCTCTCCTCCGCCGGTTCTGTAGTGCTTCCTGAAGAGGAGGACGAAAGGGGGCCCCGCGCGATCTCTCTCCCTTCCCCCTCATCTTCTAGGAGTGGAAGGGAGGCGGTGGAGGAGAGCGAGAAGGGGGTGGAAGAGGCAGCCAGGGCGGCGCCGGTATCGCTCCCTCTGCGTCGCTTCCCTGTCGAAGGGTGCACTCTCCTCTGCCGCCTCTCTTCCGCTCCCAGAAGAAAAGGGCGAAGGGAGAGAGATCGCGCGGGGCCCCCTTTCGTCCTCCTCTTCAGGGAGCAGCACGGAGGCGGCGGAGGAGAGTGCAAAGTGTTGCAGTTTGTAAGTCTGTGCGGAAGCTCAGTAGTCTTTCCAGTTTTAGACCTCTGCTAAATCACACAGAGCCAGAGTAAATGAAAAATAAAACTTTACTCTTAAGTAAGCAGCTTTAACAAAAAAACCAGCATTACAAATTAAACATAGTCCATTGCAAATATCTTACTCAAAGATTCAATGCATTATCACCATGCATCATCTGCATCCTGGATGGTGCAAGAAGTCCTTTGTTACATGTTCATAACAAGTCCAGGGGCGGAAGAACGGCCATGGCGCCGCCGTCATCGCTCCCCCTTCGTCACTTCCCTGCCACAGGGTGGGCCGAAGAGCGACCTTCGCAGGGAGGAGTGTTGCGTTGGAGAACGTTGCTGTGGTCGGGCCCACGTCCTCCACCTCCTGTTGTGAAAGGAGCCCGCACGGTCCCTCTCCCTTCCCCTCCTCTGCTGGGAGCGGAAGAGAAGCAGCGGAGGAGAGCGAGAAGGCTATGAACTTCCTGTTAGTGTGTGAGGTATGTGTTTCCTGCCGGGTTTGGTTTTGTGAGGGACAACTTCCGGGGAGTGTTTTTTGCGGGACAGGAAGTGGTTTTAGCGCCATTTTGTTTGTAGTTTTTTTGGGTTCCAGATGCCTCCATAGGTTTCCATGGGGTTTTTTGGGGGGCGGTTTTAGGGGTCTTCGGAGGTATGTTTTGGGGTTTTTTTGTGCCACGATTGTTGGTGTTGGTTCGTGGAAATGTGTGGGGTGGGTTTTGAGGGTCTGGGTGTTATGGTGTGTCCGTGCATAAGCGTCAAAAACGGACTCTCTCTTTTTATATATATAGATATATATATATATGATTTGTAAAATAATCATACATTTCCATTTTTGACATTTTAATTACGTTTGCGCAACACACCTATACACTGCAGCTGACACACTAACATGTCACAACACACAGTTTGGAAAGCTTTGGTGTAGATGATGAATCCTGTGTTGCTGTTTAAAAATTCCTGGCATCAGCAAGTGTCATTTAATCTTTGAACAAATTAATAAATTTCAAGCTGCTGTCTTTGGAAAGCCGTGCTCCCCTTTATTGCTTTTGGTGTCATTTAGAGTTCCTTGCATGTTTTCTTTTGCTACTAAGGTCAGTTTCTGCTGTAACTGATGATGTGTTTACTTTGCTCCCTCCAGTGACTTGAACAGCAAATAGAGTCAGCAAAAAGCTGTAGTTCCAGAGACTGCTATAGAAGTTACTGCAAAAAGAGAGAAAAAACACGATCGCAAAGATTGGTGTGGAGCGCTAAATTGTTTGGGGTTTTTTTTGCAAGGTGCTGACTAAGGAACAAGTCACAGCAGCCAGCCTTCATAACATAGCATCTCTGCTACTATTTTTATCATGTTTCTTGAAATTATTCCTTGAGGAGTTGAGGCTCAATCTGTCAGATCAAGAAGTCTTACTCCAAGCCAGAATTCAGTTAAAGAACAGCCTGTTTTCAATGGCTAGCCTCAAAATAGGTGGCGTGATGAACAAGATCAGCTGTTAGAAACAGTAGCATTAATACTAACATATTAACATATTAGTATTAAGACATTAATGGGAATTAATCTCTTAGCATTAAAACTGGAAGAGAAACTAATAGTCTAAATTTGTTGCATTACTTTTTATTAATGCCTAAGCAACATTTAAGTTTATAAAAACTTAGTATCAGTTAAAATCACGAAAATCCTACAAAAATCGCAACAACCTCCATTAACTTCCAGGGAATCAACTACATTAATGTGAAACATTAATTGCTATTTAAGAAAGCAATTTTGATGACATATCATAGATAGAAATATTTTAAAGGCTGCATATTATTATAAAATTATATTGGTGCTTTTAACATGGTGCTTAATTTACTGAATGTTAAACTTTTCTGTCATCAGGTTTTTAGTTCTGTCACATTTATATTTTCTTTGAACTGCCTTGGCTCTATTTGGAAAACATTTTTGAAATACTTAGCAAATTTTGAGAATTTTTATAACACATTCAAACTCTGCAAAGACCTTTGGACATGCATTCTTACTTTGAAATGCTGGGAAAATACACACATATTGATTTGACACAAGGACTGGCCCAAGACGTTTTTCAGTCTTAGCCGGAAAAACAAATATCACACCTACTCTTGAAGGAATACAGTATCCAAGGTTGTTCAAGGTTTTTTTTTTTGTTGGAAGAGATCAGGTACAAATAAACTTGTGCTGAAGATGCATGTAAGTTTCTTTTGCGGTTGTTGTGTGCCTGCAAGAGATTTCTGATTTATGGCAACCTCAAGGAAGTTTTCTTGGCAAAGGCATTGCCTTTGCCTTCTTGTGAGGATATAAGGGTGCAATGTACTCAAGGATTTCCATTGCACGGAGTGGATTCATCACTGGCCTCCAGAGTCCAACTCTTTAGGAGGGGAAGGCTTTAAAACAGTGTTTCCCAACCAGTGTGCCGTGAGCCATCATCAGGTGTGCCGTGGGAAATTGGAACCTCCAATAACCTTTATTTCCCCTCCTGCCAAACGCTTTTTCTTCTCCACTCGGGCTCCCTTCTTCCCAGCCTCGCTCTGCTCGCTTTGCCTCGCTTTGCCCATGCTACTGCGCAGACTCGCCCCACGTCTTCCTCCCTCCCCCCTCCCCTCCTGAACATGCTCATGCTACCCCCTTGGATCAAAATGGCGGCAGAAGTGGCAAGAAAAGTAAGTGTTCAGCAGGAGGGGGAAGAAAGGGCACGAAGGGGAAGGAAGAGGTCTCTGTCGAAAGCTGGCATGGGAAAACTTGGAACTCCAGGTGTTTTGGACTCCAACTCCCACCATTCCTAGCAGCCTCAGGCTCTTTTCTTTCCCACATCAGCCACTTAAGCAGGAAAGGGCCTCAGGCTGTTAGGAATGATGGAAGTTGAAGTCCAAAACACCCAGAGGGCCAAAGCTTTCCCATGCCTGTTTTAGGGACCTTAAAGTGGTGAGCCTCCTTCCAACATTGTGATTCTGGATAGAAAACAAAGAACAACATAACATTGTTTGAGTCCACAGTGCTCTCTGGGTGTAGGTGAACTACAACTTCCAAACTCAAGGTCAATTCCCAAGCAAACCCTTTCAGTACTTTCTGTTGGTAATGAGAGTTCAATGTGCCAAGTTTGGTTCAATTCCATTGTTGCAAGAGTTCAGGATGCTTTTTGTAGGTGAACTATAAATCCCAGCAACTACAATTCCCAAATGTCAAAGTCTATTTTCCTCAAACTCCATCTGTGTTCACATTTGGGCATATTGAGTATTCATGCCAAGTTTGGTCTTGATCCAACATTGTTTGAGTCCACAGTGCTCTCTGGATATAAGTGAACTACAACTCCAAAACTCAATGTCAATTCCCATCAAACTCTTATAGTATTTTCTCTGGGTTATGGGAGTTCTGTGTGGGAAGTTTGATTCCATTCCATCATTGGTGGAGTTCAGGATGCTCTTTGATTGCGGATGAACTATAACTCCCAGCAACGACAACTCCCAAATGACATTTTGTGTCATTTTGGTTGGTGGTGTGCTCCAGGATTTTGTAAATGTAAAAAATGTGCCGCGGCTCAAAAAAGGTTGAAAAACACTGCTTTAAAATGCTCAGAGTGGTCTTGGGTCTCACTAAATGACAAGACCCAGAATTCTGCAAGAGGCAGCCACAAGGTTTCAGATGTAATACATACTCTTTTCGTACTCATTAAGCCCTAGGAACATCATCACACCAATTTAAGCATCCTGCCAGCTAGTTGAAGTATGAATGGGCATGTAGCACATCACATGATGTTACTCTACTTCTGGTGGAGGCCCCACCGCCAACTAGTATGGAAGCATCCTCCAGCATGGGAAGGTAGGAAAGCACTTCACCTGTGTGATGGGGGAAGCATCACTGTGCCAGAGCAGTGCATGGGACAATAGAGTCACCCTGCGTGCCTACCGTTTTGCCACACTTGCTGGCTAAACAGCACAGGTGTGTGTGTGTGTGTGTGATAAGGCCCGTAGTGTAAACTACTACACCCTGCTGTCTCAAAGAAGGCAAACAAGTCATTCGGACTGTGTCCTCTCCTTCTGGTATCTTCAATTTTTGGACCATCATTTATGGCTGCTGATCTCACTTACTGCTTCTTTCCCACACCTGGCTGTCTTTCTTTAGATATCTTAAATATCGTTGCTTCAGGCAGAGAAATAAGTATCACACAACTGCCCTCCCCCTACATTTCCACCTTAGGGGGGGAAAATGAGGATTTCCACACCTTTGTCTTATGATATGGAATTTCTTACAACAAACAGCTTGCTTATTTTATTATGGGAAGAGTCTCAAGTGTGTGGTTGCCTTCCAGTGATGTTTCTCCAGGGACCTGGAAATTTTAGAAAGCTGAGTCCACTTACTGCTGCTGTGTGCTCCAATTCACTATGGAAGAAAATCACACAGACATCTACCCATGGGAAAAATACCATAATAGTAAATGAAATAGCGAAGATGTGACTGCTGTTTTGCAACTCTGCAGGTCACCCCCTAACTCTGATAAATGATAGGACCAGCTATGTGAAAGGGACTAAACAAATTGCAAGTAGGGAACACAGAGGGAATGGATCAATTCAAAGCCTGGGTTGCACCAGCATGAGATGTGTAATGGTGGCACATGTGGTTCACATCAATCACACAGAAAACTGAGTAAGAAGGCAATCCATTTCAAGAGTAAAAAAAAGACACATAGGTTTGAAGTCCACTATCATCCCATACATTAGAATTTTGTATAGACCTCCTCTTGAATGTCTTCTTTCTTTCAGCTCAGGCTATTTACAACATCATGAAAAGGAACATTGCAAGGCAGTCTAAGTAAGTAATCCCCAGATGCCTGCTGTTGTGGCATGGTCAGATTCGGAGTGCTCAGAAGATAAAGAAGGGGACATTGGGATAGAGTTGGAGGGCCCACAGGAGAATAGAAATGGCCTGGAGAGAGTTGTTTTGGAACCTCCTGACAATTCCCATGAGACTGGAGACAGAGATATCAGTTCTCATGAATCTGTCATAAGTGCAGGCTGAGAGAAATGTGGGAGATCAAGGTTTGTCCAGATCAAGCCTCTTAGAACTTCGGAGGCAGAGCATACAACAGAGTCAGACTTGCTTTTCCCAGGGGCTTAGAGATAAGGAGAGGAAAAGCAGGTGTGTGAGTAATGATGTCATGGGAGGGTTTGAGGCCTTTTAAGTGGTTTTCCGCTGGTACAATCCTTTGTGAGAACAACATTGTATTCAGATTCCTGGCCCTATGTCTGTGTATTCATGTTTCCAAGTTTGTTCCTGATTCTAGTTTCATGTGTGACATAGATTGCCTGCCTTGGATTAATGCTATCATGTGTGTGTGTGTGTAAATATATATGGTAATTGACTCCTGAGACTATATTTGAAAGGATTTTGGAATCATAGCTATCCTTGAAATAACCTTGAATATCCTTGAAATATCCTTGAAATCCATTTTAGATTTGCTTATGTTTATATACTTTTCTCTTAATAAACCTTTTCTTACTGTATTACCTGGACATAATGTGTTTTGTGGTGAAAATGTGTTTCAGGGCTCTAGTGCAACACCTGCTGTGTTCAGTAATTCTTATTCACAATTGCGGCTTCCATTTCAGTGGATTAGTGAAATTTCCTGGGTTTTAGTCAGAATATTTAAATATTTATCCAAAGTACTATAACATACATCTCCAATGGTTTCAACACTTTAAATAGTATCTTTAAAGTTCAGACTAAAAGTCAGTGGATTCAGTGTCTTGTCGACATGGAAATAACACATGTGTAATGTTTTGCTCTTAAATATGGATATTTCACTGTCACCTGTGACTGTTGCAGATGTGTATTGATGGACCTGGTTTTACATCTGTCCAATTCTGTCTGATCATAAGAGGACATGATTTGAGGACATTCTACATTCTATGCCATCAGCAAGTATGCATATGTGTATGCTGGGGAAAGAAAGAATCACTCTTGTTTTTTTTATAAAGCTCTTTAAAAATATCTTTCGCAATGGTTGCCTAATGAATTATTTATCCATTTTTGGAGCCTGTGTTTGTAGCAATTTTGATTTGACAAGATCAGCACTTTTATTCAGGTATTTATTCAAGACATTAAATGCAAATCAAACATATTTTGCATCTGATGTTAGCAATTTGCATTGAGGTTCTAAACAGGATTGAATAAATCTCAAACAGTTTTCCTTAGGAGAGAAGGTGTGCACAGACTTAAAGTAGGATACACCGAGTTGAAGAGCTGTATAAATCAACCTTGTCATCACCAATTCATGTCTCAGGACTGTATGTCTTGAACAGCTGCAGTACAAGCAGAAACCAGTGTTACCTTTCCTATGTCATCAGGCCACATATATCTCTGATATACCTGGCTTTTCTTTTTTTTGTGAAGGTATTGGAGATTATGCTTGCCCATGCATTCCTTCATCCCTGATTCTTTGTCACTTATTTTCAGCTATCACTAACCTCCCTGCCTTTGCAAAGAGAAGAAAACAGTAAAGAGGAACCGTTCCCACATATATGTTTTGTTGTCCTTTCTCTTGCAAAGGGATCGTTGGTTTATGCTACCATACCCTGCAAATGTCCCAGTTTGACAAAGACAATCCTGATGAAAAAATTGAATGTATGTTACATGGGTAACAGTAGTTCATGAAAAATTTTGTCATCTAGGTCAGATGAGGCTGAGAACATGGGCCGTAGCCAGGATTTTGGTTTGGGGGGCTGAGTTTGGTTCGGGGCTGAGACTAGGTGGAAGAGGGTCTACCCTAGCAAACCTTTTGTATTGTTATCCCAATAACCCCATTAATGTGGGATATAATGAGCATGGTGATCAGATCATGATATAAATAAACATAACAGTTTAAATAATGTACCAGTAAGGCCTTTTCGCGGACCCCCCTGTGAATTTGGGGGGGGGGCTGAAGCCCCCTTACCCCCCCCCCCCCTGGCTACATGCCTGTGGTGGACCAACTCTTGATGTGATCATGGGCTCCATGAAGGCCAACAAACTGAAACTAAATCCTCACAAAATGAGAACACTGTGAACAGTATTCTTAGTCTAGGTTTCCACTAAGCTATCTGAGGTGTTGAACACTTTCTTCCAAATATGATCAGCATCTTGGATTATAATTACCTTAATGTGTTTTCAATGTTGGATGTGCTCTTCATTGTGCTGTTAAATGAAAACATCCAGATGTGTTTCTAATTAACGAAAATGGCTGAGATAATCTAAAGCGGGGTGCTCATTAGGTAGATCGCGATCTACTGGTAGATCGCGTAGGGCATCCTGGTAAATCGCAGGAAGGGCGGGAGGAAAGCTCAGTCCCACCCTGAAGGCTCCATACACAGTGTGTATGGCTCACATTCCATTTTCGCCACCGCCATGATATCACGCGCACTGTTTTCTCTACCATTTTATGGCCTCGCCAGAAGAAGGGGGAGGGGCGCGGCCAGAGGCGGCTTCAACTGCGGCGGGGACTGGGACTCGGAGCTGTTAGTAAGCCTGTCCCTCCCCCTCACTCTCTTTCTTTCTTTCCTTCTTCCCTTTCTTCCTTCCCTCTTTCCAGGGCCGTAGCCAGGATTTTGATTCGGGGGTCTGAGACTGGGTGGGAGAGGGTTTACCTTAGCAAGCCTTTTGTATTGTTACCCCAATAACCCCATGAATGTGGGATATAATGAGCATGGTGATCAGATCATGATATGAATAAACATAACAGTTTAAATAATGTACCAGTAAGGCCTTCTCGCGGACCACCCTGAGAATTTCGGGGGGGGGGCTGAAGCCCCCTAAGCCCACCTCCCTGGCTACATGCCTGCCTCTTTCCTTCCTTCCCTACTTCCCTCCCTTCTGTTCTTCCTTCCTCTCTCTTTCTCTCTCTCCTTGATGCCGTGACGGATGGGATTCAGCTGCAGGAGTTCCACAGTTCCTTTTTCCTCCATCTTGGGCGGGTGGCACAAGAACAAAAAGCCCACAAAATGGCCCCTTCTTCCTCTCTCTTTACCTCTGCCTGAGCTCCATTTTCTCCTGACACAATAATAGCCATGGCAGCAACAGTAAGCACCCATTTCCTGTAAGCAACATCAGTTTTCCCCTGAGGGCATCACCTGCCCTCGGCCACATTGTTCAAAACAAAAACTCACACAGCTGCTCCAAAGGTGGGGGGGCACGAGTGACCTTTTACCCAGTCACCATGAGGAGGATTTCCCCCACAGTTACCAGTTTGAGAGATCTAGTTTCCCCAAGTACACTGGCACATTTTGCCCTTTTCTTCCTGCTACATAACCCGGACTATCCCTGGACTGCTCTCCCCAGCTGATTCCAGCATAAACCCTTGCCACATCTTACAGATTATGGACCCAAAGGGACTCTCTTTCTGGACAAACCGTGTCCGATGCTTTTCCGGAGGGGGGTTTTGCCCAGATTGCAGGGGCCTGAAAGGGAACCCAGGTCGTTTGGGCTTTGGGAGAAGCAGTTCGCCAAGGACACTTCCCAGTTGAATATTCCCAACCTTTTCCCCTCTTGCCACATGGACTTTGTGACTCTCTGCCACTCTATTGCACTCCAGAAGCAATTCTGCCCCTCAGGACTCTATAGTTTCCTCAAGGATGCTTCTCCAGTTGGACATTTCCTGTTTCTCCCCTTTTGCACCATGGACCCTCAATGACTTTGCTACTCCTTTACACCCCAAGCCCCAAAGGCTCTGCAGTTCCCAAGGACAGTGGTTACATCAAGGAGGACTACAACTCCCAGGAGGAAAGCAGCATTGTGCTGCCTGTTTTAAAGATCATTCCTCTGGGAGCAAGAGCTGCATGGGAATGTAGTGGGACGATTGCAGGGGGACATCTGGGTTGTCTTGTCTACATTGTACCCCTATGTGTTCCCCTTTTGTGTCCCTGTAACGTTAAGATAATGCCCTCAGCAGAGAGTTCCAGAGTTTAACAGAGCACAATAACCCACTTTTCCATCCATTTTGCCTTGCACAAATAATAACTCTGGGAGGGACGTTGGGTTTCTTCGTGGGGTGAGGCCCACACTCTTTATGCCCAAGACTCCCCACATATGTCTCTGTCATCTTCGGAGCTTGGCCAATGATAGGGAATATGTACGGTCATATAATCAGAACCCAAAACATGGTTGTTTCATGCGAGCTTCGGACCCTCGCAGCCAGCCCCAATAGCTATCTTTCAGGACCATTTTAAACTGAGCAACCATGCTTCCAAGCTCAGCCAGGACTCCTTTGTGGAGAGTTCCCTGGCAAACAAAATGATACATTTTCTGGCCATACGATGCTTTGCACCAATAATTGGGTGAAGGTCAGGTGTTCTGTGGAACATAGATTCCGCCACTATGAACCTGGATTCACCCGCTCGTGTCTCCCCTTGGCCTCGAAGCTTGGCCCCCAAGGAACCCATGGGCTCTGGCAACCCCAAGTCACTCAGCCACACCATAGTTGGACCAAAGTGGGCTTCGGACCCCCGCTACCGGCTGCAATAAGTTATGATTTTGCCATTTAGAACTGAGAAACCATGCTCCCGCTTTAGCCAAAACTCCCAGACAAAGGAGTTTCGGCCAGGACAAAAGACTGCCATTAAGGTTCTCAAACCAAACAATAGACAGGAAAGCTTGAGTCTCCCATCAGAAGCTCGCCACCCGCAAGGCATTCAGCCACAGGTTACTTCCTTCACCCAGCTGTTTTCCTTTGTGTCCTTTCCTGCCTTGCATAGCCGGCTAGGATTGGCTCGTTTGAATCTTGGCGCGTCTTTTCCTATTGGTTGAAGCGCGCCGGCCGCCTCCTGGCCCAGCTGACTTTGACAGCTCGGCCAATCAGCTGGAGCTACACGTGGGAGGGGAGGGCGCCCGATTCAAATGTAAATGACTGCTTTTCTATATATTTGCCTGCATTCCCATTAAAGACTATGTTTTGCCTTTGGAACCTTGGCGTGGCATCTCATCCTTATCAGCTGATTAAGATTCTTCTCTCGGTATTGGCGTTCTTCCAAATCTGGGTGAGCATTGATCTGGGTTACCTTGGGATTTGTAGTTCTGGGAAGATCATCCAGATTTGGGCCTTGATCCTCGCATTTTAGGGGTGGCCTGGGCCAGTCCCCCTATGGTAAGGGTCCCTTAAATTCAGCCGTTTGACAACATCCTTTCCCTTCCTTCCTTCTTCCCTTTCTTCCTTCCCTCTTTCCTTCCTTTTCTACTTCCCATCCTTTCTTCCTTCCTTCCATTTTTTCCCTCCCTTCTGTTCTTCCTTCCTTCCTCTCTCTTTCTCTCTCTCCTTTCCCTTCCTTCCTTCTTCCCTTTCTTCCTTCCCTCTTTCCTTCCTTTTCTACTTCCCATCCTTTCTTCCTTCCTTCCATTTTTTCCCTCCCTTCTGTTCTTCCTTCCTTCCTTCCTTCCTCTCTCTCTCCCTCCTTTCCCTTCCTTCTTCCCTTTCTTCCTTCCCTCCTTCCTTCCCTACTTCCCATCCTTTCTTCCTTCCCTTCTTTCCCTCCCTCTCTCCTGTTCTTCCTTCCTTCCTCTCTATCTCCCTCCTTTCCCTTCCTTCCTTGCTCATCTCCTTTCTTCCTTTCCTTCCTTTCTCCCCTCCTTCTTGCCTTGCCTTCTTTCCTTCCTGTTTCCTCCCTCCCTCATTCCTTCCTTCCTTCCCTTCCTCTCTGCCTTGAACATTTGCTGTTGGTTGTGGGGCTTCTGTATGGGAAGTTTGCCCCAATTGTGTTGTTGGTGGGGTTCAGAATGCTCTTTGATTGTAGGTGAACTATAAATCCCAGCAAATACAACTCCCAAATGACAAAATCAATTTTTTTAGTGGTGGTCACTCCTTGTAGGTGTCTTGTGGCCAAATTTGGCAGCAATTCGTCCAGTAGTAAGAAATCAGTTCGTGTGTGTCAACTGTAAAAGAAGATGTGTGGTAGGGCCCTGGGTTATCTGAGGTCCTTTCCACACGGTTGAATAAAATCCCATGTTATCTGCTTTGAATCAGATTATATGGCAGTGTGGACTCAGAAAACCCAGTTCAAAGCAGATATTGTGCTATATGTTTCACATTTTTGTAGTGGGTAGGCAGATCATTTTGACTCGGTTGTTTTATAAGTAGCTCGCATGCTGAAAAAGTGTGAGCACCCCTGATCTAAAGGCACTAGATCCTATCTCATCTTGGAAGATAAGCAAGACCAGGTCTGGTTACTACTTGGATGGCAGACCACCAACGAATGCCAGGTGTTGTATACCAGAGGGAGGAACTGGCAAAACCACCTTTGAGTATTCATTGGCTAAGCAAACCCAATAAAATCATGGGAGTCACAAAAAATGAACAGTCAACTTAATTAAAACATTTTAGAAACATCTTTCAACAAAGGGGAAAGAAGAGTTGTTTAAATTTGTAACTATCATAGCAACAGAACACTTGGGGGTATAGAAAGCATAACTGTAACTAATAGGCATGGTTTCGAATCCAAAAATGGTGATTCTAAAATCAAATGGGGGGGGGGGGGATTTTTTTTATTAGTAAAAGGAAGACTTACAAAAAAATTTTCCAAAGTTTTAAAATGTAACTTAATTACTAACGAAATTCGTTAGTAATTCGTATGCCAGAGCATGCGCATTCCAGATGAGTTTGTTTACAACTCCCAGAAATCATAACAGCTGGTAAATTGGCTGGGATTTCTGGGAGTTGTAGGCCAAAACTTGAATAAACCACACTGAATTCTAGATGGGACTATCCAAATAGGAAGGAGGGAGGGAAGGAGGAAGGAAGGGAGGGGGTATTATATTCTTGGAAGCAGCAAAAAGGAGGAGGAGCCCCCCCCTCGCTCCTCGCTGCCTCTCTCTCACCCCGATCCTGAGGGAGCGAGGGCCTAAGTTTGCCCAGGCTGAGAGGAAAAGGAAGAGGCCTGAGGCTGTGAGGAATGGTGGGAGTTGAAGTCCAAAACACGTACCTGGAGGGCTGAAGTTGGCCCCTGCGATGTGGCATGGCAGCTGAGCAACGGGGAAGAGAAGCATCTGAGAGAGCGCAGGGAGAGAGAGGAGGAGGAGTGTGTGTGTGTGTGTGTGTGTGTGTGTGAAGCTGGCCCCTGCGATGGGGCATGGCAGCAGAGCAACGGGGAAGAGAAGCATCTGAGAGAGCACAGGGAGAGAGAGGAGGAGAAGCGCGCGCGCGCGCGTGTGTGAAGCTGGCCCCTGCGATGGGGCATGGCAGCAGAGCAACGGGGAAGAGAAGGGGGGGAAGCGTGGAGGAATACACTTTCCAGAATGCATTGCCTACCTAGCAGCAGCGTCACTTCCAGTTCCCCATAGAAATGCGGAAAAAAGAAGAAGCTGAATGAAGGCGGGAAGGAAATGAGGGGGAGAAGACAGGGAGAAGTGAGTACGTAGTATAATAATTCATTAATTAATAATTAAGAATTTATTACGATCATAACGCAAATTGTTGGCCTCAAGGACCGTAAAAGGAAGTCTACTTCCGGGTTCGCGGCAGCGATCCGTAAAAGCTCAAAAGTCCCATTACATACGAATCTCTTACAAATCCTTTTAATTTCCGTTTCATTTTTCTCATGCCTAGTAACTAATCTATCTACAAAAGAGTGAAGTATGCCTGTCTATATGTCTGTCTGTACCTCAAAGGTGGTTATTAGTGACAATCCAGTGGCCCTTTGTAATATCACCAATTGGCAATTGCCAGATGAAGGATTGGATGTTGCTGTTTGTGATATCACTGGGAAAGAAAGGTGACATGTGTATGAGGAGAGGGGAGGAGGGAAAGAAAGAAAGATCCACAAAGAGAGCCATATTGTCCTGGAAACATTATGAGGTATTATTTATTTTATTTATTTAAGATAGTTTTACCCCGCCTTTCTTGCGAGTGGACCCAAGGCAGCTTACAACATAGTAAAGCCTCTTCTTACACGGGATTCTGGCCCAGTAAAAATTAAGCAATATAGGACTAAGAAAGCTGCCGTTATTAGTGTGGCTGCAATTGTGAATTGACATAGCACTATGCATGGCATCCTCGGCAATCCCCCACTGCAAAGGATCACAGGGGAAAGAAAGTGAGGCTGTGGAAGAACAGCCAGGAAAGGGACGTGCTTAATCCTTGTCATGTTGCCCTGTGATGTTCTAGGTATGTGATTGTGAATGTCACCTCATTTACTATCTTTGTTACTCATTTGGAACTAATTGTGCCTTTTGTCAAATTTTGTGTGCCTGTGTCCGCATATACATAGGCACACATATACACACATGCCTTGTGGATACTGTCTATTCACATCTTTATTTAAGCATCTTTTTCTCCTGAGTGTAAAAGCTGTATTGCTAGTAGTCCCATGGGGATGGCATAATTCACAGAAAACAGCACTTTAATGTGGAAGAATTCTTAGAGAAAGAGAATAGCAGAAAAACTGAATAATACTCATGCCACCTGGTCCCCCCCCCCCCAAGAATTTAGACCAATATTTACATTGATTTTATATTAAGTTTTATACAAATTTTTCCCACCCTCAACACTTATTATTTATTAATTATTATTTACGTCATTTATATTCCGCCCTTCTCACCCCACAGGGGACTCAGGGCGGATCACAATGCACATATACAGGCAAACATTCAATGCCATAGACATACAACATATATAGACAGACATAGAGGCAATTCAACATTCCAGCTTCCAGCCACCAGGGAGAGCTGTCGCATACCTTCATTCTTTTTGGTGTACTTCCTGGAGATTTATGGCCTCGTAAATCAGTTAAATTTAGCCTCCCCACAAAGTGGTACCTAAATTTCCTACTTGACAGATGCAACTGTCTTTCGGGTTGCAAAGGTCGACAACAAGCTACACAAATTGGTCGAGAGCTCACCCCGGCCCGGGCAGGCCTCGAACTCATGTCCTTCTGGTCAGTAGAGATCTTATGCAGCTGACTCCCAGCCAGCTGTGCCACATTCCCGGTGCTCTCAGGAAATTGCAGCCATTTGTGGTTCCCAAGAACTCATTTGTTCCTTACAGTTGCTTGGTGGTGGACATGAAAGAGCATAATAACAAACAATAATATTATGTGCAAACCCAGCAAATTATCTTTAGATAATAAGGGAGATGTAAGTTTACTTAGAATGTCCTTTGCATTGGATGGATGATTTGCTTTATCATAGGTAGATAAACAACAGCTGTTATGTCTGATAGTACCATTTATTACAGCGAGTAGCTGACTTTCCAAACATTTATAAAAGCACTGCATTAGCTTAAGAAGAATATTCATTAAGTTACACCAGTATAATACAGAACCTAAGTAAAACCCATGAAATTGTCGTAAGAAGGATAATTTCCAGGACTGATATCTTTCAACGGAATCTACAGGTTGTATTGGATTATATACAGACGAATACATCTGCATTTTGATAGATGCCCAATGCTTTGGGTAGCTGTGAGTATTGGCTTAAGCATTGGTGTTGAAATATACCTTTAGAATATTCATTATTTATTTAATTTGAGATCTCATTTTGTTTCTCAACAGTTCCTATGGGCGCTCTTCCTCCTCATTATTCTTCCTGCACCAATTTTATCAGCTAGGCTAATTGGAAAAATGGTGATGAGCCATTGAATGAGGATCTGAACACAGGTCACTCTAGTCCTACTCTAATAGTCAATTTACTACACTATGCGAGTTGTGATGCACCAAAATCTATGCGTTTGGAATAATCACATGCAATAAATAATATATGTGTGAATTGTGCAGTGGGAAATTCATGAATATTGCGCACTCCCTAATCCTGGACTGCATCATACCTCACTGTTGGCTACACTAGTTAAGGCTGATTTATTTATTTCGTATCAAACGGATTGCATAAATTAGTATAAAACTGATTAAAAATAGAAGGAGCAAAGGTGGCTAAATATCTTTTGACCAAAAACAGGCATCAGCAACGGCATTGTCTCTAGCCTCCAACAATTCTTCCTCCATACATGAGGCAAGGTATAGTGGACAAGCAAACAGATGCGGAGTTGTCTGTTCTGCTCCACAGTCACACAAGGTGTGGGATTCTTTTAGGTAGTGCCCATTTTGCCAGCTTGTCTTTTGACCTGCCCACTCCACTTCTGAGTCTGTTCAGGGATTTCCAAGTTGCCCATTCTTGGTTTGCTCCTGGAGGAAGACCCTTGTGGGGGGCATACATTTGGGATTTCCTGGTTTAGCTGCCCAGAGGGATACCCTTGCTGTTGCTGGAGGGACACCAAGAGGAATGATAGTTCTCATAAAGCTTTTTCCTGATTAGAGTCTATTGGGAGAAGGCTGGTAGCCATGTAGTGGATGGCTTTCACAGTGTTCAACCTTATTTATCTCACATTTAGCAGCAACTTCCCGTCACACATCGGGAGAGGGGGCAATGCCAGCTAGCTTGTAGAGTTTATCAACAGGTGTAGGTTTAAGACAGCCTGTGATTATTCCGCATGTTTCGTTCAATGCTATGTTCACCTGCTTTGCGTGGGCAGACTTATGTCAACCAGAGCAGGCATATTTGGCAGTTGAGTAAGATAAGGCTAGGGCTGATGTTGTTATTAATTTTGGGTCTGCACCCCATGTGCTGCCAGTAAGTTTCCGCAAGATGTTATTGCGTGCAGTAGGCATGGTTTCGAATCCAAACATGGCGATTCTAAAATCAAACGGGGGGGGGGGGGATTTTTTTTTATTAGTAAAAGAAAGACTTACAAAAATTTTTCCAAAAATTTCTAAAATGTGACTTAAGTACTAACGAAATTTGTTAGTAATTCGTATGCCAGAGCATGCGCATTCAGAGATGAGTTTTGTTTACAACTCCCAGAAATCCTAACAGCTGGTAAATTGGCTGGGATTTCTGGGAGTTGTAGGCCAAAACTGAATAAACCACACTGAATTCTAGATGGGACTCTCCAAATAGGAAGGAGGGAGGGAAGGAGGGAGGGAGGGGGTATTCTATTCTTGGAAGCAGCAAAAAAGGAGGAGGAGGCCCCTCGCTCCTCGCTGCCTCTCTCACCCCGATCCTGAGGGAGCGAGGGGCCCAAGTTTGCCCAGGCTGAGAGGAAAAGGAAGAGGCCTGAGGCTGTGAGGAATGGTGGGAGTTGAAGTCCAAAACACGTACCTGGAGGGCTGAAGTTGGCCCCCCTGCGATGGGGCATGGCAGCAGAGCAACGGGGAAGAGAAGCATCTGAGAGAGCACAGGGAGAGAGAGGAGGAGAAGCGCGCGCATGTGTGTGAAGCTGGCCCCTGCGATGGGGCATGGCAGCAGAGCAACGGGGAAGAGAAGGAGGGGGGAGCGTGGAGGACTACACTTTCCAGAATGCATTGCCTACCTAGCAGCAGCGTCACTTCCAGTTCCCCATAGAAATGCGGGAAAAAGAAGAAGCTGAATGAAGGCGGGAAGGAAATGAGGGGGAGAAGACAGGGAGAAGTGAGTACGTAGTACAATAATTAAGAATTTATTACGATCATAACGCAAATTGTTGGCCTCAAGGACCGTAAAAGGAAGTCTACTTCGGGTTCGGTAGCGATCCGTAAAAAGCTCAAAAGTCCCATTACATACGAATCTCTTACGAATCCTTTTAATTTCCGTTTCATTTTTCTCATGCCTAGCGTGCAGCTACTTTGTGCTTGGTGTTCATGCAGTGTTTCCTATATGTTAGTGTTCAATCTAAGGCAGGCATGGGCAATTGCCAGCCCTCCAGTGGTTTTGGACTTCACCTCCCAGAAATTCTAGCCAGTTTACCAGCTGTTAGGATTTCTGGGATTTGAAGTCCAAAACACCTGGAGGGCCGACAATTGCCCACGCCTGATCTAAGGTGACACCGAGATATTTAGGATAGAAATAGTGTTCAAGCTATTGACCTAACCAGGTGACTTTCAATTTCCTGTTGGCTTCACAGTTGCATAGGTGGAAAGCACACACTTGTGTCTTGGCAGGGTTAGGCTTCAGGTGGTTATCTTTCAGTTTCTGGAGAAATCTTTCAAGGCATTAATAAGTTGGATTTCAACTGTTTCAAAGTCTTTTCTTGTGTTGTTAGGCCAAGGTCATCAGCATATATAAACTGATGAGAATTTTAGTTAAACAGTATCCAGAAGGCCACAAATTTTCCACTGCTTCTTTAGAACCACCCTGAATTGACTCCGATGCTAGGTACCAAAATAAGGTCAAACAACATATTTAAGGTAAACACATGTTTGCATGTATCCATTGTAAAAGAAAGGATTTGTGTGTGTGTGTGTGTGAGAGAGAGAGAATGATATATGGGTAAAGACTTCAGTGGGCGATCTCCATGTATAGCTTCCCTTCCAAACCACTCAGTAGCCCTTTGCCCTTCTAAGAAAAGTTGAAGACTTACTATTTTATGAAGATGAGCTTTCATTGGAAAAATAGCCATCCTATTCAATAGCCAATAGTCATTGTGTTTTAGTAATGTGAGCACTGGACTACAGTTCTGGAGACCAGGATTCAACTCACTGTTTGGTCATGGAAACCTACTGAGCCTTTCCGCATCCATCCTAACTCATCTGGGTTTTGACATGGCTCTCAAATCAAAGAGATACTGTGGGACATTGCCTTTTGTGAGCTGCACTTTCGCTCTTATGTATCCTGCTCTCCTAGTGCCCTGTCCATACATTATGTTGGGCCTTTTCATGCAGCAAATTATCTAAAGAACTTGATAGTAGCCAAATATTGCTGCCTATTTTCCAAGGCAAGGTGCAATGTGCTCCTGTCTGAATTTCTGCGTGGGAGATTTCCAGGTACTCCATACAATGAAAGACTCTTCCCATGTAATAAACAGGAAGTAGAGTGCATCTACCACACTCTACTGCCATGCGGTTTCTATGAACAGGCCCAAGCAGACATAATCAACCCCCTACTAAGTAATTTACCAGCAAGTTAAGTGAAATTTTATGTGAAGTTTCTACTTAGTGACAAACTTCCCCACGTGACCTTGGCAGTTGCCAAGTTTCTTTCTGAGGCAGCCAAAATTAAATATTCTCCAAGTTTAGACACAGGCTGAAAATCTTTTACCTATGTTTTTAACTAACATGTGTTTTAAGCAATTTTTAACTGTTGTTAATTTTACCCATCTGTATGCCCAATCGACTGGTTGTTCTTAATCTCATTACCTGCATACCTTGAGGCTGAAACACGCCAGCACTTTTTTACCTTTGTTTTTTACCTTTGTTTTTAGCCAACATGTATTTTAAGCATCTTTTACTGTTTGCAGATTTTATCTACTGGATGTTCTTAATCTCATTACTTGTATAACTTGAATGCAACAGTGTAATAAGGGTCTCTGGACCATAATAAAATTTATCAAGTATCAAGTTGGAAATGACTTGAAAACACAGCAACACAACAATTCAAAACCCATCTCTAACTGTATGAGTTCCTATTTCTTGAGAAGGAAAATGTAAAAGACATTGCCCTAAACTCTATCATTAGTGCTGACTAGAGTAGACGGATTCCATCAGTTGGAATTACCTATGTCTTGACTCATCATTCAAAGGCCTAACCAATAGGCCTGCTTTTGCTGCGACTAACCCAGAGCTCTCAAACTCTGCTCCTCCAGATGTTTTGGACTTCAGCTCCCACAATCTCTAACAGCTGGTAAGCTCGCTGGGATTTCTAGAAGCTGAAGTCTAACCCGCATGGAGGAGCAGAGTTTGAGAAACACTGACTAACCAATAGGCTATTTGTGTATATGCATATGTATGTGTAATTAATTATGGATATACCTGTAAAGTTCTAGGCATGTGATTGTGACTGGCACATCATTTACTATCTTTGTTACTCATTTGGAACTAATTGTGCCTTGTGCCAAATTTTGTGTGCCTGTGTCCGCATATACACAGGCACACATACAGTATACACACATGCCTTGTGGATACTGTCTATTCACATCTCTATTTAAGCATCCTTTTCTCCTGAGTGTAAAAGCTGTATTGCTAGTAGTCCCAAACAGCATTTTAATGTGGAGGAAATGTTAGAGAAAGAGAACAGCAGAAAAACTGAAGAATACATCATGCCACCTGGTTCCCCCAAGAATTTAGATCAATATTTACACTGATTTTATATTAAGTTTTATACACATTTTCCCACCCTCAACACTCCCAGGAAATTGCGGCCATTTGTGGTTTCCAAGGACTCATTTGTTCCTTACAGTTGCTTGGTGGTGGACATGAAAGAGCATAATAACAAACAAGAATATATTGTGCAAACCCAAAAAAATTATCTTTAGATAATAAGGGAGGTGTAAGTTTACTTAGAATGTCCTTTGCATTGGATGGATGATTGCTTTATCATCTATCTATCTATCTATCTATCTATCTATCTATCTATCTATCTATCTATCTAATAAAAGTCAGTGTTTGCGGTGGTGTGAGTAATATGTGCCAGTGTTTCGATTGGCTGCCACTATGAGATTATTTGCATAAATAGCTCTGATTGGCCAGCCTCAGAACTCCAACATTTTACGGCCCCAGACAGAGGGGATTGGTTGCAACTGAAATGGTATCTGCATAAAGGACTCCAATTGGCCAACCACATTCCAACATTCTAAAGTGACTCAGAGGGAAAAGGAAAAGCCTCAGGCAGTCAGCCACTGTGGCCCACAGCAATGACGGTTCAGGACCAAACTTGGCAAACAGGGGGCCAATGGCCCACTTCACAACCTGGTGTGGTTTAGGGCAGGATGGGCCACGAATGATGGGATTTGCAGTACCTTCACATCATTCGCTTCCCAAACAACACTGTAGCCCCTATAAATCACAATCAAATTGACAGCAAGGCTTCCTCAACTTGATTTTCCTGACTAGGCCCCCAGCAATGACAGAATAAGACCAAACTTGGCACACAGACCCCCCCCCTCCCCAAGATGCACCCTACATCCTGGTGCAGTTTGAGGGAGGATGGACCATGGATGATGAGACTTGCAGTACTTTAATTCACTTCCTTAGAGCATTGTGGCCCACACCAATGAAAAATCAGGCCCAAACTTGGCACACAGAGGCCCAATGGCCCACTTTACAAACCTGCTGCAGTTTACGGCAGGATGGCTCATAAATGATGGGATTTGCAGTACCTTCACCCAATTCATTTCCCACAGAACATTGCAGCCCCTACAAATCAGAGACCAGGCCCAAACTTGGCACACAGAGTACCCATGACCCACTCTACATCCTGGTGCAGTTTTGAGTGAGATGGACCATGGATGATGGGAGTTGAAGTACCTTCACTCACTTTCTGAGACTGCTGCGATCCTCATACAATGACTGATCAAGACCACACTTGGCACACAGAGCCCCATGACCCACCTTACATCCTGGTGCAGTTTGGAGAATGGGGACCATGGATGATGGGACTTCCAGTACCTTTCCTCACTTCCAGAGACCGCTGCAACCCTCATCCAGAGAATGATCAAGACCAAATGTGACACACACAGCCCCCATGACCCACTCCACATTCTGGTGCTGTTTGGAGGGGGATGGACCATGGCCAATGAGACTCGCAGTACCTTCACTAAGTTCCTGAGACCACTGCAAGCCACATAAACATCTAATAGGAACCAACCTTGGCACACAATGCCTTCCTCAAATAACCGGGTCCTCAGCTAGTAGGTAGATAAACATCTATTAAGTCTGATAGTACCATTTATTACAGCAAGTGGCTGACTTTCCAAACATTTATAAAAGCACCCCATTAGCTTAAGAAGAATGCTCATTAAGTTACACCAGTATAATACAGAACCTAAATAAAACCCATGACATAGTCGTAAGAAGGATAATGTCCAGAACTGATATCTTTCAACGGAATCTACGGGTTGTATTTAATTATATACAGATGAATACATCTGCATTTTGATAGATGCCCAATGTTTTAGGCAGCTGTGATTATTGGCTTAAGCGTCGGTGTACAAATATACCTTTAGAATATGCATTATTTATTTAATTATCTCATTTTGCCTCTCAACAGTTCCTATGGGCGCTCTTCCTCCTCATTATTCTTCTTGTACCAATTTTATAAGCTAGGCTAGTTGGAAAAATGATGATGAGCCAGTGAATGAGGATCTGAACACAGGTCACTCTAGGCCTACTCTAGTAGTCAATTTACTACATTATGCGAGTTGTGATGCACCAAAATCTATGCATTTGGAATAATCACATGCAATAAATAATATATGTGTGAATTGTGCAGTGGGAAATTCATGAATATTGCGCACTCCCTAATCCTGGACTGCATCATACCTCACTGTTGGCTACACTAGTTAAGGCTGATATATTTATTTTGTATCAAACGCATTGCATAAATTAGTATAAAACTGATTAAAAATAGAAGGAGCAAAGGTAGCTAAATATCTTTTGACCAAAAACAGGCATCAGCAACGGCATTGTCTCTAGCCTCCAACAATTCTTCCTCCACACATGAGGCAAGGTATAGTGGACAAGCAAACAGATGCGGAGTTGTCTGTTCTGCTCCACAGTCACACAAGGTGTGGGATTCTTTTAGGTAGTGCCCATTTTGCCAGGTTGTCTTTTGATCTGCCCACTCCACTTCTGAGTCTGTTCAGGGATTTCCAAGTTGCCCATTCTTGGAGATTTGCAGGTACTCCATACAATGAAAGACTCTTCCCATGTAATAAACAGGAAGTAGAGTGCATCTACCACGCTCTACTGTCATGAGGTTTCTATGAACAGGCCCAAGCAGACATAATCAACCCCCTACTAAGTAATTTACCAGCAAGTTCAGTGAAATTTTATGTGAAGTTTCTACTTAGTGACAAACTTCCCCATGTGACCTTGGCAGTTGCCAAGTTTCTTTCTCAGGCAGCCAAAATTAGATATTCCCCAATTTTAGACACAGGCTGAAAGTCTTTTACCTATGTTTTTAGGTAACATGTGTTTTAAGCTATTTTTAACTGTTGTTAATTTTACCCATCTGTGTGCCCAATCGTCTGGTTGTTCTTAATCTCATTACCTGCATACCTTGAGGCTGAAACACGCCGGCACTTCTTGTAGTTTTTTACCTTTGTTTTTAGCCAACATGTATTTTAAGCATCTTTTACTGTTTGCAGATTTTATCTACTGGATGTTCTTAATCTCATTACTTGTATAACTTGAATGCAACAGTGTAATAAGGGTCTTTGGACCATAATAAAATTTATCAAGTATCAAGTTGGAAATGACTTGAAAACACAGCAACACAACAATTCAAAACCCATCTCTTAACTGTATGAGTTCCTATTTCTTGAGATAGGAAAATGTAAAAGACATTGCCCTAAACTCTATCATTAGTGCTGACTAGAGTAGACGGATTACATCAGTTGGAATTACCTATGTCTTGACTCATCATTCAAAGGCCTAACCAATAGGTCTGCTCTTGCTGCGACTAACCCAGAGCTTCTCAAACTCTGCTCTTCCAGATGTTTTGGACTTCAGCTCCCACAATCTCTAACAGCTGGTAAGCTCGCTGGGATTTTTAGGAGCTCTGTCGTAGCACAGAGACCAAGTAAGCCAAGCCCAGATGTAAAAGGGGGTAACAAAAAGTTTATTGAACAAACAAATGGAAAGGGGACGAACAAAAAAGCAGCCAACTTGGCTAAAAACCCTCAAAATCCCAGGAAACCTAACAAAAACCCTGAAGCATGATGCAAAACAAACTCAGGACGTCCGTCTGCGATGTCCGATGTGGGATGATCCAGAAGAGTAGTCGTAAGCTGGTCCAAAAGTCAAGGGCAGGAGAATGAGGGAGGAAAGGAAGAGGCAGTCCAAGGGTAACAGGAGAGCAGATTCAGTGGAGATAAAACTCCGCCACAGGAATACACGGCAGCAAGAATAACTGGAACCAGGAACAAGATACACGATACCAAGATGCCAAAGATCACAGGATTGCCAGACAAAAGCACCAGATCAATTCTTTGACCACCGCAGGGTAGCCTCATGAACCCATTCATTATATAGCCCTTAGGTGTCAGACTCACCCGACGACTCCCCTTGATCAGGGGCAGCAGCTGTTTCATTTCCTACAGCTTCTGAGCTTTGTGCATTCCTCCCATCTTGCCAACGTTCTTGGAAACTTAAAGTATCCCAGTCTGTCCCTGAAGCCTCAGAAGGCCAGTCTGAATCACTATCGAAGCCTAGGAAGGTATCAGAGTTATACTCTTCATTACACACATCCCTTACTTCCTGAACCAAAGTTTAGTCTAGGTCAGTATCACTTTCCTCTGATCCTATTTATTCTTCCCCAGAAAAACCTTCAAAGGTTTCAGAATCTGAAGGAGCTCTAAGTATCTGCTGGATCTTCTTTCTCTGCTCCAATCCCTCAAGGCTAGAATAACTTGCAGCCCTCTTTCTCCTAGCTCCAGCATCTAGATTACTCAGAGCCTCACCCCATTCCATACTACTGCTAGATGCTACTGACTCAGCATCTTCCTTATCACTACTAGCAGGAGACGCTGAAGGCTCAATTACAACAGTTGAAGTCTAAAACACCTGGAGAAGCAGAGTTTAAGAAACACTGACTAACCAATAGGCTATTTGTGTATATGTATATGTATGGATGTGTAATTAATTATGGATATAATAATGCACTTAGTTTCATTTTTTTTCAGAATCTCAGAATCTTGCTGTGTTTCTCATTTCATTTCAATGTCACATATTTTCCTTTTTCTTCCTTTTTTTTTGGCTGTTGACAGTTTCAACAGCATTTTGAGGCACAAAGTAGATATTTTCATAAAGAAATGCTTTTTAATCTCTACTAAAGGGAAATCTGAAAAAAGCTTCTCTTGGGGGCATTCAACCAACCATAGCTGAAACCAGATCCCAACGGCCAAAACAGAAAAATAAAGGTATCAAATTCTGTCTTAAAATTAAGTTAGGTTTTTTATTTGCATCACTGGGAATATTTGCTGGAATTGCAGATCTCGAACTAATTAGACATCCAATTTACTAATAGAGACTGCCATGTTTAATCTGAGCCAACCTTTCTCTTCTACTGTGAATGAAACTGGCAGAAAATGGATTGCTGTGATCTCAACTCATATAAAGAAAAGCATTGAATTCTAATATTTTATCCTGCAGTGCTGTCATGCATGCTTATGAATTCTATAAGTAACCATGAGGTACAAGACTGTGTGAAGATGTTTCCTTTTATGAGTTCGATAACTGCAGCCATTTGATTCCAAATTAATTCTTGTTGGCAAATGTATGAAAAGGGAGGAGAGGGAATAAAATGGGCAATGCAAGATAGGGTCCCAACAATCCTATCCCCAGTATAGCTGTTACACTTTTTGTTATAAAAAAGAGGGTTTAAAACAGCAGAATGAAGTTGACTGTGGTGCACCTCAGTTGCAAACTCCATTTAGTTACAGATTGACAGGTGGAACAGTATAGTAGTTAGATGGACTAGAACTTGTAATATTGAGGTTGTCATTCCTTGCCTCAGTGAGCCATAAAATTCATTGGGTGATCTTGGGTCATTTTATCCCAGGTTAACCTGCCTCATTGATTTGCTATAAAGATAAAAATGCCAAGGAAGAAATCAATGGACATCACCCTGAACCCTGGCTGCACTCCAGAGTAAACTACCCCAGGTATAAAATGGAAGGACTTTGAAGCTCTTTTGGAGACCAAGTGGCTGGCTGCGCCGACTGCCACTGTTTCATTGGCCAAAAACCAATAATCGGCTCATGTCCACATCCATATATACCAGGGGTGCCCACACTTTTCCAGCATGTGAGCTACTGATAAAACAACAAAGTCAAAATGATCTACCTACCCACTACTCAGAGAGCCATAAAAGCAAAATATTTGGAAATTTATTTCAGTGAGAGCCATATAATATATTTTAAGACTGAATTCAACTAAATGTGAGTATAATAAGCCCCTGAATTTATTCATAATAATAATGATGATAATATTCATTCAGCCTCTGCTACTACTCCTACTACTACTCCTACTACTAATAATAATTGTAACAACAACAATAGGTTCCTAGAGTAGAAGGAGACCTCCAAGGGCCATCCAGTCCAACCTCCTTCTGCCATAAGGAAAAACACAATGAAAGCATTCCTCACAGATGGCCATTCAGCCTCTGATAATAATAATAATAACAACAACGGATTCCTAGAATAGGAGGAGACCTCCAAGGGCCATCCAGTCCAACCTCCTTCTGCACCTGGGTGGCATCGGGAGCCTGCGGGGCGGGACTGAGCCTTCCTCCCACCCTGCCTGTGATCTACCAGGATGCCTTACGAGATCTACCAGTAGATTGCGATCTACCTAATGGGCATCCCTGATATATACCATTTGTTCCTTCCTTGTTTAAATTCAATAAACATGGATGGATGAGTAAGATGAAACAAGCTATTCACAAGATGTGGATATGTGTGGTTGTCAATTGGGGATAAAGTAGGATCAGAATTCACTCCCATACTTCACTGCACCTGGAGCAAGAGTGTCAAACTCATTTTCACCAAAAGCCACACCAGTCTTTTGGTTACTTTCAAAGGGCAGTTCGTAATGGTAAGACTTATATAAATGTAACTATGTAGCCTTGACATTGAAAGGCGATTTTGGATGGTCGGATTCAGCCCACTGGCCTTGCATTTGACACATGTGGCCTATAATGTACAGGTCTAAGCAGCATCCTTGAATCTTAAGTTGCGTTTTTCAATACAGGTTCCCTGCCTGTTACTGGAACACAAGATTAGAGGCAGAAGCAAAGAGCTGTCAGAAAAGCCAAGATAGAAAGAACCAATAAAATAACAAATTGCAATTAATTTTAACATTGAAGGAATAATTTAATTCTATTGCAATCACAAAGTAATAACTTCATTCTTTTTGCAATGCAAAAAAGTAATATAGAGCAGTGTTTCCCAACCAGTGTGCCGTGGCACACTAGTGTGCCGTGAGCTATCATCAGGTGTGCCGTGGGAAATTGGCACTCTTCCCCCTCCTAGCAGCTCTTTCTCCCTCTTTCCCTCCCCAAAGATCCTCCCCGAGGCAAAGGAAGGGCTCCGCCAAATGCCAGGGCCAGGCCTGCCTTGAGGAAGCCTTCAGGAGCCTCGACTCAGCTTGGCTCCAGCTCCCGCTCAGGGCTGCTTCAGCCTCCCGATACGTTTCATAGATCTGTGTGGCCTCTTTCGCTGCCTCCCTCCACAAAAGCAGAGCACTGGGCGGGTGTGATTGAGTCGACATTTTCGCGTTGGCTTGGATTTCTCGCGAGAACAAAGCCGGAAGCTCCACATCGGTGAATTGGGCAGTGAGCAAACCTGGGAGCATTGAGAGGCTGAAGCATTCACAGGTTTCCAAGAAACAAATTGAGCCTCTCCGCTTGGAAATGTTTTTTTTTACTATTTTACTGGATTTTTCGAGAGTCCCCCCCCAAGAAACTGTTTATAACAGCTTCATGACATCCATAGTTAACTGGATGCAAGTTTCACTCAGGGCGAAAATTCACAAGGGTCTGGAGAACAAGCCCTATGAGGAGCGGCTTGAAGAGCTGGGCATGTTTAGCCTGAAGAAGAGAAGGCTGAGAGGAGACATGATAGCCATGTATAAGTATGTGAGAGGAAGTCATATATATGTTGTGTTCATCGAAACAGGCCCAGGTTTCAACTGAGTGTCTAAATACATTTAAAAACATATTAACTATATTTATTACTGTGTTAGAATGTCATGTTGTGTCATGTTGTGTCATTTTGGTTGGTGGTGTGCCCGAGAATTTTGTAAATGTAAAAAATGTGTCGTGGCTCAAAAAAGGTTGAAAAACACTGATATAGAGAGTGAGTAGTGGTACCACTTTTTAGTTATGGTTTTGTTGTAGTATAGAGCAACATGCTTAGCCTTTGTAAAGCAAGGAACAAAGTGTCTCCTGTTTATATGAATAAAAATAATGAGGCTCGTTCAGATATTGTAACCGTAAGGGCAACTAAATAGTTTCAGGCTTTGGGGTGGCAACTTTCGTTCATTTAAAAGTAACCTGCTGGCCAGACATTACTGATCTGTTGAACAGGTCAATACAAAAAGAGAGCTTGCCAGATTTACACTTCTTACAATTTCCATACTTATACATGAATCTAGGATAAGCCCACTCCTTAGATCATATGGTCTTAGTTCAACAAATGTTCAACAAAATATCAGCATTAATCAGGGCTGAAATTGATGCATTTCTGGAAGTCCTGCATTTTAGCGCTCCAGTGTATATCACTCTGCATAAAGACCCCCAAATAAAAGCCATGGGAATCTCAGCAAGGGATGATTTCCTTTCCAGCTGTACCTAGTTTAATCCTGGCAGCTATTGTTGATTCTCTTTTATTTCATTTTATTCCTCTCTCAGCCAATCCTTTAATGATATCGGTCTTTGTTTGCTTTGGACTGCAATCAGACAGTTTCTGTAAACATCTGTTCCTGCTTTAAATGGTTTTAAGAGCATCTCATATACAAGCTATTAGGAGATATTATGAGACGGGATCATTGTTTCTTCAAATGTAAGCCGTGAATACCTTCAACATTATCTCAAGCCCGAGAGCTGAGCTGGTAAAAAGAAAATGCAATTTAGCAAGGACAAATATAGATCCAAGGCCCATATGTCTAAAATGGGGGCAAAGCGACAGTATTCCCAAAAAAGAGTAAGTGGTTGTAGTACATGACAATGGTATGTAATAACAATTCCCAGAGTGCAAGTTTGGCAGTGAGATTTAGTGTATGTTGACTATATACTCCATATTTGGTATTGAGCTTTCAAACCAAGGATTTTTCCCCCTAGCATTGCCCTTCCAGATATTTTGGAAGCAATACCCCTCATCACTTCGGACAATTGACATGTTAAGTGAAGCTGATAGGAAGGATACTCCAACCAGGGGTGCTCACACTTTTTCAGCATGGGAGCTACTGATTAAAAAACCAAGTCCCAAAGATCACCTGCCCAGAAATGTAAAACATATAACTATTTTCTTATTTATTTATATTTATTATTCATTTTTATGTACCGCTCCTTCCAGCAGGCTCGGGGCAGTTTACATAAAATAAAGTTAGAAAACATCAACATTTCAATTTAATAACAACAATATAAAACAGAGCATAAAAATACATCCAACCACCCCATTTCTCCCACACTGCCATATTACCACACATATTATGAGCCAGAAAGTAAGAAGAGAGGCTTTCGAACTGCAAGGCCATTTAATACTCAGCAAGGTAAACAAAGGGGCATGCAAAAATACATCCAACCACCCCATTTCTCCCACATTTCCATATTCCCCAACATATATTTCTCAAGGAACAAAGCAAGGAGAGAGGCTTTGGAGCTAAAAGGCCGTTTTTAAACATTAAAAATAAACAAAGAGACATGCCACAGAACAATCAAGCACCCACCCCAAAGTAAAAAGACTGACCTTTGAGATGCGGTAAGGAAATGACCCCAAAGCGTCCTTCTTCTCCTCCTCCGTTGTTGCTCCTATTTCCATGCCGCCAGCATGCGTGCCACCTCCAAGAGCTCACGAGAAGTCCGAGGGGGCAGAATGGGCGCTTCTGCGCATGCGCGCGGGGCCAGCCATGCATCGCGTCATCCAGGCCCGCCCCCTTTGGTCTCCTACGCTTCTGAGTGGCTGGAGAAGGACGGAGGGAGGAGGGGGAATACAAAAGAGGGGGCCCATTCTGCCTCTTGGACTTTGGAGCTTTTGGAGGCAGCGCGCGAGCAGGGAGCGGGGAGGAGCAACGATGGAGGACTTCTTTGCAGCATGCAGGGGTGCGTGAAGAGGACCAACAGCAAAAAACCTGGTCAGGGGCCTGAAGATCACCAGGATGAGGCCTGAAGATCACCTTGGTGATCCCGATCACCATTCTGAGCACCCCTGCTCCAAACCATCTGGAGAGAACCAGGTGGGGGATCCAATTTCAAATAAAAAATGAGGAGGGGAGCAACACCAAATGATGGCAATAAAATACCAATGTATATAGGTTGCAAAAAAAGGCCTCCAGTGAACCCAAGACATGACATATTGCTTTCTTATTTCCTGCTTCTTCTATAAATGCATTGCCCGACTTACCGGACAAGGCCAGTTGTGGCGGGGGTGCCTTCCCACAGGCCAAGAGGTGACAGGGGGCTTCTCCCTCCCAGAAGCCCCCTGCGTGGCAGGTAGATTCGCGCCACCAGGCCTGTTGGGCCTATCAGCGGCCGGCCCCACCCAGGGCAGTGGGTTGGCAAGGGGCTTGCCGCTCCCCCCCCCCTTCCCGGTCCAGCAGCCTTAAAAAGGTTGCGCAGGGCTTGGTGGGCACCAGGCATGCAAACGGCAAGTGCCATGGGCTCTGGATCCGGTTTCTGCCCCTCCCCTACTGGCCGGGGAGGGAGCAACTGGCAGTTTCCAGGGGTGCTGTGTTGGTTGCCTGGTATTGTGCCGGATCTGGTATTGATCCAGAACCCATGCCTGGCAGCCAACCCCTTTTGTTCCTGTAATCAATAAATTAAGTTGTGGCCAATTTTTACTCCACTTATGTGTGTGTCATCTTTGGTTTGGCGGGCGGGAGGAGTGTCGCCCATCCACATGCAACACAATCCTGTGAAGCAGAACAGCATATCCTCCAACACTTCACAAATGAAAACTGAGAAACACGTGAGCAAACAACATCAAAGTATGGTCAAGATGGCAACTGTCATAAATGAGGAAGAACATCCTAGGTAGGAGAGGCTGCAGCAGTTTGTTTTTGCTAGAGTCTATTGGAAATAGTACATTTTCATCCCTTTTTCTCCTCTCCCACAGCCGAGTTGAGTCCAAACTACTTTAGTTTGCATCTACTGAAGTAAGCTGAAGACGAAGGAAGGAAGTGAAATGTTGAGCAAGAAATTGGGGCTTTAAAATTATTAAATTTTGACATGGACAATCTTATTTATAATCAAAGTCTTCTAGATCTATCTATATATACAAAGGGGGAAATAGGCTTGTATGTTTGTATGTATGTTTGGGAACGGCTCCTAGATGGCTTGATGGATCTGGAACAAACTTGGTATGCAGACTCATCAACTTAAAATACTGGTAGAGTTTGGGGGGAATGATTAAGGATGGAGGGAGTTGTAATTTACTCACATCCAGAGAGCGGTGTAAATCCCACTGGTGATGGGTCTGGACCAAACTTGGCACACATACTTTGACCAACTTAAAATACTTGTGGGGTTGAAAGAGATTGATACCAGATGATGGAGACTATATTTATAGGATGGAATATAAATAAAGAGTGATGCCACTGAACTGCTCACCTGAAGGCTGGCAGTTTGTTCCATGAGACAGGGTGAACTCCTGTTTGTCAGCCTCAGTTCCTGCCAACCCAGCAATCCAAAAACATGTAATGTGAGTAGATAAAGGTTCCACTTCAGTGGGAAAAGGCAAAGAGATGCTCCAAACAATCTTATCAGCCACACAATCAGGAGACTGACAATGTAGGCTCCTCAGCTTGAAAAATGGAGGAAGCACCTCCCCAGAGCCAGAGATGCACTGTCTCCAGAGGCCATAAATGATAAGAAGCCTCTGCCCTTTTTTGTGTTTGTGTGTCTCATTTGTATATGATTGTAAAGGCAATGAATATTTGCATATGTATGTAAATGCTGTAATCTAAGTCCCCTAGGAGAGAAGGGCGGAAATTTAAATAAAGTGTATCATCATCTCCCCAAGGGGATTCAGTTCATATGCACACTTACAATATTTATTTTAAAAACAGCACTTTGCAATTCAAACACTTTTCCTATTGTGTTCATTTTGCAAGTAGGAGGTGTCACCCGGGAATGTGGCGCAGCTGGCTGGGTGTCAGCTGCATAATCCTAGATATCTGACAGGTTTGTAGAGAAAGTTATGGTCCATAAAATAACCCGGACCTAAATCGTACGTTGCCAGTTGGCCTTTTCTATCCCACAATACTCATGGCAGAACTATCCATACTTAACAATATTCATCTGTTAGAAAAGTTTAGCCAGGTGGAGGACAAGCTAAATTTGTGTTGGATAATGCAGAGCCTGCATAGCTTGAGTCTTATTAACAATATGAAAAAAAACCCCAGATCTCTTAGAATATGTTGTTTGGATCACTATCAAGCTCTTTGTCACCTTTCCAGAGTAACGTTTAAGTGCCAGAACATAATTCGTCCAAATGAAGAGAAGGAGAGTCTTGGTTTTGCTGCTGCTGTTCCCATTGCAATACAGTATAAAATTAATAGGAAATAATAATAATAAATAGAACAAAATAGAAGTATTTCAATGTAATTTACTCTTTACAGTATGGCTCTTTACAGATTTTTTAAAAAAATAATACGAACTAATTAAATTAACTGGAAATGATGATGCATTTTGCCTTTCTCAAAAATTAAATGTAGATGCTTTTTCTAGATATGGAACAATGTTTTCATTCCTGTTGCAGTGATATAAGCAGAATGAAAACAGTTTAAAGAATCAATCCCTATTATTATAATTGTGGTGCTGTGGGGCCTTATTTGGGCTGGAAAGTAAAGTTACGAAGTTATAAATAAATAATTTCGTAAGTCATCAGTCAGGTTTGCCCTCGGTAATTAGAGTTGTCCTTTTATTATTCAACTAAAGCTTTAAGCTAATTACGGATAAAAGCTTCCACTCTAATTAGAAGTTTACATTTTGAAAGGCCTTATTCAGCGTTTTCATTGAGTTCTTATGCACAGAAGGATTCGGTTTTCTCCAAATGACATTTAACATCCAAGTTCTTTGTACAAAATTGTTGTGAAGTTCTGGTGTTGTTTTCAAAAGTTATAGCTTGAAAGTAGCATTTGGAAATGCCAATGTTTTGCGCTCCAAAACTTAAGTTTGGTGTGTGTGTGTGTGTGTGGGCTGTGCACAATTTTGTTTTTAATTAGTAGTATCACATTCACAAGTTTTTATATATGAACGGGGGGGGGGGACGGACGGGGATTGGGACGGGGACGGACGGACGGGGACACAAAAAAACTTAAGGATCAAAACATACCCAATACTTTTTCATTTGAATTCTGTAGTGCTCAGAAGTGTTATCAAAGTCAGTTTCATTTTTGGCGCAAGCGAAAGAAGCAACAAAGGCCGCCATTCCTCTTTAAATTAATAGCCTCTCGCCATGAAGAGAGGAAAGCAGCAAGATGGGACTAAACTGAGTGAGCAGGGAAAGAGACTGAGAGAGCACAGAATTCTGGGAAATGTAGTTTGGGAAAGCGAGGAGCCCTATGACACATAATTCAAAAGCCCTGGCCTAAACTACATTTCCCATAATTCTGCTCAGCATCAAAAAGCACAATTTAGGGGAGCAATTTTTTTCCTCCTAGCAGCAGCCAGAGTTCCAATAAATTGTTGAATCTGCAAAAAGGAGGACGGACTGATACTTCAATACTAGTAAGTAAATCGGTGCTGGGCTGGGAAGAAATTCCTAAATCGAAATTATGTCTCTCCAATCCTTGCTCCTCTAATCATCCCATTCCCCCTCTTGGTGTATACAATGCCTTGGGTTAATTACCTCGCTGTTAAATTACACGTGTTTTAAGAGTAATGCGCCTTACTCCCCCTGAGTTTGGCCCGTGCCTGACTGCATGTGATTATCGGTATGTATTATACATGTCTGTATTCCATTATTGTGTATATTTGATTGGATTGTCTGTTCACTACTTGGACCTTTTATTTTTATTGTAGATCAGTGGATGCCCTACATCGCCTTATTACTGTGGGTTTTGATAAAGCACCTATAGGTGTGAAATGGAGCGGGAATCCTGAGACTTCCGTCAACCCGGCTCCTTTTCTACGATTTATTTGGCTCCACTTGAATGCGACTTCACTTCGGAATTATATTGTTACTTTTGTGGATTTATATTGCCATCCTTTTGGAACTCTATTGACATTCATTCACTGGACTCCTCCGGACCTCCATTTGGACTTGAATTGCTTGAATTATATAATATGGTTTACTCATGAAATGTTCTGCTTTATTTGTGATACTATATGCCGATTCTTTGGTCCGTGAGTATGCCATTACTTGAATATAATTGTTATTGATTCTCATTCTGGATACATTGGTGACTGTTTTATTTACTCTTACTGACTTCGGTCCCCTTTTGGTTTTGGTTAGTGGTAGGAACAGTACTTACCTTTATTTCGTGCCTCTGAAGTTTCCCCATTGGCACAATTAATTACTTAACGAAAAGTAACAAAAAAGTAGTTAACTTGTTATAGTTACATTACAGACCCTGTCCAATTTCAGAAATATTTTAAAAACAATTTCCCATACCCCCTAATCTTCTAATGAGTATTCAAACATTTAATGTATTTTAATATATTAAAACAACACACGGCTATTGCCAGTTGATTTATGGCAACCCCATGAATTCCCTGAGTTCCTTTCATGAAATATAGCTCATAGCAACTGGTATTCATGAAAGTCTTCATCCAAGCACTAACCAGGACTGGCCCCGCTGAGCTTGCAAGATCAGACAAGATGTGGTGAATTTAGAGTATTGGGTAGTGTCGTGCAAATGTTTTCAAGTTCTGTTTTAACTTTCTTACAAAACAACAAACAGCAGTGTTAAACAACTTAACTAACACAATGTTTTTCACAGTTTGCATTTCTCATCTCTTCCTTTGCATTCAGTCTCTGTCAACATCAGCCAATGATACTAAACGGGGAATAGGGAAAGATTTAAAATTGTGATATCAGAATGTGGCTAAATTCTCAATGCTGTTAGGGAGTGCTAAACATATGGCTTATGTTTTTGGTGTCAGCTGTGTATTTCTCTCCCTAAATACAATTTCTTTTGGCTTCTATGTAATCTGGCAGGGTTCTGTTTTTATTTCTCCCTTTGCTTCTGCCAAACGTGGAGAATTAGGGAACCATATAATCCCAGAATTGTTTACATAAGAAGCTGTCTAATACTGAATCAGAACACTGGTTCTATTGAGGACTGTCTACCAGGAGTGGGCAATTTTCAGGTGTTGCTGCATAATCCTCTATAACTGACTACAACAACAAAACTTTATTACGGTCACTGACCAGCACAAAGCGGGTGCAAGCGCCCTGAGAAGGGAAGGACAACTCCCTAGTAAGCAGTTATTTAAAATTAGATTAGAAATCAGTATAAAATATATTTTAAAAGACAGAATACTGTAACAGGTATGGAACCGAAGGGGGAGGAGAGTAGTTGATGAGAGAGGTTGAAAACACTGGTGGGGAAGGGAGGGGCACACTGCGAGTCTAGTAGCATTTGAGCTGTAACATGCCGCTCTAACTGCATTCCCAGCAGGGTATTGCCTTATGGTGTCAATCATCCTCCTATAACTGACTATGTTGGTTAGGGTTTGTGCTTTATGGAGGGCTATCTCTGCATGCCCACCCGTGGGACCCCATTACACCATGTGCAGCATTATGATTCTACAAAGCTTGTAGAGTGAGAAAGGTTCCTTGGGTTTGCTGCATTTTGCTGCAAACATACAGTGGCTGCCATTCAAAAGTTATGGTCTTTTGATTACTTTCACCTTTTTTCATTTGGCACATCTATAATATTGCTGTTCGGTAGACTGAAGACAGGATGCTCTATATTGCAAAACAGTATTTTTATCTAATAAACCACCCTTTTGCAATTAAATATAAAAGAAGAAGAAAACAAAAAAGTGTTTTTCCAGTCTTATTCTGAAAACTACATGCAAGCAAGGTAGGTCTGATAACGAACAGAATTTTGGGGGTCTTGCCATGAAGGCAGACCGGCTAGACCCACCAAAGAGGGCCCATATCAAACCTGGTGAGAAAGGAAGCAACCAATCCCATATTTTTCCTAAAATGTCTCAATTTAACAGATCTCACCAAAGCCTGAAGAGGGTGCCATTGAGGTTTTTATTCAGTCCAGCTGGAAGGGATCACAGCCGCAAATTATTCTCCCATGCTGCAATGCAGCTACATTGGTGAACATCCCTTTTATAGGGTTACAGATTTGAATTTCCCTCTTCCCACCCCCGCTGCCGATTGGCAGATGTCATCACTTGCAGGCGGGGCACAGGCGGTCCCTGTGCATGGCCCCAGCCAATGAGGGTGAAGAAGGAGGAATAATGAGAGAAGGGTTGTTCCTGAGTATGCCATGAGGCTGGGCTTCAGCCCAAACCAGTTTTTCTGAGTTGCAGACAAAGGCCTTATAATCTGTGCTTTCCTGTTGGCCAAGCAAGACCAAAAATCCTTTTGTGTGAGTTTCAGTAAATTGGAGGGTAAACAGAGAGCCTAGGGTGTAAGATAAGGTCTTTGCCCTTATTCTCTTCCTTCCTGTGGTAGGAAGGGAGATATCAAAAAGTGTAATATTGACTAGATGGCTGGGACAATGATAATCATTTTGAGGCGCAAATGAATGTATGGTTAATGAGTCACAGGTCAAGAATGCAGCTTGGAAACCTTGCCCAGGGAGCTAGAGCAAATGTGGCTTTTAAAAGTGGTGATCCCAATATCTTCACTATATTACAGACATGAAAAACACATAAGGAAAAATCAGGGGTCATGTAGGGAGAGCACACCACCTTTGATCATCCATCCCTTCAACCTCCCCCCCCCCCCAAGACCAAAGAGATATAAAGTTTATTACATTCATGAGATCAGTCCATAAGATCTTGAAAAGGGGAAAGAAAAGTCCTTAGCAAGTCTGCATGCTGCAGGGAAGTGTCCTGGGTGAAACTATGAATCCCTTTGTTCTGAACTATCTTTAGACAGAGGCCTGGGGGTGGGTCGCCCCTGATATCAGGTCTATACAGAAATGAGGTTCTTTCCCCAGTCATTTCGATTTGTAGCGACAGATGATAAATCTGACTGTAGAATGAATGCAGGTGAAACAATGATGTCATTCACTCCTTTTCTCACAACTCTACCCTGCCAAAAATAACCGCCTAAACTGTAGGAACACCAAAGCCTTCCTGCTGTGATAAAAATAACATAACAAGGCCATCTGTACTTTGCTTTTGGGGAAGAGAGGAAAATACATTGCTTGCTCTTTTAATATCATGAAATGATGCAATCCTTGCTCTCAAAACCCAAACAACCACCACCCTAATGCCTTCATGCTTTGGAGTTTTTAAAGATTTCCTCACAATATTTAAATAATTCATTGCAAATGGCTAGATGTGATTTTTTTTGAAAGCTTATTATGTATGTATTCACAGATGTTTGGAGATATTGAGTGAAAGAATGGGAAATATGTGGGAGGAAGCCACCAAGTCAGTGCGGATTATTTCAGTGAGCTCCAACATTCTGGATGTTCCTTTTGGTGGAACGGTTCTCCAGGTGTGCTCTGGAAGTGGTACCTGCCCACGTAGTTGGTGCCTGCAGTTCCGTTTCTTTCAGAAACTTTATGAACGTATAAGGCAGTGTTTTTCAACCTTTTTTTTTGAGCCGCAGCACATTTTTTACATTTACAAAATCCTGGGGCACACCACCAACCAAAATGACACAAAATGACACTTCAACACAGTAATACATATAGTTAAAATGTTTTAAATGTATTTATACACTCAGTGTGAAACCTGGGCCTGTTTCGATGCTGGGAGTTACAGTTCATCCGCAATCAAAGAGCATTCTGAACTCCACCAATGATGGAATGGAATCAAATTTCCCACACAGAACTCCCATAACCAAGAGAAAATACTATAAGAGTTTGGTGGGCATTGACCTTGGGTTTTGGAGTTGTAGTTCATCTATATCCAGAGAGCACTGTGGACTCAAACAATGTTGGATCAGGAGCAAACCTGGCATGAATACTCAATATGCCCAAATGTGAACACAGATGGAGTTTGGGGAAAATAGACCTTGACATTTGGGAGTTACAGTTTCTGGGATTTATAGTTAACGCACAATCAAAGAGCATCCTGAACTCTTGCAACAATGGAATTCAACCAAATTTGGCATATTGAACTCTCATTACCAACAGAAAGTACTGAAAGGGTTTGCTTGGGAATTGAACTTGAGTTTGGAAGTTGTAGTTCACCTACACCCAGAGAGCACTGTGGACTCAAACAATGTTATGTTGTTGTTTGTTTTCTATCCAGAATCACAATGATGGAAGGAGGCTCACCACTTTAAGGTCCCTAAAACAGGCATGGGAAAACTTTGGCCCTCTGGGTGCTTTGGACTTCAATTCCCACCATTCCTAACAGCCTGAGGTCCTTTCCTGCTTAAATGGCTGAGGGGGAAAGGAAAAGAGCCTGAGGCTGCTAGGAATGGTGGGAGTTGGAGTCCAAAACACCTGGAAGGTCCAAGTTTGCCCATGCCAGCTTTCGACAGAGACCTCTTCCACCCCCTTCCCCTTCGCGCATTTTCTTTCCCCTCCTGCCGAACACTTACTTTTTCTTCTCCACTGCCGCTTCTGCCGCCATTTTGATCTGAGGGGGCAGCGTGAGTGTGTTCAAGAGGGGAGGAAGATGTGACCCGTGCGGGCGCTACTGCGCAGACTCACCCCAGAGCAAAGTGAGCAGAGCGAGGCTGGGAAGAAGGGAGCCCGAGTGGAGAAGAAAAAGTGTTTGGCAGGAGGGGTAAGAAAGGATATTGGAGGTTCCAATTTCTCACGGCACACCTGATGATTGCTCGTGGCACACTGGTTGGGAAATACTGGTATAGGGATGCAAAACAATTTAGTGTCAGAGATGTGTTGCCTTGGCCTCAACTATTACAAGTACAGAAGAAGAGCTGTTCTACATTGCATCCTATACTTATCCAGCACAGCATTCTTTCTACACAGGAGGAAACCAGATGGGGATGAAGAGCTTTTAAGTGATACAGGTGGGCAATATTTCCTTACTACTCATGCTACCTAGCAATTGGTATACAGCAGAAGTTTGTAAACTCTTCCACTTGGGACCCTTTTCGGTCTGAGAAATTTTATGTGACCCCAGGTATAGGTATATAACATATGTAAAAATCAAACATTTACTGATAATAAATTAGCATTTGCAAGGTTTGCTAAACAGGCAGATTTTCATTTTTTTGAAGTAAAGCTAAAGCATCTGCTGCAAAGTCCACTGTAAACACTGCACGATAGTACTAATGTCTAAAATAGCCCCTAGGCAGTGTTCAGACAATGTAGGGCGCTTCCAGACAGGACCAAAATCTGCATTTTATAACCGAGTCAAAAAAAATCCTGGGACCTGACATAAGGTCCACACACAGATCTGTCAGTTGTAGGAAATGGTCCCCCACCATCCTCACAACCTTCTTTTGAAGCAGAACAAGATGGAGGGTGAACAGAGGACATGTACGGATGGTTTTTTTAAATTTAAAAAATCACTTTGTTATGCACTGGATCAGGGCCGTAGCCAGGATTTTGATTCGGGGCTGAGTTTTTCGGGGGGCTGAGACTGGGTGGAAAGGGTTTAAAAATCCCAATAACCCCATTAATGTGGGATATAATGAGCATGGTGATCAGATCATGATATGAATAAGCATAACAGTTTAAATAATGTACCAGTAGGCCATGCAAATTTCGGGGGGCTATTTATACTGGATCATATATTGTGTACATGCAAATATATTTATATAAATACTAGCTGTACCCGGCACGCGTTGCTGTGCCCTATTTAGGAGATGCGAGAAAGTCTGAGTATGTGAGGGTTGGAATTGTTGTTAGTTATGGTGTTGAAGTGAATTGGGTGTTTTATGTTTGTGCCTCAGCCCTTTGCCTTATCCTCCTCTGACAGTTTATTATGGATCAGAATGTTCATGTTGGCTGGCCAGTACAGCAGTTATGCAAATCCGCCCTTATTGGCAGCCAATCATGTTGTCAGAATGTAGAGGCTGGGAGAGTCGTTGGCAGCCCCGGAGGATGCTGGGAAATGTAGTTTTATTTTTACTCGTTGTTTTGGGGGCCTTTTAGGTTGGGGGGGGGGGAATTTCTTTGCTACAAACGTACCTTGCTTGAGGCCTATTTCTGTTGGCAAGTTTGGTGTTTCTGCGTTGTAAGGTTTCTCTGTTTGAGACGGTCTTCCCATGACGGCTCTTCCTTTATATATATAGACAAGCATATTTTCATGTATGCATATGAGGTCTAGCACATAATGGAAGGATTTTTTAAAATAAAAAACTTCAGTCATCTCTCTTCTCTAAATTGTTAATTCAATCCATGTTTAAGATTATAAAGTGTAAAAGAAAGAGATTCCGAGAGTTTATTTATTTATTTATTTGTTGCATTTTTATCCCCTCCTTCTCAACCCCCGAAGGGGGACTCAGGGCGGCTAATTGTTCTAATTGTTTTCCATTTGTACTTCCCTTGAGCCACCTGTGTGTCCATTTGACAGACTGCTAAGCTGATCGACTGTCTTGGCCTTTTAAAAAGTGCACATGGATTACAGCAGTCTACCCAGGGAGAAGAGAAGGAAAGTGCGTATTTTGCATGACTGCAGGGATATATAGTCATGTAAAAGTGCACATTTTAAAGGCAGAATCGGGCTATAAGCACACCCTATTAACACACACTATCATGCAGGTTTCTTATTGAGGGGGGGGGGTTGTCATTGCCTTTTCCTGAAACTGAGATGATATGATTTGCTCCTAGTGAGTTTCCATTCCTGAGTGGAAATTGAATCCTGATCTCAAGAGTTGTAGTCCAATGTTTAAGCAATTACACCTTGCTGTTTGTTGCTTTTGATATGCCATATATTATACCAGTGTTTCCCAACCTTTTTTGAGCCGCGGCACACTTTTTACATTTACAAAATACTGGGGCACACCACCAACCAAAATGACACTCTTAACACAGTAATACATAGAGTTAATATGTTTTTAAATGTATTTATACACTCAGTGTGAAACCTGGGCCTGTTTCGATGAACACAACATAGATATCCTGGCAGGAATGGCAGAAAGGCACAAACTTCGCACACAGAACTCCCATAACCAAGAGAAAATGCTATAAGAGTTTGGTGGGCATTGACCTATAGTTTTGGAGTTGTAGTTCACCTATATCCAGAGAGCACTGTGGATTCAAACAATGTTGGATCAGGACCAAACTTGGCATGAATACTCAATATGCCCAAATATGAATGTAGATGGAGTTCAGGGGAAATAGACCTTGACATTTGAGAGTTGTAGTTGCTGGGATTTATAGTTCCCCTACAATCAAAGAGCATTCTGAACCCCACCGATGATAGAACTGGGCCAAACTTCCTACACAGAACACCCAGGAGGCAAGAGGAGGTCTCTACTTGGGGAAAGGGAGGCGGGCCTTCCCAATGCATGGAGAGGGAGAGACCAAGTAGACAACGGGTGGGGGGGGGGTGTTTGTAATTTTGTGCCTTTATTGAGGTAGGTTTCTTAGGGTTTTTATACTTCAACACACTAGACTCTTCCTCCCCCCCTTTCCTGGAGGTTCCAATTTCCCACGGCACACCTGATGATCGCTTACGGCACACTAGTGTGCCCTGGCACACTGGTTGGGAAATACTGTTTTATAGAAACCTGCACGGTATAATAATTTGAAAATTGGACTGTGACAGTCACTCTCTCTCATCTTCAATGGTAAGGACCCCACCCCTCGGATCATAAATCTTGTCAAGAAAACCATGTGATAGGTTTTTCAAAGAGTTGCCATAAATCAGGAATGACTTGACGGCACACAACTAACTTTATTTGACACACATCACACATCTTGCTGCCACTTTCCTAAGCTAAAATCCCATCCCTGACAACTATAACCTTTCATCACAAGCAAGTTGCCCCTCTATTCCACTACTTTAGTATGTATATTGTCATTGGACCATGGAGGCCCAGGTCTCCGTGGTCAGCAGGACGTCTTTCTTTCACCTCCGGCAGGCTAGGCGACTGGCACCCTACCTGTCCAGGGACGACCTGGCCACGGTAATCCAAGATTAGACTACTGTAATGCCCTCTACGTTGGCCTTCCCTTGTCGACAATCTGGAAACTCAAGCTGGTGCAGAATGCCACCGCTCGCTTGCTGGTGGGAACGCCAGTGAGGGAGCACATCACACCTATTCTCCGGCAACTGCACTGGCTTCCTATTGAGTACTGGATTGCCTTCAAGGTGCTGGTTTTGACCTTCAAGGCCTTGCACGGCCTAGGGCCTGCGTACCTGAGGGACCGCCTTACCCCGTATTCACCCCCGAGATCACTGCGTTCAGACGAACAGAATTTGTTGTCAGTGCCATCAATCCGCTCCTGCCATCTATCGACGATTAGACAGAGAACCTTTTCCGTAGCGGCGCCGGTGCTTTGGAATGCCCTCCCGGACAGTACCCGAGCTATCTCGGAACTGGCCCCTTTTCGGAGGGCTTGTAAGACGGCCCTTTTTGGCCTAGCCTTCAATTAGGTACACCGGACTAAGAACTACGTCGCATGCCCTTCTATACCTGTGTGGTGATTTAATGTGTTTTTAATTGTGTTTTATGTTTTTATGCTTTAATGTAGGGCTACATGCCGACATGTGGTGACATGTTGCCCGTTATATTTGTTGTCATCCGCCCCGAGCCTGCTGGGAGGAGCGGAATACAAAAACGAACAATAAATAAATAAATAAATAAATAAATAAATAAATAAATAAATAAATAAATTTTCTGCTGTGCAACATACTTTGTCAGACATGAGTGATTACAGCATGCAGTATTCCACGTCTCCTTGAACCAAATAATTGCAATAAAGGCAATATTCTGTTGGGAGTTTTGTTTTTCATTTCTTTCCTGATATTCCTCAGTTTGGTCAGAAGCTGAGATCATACTTTTAATGAGCAATCTGTGAGCTTGAACTGTTTAAAGTTTCTCCAGGGACATCAAAGAATAGGAGTCCACACCACCAGTTCTCCTGCACCTCCTGCACTGGCTTGACCTGGAATATGCTTTAGGATTCTGCCTTTCTTCTCTTGCTTGATGAATAGATAAATGTGTTTTCTAATCCAGACTCCAGTTCCCTGATCCTTAGAATTGTTTCCAGACCTGGGCAGTAATATCCTTCAGGAGCCCATTCACAAGATACAATTATAGATCTATTATTCAGTTTTAACTGTTATTGTGGTGTTATTTAGAATGCTGGGGTCTGCAGTATGGTGAATGTCACACTGCAATGCCCAGGATTGCATAGAAGGTTGCCATAGCAGTTTAAATTGGATTATAGGACCACAATTGTGTAATGTGAAAGGGACTCTGGGAGTTGTAGTCCAAAAGAGGAACTTTCTCAAGAACTGTAGTGACAGAGTCATGTACAGCACACTCCTTTGGACTTTGTTTCTGACAGATTTCTTCACTGAAAATCCTAAACCAGAAGCTGAAAGCCATTCCACCACTGGGAATACAGCCACCATTAATAGACTAGTAGAGGAGAACTCTACTATGGCTGGGGGAAGGAGTTGTTTATGGAGTTGAGTAGAACTGTACCTAATTAGTGTCTAGACATTAGTGCCCAAATTACTGGGCATGTATTCCATAGAGAAAAAGATGCATCTACACTTCAGAATTAATGCAGTGTTACATCACTTTAGCTGGCATGGTTTCATGGTATGGAAACATGGGGATTGTAGCTTTAAAATGGCTTTAGGATCTTATTTATTTACTAGCTTGGGGACCTGGCAGTGCCCGGGTTATTTGAGGAAGGCATTGTGTGCCATAGTTCGTCATTGGTGTGGGCCACAGTGCTCTAAGGAAGTGAATCATCCATGGTCCATCCTTCCTCAAACTGCACCAGGATGTAGGGTGCATCTTGGGGGGGGTGTCTGTGTGCCAAGTTTGGTCTTGTTCTGTCATTGTTGGGGGCCTAGTCAGGAAAATCAAGTTGAGGAAGCCTAACAATATCCCATGAGCTGAGGCCTAGTCAGGAAAATCAAGTTAAGGAAGCCTTGTGGTCAATTTTGGGCCTGGTCTGTGATTTATAGGGGCTGCAGTGTTATTTGGGAAGTGAATGAGGTGAAGGTACTGCAAATCCCATCATTCGTGGCCCATCCTGCCCTAAACCACACCAGGTTGTGAAGTGGGCTATTGGTCCCTTGTTTGCCATGTTTGGTCCTGATCCGTCATTGCTGTGGGCCGCATTGGCTGACTGCCTGAGGCCTTTTGCTTTCCCTCTGAGCCACCTTAGAAGTGTATTGGGTGAAGGTACTGAACATTCCATTTCCAACAGAAAAAACTGTCAACTGGCTAACTTCAACTCCAGCCATTTATGCCTGCCTCAGGCCCTTTCCTTTCCTCTCTGTGCTGTGTTGGAATGTTGGGAGGCTGGCCAGCCACAGCCATTTATGCAAATAAGCCAACAGTTGCAGCCAATCGAAACGCTGCCACATATTCGCTCGGTCGCACCACCCACCCACCGCCCGTAAACACTGACTTTTATTATATACATAGATTTATTTATTTATTCATTTATTTACAATATTTATATTCTGCCCTTCTCACCCAACAGGTGACTCATGGCAGATTACAATGTACATATACATAGCAAAGATTCAACATATATAGTCAGACACGAGGCCATTTAACATTCCAGCTTCATGAGGGTATTCTGGCCACCAGGGAGCTGTCGCTTCACCGTCCATTTGTGAAACTGATGGAGTGCTTCCTCATTCTTTGCATGCTTGCTGGAGATTTTTATGGCGTCGTAAATTAGTTAAATTAACCTCCCCACATAAGCGGTACCTAAATTTTCTACTTGACAGATGCAACTGTCTTTTGGGCTGCAAAGGTCGACAGCAAGCTACACAATGGTTGGAAGCTCACTCCGACCCGGGCTGGCTTCGAACTCATTACCTTTCGAACTCATGATCTTTCGGTCAGTAGTGATTTCATACAGCTGACTCCCAGCCACCTGCACCACAGCCCCAGTCTTTCCACACAGCCATATAACCCAGAATATCAAGGCAGAAAATCTCACAATATCTGCTTTGAACTGGGTTATCTGACTCCTCATTGCCATATATTCTAGGCCAAAGCAGAAAATGTGGGATTTTATCCAGTTGTGTGGAAGGGGCCTTATTCTTCTCTGACTAAAGAGTGAGGGTCCTCTCCAAACCACAAATCCCAAGATTCCATCGCATTGAGACATGGCAGTTAAAGTGGTGTCAAACTATGTACATAAATTATATAGTAGAGTTGCGTCCAGTCATGCTAGGGAGCCCAGAACATGCCCAGAGGCAGGCATGTAGCCAGGGGGGCTAAGGGGGCTTCAGCCCCCCCCCCCGAAATTCTCAGGGTGGTCCGCGAAAAGGCCTTACTGGTACATTATTTAAACTGTTATGTTTATTCATATCATGATCTGATCACCATGCTCATTATATCCCACATTAATGAGGTTATTGGGATAACAATACAAAAGGTTTGCTAGGGTAGACCCTCTTCCACCCAGTCTCAGCCCCGAACCAAACTCAGACCCCCCGAATCAAAATCCTGGCTACGGCCCTGCCCAGAGGGGACATATTTTGTCTGACATGGATAAATAAAACTGTAATTACTGGTCCAGTGGATATGAGGGTACTGTATTTTAATCACAACCCTCTCTTTAAGTCACAATTTTAATAATGATGAGTTGCTTGTAGATACGCATAAAAAGGCAGACTCTATAAATTCAAAAATAATGGCAGCAATGAGGACGCACCACACTAAGCACTGAACACTGAAGTTACACCATATGGTTATAAATCACTCAAGTATTTCTGAAGAGCCTGGGAAAAAGCATTTAGCACTTGGCAGGGTCGGTGCCTCCTGGCCAGAGCTTATAAAATGATTTTTGTTTTGTTTTTGAATGAAAAGCTCCAAGACCGGCTTATATTGCTTAAAGCCATTATTGCAGTAATTGAAACATCATTCTGTTCTGGGAGCAACATCAAACACTTCCTTTTATCAGGCTGCCTATAGATATTACAAAAGCTAAACCAAGGTAGTGTCATCTTTGGGGAAAGAAATAGCAAAATTCTGTTGGCTCCAAAGAGAACAAGTATGCGTGGGTTTTTCCCCCCACCCCTTTTGATACAGGTCAGTGGTTCCATTAATGTCACCTGATAAGGAAGTCACATACTTAAGAATAAAAAGATCACATGTCCTGGGAAAACAGGCTCTTGTTTCAATTTAAAACATCAGTTCTTCTTTTTAAGGACAGAATTTTCCTTTAATTTTAAAGCAGCACACAAGGTAACGTGCAGTTCCTAGACATATTTTGGAAAAGATCAAAAATCTCTAAAAATACATACGGACAACTTATGTAATAATGTAATTACAATGTATTTTTTAAAAAACAAAAATTCAAGAAGGTTCTCTAAAATGCAATGCCATGTACCAGGCATGTAGCCGGGGGGCTATGGGGGCTTCAGCCCCCCCCCCCCAAATTCTCAGGGTGGTCCGCGAAAAAGGCCTTACTGGTACATTATTTAAACTGTTATGTTTATTCATATCATGATCTGATCACCATGCTCATTATATCCCACATTAATGGGGTTATTGGGATAACAATACAAAGGTTTGCTAGAGTAGACCCTCTTCCACCCAGTCTCAGCCCCCTGAACCAAACTCAGCCCCGAACCAAACTCCTGGCTACGGCCCTGCTACCACAATGGACTAGAATCACCAGAAATGTTGTGACCCAGCTATGGCAGCAATAAAGTCCGGGAGTAGAAAAGGATAACAAATGTTTATTTAACAAGACATGGGAGTTGGTCTAACAAAAAATAGCCTTTCGTCGGCTGGAGAAAAACCCACACTAAACCCAGGAATCCCTAAACCAAAAATGCCGGAGATAAAGGAACTTCAAAGCCCATAGCAGACGTCCGTCTGTCGTCTCTAGTAGAGGAATGTTCAAGAAGCGAAGTCAGTCACCGGTCCGAGGTCATCAGGTAGGAGAAAATCAATCAGGATAAGGAGGAGACATCACCGGGTCGAACAGGAGCTAAGTATATTAACAAACACATAACTTGCAGCCCCCCATACCACCCAGAATCTGTCTCCCTCCAAGTAATACTATACCCAGTTCAGTAGCAGCCACTCACAGTATTCACACGAGGATCAAGAGGCACACGGCAGTAGCTAAACAAAAGAGTAGACATAAATCCAGAAACCCCCCCACCTTTTCCCAAATCAGCTAGAGCTGCCATAGCAGCTCTCCCAAGAACACCCAATGAATAAAGAACCCAATAACTCACGAGTAGTCTGGAAAATCAGGAACACGAATACCAGGAACCAGGATGCATGAGCTAGAACAATAATAACTCCTTGACCACTGCAGGGATCAAGCCAAATACTCATAATTCTTATAGGACTCTCAATCAGAGTCCTTGGAGACCCCACCCAGCTCCAAAGCATCAGCATTCCTATTCCCTGCAGCTGTAGCATCAGGCCCAGATCTCCAAGCCAGCCAAAGCTCTTCTTGGCTTAAAAGGACCCCCTCAGCCTCAGAATGCGTAGATGGCCAGTCCCGGTCCGTCTGGAACCCCAGAAACGTGCTGGTCCCCGAGTCCGCATTACATAATCCCTCACCACCTGCACCAATGCCGAATCCAGATCGGTATCACTTTCCTCTGACTGCAATTCTGCATTCCCTGTGAAACCCTCAAAAGAGCCAGACTCAGAAGCCCCCTAAGTAAATGCTGGATTTTCCTCTTTTGTTCATTGTCTTCATTAATGCTTGAGTCACTAGCCACCCTCTTTACTCCAGCTGTAGGAGCCTGGTCATTCAGAGCCGCGCCCCAAACTGAGCTATTGCTGGATGTTACTGCCTCCACACCTCCCTCCGTGTTACTACCTGTAGCAACTAGAGGCTCATTCACAACAAGAAATGATCACATACAGCCTTACTTGGAAGTAAGATGCATTGAAATTATTGGTATTTTTTTCTTGGCAAATATATACAAAAATGACTTATGCATCTTCATGTTAATGGATTTTATAAGCATTTATTTATTTATTTCCAACATTTCTACCCCGCTCTTCTCAACCCCCGAGGGGGGACTCAGAGCGGCCTAACAAAAGGCACAATTCGATGCCAGCATAATAAATACAATATAAAATCAAAAACATACAGCATTAGAACACATTATAATACAATTAACATTAACACATCATACACATTCTCTTAAGTTAAAAACAGTATTTCATCCATAACAGGTGCATTGAGCCATATCCATCAACTTGCTGTTATAAATCCAGTCCAAAGTGCTGTATTGTGCTAATGTGCAAACGCTTGGTCTCACAGCCAATATTTCACTTTTTCCTGAATGCTAGGAGGGATGGGATTGATCATATGTTGCTTGGAAGCGCGTTCCACAGACGGGGAGCCACCACCGAGAAGGCCCTCTCTCTCGTCCCCACCAACCGCGCTTGAGAAGTTGGCGGGAGTGAGAGCAGGGCCTCCCCGGATGATCTTAAATTACGAGGTGGGACGTAGAGGCTGATGCGTTCGGACAAGTAAGCTGGGGCAGAATCGTAGAGCTTTAAAGGTCAAAACCAGCACTTTGAATTGAGCTCGGAAATGGACAGGCAGCCAGTGGAGCTGACACAACAAGGGGGTGGTATGCTCCCTGTATGTAGCTCCAGTTAGTAATCTGGCTGCCGCCCGTTGGACTAATTGTAATTTCCGAACTGTCTTCAAAGGCAGCCCCATGTAGAGTGTGTTGCAGTAATCTATTTGGGATGTGACCAGAGTGTGGACGACCGTAGCCAGATCAGACTTCCCAAGGTACGGGCGCAGCTGGCACACAAGTCTTAACTGTGTAAAAGCTCCCCTGGCCACCGTGGGACCTGGGGTTCCAGGCTCAGCGATGAGTCCAGGATCACTCCCAAGCTGCGAACCTGCGTCTTCAGGGGGAGTGTAACCCCATCCAACACAGGCTGTAACCCTATATCCTGTTCGGCCTTTCGACTGACCAGGAGGACCTCTGTCTTGTCTGGATTAAGTTTCAATTTGCTAGCATGTGTTTACATGTCTTCCATTTGCTGCTTAGATTTCACCCATCCAGCCATATTCTTGACTGAGCTGCACAGCATGCCCTGCACAATTCTGGATTTGATTATTCATGAACTATCATCAGATGTTGACCACAGTGTTGTACTGCAGGTCCTAGATATTCCTCGAAAGGTGTTCTCCCATTTATAAAAACAGGGTTTCCCCATTTTTGTGGAGGTCCTGCATCCTTAACCCTGGTGAACATTGTGGCTGGCTGTGTATTTCTTTGCTGAACATGCTAATAGAAATTAGTCACAAGATATTTTGTGACCTTTTGTACAATTATGTAGCAGAATTTTATCATAAATATTCAAATGGGTTTACAGTGATCTCTGATTAATTGTATAAATATCCTCAAGTAGATAACCCTTAACTTTGGGACCAATGCCATATGACAATTGCATTTAGCTCTGGTGTCCTCATACACAAGAAACATCCCCACCACACAAGTATAAGGGGAGCAATGATGGTCAATGCTCACAGTTTGTATGCCGGCTTGCCTCTCAGCTGTTGGATGCATTTAGCACTGATATGAAAGGATAATCTCGGCATTACTTCGCAAATGAAGATTCTTAGGAAAGACTCATCCCACGCTTTTTACAAGCGCGTTGATGACTAAAAAGGCCAATCTGAGATAGGCAAGTTCGGTTGCAGAAAGCACAGCAGAAAGTCTCCTTGGGTGATGTTGTTTCTAAGTTGCGGTTCTTTCTACGTTGTCGTTTCTCTTCGTGACCCATTCGGCATGTCTTCTCGAAAGAGGCCGCAGCATTGTGGATAGTGCATCTCCGTGCCACCCGATGTGAGGCCAGGGTGGACCATTGTTGGTGATCAATCTGGCTGAGCCTGAGATGTTGTTTCAGGGAGTCCTTATATCTCTTTTTGGGGGTGCCTCTCTTGCGCTGACCCGTGGCGAGTTCACCATAGAGTAGTATCTTTGGGAGGTGGTGGTCCTCCATCCTAGAGACATGCCCTGCCCAACAAAGCTGTGTTCTCAATAGCATGGCCTCAATGCTGGTAATCCCTGCTTGCTCAAGGACAGCAGCGTTCATCACATAGTCGGTCCAGTGTATATTTAGGATTTTGCAAAGACAGCGCTGATGAAAGCGTTCAAGGAGTCATAGGTGTTGGCGATAGGTGACCCATGTTTCAGACCCATAGAGGAGAATAGACAGTACATTAGCTCTGTACACACTGATTTTGGTGCTTTGCCTCTGGTGCTTGTTGCTCCAGATTCTTTTGTGAAGCCTTTCAAATGCACTATATGCCTTTTCTAGTCTGTGATCTATCTCTTTATCAATCTTGGCGTCTGAAGAGATGATGCTTTCCAGGTAGGTGAACTGCTGAACGGACTTAAGCACAGATGTGCCTATGCTAACGTGGGTATGATGGTGTTCTTCCTGTGGTGCGGGCTGGTAGAGGACTTCCGTTTTCTTCAGGCTGACTTCCAGCCCAAACAGCTCTGCAGCTGCTGCAAAGCAGGATGTTAGATGCTGCAGGGCTGCTTCTGAATGGGCGACAAGGGCAGCATCATCAGCAAAAAGCAGCTCACGGACTAAATAGTCCAGCGCGGTCAAGTCAGATACGGCGATGCTCTCTCGGAGCCCTTTCTAATAACTAATGGAGTGAAACAAGGTCGTGTTCTTGCACCAACCCTATTTACAATCTTCTTCAGCATGATGCTCCAAAGGGCTACGACAGACCTCGAAGAAGACAGCATATATATATACGCTATCGTACTGATGGCAGCTTGTTCAACTTAAGCCATCTGAGGGCTCGCGCTAAGACTCTAAACTATGAAAGGATAACTGCATAGCTGGTTGCCTCAGACTTCCTAATGACATGGAAAAAGATATTACCCGTGTGCTTTCTCCGTTTCTTTTCCAGCAAACTTCGCTTTCTCCCTGCTACTTCTCTCTTCTAATGGCAAGACACCATTATTAAAAGTGGAAAGGCAGCCTTTTTGGCTTTGCTTTGCTTCCTTGCATTGAAAATAAAACTGACATTGGGAGGCTTCCTAGATTTACAAAATTCAAATAAAAAAGTATTGGGTACGTTTCGATTCTTAAGTTGTTGTTGTGAGCCACTCCCATGTATCGGATATCATGTCATAAGTAAGAATTTAACAAATTTGATATGACTTACGATGACTAATGAAAAAATTGCACACCCCTAATAGACACATATAGAGAACTACATGCTGGGATGCCTCACACATTCATGTGTAGGAAGGAACTATATGCAGACGTTTACATTCACCATCCAGGACCAACCCTACCATCGGGTAGAGAGAGGCAACTGTTTCAATCAGTTCATTCCAGATGGCAGGAATAATCATCATATGGTTATTTTCTTTAGCATTACTTTTTATTATTTATTTATTTATTTGTTCGATTTCTTGGCCGCCACTCCCGGAGTGGCTCGGGGCGGCTCACAAATTCAAACAACATACAGCAAATAGTATATTAGCATAAAACATTGAACATAAAAACAATAAAACATTGACGATTAAACATCAGATAGCAATGTATGATGCAAGATTGGCAGAAATGGTTATGCAAACTTAGTTTACAAAAGCCTGCCGGAACAGCCAGGTCTTACAGGCTTTCCGGAATGCTAGGAGGTCACGGAGTGACCTGATCTCCGATGGAAGGGAGTTCCAAAGTGTGGGGGCAATAATGGAGAATGCCCTTCTTCTCATCGAAGTAAGACGGTAAATCTTGGCACTCGGAATGAGAAGATCCTGGTCTTCAGGTCTCAGTGATCTCATGGGACAGTATGGGGTAAGGCGGTCCCTCAGGTACACTGGCCCCAGACCATACAAGGCCTTGAAAGTCAAGACTAACACTTTGAAGGTGATCCAGAATTCAACAGGCAACCAGTGCAGTTCCTGCAGAATGGGCGTGATGTGTTGACCCGCAGGCGTGCCTGTGAGTACCCAGGCTGCAGTGTTCTGCACCAGCTTAAGTTTCCAGGTCACCGACAGAGGTAGGCCAATGTAAAGAGCGTTACAGTAGTCTAACCTTGAGATGACCGTCGCTTGGATCACCGAGGCCAGGTCGTGGCGGGACAGATAGGGGGCCAGCTTCCGAGCCTGGCGAAGGTGGAAGAATGCAACTTGACTAACCATGGAAATTTGAGTCTCCATCGAAAGTCAGGTGTCCAAATGGAGTCCAAGGCTTTTTACTGTTGACGATGGGCATAAAGCCACGCCATCCAGGGTTGGAAGCTGGAGTTCCCCACCGCCTGGGCGACCTGGCCGAAGGATCTCCGTCTTCGCTGGATTCACCTTCAACCTACTGGCTCGCAGCCATCCAGTAACGGCTTCGAGGCAAAGATGGAAATTATCAGGTACAGAGTCAGGCCGGCTATCCATCCTCAGAATGAGCTGAGTGTCATCAGCGTACTGATGGCACTCAAGCCCAAAGCTGCGCACCAGCTGGGCAAGTGGTCGCATGTAGATGTTAAATAATAGAGGGGAGAGGATGGCCCCCTGGGGAACCCCACAAGTTAGGGGGGAGCCCCCAGAGACCACCTTGCCCCTCCTCACTCGCTGGGTCCAGTTTCGGAGAAAGGAGGACAGCCAATTCAAAGCCATCCCCCTCACCCCGGCCCCGGCAAGGCAGTGAGTCAAAAGATCGTAATCGACTGTATCAAACGCTGCTGTGAGGTCCAATAACACAAGCAGCGCCGATCCGCCTTGGTCCAGGTGGCAGCGCAGCTGGTCTGTGATGGAGACCAAGACCGTCTCCATTCCGTGCCCCGAGCCGGACTGGAAGGGGTCAAGCCATGCTGGAAAGTCTGCAACTGCTCCATTGCTGCCCTCTCAACTACCTTGCCCAGGTACGGTAAATTCGACACTGGGCAATAGTTACCCGATATGATGTAGAAATGTCCTTACAGATCTTTTTGGCTCATGTAACAGAATAATATGTGGTTTTATTTTTTATTGTGTACTACTATTCACAGAAGGGTGTTGTTAGCATTTACTGTTCCAGCTTATGTCTCAAAATGTCTCAGGCCATACTTTTTACCCAGGCAAAGAGGTCGGTAAATTCCTTTTCCAGGTAGTTCCCCCACGGCTTTCAATATTCCTGCATGAAGATCAACCATGTGCCAGATTTAGGACATGCATTGTGCTATAGCTAGATGGAGACAATGGGCCAGAAAAAGGGAACTACTGCATGATTATTTTAAAATAGACTCAAAATATACTATCTGTGCATGCCCGGTGTGATAATATGCAGTGTGTGACATTTCAATTGACCACAGGAACAAGCAGTTCACATTATGTTTAATAAGTCCCTTGACAAACAGTAAAAAGGACTTCAGTGCCTCATTGATGCTGTGTGACTGGTATGTGCTTTCAAAGGTTTAAAGACCTTTTGCTTTTTTAGAGGCGCTCTTTATTTAAATTAATGAAAATGGTCTCAACTTACAAGAATAAAAAGGCTTTTAAATGCTGATTAAAAATTAAATCAGCTGTCGGTTATCCCCAGGGGGTCCTGTTTTAAGAGCTGTAATTCAGCTGAAAGTCAAACAAGTAATCTTTTTAACACAGATCATTCTTGTGCTGGAAAGAATTTACTGAAATTGTTTCCTAGCCCTGCAATTAACAAACTTACAATGAAGAGGTGGGAATGAACATGCAGATTTCGACACATTTGAATGTACTTGTTGATCCATTTTTAAACTCAAACAGTTGCAGTTGATTTTATAAATGGATGTACTGTGTTTTGCAATAGCCCCACCTTCTATTCGGAGCTGTACCGTTAATTTACTCTCATGGAAAGAGACTTGATTAACTCTTTTGGGAGCAGAGGGGAACATTGTCAATAGAAACAGGCACAACAAATTCCAGTGTGACCTGGGAAAGCACAGGACAAAAAGAGGTGGGAAATGTGACAGACACACGAAAACAACATTTGGGCATGAGATGGATATGCTGTAAGATTCTCCGACTGGTTTATAACCTCACAGTCAAATGCCTATGTCTTGTGACTCAGTAATAATGGTGCTTTTGAAGTAAGCACATGACGCTAGGAAATGGCTGTCATTATCTGTGTGTCAGAGTTAAATGGGCATTCATCTTTATACCACAACAGGCATGTGACTTGGCTTGAAAATGGGCATTCATCTTTTTCAAACTCAGAAACAACAGGCATGTGAGGGGGCTTCAGGGTGGTCCGTGAAACTTACTGGTACATTATTTAAACTGTTATGTTTATTCATATCATGATTTGATCACCATGCTCATTATATCCCACATTAATGGGGTTTTCAAAGGTTTGCTCAGACCCTCTTCCAATGAACCAAAATTTATGGCCCTGCTGCTAGAGTTTACCAACGAAAGGGATTATTAACATCCATTTCCCTTTTGTATGAAAGTTCATCCCACTAAGGCAAACGGAACGGATGCTTTACCTCCCAAGCAGGCCTGGATTAGCGGATTGTGCCGCCCTAGGCCCCCTGTCTAAATGCAGCCCCCCGGGGGGTGGGGCCTCTTGCAGGGGGCGGGGCTGGCGCACGGGACAAGGAGCCAGGGGAAGTCCCGCCCCTAGGGCATCTGACGTGGCTTCCGCCGCCGCCTCCTCGCTCGCTCGTGCCCCAAACACGAGCAAGGAGGCAGCGGGGGAAAGCCGCGTCAGTCGCCCTAGTTGCGGTGCTTCACCCCAGCTCCTTGTCCCGCAGGCGGGCGGGCGCCACTCCCTGCTTCACTGAAGGGAGGAGGCGCGGAGCCGCTGCCGGCCTGAGGGACAAGGAGCCGGGGGAAGTCCCGCCCCTAGGGCATCTGATGTGGCTTCCGCCGCCGCTGCCTCGCTCACACCGGCGCCCCTCCTCCCTTCACTGTAGAAGGGAGTGGTGCCCGCCCGCGCGAGCGAGGCAGCGGCGGAAGCCACGTCAGACGCCCTAGGGGCGGCGGGGCTCCCCTCCCAGCTCCTTGTCTCTCACGCGGGCAGGCGCCACTCCTTCCTTCACTCCTTCCTTCAGGCCCGAATCTGCTGTCCCCCAAAGCTGCCGCCCAAGGCCATGGCCTCGGGTGGCCTTATGGGTAATCCGGGCCTGCTCCCAAGGCAAAGAAAAATTTTGAAACCCCATTCCATGGTCCAGCACTGCTAATTTTAAGAAAAACAGAAAAACAACTGAATTATGAAAGGACAAACTTATTTTCATCCACTTTGATAAAGAACTTCATCACATTAAGACCATGCATTGTGGTGAATCCAACGGGGCCCAGCAAGGGGCATGGGGAACCCATCACGTAGTGCCCTGCATTGCCCAGCTTCCCTCTTGCCCCCTCCTATGGGGGAAACGTCCGCTGCCCAATTTCCCACTGTTGTTGGCTATGCAACATGGGAAGCCTCCCATTGTAGCTTTTGCAACGTGAGAAGTCTCCCCTGTTGCTGCTGCCACAGCTTATGAAGCTCCCTCTTCACTTGCGCCTTGGAGCCCCACCAGAAGTAGATCTACATTGTGGGATGGGAGCCAGCAACTCTGTGTCGCAAGTGAAGAGGGAGCATCATGCATACATAATGATGAGATCATAAAAAAGCAACAGTCTCCATCAGACCTACTTTCATGAATGTGAAGGGCAAATTAAACAGTGGATTTTAATGTCGAGATAAATGATTTTAATGTTTATGTATGTGCATATCCTCTCCGTTGGTGCCCCCTTGTAGTGGGGGAGAGACTTGCGTACCCTAATGAAGTTGTGAGCTATGCTGGCGGTGGCAAAATAGCCACCGGCAGGGCCTCCCATGCCAGACAAGTCACAACCGAACGGTCTGACAAAGAACATCAAAGGGCAGGATGGGCTCTCTAGCCTTTTGCCAACCATCCTAAGAGAAGGAAAACTCTGGTTTCAAACCCGGGCAGATGGTACTAGTTTAACCCTGTAAGGTCAACCATCTAAGAGAAGGAAACTCAAACCAAACCTATGACCTGAGGACCTCGCTGCCACCATTCCAGTTTGCTAGGCCCTGGCATACGAACTTTTGGTTTAAAGGGTGAGGCCAGTTCTGTGCACTCTGCGCTTCACCAGAAAAATCCATTGCATAGGACACATCCAACCTCCGAATCATCAACGCGCTTGTAGAAAGCGTGGGATGTGTCCTTCCTGAATCTTCGTTTGCGAAGAAAAGCCAAGATGTACATAATCTATTTATGTCCTGGCATTGAATGTTTGCTGTTTGTATGTTGTACTCTACCCTGAGTCCCTTTCAGGGTGAGAAAGACAGAATATAGAATCATAGAATCAATGAGTTGGAAGAGATCTCGTGAGCTATCCAGTAGGCATGAGAAAAAAGTTATGAAAATGAAATGCACCCCAACAAAGTTTTAAATAAATAAATAAACAAACAAACCAGCTACTTTCTTTATAGAACTTCGGGGCCAGGATTTTCTTAAGTGTCGTTATTAGGTCGTAAGGGGCACCCTCCTTCTCTCTCCCCACCCTCCCGCCTCCCTTGCCAATAAGTATTATGGCAAGGGCAAGCCCCTAAACTCGCTCCTTCTTTTCGGCTGGAAGCCCGGAAAAAATGTAAACAGGGATTACTCAGAGTAAATCTGCAAAGGAGGGCACTTTGGATGAAGTGCCTCTCCTTGTGGATTTACTTCTGAGTAAACCTCTGTTTACATTTTTTCCAGGGTTCCCTGCCTCTCCTGCCTGCCAGGATCTAAAGCATCAAAGAGTATTGGGGTGAGAAACCAACCTAATGTATAATAGAATGAATGCTACTGTAAGTGCCTAATATTATAAGTAATCCAACTGGTCATACCTACATTCCATGCACATGCAATAATACAGCAGTAATAACAATAACAAGAGAGGTAAAATTCAAACCGAAGTATTCTGACTGGTCCCTGCCTCATGCGGTGCAAACGGGCTCTTCTCTGTGAGCCGGGAAAGCTTAGCACACATACGTTTTCTGCTCATAGAGAAGATTCTGCAGCAAATCCCCCCCACGTGTGTGCACCCAAGAGAAGAGCCTCCGTTTACCACATGAGGAGGGACCAGCTGAATACTTCGGTGCTGCTAAAGCATTTGCTGCAGAAACCGGGCTCATAGAATGATTCTGCAGCAAATCTTCTTATACCCATTGTCATTACTGCTGTATTATTGCATGTCATTACTGCTGAATGTAGGTGCATGGAATGTAGGTATATGACCAGCTCAAGCAAACTTGGGCCCTCGCTCCTCGGGATCGGGGTGAGAGAGAGGCAGCGAGGAGCGGGGGGGCTCCTCCTCCTTTTCATGTGCTGCTTCCAAGAATAGAATACCCCCCTCCCTCCCTCTTTCCCTCCCTCCTTCCTATTTGGAGAGTCCCATCTAGAATTCAGTGTGATTTATTCAAGTTTTGGCCTACAACTCCCAGAAATCCCAGCCAATTTACTCAGCTGTTAGGATTTCTGGGAGTTGTAGGCCAAAACCATCTGGAATGCGCATGCGCTGGCATACGAACTACTAACAATTTCGTTAGTAATTGTTACATTTTAGAAATTTTTGAAATTTTTTTGTAAGTCTTTCTTTTACTAATAAAAAAAATCCCCCATTTGATTTTAGAATCGCCATTTTTGGGTTCAAAACCATGCCTACTATCCAGTCCAACCCCCCCCCCCTGCCAAGAAACAGGAAAATTGCATTCAAAGCACCCCAACATATGTTTTAAATAAATAAATAAACAAACAAACAGCTACAGAAAAGGAAAGGTGAATAGAAATATATCATTTTTATCATGACAGCAAGGAAATGATTTCGGCCTTAATCCAAAAAAGTAATTTGCAAGGCATTCCAACTGCTATAGTCCCACTGCTACAGAAATTTTGCATCTATAGTGGGTCCTTGGTATCCATGAGGTTTTGCTTCCAGGACACTTTGTGGCTACAAAAATCCATGGATGCTCAGGGTGGGCCAAAAGTCACAAAGGGGTTGTATTTAACAACTCATTTATTTTTTGTTCTTAATTTACACAACCATCATATGCAGTATATATAGGACATTTTATAACATTACATGTAAAATATTTTCCAAAAAACATTTTCAGAACTTATTAAAACATCAGAGGCCTTTCTGACTTTTTGGCCCACCCTATATATAACGGGGTAGTAAAATGATGTCTCTTATAGATTTGCTTTTCCAAAGATTTGCTCTTCAAAAATTATTTTGGAGCAGAATATTTTCAAGTTGTGGATCGTTGAATCTATAGCTACAGAATCAGAGCAAGCTGCATCCAAGCTAATACCACATCTTTAAGAAAGAGTTGCCTACTGTTATCGAGTGACTGCTGACAGCTTCTGCCCCTGTGCAAAGTTTTCACTTTCTAGTTAGGAGGTAACTTGAAGACATATGTCAAAACTGTAGTTTAATTCCAAGAAATGTTTCTTCTTTCCACTTCACAATAGCTTTTCAACTATTATTGTCAAGAGCAGCAGCTTGCATCTATGATGGAGTTAGACCCTGAATAGATTGTGGCTTCGGGACTGGCATTTCGAATGGATTTTTCTCCAAACTGGCACATGCCACTCTTTCGTGCCAGATTGCTCACTCCAGTCAAACTTTTAACAAAAATAAACTGGAACACTGCATTGTTATGTGCACTTGCTACTGTGTCTTTTGACAGTCTGGGGGCACTGTTGTGCTTGCTTCTTGCCTTGAAAGGCTTCTTTCCTAGATTTAAAGGATCACAGAGCAAAAGAGAAAACAGAAAGGGAAAAGGTGAAATTGTTAATTAGCTGTGATTCGGTAGTAATGTCACCAATTTATAATCACAATTTGACTCAGGGAATGTTCAGAAGCTTCAGGGAAACATGAAGTGCCTTAGATACTTTTCTGTCCAGAATTTGATTTAGTTTATTATTATTGTTTCACTGAACCAACCCAATTGTCAAGAGAACCTCTTGGACCAGGGGTGCTCAGAATGGTGATCAGGATCACCAGGGTGATCTTCAGGCCTCATCCTGGTGATCTTCAGGCCCTGACCAGGTTTTTTGCTGTTGGTCCTCTTCACACGCCCCTGCACGCTGCAAAGAAGTCATCCGTCGTTGCTCCTCCCTGCTCCCTGCTCGCGCGCCGCTTCCAAAAGCTCCAGAGTCCAAGAGACAGAATGGGCCCCCTCTTTTGGATTCCTCCTCCTCCCTCCATCCTTCTCCAGCCACTCAGAGTCAAGGGGGCGGGCCTGGATGACGCGATGCATGGCTGGCCCTGTGCGCATGCACAGAAGCGCCCATTCTGCCTCTCGGACTTCTCGTGAGCTCTTGGAGGCGGCATGCATGCTGGCGGCGTAGAAATAGGAGCAACGACGGAGGAGGAGAAGAAGGACGCTTTGGGGTCATTTCCCTACCGCATCTCAAAGGTCGGTCTTTTTACTTTGGGGTGGGTGCTTGATTGTTCTGTGGCATGTCTCTTTGTTTATTTTTAATGTTTAAAAATGCCCTTTTAGCTCCAAAGCCTCTCTGCTTGCTTTGTTCCTTGAGAAATACTGTATATGTTGGGGAATATGAAAATGTGGGAGAAATGGGGTGGTTGGATGTATTTTTGCATGCCCCTTTGTTTACCTTGCTGAGTATTAAATGGCCGTGCAGTTCAACAGCCTCTCTTATTACTTTCTGGCTGATAATATGTGTGGAAATATGGCAGTGTAGGAGAAATGGGGTAGTTGGATGTATTTATGCATGTCCCTTTGTTTACCTTGCTGAGTATTAAATGGCCTTGCAGTTCAAAAGCCTCTCTTCTTACTTTCTGGCTGATAATATGTGTGGTAATATGGCAGTGTGGGAGAAATGGGGTGGTTGGATGTATTTTTATGCTCTGTTTTATATTGTTGTTATTAAATTGAAATGTTGATGTTTTATAACTTTATTTTATGTAAACTGCCCCGAGCCTGCTGGAAGGAGCGGTACATAAAAATGAATAATAAATATAAATAAATAAATAAGAAAATAGTTATACGTTTTACATTTCTGGGCAGGTGATCTTTGGGACTTGGTTTTTTAATCAGTAGCTCCCATGCTGAAAAAGTGTGAGCACCCCTGTCTTGGACTAATACATTGATCAGAACTCAGCTGTATTATTCAATGTGCAAGTGTCTCTCAATTTTATGTTATAACACTTGCTTCTAGAAAATATTAATTAAAATGAATATCCAGTTTATATTTTGTTTTAAGTGCTGTCTTGGTATAACCTTAGTATAAATCATCTTCTGCACCAGGAGAAAAATAGAGCAATATCTTAGGGCAGTTTTTCCCAACCAGTGTGCCGTGAGCAATCATCAGGTGCGCCGAGGAAAATTGGAACCTCCAATACCCTTTCTTCCCCCTCCTGCCAAACACTTTTTCTTCTCCACTCGGGCTCTCTTCTTCCCAGCCTCGCTCTGCTTGCTTTGCTTTGCTCACACTGCCGCTTCTGTGGGAGGGGGGAGGGAAGAAGACGTGACCCGTGTGGGTGCTACTGCGCAGATTCGCCCCACATCTTCCTCCCTCCCCTCCACAGTGCTCTCTGGATATAGGTGAACTACAACTCCAAAACTCAAGGTCAATGCCCACCAAACACTTATAGTATTTTCTCTTGGTTATGGGAGTTCTGCGTGAGAAGTTTGATTCCATTCCATCATTGGTGGAGTTCAGAATGCTCTTTGATTGCAGGTGAACTATACCTCCCAGCTGTTGAGCAAAACCTTTGTGTGTGTCTTTCTGCCATTCCTGCCATGATATCTATGTTGTGTTCATCGAAACAGGCCCAGGTTTCACACTGAGTGTATAAATACATTTAAAAACATATTAACTATATGTATTACTGTGTTAGAGTGTCATTTTGTGTCATTTTGGTTGGTGGTGTGCCCCAGGGTTTTGTAAATATAAAAAATGTGCCGCGGCTCAAAAAAGGTTGAAAAACACTGTCTTAGGGAATATCCAACTAGACATTCCTATTTGGAGAAAATGTTAAAACTACAGTTGGCCTTCCATACCCTATCTCTTCCAGCAGGTCTACCCAGTCAGTTTTAATCATGAATTTTAAACTTGTATCTTGTGTTCACTATATTTTAGTCTTTGTTCTGTGTATTATAATATATGTATTTGTAGAAAAACATTATGTGTATTTTATATAATGTTTATGATGATTATATGTTTTGGCTATGTTGTAACCCTCCTTGAGCCATGAGGAGAGGTGGGTAAGAAAATAATAATAATAATATCCATAAAATCTGTAGCCACAAATTCACCCTTCTCAGTTTGAAAATATATATTTTTTAAAAAATTCAGAGAGCAAAGCTTGACTTTTCTATTTTATGTATGGAACAATACCATTGAATTGCCCGTGCCCTTCAGAGCCTTCTAGCATTCCGGAAAGCCTGCAAGATGCTATTGTATCGGCAGGCTTTCGGGTCTTGAATAACTTTTGGTCTCTCCTCTTGTTGCAAATGCTATTTTATTGCTGATGTTTTTAAGAACATAAGAACATAAGAAGAGCCATGCTGAATCGGACCTCAGCCCATCTAGTCCAGCATTCTGTGTCACACAGTGGCCCACCAGTTGTACACGGGGATCTCGAGCAGAAGGGAGGGCAAAACCCTGACCTGCTCCCGACCCCCCACAACCAGTACCCAGGGAAATCCTGCCTACCTCAACCAACTCCAAGGTGGCACTTGAATGTCCTTTTCAGTAACTACCGATACACTTGGTATCCATGAATCTGTCTAATCCTGCCTTGAAGTTGTTCAGGCTGACAGCTGTCACAACCTCTTCTGGAAGTGAGTTCCATAACCCAATGACCCTCTGGGTGAAGAAATATTTCCTTTATTAGTCCTAATTTTCCTACCTTGGAGCTTCAGGAGTGCCCTCTAGTCCTAGTGTTTTGTGACAAAGAAAATAATTTTTCTTTATTCACCTTTTCTATCCCATGCATGATTTTATACACTTCGATCAAGTCACCTCTTAAACGCCGTCTTTCAAGGGTGAAAAGACCAAGGCGTTGCAATCTGGTTTCATAAGGGAGCCGCTCCATCCCTTGGATCATTCTTGTTGCCCTTTTCTGTACCTTTTCCAGTTCCGTTATATCCTTCTTAAGGTGCGGAGACCAGAATTGTACACAGTACTCCAAATGTGGCCTTACCATCGATTTGTAGAGAGGTAATACAACATTTGCTGACCTATTTTCGATTCCCTTTCTGATCATGCCTAGCATAGAATTTGCCTTTTTCACTGCTGCTGCGCACTGGGTTGACATCTTCATTGAGCTGTCCACCAAGACCCCAAGACCCCTTTCCTGGTTTGTCTCGGAAAGCTTTGACCCCATCAATTGGTAGGTGTAGTTCGGGTTCTTTGCCCCGATGTGCATGACTTTACACTTGTTTAGGTTAATTTGTTAGGTTTTATTTGATGATGCTGTTTTAATGTGATGTTTTTAATTGCCTTATTGCATTTGGTATGTGAGCCGCCCCGAGCCGACTGGGAGTAGCGGCAAACAAGTTCGAATAAATAAAATAAAATAAAATAAATAAATTGTACATAACCATTGACAGATGGATCCACAGATTTTGGTGCCCATGAGGGCTCTGGGAACCAAACCCCAGTTGAGAAAAAGCACCAATGGTTTGCATTTCCTTTTTTTTTTGCTAACAAATTCATAACTGGGGAGGTGAGAGATTTCACTATCATAGATTCATTTTCCAGATGCCCTTTAAATTATACACAAATCTAGAAGTGATATGTTTTCTTTTTAAAGTTGACCTCCCTTGGCTTTCAGTGCTTAAAATCAGCTGTGGGAACATTTCCTAGAACAAGGTTAAAAGAGCACCGTGCAAGTATATTTAGTTTGAGATGGTCAAATGTAGTCAATTCAGAAGAGAGTTTTCTCATAATTTCGAAATACAAAGAGTCTAATTGTGTAATGTAGGCAAAACATGTGTCCGAGAAAGGTATAACCTGTTAGGAAGAACAAGCTAAGATTAATTCGCTACACAGTTTGGTAAAGCAGTGTTTTTCAACCTTTTTTGAGCCGCGGCACATTTTTTACATTTACATAGATATCCTGGCAGGAATGGCAGAAAGACACAAACTTCCCACACAGAACTCCCATAACCAAGAGATAATACTATAAGAGTTTGGTGGGCATTGACCTTGAGTTTTGAAGTTGTAGTTCACCTATATCCAGAGAGGACTGTGGACTCAAACAATGTTGGATCAGGACCAAACTTGGCATGAATACTCAATATGCCCAAATATGAACACAGATGGAGTTTGGGGAAAATAGACCTTGACATTTGGGAGTTACAGTTTCTGGGATTTATAGTTAACACACAATCAAAGAGCATCCTGAACTCTTGCAACAATGGAATTGAACCAAACTTGGCAAATTGAACTCTCATTACCAACAGAAAGTACTGAAAGGGTTTGCGTGGGAATTGACCTAGAGTTTGGAAGTTGTAGTTCACCTACACCCAGAGAGCACTGTGGACTCAAACAATGTTATGTTATGTTGTTGTTTGTTTTCTATCCAGAATCACAATGTTGGAAGGAGGCTCACCACTTTAAGGTCCCTAAAACAGGCATGGGAAAACTTCAGCCCTCTGGGTGCTTTGAACTTCAACTCCCACCATTCCTAACAGCCTGAGGCCCTTTCCTGCTTAAATGGCTGAAGGGGGGGGGGGAGAGAAAAGGGCCTGAGGCTGCTAGGAATGGTGAGAGTTGGAGTCCAAAACACCTGGAAGGTCCAAGTTTGCCCATGCAAGCATTCGACAGAGACCTCTTCCTCCCCCCCCTTTCGCGCCCTTTCTTCTCCCTACTGACAAACACTTTTTCTTCTACACTGCCGCTTCTGCCGCCATTTTGATCCAAGGGGGCAGCGTGAGCGTGTTCAGGAGGGGAGGGGGGAGGGAGAAAGACATAACCCGTGTGGGCGCTACTGCGCAGACTCGCCCCAGAGCAAAGCGAGGCAAAGCGAGCAGAGCGAGGCTGGGAAGAAGGGAGCACGAGTGGAGAATAAAAAGTGTTTGGCAGGAGGGGGAAGAAAGGGTATTGGAGGTTCCAATTTCCCACGGCACACCTGATGATCGCTCACGGCACACTACTGTGCCACGGCACACTGGTTGGGAAACACTGTGGTAAAGGATGTTGATCTCTGTCAAGCACCCCCGTGCAGAATTGCTCTCTTCGATCCATTTCAGTTAAGTTTTTGGCTTTACTTTAGAACAAACACCGCTTAGGTAGAAATATTGTAGTTAGCAGAGGGACAAAAGGAAAGCATCTCAGACTTTCTGGAGGTTTTCTGTATCAACTACTGTAATGTATGGCATTACAGACCTATTTGAATGGTAACAGTAAATTAGACATCACTGCATGAGTTACGGGTGAAGCCTAGCCCACTGAACTGTTGATTACTTCTAGTCACCCTTTGTTTTCTCTGGACTATCCCTTTGTGTTCACCTGAACTAGACATTAAATCAATCATGGACTTACCCCACCTTTAAATGGGTCCACACTTCAAATCATAAAATGGCAGCTTCTCAAAGTTCTTAAAACCAGGAGAATCAATCATGGAAGCCATTTCAAGGGGCTCCCAACCAATGGGAGCCTGGATCCTATCTGTCTGTTTTCAGCCAGAGACTGGAGGGGGTATTCTGAATAGTTAATAAAGTAAATAAATATACCCTGTACTTTCCAATGCCGTATGTCAGTACTTTGAGCATTAGCTCTAGTGATATCCTCTTTGGGCATTGAGAATTAAAGACTTCCGTTCTTGCATTCACACTCATCTGTGTCTCATTTGACCTTCTGACTGCACAACATGTCAGGCTCGCTTAGCAGTAGCTCAATCAATCAAGCAATCAATTTATTACTGCTCCGGCCAATGGTCATATGCATTTACACTGACAGAAACTACATCAAACAAATACCTTTACAAAAACATTGTAAAATCCAACAGAAAAAGTAGGATGCAAATAGGATAAAGCAGCGTGTGCAAAATATACATTGTAAGGTGCAGTGATGCAAGTGCAACGTGTGCTAGGAACTGCACATTTACCACGTAAGAAGCCAATATAAAAGATCAATCATGTTAAAAACTTAAGTAACACCACTATGGGTATCCCCGGTCAGTGCCGTAGCCAGGATTTTGATTCGGGGGGCTGAGTTTGGTTCGGGGGCTGAGACTGGGTGGAAGAGGGTCTAAGCAGACCAAGAAAAAGGGGGGAGGGTGGGGGTAGCTCTGGGCTAACAGGGAACACAAAAGGAGAACCACAAGGCTAGAATAACAAGCTCAATGATATTGCAAAATGCTGTTGATCTAAATTAATAAACATGAAACATTATATATCAGCATTCTTATTATTCACACATATATTGAAATATAACAAAACATGTATGGCAGAAGCATGTGCGCCTAGAAATTGCATACAAAGCTATGAGCAGTTACAAGTTTGTGTTAGGTATACAATATATAGCATTACAATAGCACAATTAACAGAAATGAGGGTCCATAAGGAGGGGAGGTGATTCCACCATAAATAATAAGTTTGAAAAAGTTCTTGGAGGCGACACAGGTGAAAAGGTCCCCCCGCAATGTTGCGCGGCGAGGGAACCCAAGCCGCGGCGCTGGGTGGAAGCGACCGCGTTGGGGGGAGCCTGCCGGAGATGCCGGAAAAGGAGCAGCAAAGCAAGCAGCAATAGGTGTGAGCGACCTGTCGTGCCGTGGGGGCTCTGGTAAGAGCTCAGTAAACCCCACAAGTGGAAAGGAGAGCCGGGACAGAGCCGAACGGCTGGATAATCTCCTGGCGCCAAGGTGGTTTGCCGTTTTCGCGTCCGTGGACGCTTCTTCGGGGCGCGTCGCTATTTCCAAGTATTATCAGGTATCATGGATCAAAGAGTGCCAATGAAAGTCATCAGTCAGGGCCGTAGCCAGGATTTTGATTCGGGGCTGAGTTTGGTTCGGGGGCTGAGACTGGGTGGAAGAGGGTCTACCCTAGCAAACCTTTTGTATTGTTATCCCAATAACCCCATGAATGTGGGATATAATGAGCATGGTGATCAGATCATGATATGAATAAACATAACAGTTTAAATAATGTACCAGTAAGGCCTTTTCGCAGACCACCCTGAGAATTTGGGGGGCTGAAGCCCCCTTAGCCCCGGCTACATGCCTGTCCCGGTAGAGGCTCATCATAAAAAAGAGCTGGCCGACAACAAAAACTGGCTAACATATAGACAGATACTCCGAAAATCAGGCCCAAATCAATGGGATTTAAAGTCACTGGAGGAGATAAGACAAGAACACCCTACTGTATCATGGTTTCAATACCACCAAATCCATGAAAGATTCAAGATCGATAAAAAAAATTGGCTTTATGGAGGATGAAACATGGGAACCAGCAGTTAAAAATAAAAATAAAAATATTAGCATCCTGTATAGCAGTCTTTCTCAACCAGTGTGCCGTGGCACACTAGTGTGCCGTGACGGACCTCCTGCTGTGCCGAGAAAAGCTCTCTGCCCCCTTCCTCCCCCTCCTGCCGAACTCCTGCTGCTTGGGGGAGGAGGAAGGGCCGGGCAGTGGCGGAAAAAAAGAAGAAGGGACCGGGGCGCCACCTCCTTCGGCCGTTTCCCCAGCCAGCCTCCAATCCGCCATGACTCCCACCATGACTCTCGCCCATCGCTCTCTGAAGCTGCGTGGAGGAGCCCCGCCCACTGAAGCCCGTCCACCGCTCATGCTCCTCCTCTGTAGGAGAGCTGAAGCTGGGGGGAGGGGCAGGGCATGGCGCGGCCTGGCTCTGCCCCTCCCCGGCCGGCACTCCCAGCAGCTGCTCCAGCCTTGAGGGGACAGTGCCAAGCCAGCATTGTGCTGGCTCTGGCACCGCTGGCTTGGTACTGCCCCCTCAAGGCTGGAGCAGCTGCTGGGAGAGGTGAATCCGGGGTAGGGGGCGGGGCATGGCATAGCCTGGCTCTGCACCCCCTGGCCCGGCACTCCCAGCAGCTGCTCCCAGCAGGCCACCAACCCCAGCTGTTCTTTACTGTGTTAGAGTGTCATTTTGTGTCATTTTGGTTGGTGGTGTGCCCCCGAATTTTTTTAATGTTAAAAGTGTGCCGCGGCTCAAAAAAGGTTGGGAAACACTGCTGTATAGAACCCTGTTAAGATGGAGTATGGAGGAGGATCAGATCAAAGATTGCCACATCAAGTGGGCACAAGATTTGGGCCATTCCATCTTATTACAACAATGGGAGGAAATATGGCAGAAGAAACTTAAATACAGCCCCACAACAGAAATAATTGAAAACTGGGTAAAGATGCAGTTTCGCTGGTACCTTTACCCAGCAAAAGTTGCAAAATTTGACAAACGTGTATCAAACAGGTGCTGGAAATGTAAGAAAGAATTAGGAACTTTCATGCATCAATGGTGGTATTGCAAACGAGTAAATAAATTCTGGAAAATGATACATATTATTATTATTATTATTATTTTATTATTTCTTTGGGCTTATATGCCGCTGACTCCATACGGCTCGCAGCGGCTCACAAGATTAAGAAAACGAATACATAGTAAAAGGGACAAACTGGACAATACAAGCGAGAGGGAATAGGGAGGTGGGGAGAGTCAGGGTTCAACGACACAGGGTGGCCTGGGGCCTATACAAGACCCATCGGGCCGTCAAAGGAGGAAGGGAAAGGGGGCTCAGAAACGACACCCCCGCTGGCCAAGGGAGAAGAGTGGGCCAGCCTCCTCCGTCCAGTGGCCTGGCCGAGGATAACAAACATGGTGAGTCAGAGTTCAGTGGCTTCGGCAGTGACCGGTAGCCGGCAGCGCCTGGGCCCCAGAAAGTCCTTGAGCGAAATGGTCGCCCAGGCTCGGGTCCAGGAGCGGGGGGCCTCCGCTCCTCCCGTTGGCTAGGCGGCCTCTCTCCTCCTGGTGGCTGACCAGAGGCCTGGGGGGTCAGTGGCGGCGGCCTCGGCCGGGAGTCCCTGGTGGAGTCGGGGAGAGGGGCCGGCGATCTTCGGCCTTCGACGGCGCCTCTTCCGACGGCGGTGTGGCCTCTGTTCTGGGTGACTACTCACCGTGCCATCCTCAGGGCTAGCTGACCTTTGAGCCGCCTCTCCCCGGGCTATGCCACCAATCCTACCCGGGGGCACCGGGGACAGCCGGCAAGCCAGGCGGCGGGGTCGAGCCCCCGGGGCCCTTGCCAGGGCCCAGGAGATGTCCAAGTCCCCTGGCGTCACCGGCCAGGCGCCCAGTGGTGGCGGGTGCGCTGGGCCGGGAGGGGCGAGTCGGCGCATCAAAATGGACGGAGGAGGTGGAGGGGTGGAGGGGGTGAAGGGGGCGGGGCGGAGGACGCCGAGCGAGCCGAGCCCGGCGCCATCTTGGCGGCCTCGGCCACCGCCCGCTTTTCACCGCCGTTTCCCGGGCCGGGGGAAATGAAATTTTAAAAATCTTAAAGGTCAAATTTGTTCTTGAATTACAGGAGTACCTATTGGGGATTACAAATAAGACTTTAAATCTGAATCAGGACAAAATGTTCTTCATTCTAAGCGCCTGTGCTAGAATAACCTTAGCTAGGCATTGGAAGAGAAACTCCGTACCAAATCTGGAAGAATGGACTTTGAAAATAATGGACATGATACAGATGGACTCTCTATCTCAGAAGCTGAACAATAGAAAAAAAGGAATAGACTGGACCGACTTCAAAAAATATCTTCAAAAGAAAGGAAACAACATTTTGATTGACCTAAACGAACTATAAGCAGAGTCGTACAAAGGATACAGAACCACCAAAAAGACATTATCTATAGCAGTGTTTCTCAACCTTTTTTGAGCCGAGGCACACTTTTCACATTTACAAAATCCTGGGGCACACCACCAACCAAAATGACACAAAATGACACTCTAGCACAGTATTTATACACTCGGTGTGAAACCTGGGCCTGTTTCGATGAACACAACATGGATATCTTGGCAGGAATGGTAGAAAGACACACACGGAGGTCTTGCTCAACAGCTGTCAGACTTTCTCTGTGTTTAGTTTTATTGCAGTCACCCTTTCCTCATGGAAAACGTACCCAGTCCTCAGGGAAGCCGGCTGGAAAAGAGCAGCCAGACGGAAACACATTCTGCGGCAGAGAGTTCCACTGCTGAACAACTCTCACACTCAGGAAGTTCTTCCTAATGTTCATCCTCCTACTCAGACATGCTTCTGTGTGATGTTTGCTTTTGTGCCTGCGCTGTTGTGCTCTCTCTCTCTCTCTCTCTCTCTCTCTCTCTCTCTCTCTCTCTCTCTCTCTCGATATGTGTGTGTGTGTGTGTGTGTGTGTTTATTTGTGGGATTAACATGACTCAAAAACCACTGGACAAATTGCTGCCAAATTTGGCCACAAAACATACTAATACTAACCCAAGGAGGGACCATCAGTCAAAAATTGATTATGTCATTTGGGAGTTGTAGTTGTAGTTCACCTGCAAGAGCATTCTGTCCTCCACCAATGATGGAACTAAACCAAACGTGGCACGCAGGACTCCCATGACCAACAAAAAACACTAGAAGGTTTTGGTGGGCATTGACTTTGAGTTTAGGATTTGTAGTTCACCTATATCCAGAGAGCACTGTGGACTCAAATAATAATGGATTTGGACCAAACTTGGCATGAATATTCCATATGCCCAAATATGAACACAGATGGAGTTTGGGGGAAAATAGACCTTGACTTTTGGGAGTTGCAGTTTCTGGGATTTCTGGTTCCCCTACAATCAAAGAGCATTCCGAATCCCACCAATGATGAAATTGGAGCATTGCATGTTCCAGAGTAAGCAAACCAGACAATCTCCACAAGTACACTTACAAGGAAACAACAAGAAATACTATTTATCCACAAGCATAAAGAAATTACATATTTCTTTACCAGGAAGGTTCACAACAAACAACAGAGGACAATAAGAAAGGTTGTAAGGATAATGCACTAACACTATAGCAGGTGTCAGGAACCTTTTTGACTCAGAGAGTCATAAAAGCAAAATATTTGGACATTTATATCAGTGAGCCATATAATCTATTTTAAGACTGAATTCAACTAAATGTGAGTATAGTAAGCCCTTGAATTTATTCTTTTAAATAATGTAATAATACTTGTAATAATAACAACAACAACAACCTCGCCAACCATTTCCCCATTAGGACTTGGGGTGGCTTACAAGGGACAAGCCCAAAGACAATTAAAACAAAAGAAAACACAATTAAAATATCAGCTGAAAACAATGCAACTTTACTTTTTGAAAAATAAGAATTATATGTCATGGGGTGGAGTTGGAGTTCAGGATTTTGGAGATGCTTAGGTGTGGCATGGCCAAAAAAAGGTTGGGAACCACTGCTCTAGAGGGGGAAATTTTAAAGCGGAAAACGTGGGATTTTGAAGTGGATTATCTGGCAGTGTGGATTGAGATAATCCAGTTCAAAGCAGATAATGTGGATGACCTGCCTTGATATTCTGGGTTATATGGCTGTGTGGAAGGGCCCTGTGTGTACACAGCTGCATAAAATCCACATTGAAGTGGATTGTCTGGCAGTGTGGATTCAGATAATCCAGTAAAATTCAACAATTAAAAGCAGGATGTAAGAAGAATAAAACAGGGCTTGCAAAATATAACTAATAAGAAGCCAGTATAACATATCAGTCATGTTAAAAACTTAAGTAAGAACCCCTTAGGGCAGTGTTTCCCAACCAGTGTGCCGTGAGCGATCATCAGGTGTACCATGGAAAATTGGCACTCTCCCCCCCTCCTAGCAGCCCCCTCACAGGTTTCCAAGAAACAAATTGAGCCTCTCCGCTTGGATTTTTTTTACTATTTTACTGGATTTTTCAAGAGTTGTCCCCTTAAAAGGAACTGTTATAAACAGCTTCATGACATCCATAGTTAACTGGAAGCAAGTTTCACTCAGGGTGAAATTTCACAAAGGTCTGGAGAACAAGCTCTATGAGGAGCGGCTTGAAGAGCTGGGCATGTTTAGCCTGAAGAAGAGAAGGCTGAGGGAAGACATGATAGCCATGTATAAATATGTGAGAGAAAGTCATATATATGTTTTGTTCATTGAAACAGGCCCAGGTTTCACACTGAGTGTATAAATACATTTAAAAACATATTAACTATATGCATTACTGTGTTAGAGTGTCATTTTGCGTCATTTTGGTTGGTGGTGTGCCCCAGAATTTTGTAAATGTAAAAAATGTGCCACAGCTCAAAAAAGGTTGAAAAACACTGCCTTTAATTTTAGTGGTTTTTATTATTATTTTATAATAATTTTATTATAATAATATAATAATAATATAATAAGCAAGCAGCCATCCCCGGCACAGTCAACTGCGATGTCTGCAATCAATCTTACCCTGATTTCATTTGCTTCCAGAGTAAAGAGAGAAACCTTATAAGTGATTGTGGAGTTGTTATCAGATAAAAGGTAGAAGATATTTTCTGTAACCGTGTTTGATTGTATGTAGGTACCATAGAATAGGCCCTAAGAATTTATTTCTTGGTGCAGAGTATAGGGAGCAGGCAAACAAGTAGTGGGGTAGATCCTCAATTTCTGGGGGCTTAGCCATAGCTGAAATCAACACTTTGTAGCAATTAAAGTTAACTAAGGAGAAAGGGAGAAAGTGGGAAGAGGAAAGAAAGACTGGGATATTTTAAAGGCAGCTGAGGCAGGTTCCACACCGCAGAAAAGTCCATGCCAAACCGGGTTTAAAAAAACAGGGTTGGGATGGACTTTTGGCCACACACCAGTCCTAAAAGCTTTTCCACAGGGGGTGCCTAGATATCCCCCCAGTACTTTACAGGAGAACACTTAGACACCCAAAACACCCCGTCAAAAAGACTTTAAAAATAAAATTACTTACAGTATCTGACTACAACTACCATTAAACTGCTGCTGGAGCCCTCCTGGTGTGTAGAAATGACATGCCAGGAAAAGGGGAGGAGATGAGGAGGAAAATTGTATTAGAGATCTAGGGTCTAAGGCAGTATGAAATTAATTCAGAACAGAGCAGGTTCCTGCTTTGTCCCAAATTAATTCAGTTTTACTGGAGCTGTAGTTTGGATACCTCCGGTAAATCTGCGGGAGCTCCTGCATTAAGGGTCCTGTGTGGAAGGCCCTAAGTCCCCTTCTACACTGATTATCAAATCAGATAACCCACATTATCTGATTTGATCTGGATTATATGAGACTTCACCAGGGGTGGGCAACATACGGCCCACGGCCCGGATGCGGCCCGGCAGCAGATTCTGTCCGACCCGGGGAGAAGGGCGATGGGGGCAGGGCCAAGAGGAAGGGGTGCCGCTGCCGCCATCCCATTGTGAGCTCTGTGGGGCCTGTGTCGGCAGACAGGCCAGAGCAGCGGCCGCTTTGGAGTGCCTGCCATCCCTGGAGGCGATCCGGGCCTGCAGCAGGAGCAGTCGCCAACCTGCAGCAGCTGATTGCCCTGGCGACCCAGAAGACTTGATCGTCTTCCGGGTCGCCAGGGCGATCAGCCGCCTCAGATCACCGACTGCTCCCCCTGCAGGCCCGGATCGCCTCCAGGGATGGCAGGCACTCCATAGCAGGGTGATCAGCTGGGGAACAGCTGGGGGCGGGAGCGGGCGGAGGCCTGCAGCCTACGATCGCCTGCTGCTCTGCTTTCCTCTGTTGCGGCGGCGGCTGGGTCCGCTTTGCCATCCTTTGGGCTGGGTCCATTGGCCATTCCATCTTGGTTCACACCTTGTCTTCTTGAATTTAATTTAATGTTAGTGCTTTTTTACTATTTTATAATAATTTTATTATAATAATATAATAATATAATAAATAATATAATATAATGTGATATTATATTATAATTTCAATATATTATAATGTCTATATATATACTATAATATAATAATTATATTAATACTAATAATATATGAATATTTCTTGATATATTAATATGTTAATATTAATGATGTGTAATATATAGTAATTATAATAAATAAATAAATAAATAATGTAGATTAGAATGTAGTTCCCAGTATGAGCATAAATCACAAGCCCATATACATGGTTGGGCGAAGGAGTATTCCACTTGGCACTGAGTAACCCTTAGTGAAGACCTGGGTATGATGACCCATGGACCTGCGACTGAGTCAATAGGGGAACCTTGGTAGGTGGCAGGGCTGGTGGCTGCTATGGTGGGCAGGCGCCAACGGCTGGAGGTAAGCTGACGACGCCAAGATGGCCGTTTCGCGTAACCGCTTCCTCAGGGCGCTGATCACTTTTGACCGCTCCTCCCCAGTATTGTAGTAGACCAATTTAGACTCAAAGTCGAAACGAGAGATTTCGCGTTTCCGCGTTTAAATACAGATCACTCTTGTGAGTTATCTCCCGGGCTGCAACCATGTATATGGGCTTGTGATTTATGCTCATACTGTGTATTAATCACATGATCGATTATTTGCATTACATTGTACTGTTTGTAATATTGTTCTGCTATTGAGCATATACTGCCATACAATATAGTGGTTTTTATCTATATATGCTATGTCTTGGTATTCCTTTGACACTGCCCCTTTAAACATTGTGGTTTAGCAGTGTGTATAGAAGTTGCAATAGTGATTACTTTGTCGTGTATTGTAGAATGTAGTTCCGCCTGTAGGTGCGGCCCTCCATAATATTTTTTGGCTCTCGTGTGGCCCCTTGGAAAAAATAATTGCCCACCCCTGGACTACACTGTCATATAGTCCAATTCAAATCAGATAATCTGGATTTTATAAGGCAGTGTAGAAGTGGCTTGAGAAAGTGGACTCCACTTAGTGGAGTGACTAGGCTTAATTGTGACTATCCCTGGCAAAATGGGATGGTTGAAGGATATGATTATGGTTTAGCTTGAAGACACTTGCAGAGGAGCTCAGGAGGAAGCAATTAGCTCGGAACTGGGAGAAAGCTCAGATGAGGACAATATATCAACAGGGCTCAGAAAGCATATTAATCTGTGGGAGTCCATTGGACAAATGCATATGGACTCCAGTTTGGAAAAACAAGCAGCACACCCAGGAAGTTCAGGGTCTAGAAATACAGGAAGGTCAGCAGGCAGCCCAGGGGCCAGAATCACAGAAATATTAAAACAAGAATGCCAGCCAAAAGCAGATAATTTGGGGAAGTTACTCTTTGGACTACATCTTCCATCATTCCTGAAGAAACATGACCACTAGTCATACTTTCTGCCAAGTTCCACTTGTCCAACAAGTATTTCCCCCCTAAACTTTGCCTAAAATATATACAGTTAGCCTTCCATACATGATTTCTACATCTGTGGATGCCATCATGCCTAGCTTGAAAATATTTTTTTAAAATTCCAAAAAGCAAACCTTATTTATTTATTTATTTATTTATTTATTGTTTCGATTTCTTAGTCGCCCCTCCCGATTGGCTCAGGGCGACTCACACATAGTTAAAACACAATAAAAACACAATAAAACACATGGCACAACAACATTAAAACAACAGCAGAATGCCAGGCATACCATTCATGGATAAAACCATATAGTAACGTACACTCGCTACATAAACAGTGGCCCATGACCATGAAGTGGAAACCCAGAGTTGTTCCTAACCAAATGCCTGTGTGAACAGGAAGATTTTACAAGCCTTTCGAAAGGCTAGTAAATTGGGCAGTGCACGGACAGTAGGAGGGAGAGCATTCCACAATACAGGAGCGATGGCGCTAAAGGCTCTCCTCCGTGTTGGGGTCAAGTGGAGGGCTGTATTGCTCGGCACCGCCAGGAGGTTCAAGGACTCAGATCTCAGTGGTCTTGAAGGGCTATATGGGGAGAGGCAGTCCTTTAGGCACACTGGCCCCAGACCGTTCAGGGCCTTAAAGGTTAAAACCAACACTTTGAAGGTGATCCGGTGCTCTATTGGAAGCCAGTGCAGTTTGTGCAGAACAGGCGTAATGTGGCAGCGAGATGGAAGGGCTGCCACCAGCCGAGCTGCAGCGTTCTGCACCAGCTTGAGCTTCCGGATCACCAGCTGTCGCCCCCTTGGGCCTTGGGACCTGATCTTCTTGGATAAACCACACAGCAGCTGAGGTACAACAAGCTTTATTGATTATTAAGTTGAGTAAATAGTTTGGAGGCAATCCTTATGGTGCCTCCGAATAGCAGCCAAAGTCAGGAAGTAGCAGGGAAGTGTGATCCGCAGCAACGGGATCACAAGCGGAGGAAAACAGGAACACAAGCCAGATGCAAAAGAAGTCTTTCGAGGAATCCCAGCCGATGCAAGAAGGCTGTGTTGGTTTAAGCAGAGTTCTTTAGGCAGCAATGTCTTTCAGGAGCATTCCCAGGATCTCGACAATGAACAGGAATAAGGCACAACGCTGGAACAAGTCAGCCCGGTTGGGCTGGCTGGCAATGGCTTGGCTGGGAGGCCCAATGAGGCCTCCTTCCCTTAGCGTCTCTTTCTGCGGCATTGGTACGAGATACTTCCATTGGGGATCTCTGGGCAGATATAGGGTTCCCTGGCTTTGATGTCAGTTCGTCGAACATCACAGCTGAATGATTGATTGTTGCCTATATGTTTATGTTACCTCAGTCTCACTGGAATTTGCAGCTCATTAGCGACTACCACCTGGGCACAGGGAGTCAAGCTTTCGGCTCCTTCTGGAGCGCCTTGCTATCAGGGAGGCTGGATGGTACGGCCTTGAGCTGCCTATGTTTTGTATTCATCCCTTGTTTCACACGGGAAAGGTCGGGAGGCCCAGAGCAAAGTTTAAGAGTAAAACAAGCTGGCTTGGACAGCTCCTCTCTGCCTTCTTGACTAAAGTCTTGCTCAAGCAAAAGTGATGCATGAGGCCCTTGAGATGTGACACCAACAGAGGAAGGCCCACCAAACCTTGATGTTTCCATTTCATATAAAGGACACCATTCTATTACACCATTGTATATAATAGGACTTGAGTTTGTATTAATGGGGGTCTGGAACCAATGCCCAGCGCATATCAAGAGCTGGTTGTACATATTAGGCATGAGAAAAAAGTTATGAAAATTGAAAGAAATCGGAAGGGATTCGTATGTATGGGACTTTCAAGTTTATACTCATCGCTGCCGCAATCCCGAAGTGGACTTTCTTTTTCGCACTCCCTGGGCCCAAATTTTTGTTAGATTAGTAAATATTTCGGAAGGCCCCCTATTATCCCCTCCAAAATAGCTTCCCAGACATTACTCACAGTCAGATGGGGCCTTTCCATGCTCGAGGCCTACTTTAACTGAAAGGCCTTTCCTCCAGGAAGTGAAAAAGGAGCCGGACCATAGAGAGATCCAGAGCGGGAGTCCTAGAGCGGCTGGAGGACTCAGGAAAAAAGCGGTTTAAACTGCAGGGAAAGGAGCCTAGATAGGAGGACAGGCGAGAAGGACACGAGGAAGGCTGAAACAATGGCAGAAGGGGTTGAAAACAGCCCGGAGAGGAGCAGGAAAAGTGCAGAATCAAGGAAAAGCCATAGAGTTCAAACCTCCTAGAGAGCTATGGGACACTGAATGGGGGAAAGCTGCAGTGATAAGAGCTCTGGAGAAGGTAGGCAACTATTTTATAATTAATAATAAATATAATAATATTTACTCCTTCTAATTTCCTGGAGGAAGGGCCCTGGGCATTTAATTCTAATAATAATAATAATAATATATTAATAATATTTACTCCTTCTAATTTCCTGGAAGGAGGGCCCTGGGCATTTAATTCTAATAATAATAATATATTAATAATATTTACTCCTTCTAATTTCCTGGAAGAAGGGCCCTGGGCATTTAATTCTAATAAATGCTCTGGAGAAGCAACCCTTGACCAGAGGTGGGCAACTATTTTATTTAATAATAATAATAATATATTAGTTCATGATATGTCCCTACAAAGAAACCCTGGCTTTTTATAATAATAATAATAATAATATATTAATGCATTATATCTCCCTGCAAGGAAACCAAGGGAAATGTTGCCCTTGATTTGCCTGTGCTTAAAACAGTGTCAGTCCTGTTTCCCTGCTTTGCCTACTTTAGAACTAATTAAGAATTTCGTTACTAATTACGTTACATTTTAGAACTTTTCGGAAATTTTTTTGTAAGTCTTTCTATTACTAATCCCCCCGCCCCCATTTGATTTTAGAATTGCGATTTTTGGGTTCTAAACCATGCCTGGTACATATGTATGAAATTAAACACATTGGAATCTATCAGGGACATCAGCACATTCAAACATTCCAGAAAAACCAAATTGGGCCACTGGATGAAATACTTACCTGGAACCGATCCCCCCCCCTTTAATTGTGTCTTAGTTTCTGCAAAATGCAGCTCACAGACTATATCAGAAGTTTGTCATGAGAAATGGATGATATAAAAATGAAGCATTATCAACACAGAGCTTTAGGGATATTCAGAATTGTAAAATTGACTTTTAAAGCCTAGTGTGGAGAGATGACTATCCATTAAAATTGTACAAAAAAGGCATTTTTCCAGGGCACATGTATAAAAGGCTCCTCTTGCTAGACCCCACGAGAGTAACTATCATAAGACAGAACAGAAATTTATTTTAAGCAGCTACATGGAAAATGTCATAAAGAGGGATTCTAATTTCACATTCTTTTTTCACTTATTGCTTTATATAGTTTCAGCCCTTCGGGGAGTGTGGCAAATCCACGCAATGTCTCAGAGTGCTTACATTTGCATTTGCAGCTCCAACAGAGCTGAGAGATGTTTAAAATACACATACACACATACTACACTATATAGCTACAAAATACATATCGAAGACTTCAGAAAATACATTATTCTTTCCAAGGTGAATTTTAACTAAGACCCCTTCTTAGTTAAAATCCATATTGAACTGAAACATATGGCAGTGTGGACTCAGATAACCCATTTCAAAACAAATATTGTGGTTTATCTGTGTTGATACTATGGGTTATATGGCTGTGTGGGAGGACCCTTTATCTCTAGGACCTGACTTCAGTGTAACCATTTCTCCTTATGTCCCAATGCATCTGTAGGTGAAAATAATCTAAGGAGAAGCAATCCAAGGGCCCTTCCACAGAGCCATATAACCCAGAATATCAAGGCAGATAATCCACAATATCTGTGTTAAACTGGGTCCACACTGCCATATAATCCAGTTCAATTTGGATTTTATATTGCTGTGTAGAAGGGTCCTAACGCTAAATTTATACACAAAGGCAGTATAACAGTATCAAATATATATATTCAATATTCAGGTGTGAGAGCACATCACATTGCACATCACAAGACCAAGTGCATATACAGCGTCTATAATTGACAAGATTGAACCCACATGACAGAATCAGTCCATCAACCTTCAAACACCGGAAAATCCAGTATAAATCATAAGATAAACAAGGTCACGAGGTGCATGCCTGCAAAAGGTCCCGGAGTGTTCTAAATAAAGTGTTCCAAATACACAAGTTCTCAGTCCTGATAGACAATATCCATGTGTCGATAGGACAAGAATTACTCCAAAGGTGTTGGTGTTAGCCAGGGGCCAACAGGCTGGCGATGCCAGAGGATTTCGGGCCGCATGATCTCCGTTTCGCTCCCGGACGGAGCTTTTTCAAGGCCTCTCATATCTATTCCGTGTGTCCATATCGAATGGAGAATGTTCAAAAGCCTAGCCTCGCTCAGGAAGCGGGATGACCACAAAGGTGAACATTCTCCATTCGATATGGGCACACGGAATAGATATGAGAGGCCTTGAAAAAGCTCCGTCCGGGAGCGAAACGGTGATGTGCAATGTGATGTTCTCTCACACCTGAATATTGAATATATATATTTGATACTGTTATACTGCCTTTGTGTATAAGTTTAGCGTTAACGCAACCCTTGCTCTGTGTTATACTAGAAGGGTCCTAAGCCACTTGTTATCTGGCTCCAGGTTTCATCACAAACTCTACACTGGCCTGCATCAGCAACAACAAAACTTTATTACGGACCATGACTAGCACAAAGTGGGGCACAAACATCATGGAAAGTGGAAATGCAGTTCCCTAGCGAAGCAGTTATAAAAAACAGATTAGAAAACAGTTTAAAACCACAATTGAAAAATGCAGGTTAATGTATGGAACCAGGGAGGGGAGACTGAAAGGAGGGGTCAAAGCACTTGGGGGGCACTAAAGGGGATGGGAGGGGCACATTACAAGTCTAGTAGCATTTCAGCTGTAACAGATTGCTCTAACTATATTCCTGACAGGATACAGTCTTGTGGGGTCGGTCATCATTCGTCTAATTTTAAGTGCTGCAGCACAAAACTTAGCAACACTGCAAGTTATTGTAGTGCTGGAGTTCAAAAGCAGCAGAGTGGAGTAATATTTTTTGGTCAGTGGGGACTCATATAATCTAGTTTAAAGCAGAAAACCTGGGATCAGATCCTTGGATACAAGGCCTGTCTGGAAGGGCCCCTAGTGTCAGATATGGATCCCCGAGGCCTTGGCGAGGCCAGCGGGACTCGCAATCTGACGTAGACATAACAAAGCCTGACTGAGCAGTGGTGGATGATGCAAGCCTGGGGAGGATTGCTAGCTCATGGGATGATGTAATTTCCTGGGGTTCTGCTGAGTCAGAAGGATATGATGCAACTCTCCTGGACATTGCTGGTGAAGGGAGGGGAGGGGTGTTTGTATATAAGTGTGGTGTGGGTGAAGGGAAGGTGCTTTGACTTTAAAAGTGCTGATCCTTTAATAAACCTTGTTGGATCGACCCGAGGACTCTGCGTGATTCTTCAAGATATTGAAGTGGCCTCACAGAAGTCAAAGCCCTTTCAACTTTCCCGAGTCCGGAGAAGTTGGTGATGGAGGAGGAGGATTTCGGGAAGATGGAACCTCTACCCAGAGGAAACCCGAAGGATGACTGAGTGGACGATGTTAGACCAGGTCGGGTTTCCAGATGAGTCCAGAGAAGCGGCGTCATGGTATGCGTCGGCTCAGGTGGACACCCGAGCCCTTCGTGAAGAGTCCAGAGAAGCGGCGTCATGGTATGCGTCAGCTCAAGGTGGGCTTTCGAGGGGCTGGAGAAGAATCCAGAGAAGCGGCAGCTTGGAGCGAGGCCGTTCAGGTGAATCTTCAAGGAGCCAGAGGAGGGGGCAGAGAAGTGGCGGCATGGGGCGCGTCGGCTCAGGTGGCCCCTCAAGCGGCTCAGGGAAGAGAGCTTCCCAAGATGACGAGGCCGTCTTCCAGAATGTTCCGGTGGTAGTGAGACTACGGAGCCAGCCTCTCCGACGGAATTGGAGGTATTACAGTGCCGGATGGAGGCTATGGAGACCACTTTCCGTCGCATGTCCTGTGAGATGAGCAAGCGGGAGCAGATGTTGGATTCCATGTGGAACGGTCCAGAAGGAGGTGACTTCACTTATTATTCCTGGATGGGTGGAGCAGAGCCGGAGGCGGGAGTGCGTGACGATAGATGTCCCGGTGTACCTGGAGGAGTTGGCCTGGACTGGTTGAGACGGCCTGTGGCGACTAGATGGTCGCAGGAATATGGTGACAAGCCGAGGAGAGAGCCCCTAAGAGCCGGGTTCGAGGGAGAGGCTTTTAAAGTTGCCTTTTTCGTGGCCACTGTGGGAGATCATATGGAGGACTATGGCCATTTGTACCCCAGTGAGGCAAGCCATGTTCGGGCAGTGGGGGCTGCTTTTAAAGGCCGGGCTGCAGAGTGGTATGTTCAGTGCCATGATCATCAAAACCCGTGTTTGAGAACAGTGCAAGGGTTTCTGCGAGCAGTGAGGAATCGCTTCAGAGATCCATTGGAACGGGTGAAAGCCAAAGAAGCGCTCCGGTGTTTGGCCCAAGAGTCCCGTTCTGTAACAGAATACTCTGAAGAATTTATGAGCTTGGCTGGAAAGGTTGCTGAATGGTCCCAAGCTACTTTGTTGGAGCTTTATAAAGATGGCCTCCGGAGGGAGATCCTGGAGTGGTGCTTGCACCGAGATGATCCTGGTGACATTGATGGCTGGATCCAGCTGGCAGGAAGTGTCGAGGGAATTCTCACCCAGGTGCAGCGGAGGAAGAGCCAGTCGGGGAGGTTTCGGGGAGAGCCCAGGCGTGGAGGAGAGGAAGGGAGATCCCGAGGAGAGCCCAGGCGTGGTGCGGTTGATGGAAAGTCCGGTGCGGGGCCAAGGAGGTCTGCAGTTGGAAAAGGCCCCTGTTTCATTTGTGCGAGGCCGGGTCATTTGGCGGCCCAGTGTTGGCAGAAGAAGTTGCCAGACTCCAAGCGTTCCACTGTTGCTGGTGGGGCATTGGGGGAAAAAGTCGAGCAGCCAGGTGTTGGGGTGAGTTCGGGCCCCAAAACCACCCAATGCTCTTTAGAACTCTGTCGAAAAGGAAACTATGAAGGACATCGAGCATTGATAGACTGTGGTTGCTCAGAAAATATTATGTCCCCTAATCTTGTTAAGACTTTAGAGTGTGACGTTAAGTCTTTACCAGCTCCAGTGCACTTTGCACAGTTAGATGAGACTTATGTGGAAGGGGGGCCATTTCCGCTGAGTACGAAAGGGTTGAAAAGCCGGGTTGGCCCTTGGAATGGGGTTATTGATTTTGTAGTAGCCCCTGTAAGTGAACATAAAATTGTACTAGGTATGCCTTGGTTGGAACAGGCGAACCCTAACATTGACTGGAAGTCGGGGACTGTTTCATGTAACCCAGTGGTCATGGAGGAGGAAATAGAGGTATCACAAGTGGGAATTCCAGTTGAATACAGGGATTACGCTGATGTATTCAATCCAACATTGGCAAGGTGTCTTCCGCCATTAAGGAACGCGGAATGTCGGGTAGAAATCAAAGAAGGGGCTGTATTACCTAAGCCTAAGATTTATCCGATGTCCATGTGGGAAAAGGCTGCATTAAGGGAACAGATTGATGAGTATTTGAAGAAGGGGTTCATTGAAAGATCTGAGTCCCCAATCGCAGCGCCGGTACTCTTTCGAGAAAAGAAAGATGGGAATTTGAGGCTGTGTATTGATTACCGAGGTTTAAATGCTGTGAGCACCACGAACTGTTACCCTTTACCCCTGATTAAAGATCTGATGGGTCAGTTGGGAGGGGGAAGGTATTTTACTAAATTAGACCTGATTGATGCCTTCCATATGGTGAGGGTGAAATCTAGCGATAAATGGAAAACCGCTTTTTCCTGCCCTCTCGGATTATATAAATGGACCGTGATGCCATTCGGTTTAGCGGGCGCCCCCGGTATATTTATGCAATTAATAAATGAGGTATTGCATCCTTTATTGTATAAGGGGGTATACGTGTATTTGGATGATATTGTGGTTATGACCCAAACAAAGGTGGAGCATGTTAAGCTAGTACGCACAGTGCTAGAGCGGTTAAGACAAGCCAAACTGTATGTGAAGCTCAGTAAATGTGAGTTTGGGAAGCCGCAAATAGATTTTTTGGGGTATCGTATTAGTAGGGAGGGGGTATCAATGGATCCCACTAAGGTGAAAGATGTGTTGGAATGGGAACCTCCACAAACTAGGAGACAGATGCAAGCCTTCCTTGGTTTAGCGAATTTCTATAGGACATTTATTCTGAGTTTTGCAACCCTTACCCTTCCACTCACGGAATTGTTAAAGACCAAAGGGAAAGGGGAAACAAAGAAGGTGAAATCCCCAGAGGCAAAATTGGCTTGGACCCAGGATTGTCAAATGGCTTTTGAAGGGTTAAAATGGGCCTTCACTAGTGAGCCGTTGTTGTCGCATCCGGATCTGGAAAGGTCTTTTGTGGTGCAATGTGACGCTTCCGCTTGGGCTTATGGAGGGGCGTTATTGCAGAAAGACGAGAAGGGGGAATTGAGGCCATGTGCTTTCTTTTCAAAGAAATTTGGAGAACAGGAGAAAAAGTGGCCGGTCTGGGAAAAAGAGGCATTTGCTGTGCGTTGTGCATTACAGACGTGGCGTCATTTTTTGGAAGGGGCAGTGCATCCTTTCGAAGTGTTAAGTGATCATCAGAACTTACAGTATTTGAAAGCCCCGCAAAAGTTATCTCCGAAGTTGGTTAGATGGGCACAGTATTTTGCTAGGTTCGATTTTACCCTCAAGCAAATAAAGGGGAAGGAGAATGTAGTGGCTGATGCGCTTTCTCGCTACCCATCGATGGCTCCGAATCCAGTCCCCAGTTTGGGGGATGTTTTTTCTAAGAAGCAATGGGGATTGGAGGTGCAAACCCGAGCCCAGACGAGACTCTTGGAAAGGGAAGAGAAGGTGAAAGTTGAGGGTTGGCAGGAAGAAATGCAGAGGTATTATCAGGAGGATGAGTGGTTGGCTAACCATAAAGAGGAGTGTAAGTTGTAGGAGGGATTGTGGTTTGCTCGATCCAGGTTGTATGTTCCGAAAGGGATGCGGAGTAAGGTATTAGAACGAGGTCACGATCATAAGACGGCAGGACATTGGGGGGTGACTAAGACGACGTTGGGGTTGCGAGGGCGTTATTGGTGGCCAGGATGGCGAACTGATGTGCGGAGGTATGTGCAAGGATGTGAGGCGTGTGCTAGGGGGAAGGCTCCCACAGCAAAGCCTCAGGGATTAATACAAGTGGTGGCAACTCCGACCCGGCCTTGGACGCATGTGAGTACTGATTTTGTGGGTGAGCTGCCGGTGAGTCGAGGTTATCGATACATATGGACGGTGTTGAATTTTTTTTTCTAAGCAGGCACATTTTATTCCATTGGTTAGGTTGCCCTCAGCGGAGAAATTAGCGAAGCTATATGTACAGCACATCTATAGATTGCATGGATGTCCTGAGCAGGTGATTAGTGACAGGGGGGTGCAGTTTACCGCTCGGTTTTGGGAGACGTTTCTAGAGACGCTAGGGGCTGAACGGGGTCTTACGTCTGCATATCATCCTATGTGTAATGGCAGAGTGGTACGCACACAGAAATCGTTAGGGAGTTATCTGTGTATTTACACGAATAGACAGCAGAATGATTGGGCTGATTTGTTGCCTTATGCGGAAATGGCTTATAATGGTTCTGTCCACTCCTCGACTGGGCGGACGCCGTTTTCCATTATTTATGGGCAAGAGGTGATGCCATTACCTCAGCTTCCTAGATTGCAGAGAGATGAATGTATGGAGGAGTGGGGGTTGAAAGCCCGGGAGGAGTGGAAAGCGGTGACTGAAGCCCTGAAGAAAGCTCAGCGTTCATACAAATTGTTTGGGGATAGGCAGAGACAGGAGGGGGAGGTTTACCAAGAAGGTGACTTGGTTTGGCTGTCTACACAGAATGTAAAGCCGGGCCTTCCCTCTCGGAAATTGGGACCGAAATATTTGGGGCCATTCAGGATTGATAGGGCTGTAAATAAGGTTACTTACGAGCTTATTCTGCCGAAAGCGATGGGCAAGGTCCACCCTACTTTCCATTGTAGCCTCTTGAAGAGGTATGTGAGCCCTGTAGAACCGAAAGACTGAATGCCATTTTGTCTCCACAGGGGGAGGATGAGGTGATTCTGTCAGATATGGATCCCCGCGGCCTTGGCGAGGCCAGCGGGACTCGCAATCTGATGTAGACATAACAAAGCCTGACTGAGCAGTGGTGGATGATGCAAGCCTGGGGAGGATTGCTAGCTCATGGGATGATGTAATCTCCTGCGGTTCTGCTGAGTCAGAAGGATATGATGCAACTCTCCTGGACATTGCTGGTGAAGGGAGGGGAGGGGTGTTTGTATATAAGTGTGGTGTGGGTGAAGTGAAGGTGCTTTGACTTTAAAAGTGCTGATCCTTTAATAAACCTTGTTGGATCGGCCCGAGGACTCTGCATGATTCTTCAACATATTGAAGTGGCCTCACACCCTAGTTTGTCAGCTTTTACTGATTCCACCATCTTTCCATATCAGTTTGTGATAGATAGATATATTACATACAGAAATTTATCTGTACATATTTATAGATACTTACTCAAAGTCACTGAATCGGCTTCCATGGGCAAGCAAGGATTCAGACTTTGTTTTCCCAGAGTCCTAGTTCAACACTCAAACTACTATCTCATACTAATGCTCTGTAATGGGTGTAATTCTTTCCCCAATACATGTACGTTTGTTGGTATATTGATTCAGAAAACTAAGTTACAAAATCTGAATTGTGACTATATCAAAGGAGAACTGCATTGTGGTCTACGTAGTGTCTCAGGGAGTGCAAATTTCTCCCAGGGTACAATTTTGGAATTGGAGTGGTTAACGAAGTCACCTTTGATGCTGTCTCAAATTCTGTTGTGTGTCAAAGAACCCGCTGTTGTATCTTATCTGAGTCATCATCTCTGAATTCACATGCATGTAGCATTAAACTAGAGCAGCGGCACACTTTTTACATTTACAAAATCCTGGGGCACACCACCAAGCAAAATGACACAAAATGACAAGCTAACACAGTAATACATATAGTTAATATGTTTTTAAATGTGTTTATACACTCAGTGTTAAACCTGGGCCTGTTTCGATGAACACAACATAGAAATCCTGACAAGAATGGTAGAAGGACACAAACTTCCCACACAGAACTCCCATAACCAAGAGAAAATGTTATAAGAGTTTGGTAAGCATTGACCTTGAGTTTTGGAGTTGTAGTTCACCTATATCCAGAGAGCACTGTGGACTGAAACAATGTTGGATCAGGACCAAACTTGGCATGAATACTTAATATGCCCAAATGTGAACACAGATGGAGTTTGGGGAAAAATAGACCTTGACATTTGGGAGGAAGGCTGAGGAAGGCTGACGAGGGAGTCCCTCATGGAATCCTGCCTGCCTTTCCTTCCTCTGAGGGCCCTCCTGCCAGGCCCTGACCCTTTCCCCCCTGTGAAAGAAGGCCCCTTCTCCCCTTTGGGGCCCTTCTTCCCCGATGGGCTTCGGGGCGAGGGGAAGGGCGCCCCGGGGCCTCACCTGGGATGCAGCAGGGCCGAGCTAGGGTGCCTCTGGAAGCAGCTGGCTCCTTCGCTTCCTTCACCGCTGCAGGAGGAAGGTGAATGCGCCTGCCACCCCCGGGACCTAGTGCGCATGTGATCAGACAAGCACACTTCCACTTCCCGGCCCTTCCTCCTCCTCCTCCCCCAAGCAGCAGAAGCAGGAGTTCGGCAGGAGGGGGAAGAAAGGGGGGGGAGAGGTTTTCCCGCAGCACACCAGGCGATCGCTCACGGCACACTAGTGTGCCGCAGAATAGTGGTTGGGAAACACTGGACTAGAGAACATGGAAACAGTCTTCTTTAGACTACACCTCTTAGATACCCTGGTGAATTCTGGGAGTTGTAGTCAAGCCATACTAATTTTACCAAGTATACAGTGATAGAAATGGATCACTCTCCTAGGTCACAATGCTTAAATGTCACAAGGTGCTCCTCATCATCAGTACAGTTTCCTATATATTTTGAGAAAAAAATGCACATTTCTCCTCAAGCACAAATATGAAAACACTTTCAGTAATTAAGGTTCAGTCATTTCCAGCCTGACTGTACAGAAATGAAAATCAGTGGGGAGCTGACCTCTTTGTTATCTTCACTTTTGTTCCTTAGTCCGTGGCAATGTGCTGTACATTTCCGACATCATTCCAAAAAGGCTTCATAAACTTGTTGCAAAGGTGGACAGATGAATGGGTGAAATGATCGTCTTCCAATCTACAGCTGTCCACATGAAGATTTACTGCTGGTTCCTTAGGGGGTCTGACAGGCTGTTATTTTCAGCCACGTACCAAATATAAAAGTACAACATGTCAACGTGACGGTGATATGGAGCATGATTTTTAAAAGACTGACAGACTCAAGAAGAGGATCACAGAAACCTGAATCATTTATCTTCTCAAGAATTGGCTATCTTCAGTACTCAGGCATCATGAATCAGATAAGAGCAGAGAAGTCTCGGAGTCAAAGAGGAATTGAATTCTACACAAAAAAAGCCAGCACGGCGCCAAAGGAAAATGGCCAAGGGTGTCAAGATGAGCCAACCAGTTATAGGTACTGTACAAGGGGTTGAAGAGAAGGACAGGACAAAAAGAAACCCAGGAAGGGGCACGGCAAACCAAGGTAAAAGCATTTCGGAAAGCTAGAAGCACAAACAGATGATCCAACTGCTCTCTTTTCTTAGTATTGCAGGAAAGGCAGCCTGTGGAAAGGAATGATAACAAAAATGACATATTAGCAAAGAGCTGCACAAACCAATTTCCCCCTTGGAAAAAGGATTATAGGAATTGTTCTGCTCCTCAAAGTCCCTAATACCACAATTGCTCAATATTGCCATAAAATACAGCTGTTTTGCTCCTCTAAACCAGTGTTTTTCAACCTTTTTTGAGCCGCGGCACATTTTTTACATTTACAAAATCCTGGGGCACACCACCAACCAAAATGACACAAAATGACACTCTAACACAGTAATACATAGAGTTAATATGTTTTTAAATGTATTTATACACTCACTGTGAAACCTGGACCTGTTTCGATGAACACAACATAGATATCCTGGCAGGAATGGCAGAAAGACACAAACTTCCCACACAGAACTCCCATAACCAAGAGAAAACACTATAAGAGTTTGGTGGGCATTGACCTTGAGTTTTGGAGTTGTAGTTCACCTATATCCAGAGAGCACTGTGGACTCAAACAATGTTGGATCAAGACCTAACTTGGTATGAATACTCAATATGCCGAAATGTGAACACAGATGGAGTTTGGGAAAATAGACCTTGACATTTGGGAGTTACAGTTTCTGGGATTTATAGTTAACACACAATCAAAGAGCATCCTGAACTCTTGCAACAATGGATTTGAACCAAACTTGGCATATTGAACTCTCATTAACAACAGAAAGTACTGAAAGAGTTTGCTTGGGAATTGACCTTGAGTTTGGAAGTTGTAGTTCACCTATATCCAGAGAGCACTGTGGAGGGGGAAGAATGGAGGTTCCAATTTCCCACAGCACACCTGTTGATCGCTCACGGCACACTTGTGTCACGGCACACTGGTTGAGAAACACTGCTCTAAACTACACACATATCTGAAAAGGTTGTTAGAAACCTCCAAATTCACCAATAGTGAGACATAATCCAAACCATAAGTAATGTTGTTAGTTACCTAATTTAAGCCAATATTAGGGCAGCTTTCCAGAGGTCCTTCAGGTCTCTGAGGCAGTGAGGTCTGAAATTGGAGAAGCAATCCACTACATTTTGCATTCATTTTGAGCCATTTGAGGGCAAGATTTGAGGTGAAAAACTTCTGAGAACAAATACGTATTTAATTTTAGAGGGATTGGGAATGATAGCACCCGGAAAAACTGCTGCTCTCACCTCCTTTACAGTTGCCCACCTCTGGTTTTGAACAAAAATTCGTACTCCTGATTTAAATTTTAGAGAAATTTTAAGCAGCCACATTCCTCTCTAGTCGGAAGGGTCAAATTCTGGAAGTAGATATACCATTGCATTTTAGTTTAAAATTCTTATAATCAGTAACTAAGTCTTTATTTATTTACTTATTAGGAGCATTTCTATTCTGTCCTTCTCGCTTCCGAAGAGGGACTCAGGACGGCTCCCAACAGGCACCATTTGACGCCAAACAATAAAACAAGCATAATATAGGATTAACCTACATTAAAAACAATTCTCTCTCTTGGCTTTTCTTCGCGAACTAAGATTCAGGAAGGACTCATCCCACGTTTTCTACAAGCACGTTGATGACTAAAAACGCCAATCCGAGATAGGCAAGTCCGGTTGCAGAAAGCACAGCAGAAAGTCTCCTTGGGTGATGTTGTTTCCAAGTTGCAGTTCTTTCTGCGTTGTTGTTTCTCTTCGAGACTCGTTCGGTGTGTCTTCTCGAAAGAGGCCGCAGCATTGTGGATAGTGCATCTCCGTGCCTCCCGATGTGAGGCCAGGGTGGACCATTGTTGGTGATCAATCTGGCCGAGCCTGAGATGTTGTTTCAGGGAGTCCTTATATCTCTTTTTGGGGGCGCCTCTCTTGTGCTGACCCATGGTGAGTTCACCATAGAGTAGTATCTTTGGGAAGTGGTGGTCCTCCATCCTAGAGACATGCCCTGCCCATCGCTATGTATTCAATAGCATGGCCTCAATGCTGGTGATCCCTGCTTGCTCAAGGACAGCAACATTCGTCACATAGTCTAGTGTATATTTAGGATTGTGCGAAGACAGCGCTCGAGGAGTTGTAGGTGTTGGCGATAGGTGACCCATATAGGAGAATAGACAATACAATAACTTTGTACACACTGATTTTTTTTGCTTTGCCTCAGGTGTTTGTTACTCCAGACTCTTTTGTGAAGCCTTCTGAAAGCACTATATGCCTTTGCTGATCTGTGAGCTATCTCTTTATCAATCTTGGCGTCTGAAGAGATGATGCTTCCCAGGTAGGTGAACTGCTGTACGGACTTAAGCACAGATTTGCCTATGCTGACGTGGGGATGATGGTGTTCTTCCTGTGGTGCGGGCTGGTAGAGAACTTCCATTTTCTTCAGGCTGACTTCCAGCCCAAACAGCTCTGTAGCTGTTGCAAAGCAGGATGTTAGCCGCTGCAGAGCTTCTTCTGTATGGGTGACAAGGGCAGCATCGTCAGCAAAAAGCAGCTCATGGACTAGATAGTTTAGTGCAGGGGTCAGGAACTCATGGCTCGGGAGCCAGATGTGGCTCTTTTCATGATTGTATCTGGCTCTCCAGAGCAGCCCGGGCCTCGGTTTCTCAGCATGCAGGAGAGAGGAGTGGCTGCTTCTGCGCTACCATCGCCGCCTCATCCCCCGCTGCTCTCGGGGCCTTCCTTTCTTTCTCCCCTTCACCCTTTCCTTCTCTCCTTCCTTTTCCCTCCCCCCTCTCCCTTCTTTCCTCCATTCTCCTCTTCCTTCCTTCCTTCCTCCCCTTCACTCTTTCCTTCTCTCCTTCCTTTTCCCTCCCTCTCTCCTTCCTTCTTTCCTCCATTCTCTTCCTTCCTTCCTCTTCCTCCCTTTCTTTCTCCCCTTCACCCTTTCCTTCTCTCCTTCCTTTTCCCTCCCTCTCTCCCCTTCCTTCTTTCCTCCATTCTCCCTCTTTCTTCCTTCCTTCCTCTTCCTTCCTTTTTTTCTCCCCTTCACCCTTTCCTTCTCTCCTTCCTTTTCCCTCCCTCTCTCCCCTTCCTTCTTTCCTCCATTCTCCCTCCCTCCCTCTTCCTCCCTCCCTTCCTTCCTTCCTTCTTTCTTTCCTTCCTCTTCTATTCTTTTCCCCCAAGTCTTCCTTTCCTTCTCCTTCCTTTCTTTTCACTTCCCTCTCCCCCCTTCTTTCTTTTCTTCTTTTCCCTTCATTATTTTACCTTTTCCTCACTCCCTTTCCTTTATTTTCCCCACCCTTTCCTCCCTTCCCATTTTCTTCTTTCTTTCCCCCTTCTTGTCTCTCTCCTGCTCTTTTCCCTTCCTTTTCCATAGTTCATTCTTCTTTTCTTTCTTCCTCTCCCCCTCCCTCCTTTATTTCCTCTGTCTTTCTTTCTTTCCCCCTTCCTTCCATCTTCTCTTCCTTCCCAGAGTCCTGAGCATGCCTTTTGCAGAGCCAGGTCAGAAGTGTCCCGTCATTCTTCCGGGGGAATCCTTTTCTCATAGTATATATGTATATACTCACATTTAGTTGAATTCAGTCTTAAAATATATTATATATATCACTGAAATACATTTCTAAATATTTTGCTTTCATGGTTCTCTGAGTCAAAAAGGTTCTTGACCCCTGATTTAGAGTCTTAATGCGAGCCCTCAGACGGCTTACGTTGACCTCCCTGTTTCCAGGCTTCAGGTGGGATTCCATCGATCCCGGCTGCCTTGCCATTTTTCATATGCTGTATGGCCTCGAGGGTCTCTTCGAGAGAGGGAACTGTGTCCAGTTCATTTTTCATTGGTTGTTGTATCATGTGTTGGATAGCAGAACCTTGGACTACTCGGTTGGCATTGAAGAGACTCTGAAATTGTGCAGCCCATCGGTTCATGATGGAGGCTTTATCAGTAATTAGTTCTTGACCATCTGTACTGTATAAGGGGCTTTGGACCTGATAAGTAGGTCCAAACACTGCTTTGTGATCACCCAGATCTGCACAATATTGTGTATTTTCTGCTAAATTGATCCACCACTTGTTCTGAATGTCTTGGAGTTTTTGTTGGAGTTTACTACATGCGAGACGGAAGGACCGAGAATAGGGCCTCTCCAGACGATCTTAAGGTCCTTGGGGATTCATAGAGGGAGATACGTTCAAACAGGTAAGCTGGGCCGGAACCATTTAATAACAGACATTTTGACTCATTGGATTGGTTTGATGCCCAAACTGCCAAATTCACTAGCAGGCCGGAATTCATTGTTCTAATAATGTAGATTTGTACAATCACAGTAATTGATGTCTGTTTTGTGAAGTAATCCCAGAGGGCTCCTGGAACAGTTTTTCTAAAAAATAATTATTTAAAATAATTATCAATATTAAAAATATATGAAATATGAGAACATAAGCACTGGGATAGAAGTTAAAACCACATATCACCAAATACCACTAAAACAAAGCACATAGTAACAACAGCTTGAAATATATGTTTGATGTAGCAGAATATGACCTCAATCTAAGTCTTGTGACCTGATTGGATATGGGTTGAGTTTGGGATATTTACTTTTAGGATTACAATGCCTAGATCATAGTGTTCTATAGGATTTTTTTTGCACAAAAAGAAATAAAAGAGAGATTAAACAATTTTCTGCATAAAATATGTGTGCCCCCCCCCCACACACACACAATCCTCCACTGCTACTCCTACATCTTTCTCCTCTGAAAAATCTTCCAGAATACTTTCAAATACTCAGACATGGGGTGTCAAAGTTTTATTCTGATTATGACAGTTTCTTTTCACATAGAAATTCACCTATATTTTCTACCAAACACATTTTAGGCTGCATGCATTTATATATCTTTTTGTTTCATTGACTATGCATGTTTGCATACATTTGTCAAATATATCACTTTTGGCTCTGTGCATTTGCTTGTTTCTAATAATAACAAAATTAGATGCACATTTTTGCTTCTGATATCAGGAGACTGAAATCTTTTGTGAAAAGATTCGTAGACTATGAACTGGATAAATGTATTTGAAAAAAATCTTAGTTAATGCAAATTTCTTTCCCATCCCTAACTGAGATCAGAGAGTCAGAATTTCATGGAGAAATTCAGCCAGGAGTAGTAAGGAATGTGTAGTAAACTATGTATAGAAACGTTTCCTGAGAAATGTGACTCATCAAGAGTTGAAGGAAGGATGAAGGGATCACAAGGGAAGATAAACTATGATTATGTCTGCCTTGTGGGAAGGAACATCCCTGCTTGCCAACATGAGGAAACCAGAGCAATGAAGCCTTCAAGGAAAATCCTTGGCTAACAACTTTATCTTGTTTCTCAGTCTTGATATAATCCAGACTATCAAAACAGATAATCCACATTACCCAATTTGAACTGAGTCTACACTGTCATGTAATCCACTTCAAAGAAAAAAAATTGGATTTTACTTGGCAATGTAGATTCAGCGTCAGGTGCCAAAAGGCACATATTAAAAAGATCCTACTCTGCAGTAAACATCTTCTTTATAGCCTAGAGCAGTGATTCCCAAACCTAGCTCCTTTAAATGTTTTGGACTTCATCTCTCAGATTTCCTGACTGTTGTCTATGCTGTCTGAGACTTTTGGGCACTGAAATCTAATACCATTGCAGGACCCAAGCTTGAGAACCAGTGCCGAAATGTATGGAGCATAGATTGTAGAGTTGGAAGAGACCACAAGGACCATCCAACCCAACCCTTGCCATGCATCTATGCACTTGCAGAAGGCTCAACAGAGTAGTGGGAGAACACCAGTCGTTTAATTATTACAGAATACATCTTTGCACTTTCTAGAAGAACTATAGGTTGTCATTCTTACTTCAAAATCTATCCCCCACCTTTATCTTTTCCTAATCCACATTACGTTTCCTCCAGTTTTTAATTTACTGTGGATAGTAATATCTTCCTTCCCTGATGAAGCTCTTATCCCTCTCCAATGACAGATTATCGCCTTTATATTTAACTCTAGCAATCTACCTTCTCTGGACAGCTCCTGAAGGCCAAGAAGCTGGACCAGAATAGTCTGAGGAAATTGACCTGACCTGGCCAGTTCATTGTTAGAGGGGGAAAGCCTCCATAACCTAGGACAGGTGTTCTCAATTTTTTTTTCAGTCGTAGAACCATTTTTGAAGCAAAAGTTCCTCATGGAGCCCCAAGAAATTGTAGCAACCCAGTTCTCTTTTGTGCCTGGGGGGCAGGGGGCAGCACCGGGGCTCCCACTTGCATTAGAACCAGCCGCAGCTGAGGAAGAAATGGAGGAAGGGGTTAATGAGCTAGCTGGACCTTCCTCTCCCACAGAGAGCTTGGCCTGGGATGAAGGATGGCCGGATGGCTATGAGAACTGGGAAGGTCAGGCTGATCCTGAAAGTGCTGATAGCGATGATTGTTATGAGAAACCGGGTGGGTACGGATCACAGGAGAGAATTTGGGAAAACATGGGCGATGAGGCCATGGAAGCAGAAGGGGAGTTAGGCTCTCATGAAGATAGCGAGCCAGGTGCAGGTCTCGCTGTGAGGCAAGGTCGGAGCTTTGATAGGAGACGGAGCAACGACTCCAGCAGGAGGGATTGGCACCACAGCCTAGAGCGCCAGAGAAGCGCGAGATCACGTAGCACAGACTACCGCCGAAGCTAGAGGCGTCGGGGTCTCACGCCGTGAGGTTTAAGTATAGGATCCGTGGGAACGGATCCTCAGTAGCTCGGCCACTTCTAACCTAAGGAGGTGTAGCGAGCAAAGGTCCACGAAGCCAAGTTGCGGCTCGTGCCTGGCCAAGAAGTTTCTTGGGGCCTTGATTGAACTTTGCCTTGTTCCTTGTTCCACTTGGATTTGTGGAGCTTTGCCAAGCCTTTTGCCAAGACCTTTGCCTTTGGATTTTGCTACGGACTCTTTACTTTTGGACAGAATTTTCAATATCCCATGGACAATTTGCCTTATCATATGTTCTTTATTCTTCAATAAATAGTTAGCTGATTACCGTCTCTGTGTGTGTGATTAAGGGGCCGGCCGAGTCCTTGCATCGTGACAGAAATGTTATATATTATATTATATATTATATTAAATGTATATATATCAGGCATGGACCAGAGATGAGGCAGATGGATGGAGAATGTTTGTGTGAACTAATTCACACAGTGCAAAAAAGAAGAAGGAAGGAAGGAACAATTAAATACTTAAAATGAAGAACAATTCTAACCAACATAAACTTAAACAGTATTTCAGTGGAAGGCTCCCAGGGCCATCCATTCCAAACTCCTTCTGCCAGCCAGGAAAAGTACAATCAAAGCACCACCAAAAACAATCATCCTGCCTTTGTAGTATTAGTAGTATTTACTTACTTACTTACCTACCTACTTACTTACTGTATTTATAGTATATACTACCTTTCTCACCCCTGGGGGGACTCAAGGTGGTTTACCACATAGTAATGGCAAAATTCAATGCCAACATACGTGTAAAAAACCATAATAACTAAACAGTATCATATAACTATGAATTAAATCATTAAAACAATTAAACATAAGATATAAATAACATTTAAACATTAAGACAAATCATCAAAACATTCTAGTATAAATATTAAAATCACATGATCCAAATTGTAAACCGTAGCCATTTCAATAGTTGTTACACATATTCCCTGATTATTCTTTGCACTGCATTACTTTACCGGCCAAAGGCCTGGTCCTACAACCATGGGAGGGAAATTGGGTTTTGGAAGCAAAGAAAGTGGAGGAAGGGGGCCTGGGCAGCAAAAAAAAGGTCTGGGTAACAAGAGAGGCAGGGGATAAAGGGTCTGTGCCCCAAGAGGGCACTGCTGTTGCTGCTGTTTCCGGCAGCTCAAAACTTTAATTTCCCTGCCTTTCTCATGAGGAGGAAAGAAGGGGTAGTGGGAAGCAACATGGCGCTGCAAAGCCCTTCACTATCACCCATAGAGCCCCAAACTGGGCTCTTCGTAGAACAGTTTGAGAACCCTTGACCTAGGAACAGTGGACGTTTGCATACAACTTGATGCCTCTTCAGTGGATAAAGGGATAAGGATAAACCAGGACTTTTTAGCTAGCAGGTAGGGCTGTTTGATCAAAAAAAAGTTCCAAACCCATTTTGGATGTAGTCATAGATTGCGTTTCGGATTATTTAGACTTCCGAAAAAATTCCAATAAATTTCGGAATTGATTCGGAAGTATTTCCAAAATTTGGAAGTCTTTGGAAGTCTTCAAAAATGGCATCCACTTTCAAAAATGGGCAAAAAAAAAATCAGAAGGGAGAGTCAGCTGTTAGCCATCAGCCAATGAGCAATCAGCAAGAAAATTCAGAAATGACATCTGAAATTCGGAATTCGGAATTTTGAAATACGGATTTCGGAATTCCTGTTGGGAGGGCTGCTCTCTAAATTGCTTAAAAAATCGGAGGTATCCAAAAAAACTTCCGAAATTCGGGCATATCCGAAATTGTATATCAGCCCTACTAGCAGGAATGATCACATCATTTGCCACCTCTACTCCAAAGAAACCCCAAAGGTATCCCATCTGAGCTTGGCGGATGAAAAATAAAACTTCACAGCAACAGTGAGAAACTCCTCTTACTATACAAATTTCATGTCTCACAGAACCAGCTGCTCATGATTGACATCTCACCTTGTCTTTAGACCATTAGGCAATGGGCAGCTAGCTGCTGAACCTATTTTGGCAGTTCTCTCTCTTCTCTGGCCTTCCTTAAGGATGGGCTTGCTTACTATTATTATTTATTTCCAGCATTTTACCCCGCTCTTCTCAACCCCCGAGGGGGGACTCAGAGTGGCTTACAAAAATGCACAATGCGATGCCCACACAGTAAAATACAATATAAAACTCCAGAAATATTCAACATTAAAATACATTAAAATACAATTACACTAAACATCATACACATTCAATTAAATTAAAAACAGTGTTCCGTCCATAAAAGCATTGAGCCCTATTCATCAACTTTCCATTAAAATCCAATCTAAAATGCTGCCTTGTGCTAGTGTGCAAACGCCTGTTCCCATAGCCAAGATTTCACTGTTTTTCTGAATGCCAGGAGGGATGGACTTGATCGTATGTCACTGGGAAGCGCGTTCCACAGATGGGGAGCCACCATCGAGAAGGCCCTATCTCTCGTCCCTACCAACCGCATTTGAGAAGTAGGCGGGAGTGAGAGCAGGGACTCCCCGGTCGATCTTAAATTACGAGGTGGGACGTAGCGGCTGATGCGTTCAGACAAGTAAGCTGGGCCAGAACCGTATAGAGCTTTAAAGGTCAAAACCAGCACTTTGAATTGAGCTCGGAAGTGGACAGGCAGCTAGTGGAGCTGACACAACAGGGGGGTGGTATGCTCCCTGTATGTAGCTCCCGTTAGTAATCTGGCTGCCGCCTGTTGGTAGGGTTCCCATATGCCCCTTATTCTAAGGGACGTCCCTTATTTTGGCCCTAAAATTTGTGTCCCTTATTTTCAGGCCCTGTCCCTTATTTTTGACTGGCAGGACAGGACTGGGCGGGGTTGACCAGAGGAAGCTGCGTGCTGCGGTTTCCACGGCAATGCCTGCCCGGGGATTCCAACTCGAAGGGCAGCCTGCGTCCCCGCTGGAAGGAGGAGGCGATACAGGACTTTTTCAAAGTAAAGTAGACTAATTAACCGTTACCCAAGGGGAATGTTGGATCATGTTGGATAAAGATAGTTTCTGGTTGCTTGAGAGTTACTCTTAAAATAGGCCTAGCTGTGGATCCCAATACTGTACAATGCTGTGTATCCCATACTCTACTATACCATTAACTATTGACATAATAATCATGAAGATGTATTGTCTTATAAAATTTATTTTATTTTAATGTTTAGACAGTGCACTTTTAAAGTCAGCAAAGTCAAGTACTAAATAGTCAGATGGAGAAAATAAGGTAGTTCTGATAATGTTTTTCTGCATGACAAAGCATGCAGAAACATACCATGTACTGTTAAGTCAGTTTCTTTTGTGAGCTTCAATCATTATCTTATTCTCTTAATAAAACTATTTCTACCTAATGTTTGAGTTTCAATTTTTTAATGAAGTGTCCCTTATTTTTGTGAAAAATCCCGTAAATGTCCCTTATTTCTTATATCAAAAAATGGCAACCCTACCTGTTGGGCTAATTGCAGTTTCCGAACTGTCTTCAAAGGCAGCCCCACGTAGAGTGTGTTGTAGTAATCTATTCAGGATGTGACCAGAGCGTGGACGGCCGTAGCCAGATCAGACTTCCCAAGGTACAGGCGCAGCTGGCGTACGAGCCTTAACTGTGCAAAAGCTCCCCTGGCCACCGCCAAGACTATGTCAAAGCAACACGTACATAGCTTTTCTCACTCTCCAGTACACTTTGAATGTTCAACTCAGTGCTTTTGCCAGAACATTTTGTATTCTGCATAGACTACACACACAGAGAGATACAGGAAGACTTGTCTTTATTGCCATTTAACCAGAATCATTATGTCTTCTTGGAAATGATAGGCCCTGCTAATGCTACAAGTTTTAAAATGTAATTTCCAAAGCACTACTACACATATTAAGAATTAAATGCTTGAGCTGAGTTTTACTGCTTTGAGGTTTACGACATTTTCTACATGATGTAAGAGTCAATGTCCTTTCACTTAGAAAGAGAGAGTGTTAATGCCTTGATATTAAAACCATCTGTTCCCAAAGTGTGTGGGGGGAAATTGCATTAGCGCAATAACTTGGCCACACTGTTTTAGTAATCTATGGAAAAACTGATGGTTATCTTTTTATTTGCAATAGTAATAATAACAAAAGTGTAGTTAAACTTGCTTAGTCTATCAAAGGTTTGTCCAGATGTGGCTGCATAACCGTTTCCAACTCATCACTGAAAATTAAAGTAGATTTACTACATCTTAGCTGAGAATTCTCGTTATGTCGAGATTCCTTTCACCAGGTCTTTAGAGTTAGGAGATTTCCTGTGGAGCCACTGCTGTTTCCTTTCTCAGACCATTCCTCGCCAGAGTAAAAGAGGAAACACATGTATTCATCCATGTGTTTGTTTTTAATTGACCTACAGAGTACATTTATATCAAAGATGAGGTCTAAGGCTCCTTCTACACTGCCATATAATACAGATTATCGAATCAGACAATCCAGATTATTTGCTTCAAACTGGATTATATGAGTCTACACTGCCATATAATCAATTTCAATCTGGATTTTATATGGCAGTGTAGAAGGGGGTTTAGAGTGTTTACCTTTGTCCCTTTTTGAGGCTGAGTGATTAGCCAAAGTCATTGCGTCGGTTTCCTTGTCTCCAGAGCTCTAATTCAATACTCAAACCAGTACATCATGGTGGCTATTGTTTTAGTAGAGCCCTTTAACTGATAGTTTCAGAAATAAAACCTGAGACTTTCTTAACAGAAATCTATGGGCTGTCTTCTCTCTTAGGGCGCTTCCAGACATCAGCGGAGCTGTGTGTCAAAGTGGGATTTTAAAAGCCACTTTGGTATGCATTTCTGTCCCCACTCCCACACCAAAAAACCCCCCAGGCTTTATTGCGTGGGGGGGGGCTACATGCAGCCACCCCGAAGCCCCTCAAAAGAACCCTTAAAAGTTTAAAAAACTTATCCAGTCACCAATTTGGTCCTTCTCTGACCTTCTGGCATGAGGAAGTGACGCACCAGGAGATGAGGGCGGGGGTGTTGAGGCTTCTCGTTCCGCCCCCCCCCCCGGTCTCCTAGTGCATCATTTCTTCACACCAGGAGAATTTGAGGAGGTGGATGGGTAAGTTTTTTAAACTTTAAAAGGGTTGCGTGTGCAAGGGTGACACACCTCGCGCCAAGGACAATAACACAGACACAGGTGGTTGGATGAAACAAAGGGTTGGCGGCCACGCATGGGTCCTGGATCAGGGTCGGACAGGGTCGGACAGCCCCCACGAATGTCCAAAGGCGTATGCAAGCCTGGGGTGTGAACCAGGGGGCCCAGGCCAGGGGGCCTGTGCGTTATCCCCCTTACAACCAAGGGGCGATAAGCCAGCTTGATCCAGGGTCCATGCCACACGCCAAACACGGAGTTGTGACAAAGAACATAATAACGCATAACCATGAACAGTGCAAAAAATGAACAAAATGGACACCAACAAGCAATGCAAAAAGTAGGGAGGGTGGGAGGAAAAACGGCGCTGGCCCCCATGTGTGGCCTGGGCAGCCCCGGGCGGCCTTAAATAGGCTGCCCAGGTGGAAGTGCAGGCCAGCTGGCACAAAGAGGGGGCGGGGCAGGGCCAGCCCCATCATTGGCCGGCCAGCATTTGGTGGCGGGAAACCTTCCCGCCACCCCAGGGGCTTCTGGGAAGGAGAAGCCCCTGCATATCTCCTCAAGATGGCGGCAAGGGCAACCCTGCCCCACAACCCGCTCGGCCGGTAAGTCGGCCAAGCACATTCTTTCAGGGTCTTTTGGGGGGGTCTCAGTTTTTTGGACTCATGGACCCCCCAAAACACGTGACACGGTCCCCAGGCCCAATCAACACAGGGTCCACACCTAGTAAGACTTGGATCTTACTTAAGATCCAAGTCTTATTAGGTGTTCGGTCATCTCGAGGCTGGACTACTGTAACGCTCTTTACATTGGCCTTCCTCTGTCGGTAATCCGGAGACTAAAGCTGGTGCAGAACGCCGCAGCGCGACTTCTGGCGGGGGTCCCGATTGGCCACCACATCACGCCAATCCTGCGCGAACTGCACTGGCTCCCAATTGAATGCCGGATTGCCTTCAAAGTGTTAGTCCTGACTTTTAAGGCCTTACATGGTCTGGGGCCAGTGTACCTGCGGGATCGCCTTGTCCCATATCATCCCACCAGATCACTGCGCTCCGAAGAGCTAAACCTCCTGGTCATCCCAAATGTGAGGACCTACCATCTGTCCGCAACACGCCGCCGGGCTTTCTCTGTTGCAGCCCCAACCCTGTGGAACGCACTGCCCGCCGGCATCCGTGCCACCCAGGGCCTCCTCCCATTCAGGAGAGCAATTAAGACATTGCTGTTCCAACAAGCCTTCAGTTAGCTAAACTGTAGCTCACACCGCCTAGCTGTCAGCCCACTGCGACTCCATTTCTTGTTTCAACTGTTCTAATTGTAATTCCATCTTTATGGTATTACTGTGGCTTATGAGTTATCTGACAATTGTATTTTATGAACTGTTGTAAGTCGCCCCAAGCCGTTGGGGGGACAGACAAATGCGAAATAATAAATAAATAAATAATAATTTGGGACAAAGTAGGGACATCCTGCTTTGTTCTGAGTTAACATCATCTGGTTTGCCAGAGGTGTCATTTTCCCCATAAAACCGTGACACATCCAGAGATATGGGTTGTCTGGATGGGCTGTTTGAAATCAAAGGTAGGATTTTGAACCCCTCCGATTTCCCCTAATACGTCCACCTCATAAAATTAATGATAAATGCAATTGGCCCACTTCTGGAGTCCTTCAGGAGCATCAGTTTTGTGTTACAACACAATGAAGGAAGCCCCCCCAACACCTGAAAGTAAAAGTAGAATAAATTCAAGAATGGATTTACGACATCTGGTTTTTTAAATTTGATATTATTTCTGGAATAATTCTGTGTTCTGGGCAGGTGAAATATTTCACACCCCATATAAATATTAAACATTTCTTTTACACAAACAATGGTTTTGCCTAACATTTTTGTCAAATGACTACATTTTAAAAATTCCTTCCAAATCAAAATGGGGTTTATTTCACCTACTTCTCTGAATAAGCATTTGAAGAATGTAAGTGAAATAATCCATAGTCTATGTAACCAACATAAAACCTGCTATTTTCTGGCTGAACAAAGGTATACTGTGTTCCTTTGTGTTCTGTTTCAGTGTTGAGTTTTTGCATGTTTTTAATTATATTGTAAACATTTTAATTTGGAAGTCCACTTTCTTAGGAAAAAGGCAGGATGATAATGATGATGATCATGATGATCATGATGATCATCCTGCAAATCTCTTGGAAAGACAGGCAGACAAATGTCAGCATGTTGGAAGAAGCAAAGACCATCAGCATTGAAGTGATGGTCCTCCGCCATCAACTCCGCTGGACTGGCCACGTTGTCTGGATGCCCGACCATTGTCTCCCAAAGCAGTTGATCTATTCTGAATGGAAAGAACGGAAAACGGAGTGCTGTAGGAGAAGAAAAGAGATTTAAAGATGGGCTCAAAGCCAACCTTAAAAACTCTGGCATAGACACTGAGAACTGGGAAGCCCTGGCCCTTGAGAGCTTCAGTTGGAGGTCAGCTGTGACCAGCAGTGCTGTAGAATTTGAAGAGACATGAATGGAGGGCAAAAGAGAGAAACGTGCCAAGAGGAAGGTGAGCCAAGCCAACCCCTACTGGGATCGCCTTCCCCCTGGAAACCAATGCCCTCACTGCGGGAGAAGATGAAGATCAAGAATAGGGTTCCACAGTTACCTACGGGCCCACCGCCAGTACACCGACCTTGGAGGACTATCATCCTTGTACTACGAGGGATTGCCTAACTAATTAACCCCTGTCATTCTTGATCTCCGAGGACGGACTCAGGAAGCCTTCCAAACAGGCAACAAATCAATGCCAAACATAATATAAAACATATAATAAATACATCCAAAATTAAAATAATTATAAATATACATTAAAACCCAATCACCAGATTAAAATTGCCAGAATTAAAATAGTCATCCAAAGCAGTCCAAGTACGGCCCAATAAAATCTTGTCTTTTCCTAATAAAACAAACTATTCTGTGAATGCTTGATCCCATAACCAGGATTTAAGTTTCTTTCGGAAGGTCAGGAGGGAGGGGGCAGATCTAACCTTATTGGGGAGGGAGTTCCACAGTTGAGGGGTGTCTGGTTCCGGAGAGCTGGTAACGGAAAGAATATTAACCAGAGCACACAGAGTGCATGGTAGGAGTTCACTGAGCCTGGCAAAAGAGAGCCATAGTCCTAGATAACTTAGCAAGATGAAGGGCGCGGGAGTTGGTCTCCAAGATGGAAGACAACAGGAACCACAGGAACAGCACCAATTCACTACAGGAGGGCAGGGGAAGACAGCAGATAGTAGCAACCACAGGAACAAATAGAAGCAGCAGTAATTCCAGAGCAATGGAGCAGCCAAGGAACACGAGCCAGGAATGGCGAACAGCAGAGACACGCTCCCCTTCCCTCGAGCTGCCACCACCACCTAGTCCGGCGAGGTGGCACTGGCGGTATTGGCTGCTCCCCGGTTCGGTGGAGCAGCCAGATAATCAAGGGGATGTCAGCGGCCAGCTGCAGTCACTCTTAAATGACCACGCAGAGACTATTCTGAGAATCACTAAGAACTTTACTACAGACTGCTAAAACACAAAAAGCCAAGATTGCTCGCGCATCACCTCCCTCCTCCTTATATACCCGAGAAACCCGAGCTCTGCGAAGCTTACCTGCCTTTCGGAGGGCATGCAAAACATTCTTATTCCGGCAGGCATTCGAATCCTGCTGATTGGTGATTTCTCTTTGAATTTAATTTGGTTTTTATGTATATTGTTCTTGTTCGTATTGTAAACCGCTTAGAGCCCTTGGGGAGTGGCGATATATACGTTGGAATAATAAATAAATAAATAAATACACATCCCCCGGAGTTTCAAAGTGTCTTTTCCCGCTTTCCCTGTTCCCTCTCTCCAGTTCCCACCCGGGCATCGGGCCGTTGTTTCTCATGCCAAGCCAGACTGGTGCTTACCTTTATTTTGACTGTCAGGGTTCCTGAATTTGGGCACCATCTCCCGGGGCCCAAATCTCAGCACCTGACAGAGGAATTAAAATGTTGAGGCACAGCAGGTCTCTGTTTCCAGTAGAGAGTGGCCAGTTCAGAAGGAGCAATGGAACTAGTGATAATTCAAGGTGTTAAGCACTAGGGCAGGGAACCGGGATACACTGTTAGTCTATCACTACGGAGTAGTGGACAAGTCTTTGGTGATCCTGCAGAGCCTAGAATGAGGAAAATAGTTTGTTGTTGGTTTATATTGTATTTGGAGTGGGGGGAGGGGGAAAGTGGTGGGTGTGATCTCTGGATCCCCAGAGGAAGCCGTATAACTCTTCTGTAATTACTCGAAGATGGCCCGTAGTTGTGATATCTCAAACCTTCTCCCCACAATGATTTCCAAATCCCTACTAAAGTAGAAATTGATACCTTAGAAGAGAAGAAATGCCAGGAGAAAGTGATGCTCAGCATAAGCTTAGAATAGCAGGGATAGCTTGCCAGCCACAGTAACGAGAATAATACGCTCTGATTGGCCCACAGAGGCACAGGCTGTGATTAGCCAAGGGAACATCATGTGCCTCTAGAGAAGAAATGGTCCTGATTGGCCTAGATCACCATGTGCGTGTTGTTTACAAAGTTAGCAAATGGCTAGGAGCTGCATATGGCAAATGAGATTCTCACTTGGCTGGATTCCGGTGAGAACTACCTAGTGTTGTATCGATTTGAGTACACTCTGCACATAGGCAGATAACATAGAAGGGAGATGAAAATTCGCACTGCACCATAGATGCTAGCAAATGGGAGTAAGAGGCTAAGATTGCTTTTTATAATTGGGTATTGTAATGTGAGTTCATGAATGCTGGCCAATAACAATGCATGAAGATGGGAGGGACTGAAATATTGTCGCCATTATGTGTATAAAACCTGTAAGCTGTGAGGGATCGGTGTGCTTCCCTCCCAGCGGCTCATTCCGCAAAAGGTGTACCCATCAGCTGATGTCATGCAATAAAGCTGGTTTCCTGATATCGCAGTAAATTGTCGCATCATCCGTCCTTGTGCTCGCACGAGACAGGCAGCCTAGGAAAAGGTATTTGCCTTGGGAGTTCTGGGACTCCGAGTTACCGCTTCACTACCAGCTTGGAGAGCCACGATGATAGATTTCCGCATGTGTTTCCTCAATTCAATGATGGTGACAGGGTCATGGCTAAGCTATAACTAGCCGTGACTTCCAGGACGATGGTCTTCCTCTTCCTCTCACCCATGTGTGTGTGTGTGTGTGGGTGGGGGGGGGAGGCAGCAAGGACACTTGACTTTAATGTTGAATAATGAGAAAAATTGTTCCTTGCCACTGACCCATTTTAAGGCAAGCTCCTTTTTCTACTTTTTGAAAACACACGTTTTTTTTTAAAAAAATACAAGCGTTCAACTTGAGAATGTCTTCCAGTGCTTTAGCTTTATTCTTCAGCAGTAAAAACATACAAGAGTCTTATGACATCTTATAGACTAAACAACTGATAATGGCATATTTTTTCCTTGGACTCCAGTCATATACAGTCAGCTTTACCTGATTAATATGACTCTTAGTCCAGAAAGGATTGTATCATAATACCTTCCTTATTCTTTACAGTATTATGATATTTCTGATTATTATGATGTTATAAGACCTTGAATCTAATACATACACATACTGATATGCATGTGTGGACAATACATTCAAAACACAACAGACATGAATGTTTCCCTTGTCATAATTACAGAATTCTTAAAACAATAACTGAAGATAATATTACCACAGCAAAAGATGCACACAGAACATTTTAAAGGGTTTAAATCAGTCAATGATGTCAAGGAAATAACAAAGCTTTAGCTTTTTTGCAACAGCGAAATTTGAGTGAAACAGCTTTAAGTGAGAGATTTACAATGACTGTAGTCAACAGACATCAGTGCCATCTTGTGGTTGTTATTCTTGGACAAAACAACGAACCAAAAAGTACATAACTGACACACTATAAAATAATTATACTATATATGGATGCCTCAGGTCTTACACTTTACAGTGTCTTGTGATAACCTAAAATTTTATGCTGAAACAGGAGTGACATATTTTTTAAATCGCAGTTTGTTCACAGACTTAGGGTAAACCTATTCCAGTTATTCAAATACAGGGAGTCCCTGAGTTACAAACATCCGACTTACAAATGACTCATAGTTACAAACAGGGTTGAGACAACAGGAAGTGAGAGAAATCTATTCCATGGAAGGGAAATTCATTCCTGAAAAAGTTATCATGGGGAAAAGGAGTCTTTATTGAAGCTTTTTTCACCAATCCTTGTTCCCACAACAAGTCAAATTTTTCAAAATAGAATTATCACAGGGATAGAAAGTGAAGTGAAATTTTCTGAACTGGAGCATAGACAGCAAAACAAACACCACGGGGGTGTTAAGCCTTCCATATGCTATTATCAAAAGAGAGAGAGCATATGTGTGTGTGTGTTTGTGTGTGTGTGTGTGTATATATATATATATATATATATAGAGAGAGAGAGAGAGAGAGAGAGAGTGAGTGAGTGAGTGAGTGAGTGAGAGAGAGTTAAACTTCAAAAATGTACCTATTCTGACTTGCATACAAATTGATCTGAATAACAGGCCTACAGAACCTATCTTGTTCGTAATTTGGGAACTACTTTACTCTGAAAAAGTTTATTTTTCTTTATATAGATATTTCGCCCCTTTCAATTCTTTTAAAGCATGTGTAGCCACTGTTTTCATAGATACTCCTTCTGGAAGCAACTATCTGTTAATCTGTATAAATTTCAGGGTGGTAGCAGCCAGATTTTCCTGATCTTTCCACTTTTACATGAACCTTTTATTGGTGCCTTTGATGCCTTTTAAACTTTGTTTTTCAACAATTCTTTAAAAACCAAGGTTGCCTGGTTGAATGCTTATCTCATGCTTATCTCATGTTTAATTTGCTAGACCCTTTCCTTGATCCATCAACATCAGATACAGAAGAAGAAAAATACTTCGACATAACATTAACATCCTGTTGAACTGGGGTGGGATACTCCATGTATGTGAAGTAGGCATGGATAGACCCGCATTGGTTAACTCGTTGCTGGTAATCATTTAGTTAAGATTACCTTTTTAAAGCGATATTGAAGCATTTTTTTAAAACCAGAAGTCCCTTTGCCCTTCCAAAGCTTTTTCCGCCATTTTTTTAAGACTCTGGAAGTGAATCAGAAATTATTCAGCGTATTTTCAGCCCTCTACTAGCTTGCTGGGAGGTAAGCAGCTTGCATGCTGGGAGGCTCCTTGGCTCCCAGCCAATCAGGGGAGACGTTTTGCGGGAGCTCAGAGGCTCATTTGGAGCCGGGAAGGGAGCCGGGAGAAGGGAAAGACAAAGGGAAGGGAGGTTGTGTTGAAGAGAGGTTGGAAGAAGAGGATGGCAGGCAAGCAAGCAGAGAAGGGCTGTTGCCTGCCTTGCCTGGCTGGCTGGGCAGCCTGCCTTGCTGCTTGTGTGTTGTTGCTGTTGGGGTTTGGGACGGGTGGGCACCACGAGGGTAGTGTGTGGGAACCAAAGTACTCACTCAAACATTTTGAAAAGCCAACATTGTAGCAGGTCTATCTGGCCTCAGCATTTTTTAGTTTGTGTTGCACATTGCCTCAAAAGAACTATATCTCCCATCAATTCAAGCCACTCTTTGAACACAAATTCTCCTTCCTAAAGTTGTGAAATCAGCTACCAAGGTAACTAGGGCAGGGCTGTTTATTATTTTCTTTGTTTGCTGTGAGTTGCCTAAAAAGACACTACAAATCCCATACTTTCAACTCTTGCGTATTGCGTAATTCCGTCCGCCATTAATTAACCAATTCAGAAATTTTGAATTTTTTTTAAAGAAAATTCAGAATTCAGTTTTGAAAGGAACCACCAGCACCCCCTACATCCAAAACATGTTGTGAACCATTTTTTGGATCAATCGAGCCTAATGTGAAGCTGTTTCAGAAATGAGTTGTTTTCTATGACCAACCTTTACAGCCTCATCACATGGACTTCTGGCTCCATCCTAGGATGCTTCCAGGATGAAGCCAGGTTAGAGCCAGGATGGACCCTTTCACACAATGCATGACTACTTCTGGTGGGGCTCCATCCTGCAAGCATCCTAGGATAGAGCCCTACCCATGTTCTCTTAGCCTACAACAGGGCCAGTGCAGGGGGAAGCTGAGCAATGATGTTTTCCACCATGTGATGGGGAAGGTGGTGATGCGGACAATGTGGGTTGTGGGATGATGATTTCCCTTGCTGTCACCCTTGGATTTGCCATGTTGCCCAGTGAATTTCCCTGCTGTTGCTCATGTAAAGGACCGCAATGTGTTGAGGTCATAGAATTCTACAGGCATAACATGAAAACAGACTATAGGACTCACCATCACTGGGTATCTACCACCACCACTGTCTTGTTAGCTTTCCTGTCCATGATAGTGGTAGGCAACTACTGGCATTAACATTACATTTTAAAGGGAAAAACTTGAGGGCTTGATTAGCTTCACCATTTGTATGCCCTACAATGCAACTCCCCAAACACATTTAGGAATTTTACCCAACTCAGCATTGTCTTGAATGACAACTCCCAGAATCCCCCAATCAGCAGAGGACACGAGGTGTAAACAATGGGCTCACATTGGCCAATGCTGCCACTGGGTCAACTAGTCACATAGACTCTTGCAGGAAGATGAGGCTGCCCACAACACAGGAAGCAAGAAAGCAAACCAGTAAGCGGAAGAGGATGGATAACTCTTATGTGTCTTCAAGTCATTTCTAACCTATGGTGACACTATCACAGGGTTTTCTTGGCAAGATTTGCTCCAAAGAGGTTTGCCATTGTCTTTCTTGAGACTGAGGGCGTTTTCAGACAGCAAAAAATGTGGACAAAATGGGTTAAAACAATCTGTCCCCCGCCAATCCCCGGATTTTCCCTCCCAGGCGGCTAGATGATATCCCAATTGTAATTGGGATAACAGTCAGCCAACCACCAATCCCCAAATTTAGGCCCTAAAAGTTACCTGAAAGCAGCTGTCAGGCACAGGGCCTGCTTGTAAAGTTCTCCTGGTGTGCCAAGATGGCTGTTGGAGCTCAGCCTATGATTCTGTTTAAGGACCAGGGTGTTTTAGATGTGGGGAGTGATGACAATGAGTTTCAAGATGGCAATGGTCTGGTCAATGATACTGATGCGGAGAATGACCAGGAGATCCCTGTTCAAAGTGTAGTTTCCCATGAGAAGGTCCCTGAAGGGTGTGGGGATGATGGTGTGCTCCCTGAATTGCTACCAGAGAGTTCCCAGGATTTGGGGCTTGAGAACAGCTTGGCATCTGGCCCAGCTGCAGAAATTAATGAGCTAATAGATAGACGGGAGGAGATTAGTCAAAACAGAAAAGCCGAACAGTGGCTTCGGCATTCTGCCAGGCTCAGAGAGAGAAAGATAAGTGACTCTAAACTAAAACGAAATCAGTTTCTGAGTGCTTGGAACATAGCTTAATGAGGAGATAAAAGTTTCAAGTACAGGAGATGTAGTCAGATGAAGCATCGTTTGGAATCAAGTCAAGTTCTTGTCCTTGTTTCATGGAAGCTTTGCTTGGAAAGATTCTTGCTTAAGTGTTTTGTTTCATAGTTTTGATTCTTGGATTCTATGGATTGGATTTTATATTCATGCCTTTGATTCATGCTTCCTGGTTCCTTGGATTTTATTGGAGAAGTTTTTGTCTTTGTTTTTCATGGACTTTGATGGCCCATTACCTTGGACTACTTTGTTCCGGCTTATCTTCCTACCTAATTGAATTTACCTTTTCCTTTAAAGTGCTTTTTTACTTTTCGGTTTTTTAATTATCTTCAATAAAAGGATTGTTTTCCTACTCAATTGTGTGATGTTTAAAATCAGAGAGCTTTCTCCTGGTTTGGAGTGCAACAATGGCGTGTGAGGAGATGGTAGGGGGACAAGGGATATGTCTGTATGGATTGGGCTCAGGATCGTGTGATGTAGTCCCTGGGCACAATCCACACAGGACCCATACCTGGTAAGACCTGGATATTAACATTTAATCTGGATCTTACCAGGTGTTTAATTAATTCAGAACAAAGCAGGGAAACCCTGTGTTGTTCTGAATTAATTTGGTTTCACTGGAGGTGTCGTTTGGACATCTCTGGTAAAACTGCGACAGATCCCGCATTATTGGTCTGTCTGGATGGACCCTGGGAGAGTGTGGCTTGCACAAGGTAACCCAGTGAGGTTTATGGTTGAACCCTAGTTTCTAGTCACAACCCAAAGCTCAAACCACTACACCACCACCTAGCAAGAGTATATGAAGTGATCACTCATGCCTTGCATCAGGGCACAATGATGAAAAATGGTTGTCAGCAGTGTTGATTTTGGTAGAGCCTAAAATTTATTGGAATTGGGGGGAAAATAGTATCCAATAGCAGGATTTTTCATTTCATTACAGCTGGTGGTATCCAATTCCACTTTAGAAGTTTCATCTAATGCACTATTAGTTGCCGTATTCTGCAATCTAGTTAGATAGACTCTTCTATTGTTTCCTTTGCTAGACACATGGCTTTCTTCATCTGAAACATGTCTGCTTCTTACAACTCTCTTCTGATAGTTCGGCTATTGTCTAAATATGCAAATATTTGTGGAATACTTGATTTCTGTACTTAATATTCTATGCTATTTGCATTCGATGCCATTTGCATCCAATATTGGATTTCAGACGGCTGATATTTCACAATATTTTGTAGATGACATTTCTTGCTATTCACTCAGTGTTTGACAGTTTCCAATAATTGTATGCAGTAGTGTTTAATTTCTGACAGCATTTGATAAACATGCCATTCTATTTATTATTTGACAGTATATGAGATTTCCTGCCAGGAAATGCCACAAGTTCTACAGTGTCTGAATTCTAAGGAACTCTTACATTAAAAATTATGAATTTGGAAGTTCATAATCAAAATTTGAAGAGCAAAACTGCAAATGCCAGTGAATTGGAAACAGTCACGATGATTTGCATTAATCTTTTGTGAGTATTCTCTCTGTTACACTTCTCTCGGGGCATTTAGAAACACTTCTCATTGTGGAAGATATTGTGACTTTTCCTTTAGTTCTCACTTATATTTTTTGAGTTTTGGAATCTGGTGTTCAAGACCTCTTTACTAGAAAAACTACAGCAATCTGCATGCAGAAACAAAGAATGAAAAGTTTACAATGCTTTCATTTTAAAGATTATCCTAAGACAGTGTTTCTCAACCAGTGTGCCATGAGCGATCATCAGGTGTGCCGCGAGAAAAGCTCTCTGCCCCCCTTCCTTCCCCCCTCCTCCTGTCGAACTCTTGCTGCTTGAGAGAGGAGGAGGAAGGGACGGGCGGCGGTGAAGAAAAAGAAGAAGGGACCGGGGCACCGCCTCCTTCGGCCGTTTCCCCAACCAGCCTCCAATCTGCCATGACTCCTGCCATGACTCTCGCCCCTTGCTTGTTGAAGCCGCGTGGAGGAGGAGCCCCACCTACTGAAGCCCGTCCACCACTCATGCTCCTCCTCTGTGAGAGCTGAAACCAGGGGGAGGGGGGGGGCATGACGCAGCCTGGCTCCGCCCCCTCCCCCCAGCTTCAGCACTCCCACAGCTTCACCAGCCTTGAGGGGGCAGTGCCAAGCCAGCAATGGCAGAGCCAGCACATTGCTGGCTTGCCCCCTCAAAGCTGGCGAAGCTGTGGGAGAACTGAAGCTGGGGGGAGGGGTGGGGCATGGCGCAGCCTGGCTCTGCCCCCTCCCCCAGCTTCAACGCTCCCACAGCTTCGCCAGCCTTGAGGGGCAGTGTCAACCAGCAGTGGCAGAGCCACCACAATGCTGGCTTGGCACTGCCCCCTCAAGGATAGCAATGCTGTGGGAGAACTGAAGCCGGGGAGGGGGGGCATGGTGTGGCCTGGCTCCTCCCCTGGCTTCGGCACTCCCAGCAGCTCACCATCCCCCAGTCGTTCTTTTCTGTGTTACACTGTCATTTTGTGTCATTTTGGTTGGTAGTGTGCCCCCGGATTTTTTAAATGTTAAAAGTGTGCCGCAGCTCAAAAAAGGTTGGGAAACACTGTCCTAAGAGATGGGAATATCAGGGCCAAGTGAAGATATTTCACTGCCTTAAAAAAAAACCCCCCGAACACTATTTCCAGTCATATGGAAATTGAGGTCAGTCAATTTATTTTGACTGAATAGGTCAGGAAATAATACATTTGCTGTCTTTTTGTGTAATTCAAAACCAGCCACCTGAAGTTAATGGTAGGGCTCACTCCACTCCAGAGATCTGAGATTGCACAACTCACAAATGATCCCAAGACTTTCAATTTACATAGTCTTATGGGATTTCTTTTTCCAGTGTTGGAAGTGAGGGTAAAAAGTTTGAACTATCTTTAAAAATTACTGCAATTTCTGGATTCACATACACATGTGGTATTTTTCACCTGTCACTTTTGTCAAATAAAATCAGTTCCTCTCCTCCACTTTTAAAGTGCATTTATACTGTGTAGATTAATGTAGTTTGACACCACTTAAACTGCAATGACTCAATGCTATGGAATCATGGAAGCTGTAGTTTTACAAAGTGTTTAACCTTCTATGACAAAGAGCACTGGTGTCTCACTAAACTATAAATCTCAGGATCATGGCTGTTACAGTGATATATTAATTTTACAGTGTAGAGGCACCCTCAACCGCACATTTGGGATATTTATTTATTTATTTGTTTTGACTTGTCTGTCGCCACTCCCGTGCAGCTCGGGGCGACTCACAACAATTGTGACACAAATAAATGCAGATAAAATACATATATATACCAAACCGCACATAACTACCTACCGCACCTTATAACACAATTAAAAACAGAAAAAAACATTGTATATCTAAAAACTCCTACATTCACAGTTGGTAGCTAAGTCACACCACGTAGGGATTACATTGGCTGCAGTAAAGTGGCAGTGAGGTTATTCAGCAATCAAACGCCTGTTTGAACAGTAAGGTCTTACAGGCCTTCCTAAAGGCCAACAAATTAGTCAAGGCGTGAACCTCGGGCGGGAGAGCATTCCAGAGAGTTGGCGCAATAACGCAGAATGCTCTCCTCCTTGTTGCAGTCAGACGAAAACTTCTACAACTCAGGATCTCAAGGAGGTTGTGAGTTTCTGAACGCAGTGGCCTGGAGAGACAATATAGGGAAAGGCGATCCCTTAGGTACACTGGCCCCAGACCATTCAAGGCCTTAAAGGTCAACACCAACACTTTGAAAGTGATCCGGAATTTGATAGGAAGCTAGTGCAGTTCGCACAGGATGGGAGTAATATGGCAGCGTGTTGGCGAGCCTGCCAACAAGCGCGCTGCAGTGTTCTGCACTAGCTTAATTTTCCGGATCACAGTCAAAGGAAGGCCAATGTACAGAGCATTACAGTAGTCTAGTCTCGATATGACCGTGGCTTGGACCACTGTGGCTAGGTCGTTACGGGACAGGTAGGGGGCCAGCTTCTTCACCCGGCGGAGATGGAAAAACGCTGCTCGACTGACGACGGATATGGGAGTAATATGCTCTAGTAGAGGAAAACAATTGGGACACAAAAATTCCAGGTTATAAACTGTACAGGAAAGACAGGAGAGGGAAAACGGTGGAATGTTTGTGTGGCCTTGTACATAAATGAAGAGCTAGAATCCAGGTCATGAATTAGAATTTCAAGAAAATTCAAACTCACTTACAGAAACATTGTGGATAAAAGTCCCAGGACAAAAACTAATCTAGCATTAGGGATCTGCTATCGCCCTCCCAACCAAACTCCAGAGGCAGACTGCTATCTGGAAAATGAAATTAAACAGGCCTCAAAAGCAATAAATTAGTCATAATGGGGGACTTCAACTATCCCCGAATAGATTGGCTAAATTCTTGTTCTACGCATGAAAGAGAGACAAGGTTCCTCGACATGCTAGCTGATTATTCCCTTGAGCAGATGGTCATGGAACCAACCAGGGGAAAGGGGATCCTGACTTGGTGCTAACTAATGAACAAGATCTCGTTCAAGATGTCCTTGTAACTGAGCCCATAGGTACCAGTGACCACAACACAATAACCTTCAACTTAAGTTTGATAGCAAACTGTCAGTGAAAACTAACACAGAGACCTTAAATTTTCACAAAGGGAATTTCACCAAAATGAGAGAAAATAGTAAAGAACAAACTAAAAGGAACAGTAAAAAATCAAATCCCTCCAAAATGCTTGGAAACTGTTTAAAAATACTATAAAACAAGCCGAACTAAAATGCATTCCTAAAATAAGAAAGAGGCCGGAAAGTCCAAGAGGACATCAGTATGGCTTACAAATGAAGTAAAAGATGTGATTGGAAAGAAGAAAACTCATTTAAGAAATGGAAGGCTCTTCCTACTGAGGAGAACAGAAAGGAACACAAGCTCTGGCAAACTAAATGCAAAGCAACCGTCAGGAAAGCCAAGAGAGATTTTGAGGCACATATAGCTAAGAACATTAAAAAAATAGCAAAACTTCTTTAAGTACATCAGAAGCAGGAACCCAACTAGAAAAGCAGTTGGGCCACTTGACGAAAAATGGTAAGAAAGGGACGATAAGTGAAGACAAGGAGATTGCTGAGCGGCTAAACGACTTCTTTGCCTCCGTTTTCACACAGGAGGACAGACAACATATGCCTGCAGCTGAGTCAGTTTTTTCAGGGAGGGAATTAAATGAATTAAACCAGATAGAGATAAACAAGGAAGATGTTCTCACATGCCTTACTAAACTAAATGTCAACAAATCACCAGGGCCAGATGGCATCCACCCCAGAGTTCTTAAGGAACTCAAGTGTGAAATTGCTGAACTTTAGCCAAAATATATAACCTTTCTCTAAGATCAGGCACTGTACCCGAGGACTGGAGGGAGGCAAATGTAACTCCGATCTTCAAGAAAGGATCCAGGGGTGATCCAGGAAATTATAGGCCAGTTAGTCTAACCTCAGTTCCAGGCAAAGTGATGGAAACCATTATTAAAGAAAAAATTACTAAGCACATAGAAGAACAGGCATTGCTGAAGGAAAATCAACATGGTTTCTGCAAAGGCAAATCATGTCTTACTAACTTGATAGAATTCTTTGAGGGTGTAAATAAACACATAGATAAAGGGGACCCAGTCGATATTGTTTACCTTGACTTTCAAAAGGCTTTTGACAAAGTCCTCACCAAAGGCTCCTAAATAAGCTCTTCAGCCATGGAATCAGGGGACAGGTCTTGTCCTGATTGGAACCTGGCTAAACTGTAGGAAACAAAGGGTGGTAATAAATGGACACTTCTCTGGGTGGAAAGAGGTGAGAAGTGGCGCACCCTAAGGTTCAGTTTTAGGACTTTTTAATTTATTCATAAATGATCTGGATGTAGATGTAAATTGTGAGGTAGCAAAGTTTGCAGATGACACTAAACTGTTCAGGGTAGTTAAAAATGAAACTGACTGTAAAGAGCTCCAGAAAGATCTCTCGAAATTGAGTGAATGGGCAACAAAGTGGCAAATGCATTTTAACCTAAACAAGTGTAAAGTCATGCACATCGGGGAAAAGAACCCCAAATACACTTATCAACTGATGGGATCAAAGCTTTCTGAGACAAACCAGGAAAGGGATCTTGGGGTTTTGGTGGACAGCTCAATGAAGATGTCAACCCAGTGCGCTGCAGCAGTGAAAAAGCAAATTCTATGCTTGGCATGATCAGGAAGGGAATCGAAAATAGGTCGGCAAATGTTGTATTGCCTCTACAAATCTATGGTGAGGCCACATCTGAGTACTGTGTACAATTCTGGTCACCGCACCTCAAGAAGGATATAACGGAACTGGAAAAGGTACAAAGAAGGGCAACAAATATGATCCAAGGGATGGAGCAGCTCCCTTTATGAAATCAGGTTGCAACGCCTTGGTCTTTTCAGCCTTGAAAGACGGCGTTTAAGAGGTGACTTGATCGAAGTGTATAAAATCATGCATGGGATAGAAAAGGTGAACAAAGAAAAATATTTTTCTGTCACACAACACTAGGACTAGGGGGCACCCTAAAGCTCCAAGGTAGGAAAGTTAGGACTAATAAAGGGAAATATTTCTTCACCCAGAGGGTCATTGGGTTATGGAACTCACTTCCAGAGGAGGTTGTGACAGCTGTCAGCCTGACAGCTTCAAGGCAGGATTAGACAGATTCATGGATACCAAGGGAATCAGTAGCTACTGAAATGGACATCCAAGTGCCACCTCTGTGTTGATGGAGGCAGGCAGGATTTTCCCCGGGTACTGGTTGTGGGGGTCGGGAGCAGGTGAGGGTTTTGCCCTCCTTTCTGCTAGAGATCCCTGTGTACAACTAGTGGGCCACTGTGTGACACAGAATGCTGGACTAGATGGGCCGAGGCCCGATTCAGCATGGCTCTTCTTATGTTCTTATGTTCTTATTAAAGAAGATACATAAGCATATAATAATACACTATCATGAAAAAAAACACAGAGTTGGCTTCACATCTCATATTGAAGATCAGTTACTTGTATTTCATCCATCTCCTAGGGCGGTATTATATTTTAAATCCTTTTAGGTTGATCTGTTTCTTTTCTTTAATAAAGTTTAGGAAGGGTTGCCAAGTCTGTTCAAAATGTTTTGATGGGTCATTTCGGAGCAGGTAGGTGAGTTTGTCCATTTCTGCGATCTCTATTGTTTTTAGCAGCCATTCCTCTTCCCCTGGGGTGTCCGGGCACTTCCAGTACCTTGCTAAGGTTATCCTTGCGGATGTTGTAAGGTAGGTCAAAAGTCTTTCCAGGTTATTATTTTTTTCATAGCCTGTGATATTTAAAAGAAAAAACTCCGGTTTCTTTTCAAACTTGGACTTAATATCTTGAATGTTTTTAAAAATCATATTCCAATATGATTTGACTATTTTACATGACCATATCATGTGGAAGAAGGTCCCACGTTCTTGCTTACATTTCCAACATAGGTCATTATTGTTCTTATTTATTTTCGCTAGTTGGCTGGGAGTTATATACCACCTATATATAATCTTGAAAATGTTCTCTCTTAAATTATATGCATAGGTGTACTTTTGTTTTTTCTTCCATATTTTTCCCATTCCTCCCCTGGTATGGGATATCCTAAGTTTGCTTCCCATTTTAACATATATTCCTTTATTGGCTTTCCCCAATTTCTATCACAACCCAGAATTCTGAACTGCAACTTCCAGCATTCCCCAGCCACTTTACTTGAAGTTGTTTTACAAAGTCACTTTTTCAGGGTTGTCCCATACCCTGGAAAACATGGCAGCACAATTTAACATGGTCTGACGTGTGTGCGTGAATTCACCACGCATACATATATAAAAATGTAAGCACATGAAATAGAATATTCCCTACAGCTTCCCAGAAGCCTCTCCTATTTGCAAATGCAGAAAGGTAGCCAGAAACCAGAGGTCTTGCTCAGTGCATTGCTGATTATAGCAATTGCTGTCTATGAATATAAATAATGAAAGATGCTGTAATGGAAGATTGCCAGCTTCCATTTTTCCTGGAAATATATAAAACCTCAGCTGGAATTAATACACAGTCAGGTTGTAAAATTGCTTGTACATGGAGGGACTGAAATGGAATGGAAAATCACAAGTAAAGCTTCTCAATGCAGGCATGATTTTTCAATCACATTAATACAGAGCTCTGCAAGCAAATAATGGGAAGGACAGTGGGGGTTGCAAAAATATAAGAAAATAAACATATGGTAAAAGCATTATGTGTCTTGAACAGTGGTGCTCTCTGTTATACTGTATAGAGAAGAGTATGAGAAGATTGATTGAAAGAGTGAAATAAAACCAAGCTCACTATTGTGGTCCAGTGGATGGACACAGATAGGAAAGTTCAAATCCGGATCAGCCATCCCACTTGCCAGATTAATAAGAGTCAAATGCTTCTTCTTGGATTTTTCACAACCCACCTGTGAGAATAATATATACATAACCTTCAGCTTCTTGGAGTAAAGGAAAGATTAATACACAAGCTGCGGGCACTTCCAGACAGGGCTTAAACCCAAACAGAAGTGGGTTTAAGAAACTGGCTTCGGCATGGGTTTAATTCCCCCCCAAGTGCCCCTCCTCTTCACTACCTCCACTGCTCCCCGCCTTGGAGGGTCCCTTCTTCACCAGGTTGGCACCGAGCCTGGCAAGGAAAGGAAGGGGGAACAGCTATACAGTGTTCCCTCGCTGCAAGTCCACAGTAAGCGAACCGCAAAGTAGTGAGGGAACACTGTTCAAATTTCCTCTTTGAGACACAAGCCTTGTGGAACTCTAAACTCCTTCCAGCGAATTCCTCCAATTCCTCCAAACACACCTCTCCAACAATCCAGCTCCAGCAACCACCCCCAACAATCTACTCCAATGACCCAGCTCTAACGACCCCCCGAGATCGTTAAGGTCAGAGGATCAGAACCTCTTAGACGTCCCTAGCTTAAGATCTTTTCCCTTGACAACGACTAGGCAAAGGGCATTTTCAATCATTGCCCCGGTGTTGTGGAACTCCTTGCCACCTGAGACTCATGCTCTGCATAATGTGACCTCTTTTCGCAGGACATGTAAGACTCATCTTTTCAGGCAGGCTTTTGATTAATGTGGGGAATTTCTTCAATTTCTTTCTATTGATAATGTTTTATTCTGCTGTTTTGAAATGTTTTATTCTGTTTGCTATGTGAACCGCCCCAAACCTCCGGGAGTGGCAGTCAAAAATCGAAATAAATAAATAAATAACAACCCACAGCTATGAGTAGTACTTTGGTTACTCTATTCCCCTTGCACTCTAACACCCTTTTCCTTTCTTAAGTAACAAGCTCCCAACCAAACAATTATACAATTAAACAGCAAAAACATATCATCAGTATACAAATTTACATATAAAGATTTGAACACAAAGATACAGTTACATTTTTCTTTACATCTCAGGAACATTGCAATATTCATTCATTCGATCTACTTGGTACCATAAACCTTTCTGGAGGTACTCCTATGTTTGCTCTTTTTGACCTTCATAGGATCTGAATAAATTTTATGGTTTTATTCTCTTCACCACCACCACTACTATGAGGGTGTTCTCTTTTGAATCCTGTGCTTGTGCTAGGTACTTCATCTTCCTGCACTGTATGGCTTGTTGTAGGTATTTCAATTATTTCATTTTGTTCATTTTGTTCCTGCTCATGTGAAACACTTTCTGTCACACTGGACTCAGGGGCTTGTTCATGTGTGAGCTCTGGTACACTAGTTTCAGGAACAGGTATTCTTGCAGCCAGCTCCTCCTCCCTGCACCACCCCCTCCGTCCCTCTCTCCGCCCCGCCGCTGCGAAGCCTGGATGGCTCGCAGGGGAAGCGAGCGCCCGGTTCTTGCTTCCCCTGCGAGGCATCGAGGCCTGTGGGAGAGGTTTCGCCTGGCTCTCGCGTCCCTCTGACCAGAGGGACGCGAGAGCCGGGCGAAAACCCTCCCGCAAGCCTGGATGGCTCACGGGGGAAGCGAGCGCCCGGTTCTTGCTTCCCCCGCGAGCCATCAAGGCCTGCGGGAGAGCCGGGAGAGCCTCTTTAGGCACGCCTTCTCTGTTCTGCCTCTCCCACCGGCGCCCTGATCGGTGAGCCGGTGGGAGAGGCAGAACAGAGGAGGAGGCGTGCCTGAATAGAAAGAAGGGAAGTGCTTCCCTTCCTCCTCTTTAGGCACGCCTTCTCCGTTCTGCCTCTCCTCCCGGCGCCCTGATCGGTGCACCGGTGGGAGAGGCAGAACAGAGGAGGAGGCTTGCGTGACACTTTAGGAGGGAGGGCGAAGCCATGGAGGGCTCCCCTTGGCTTTGCCCTCCCTCCTAAAGGGTCACGCCAGCCTCAGAAGCGAAATCGCTGCTTCTGAGGCTGGCGTGACACTTTAGGAGGAGGGGGCTGGGAGCATGGCCGGGGGGCGTGGCCGGGGGTGGGGGCGGGGCGGAGTGGCGCCGAGCGGCCCCACAGGTCATCAGTGACTGGAAGTCCGGCCCTAGGTCTGGTAGAAGTTGGACAGCACTGTTCTAGAGGGTGTGTTTACAGTTTTTATTGCACTATGTTCCCTGTACACTTTATGGTAATGTGAGGCCTGCGTGCCTGGCATGAATGGTGCTTGTTGCACTATGTTTACAGGTGATGGGAGCCTGCCTTCCATCCTTATTTATTACAGTTTTTTATTGCTTGTTGCAATAAATGTGTTTGGTTCTTAAACTTTGGTCGGTTTGTTCGCACCTCCAGAACCTTAGCTTGTTAGTTCTTCATAAGTGTGCATTCACAGAGCCCACGAAGAAAAATGGTAGGTTACATACCTGTGACCATCTTTCTTTGAGTGGAGCTCTGTTAATCCACACTAACCTGCCCGGCCATCCCCTCTTACACAAACCGCCCCTTCCTTGTTACCGATGTGGCGTAGGAATGTGGTGGGCGCGAATGGAGCCGCTTTTATGCCCTCTGGGACCGATGGGCGGGGTTACCACCAAAACTTTTCAAACTGGGGAAGTTGGCGCCCAGACTTCATAAGTGTGGATTCACAGAGCTCCACTCGAAGAAAGATGGCCACAGGTATGTAACCTACCATTAGCACAAAGCAAGAAACTTCTGGGACTTCTGAGGGGGCCATCCACAAAGCCCTCTTGCATTTTCCAGTCTCCTTGAGCCCAGAAAGTCCAAGAGGGCTCTAATGCCCCCCCCCCCCCGACAAGCCTTTTAAAATAAAATAATTTGCTTGGCTGCCATTAAACTTCTGCCAAAGCTCTTCTCGAGCATAGGAATTATGCACCAGGAAAGGGGGGGACGGGACGTGGAGGAGGAAAATTCCTCATGCCCTCCCATTTCATTCCTACATGCTAGGAGAACTTTAACAGCAGTTTAATGGCAGCCGGGTAAGTTATTTTATTATAAAAGGCTTTTTAAAGGGGATTCGGGAGAGGGTGGGGGCTGTCTCCCTATCCTCCCAGAAGGTTCCAGGAGGGAATCTGGACACTCCCTTCCCCCCCAAAAAACATGCACTTTCTGGGGGCCGGTATTTGTGTGGACTGTAACATGAGAGCAATCTCGTTTAACAAATGTGATTATTCCAGGGTTAAAGGGCTGTCTGGAACTGTCCATAGTCACTAGCATTATAGTTGCATTAACAGTAGCTTCAGTTGTAAGTACTGGTAACAACTAAGGTAGACCTAGTGAAACAACAGATGAATGGTAAGTGAGCACTTATGAAATCCCATTAGATTACGAAATCTAATGCTGTACATCCTCTTCAACATGGTATATCTTAGAGCACGTGTGTAGACATCATGACTAGTGCCAATGGGAGTTGTGATACAGTAACATTTGGTATGGTAACATCTGGAAGGCTGTGATTTGTACTGTTTAGTCAGGATAGTGGGATTAGAATTTAGATACAAGGACTGTGGGTATGATAAATGACTCTAAAATGTTGTTTAACGTTTTCACAACCTCAGAGCTACAAGTGCTGTTGAGCTGCAATTCGCATTTCCCCCAGTCTCCATGGTGGATAATCAAAAGTAATAGATACTTCCATTCAATAACATCTTGGGACCCAAACTGGGTAAAAACACTGAACCGTGTGTGTGTGTGTGTGTGTGTGTATATATATATATATATATATATATAGAGAGAGAGAGAGAGAGAGAGAGAGAGAGAGAGAGAGAGAGAGAGATGGCCCTTTGTATCCATGTATTTTTCATGGATTCAATGGCCCCTTGAAGGCAACCATAAGGCTGATGTGGCTCTTGTTGAAAATGAGTTTGACACCCCTGGCTCAGGGTCTCAGCATATCTCAATCAAACATTGTTCCTGTCTCCCCTGTTAGGCGTCACCCAAATTCTCAGATTTGTCTTTCTATGAAGCTGCTGCTGAAAACAGTTATCACAGAATGGTAGCAACGTGCCATTTATTTTGAAATATTTTTACTGGAAAAGAGAGAAAGAATAAATACTTATGGCAATTTGTTTACTTATTTATACAGGCCTCGGGTATCAAAATAACTTGGTCAATACGCAGCTTGATTTGTAAGTAAGAGAAAGCATTAACAGCTCTGCCTTGAGCAACAAAGTACTTTGGGCTATTTCTGGATCCATCCCGTCCTCTTCTAGAAGAGAAGTAACAGTCTAGGCCAGTCATTTTTTTTACTTAGTTATTAAAAATTGCTCTGAATTCAAAATTAAATTTCCCAATTTGTCACAAGCAGATATGATAAACACAGTAATTTTCTGTAAACATATGCCTCACTCTAATTGAAAGTTCATTATAATGCTTATTCCTTTCTCCTGGAATGCTTTTCATCGTGTGCTAGTAAATGTGTAAATTAAAAACCCAGAGGTAATTTTTATGCTTTATCTGGATGTTAAGAAGATTGCAAAATTATCATCTCTTTCATAGTTAAATAATTTTAACCTGCACGCCGACCTTTTAATATGCAAATCGCTCAGCTTTGTGGAAGGAAATGCGTTTGGCTAATTGTGAAAATGATAAGTAGAGGAAATCTGAAGGAAACAGGAATTCACTTTGAAGTAACCCCAGCTGAAAGCTGATGTGATAAGGAACAAGGAATATATATATATATATATATATATATAGAGAGAGAGAGAGAGAGAGAGAGAGAGAGAGAGAGAGAGACTCTACAGAGCAATTGTCTACTGCTGTTCAAATTGGAGACTCGGCAGCTGTAATGAAAACCAGCGGGAGAGTTTCAAACTTACAACACCAGCAGCAAATTTGTTGAATGCATAATGCATGCCTAGAGAGTTGAAGAATTTCAATAGGTCCTTTGGGAGCCATTTTTATTCCTTCCTTTAAAAATGTTGAGAAGACTAAATGCTGTGACACCTGAAAACTCTAACTAAATAGCCTCTTGAAGTCCAAAACATAAGAATAAATGGGATGTAATACATATAGGTCAAATTAAGTCGTATTTGATACAGTGCCAACAACGTGAGTTGTTTTTGTATTACGTATGTTTATTCTATTTTTATACAATACATCATTGAACTCCAGCGATGTTATCATCAATTGTCCCCTTTTTTTAAAAGCAAAAACAATTTTCTTCTCTGACATATAACATGGTAAGTAGGCTCAATTTTAAAAAGTAGGCTAAGGGCCAACGTTCTCAGATTTTGGAGATCAGCAGTCTTGCTTGTTTTATTTAAGCAGTCATGACTTGAGAAGGGTTTGGGAGGGTCTACAATATTCTGACATAAATCTTGCCCAACCCACACCTTGGGCACATCTTTCAGAGGCCACAGTTTGGAATCCTATAGCAAACTCCACTCCCAGAAAAAGTGAGGTAACACAAGAGGTAACATCACCGAGATCTCTTCCAGGTCCTGCTTGTGGTTTTATTTCATCTATAATTTTCTCCCTGCCTCTGTCATGACATGGATTACCAGGATATAGGAAGGTGGGTGGTGGACTTGATGGGAAACACAGTCCGTGATTGAGCATCCCTTTGTCTATCATCAACTAGATCTGAACTTTCCCTAGAAGACAGCACCAAAATGTGGGATTAATATGTGGGATAAACAAACCCAGGACCTCAGGGCAGGTCCCCACACAGATTTGCCAGTCCTGGACTTTCTTCCCCTGCTATCCTCACAGCCCTTCTGCATCTTGGGATAAAGTGGAGGGTGGATGGCAGACATCTGCCAGAAGTTTTTTAAAATCACTCAATTATGCAGTGATGCAAAAATGTGTACATGTAAATATCCTAATACAAATATGGAGAGTGTCCTCTTGTGCCCCAGAAACAGCCTTACAACAAGGGTTAAAGCAACTAAGAAAGCTTTTCCCCAGCAAAATGATAATAATGTAACAACAGCAGCAAAGGAACAGAAGGAAAATCCCAACAGCAAAGCAAAAGTCTTACATCAGACATGAAACAAGAGTCTTTGGCAAATAGTCTTTGCAAGGCACTTTGCAGACACTGAAGCTGCAAGCAAGGAAACCAGACCACAGCAGCACTAAGTAGAACGGTTGCTGCCAGCATTGATCACCTGCTGTACTGCTGATTTACAGGCCTCAGCTTCCAGCAGAGGTGTCCCTAGTATGAGGTCTGATTGCTCAGCATCCTTGCAGCCATTCTAGCTGACCTCCTTTCACCCTTTGGCATTCTGAGACATAGGAATTGGCAGTATGTTTTCCTCGCCCTCCTCTTCCTCCTCAACACTTGGTCCCAAATCCCCAACTCGTACATCTTCAGCCTCCTGTTCCTCCTCCTACTCAGAAGAAAAGAGTACACAACAGAGAGATTCCTATGTATGCACATAAGCATTAGCGCATAATGGTGTCACGATGCACGGACTTGACCGGCCCCTTAATCACACACACAGAGACGGACTGAAGGCTAACTAGTTTATTGAATATAAAAACAGCTTAAAGATATTGTCCAAAAGAATAGCAAACAATCCAAAAGGTTTGAAGTAACAATGTCCAAGAAACGTGGCAAGAGGCTTAAAGTTCAGCAAGGCTCCACACAACTGTGTGGATCAGGATACAAGGCAGGGTTCCGCAAACCATGCGGATCAGGAACAAGGCAAGGCAAGGCAAGGCAAGGCTTGATGACCACGGGCTAGCTTAGCTTCGTGGTCCCACTCCGCTTCGCGCCTATTCAGCAAAGACGTGGCCGGAGCACTGAGGATTCGTTCCCACGGATCCTATACTTAATCCCTCGGCCGAGGTCCCCGACGCTCTAGGCTCCTTCGTCTCCAATCGCTGCTCACGGACCTCGGCCGGTCTATGCTCTTAGACCATTCCCTTCTGCTAGACTCTATGTTCCGTCTCCTATCAAAGGTTCGACCTTGTCTCTCCGCAGCTGTGTTTCTATCTCCCTGGGAGCTCTCCTCCCTAGCCATTTCCCATGCGCCTTCTTCCATGTTTTCCTCTGGAGGCTCCTGAGAATTCCTCCCCCCCGGGTGTTCATAAGATCCCGAATCGCTATCCATCTGCACCTGGTTATCTGAGTCTCCGCTAGGGCCAAACAACATTTCTTCCCATGCCAAGCTCTCTGTGGGCGAAAGAGGCCCATCAGGGGAAAGCTGCCCTTCGCCCCAGTCATCTAGCTCATCCTCTGAATCCAGTTCTGGCACTGCTGGTTCTAATGCTAATGGGACCCCCGGTCCTGACCCCTGCCCGCCAGGCACAAACGAGAACTGCTGTGCTACAAATGGCGGGAAATCCTTTTTTAAAAATGCCATCGGATTCCCCGCTTTCCCCAATTGCTTACTCACAATCTATTTAATATTATAAAGTTTAAAATAAATACTTTCAGAGACCTCTAATGGCTCTCAGCTTCTTCTCTCTTGAAACAAGCAGAGAATTAGCTGTGACTTAGTGCGAGCCTGAATAGCTGATCAGCTGTTTTGGGCTTTTAAAAACCAGCATGGGTGGGAAGCAGTCTCCACAGGGGGTAAAGAGGGAAATCCCAAACTTTACATAACTGCAGGGCTACACAGTCATGGGAAAATCCACTTTTTTGCCTGGAAGCTGGATAAAAGAGGACCTTTTTGAATCAGGGTTCCCCCCCATTGCTGCGGTTGAGTGCGCATTTAGCACAAACTTCATCTGGCCACCCCCCTTTTTAACCTGTTCTATCCCGATGTATAGGTACTGTTTGGAAGAATCAGAAGACTAATCTGAGACTGTCATACTTTGGTCATATCATGAAAAGACATGACTCAATAGTAAAGGCAATAATGCTTGGTAAAATGGCAACAGGAAAAAAGGAAGACAATTCCAGTTGGGTAGATTCAATCAGGGAAGTCATGGCCAAGAGTCCTTAAGACCTAAGCATGAGTATTGGTGATAGGATGACTGGGAAATCTCTCATTTATAGGATGTCCATAAGTTGAAGTTGATTTGATGGTATTAAACAACAACAACTAGGTCGGAAAGGTATAGCTTTCCCTTTAGAGAAGAGAAAGACCCAGCTGCAAACAAAAATGAAGGAAGCTTTACTGTAATGAGTGATTCAAGAAGAAATGCAGCTATCACAGTCATTGAAGTCCTCTATCTCCTTTAAGACTTTTGCAGTGATAATTTCTCCTTGTTCTTATATACCCTCAGCCCAGCCCCCTGTTCTGAGCTGCTATGTGGAAGGAGAGTCATGGGGAGTCTTTCTCCCTTCAAGATGAATCAAGAGAAGGAGAGTCATAGGCCTCTTCATAAAATTCAGATTATCTGCTTTGAACCGGATTATATGGCAGTGTAGACTCGTATAATCCAGTTCAAAGCAGATAATGTGGATTATCTGCTTTGATAATCTGGATTATGTGGCAGTGTAGAAAGTGTCTTAAACTGGATTTATACTGCCCTAGATCCCAGGATCTGATCCCAGATTATCTGCTTTGAACTGGACTATAAGAGTCTCCACTGCCATATAATCCAGATCAAAGCAGATCAAAGCAGATACTGGGATATAGGACAGTGTCGATCCAGCCTCAGTCTGTTTTTTCCTTTCTGTCTCCTCATTCCCAATCAAGAAGTGATATGCAAAGATCAGTGATAGGGCACATCTTTTGTATGCAGGAGACAGGACCCCAAAGAGGAGGAGATTAGGTGGCAGAATAGCAAGGATGGAAATAGAAATTGGGATGAGTTTAAGGCAAACTTTCAATTTAGGCTGGATCCATACTGCCATATAATTCAGATTAACTGCCCTGAACTGCATTATATGGCAGTCTAGACTCACTTCAATGTAGTTAATCTGCATCCTGAAATTGAATTACATGGTGATATAACTTCCGCCCCAATTATCCAAGTTCATGGCACTGTGTGCATAGGAATTTGTTGTGCAAAACAACCGAAATAACAATATGAAGGAACCAAAGTTAGAAAAAGCAATAATAGCCCCTTCCATTTGGGAAGGAGCAATACGTATTGTGTCTTTTTGTTTATCTTTTGTAGTGCCTAATTTGGTGGAATACAGAGGTGGGCTTAAGCCAATGAAAGTACAAGATTTTATAATATGGGAAACTTGACCTAGGCTAGAACTGTGAACTGAGATGTTTACAAGGAGATATAAAAACCCTCTGGGACATGTTTTGTCTGTGGACGGTGTTTACTTTGAACTGCGTACAGCTGATACCATACACCTTCACAGCTGTGAATAAAGAAATCTTTCTCTTTGAATTGTCTGAGACTGTTTTGGGGTGTGCCAGGGCGAGCTGAGAACCCAGGATAGTGACGGATAGTCTCAGGAGCTATAAATCTGCCACTTCAAATATAATATTTGAAGAAGAATTTTAACCACTACAAACTTAGTAGTATTTTAATGGGAAGTGTGGCCTTCCTTTTGGCTGATGAGATAGTCAAGTTAATGAGGATTGCTGTTGTTGTTGTTTTGTGTCTCCAAGTTGTTTCAAACTTAGGGCGACCCTAAAGATCTTATCCCATGTAAGTTTTCCCTATTTTCTCTCAATTTTTGCATGCTGGCAAAACCGAGTTCCACAGACGCCATCCCCTGACACATGACCACTTCTGTTGGCCACCTGTGGAAATCCCTACACCTGACTGAAGAAAGAGGGAAAAGCGGGGGAAAGCGGGAACAGGGGCGGTCCAAGGTAATTTTAAATGGTAAGCGAACATTATTTTGGCGCCCCCCCCCAAATCACTTGATAACAAAAGGTATAAGGTATTATTTATTTATTTATTTGCAACATTTTTCCCGCCCTTCTCAGTGGCTAACAAGGCAGCACATTGATGCCCAAACATACAATGTAAAGAACCCTAAAACATATATCATAATAATTGTTTAAACAAACATATACTCATCACTCAGATTAAAAATAGAGGTAAATAAAAGATTTTTTTTAACAAACCAGAAGTTTACGTATCACATTATGTTCATATAGTTACCATACATAGAATTAACACAAAGTAACCTTTTAGAATGCAATTATTTATTAATCTTTGCAACAAATTTAAGTGTTTTTGTTTTTTTAAAAAAACATCGAGTTATCCTTAACACACAAGAAATTGAACACTTTTCAAATCAAGGCAGATAATACACAATGCCTGCTTTGAACTGGATTATATGTGTCCACACTATCACACATTCCAGCTCAAAGCATTGTTTTGGATTTGATATGGCAGTATATAGAGGGGACTGAAGCCCCTTCCACTCAGCCATATAACCCAGAATACCAAGGCAGATAATCCACAAGGCCTGCTTTGAACCGGATTATATGTGTCCACACTGTCACACATTCCAGCTCAAAGCATTGTTTTGGATTTGATATGGCAGTATATAGAGGGGGACTGAAGCCCCTTCCACTCAGCCATATAACCCAGAATACCAAAGCAGATAATACACAATGCCTGCTTTGAACTGGATTATATGTGTCCACCCTTACACTCAGTCCTTCAGAAAGCATTTTTTTGGATTTGATATGGCAGTATATAGAGGGGGACTGAAGCCCCTTCCACTCAGCCATATAACCCAGAATACCAAGGCAGATAATACACAATGCCTGCTTTGAACTGGATTATATGTGTCCACACTGTCACACATTCCAGCTCAAAGCATTGTTTTGGATTTGATATGGCAGTATATAGAGGGGGACTGAAGCCCCTTCCACTCAGCCATATAACCCAGAATACCAAGGCAGATAATACACAATGCCTGCTTTGAACTGGATTATATGTGTCCACACTGTCACACATTCCAGTTCAAAGCATTGTTTGGGATTTGATATAGCAGTATATAGAGGGGGACTAAAAGCCCCTTTCACACAGCCATATAACCCAGAATACCAAGGCAGATAATACACAATGCCTGCTTTGAACTGGATTATATGTGTCCACACTGTCACATATTCCAGCTCAAAGTATTGTTTGGGATTTGATATGGCAGTATATAGAGGGGGACTGAAGCCCTTCCACTCAGCCATATAACCCAGAATACCAAGGCAGATAATACACAATGCCTGCTTTGAACTGGATTATATGTGTCCACACTGTCACACATTCCAGCTCAAAGCATTGTTTGGGATTTGATATAGCAGTATATAGAGGGGGACTAAAAGCCCCTTTCACAAAGCCATATAACCCAGAATACCAAGGCAGATAATACACAATGCCTGCTTTGAACTGGATTATATGTGTCCACACTGTCACATATTCCAGCTCAAAGTATTGTTTGGGATTTGATATGGCAGTATATAGAGGGGGACTGAAGCCCCTTCCACTCAGCCATATAACCCAGAATACCAAGGCAGATAATACACAATGCCTGCTTTGAACTGGATTATATGTGTCCACACTGTCACTCATTCCAGCTCAAAGCATTGTTTTGGATTGTTTTGCCTATGGTACAGCCTCTTTCCCTTTGTATAATCCACCATTAAGAAGAAGGGTGCCACAGAAGTATGATAAATATTCATATTTATCAAAAGCATAGACAATATAAAAAGGAGCCAGCACTAATATTAATTATATTATGTTATAAATTATAATATATAAATACATATTATATTTTATAAAGATTATACTATATGGTATTAATATAAATTGGTATTAAATACCCCCCTCTCTACACACACACACACACACACACACAACTATTAAATAGGAATAAATAATACTGAATATATATATTACTTAATAACTTATTATTTTTGGCATAACTATCCTAATAAGGATCTGGTCCTATGACTCTCCACTGTGACAAAGGCACTCTTGAAGCAAACCAATTTAAATGCGAATAGAAAAGCCAAACAGCAACCTTTAATGAGGCTTGGATTTCAAACGCCTCTTTAGTGGCAGAAGTCCGCACTTTGGAAAGGCTTTCGCCCCCGAAATAAGGAGAGGAAAGCAGGGACTGGAGCCAGGAAGTATTCACAAAGCAAACATTCCCGAATAAATAACCACTTGTATTTTGAACACCCCAGTACTGGGAATAATTCGGACTTTGCCAGAGCTTCTGTTTCCAGCGAAAGAAGCCAGGGACGAGTGAACTGCAGCCTGAAAGGAAGCACGGCCCCCTTAAGGTCCCTCAGCAATACAATACAATTACAGGACAGAAGCAGGGAAGGAAGGGGGGGGGGGGTGAAAACACACCCTCAACACTCAAAGGTATTATAAAACTTTTCTTTCCTTCCTTTCTCCCCCCTTCACCCTTTCCTTCTCTCCTCCCCTTTCCCTCCCTCTTCCTTCCTTCCTTCCTTCCTTCCTCTCCTTTCTTTCTCTCGGAGGAGGAGGCGCCGCTGGCGGCGAGGAAGGGGGCCGGTCAGGAGGAGGAGGCAACGGCCATGCGGTGCTGCTCCTTCTTCTTCCTCCTCCTCGCCGCTCAGCTCAGGGGCGGGGCGAAAGCTGAGCCGGGGCGGGGCTTTGAAAGGAGTGTTTGCCCGCGCCTCTGCCCTGCCTCCTCACTGGTGAGAGTGAGATAGATGGGTGTAGGCAGGCAAGTGTACGGCGACGGGCCCTCGGATGCATCGGTGGGGGGGAGGGGTGGGCCGGGGCCTCCCAATGCGCCCAGCAGGCGGGAGAATTCGCCCCTTCCAAGATGGCGCTCTACGCGGGGGCGTAGGTCGCGTATATGGACGGACCGCCTCTGAGCGGGAAGCAGACAGGGAAAGGACATGGACCGTGCTTGTTGCAGCAGCAGCAGCAACAGCAACAATAACTACTACTTTATTCTTATTTTCCACCACTATCTCCCTGAAGCGACTCGGGCTGGCTTATAGACAGTACAAGATAAGTTTTCACTCTTCTAAACACTTTCCCCCCACATCCCTCCTGCCTGTGGGATAATGTCCTTAGACTAAAGTTTAGGGTGGGTGCCAGGCAAATAACCTTGGAGTATACCAAATAGCAAAATGAAAGTTGTATACTGTTATAGACAACCATGCTGGGCGGTTCTCAAATACATTATTTATTTATTTATTTATTTATTATTTCGATTTATATACCACTCTTCCCAAAAAGGCTCAGGGTGGTTCACAACAATGAATACACAACACAACGTAGTTAAAAACAGAATAAAAACAGATTAGGACCAGAATGGAAAGCACAGCCTTAGAGATTAAACGCCTGGCAGAACAGGGTGGTCTTACAGGCCCTCCTGAAGGCCTGTAACTCCGTTATTGCTCGTGCCTCTGCCGGGAGGGCGTTCCACAGGGTAGGCGCTACTACAGAAAAGGTGCACTGCCGAGTCGATGACAATTGGCAAATCTTGAGTGATGGAACCTCCAATAGGTTTTGATCCATGGACCGTAGTGGTCTCTGGGGAACGTGCAGGGAAAGGCGGTCCTTCGGATACACTGGCCCCAGACCATGCAAGGCCTTAAAGGTTAACACCAGCACTTTGAAGGCAATCTGGTACTCGATGGGAAGCCAGTGCAAACACTGGAGGACTGGTGTGATGTGACATGTTAGTGTCACTCCAGCCAGCAGTCGAGCCGCAGTGTTTTGCACCATCTTCAGCTTCCAGATTACCAACAAAGGAAGGCCAATGTAAAGGGCGTTACAGTAGTCCAGTCTCGAGATGACCGTGGCCTGGATTACCGCAGCTAGGTCATCACTGGAAAGGTAGGGCACTAGCCGCCTTGCCTGGCACAGGTGGGAAAACGCTGCTCTGCTCACGGTGGAGACCTGAGCCTCCATTGTCAGCAGAGGATCCAGTTGGACACCCAGGCTTTTAACCAGCGATGACGGACTAACCACCTCACCGTCCATTATTGGCAGCCGGACCTCCCCCCGGGACGACCCAGCCACAGGACCTCCATCTTCGACAGGTTCACCTTCAACCTGCTGGCCCATAGCCACCCAGTCATGGCTTCCAGGCACTGATGGAAATACTCAGGTACAGAGTCCGGCCGGCCTTCCATCCTCAGCACCAGCTGGGTGTCATCAGCATACAGATGACACTCCAGACTGAAACTATGCACCAGTTGGGCAAGTGGACGCATATAGATGTTAAATAATAGAGGAGAGAGGATAGCCCCTTGGGGGACCCCACAATTAAGGGAGACCCTTTCCGAGACCATCCCTCCCCTCTCCACCCGTTGTCCCCGATCTTGGAGAAAGGAGGCCACCCCCCTCATTCCCGTCATGGCTAAACGGTGGATCAATAGAGAATGGTCAACTGTGTCAAATGCTGCTGTGAGGTCCAATAACACGAGCAGCGCTGACCCACCTTGGTCCAGCACAGTCTCTGTCCTGTGCCCAAAGCAATTTATTTTCAGATTAAACCCACTTTTGTTTTGCTAAATAACCTTGGAGGGCCGCATCTGGCCCATGGCCTTCATTTGAGGATCCCTGAGTTAGAGAGTAAGGAGAAATGATTGGGGGAAATTGGGGAAACTGCTTTATTCATGACAGATGGATTTCATGGATGATATTTGGCATTATGATAGATTCTTCTTACATTATGGATGGATGAGCTGGAATAATTTGTTTAGTTTAATTTAGGGGAAGAGTGATAGCAGTTTCTGTTGAAGAGTACTAGCACTTTATTGACTTTCTGTAGAAAATATATGTATAATTTTATGAGCTTTGATTTTGATATTAGTAGCTCATATATGTTATAGTAAGAATGATGAAGAGTTATTATGATAGATGGAAGAGGTATAGCTTGATTGTATACTTTAATAGCTGCTGGAGAGAAGACTGGATGTCACTTTTACCTTTTCTATTCTTTTTATTTTTGATCTTTATCCTCCTAAAAATAAGAATGGCATTATCTAGGGCAGTGTTTCCCAACCTTTTTTGAGCCGCGGCACACTTTTTACATTTGCAATATCCTGGGGCACACCACCAGCCAAAATGACACTCTAACACAGCAATACATATAGTTAATATGTTTTTAAATGTATTTATACACTCAGTGTGAAACCTGGGCCTGTTTCGATGAACCCAACATAGATATCCTGGCAGGAATGGCAGAAAGACACAAACTTCCCACACAGAACTCCCATAACCAAGAGAAAATGCTGTAAGAGTTTGGTGGGCATTGACCTTGAATTTTGGAGTTGTAGTTCACCTATATCCAGAGAGCACTGTGGACTCAAACAATGTTGGATCAGGACCAAACTTGGCATGAACACTCAATATGCCCAAATATGAACGCAGATGGAGTTCAGGGGAAATAGACCTTGACATTTGGGAGTTGTAGTTGCTGGGATTTATAGTTCCCCTGCAATCAAAGAACATTCTGAACCCCACCAATAATAGAACTGGGCCAAACTTCCCACACAGAACCCCCAGGAGGCAAGAGGAGGTCTCTACTCGGGGAAAGGGAGGCGGGCCTTCCCAATGCATGGAGAGGGAGAGACCAAGTAGACAACGGGTGGGGAGGGAGGGTTATACTTCCAACACACTAGACTCCCCCCCTTCCTGTAGGTTCCAATTTCCCACGGCACACTTGATGATCGCTCACGGCACACTAGTGTGCCCCGGCACACTGGTTGGGAAACTGATCTAGGGTTATATAATAATAATAATAATAATAATAATAATCTTTATTTATACCCCGCCACCATCTCCCCAAAGGGACTCAGGGTGGCTTACATGATGCCAAGCCCAATGACACATCAGTAATACAGCACAAAAGCAAATAATAAAACAGTACAATCAATATAACTCACATATAAGCAATAACACACAAAGTTTAAAACCATTATGGCTGGGCCAGATGTAATAAATTAAAATTTTAAAATAAATAAACACTGGACATGAACAGAGGTAGAGTGTATCTAGTTTTAAGGGATAATGTATCTTTTTTCCTTTTCTATATTCCCTGTTTGATTTATTTTATGTTTCCTGTTTTGTTTAATGTTATTGTACATGAAGAAAATCTTAATAAAATTTACCTGGAAGATTTGTTGTGAGAGTAGGAAAAAATAGTAAAGCCTGTGGAGATTTGAAAAATTGTCTGTATTATAGAAGAAATCTTGTGATATTCATCGTAGCTTCACCATTTATTGTTTAAGCAATGATTTACCATTCTTAAGCTTCATAACAGATATCTATCTATCTATCTATCTATCAATCATCTATTACATATAATAAAAGTCAGTGTTTGCAGGCGGTGGGCGGGTAGGCCGAGCGATGGGAGGAATATGTGCCAGCATTTCGATTGGATGCCACTCTGGGATTATTTGCATAAATGGCTTTGACTGGCCAGCCTCAGAACTCCAACCCTCTAAGGCACCAGACAGAGGAGATTGGTTGCCACTGAGGGAAAATTTGCATAACGGACTCTGCATGGCCAACATTCCAACATCCAAAATCTCAAAGGTGCCAGAGAGTGCACTTTTAAAAAAGGCTTCCTTCAGCTGATTTAACAAACTAGGCCTCAGCCTGGTTTGGCAGTAAGGCTTCCTCTACTTGATTTTCCAGACTAGGCCACAACCTGATTTGCCAGTAAGGCTTCCTCTACCTAATTTCCCAGACTAGGCCACAACCTGATTTGACAGTAAGGCTTCCTCTACTTGATTATCCTGACTAGGTCACAACCAGATTTGACAGTAAGGCTTCCTCAACTTCATTTTCCTGACTAGGTCCACAACAATGACAGAACAAGACCAAACTTGGCCCACAGACCCCCAAGATGCACTCTAAATCTTGGTGCAGTTTGAGGTAGGATGCACCATGGATGTCGGAAATTGCAGTACTTTTAACTCACTTGCTTAGAGCAGTGTTTCCCAACCAGTGTGCCGCGGCACACTAGTGTGCCGTGAGCGATCAGCAGGTGTGCCGTGGGAAATTGGCACTCTTCCCCCTCCTAGCAACTCTTCCTCCCTCTTTCCCTCCCCAAAGATCCTCCCCGAGGCAAAGGAAGGGCTCCGCTGAATGCCGGAAGCTCCACGTTGGTGAATTGGGCAGTGAGCGAACCTGGGAGCATCGGGAGGTTGAAGCATTCACAGGTTTCCAAGGAACAAATTGAGCCTCCTCCGCTTGGAAATGTTTATTTTTTTACTTTTTTACTGGATTTTTCGAGCGCCCCCCCCCCCCCAAGGAACTGTTTATAACAGCTTCATGGCATCCATAGTTATCTGGAAGCAAGTTTCACTCAGGGTGAAATTTCACAAGGATCTGGAGAACAAGCCCTATGAGGAGCGGCTTGAAGAGCTGGGCATGTTTAGCCTGAAGAAGAGAAGGCTGAGAGAAGACATGATAGCCATGTATAAGTATGTATGAGGAAGTCATATATATGTTGTGTCCATCAAAACAGGCCCAGGTTTCACACTGAGTGTATAAATACGTTTAAAAACATATTAACTATATGTATTACTGTGTTAGAGTGTCATTTTGTGTCATTTTGGTTGGTGGTGTGCCCCAGGATTTTGTAAATGTAAAAAATGTGCCATGGCTCAAAAAAGGTTGAAAAACACTGGCTTAGAGCACAGTGGCCCACACCAATGACGGATCAGGACCACACTTGCCACACAAAGGCCCAATGCAATACCAAGCTTGACACACAGTGCCCCTATGACCCACTCTACATTCTACTGCCGTATGGAGAAGAGTGGGACTTGAGGTACCTCCATGGATTATGGGATTTGTAGTACTTTCAAAGCCTTCATTTCACTGCAGCCCTGAACAAAGACCTAAAAAGACTACACTTGGCACCCTGTGCCCCCATGACCCAGTCTCCATCCTTCTACAGTTTACAGGAGGGTGGACCATGGATAATGGGACTTAAAGTACCAAAGACCAACCTTGGCACACAATGCCTTTCTCAAATAACCCGGGCACCGCCGGGTCCCCAAGCTAGTATACAATAGGTCATGTGACAAAATTGTAAGAAAACATATTAGCATAATGCAGCAGGGGGGCTATTAAAAATGGAGTTCTCTAGGAATATCATGCAGAGACAAAAATGTTTTTGTTATAAAATTGGGATTCATGGTCACCAAGATATCATACAGCAATGGCAGGTTACCATTACCTCCTTCGCTCTGTCCCTTTACTAGACAATCAAATCTAACAAATATTAACCAGAATTTCTAGATATAAATGACGTTTCAGCTTTACTATAAATTATATATCTATTGCAAAAGAAAAAAATATTGATATTATTGGCATAACAGAAACCTGGTGGACAGAGGAAAACAATTGGGACACAAAAATTCCAGGTTATAAACTGTACAGGAAAGACAGGAGAGGGAAAAACGGTGGCGGTGTGGCCTTGTACATAAATGAAGAGCTAGAATCTCATGAATTAGAATTTCAAGAAAATTCAAACTCACCTACAGAAACATTGTGGGTAAAAATCCCAGGACAAAAAACTAATCTAGCATTAGGGATCTGCTATCGCCCTCCCAACCAAACTCCAGAGGCAGACTGCTATCTGGAAAATGAAATTAAACAGGCCTCAAAAAGCAATAAATTAGTCATAATGGGGGACTTCAACTATCCCGAATAGATTGGCTAAATTCTTGTTCTACGCATGAAAGAGAGACAAGGTTCCTCGACATGCTAGCCGATTATTCCCTTGAGCAGATGGTCATGGAACCAACCAGGGAAAGGGATCCTGGACTTGGTGCTAACTAATGAACAAGATCTCGTTCAAGATGTCCTTGTAACTGAGCCCATAGGTACCAGTGACCACAACACAATAACCTTCAACTTAAGTTTGGATAGCAAACTGTCAGTGAAAACTAACACAGAGATTTTAAATTTTCAAAAAGGGAATTTCACCAAAATGAGAAAAATAGTAAAGAACAAACTAAAAGGAACAGTAAAAAAAATCAAATCCCTCCAAAATGCTTGGAAACTGTTTAAAAATACTTTTAAACAAGCCAAACTAAAATGCATTACTAAAATAAGAAAGAGGCCGGGAAAGTCCAAGAGGACATCGGCATGGCTTACAAATGAAGTAAAAGATGTGATTGGAAAGAAGAAAAACTCATTTAAGAAATGGAAGGCTCTTCCTACTGAGGAGAACAGAAAGGAACACAAGCTCTGGCAAACTAAATGCAAAGCAACCGTCAGGAAAGCCAAGAGAGATTTTGAGGCACATATAGCTAAGAATATTTAAAAAAATAGCAAAAACTTCTTTAAGTACATCAAGTAGAAACCCAACTAGAAAAGCAGTTGGGCCACTTGACGAAAAATGGTAAGAAAGGGACAATAAGTGAAGACAAGGAGATTGCCGAGCGGCTAAAACGACTTCTTTGCCTCCGTTTTCACACAGGAGGACAGACAACATATGCCTGCAGCTGAGTCAGTTTTTTCAGGGAGGGAATTAAATGAATTAAACCAGATAGAGATAAACAAGGAAGATGTTCTCACATGCCTTACTAAACTAAATGTCAACAAATCACCAGGGCCAGATGGCATCCACCCCAGAGTTCTTAAGGAACTCAAGTGTGAAATTGCTGAAATTCTAGCCAAAATATATAACCTTTCTCTAAGATCAGGCACTGTACCCGAGGACTGGAGGGAGGCAAATGTAACTCCGATCTTCAAGAAAGGATCCAGGGGTGATCCAGGAAATTATAGGCCAGTTAGTCTAACCTCAGTTCCAGGCAAAGTGATGGAAACCATTATTAAAGAAAAAATTACTAAGCACATAGAAGAACAGGCATTGCTGAAAGAAAATCAACATGGTTTCTGCAAAGGCATATCATAACTTGTTAGAATTCTTTGAGGGTGTAAATAAACACATAGATAAAGGGGACCCAGTCGATATTGTTTACCTTGACTTTCAAAAGGCTTTTGACAAAGTCCCTCACCAAAGGCTCCTAAATAAGCTCTTCAGCCATGGAATCAGAGGACAGGTCTTGTCCTGGATTGGAACCTGGCTAAACTGTAGGAAACAAAGGGTGGTAATAAACGGACATTTCTCTGGGTGGAAAGAGGTGAGAAGTGGCATACCCCAAGGTTCAGTTTTGGGTCCGTTACTTTTTAATTTATTCATTAATGACCTGGATGTAGGAGTAAATTCTGAGGTAGCAAAGTTTGCAGACGACACTAAATTGTTCAGGGTAGTTAAAAATGAAACTGATTGTAAAGAGCTCCAGAAAGATCTCTCGAAATTGAGTGAATGGGCAACAAAGTGGCAAATGCATTTTAACCTAAACAAGTGTAAAGTCATGCACATCGGGGCAAAGAACCCCAACTACACCTACCAATTGATGGGGTCAAAGCTTTCCGAGACAAACCAGGAAAGGGATCTTGGGTTTTTGGTGGACAGCTCAATGAAGATGTCAACCCAGTGCGCAGCAGCAGTGAAAAAAGCAAATTCTATGCTTGGCATGATCAGGAAGGGAATCGAAAATAGGTCGTCAAATGTTGTATTGCCTCTCTACAAATCTATGGTGAGGTCACATCTGGAGTACTGTGTACAATTCTGGTCACCGCACCTCAAGAAGGATATAACGGAACTGGAAAAGGTACAGAAAAGGGCAACAAGAATGATGCAAGGGATGGAGCAGCTCCCTTACGAAATCAGGTTGCAACACCTTGGTCTTTTCAGCCTTGAAAGACGGCGTTTAAGAGGTGAGTTGATCGAAGTGTATAAAATCATGCATGGGATAGAAAAGGTGAATAAAGAAAAAATATTTTCTCTGTCACACAACACTAGGACTAGGGGGCACTCCCTAAAGCTCCAAGGTAGGAAAGTTAGGACTAATAAAGGGAAATATTTCTTCACCCAGAGGGTCATTGGGTTATGGAACTCACTTCCAGAGGAGGTTGTGACAGCTGTCAGCCTGGACAGCTTCAAGGCAGGATTAGACAAATTCATGGATACCAAGGGAATCAGTAGCTACTGAAATGGACATCCAAGTGCCACCTCTGTGTTGATGGAGGCAGGCAGGATTTTCCCCGGGCACTGGTTGTGGGGGGTCGGGAGCAGGTGAGGGTTTTGCCCTCCTTTCTGCTAGAGATCCCTGTGTAACAACTGGTGGGCCACTGTGTGACACAGAATGCTGAACTAGATGGGCTGAGGCCCGATTCAGCATGGCTCTTCTTATGTTCTTAAATGTTCTTTCTGAATATGTGAAAAAGAACTACTCACAGATGTCTTGAACCTACTGGAAGACAAACCAAGTGCTAGCTTTAAAGAAACTTAAACATTAAATAAACAGGATTGTCCTGATTTTCAAGAAGTAACTACAGGTCCCAATTAGAATCCCTTAGGACAGTGTTTCTCAACCTGGGGGTCGGGACCCCTGGAGGGGTCGCAAGGGAGTGTCAGAGGGGTATCCAAAGTGAATCAGAAAACACAGTATTTTCTGTTGGTCATAGGGGGTTCTGTGTGGGAAGTTTGGCCCAATTCTATCCTTGGTGGGGTTCAGAATTCTCTTTGATTGTAGGTGAACTATAAATCCCAGCAACTACAACTCACACATGTCAATGTCTATTTTCCCCAAACTCCACCAATGTTCACATCTGGGTATATTGAGTATCTGTGCCAAGTTTGGTCTAGATCTGTCATTGTCTGAGTCCACAGTGCTCTCTGTATGTAGGTGAACTACAACTCCCAAACTCAATGTCCACCAGACCCTTCCAGTATTTCCTGTTGGTCATGGGAGTTCAGTGTGCCAAGTTCGGGGCAAGTCCATCATTGGTGGAGTTCAGAATGCTGTTTGATGGTAGGTGAACTATAAATCCCAGCAAATCCCAAATGTCAAAATAAACCTGGCCCGCAACCCCACCAGTATTCAAATTTAGGTATTTGTGGCAAATTTGGTCCAGTGAATGAAAATACATCCTGCATATCAGATATTTACTTTACGGTTCATAAAAGTAGCAAAATTACAGTTAGGAGGTAGCGACGAAAATAATGTTATGGTTGGGGGTCACCAAAACATGAGGAACTGTATTAAGGGGTCACGGCGTTAAGAAGGTTGAGAACCACTGCCTTAAGATGAATCGACACTGTAGAATTAGTGCAGTATGACACCACTTTAATTGCCATGTCTTAATGCCATGGATCCATTGGAGTTGCAGTTTGGTGAGGCACCAGCTATACTTAGCAGAGAAGCTTGTGAAATTATGGACGATTCCAGGCAGCCAAAAAATGTGCGCCAAAGCGAGCTTTTAAAATCCAGTCTTGGGGGGAGGGGTATACATGCAGTCACTCCGAAGGCCCCCAAAAGAACCCTTAATTTTTTTTAAAAATTGCCTGGCTGCCATTAAGGTGGTCTTTGCATCTTCCTGGTGTGTAGAAATGACATGCCATGAAGGGATGGGTGAGAAGGATGCAAGGACCACCTTCATGGCAGCCAGGTAAGTTTTTAAAATTTTAAGAGTTGTTTTAGGAAGCTTGTGGGGAGGGAGTGGGTGCCACCCCACACCTTTGGGCTCCACGAGTCCAAAAGGTACGAGATGGTTGTGGGGACTCACCCCCAGGTATTTCTGGTTGGTCCTGGAACTACCAATGGGCGAGTCCCCACAGGCCCAATACCCCATTAGACCCAGGCCTTTCAGGAAGGCCTGGCTCTAATGGAGTATTTAATTAATTTGGAATAACTGAGGTTATTCCAAATTAATTCATTTTTACCGGGGGTATTGTTTGGACACCCCTGGTAAAAAAAACCCAGACAGGTCCTAGAATATGGGCCTGTCTGGATGGGCCCTATCATTATTCCATAGCATTAAACCATGAGAGCTAAAGTGGTGTGAAACTGCATTGATTCTATAGTGTAGATCAGGGGTGCTCACACTTTTTCAGCATGCGAGCTACTTATAAAACAACCGAGTCAAAATGATCTACCTACCCACTACTCAGAGAGCCATAATAGCAAAATATTTGAAAATTTATTTCAGTGAGAACCATATAATATATTTTAAGACTGAATTCAACTAAATGTGAGTATAATAAGTCCCTGAATTTATTCATAATAATAACGATGATAATATTCATTCAGCCTCTGCTACTACTAATAGTAACAACAACAACAATAGGTTCATAGAGTAGAAGGAGACCTCCAAGGGCCATCCAGTCTAACCTCCTTCTGCCATAAGGGAAAAACACAATCAAAGAATTCCTCAGAGATGGCCATTCAGCATCTGATAATAATAATAACAATAACAATGGGTTCCTAGAAGAGACCTCCAAGGGTTATCCAGTCCAACCTCCTTCTGCACCTGGTGGGGTAGGGAGCCTGCGGGGTGGGACTGAGCCTCTCGCCCTGCCTGCGATCTACCAGGACGCCCTACGCGATCTACCAGTAGATCGCGATCTACCTAATGAGCGTCCCTGATATAGATGCACCCTTAGACAGCAATTTCTTAATAAATATGTTATATGATTTCAGCTCTGTGTGAACCATGGGTTTGGGGGCTAGGTATGTGAAGATCCAAAAGACCAAATAAGACACAGATAGGTTGAAGGTAGAGAACAGAGGTATATCTACTTTGGCCAAAGTGGATGTCAGCAATAGTCTGTGCTCCATAAACTGACATAAACACAATTTTGAACATACAGATTTATTTTATAGCACTTTGACAACTACTTGAAATAAAGGATTTTGCCGTTCTGGCTGCTGATTGGCCCAAACTGGTGCTGGCTTTAATTCGCTTGTTGATTGGTGCAGAAGCACTGTCTGTCATTGTTGCTGATTGGCTTGCAGGTGTGGTGGGACACTTAAGAAACTGCCATTACTTAATTTGAAGTCTGGTGGCTATTTCTTGATCGACTCATAGAAAGGGAAATAAGTGTGAGCCGGCTTGGAGTTAATGGAATTGATGACTCTATTAGTGTTAGTCTGGCACTGGGCAATGGATTTTGGCTGGCCACACAATGGGTATCAGGGGTGACTCTACTTAAGACCATCATGGAATTTTTGGGGTATTGTGAGGAAATTATGTATTTTCCCAGATTGAGAGATGGACTGGAACTGCTTCTGGGTCAAATTATTTTGGAAAGAGGTGTGAGAATTATGGAATACAAGTCAAATCTTGTGAACTGGATAATATGGTTAGGAAGGCTACCTTTCCATCTCTGCTAGCTGAGAAAATCTGTGGCTTTTAGTTTTAAAGACAAGTTTCCCTGACTTTATTCTGTACTCATAATAATAATAAGTGCCAGACCCTGAGAACATCCTGGTAAACAAGAAGCAATCTCTGTTTACATTCCTATGTTGGTCACATAGCCATCAGATAAGAATTACCACATATGCATTAGATGTTGCTCATGCATACTTTGTCTTTTTATGTAGCTCTAAAGTCCTATATAATGCTGATGATTAGAATCAACTCTTAATTTATCTCAGCCAGTGCTGTGAATAAGCCAGGGACTGAAGGCATATACTGGTGCCTTGGTGGATCCTTTGGTCAAAGTTATGTTTTGTTGTCTGTTTCGTTTTATTCTGTACTCAGGCAGTACAATAGGTAATACGATAGATAATATAGTCTCCTACCGCTCACAGACAACAAACTCTGATGGTTTACAAATTTCTAGGCAAAATTTGCTGTACTTTCTTTAAAGCAACACCTTTCCCAAAGGCTACACAATTTTAGATGTCACACAGGGCGCTTCCAGACGTGACAAAAACATGAGCAAAAACTAACCTGTTTTTTCCTGTGTTGTAGTCCACAGCTCTCTCCAACAACCCCGGGATTTACCTCCCGGGGTGGCTACATGCCATCCCAGGACATATACCAAAGGTTGACTGGGGAAGGCATCCAGCACCACTCCAGGCCTCCATTCCCTCCCCTAAAACAGTGTTTTTCAACCTTTTTTGAGCCACGGCACATTTTTTACATTTACAAAATCCTGGGACACACCACCAACCAAAATGACACAAAATGACACAGTAATACATATAGTTAATATGCTTTTAAGTGTATTTATACACTCAGTGTGAAACCTGGGCCTGTTTCGATGAACACAACATAGATATCCTGGCAGGAATGGCAGAAACACACACACAAAGGTCTTGCTAAACAGCTGTCAGTCTCTCTCTGTGTTTTTATGCATCAATAAGGAAGGAAGGAGAGAAGGAAAAATGGAACCAAAGAGCAAAGAAAGGGAGGAAAAAACAGGTAGAGAAGGAAGAAAGAAAAAGGGAAAGAAGAAGGAAAAGAAAAAGAGGGAAGGAAGGAAAGAGGGAGGGAAGGAAGGAGAGAAAGAGGGAGGGAAGGTTGGCCACAGCTACACGTGGCGGGTACAGCTAATACATTTATACAGATATATATATATATATATATATATATACACACACACACACACTCTGTATATATATATATGTGTGTGTGTATGTATATATATATATATATATATATATATATAATCTCCAATTTCCCACGGCACACCTGATGATCGCTCACGGCCCACTAGTGTGCCACGGCACACTGGTTGGGAAACACTGCCCTAAAACTTACCCCACAGGCTTGCCAGACATGGAAAGGCTCTCCAGAGAACTGTGGAGTCACTTCCAAATGATTCGGGGGGTGGGGGGGGGTTCCTTTTTCCCTGTCCTCCAGCATCATTCTGAAGCAACTCCAGAGCTCTCTGGGCCTGGCAAGTTTGAGAGGGAAGGAATGAGGAGCTGGGAGGGGAAAGAAGCCACCATCCCACTTCTCTGGGCTTTTGGAAGCCCGAAAAATCAGGATGGCTGTGTCCCCACAGATCGAATGCCCCATTAGACCCAGGCCTTTCAGGAAGGTGTAGATCCAATGGGGTATCAAATTAATTCATTTTTACTAGAGGCATTGTTTGGACGCCTCTGGTAAAAACTGAGACAGGTTCTGAGACTGTCTGGATGGGCCCACAGTTGCATGCCAGCCTACATTTATGCCTACTAATGTCTCCTTGAAACTACCTAGACCCTAGGGTGCTTTCTCAACCTATGGATCCCCAAATTTTGTGGCCTATATCACTCAGAAATACTAACAGCTAGGAAACTGGCTGGGATTTCTGGGAATTGTAGGCCAAAACACTTGGGGACCCACAGGTTCAGAAACACTTCTACACAGTAGAATTAGTACAGTTTAACAGCACTTTAACTACCATGGCACAATGCTATGTAACCCTGGGAGCTGTAGTCCTAAGGTTTTTAGCCTTGTCTACCAAAGCATGCTGGTGCCTCACCCAAGATGTCATGGTATTGACCCATGGCAGTTAAAGTGGTGTCAAACTGTAGTAATTCTACAGTGTAGATGCACACCTATGCTGAGAGAAAAGCAGGACATTAAACCAATCATTCAATCAATATTAATGCAGGTTGTCAGACTGCTGCCTTTGGCAGTTCAAGATATGGATTCTGCTAAAGAAAAGACATGCAGCAAGAAAACGGAATAAAATGCACATATTTAAGCTGTTCTGTGCAATCATGGTTGTTTTAATTTAGCAAAACGACAATAGTTAAACTTCAAAGAGACAGCTTGATGATCAAATTGTGACAATAATATGTGATTTTACTTCCCTATTGCCTAAAACATGTGAACTTCTGTGAGCAGAAGGAGACACTCAGCATGTCTACCATGTGTTTAATGGAACATCTCAGCTGAGAAGAATGTTCAGATCTAGAAAATATAGTGTCTGTAACCAATTTTCTAAAATATAAATGAGTGAAAGAAAAACTGGGGGAAGAGAGGGTGTAGAATATACCTTGACAGACAGAACAAAAGGAGATGTGTTGTTTCGACTCAATCCAGCTGTTTTGGTGCCATGGGCTCAATTCCAGCTACAGGGATTGCTGTTGCTTCATCCTCTATGACGAAGAGCTGTCAGGACTTCCTCCTTCCTTTTGGTTGCCCAGCATTTTCTGATCTTCTTTCTTTATGGCATCGTAAAACATCTCCCCCATTTTTTTAGTGGTACCTAATTTCTTTAATTACAGCTAAAGCTGTTTTTTAACTGCTTAGGTAAACAGTGAGCAGGGCTGACAGTCAGCTGCTCATGCCGACCCAGGGCTTCGAACTTGCAATCTTTCGGTCAATAGAGCTTATAATTGCTGGTGATTTACCAGCTGTGCTAAATCTCCGTATATCCCCTGTGTATATTTAGGATCACATTGCCCATTATAGTAGCTCTATCCAAATAATTTTCTTCTTGGAGATGACCAACCCCCCCCCTTCCCAAAAAAACTACAACCCCCCAACAATCACAAATTATTATATAAAGCAGAAAACCCCACAACTCCTCCTTCTCCTAACCTTTGAGCAAATGGTTAAATATTTAATTTAATCCCAAATGAATGTATTTAACAATAAATTAATCATCTAGCAGTTTGCTACATATTGATGACACCCAATGGTTGTTTGTGGTACATTGTTACTGGCTATAACCTCAGATTTTACTAGAAGGTTCCAGCTCTCATGAGGATGACCATTCAGGTGTGATGACAACCTTGTTTTATTATTCTGTTTGCAAAGGGGGGCATTTCTAGATAGGGAAGAGTTGTCCTTGAACCACAGCCTCTCAAATTGAGCAGAATATGAAACCATTGTGTTGTCGGTGGCTAGAATTGTTACCGAACAGACTTTGGGTTGGCTCTGCCCATAAGAGGCGAGAGTCCTAGCGCCCCAAAAGAGTGATCGATACCCTTGATGAGCAAAAACCCACCCCAAGATTTCCCAATAAGTCTCACCAAGTTGAAGAAAAACCACCGAGGTCTTTATTTCTCATCAGCTGAAGAGGATGACAACCACAATATCCTTGTCGTAAAGCAGTCATAAAGTTACATTGAAAATACATGCCATTTTATAGTTTATACAGAGCTGTCAAATTCAAATAATACTCACATCAGTGAACAGATAGTGTGGCACTGCTAAGAATGGTGTCCAGATGAATCAAGTTAAACATGCTGCCTTTTTTAAAGGAAGTAGTTCTGTCCACTGTTCTATCTTGGGTTGACAGATTATTTTTAGTCCTTGAAGGAGTATTCTCAGTATCTTGGTAGAATTCTCTGGTGCTTCTTAACTTGTCTTCCTCCAACAATGGTAAAGTTTGGTGGGTGATTCTTCTAGCTGGCCCAAGACATTTTACTCATATAGGTATAAAACCATCTAGTGCCCACTTCCACCCAAGTCAAGGTATATACAGCTAGTCCCCGAGTTACAGACATCTGACTTAAAACCAACTCATAGTTAAGAACGGGGTGAGACAACAGGAAGTGAGATAAATATGTCAATCGGAAGGGAAATTCACTCCTGAAAGAAGAAAAGGGGTCTCCACTGAAGCTTTCCCACTAATTTTTGCTTCCATGAGCCAAATTTTTCAAAATCCAATCATCACACGAACAGAAAGTGAGGTGAAACCTTCTCAAAAGGGGCACTGACAGGGATGCTAACCATTCCTATGTGATCCAAACTTTAAAAATCCATATTTTGGCTAAAAACGTTCCTGTTCTGACTTACTTACAAATTCAACTTTAAAACAAGCCTACAGAATGTATTTTGTTTGTAACATGGGAACTGTTTATAGTGGCTAAAGCTAGCCAAATGGATTCTGCACGTGAACCAAATAAATAAAAATTCCACAAGCAGCTTGCCTCAAGCCTGATAGTAAAGCTACATTCAGAATAAATTATGTAACCAATACTTTACTTTTATGACAGCAAATATATATTGCCTAGGACAGTAAGCGTCTCATGGCTAGCATGCATGCATTTTTAGAAGAACAGTTCTGAGTCCAAAAGAGTGCCAAGTGGAGACAAATTGTCATATGATTTAATCCATGAGCCCAATTTGGAGCTACACCAACTGATGAGTAATGTTTATGAATGTATTAGTAGTATGGTTACTGTCTCTCTCTTTAAAAAAAATTCACTTCACTCCAGATTCCAGATAGTATGTAACAGAGAGCCTTCTACTCCCAAACGATTTGAATGAGAAAATGCTAACCAAGTCACGACTACTCAAAAATTTCTTGACTCATGGTAGAGCTGAATACCCACAAACCAGGTTTCAAGTGAGCCCACCTTTGCAGCAGTCACTGCTAGTGAAACAACAACAAAAGCTAGTAAAAATATTGGTGTAAAAATGTAGCAGTCTTTGAAGCGGTCCCCTGCAATGCTGATGTCTATTTAGGGTCTTCCCATGTTCACAGTTTGAATTGTTTCTGTAAGGTTCTGTAGTTGTGTCCCTTTCTGATTGGCATCAAGATACATGAATCCTCTTAAATCCAAGGTTAAAGTGTAAAGCTTCAACTGCATGAACACATTTATGATTGTGTGTTAGCATGTATTATGCATAACCGGTTTTATTCCTAAGGCACTGTGAGTTACCAGATGAAATTCTGAGGTGTGTGTGTCAATGCTAAGAGGACATGTGAAGCTGAAGAAAGAGAGGGAAGCATACAAACCCTACCACAGCCCTCTGCCATTTCACAGATCCTCAGTCTCTCTCCTGCATTCATTTTGAGTTGTTTGCCAATTTGTATAAAGGGCACAATTTACTAGACATTACATAGAATGGGACTTGGGCATCCATGGATTTTTGTATCCCGGGGGGGGGGGGCAGAACCTAACCACAGTAGATACCAAGGGCCCACAGTACATCCTGGATGGATATGATTCCTGAGGTTGCTGGAAGTGCCTGATCAGTACAGTGTATTAGTGTCACACCCCAGCCTGGTCCCCAACCTGATTCCTTGGCCAAGCCAGACCGAAGCCATGTTAATCCAGTCAGGCCTGCCAGGCTAGAAAGCAAGCCACAACCAGGCAGCCTTTGCAGAGACTCCCAGTTCATTTCCCGTTCAAGGACAAGAGGCTCTCGGCTCCATCTCGGGCCGATAAGTGGAGATGGATTCACTCCCCATTGCCCAGGTGCTACTCCTAATTGGAATCACATACCATTGCCATGTGAAAGGCCTGAGAAGGCCCAGCTGGAGAACTATTATGAGAACTAGTTTCGACGACCCAGTACGTCGCAACTTCAAAGCTTCTGGGACCTATTTAAGTTAGGTCTCAGAGATGGTTGCCATCTTTCGCCAACGTTCAGTTTTCCAAGCCAAGTCTCCACAGAACCTCGCCTGGCCAGTGGGCCTGCCTTGAACTTTGTTTGTCAAGCCTTGTGCCAAGACCCTTTCCCTGGATTAGCCCTTGGGGCAAGAAGATTCTCTTTACTTTTGTTCCTGTTTGCCAAAGGACTATAGCCTTGCTTCTTTTGGACAATTTGCTGCTATCTGTTGCTGCTTGAGAGCATCAATAGACTATATTCCTAGCCTCTTTACTATTACTACTTATTCTAAATAAAGCATTTAAACATTGTTGGTTTCAAGTGGTTTACTGAGGGGCCTTCAGGTCTACGGTGCAACAATTAGTGAGGAATATAGAGAACTTCAGCTTGGAAAAGTTCCTTCCCCTATCTACTACAGTCCCAAAAACTTCTATAACTCTACTGATGACTGTTTAACCATGAATATCACCAGGAGTTTAGTAACTGTGGATAAAGTTAGCTTTAATAAAGGTTATGTCAGCCTTGTAAACAACTATCCACAAGACATTGTCAGTCTACAATTCAGGTCACTCAAAGTTGCAGTCGTCTTTGTTAATAATGAAAAATGCTATGGCAAACGAAGTAGACAGAAGCCAGGGGAGAAGTGGGGAGTATGACCCTGAAATGTTGCTCCGATCCACAGGGGATCTTCCCCCAGCAGAGAGCCCTCTCCATTAGTCTGCATTCCTCCTCAGAGCCACATATAACAGAACAGCTATTTGTAATAGCTATTTTCATTGATTTCTTTTGCACAGTGTGAAGATGATTTAGAAACCCAAAAGAAGACCAAATATATTCTAAGCTATCATCACTGATGACAATGACCGACATCCTGCAGTTTTCTCTTTTGTAGAATAAAGCATTTTTTTGTTCAACAAACCATATTTTTCATTTCAAAAGTAATTGTTCGGATCCAATAGTCTCTGTGTGTACTGCATTAGTAAGTGCATTGGCTTGCTGATGGATTATTGCCTTTTATATGTTAAACCAGTTTTTATTTGTGTTATAGTATTCCATATTTTTATAGCTGAAAATTAGCCATAACTATAACAGAACTGGTACACATACTGAGCTAGGAGTAAGCCCTACTGAACAATGAAAGACTTTCTTTTGGGCAAACATTCATCAGTTTGTGCTGTAAGAACTGAGTTCTGTGCATGTTTACGCTGTTGTGTTCTTTGAAATTAATTCCTCAGTTAGTGTGTATATGTCGCCCTGTAGGCCCTTGGGACTTGACCTCCCTGGATAAACCACACAGCAGCTGAGGTACAACGGGTTTTATTGTGAATAAAAAGGTATAGGAAAGTGTTTGGAGGCAATACTATAGAGCCTCCAAATAGCAGCAAATAACAGGAGTCTGCAGTGAGCATATAATCCCGCAGCAACAGGAATCCAAGCGGATGGAATCAGGAAACAAGCCGGATGCAAAGGAAAGTCTCTTGAAGGCTCCCAACCAGTTTAAGATGGCAGGGAAAGTTATCTTTAAGGCAATAAAGTTCAGTAGCTTGAAAGTATTTGCAGGAACAACACAGGAACAATACAGAGACGTGGCAGTGAGCAGGATCAAGGCAGCCTGGTGTTGGCTGGCTGGTACGGCTTCTGGAAGGCCCGAAGCGGCCTCTCTCACAGAAGCATCCTCCAAACGCGATGTTGGTACGAGATACCCCCAACGGGCATCTCTGGGCAGTTATAGGGTTCACTGGCTTTGATGTAAGTACGTCGAGTGTCAAAGTTCCATGATTGATGATTGTCTATATTTTTTGCTACCTCAGTCTCTCTAGAATGCATAGCTCGTTAGCAACTTTGAGCTGGCCAAAAGGGAGTCGGACTCTGGACTTATCAGGGAGGTTCGTTTGAATAACCTTGGCCTAGCCATGTTATGCATTCAAGACCGGTTTTGCACGGGAAAGGCAGAGGGGCCCAGGGGAAGCTCTGGAGTGGAACAAGCTGGCTTGGAAAGTACCTCGCAGCCGTCATGGCTGAAGTTCTGCTCAAGCAAAACTGATGCCTGAGGCCCTTGAGGTGTGACAGTATATGATTTTCAGTTACAAAATGAATGTCCAGGAGCACATCTATTTCATTAACTTCGGAATAGCTGTACTATAACAATCTCATCACATAGAGCTTTTTAAGGATACTGCCAAGACACAGCCAGGATGGAGCCTGCCAAAGCCCATCACTTGATGCAGGGCTACTTCCAGTGAAGCTCCGCCCCAGCTCCCTGCATGATGTGTCTTGGCAGTGTGCTAAGAGGTAGTCCTGAGAACATGCATGACTACCCGTGTTCTCACAATTGAAGCTAGGGACAGCACTGGACCAAGCTGGGGGCATACAGGAAACAGTGTATGACACCAATAGTTTCCCCTGCTACCTGATGGATTACCTCACAGCCCCCTGGTTTAAGGACCTCCATGTGATGAGGTCCTAAGACAAAACTTACTGTATAAACCCATGTATAAGTCTAGAAATATTAGTAAAAATCAACCCAGTAATCGTAGTCTGACTTCTCTATGGGTCAATATAAGTATTAAACCATATCAAAAATGGAACTATTCCTTTTCAGAGTAGAATGACATAAGGCAAGAACTTAGCCCATCTTGAGAGAGTCCTGACCTCCTCTACTGTCTCTTTCCCATGTCTTGACTTATCCATGGGTCATATCAAAATCCATAACTTTGGCCCCCAAACTTGCCCTTGAGTTATGTTGACTTACGCACAAATATATTCAATTCAATTCAATTTATTATTTCATGAGTCACTCTCCACCGGAGTGCTCTGAGCTACTTCCAACAGCAATAAAACATACATATATATCATCACATGATTACAAGTTAAAAGCTTTAACAAAGAGCTAGGTTTTAAGAGCTTGGGTGAATGACCGCAAATCAGGCAAGGCTCTAACATATGGGGGCAAGGAGTTCCACAGAGTTGGAGCCAGGACTGAAAAGGCCCTACGCCTTGTGGAATCTAGACGTGCTTCCCTGGGGCCAGGAATGTGCAGAAGGTTTTCCTGGGCCAGTCTTGGTGGTCTTTGGTGGTATGTACAGTCTGTTGATTCCATTGAGGTACTCTATTTAGTATTAGCCATTATCCCTAAATATTCTTAAATTAAAATGAGAAAAATATGCTCTGTTTATTGCACTTGCACTTTCCCCAGACAAATTTTGAATAACCCCTCCATACTGATGTTAAAGAGTATGGAAAATGATTTTGCCACTTCATAAGTCATTAGAGTATTTTAGGTTCTCAATAAGGCCTTTTATAACAGGGAAGTTAAGATAAAATTGTGGAAGAAAAATTGCCCGGCTACCCATTTTTCTATCTAATAAACTTTCTACAATCAAAGTAACAGATTTCACCACTGGAAACTGGGACTTTGCTGAATGAAAACTAGTCCAGCATTCTGCTTACACAGGAACCAGATTGCTGTGTATGAAAAAAGCAGAAGCAGGACACAAAATGCAACAGCTTTCTGCTGTTTATACTTGAGCAACTGATATATAGAGACATATCCCTCTGGAAAGAGTATATGTCCATTGTGATTCACCTTCACAGATACCCCCTTACTCTTGGAGCAGCTATATCTGAGTATCAAAAGACCTGTTATTTATATTGAATTTTTAGCATGAATCCCTTAAATGGTCAAAGTTGTCTGTATATCATGACCTGTGTTTTTCCTTACCTACACATCTTGCATTTGGCAGCTTCCTTTTGTATTGGTCATTGAAAGACAAATATGAATTTAATATGCAAAGCAGGCCTGGATTACCCATAAGGCCACCCTAGGCCATGGCCTAGGGCGGCACCTTTGGGGGGTCAGCAGGTCCAGACCCCCCCCCCCAAGTAAAAACAAATTCCAAAACAAATTTCAAAAAAAATTTCCAAAAAATGCAAAAAAGCATGCCCCCCCCCTTTGCTCTGCTCCCCTCGGCTTGCCCCCGCCCTCGGCTCTGCCCCGCCCCCTGCTGCGCCCCCGGCTCCTCGCCGGCGCGAGGAGGAGGAAGGAAAGCCCCACCCCCGGAGGCGATGCGAGGCCTCCCCACGGCTCCTCCCTCCCTCCTAAAACCACGATTTTGGCCACTTCTCAGGACGGCATAGTGGCTTTAGGAGGGAGGGAGGAGCCATGGGAGGGGCGAGGTGAGGTGGGGTGGAGCCATGGGCGGGGCTGGGGCAGAGTGGGGAGGAGCCAGGGGCAGGGCGGAGCCGGGGTGGGGTGGGGGCAGAGCGAGGAGGAGCCAGGGTGGGGCGGGGCAGAGCCGGGGGCAGATCAGGCCTGATGCAAAGCTTACTACTATGTCATATATCTCAAAGTAAAGGATAATAATAATTTTGGAATGCAGGTTAAGTTCAAAGAAAATGCACGGAAATGACTTCTTCAATCCCGAGTATTGCAACCGCTAACAGCCACAGTGAGCTGTGTACTTGCAATCACTCTTTCCACATTCTGTACACATTATCAAAGAACCAAGTTTTTAAAATTTACCGTATTTTTCGCACCATAGGACGCACCTGCTGATAAGACGCACCTAGATTTTAGAGGAGGAAAATAGAAAAAAATATTTTCGCTCCCCTCTAAAATCTAGGTAAGTCTTATCAGCAGGTGCGTCTTATCAGAGCCCTTTCTTCCCTGGAGGAAAGGGGGGGGGAGAAGGAGCAAGAGGAGGACTGCAGGAGCATCGCGCCAGAGCCCTCTGGGGCGATGCTCCTTGCTCCCCTCTGCTGCCCTCTTCCCCCCCCTTTCCTCCAGGGAAGAAAGGGCAGGGGAAGGAAAAGCAGCAAGAGGGGGAATGCAGGAGCATCGCGCCAGAGCCCTCTGGGGCGATGCTCCTTCGTTCCTCCTCTTGCTGCCTCTTCCCCCCCTTTCCTCCAGGGAAGAAAGGGCAGGGGAAGGAAAAGCAGCAAAAAGGGGGAATGCAGGAGCATCGCGCCAGAGCCCTCTGGGGCGATGCTCCTTCGTTCCTCCTCTTGCTGCCTCTTCCCCCCCCCCCACCCTTTCCTCCAGGGAAGAAAGGGCGGAGGGAGGGAAAAGGAGCAAGAGGGGGAGCGAACCAGCGTCCCTCCGCCGCCGCAACGGACCAGAGAAGAGTATGTTATGTCATTGGACTCCACCTTGGTCCTGCTAGCTGGGGGATTCTGGTTGTCCAGAAAAGCAAGGTCAACATGCTTTTTTTCTGAAGAAATTTTCCCCTACCATTTTTCAGATTAGTTGGACTTCTGAATACTTTGACATACATAAAAGCATGTAGCAGCTTTTATTTTGTTTGCATATGACTTCATTAAACCTACAAAGCAACACAGTGCAACTGAGTTTCATCATTGGGGGGTTTCCCATGCATTAAATTATTTCCATTCTCCTGCTATGCTTTGTAAGTTGACATCTTGCCACTTGATTTACAGTTCCTCATTATTTTGCTATTAGCCGATCTAAGTTATTTTGAAAGTTTAAGCCTTGTTAAAATATAATGAAAAATGATATTAAAAACCAGCCGTTGAATGACACATTAGAAGGTGCGTGTCAGGCTGTTCCAAAATGATAGCTGTCACTTGTACACTTCAATCAAGCATCATAGTAGCAGAACAACCTGGCAGCAGTGCCTTATCTTCCTTTGAATAATAGCCCCCCCCCCCCAACTAATAGATGGCAGGTGGGGTAAGATGGAAAAGCCAAAGTAGGAAACTCCATATTTGTATTAGTTATAGCTCTCTGGTGCTTTACACAAAATCATTTCAGGTATTTACATCTGGGTCAAAGTAGATGAGGCATTAGAAATATTTTTTTTCCTTTAGTTACATGGAAACTAAGGAAAATCAGTAGTTCCTTCCTATCAAAGTAATGTAATGTAAAGTGGGTGCCTGAGGCCCTCCAGATAGGTTTGGACCATAATCCCAATGATTGTTGTTCAGATTGTTGCTCGGGCAAAACATTCACTCAGTGGCCAAAGGCTGTGTGCTCACCCCTGATTTATTTCTCTGATGCTCCGCACCTGTAGCTCCAATGGCAGTACCTTTCCAGTATGCCTCCCCAAAAAGCTCATGTTTGAAACTGTATAAGAATATTTCTTTATTGTATGAGCTTGGGCCAGTCTAACACCTGGTCTACCTCACTGGTTTTTATTTATTTATTTGCCATGCTTCTATTTCTCAGTCCAAAGGCCTGGTCTGCCCATATACAATACATCACAAGATAAAAACAGTCATATAAAAACATATAAAATTGTTAAAAACTCCAAAATACAAATCTCAGCTCTACAATCTTTTTGTTTGTGTATGTATGTGTGAGGATAATATGGGAAGATGGAGAACTATTCATGTTGCCTTGGCGATATGAATGCGCTCAATTCCATAAATAATTTGCAACCACTCATAAATATTTTACAGATGAAAACCAGGGCACATATTGTCAAACAGTGTTGGTGTGGTATTAAGATGAAATAACCCAGAATAATAATACATAATCTAGGAAAGGCTGCAGAAGTTTGCTTTTGCCTGAGCCTACTGAGAAGAGCAAAATTTCATTCCCATTACTCTTTTCCCATCATTGAATTAATTTTGCACTTTGAACTCAGTTTGCAGCCTTCTACTCTTAAGGCCTATTGGTCCACGTTTAGTTTCATACACCACAAGAAGACAACCCTTTGCTTCAGAGAATGGTGACTTCAACCTTTGTTATTACGCAAAGCTATAGATATTTGAAGCCAAAACTGAGCATGACTTTCTGGTGTCACAGGGAGAGGGAAGGCAAGAGTGGCTGATGGGTTGGAATGGATTCTGTGCCATCAGAATGTAGAAACAGGCAGAATGTAGCACCTTGCTCAGACAGTGAGGAGAAAAAGCTTCTGGAAGTAATAGCAGAGGGGATGGATGCAAACAACTCCCAGCAGCCTGTTATGCCCAGCTCAGTCAATGCAGAAAAAGGGCAGATGGAAGTGCCAGCAGCTGAAACGAGCAACTCCCAGCAACACATACAAGTTCCAAGTGAATCCAAAGCAGGCACTTCCAAGCAAACATCAGAAAGGCTAGACATAATCACACCATTGCAGAGGCAAATGCAGAGGATGAGGCAATGGAGGTCTTTCTGACTTTCAGAAAAATGCTCAAAAATTAGGCAGCAATTTAGACCTGGACTTGGAGATACAAATACAGTCATTACTGATGCTCCCTTGCTATGGACAACATCATCTTTCGGACTTAAGTTTCTATGCCCGCATGTGTTTCATGATTCTTACCTCAGACTTGATCTTGTTACTGTACTAGCATGACTTGAAATGACTTCTGGATTTAACTCTTCTGACTTTGGATTGTTAGACTTCAATTTGGCTGATGTGTCTTCTGCTTGCTTTTTAATTAGACAAGCTACTGAACAGCTGTCATCTTTATTACAATAACTGGGTAACTAGATTGTGGGTAAAATCTTGCTAACCAATTAGTATTGTAACCAAGGAACTCATCAAATAGGAGCTCCAGGTACTCCTGAAGTAGTTTCCTCTTTTACTACAGTTCAGAACGAAAATCACCATTTTATACAAATTTAAAGCACACCCTAATTTTGGGAAGATAATTTAGACAAAAAAGGTGAGCACTAGATTTGAGTAAATATGGTATATTACTCTTGAAGCTTGTGAAAGGGTTGTATTTGATTGGGGAGGTCTCTTGTGGCTCTGCTACTAGAATTTTTAGAAGGAAGTTCACAATCGGAATAGTGGTGTTCCACTCCTTCCATATGGTGTGTCTGAGTATGTGAACCCACTGCGGCCCCTTCCACACAGCTGTATAAAATCCACATTGAACTGGATTATATAGAAATGTGAACTCAGATAATCCAAAGCAAATATTGCGGATCATCTGCCTTGATATTCTAGGTCAGTGGTTCTCAACCTGTGGGTCCCCAGATGTTTTGGCCTTCAACTCCCACAAATCCTAACACCTGGTAAACTGGCTGGGATTTCTGGGAGTTGTAGGCCAAAACACCTGGGGATCCATAGGTTGAGAACCACTGTTCTAGGTTATAGGCTGTGTGGAAGGACCCTGGCTCTCTCCAACTCTCTCCTTGGTCCTGACATTTTCATGTGTTGACGTGCAAAACTACAACACACTATCATGTTGAGCCAGAGTAATAGAATCAGCAGAGAGTAGGTAACATTAGTGCCCAGGTTTTAAAGCATCTCAGATAGAGAAAATGTATATTGTCTTTCTCAGATGGTGTCCAACTTGAAATTTGTTTAATTGCATAAAGATCCATGGAACTTAATATCCTGAAAGTTCACCGTATGTCTTTATACAGGGCTAAGCAACTTTTTTGACCCACCAGAAAGATCCAGAGAAATGTAGCAATTTCCCGAAAGTTCAGATTGTGCCTTTCATTCCCACAGTTTACCATAAAGAGATGAAGATATTTAATTATTGCCTTCCTGCCTGTTGAATCCAGGGGTTGAGAAAGAGGATAAGAAGCTTCAGGCTTTTCCCCTCCTGCAGTTATCTTGGCAGAAATTGGCATTTTGCTCCTGCTAATAAAAGTAATAAAGCAGTTGTATTGGTTGTTCTGAGAAGTTTGGCTGTACTTTTAAGCATTTCCTTACACTTACAAATGAAAGGCTTTGAACAAGTTGCATGTAATACTATGTAAAGGACTTCCTTTATTAAATTAACTAACTGTGAAAAGGCGCACATGATTTCAGTTAGAAGGGCTTATAGGTTGAGTTCCCAGATCTTTCAAATCTCCTTTGTTACATTTCTTTGTAAGTGTTTTGTTAGCTTAGTATAGTGCGACAGTAACCTTTGCCGATGAAACTCCATGATTTCCAAATCCTTGCTTTGCTCAGCCTTAGATGTTACATGTTTAGCTATCATCCTCATCTTCTTTTTAACCATGCTGCACAATTACTGCCTTATTTCCCAGTCCACCAAAATATTTGACTACATCTTTTTTCTCTTTGATATCCATTTTTACCTCTTTTAACCTCTTGTTCTGTGAGCTTTTCAAAGCCTTTGGGCCTGTTTCAAATAATTCTTTTGAACCTGAGTGTAGTTATTTTCTTTGTTATCATTTCAAAGGACCCACTCTCCCCCTGAGGTTTTTTTATTTTTTGAAATATACTTTTATTACTGTCCATGCTTCACTAGTTCACAGATCTTTCCTGTCAAGACTAATGTTTCATTACTGCCTGGTCTGGCAAAGAGATTTGCTAGAGAGCGAGGATTGCCAACTGACTGAGGGGAAACTATCTAACTTGCTCTTGAGCATTTAACTGAACCCTGAGCTTTAAATCAGTAGACTGCAATTTAGTTTCCATACCACCGAGATAAATTGTGTTCCGTACAAATTAAAAGCTCTTGAACTATAGCTGCTAGTTCAAAGTTGGCATGCCTACAGACAGGCATGTAGCCAGGGGGTGGGGCAAGGGGGCTTCAGCCCCCCCCCCCAAATTATCAGGGTGGTCCGCGAAAAGGCCTTATCAGGGTGGTCCGCGAAAAGGCCTTACTGGTACAGTATTTAAACTGTTATGTTTATTCATATCATGATCTGATCACCATGCTCATTATATCCCACATTAATGGGGTTATTGGGATAGCAATACAAAAGGTTTGCTAGGGTAGACCCTCTTCCACCCAGTCTCAGCCCCCCCCAGAACCAAACTCACCCCCCCCCCCGAATCAAAATCCTGGCTATGGCCCTGCCTACAGATGTGACACAAACCTTAGAGCAGGGGTGGGCAATTATTTTTTCCCAGGGGCCACACGAGAGCCAAAAAATATTATGGAGGCCCGCACCTAAAGGCTGAACTACATTCTAATTTACATTATTTATTTATTTACTATATTTACTATATATTACACATCATTTATATTAACATATTAATATATCAAGAAATATTCAAATATTATTAGTATTAATATCATAATTATTATATTATAGTATATATATAGACATTATAATATATTGAAATTATAATATAATATAACATTATATTATATTATTTATTAAATTATTATAATAAAATTATTATAAAATAATAATAAAAACCACTAAAATAAAATGAAATTCAAGAAGACAAGGTGTGAACCAAGATAGAGGCTGACATCCTCAAGAGAGGAAGGATCCCAAGATGGAATGGCCCAATGGACCCAGCCCAGAGGATGGCAAAGTGGACCCAGCCGCCGCCGCAGCAGAGCAGAGCAGCAGGCGATCGGAGGCTGCAGGCCTCTGCCCGCTCTCGCCCCCAGCCGTTCCGTCAGGGGCGTTCCCGATCGGCTGATCGCCCTGCCATGGAGTGCCTGCCATCCCGGCTTTGGAGTGCCTGCCATCCCGGGAGGCGATCCGGGCCTGCAGCAGGAGCAGTCAGCGACCTGTGGCGGCTGATCACCCTGGCGAACCAGAAGACGATCAAGTTTTCCGGGTTGCCAGGGCGATCAGCTGCCGCAGGTCGCCGACTGCTCCCGCTGCAGGCCCGGATTGCCTCCCGGGATAGCAGGCACTCCAAAGCCGCCGCTCCTCCGATCATTCTCCGGAGCGGCTGGCTGTCTGCCAACACAGGCCCCACAGCCCACGATGGGATGGTGGCAGCGGCTGCCCTTCCTCTTGCAGAAATGGCCCCGGCCCCCAATGCCCTTCTCCCCGGGCCGGTCAGAATCGGCCGGCGGGCCGCATCCGGCCCGTGGGCCATGAGATGCCCAGGTCTCCCTTAGAGGGATGGATTGTGCAATCAAAACACATTCCAGATACTTAAGTTTGTCTGGATTATATGTTTTGGTTTCACATGTAACACATACATTTTTATCTCCCTCCTCGACAAACATCCTGGAAATTGTATCTTGTGATGGAGGAGAAATATCTCTGTAAGTATCTCTTCTCACAAAACAACAGATTTGGGAGTACCATGGAGCTCTAAGAGTAAAAATGGAAACACTGCTTAAATGGATTGATTGCCCCTGTAGTCAAAGATAGGAACTGACTAGTCAATTTAGCTATTCATTAAGTTGAAAATTCCCCAGTGAAAAGGGTCAACTGAATTATATTTATTTTTCATTAGAATGAGTTAATTTTTTTGGAGTTTGAGCTCATTGGAGGAAAGATAACATATTAAATGATAATCCTTGCATACATTAATATTGGAAAAGGCAATCTGAATGTTGGAATATAACTCTGGAGACCAGGGTTCACATTCTAGCCCAGCCACGAAAACCCACTGAGTGACTTTGGGGAAGTAACACTCTCTCGTTCTCGAGGAAGGCAAAGCCGAACTTCCTCTGGACAAATCTTGCCTAGAAAGCCTCATAATAGCATTGCCTTAGGGCAGTGTTTCCCAACCTTTTTTGAGCTGCGGCACACTTTTTACATTTGCAAAATCCTGTGGCACACCACCAACTAAAATGATACAAAATGACACTCTAACGCAGTAATACATATAGTTAATATGTTTTTAAAATGTATTTATACACTCAGTGTGAAACATGGGCCTGTTTCAATGAACTCAACATAGATATCCTGGCAGGAATGGCAGAAAGACACAAACTTCCCACACAGCATTCCTATAACCAAGAGAAAATGCTATAAGAGTTTGGTGGCCATTGACCTTGAGTTTTGGAGTTGTAGTTCACCTATATCCAGAGAGCACTGTGGACTCAAACAATGTTGGATCAGGACCAAACTTGGCATGAATACTCAATATGCCCAAATATGAATGCAGATGGAGTTCAGGGGAAATAGTCCTTGACATTTGGGAGTTGTCGTTGCTGGAATTTATACAATCAAAGAGCATTCTGAACCCCACCAATGATAGAACTGGGCCAAACTTCCCATACAGAACCCCCAGGAGGCAAGAGGAGGTTTCTACTTGGGGAAAGGGAGGCGGGCCTTCCCAATGCATGGAGAGGGAGAGACCAAGTAGACAACAGGGGGGGGGGTCTTTGTAATTTTGTGCCTTTATCGAGGTAGGTTTCTTAGGATTTTTATACTTCAACACACTAGACTCTCCCCCCGCCCCCTTCCTGGAGGTTCCAATTTCTCACAGCACACCTGATGATTGCTCACAGCACACTAGTGTGCCCCGGCACACTGGTTGGGAAACACTGCCTTAGGGTAACCAAACTCTGGAAATTATGTGAGGGTACAGAACACAACAAAGATGTATTGCTGGTATATAAATACAACTGCCTATAGGAATTTTTGCTTAATTTTTTCATTGTTGTTTATTCCAAGATAAAAAGGTTATAAACCAAAAGGCAGGCACCCAGTCATGAGATCAACAGTGAGGAGGGTAGCCCAATCTCGTTCATAATTGAGTTTAGCTGGAGACCAGGTGGTGGCCTTGAAGAGAGGGTGGGAGCAGAATTTGAGCATGGGAAATGTATGGCCATCAATGCAATGTTAGTAAGGTGTATTAGGAGTAGCTGTGGTACATGGAGTGGGGGGATTTAGGGCAACTCAGGAGCACAATACTTTGAATAACACCTGATTTATCTTGCTACTGTAGATAACCCCTAGGTCCTCATATAAAGAGGAATTTTCCAGCTGGGGCATGACAGCCATCATAACCCAAGGAACTTGCTACAAAGGCCCATGGTGAATACATGGGGTCCCAGCGGAGTATGTGAATAACCTGTTGCTCCATGCCCCACATCACCTGCCTTACATCATCTGCCTTAGCACCAGGAATGTTGCGCAGCTGGCTGGGTGTCAGCTGCATAAGATCTCTACTGACCAGAAGGTCATGAGTTCGAGGCCTGCCCGGGTCGAGGTGGGCTCTCGACCTATTGTGTAGCCTGTTGTTGACCTTTGCAACCTGAAAGACAGTTGCATCTGTCAAGTAGGAAATTAAGGTACCACTTAGTGGGGAGGCTTAATTTAACTGATTTACGAGGCCATAAAAAGATCTTTAAAAACCAAATAAAAAGATCTTTAAAAACCAAAAAAAATCTCTCCAGAAAACATGCTGAGGAATGAAGAAGTGCAACAGCTCCCCCTGGTGACCAGATGTTAAATTGCCTCTATCTGTCTTGTGTGTTTGTGTGTCTAAATGTAATGTGTACATTGTAATCCGCCCTGAGTCCCCTGCGGGGTGAGAAGGGCGGAATAGAAATGAAGTAAATAAATAAATAAATTACCTTGTCCCCCATCCCATGGGGAGAAGTGTCACCGCCCGACTTCCTCCCATTGCTCCTAAGGCAACATGGGAAGCCTCCTGTGTTGCCACCATGGTGGCGTGTACCACTTGCTTTCCTCTTTCAGCATGGAAGTACATATGCATTGTGTAATGGGCTCCATACTGAAAGGGGAGACCAAGCAGCATACGACATGCAGCAAAGTCTATTTGATGAGGTCATAAATCCCATACTGAACACTACAGGTTTTCTAATAGCACACAACTGGTGAATGGGAAATGAGGAAAACAGAGTGCTTTAAAAATATCATATCAGCATATCAACAATGAGAATTCAAAACCTGTGTTTTATTAAAACATGACCCTTTGGACTGGGAGCTACAGCACTACTTCATATTCACAATATAATCACAGATTTTCTTCAACCACTTTTTCTAAGGCCACAGTACATCCATAGCAGCTTAACAGTTGAGGATTATACTACAGGGTGGGAAGCATAGCTTTCTTTTATGGATGTACTGCACTGTGCCACTGCCACCTCATAATGTCACAATTGCTATAGTAACGACTCATTTCTTATTGACTAGATGGATAAAAATTCACATAAGACAGGAGCATAGTAACTTTCAGGCATATAGCTGCAGGCAACCCCTGTGGCAGCTTTTATATATACTGTCTCCACCTGGTTACTCCACTTTCTCTCCCCTGATGAAGGGTGGTTTTGTCAGGTGTCACCTAATTCTGAACTCGATTGAATGATGTTACATAAAAAAAAAAGAAATGGTCAAGCTGCTTTGTGTATGGATTCATGAAAATTGTTTCTCTCTTTCTTCCTCATTCAGAAGCAAAATGAAGGTCAAAGATATTTCAAAACAGAGGGCTCTATGTGCAATTAAACACCTTGTGTAACTGTTCCAACATTTCTGTTTCCATTGGTCACTCATTCCATCCCCAGCAAGGTATAAGATGAAAAATAGGAGGAGGGGATGATATGAGGAAGATCACATGGGGAAGCCTGCGAATTTTGCTTTTCCTGCATTCAGGTTTTGTAAATGTTCTCCCCCCGAATGAATGATACATAAATTTTGGGAACTTCTTGGAAAAACTAACTAAAGGAATTTTTCACTGTTCTGTTCTGCAGCTAGATGTCATTCCAGGACTCCTCCTGACCTCATTTGGTGCCAAACACTGATGCAAAGTATTACTATAAGATAATCCTTATCTATCTATATATAAAGGAAGTGTCGTCATCGAACGACCGTCCTAGGCAGAGAAACCTTACAAGGCAGAGACACCAAATTTGGCAACAAAAATAGGCCTCAGGTAAGGAAGGTTTTTAGCAAAGAAACTTCCCCCCCCCAAACCTAGAAGGCCCCCAAAACAATGATTTAAAAAATCTACATTTCCCAGCATCCTCTGCGGCTGCCAGCAAAACCCATTGGCCAACATCAATGACCATAGTAACGGTGGGCAAAGCCAGCCAAAGCTAGATTAGAATGCTGAGTGATTTCAGTTTAGTCAGTTGGAGTTTGAGGGTTAAACTGTCAAGGCCAAGATCTAGGAAGGAGACAAATAGGGCACCAGGGACACAGGCACCACTGACAAACACATACCCCCAGAATAACACAAAAGTAATACCTACACACAACACAATACACACATAACACAACCTTGCGTCTACTGCTCAACCCATTTGTATGCCATTCCTTCCTTCCACACAGGCATAAGCTGACCCAAAAGACAAGCCATGCCTCCTAAAAAGAACAGCATCGGACGACACACTCGCAACGCTACATACATCACACAAAAAAGGGCAGAACAAACGCCAGCGCAGAAAGACACTGCACTACACTAGCTTTTGCCATCACCATAAACAAGGCTCAAGGAAAAACACTACAAATCTGTGGCATAGACCTTGACACAGAATGCTTCTCCCACAGACAACTCTACGTAGCGTGCTCCAGAGTTGGGAAACCACAGATCCTATCCATCAACACAGCAGACGGAAAGACAAAAAACATTGTATATCCACAAGCTCTGCAGAACGCCAGGAACACCACACACCGACTACTCCACAGGACTTCAACATCCCACCCACCAGAACAACCCACAACGACACAGTCATGACCCCACCAAGACCATAAGTAACATCAATTCCAACCCGTACATTCTCGCATCTCCTACATAGGGCACAGCAACGCATGCCGGGTACAGCTAGTATATATATAAAATCCTTCATGTGGTGGTTCCTGTCTTATAGACAAAAAAACCACACAAGACAGACACACAAAAACAGCCCACATACCCATAAAACCCTACAAAGTATGCATACCACAAAAAAACCCAAAAAGAACCAACGACCACAAAATCAAAAAAACCCATTATGGACTACAACTCCATGATCCCCCACACCTAGGGTTGCCATATGAATAAGGGACAGGTACCTAAAAATAAGGAATTTTCACAAAAATAAGGGACACTTCCTAAAAACTTGGAAATCATTGATTGATTTTCAAGTTTTTTGAAAGTGTCCCTTATTTTTGTGAAAATTTCCCTATTTTTAGGTACCTGTCCCTTATTCATATGGCAACCCTACCCACACAGTTTAGAGTGTCGGAATATTGGTGGAGCTGGCCAATTAGAGGCATTATGCAAATACTCCCTCAGTTAGAATGTAGAAGCTGGGAGCCACCCCACCCCCCAGCAGTTTAGAGTGTCGGAATGTTGGTGGTGCTGGCCATTCAGAGTTGTTATGCAAAACAGACAGGTAATAAAAGGCAATCCAAAAGGTAGAAGCTGGTGAAGGGACTAGCAAAAGGAAGGGGGAAAAGGTAGGGAGGGAAGGGAGGGAGGGAGACAAGGGGAGCGAGAACTGAAACAGAAAGGGAGGGATGGCAGAAAGGAGGGAAAAGAAAAAGAAAGGGAAGGAGAAGAGGCAGGAGGACAGAGAGAAGAGAAAAGCTGAGGGATGAGGGGAGGGGGAAGAAAGGAACTAAAAAAAGGCAGGAAGGGATGTTACTGTTGGTCTTTGCCGCATGCACACACATATGTACATATAGACATGCACATATACACACATATATACATGCACTGAAATATACACATGCACACATACATACACACATCTGTACTTACACACATCTACACATATACACACATATACATATACAAAAACACACATATACATAAGTACACACATATATACGCATATACATATACACATATACATAAGTACACACACACATATGTACACATAGACACAAATCCATATATATATACACACACACACACAATACACATATATAGACTGGGACACAAGAAAGAGAAAAAGTCACAGCAGCGCGTGGCCGGGTACAGCTAGTTGGTGATAAATCCTGTAGTGCGTGGTATTCAGAAGAATAGAATTCTTCTTCTCGTATTCATCCACTCACAGTCAATGATAAAATTGATCCCCTAAACAACCAATACCATCCCTGGACAGCAATCCTGTGGGGCTCTTCAGCACTCCCCTCCCTCCAAAGCAAGGCCAATGGAAGATGAACTCCAAAAATATTATATAATGAAGAAGTCAATGTAGAAAAGCAAAGTGATTTTGAAGGATCATGTTTTTCCAATACTAAGGGTCCCTGATCACACTTTTATAGCTTAGAAACCAAATAGGAAAGAGTGAATGAGACTCTAATGCACAGGTTCATTTTGAAAAGTATGTATGTACTGGGAGATCTGGGCTGAGACATTCAAATATCCCTAGTCCATTTGTGCTAGAAACAGGGAGGACAATGCGTCAATCAATAGCTTTTATTGTAGTGGAAACCCCTACCTTGTTCTTTTAATTATTCTGCTTTACATTAGAACAAGACTTGGAAGAGCAGGGCTATAAAGTGAGGAATAAAAGAATAAAGTTTGGATTTCCCCCCAAAGAAGTAGTTACATTGCAAAAAGACATCACACGAACAGGATGTACCAGGATTTTCAAAAGAGTTACGCTCAATTGATCGTTTGGTATGCTGAATCAGCAGAATAAATGGGGACATGTAAAGGAAACACCTCAAAGCAGATCAGGACATCAGATTCTGCAGTCCTTCCACTGGAGGCACTGGAAGTGGAATGAAAAGAGAAGGATTTCAGAGGAATCCTGCTGCCAGCAAAATTCTCCTCCAAACACGCCCACATGGACATGTCAGAGGCACAGCTGATGGGTGCAGATGGGGAAAAAACTCAGAAGAACCATTACATGCATGCATTATTAGAAAAAAAGACAAATGTAAACGACACTGTTATCAAAAAAACTTAACTTTGCTGACTGTTCCCATACAGCATCAGACACGATGAACATGAAAGTGCTTAATGGGATAAGAAATGTCAGAAACCATTGGGAATAGTGGCAAATCCCATGACAAACAAGCATGTGATAGTGCTAGCAGTGCAAAATTGCAATTTAACTTCTTTTTTCCCCAAATAATAGCACAATTGTTGCAGTCCCTGGGCATCTACCGTTTGGGAAACTATTTGTGTAACCCATTTGTGTTACCCCTGATTCCTTAATCAGTTACGCAACTGATTTCAGCAAAAATATTGTATGTATGTATGTATGTATGTATGTATGTACCATCTTTCTCCCCAGATGGAATTCTAGGAGATTGCAGCAAACAAAACAACTGAAAAGGGTTGCATGAGCATTGGGTAAGGAACTCATATTTGGATCATGGATCATCCACTAATCAATAACCATTTGTACCTACCATATGCTGGAGGAAATCTAGAATGAAAGAAATGGGATGCTACCTAAGCAAAAACCTCTGTGTGATACTGCTGGAAAGGAAGCAGGTCCCTGAGCATGTATCTGAGTGCTTAGTCCAAGGGCGAGGGTGACTCAAGTTAGAGATGATCGACATGCTAACATATTTCAGCTCAGTTTCGATCTTGCTCCATGCCAAAACCATGTAAAATTGTGAAATTATTCACCACAAACTCATTCAACCCCAGCAACATCTGGCAGCAGTGAAATAAGGGTAGGAAAGTTGCTCCAACACTAACTGATGGGGAACATCTAGGGAGGGCAGTTTTCTTCTTACCAAGTGGACCTGATTGACAACATCCCCAGTCAGGTTGGCCTGGATATCCCACCCTTCATGCCAGGCAATTCCATTGATTTGCTGACAGCCACTACTTTCTATAAACCTGCAAAAATGCAAATGCCCATCCAGGAATCCCCAGGTATGTCTGGCTAAATTCTATTGGCTAGTAAATAGGAGCAAGAGTTCCTAATGAACAATATTACACAAAGGCAATATATCAAAATATAACATAGAATTTAGTGACACCAAAGGGGGTATGCAAATCACATCACAACAAAAACCTTATAGGCAAAATACAGAACACACAAATAGTGGAAAATACGCTCATATGACTCTATACGGAAATCATAGTCCATGAATGGGAAAAGTCCGGATTATAAATTCATATATCCATGCCATGTAAGGAAGTAGCCGAAGGTTCTGTGGTCGTGAGGAAGCAATGTCCCAGTGTCAATGAGGCTGAGGCCGATAGCCGATGCGGACGGGTAAGGAGCTGAAAATAAACTCCACCGATGTAAACATGAGTAAAGGCCAACGGACCCTGAAATGCCAGAAGAGCAAGGTCAGCTTTTGGTCACCTTGCTCTTCTGGCATGGTTAGGCTCTGTTAGAACACCATATCGATATGGACGAATGGCATATGTTATATACTGTATATGGCCTTGAGAAAGCTCCGTCCGGGAGCGAAACGCCAGCGGCCCGACATCTGAACCATTTCAGGGTCTGTTGGTCTTTACTCATGTTTACATCAGTGGAGTTTATTTTCAGCTCCTTACCTGTCCGCTAGGCATGGTTTCGAATCCAAAAATGGCGATTCTAAAATCAAATGGGGGGGGGGGGGGATTTTTTTTGATTAGTAAAAGAAAGACTTACAAAAAAATTCCCAAAAATTTCTAAAATGTAACTTAAGTACTAAAGAAATTCGTTAGTAATTCGTATGCCAGAGCATGCGCATTCCAGATGGTTTTGGCCTACAACTCCCAGAAATCCTAACAGCTGGTAAATTGGCTGGGATTTCTGGGAGTTGTAGGCCAAAACTTGAATAAACCACACTGAATTCTAGATGGGACTCTCCAAATAGGAAGGAGGGAGGGAAGGAGGGAGGGAGGGGGTATTCTATTCTTGGAAGCAGCACAAAAAGGAGGAGCCCCCCTCCCTCGCTCCTCGCTGCCTCTCTCTCACCCCGATCCTGAGGGAGCGAGGGGCCCAAGTTTGCCCAGGCTGAGAGGAAAAGGAAGAGGCCTGAGGCTGTGAGGAATGGTGGGAGTTGAAGTCCAAAACACGTACCTGGAGGGCTGAAGCTGGCCCCTGAGATGGGGCATGGCAGAGCAACGGGGAAGAGAAGCATCTGAGAGGCGCAGGGAGAGAGGAGGAGAAGCGCGTGTGTGTGAGAAGCTGGCCCCTGTGATGGGGCATGGCAGCAGAGCAAGGGGGGGAAGAGAAGGAGGGGGAAGCGTGGAGGACTACACTTTCCAGAATGCATTGCCTACCTAGCAGCAGCGTCACTTCCAGTTCCCCATAGAAATGCGGGAAAAAGAAGAAGCTGAATGAAGGCGGGAAGGAAATGAGGGGGGGAAGACAGGGAGAAGTGAGTACGTAGTACAATATTTAAGAATTTATTACGATGATAACGCAAATTGTTGGCCTCAAGGACCGTAAAAGAAGTCTACTTCCGGGTTCGCGGCAGCGATCCGTAAAAGCTCAAAAGTCCCATTACATACGAATCTCTTACGAATCCTTTTAATTTCCGTTTCATTTTTCTCATGCCTACTGTCCGCATCGGCTATCAGCCTCAGCCTCATTGACACTGGGACATTGCTTCCTCACGACCACAGAACCTTCGGCTACTTCCTTACATGGCATGGATATATGAACTTATAATTCAGACTTTTCCCATTCATGGACTATGATTTCCGTATAGAGTCATGTGAGCGTATTTTCCACTATTTGTGTGTTCTGTATTTTGCCTATAAGGTTTTGTTGTGATGTGATTTGCATACCCCCTTTGGTGTCACTAAATTCTATGATATATTTTGATATATTGCCTTTGTGTAATATTGTTAAATTCTATTGGCTTCCTTTACTAACCAGTGATGTAGGCAACCGAGGTAAAATGGCACTGGGTACCATGGCTATAGGAGGGGACTAGAATGGCATAGGATGTAGCCTCTGTTGAGAGAGATTTCGACCCTGAAAGCTACCAAATTGCTCGGGAATCAACAGAGCAGATTGGTCTAGCTATGAAGAGGTCTTTCTCTTTTGTTGCCACCATTCTGCTAGGGAGAACTGCCACAAAATGACCCCTACACATGTACAGTATGACTCTCTTATTCAAACATTCAATCTCTATGGTTTCATTTATGCATATCTCAAGAAGAATGTATCTTCTTGAGATATGAAGGACTTACTGTATAGTGAAATTGAGAGGACTCAGGCCTGTGTGTACAACTAGTTTTTAAACTTATTTTTCAACTGGAAACTGCACTGGATTCCTATCATGTGCATATTGTTGAAACAAGTGCATCCAGTCACATCATTCTTCTGCCAGTAGAATCACACCTTTGGGTATCTGCCAACTTTAGAAAGCATAGTGACTGCAATTATGGTTACTGCATCTGTTCGTATTTTTGAATGACTTTGAACCCATTGTGCAATGTTAAACAGTATAGAGCAGTGGTTCTCAACCTGGGGGTTGCGACCCCCAGAGGGGCCGCCTGGCCATTTCGGAGGGGTCGCAGCGCCATGTCCATTGGCCCTGCCCCCTCCACCAGGCTGCGCTGTGATGCCTCTTGTCCATTTTTTGCCAGGATAAGAGGCATAATGCGAGGCCAGGCTTCGTGGCGCAGCCTTCCTCGCCTGGCTTTTGTTGCTTGCCAGACCCCGTGGGTGGCGCGAGCTAAGCAAGGGGCGTCCCGCGAGGCCAGGCCGTGTGGTGGCACCTCCCTTTCCTGGCTCGTGCCACCCACCGGGATTGGCAAGCGGCAAAAGCCAGGCAAGGGAGGCTGCACCGCAACAACCTGGCCTCACGGGAAGCCCCTCACCTGGCTTTCGCTGCTCGCCAGTCCCGACTGGCAGCACAAGCCAGGTGAGGAACTTCCCGTGAGGCCAAGCTGCACAGTGGGCCTCCCTCACCTGACTTCTGCCACTCGCCAGTCCCGGTGGGCGGTGCAAGCCAGGCAAGGGTCTTCCCGTGCGGCCTGGCCTCGCGAGAAGCTCCTCGCCTGGCTCGCGCCAACCGTCAAGCCTGGCAAACAGCAAAAGCCAGGTGAGGGAGGGACCACTACGCGGCCTGGCCTCACCCGGGGCGAGCCTGGTGAGCGGCTTCCTGCACGGCCCGGCCGCGCGGCTGGAGGCAGCCACGGAGGAAGCGGCGGTAGCCGCTTCCCTCATGGCTGCCTCCATGAGCAGAAGCAAAAGCTCAGCCTCGGTGGCCTGCAGCAGCAGGGGCACTCGCTCAGCCAGCTTCACTCAGCCTCGGCGGACTGCAGTGGTAGGCGCGCTCGCCAGTTGCTTAACTCAGACGGAGGCTGCACAGGGCCTCCGCTGGCCTCCTCAGCCAGTTTCACTCAGCCGCTGCTGAGGCCCTGTGCAGCCTCCGTCTGAGTGAAGCAACTGGCGAGCGCGCCTACCACTGCAGTCCGCCGAGGCTGAGTGAAGCTGGCTGAGCGATAGCTTCACGCTGCTTCTGTCTTTCCTGGGCCTAGCTGGGGCCCAACAGAGCCACACCGCTCTTAAAGGTCACCTTTGGCCTGCACTGGGCACCGAGGGTGCAGCAGAGGAGGACCTCAGCTCACAGCGACCTGCCTGCCTGCCTGCCTTCCTGGGTCAGTATTATTATTATTTTGTTATAATTAAGGCTTGGATGGCCATCTGTCAGGGAGTGCTGTGATTGTGCTTTCCCTGCATGAAGGCAGAATGAGGGGGGTTGGACTAGATGGCCTTTAGAGGTGCCTTCCAACTCTGTTGTTCTTTTTGCTGTTGTTGTTGTTATTATTATTATTAAGCATGGGTGGCCATTTGTCACAGGTGCTTTGATTTTGCTTTTCATGCATGAAAGCAGAAGGGAGTTGGACTAGATGGTCCAATGGGTCTCTCCCAGCTCATTATTATTGTTGTTATTATTGTTATTATTGAGGCTGGATGCCAAGTTTTGTTCAATTCCATTTCTTTTGGAGTTCAGAATGTTCTTTGATGGCAGGGGATCTATATATCCCAGCAACTGCAACTTCCAAATGTCATGATCCATTTTTCCAAAATTCCACCAGTGTTCAATTTTGGGCATATTGAATATTTGTGCCAAGTTTGGTCCAGATCCATAGTCATTTGGGTTCACAGAGCTCTCCGGATGTACATCTTCCATATATCACTGTCAATTCCTCCCAACTCCTTCCAGTATTTTCTGTTGGTCACTGAGGTTCTCTGTGTCAAGTTTGGTCCAAGTCTGTAATTCGTGGGGGTCTCAGTGGACTGTGGATGTCAGAGGTGAATCAGTTGAAGGTACTGCAGATTCCACCATTCGTTATCCATACGCCCACAGGCATATTGTTTTTGTGATTAATCGCTATGCTTTAATTATGTTCTATTTCTAACAATGAAAATACATACAGAATATCCGATATTTACATTACAATTCATAACAGTAGCAAAATTACAGTTATGAAGTAGCAATGAAAATATGGTTGGGGGTCACCACAACATGAGGAACTTTATTTAGGGGTCACGGCATTAGAAAGGTTGAGAACCACTGGTATAGAGAATCAGCATTGCATAAATTGACTGGGTATTTTAGATGATCGTTTTAGGAAAAAGAAAAAGTGTCAACTGTAACTCAGAAGTAAACTGTTTGAACAGGTTGGGGTTCGAGCCAGCTTTTAAAGAATTAAAAATATACATTTCTATGCATGGAAATGTCAATTTCAGTCTCCCTCTGCCCCCTTCAGTTCGGTTCATTGCATGAATGAAGAAATTTGTTAATTTTGATCAATTTTTGTGAAGCTGAACTGATTTTTAGTCTTTCCCCTTGTTGCTTAGTAGAGATCTTTCTGTTCAACTGGTTTTTAATAACTGTAATAATCATGGGTTTCTCAGTGTCTAGTTCAGTGTAGAAAACATAGCCCTTCCCTACAATGCCTGTGTAAATTGATCTCCATGTTATCAATATTGAGATACCTTTTAAAATTTAATTTGAGGTACTTAGAATTTAACAGTCATAGAGAAGGTCTAGCGGCACTCCTTGCTCTTTTGTTCGTCAAAGAATGGTACAGTCTACTTCGGGTCATCTTTTGTACAAAATGTATTTTAGTAATGAAAACTATCCCTGGATTGATCTACAGAAAAACAGCTGATAATCTTACTGAAGTGTCAGAAAAAGGCAGCTCATAACCATCCAAACTGCAACCTTTCGTACATGCCTCCTCCATCAAAATTATCTTTAAGTGAGGCAAAACCGAGTGTTTTATTGATTCCTTTCTATTGAAATGCGGCTTTATAACACTTAGTGGAACATGATGGAAATAGTCCTAAAGCAAAAGTCGTGTGGTGGATATGAAGAAATATAAAGAACTTTCATGCATGTTCAGGGTAAAGGATCCCTTTATAACTAACCCCCTCTCCCATTTTCCAAAGTATTGCTTTTTTACAGAAGTTGGTTATGAAAGGAATAACTTTCTTCTTGAACAATTTAAGTTAATAATATATGAATTGAAAAGTTGTACAAGGTGAATAAGCATGAAGTATAAATTTGCATCTGATCTCCAACCCTAGGCCTGCTTCTGCTGGTAGGTCAAGACCATAACCAGTAACTTTCAGTGATGCTATTGTGGATATCTTTATGCTGCTCAGTGCTCTGAAGAAGTGCCTGTAAGGCACGAAAACAGCCGCATTTGGCGCCAGTAACTCCCTCCAAGCCGACGGCACGACACCGTCCCTCACTGGGTCGGTTCTGTCCCTGCAGCTTTGTTCTATGGTTTCCAGTAATCGCGAGACCAGGCACCTTTCTTGTTAGGCTTGCCCAACGGGGCACGGAATTATTATCACGGTTGCCAAGTTTGTTTCTGCACGGAGCGGCTTCTTGGCTACACAGTGCCACTTCCGCACCAGCTCGCTAGTCTTTGCCTCCACGGCTGGCCCATCGGGGCACGGAATTATCATTGCGTTTTGCTAACTTGTTTCAACATGGAGCGGCTTTTCAGCTGCACAGCGATACTTCCGCATCTGCTTGCCAGCCCCAGCGGATCCCCGCCCACACAGCTCCCCACAACTCCACGGAGAACGCTTCGGAGCTTTGAACTTAAGGTAGTGACAGGGAACGGGGGACTACTGATAAAGCCAAAACAAGGGGGGTTTCCTCCACCAGCACGGGCAAGGTTTTTTTATTCGAACTGCCCACGAGAATTGAACGCTGTGACTTACTTCTCCCGGGAATTGGTCTGGGCTTATCTTGCCACAGGGAACCCTCTTATTTACAACCTTGGTGTAAGTCGAACTTCTCAACTCAATGCCCCAGGGGCAGAATGTATCGTTGCTTTTTGTATCGTTGCTAATGTGTTGACCTTGATATTTATATGTACGGATCTCTCTATTGTGTAGTCCTTCTAATCTGTACTTTGATTGTATACTTTGCTGTGTAGACCTATATGTATTTTGACCTTGAAGATTTACATTCAGTCCTCGGTTGATTAAGACTTGTTCTTTAACTTGGCTTTTGCATGGGTGCTTTTTACCTTGTCCTCCTTTCTCTGTGTGGTCTTTCTCCACCCATACCCCCTCCTTTTTTGTATAGGTCAAGACCATAACCAGCAATAATCCCATGCCTGACCTGACTGGCCAGGGTTAATCATGTGTGGCACCTACAAAAAGTAAGGGGTGAGTAGGCAAACTTGGCAGAACGGTCGTAGATAATCCATATCAAAGTAGTACCATGAAGTTCACCTCTTGCGCGTTGGAGATGCTGCGGTTGTTTTTAAAAGAGAAGCGACCCAAACCGCCAATGCTCCGATAGTCCTTTGTAATCCAGAGAGAACACAGGGAGGTGGAGCAAATCCAGGGGTGAAAAGTAATGATACAAAATGGATCCAAACCAGTGCTTTACGATGTAAACAAACACATGCATATTCCACTACAGGCAGAGGAAAGGACTGGCTGAGGGAGGCCAGTGCCGTGCCGACAGCTATGGAAATCCTCAGGCGCCCACAGGCACATCTTCAGGGCACTCTCTGCAAGCAAGGCAAATGATACACATGACATAACAAATAAAGATTCCAGTGGCTGGAGGATGTAGAAATTCCTAGAGAGGAGAGGGTGGAGCTGCAGACTAATGAGTGGATGGAAAAAACATAGCTTCCATAAGAGAAAAAGGAAAATAAAGACAATTAACTGTTAGAAATGGACTTGCAGTGGGGAAAAACATTTATTAATATCGCCCATACCTTGGATGTTGGGAAAGAGAAGATAATAAAGCTATGATAATTACTTTTGGTTTTTCTCCTGGAATGCTGAGCAATGGTTACAAGACAAATCAGAACTAACAAAGAGAAGGATCAAGATTTATGAAGCAAGGGAGTTGAAACCATCCCAACCAGAGAACTAGGGGTGACCAAAAACAAAATTAATTACTATCCACACCCCAGCCTTCCGACAGAAGTTGGGAAAGGGCACATGAGATAGGAACTGTTGAGAATTCAGCTGATTGCCCATTCCAGGGAAAAGCCATAAATTAGAAGACATAATTGTGATGGCAGGGAAAGGAGGAAGGGAGGAGCCAGAAGAAATTATGAACAAAGAATTACCACAGCAGGGAAAAAGGGTCAAAGATGTGGTTTTAAATGGCACTCAAGAGATAACAACTAAGATCATAGAAATGGAAAGTCAAATAAAAAAACCTGCAATCAACTTCTCAGGAACTGGAAAATTAAAACCAAGATCTGGATTTAAGAACAACAGCTGTGGAATTACAGATGGTGGTAAATACAACAGAGACAAAGCAATACCAAAAAAAGCTTTCAAAGGATGGAACTGAGTGTGATAAATTTAATGGACAGGGACAGAAGAATGAACGTTCGAATTAGAAATTTTCCAGAGATAAATGGAGAAAATCCAGGGGTGTTAAAAAGAAAAATGATTAAATGGCTTAAACAGACCTCCCAAACAGATTGCGAGAAAGCCTGGTTTGAAAGAATCCATAGGGTGGGGTATAAGAAGGCCATCTTGTTTTCTTGTGACAGGTTGGAAACTTTTATTATAAAGATAAGATAATGAAAGCATTAACAGGGCAGGCATTTATTTATTTTATTTTATTTATTCGGATTTCTGGGCCGCCACTCCCGGGTGGCTCGGGGCGGCTCACAATCGAACAAATCATAACACATTATACAATTAAAACAAGTTAAAACCACAGCATTAACAATAACATCAGCTGAACCACTAGACTAGCTCAGGTAACGAAAGCCTGCCGGAACAGCCAGGTCTTGCAGGCCTTCCGAAACGCCATCAGGTCATGAAGTGACCTGATCTCTGGCGGTAAAGAGTTCCAGAGTGTGGGCGCAGCAATGAAACATGCCCTTCTCCTCATTGAAGTCAGGCGAAAGACTTTAACGCTCGGTACAAAGAGAAGATCCTGCTCTTCTGATCTCAGTGATCTCATGGGGCAGTATGGGGAAAGGCGGTCCCTCAGGTACACAGGCCCCAGACCATACAAGGCCTTAAAAGTTAGAACTAACACTTTGAAGGTGATCCAGAACTCCACAGGCAGCCAGTGCAGCTCCTGGAGAATAGATGTAATATGGTAGCATGCGGGCACGCCTGCAAGCAAGCGTGCTGCCGCATTCTGTACCAATTTTAGTTTCCGGGTCGCCGACAAAGGAAGGCCAATGTAAAGGGCGTTACAGTAGTCTAATCTTGAGATGACCGTCGCTTGGATCACCGAGGCCAGGTCGCGGCAGGACAGATAGGGGGCCAGCTTCTGAGCCTGGCGAAGGTGGAAAAACGCAACTCGGCTAACCATGGAGATGTAACCCTCCATGGAAAGCCGAGTGTCCAAATGGACTCTAAGGCTCTTTACAGATGACGATGGGCATAGCGCCACGCCGTCCAGGGCATCACAACTAAACTACCAGGGGACACCAATATAGATATTTCCAGACCTGTGCTCTGAAACCCTGGCATGGTGGAAGTCTATTCGCCAATGTACCACCATCTTACAAAGACAGAAAATCCTGTACAGCTGGGGCTATCCGGTAAACATAAGGTTTCACTGAATAAGTAACAACCACAAAATTATGTCTCTAGATCAAGGTCTGGCATTGCTGCAGGAACTGAACTTGACAACTGGGACAACAGAGACAGTACCAATAAAGAAGAAGAGTATAAGTAACAAAATTCTAATAGCTAAGGTTTATTAATAACTACCCTGGAAGATATCGGAATGGGTGCACTCAGAGGGAAGATGGGTCCTGTCCCCCCACCACATAAAGAGTTTTGGAGTAAACCATGTTTAAGAAAAGGGATCTCTGAATGTAGTGGAGGGAAGGATATAGGGGGAAAAGAGCACTTCACAAAGGAAGGGGGCAAAAGGAGGAAGAGGGGAGTAAAGCAGGTGAGAGCACAGACTAGAGACCAGCCAAGCAGGTGAAAAAGTAGAATTGTAAGGAAACGGTGGAAGGATTATATCCTTGAACTGTAAAGACCTGGGTTCAGTCTATAGAAGGAAAACTATTGTGGATTTGATTTCTAAAACTAAAGCAAATTTTGTACTTTTGCAAGAGACTTATCAAGAACAAGAGTGAACAACCTGGCTACGGTGATCCAGGCGATGGTCATCTCAAGATTAGATTACTGTAACGCTCCTTACATTTGCCTGCCTTTGACAGTGGTCCGGAAGCTCAAGCTGGTACAGAATTCTGCGGCGCGGCTGCTCGCAGGGAAGCCAGCAAGCTGCCACATTACTCCAGTTCTTCAGCAACTGCACTGGCTACTGATCGAGCACCGGATCAGTTTCAAAGTGCTAGTTCTTACTTTTAAGGCCTTATATGGTCTGAGGCCAGTGTACCTAAGGGATCGCCTTTTCCCATATAAACCCCAGAGATCACTACGTTCTGAGGAGCAAAACCTCTTGGAAATTCCTATCCTGAAGCCCAACGGCAACCAGACAAAGGGCTTTTTACTATCATTGCCCCCACATTATGGAATGCCCTTCCCCCTGAGATTCAGGCATTACAAGATCTGATGACCTTCCGTAGGGCCTGTAAAACCCATCTTTTTCAGCAGGCTTTCGATCTTTGCTAACTGTTAATGGAAACGTTTAAACTTTGCTTACTGTTGAATGGTTGTTGTATCTTTTATGTAAACCGCCCCGAGCCTTTAAGAGTGGCGGTGTATAAATCGAAGTAATAAATAAATAAATAAATAAATAAATAAAGATGTGTGGATGCATAACACATATACAATTGTATGGAACATTTAAATCGAAGGATGTGATAATAATAATCCAAAATCAATGTGGTTTCAATATAGAGGAAACAAAGATAGATGAACTAGGAAGATATATCATTATACAAGGGGCAATGGGTGGTGAGGATTTTTACTTTATCTTTACATACAGGCATTCTGGATTAAATGGCTGTGTGGAAGTGCCCTCAGTTTTCATATGCATATGTAGAAATGATAAATATGATGTCAAAGGATATCCCCAACCATAGTATTCACTGATACAGCTTTACATTTGAGGATCTTATTTAGTTCTTTCATAGATACCCTTCCAAATCCTAACAATCTTCTGATTTCATGACAGTAGTCCTCATTTTCATTAAAGACAGAGCCAAGGTATCTTTCACTACCTTAACATCTTAATTGTCAACTTTAAAGTTATGTGAATAATTATAAAATTGTGGAGCTGAGATTTGTATTTTGTAGTTTTAACTGTTAATTTATATGGTTTTTATATGACTGTTTTTATTTTATTATGATGTATTGTGTGTGGGCACTGCTGCCACTTGTTCACCGCCTCGAGTCGCCTTCGGGCTGAGAAAGGCGGTATAGAAGCATAGCAAATAAAATAAATAATAATAATAAATTATTATTTATCCCATCATGACACAATATTTCCATGGTGGTGAGGTTGCCTGCTCTTGTGAGGCAAAAGGCTACACTGACAATAGCTGTGCTCTTGGGAGAGTCTAGAGCAGTGTTTCTCAACCTTCCTAATGCTGCGACCCCTTAATACAGTTCTTCATGTTGTGGTGACCCCTAACCATAACATTATTTTCATTACTACTTCATAACTGTATTTTTGAGTGTGTGTGTGTGTGGGGGGTTGATTTTGTCATTTGGAAGTTGTAGTTGCTGGGATGTATAGTTCACCTAAAATCAAAGAGCATTCTGAACTCACCAACAATGGAATTGAAACAAACTTGGCACTCAAAATTCCCATGACCAACAGCAAATACTGTAAGGGTTTGGTGGGCATTGACCTTGAGTTTGGGAGTTGTAGTTCACCTACATCCAGAGGGCACTATAGACTCGACAAGGATGGATCTGGACCACACCTGGCACGAATCCTCAATATACCCAAATGTGAACACTGGTGGAGTTTGGGGAAAATTTGGGAGTTGTAGTTGCTGGGATTTATAGTTCACATGCAATCAAAGAGTCCCTTGCACTCCACCAATGATAGAATTGGGTCAAACTTCCTATACAGAACCCTCATGCCTTGAAGGGACTAGCTGGCGTGAGCCTCCATCCCACCTCTCATACTCTCCCTCACTTACACATGCGCATCATGCTTCCATGCGCTAAGCATGCCTGCTCTCCCCTCCCTGCTTGGAGTCTCAGAAACAGCCCTCCCCTTGGCTGGGAGGCCTGCCAATCACAGCAGAGGAGAGCTTTAGGTGGGAGAATTCGCAGTCTGTTTCCAAAAAGAAAGAGAAGGAAAAGCGGAGAGATCTTCAACCTTCTCTGCCAAAGGGCTTCCTAAGACCATCAGAAATATATGTTTTCTGATGGCCTTTGGCGACCCCTCTGAAACCCTCTCGCGACCCCTTTGGGGGTCCCGACCCCCAGGTTGAGAAACACTGGTCTAGAGTCTTCTATGTCAAGCAGTCATTTTCCCAGGAGTCAGACTAATAATCTCATCACATGATGAATTTTCAACATTCTATGATGCTTTCTCCCCAGTTGAGCCACGTGACCCCACTCCACCCATCAAGATGCAGGCTGACTTCTGGAGGGGCTCCATGGGTCAGCCGGGGCACAAGTATCCAAGGATGCTTGTCCCAGAACACGGGAGGTCTCCCGTGTTCTATTAAGAATCATGGGCCAATGCGGAGGGAAGCCACACAGCTATGCTTCCCCATGTGTTGGGGAAGTGTTGCTGCTGGAGAGTTAGGGCGCAGGATATCAGGATTGCCCTGCTGCCCTGCTGATTCACCATGGAGACTGCAGATTCAATCCAGGGAATCTCATCAAAATTATGAGGTCCTAAATGTGCCAACACTTATTAGGCAGCAGCACTAGTGGAGGGTGACACTGGCAATGGATAAAAACAATGACAGTGGCACCAAGCTCACATTAGCTGGTACTGGAGAGAAGAAGTCAATGGTTAACTCACTCCTGCAGCCTTTTACCTTGAAAAACCTGTGATGAGACCATCCAAAATAAAACTTTTTAAATGGCCAAGTGAAAAATCCCGGATCTTAGGTTTTCTAGGAACTGATGCCAAAGCAAACAACTGCAGGAGCAACAAACAGACAGGACAGGGATTGTTTCCTTAGCCAGTTGGCCATTTTATTCTAGCCAGTTTTTCAAATTGCACACTGCTCAAGAGTGTATTTACATCAACAATGAAAAAGGCCACAATTTGGTTGAGCAATTCTGCTATAAAGAAGGCTGTTTCGGGGGGAAATTATATTCAACTGACTCATAACAGCTTCTGGGACTCAGTCTGAAACATCAAACTGGGGCATGGAATGTTCCTATAAACAAGATAACATGATCTAAAGCAGCCATTTCATGATGCGGACAGTGCGGACTGCACAACAGTTCTTGAATCAACTATGTTCCTGTGAGTCAAAAGTGTGTGACTGAATATTAGAGTAGACAAATCCCCAAAATCTCATGACCACCATCTGGGCTGTAGTTCATCTATACTTTTGCAATGGAGTCTGCCGGCTCTCATCCCTCAATGTAGAGCAATTTCTGGCAATGTCACATCACAAAAGTTAACATGGGAGGCTTCCCATGTTGTATTGGATCAACAGGGAGAAGCCAAGCGGCGACATGGGCTGTGGGATGACGGGTTCCCCATGCCTCCCAATGGGCACCACCAGAATCACCATGATGTGTGGCTATTCCAGTGGCCCATCTGATGAGGTCATAAGTCTTTATAGAAGTATTCCTAATTATGCTCTGACTTAAAAGTAAAGGCAGACCATTCTTAATGTCTCAATAGATTCAGTTTTAGAGTTTAAGAGTGATGCATGATCACCATTTTAATAAATAATCTATACAAGTTACAAAAGTAGTTTCAGAATGTAGGCATGTTTTGGAATCATTCCCTTTATCACATATATTAAAATTATAATCAAGGATTAGGAAAATTGTGGGCCCTATTGGGTCAATTGTTTTGCTTCAAAATGATCTCTAGTGGATAGTGGCCATGTCTATTTCTTTCTCTTTGTTTGCTTAGGAAGGGGCTTTTATAACAGGAAGTGAACAAGAAATTGTTTCTACTCACTTCCTATTGACACCTCACCCCGTGTGACGCCCCCATGGGGCTGATATTATGCTTGCACTTTGTATTTGGTGTCCTTATCTGCAAAGTCTTTGTTCTATGGTCCCATTGTTCTGCCATGCAGTCACTCCAGCCATGCGGTCACTCAGGGGAGGAGCTGCATCCTGGCCCCAAACCTGGTGTCCCCGCCCTCAACTCCACCCTTTTCCGGAGTTTATTTCAGGGGCTGGACGTCCCCTCCGCCTCCATTCTAGAGATTCCATGGGCATAGCAAGGCTGGAATTTATTGCTTGCTGTGAAAAAGCAACTAAGTTCACCTACTAGGCCTACCTTCGCTTCCAACCAGATCTGCAGTACAGAGGAGAATCTGTTCTCAATATAGGCTGTGGATTTGGTGGCTTACACAGAACTTCGTGAGTCCACAAAGCCTGGGAGCAACAGGACACCTGGAAACTTCTAAGAGAGGAACCTTCGCTTTGCACAGGCAAGTGGATGAAACCCTTTGTTTAAGGACTTTTCTTGCAACCTACTTCAATCTTTGAACCATCAGTCTTCACTGATTGTAAGCCAATAAACCAATGTTTGCGTTCACCCGCTTCTGAGTTCTGAACTCATTGCATAAAGCTATTTCCAGGTCCCCTGCACGTGGGAAGGCCTTATTCTCTGTCTCCAGGGCCCGAGCTTGCATGTCCATCCCTTTTAAAGCCCTTTTTGGCCTGGAAGACAGAAGACCCCGTCCCAGCCTAAAAAGACCCAGGAAAATCCAAACACATGGTAAAAACACTCCCACACACTCAAGACGGCATTGGAGGATGACACTTTAAAAATAATTTTGCAGGATTGGGTTTGGTGGAGAATGCAGCCTTCTGAGGTCTCCTGCTTTTCACAGTTGCCTCTTCCTGCTCTAATCAAAAAAGCACTGGTGTCCACCCGGCGCATGGATTTCTTCATAGATATAACAAGGGACCTGCTTTAAGGCATGTCACCCCAGATCATTTCTGCAGCAGGTGTACCTGGAGAGAAACAGAACAATTTGACCTTATCCTTGATCAGAGTATTTGTCTCCTGAGCTTAATATTTTTACTCTGGTTGACAAAAGGCCTCCAGGTTCATAACCAGAAATCTTTACTATCACCAACTATTTTTCCTGCTTAAAAAGCAGCAGACATTTCTGCTTAAACTTGGCGGTGTTTTGTATGCAAAGCATGTGGTCTACCACTAACTAACTAACTAACTAACTTTATTTCTTATGAGTCGCCCTCCACCAAAGGTGCTCTGGGCGACTTACACAATTAAAATAAACAGGTTACATAGTCACAGCTTGTTACTTAACAATCAGGCTCTTCTGAAGAGCCATGTCCTAAGTGCCCCTAAAAATGTATGTAGATCAGGAGTGGCTCTTTGGTCTGGCGGTAGGAAGTTCCACAAGATTGGGGCTACAATGGAGAAGGATCTCTGTCTTGTGGACTCCAAACGAACTTCTCTAGGGCCAGGGACATAGAGAAGATTCTCATGAGCTGACCGTGGCAGTCTCTGGTGGTGGAGTGGCATTAAACGGTCTCTTAGATATGGAGGACCCTGACCTCAGAATGCTAGGACAGGGTCTTATAGAGGACTCTGTGTTCAACCGGCAGCCAATGCAAGCGCTGCAGTGACGGCATTATATGGCACCTCATTGATGTTTTTGTGAGGAGTCTAGCAGCTGCATTTTGCACAATTTGGATCTTGTGAATTGCTGCTCGAGGTAAGCCCACATACAAAGCATTGCAGTAATCCAGCCTCGACATAACTGTGGCATGGATTACCGTAGCCAGCGCCTCTGTTGGTAAATAAGGCGCCAACTGCCTCGCTTGGCTTAGATGAAAGAAGGCCCTTTTACTAGTGGAGGCAATCTGGGCTTCCATCGTCATTTTGGAATCCAGGATAACACCGAGACTCTTCACAGTGGGGGATGGAACTAACGGTTCCCCTTCAAAAGATGGTAATAGACCAACCAATTCTGATGGGTGGCCAGGCTACAAGATTTCAGTTTTGCTGGATTTACTTTCGATTTATGGGCACGTAGCCATCTTGTCACCGCTCCAAGACACCGGGTGAAGTTATCTGGTACTGAAGTTGTTCCAGGTTCTAGTTTTAGGAGAAGCTGGGTGTCATCAGCATATTGGAAACATTCTAATCCAAATCTCTGGACTAGTTTGACGAGAGGTCGAACATAGATGTTAAACAGCATTGGCGATAGAATAGCGCCTTGGGGTACTCCACAGTCGAGAGGGGATTTCTCAGATACTTGGCCCAGCCACTCCACTCGTTGGCTACGCCCTCTCAAGAATGAGTTGAACCACGTTATTGCTGATCCTTGAATTCCAATAGCAGCTAATTGTTGGATCAGTAGATCATGGTCTACTGTATCGAACGCTGCGGCGAGGTCGAGCAACACCAGCAGTACCGATCCTCCCTTGTCTAGCTGGTGACGGATGTCATCAGAGATGGCCACCAGAATAGTCTCATGTCCGGGATGGAAGCCAGATTGAAATGGATCCAGGCCATCCATGTCGTCTAAGAAATCCTGAAGTTGGATTGCTGCCGCTGAGCTGTATTTCTATGGATCATGCAGTCACTTCATATAGAAACACTATAAAATGACCATGCCCTGAGAGGAAAAAGATTAGAAAGGGGTCTATGAAGGGTCAGCCCTCCTATTAAAGTAAAATAAAGCATAGAGCTGAGAGAGGAAGATATTATTAGGGAGAAGGAATAGCAGTGATAGCTTGGAAGACAGGACTATGTACATACCACCTGCTCCCCTAACATACCACCGAGGATGCTGTCCCACCAACTGTAAAAAAAAGTAATTTCTAATCTACTTGGTTGCTACAAATGGAAGTGGAGGAAGTGGGGTTGCGATCTTGTCTGTTGCCTCAGGCAGTACCCTCTGGCATCCAGGACCCTACCGAAGCCCATAATGATTTAATGAACACATTCAGGATATAATCTTCCCTCTCAAGTAACTCTAGTGTGTCTCAGCACAACAGTAATGACTGCCTTTTCCAGTGCTGGCCTGAGGCATTTTGCTGCCTGAGACAGAGCAACAAATGGCACCCCTATACCTATACACACCCACACATGTGCAAGAGGCATAGCCAGACATGCTACCTTGGCCCCTGAGGCAGAAAATCTCGCAAATATCTCAGTGTCTTCCTGGTAGTAAAATTACAATCACAACGCTTTGCTTATACGATACCCCAAATCTGCTCCCTGAGGCAATTGCCTCACTTTGCCTAATAGTAGGGTTGCCCTTAGCATTATCACACACACTTTAAAAAAAATCTTCATATTATATGGTCAAATAGTGTTTATTTCCAGAGTCAAGGCTGCAGGAATAGCAATTGACCTAATGCCTCTCAGTGAATTCACAGTAAAAGTTGTAACAAGGAACAAAATTCAAAAATGGAATTTTCCTTGCCATCACATTTGGACATTTTCTTATTCATACACCTTTTTTCTTCTCTTGGATTTTTAAAATTCTTGTCAGAGGCTTTTTCTTGTAGTTCCTTTGGTTATCATTCTAACCTCCTTGCATGTGTGATTTCTGTAGGAAGGAAGCTTATATCATTGTTAAATCAGAAGGTGGAAATAGCCTTAAGTGGCAAACAGTCAGAGCTTGGGAAAGTTACGTGGAGCCGCGGCACACTTTCTACATTTACAAACTCCTGGGGCACACCACCAACTAAAATGACACAAAATGACACTCTAACACAGTAATACATATAGTTAATATGTTTTTAAATGTATTTATACACTCAGTGTGAAACCTGGGCCTGTTTCGATGAACATAACATAGATATCCTGGCAGGAATGGTAGAAAGACACACACGAAGGTCTTGCTCAACAGCTGTCAGTCTCTCTCTGTGTTTAGTTTTTATCGCAGTCAAGCTAGAGAAGCTCATCTCACAATGTTGGAAAGAGGCTCACCACTTCAAGGTCCCTAAAACAGGCATGAGAAAACTTCAGCCCTCTGGGTGCTTTGGACTTCAACTCCCACCATTCATAACAGCCTGAGGCCCTTTCCTGCTTAAGTGGCTGATGGAAAAAAAGAAAAGGGCTAGGAATGGTGGGAGTTGGAGTCCAAAACACCTGGGAGGTCCAAGTTTGCCCATGCCAGCTTTCAACAGAGACCTTTTCCTCCCCCTTCTCCTTCGTGCCCTTTCTTCCCCCTCCTGCCGAACACTTACTTTTTCTTCTCCACCTGGGCTCCCTTCTTCCCAGCCTCGCTCTGCTCACTTTGCCTCACTTTGCTCACGCTACCACTTCTGCCGCCATTTTGATCCAAGGGGGCAGCATGAGCGTGTTCAAGAGGAGAGGGGGGAGGGAGGAAGACGTGACCCATGCAGGCGCTACTGTGCAGACTCGCCCCACGTCTTCCCCCCTCCTTCCCTCCACCCCTCCTGAACACGTTCACGCTTTCCCCTCGGATCAAAATGGCGGCAGAAGCGGCAGTATGAGCAAAGCGAGGCAAAGTGAGCAGAGCGAGGCTGGGAAGAAGGGAGCCCGAATGGAGAAGAAAAAGTAAGTGTTCGGCAAGAGGGGGAAGAAAAGGTATTGGAGGTTCCAATTTCCCACGGCACACCTGATGATCTCTCATGGCACACTAGTTGGGAAACACTGACCTAGAAACTAACTAAACCTTCCAAAATCCTTTAGACTGACAATTGGGAGATTCTGAGAGTTGTAGTTGAAAAACTACAATTGTGGTTGTAGTGAAAATACTGGAATCACAATGCAAAGATACAGATGGATGATGCCTGGCTCATCAACAGTCCATGTGAACAAGATCTTGGAGTCTTTCTAGACAACAAGTTGAACATGAGCCAACAGTGTGATGCAGCAGCTAAAAAAAGGGATTTTGGGCTGCATCAAAATGACTATTGCATCTAGACTGAAGGGAAGTCCTGATGCCTTTGTATTCTGCTTTGTTTAAGACCTCACCTAGAATACTGTGTCCCGTTCTGGTTACCACAGTTCAAAGGAGATATTGATAAGCTGGAAGATGCCTAGAGAAGGGCAACTAAAATGATCAAAGGTCTGGAGACAATGCCATATGAGGAGCATCTTAAAGAACTGGGTATGTTTAGCCTGCAGAAGAGAAAGTTGAGAGGAGGCATGATAGCCATGGATAAAAATGTGAAATGATGTCATAATGAAAAGGGAGCAGACTTGTTTTCTGCTGCCCTTGAAACTAGGGCTAAGAGCAATGGGTTCAAATTGCAGGAAAGGAGATTCCACCTGAACATTAGAAAGAACTTCCTGACTATATGAGCTGTTCAACAGATGAAGCTCCTTCCTTGGACATTTGCAAAAAGGAGGCTGGATGCCCATCTGTCAGGGATACTTTGATGGTGCTTTTCATGCATGTAGGGGGTTGGACTAGATAGCCCATGTGGTCTCTTCCAACTCTATTATTCTATTATTTTTATAGGGGAGAACTTACCGTGGGATAAAGACTAGAGAAATGAGTTCTTCTGAACCCAAAACCTGCCTGTTCCTCCTCCTTTCCATTTTGTTTTCTGAGCTTCTTAAGTGAAAACAGCTGTAAGAGAACTTTGTAAGGGGGGGGGGGGGTACATCAGAGAAACATGTCACCATCACCCATTAGATATCCTATCTTTAGATTTACTTTTCATATAAGTGATGAATACAGGGCTGGGAATTAACATGTTGAAAAGTTTAACTTTTAACACACTGGGGGTACCTCATGAGAAAAAGCCAAAGGACAAGCTGGAGCAAGGCTGGGCAAACTATAGTCCTCCAGAAGTTGTTGAATTCCAATCCTATCAAACTCAGGCAACATATGAATCAGGTGAATTGCTGCCTGGTAATCCCTGTAGGACCACAGATAGACTACCATTGGTTTAGAGTCAACGTTCCATAGTCCTGCTCTATTAGTTCCATTATTTTGCTTGTTTTGCTTCTGGTTTACCACAATTTGAGTTTTGCATTTATCCCATAGCATGAATTTTATTTAATTGGCCAGTGAAATCCATGCAGTTTCCACTGGCCTTCCTAGCTTTGGGGTAGATGAACCCTGTTGAAATTAATAGCAAAATGCTGTAGTTCAATATGACTAAATGAATGTGTTTTGTGTCTCATGAGAGTAGATGCATGATAGAAGTAAGTAGATTTCCTCTCTCATGAGCGCCATCTAGCGGTAGTTAGTAATATAGTTGGAAGGAATAAATCAATGTTACTAGGCTCTGCCTATTGGCTCACTCTCTCTTCCAATCACAGCGATGAAGAAGGGAGGAGTTTAGAGTTGCTGTTAGTCTTCTGCTGTATGCCATCCATTTTGTGTGCCTCATGGTATGTTTCTCCTGTTCTAACTTGTTAAACATGCTGTTGCATGTGTATTACTGCCTTTCTGTTGCTTTCTACAATAAAGTAGAAATGCTTTAATAACATGGCTTGTTTGCTCAGATGCTTTATTTCCAGTTTGAGTCCTCATATGCCACATTTGCTGTGAACCCTTTTTAACTGCTTCTCTGCTGCGTTTTATACTTTGCATCAAACCTTTTTTTATTTGGAAAAACAAATGGCCTTCCTAGCTTAGGGGTAGATGAACCCTTCAAAGTAGCTTTTCCATGCTCCATCCTGGCATTCTGAGCTGGCATATCACCAGCTGTGATGTTTGCTAGTTATTGGCTGGGAATTTTGTGTGTTGTAATAAAGGGGAAATTGATGCTTTAACAGAAGAAACGTCAGGGAAAGGTGCTGCTTTAGAATAGAAATGGAGTAGCAGAGTAAAGAGATAGTTTGCCAGCAACAGTGACGAAAATAATCCACTCTGATTGGTCCACATAAGCACAGGCTGTGATTAGCCCAGAGAACATCATGTGCCTCCAGATAAGAAACAGTCTTGATTGGCCTAGCACTCACCATGCGTTTGTTTACAAAGTTAGCAATTGGGTTAGGAGATGCGCATGGCAAATGAGGTTTCCACTTGGCAGGCTTCCAGTGGTTCTGGGACTCCAGATACCGCTACAGTAGTACAGAAAGCATTTTCTCATACCAAACTCCTGCGAAAAGGAGCTTATATTTGATGTTTTCTTAGCAAGCAATGATCAAATTTAAGACAACTTATACTCTATTCAGAAGTTTCCTCCCATCATGTAACAGGGATCAACCTGTGCAAATCTTCCTCCTCCCCACACAAGGAAGGAGCGGAACATCTCTAGTGAGGAGCCAATTCTAGTCTAACGACCTCATCACACAACCCCTCCCATCAGGGCCGTAGCCAGGATTTTGATTCGGGGGGGCTGAGTTTGGGTTGGGGGGGCTGAGACTGGGTGGAAGAGGGTCTACCCTAGCAAACCTTTTGTATTGTTATCCCAATAACCCCATTAATGTGGGATATAATGAGTATGGTGATCAGATCATGATATAAATAAACATAACAGTTTAAATAATGCACCAGTAAGGCCTTTTCACGGACCACCCTGAGAATTTCGGGAGGGGGCTGAAGCCCCCTTAGCCCCCCCTGGCTACATGCCTGCCTCCCATGCTGTTTTGCCAGCCTCCATTGGAGCCAGCACAATACGGGAGCCTTCCCATGTTAGGAGGGAAGCATCCTACGACATTTCCACTCCAGTTGGAGGCGGGGTTTCAACAGGAAGTCCCGTGATGTTGTGTGATGGGCACAGTGTCCACCCATCACTGGACTGTTCTTTTAGCATCCTAGGACACTACAAAAAGGAAGGCTTGCTGCACAGTTTTGAACCTCAGAAAGTTGAGGTCTTAAATGAGGTGGACAAATCCACAAACCTGTTGCGCATTCAACTTGTTTCACACTCATGTGGTCTGTGAAATAATTCATGCATTTTGATGAGTATACATTACAACTGGAGTGCATAAAATTCTCCCTGTCTGCACTGGAAAAATAATAGCTACCAGTTATTTCCAGCATGGAAAGGATAACGTCATATTTGCCTACCATACAGATCTCGAAAATGAGAAGCCTGCTGGGGGGGAAAAGAAAAAAAAGGTAGCCCTATTTTAGTACCAAAAACATGGCTGGGCATATTCAGATTTCTGAATGACTTAAGGACTCAAATCCTGATGGCTTGAGTAAGTGAACCTGTCAGTTTTGCTTTCTCCAAATGGTGGCTCCATAGTTGTTGGGGTGTTCATTTTGTAGCAGCTATCCCAGGTCATAGAATTATAGACTCACAGAGTTGGAAGAGACCTTGTGAGCCACCCAGTCCAACCCAAGAAGCAGGAAAACCGCATTCAAAGCACCCCTGACAGATGGCCATCCAGCTTTTGTTTAAAAGCCTCTAAAGAAGGAGTTTCCACCATATGGAGCTCTCCTGGGGCCAACTCTCTTATTTATTTATTTATTTATTATTTCGATTTATATACCACTCGTCCCAAAAAGGCTCAGGGTGGTTCATAACAATGAATACACAACACAACGTAATTAAAAACAGAATAAAAACGGATTAGGACCAGAATGGAAAGCACAGCCTTAGAGATTAAACGCCTGGTGGAACAGGGTGGTCTTACAGGCCCTCCTGAAGGCCTGTAACTCCGTTATTGCTCGTGCCTCTGCCGGGAGGGCGTTCCACAGGGTAGGCGCTACTACAGAAAAGGTACACTGCCAAGTCGATGACAATTGGCAAATCTTGAGTGATGGAACCTCCAATAGGTTTTGGTCCATGGACCGTAGTGGTCTCTGTGAAATGTGCAGGGAGAGGCGGTCCTTCAGATACACTGTTGGGAATAGGCGTCCCATGCCTGGATGACTGGCACAAGTTGGAACAGCTGCAGGAGGGCTATTTGAAAAGTAAAGAGTAGATTCTTCGCTCTCATGGCCACTGTTGTTTGTGAGGTCATTTTAAACCATGTCCTTCCTAATTTAAAGCAATTCTAGAAGGAATATAGGTTGCAGGTTGGTGAGGTGAGAAGCCCTAGATGGGCATGGGAGATACTTAGCACATATATGCTAACAAATGTTATTTCTTACTGGGTGCCTATTTCTTACATTTGTTTCTCACTTTTGCTCCACTGAGATCAAGGCAGCATGCATGGTTTCCCTTTGTTCCCATTACATTCTCACATCAGCTCTATGAGGTAGGCTAGTCTCAGGCTATGTGACCAGCCCAAGTTCACACAAAGAATTTCATGATACAGCGGGGGTTAGAATCTCACTCTCTTAAATTCCAGAACAACATTGTAATTTTTGATATCCCAGTTTTCATTTTTCATTCAATTATCATACTTTTCTTGTAAAGACAGTGGGCTCTTGGTATCCACTATGATGTGGTTCCAGGCTCCCCATGGATACCAAAATCTATGGATGTTCAAGTCCTATTTTATACAATGGCATAATAAAATGGTGTCTCTTACATAAAATTGTAAAATCAAAGTTTGCTTGTGGATTAAAAAAAAATTAAGCCATGGATGGTTGACTCCATGGACATGGAGAGCCAACAGTGTAAACAAATGTATTCACATTATCAGAACAAATGTAGGTTAGGAAAAAATGCTCAGAGTTTTCTTAGTAGAGATGAGTTTCATCTTACAGCTCTACTGACAGACTGAACAGACTTTTCTCTGATCTCTAGGAAAGTAAGGCAAAGACTACTGAATTCAGTTCCCCTATTAATTATGAAGAGAACGGAAAACTTTTCATTACTGCCCAAATGAGTCACTTCTAGCTGTAAAAGTTTCATTGCCTTTCATGAGGGCAGTCATTTTACACTACATCCACCTTCATTTTATTTTTATGAAAATTGTTGAAAAAATCAATTTGTTATCTTTTTTTGCATGTTTTCATTAAAAAATATATATTGCGAGCATGCAATCCTTATAGTAGTGATTATCATAATAATGAATACAATACTACTTTCATCAATTCAGTCTGACATGGTCAGACATCAGTCTAATAGCCCAATTACCAACATGCTTCTTTTCAAAATCTTTAAATATGTGATGTGAGAACACTTTTGGTTATGAACAAGGTCCAGGAGGAAGTGCAGCCCTCCCAGTGGTGTTGGATGGCAATTCCCATCAGCCCTAAGAATGATGGGAATTGCAATCAGCAACATCCAGAGAGGCACATTTGCCAATCCTGAGCTGGTCATTCTAGGCAAATTGCTAAATTGCCCTAAAATGTAAGAGGGAAAAATGTCTTCTGTGTAAATTCTTTAGTAAAGTGAATCATGATAAGTTTAAATCAAACATGGCCAACATCAAGCAAGATCCGAGGGACAATGTCTTCTTTGATCATATCTGGAAGAAAGAATTCCACGATCTTCTGAAATTCTTCCACGGGCTCAATATTATCACATTCAGTCCAGCCAAGAAAGACATAATTGTAAACCAGCTGGCTTTGTGTTCACTGAATGTGAAATTTCCATTGTCAGATTGGCAAAAGGAATTCTTTCTTTTCATTCACTTGCACTTCAGTGCAGTTGTCACATTAAAAATGGTTCTCCAGAGAGGTCATTTGCTACAGAGCCAAGCCTGAATTTCGGGGGTATATTCTGCTAGCGTCCATAGTCAATAACCAAGTCTGGTAATGCATCACATTTTTTTAAATAAAAAAAAGTTGTACAAAACTGCTTCTACTTAATCCTATTGGATAAATTCACTATAGATTTTGTATCAGCTCACGCTAAGTCAGTAGGATTGAAGTGTTTCCATTCAGGCAAGTTGCTGCTCCAGCATTTCCTCCTAGTTGTTAGAATCAAACATTCGGACAGGAAATATGTCAGAACTGAATGGGCTGTTAGATAATGCCAATCCCTTCAAAAATGGTCCAGGGAGGAAACGACTGAAGATCAAGAATGAAAGATCTTAGTTCACAGGCATTCAGCAAGGATGGAATCTTCCAGAGGAATGGAAGCACACGCCTTTTCACCGGTATCACAATGGTTGGGTGGAAGGCTGATATTGTTAGGCTCACAGGGGCAGCAGGCAACTCCTCCTTTCCGGCTGTTTGATTGATACTGCAGGGAGGCATGAAAGTCTAATGACAGCACCGCAAGACGGTACAGCTGTAACATCACACTTAAGATATTCTTAGCTGTGAAAAACACCAGCATCTGGGTAATGACGTTGAAGTAACCCATCAGGATCAAGCGCACAACGAGGAAAGGGCCATCTTGGATGAATAAGCTGATGCCAATGTTCCACAGGTCTGCGCTGTGCCTGCAGAGCAGCAAACGGAAGACTTTCTTGGAGGAGTTGGAGGGGCCACACCCTACATGTTGCACTGCAAATAAAGAAGGATACTTTTAAAAAATGTCATGCCATCAACCAAGTAAAGTAGGTCTTAAGCTGAAGGACAGAACCAGTGGTATGATTTAATTGTTACTCAATCAGGTTAAGGCCATATTTGTGTCTTAAAAGTATAAACACGGTTAGTCCTACACAATGTATCTACTAGGCTTGGATATCTCCGGTTCAAATTTATTTAAAATTGGTTTAATTTCGTATGCAAATTAATTTCATAGTTTTTTGACCCACGTGGCTCAACCCGGAAGTGTAATTTCCTTACCGAACCTGGGGGCCGCCATTTTTGTAATTGGCACATAATTGACGTAATTAGTTCGTATTCCTTCTTTGCCCTAAGTAGAGGCATGTTCTCATTGGCTAATGAAAGCCCTGCTTCCCTTTAGCCAATCATCCCCACGGGGGGGGGGAGGGAAGGAGGGAGTGGTTTGCACTCCCTCCTTCCCTCCCCCCCTACTGCTGACAGGCAACGCGCATTTGCAAGGTGCTTCTCAGCCCCAATGTGGGGAGGGAAGGAGGGAGTGGTTCCCCACCTTCTCCCCTGGATGGAAAAACGTGCATTTTTCCCATCCAGGGAAGCAGGAGGGGGTGCTCCTCCTGCTCCTCCTTCAGGGGATGGGAAAAACTCCGCTCCTCCTTCCCTGCCATGCATTGGGAGAGGAAGATGTGGGGTTAAAGTTAACCCCCTCCTCCTCTTCTCTGGCAGGGGCTGTGTGCATGCGTGCATACACACGCATCGCTGCCACAGGAGAAGAGGAGGGGGGTTAAGAGTTAACCCACCTCCTTCTCCCCTCTGGCAGGGGTGCGTCTGTGTATTTCCCCTTGATTTACCTGTGCTTTTAACAGTGTCAGTCAGTCCTGTTTCCCTGCTGTCACGATGCAAGGACTCAGCCGGCCCCTTAATCACACACACAGAGACGGTAATCAGCTAACTATTTATTGAATAATAAAGAACAGGTAAAAAGGCAATTGTCCAATAGATATGGAAAAGTTTAGTCCAAAAGCAAAGAGTGCGTAGTAAAATCCAAAGGCAAAGGTCTTGGCACAAGGCTTGGCAAAAGCTCCGCAAAACCAAGCGGATCAAGGAACAAGGCAAGGTTCAATCAGGGCCCAAGAAACTTCTTGGCAAGGCACGAGCCGCAACTTGGCTCCATGGTCCTTTGCTCGCTACACCTCCTTAGGTTAGAAGTGGCCGAGCTACTGAGGATCCGTTCCCACGGATCCTATACTTAAACCTCACGGCAAGGTCCCCGACGCTCTAGGCTTTGGCGGTAATCTGTGCTATGGGATCTAGCGCTTCTCTGGTGCTCTAGGCTGCAGTGCCAATCCCTCCTGCTGGATTCGATGCTCCGTCTCCTATCAAAGCTCCGACCTTGCCTCCCAGCACCTGGCTCACTATCTTCATGAAAGTCTAACTCCCTTTCAGCTTCCATGGCCTCATCGCCCATGTTTTCCCAAATTCTCTCCTGTGATCCGTACCCACCCGGTTTCTCATAACATTCATCGCTATCAGCACTTTCAGAATCAGCCTGACCTTCCCAGTTCTCATAGCCATCCGGCCATCCTTCATCCCAGGCCAAGCTCTCTGTGGGAGAGGAAGGTCCAGCTAGCTCATTAACCCCTTCCTCCATTTCGTCCTCAGCTGCGACTGGTTCTAATGCAAGTGGGATCCCCGGTGCTGCCCCCTGTCCCCCAGGCACAAAAGAGAACGGGGTTGCTACACCTGCTTTGCCCAGTTAAGAATAATAATGAATTTTGTTATTAATTACGTTACAATTAAGCAATTTTTGGAATTTTTTTGTAAGTATTTCTATTACTAATTAACCCCCCCCCCATTTGTAGTTTAGAAACATTTTTTATGGATCAACCAACCCTAGTATCTACTACATAATCAAGACCTGTTAGCAATGGCAAATATTTTTTTATACAGGGGTTTTAATTCCTTGGTTGCACAATCCCTATGACTATAAGCTTAGGAACCTGTGTCAACATATTCACTGCCATTTTTCTCATTTGGCCTTGCCACGGAGCTTCAAACTAAAAGGAACGTTGCCCGAGCAAGATATTCTTCTGCTTGAGTACAAGAAAGAATTCCCTTCCCAGCCCACAATCTGAAGCTGACTGGATTGGCAAGTGAATTGCCTACAATTGAGGCAGTAGGCTAGTTTAGGAACATACATAATAATGTCCCCTGATAGATGTGAATGACTGGAAAATGTACGAGCAACAGCTGGAAGAAGGCTACCATTGCTACTCTGACATCTGCTGCCCGAGGCAGTTGCTTCACTCTACCTTGCAGCAGATTATTATTGTTGTCTCTTCTTTTTTCAGGTTGTCTTGTCTTTATGCGTGGAAGCAAACTATTTATTTATTTATTACTTCGATTTATACACCGCCACTCCCAAAGGCTCAGGGCGGTTTACATAAAAGATACAACAACCACTCAACAATAAACAAGGTTAAAATGTTTCCATTAGCAATTAGCAAAGTTCAAAAGCCTGCTGAAAAATATGGGTTTGACAGGCCCTACGGAAGGCCATCACACTCAAAAGGGTGGTGATTTGAGAATGGCTTCATTAAAAGAAAAGACTGGATACAAGGCAAGGAAAGCTGGCAAAACGTCATTACGTAAATGATGAAAATATCTCAAAATGAAAATTCAGAAATGAACTTCCCCAAGTTTACTCCACATTATTCATTTATTAATTATTTATTTATTTCATTTCTAACCCGCCCTTCTCTATCCCCGAAGGGGGACTCAGGGCAGCTCACAAAAGGCAACAATTCAATGCCGCATACAAGAACAGAACAACAACATATCAAAAAATACAACAAAGCAGATTAAAAACAGTTACATATCAAATCCCCCATAATCCCCGTTCCATATTTGTAGGCTGCCAACACAACACTATCCTACTCAGATTGTCTGTCCACTGCTCCACATCAACCAAATGCTCGGTCCCACAGCTACGTCTTTAGCTTTTTTCTAAAGGAAAAGAGGGAAGAAGTTGATCTTATTTCGCTGGGGAGCAAGTTCCACAGGCGAGGGGCCACTACTGAGAAGGCTCTGTCTCTCATCCCCACCAAACGTATTTGCGACAGAGGTGGTATCGAGAGCAGGGCCTCCCCAGAAGATTGCAAATTTCGAGGTGTGACATAAGGGAGATACGTTCGGACAAGTAAGCTGGGCCAGAACCGTAAATGGCTTTAAAGGTCAAGACCAGCACTTTAATTGAGTTCGGAATTGGACAGGCAGCCAGTGGAGCTGTGTGCTCCCTGTATGTCGCTCCAGTTAGTAACCTACTTGCTGACCGCTGGACTAATTGAAGTTTCCGAACAGTCTTCAAAGGCAGCCCCACCTAGAGTGCGTTGCAGTAATCTATTCAGGATGTAACAAGAGCATGGACCACCGTGGCCAAAATCAATTAAATTAAATACTTCCTTAGATCCAGATCTTAATGAAGAATCTGGATCTAATGAGGCATTGGGCCTATGAGGACTGACTACTGGGACTGCTTCCACAGTTCTCAGGGTCAGTCTCTGCAGCTATCCTGCTTCCTCGGGCTTTGAAAAGCACAGAGGAATGGAATGGCGCCTACCCCCTCCCCTACCCCCAAGTCGCAAATTTAGCCACTAAAACTTACTGAAAAGGGTCCCTGGGCAGCCATTAAGCCTCTCCTTGCATCATCCTGAGTGGAAGAAATGACTTGTGAGAAGATGGGGGTGGGGTGCAGGGCCAGAGGTATTTTCTTCTTCATCCCTCCCATCTCCTCAGGTGTCATTGGGATAGCATGTAGCCACCCACGAGGGAAGTCCGGGCTTTGGCTTGGGGATTGGGGACTAGAATCCTCACTCAATTGGGTTACTTTAACCTATTTTTGGTGCAAGTTTTAGCAATGTCTGGAAGCACCCTTTGAAGTTTGTCACCAAAGTTTATCATACAGCACCTCCTTTCGAAAAACACAGTTATGCATGTCATACTGACACATAGTAATGAAAATTATTCAAAAAAACCCAACAACCCAGAAATTGTCTAGAGCTTTGACAACTTTGAGCCCTTACTCCACTTATAAACAGTGGTCTCAGGCCTTGAGTCTGTTTGTCCTGATGGTTTATGTTGGTTTTGTCATTCCAAATGCCATATATCTCTGATGCTGTCAATTGAAGAAAAATAGTCTTATAGCTGAAATTACTGAATACGATATTTGACTCTCATTTGGTATCACTGGAGCATTTAGAAACACTTTAAATTAAGGAGGGAGAACCTTCACATTATTTGGTAAAGTTAGTCTGTTTCAACTGAAATGAGAGATATTAGCAGAAATATGAACAGGCATTATCGTGCCTTGGCCATCTACGAGCATATGCTAGTTCTCATTATTGTTGCTTTGCTACAAAAGAATCCTCCCTCGATAAGTATTTTATTTATTTATTTATTTATTTATTTATTTATTGTTCATTTTTGTATTCCGCTCCTCCCAGCAGGCTCGGGGCGGATAACAGAACGATACACGGGCAGCATGTCACAGCATGTCGACATGCGACCCTACAATTAAAACATAAAATCATAAAACCACATTAAAACATGTTACATTGTCATACGTGGAATGTGAGGACATATGGCATAGTTCTTAGTCAGGGTGTGCCTAGTTGAAGGCTAAGCCAAAGAGGGCCGTCTTACAGGCCCTCTCGAAAGGGGCCAGTTCGAGATGGCTCGGTACTGTCCGGGAGGGCATTCCAGAGCACCGGTGCCGCAACCGAAAAGGTCCTTTGTCTGGTCGTCGATAGGTGGCAGGAGCGAACTGATGGAACTAACAACAGATTCTGTTCATCTGAGCGCAGTGATCTCAGGGGAGAGTACGGGGTAAGGCGGTCCCTCAGGTACGCAGGCCCTAGACCGTGTAAGGCCTTGAAGGTCAAAACCAACACCTTGAATTCGGTACTCGATAGGAAGCCAGTGCAGCTGCCGGAGCGTAGGTGTGATGTGCTCCCTCACCGGCACTCCTGCCAGCAGGCGAGCAGCGGCATTCTGCACTAGCTTGAGTTTCCGGATTGTCGCCAGGGAAGGCCAACGTAGAGGGCATTAGAGTAGTCTAGTCTCGAGATGACCGTCGCTTGGATTACCGTGGCCAGGTCGTTCCTGGACAGGTAGGGTGCCAGTCGCCTAGCCTGTCGGAGGTGATAGAATGCCGTCCTGCTGACCACGGAGACCTGAGCCTCCATGGTCAGCGAGGAGTCCAACAAAACCCCCAAGCTCTTAACCGATGGCGATGGGTTAAGCTGCTCGCCATCCAGGGTAGGCAACCGGCACCCACCCAGCCCAGGCCGACCGGGCCACAGGATCTCCGTCTTCGATGGATTCCCCTTCAGCCAGCTGGCATGTAGCCAACCAGTCACGGCTTCGAGGCATAGTTGGAAACAATCGGGTACGGAGTCCGGCCTGCCGTCCATTCTCAGCAGAAGCTGGATGTCATCAGCGTACTGATAACACTCCAGACCAAAGTCGGGCCAGCTGGGCCAGGGGCGCATATAGACATTGAATAATAAGGGGGAGAGGATGGCCCCCTGGGGACCCCACATTAAGTGGGAGTCTCCGGAGACCTCCCCACCCCTCCACGCGTTGTCCCCGGTCCCGGAGGAAGGAGGCCACTCATTTAAGGGCAGTCCCCCAACCCCGAGCCGGGCAAGCGGTGGGTCAACAGTGCATGATCTACAGTATCAAACGCTGCTGTCAGATCTAACAAGACAAGCAGTGCTGATCCGCCCTGGTCCAGATGGCGGCGAAGTTGGTCTGTAATGGCGACAAGCACGGTCTCCGTCCCATGCCCAAGGAAACTAACTTTAGGATAAGCACAGAATATTGTTTTGATGTCCCAGTATTAACAGGCCAGCTGCTTGACAGATCTGTATCATCATACATAAACATTTGAAAGGTTTATCGTAGTTGGTGTCAGAACTTGTAACATTTTGTATTTTGTTGTATTCTGATCCCATTACCACACATTTTAAAAGTGTAGCTTGAATAATGTACTGCATCAATGCATTTGAAGAAAAATTCTCATGCTAAAATGGATCAGTTAATCACAGTCCTCTCCTTGCATCCTTTTTTTTTTTTTTTTGGTGAAATACTATACATTACTAACCTGCAAGATCCAGTGGAAATTGCAGCATGCTCCAAGTCCATACTGCTAGAATTGCATATACAAGAACATGGTTGTTCCTGGAACAAGGAAAAAATGAGTAACATTTATTTCGGGAAGCCATTAGATTAAAGAGATATGAAATCCAGCTGGCGGGGTATGCAACGTCATAAGTTTCAATCTAATAATGGAAAGAAACAATCTTGGGCTTAAATTTAGGGAATGTAGGTATGGACATAATCTCAAGAATATTTTACAAGATTAAAGAGTAGGTTTGTAATATTTTTCTTAAAGCTTGTGACCATGTTGGGAAGTTCTATTAACAAAAACCAGGCCCATGTGTCTGATTGGGATTTTGTAGCTATGGCATATTGTTACAATCCTGTGTGGCAAATTAACGGAATGTTTCCCAGATTTTGTGCTCAGACTAAGGAGGGAAAGCCAGCCAATATTGTTAGGGGTGCATTCAATCTCTGGTCCAAGTTTCCATCCTTTATCCCTCCCCCTTCTTAACTTTTCTCAGTGTAAAGTGCTGGCCAGGAAATTTAGCTCATACCCCAGTAAGAAAATAATTCAAAAGTTAAATAGATCAAGGTCTGAAACATCTTTTTTAAAAATGTATTGGCCAATACTTGAGGATTTTTTTTCAATGTAAGGAGTCCATTAGTGCTCACTGTTTGTCACTTTAAGGGTGTTGCATGTGCCGCCTAACTAACTAACTAACTTTATTTTTTATGAGTCGCCTTCCACCAAAGGTGCTCTGGGCGACTTAAACAATTAAAATAAACAGGTTACATAGTCACCGCTTGTTACTAACAATCATAGGCTCTTCTGAAAAGCCATGTATTGAGTGCCCCTAAAAATGTATGTAGAGTGGTGCTTTGGTCTGGCGGTAGGGAGTTCCACCGGATTGGGACTACAATGGAGAAGGATCTCTGTTTTGTGGTTCATTATTATTTTAGTTGCTTCATTATTATTTTTAAAAATACTTATTTTAAAAAGTCCTAAAATTACAAAAACAAATCCAGTATAAACCCACAATTATTTTTTTTAATTAACAAATAATCTTTATCTGTTTCATTTATTTGTTTAATTTAAATCTCATGTTTCTCCCAATATTGGATCCATGGCTATTTGCCGCACAGAATAATAATAATAACAACAATAATTGTAAACAACAATTAAATAAACCTAATCATATTAAAAGTGAAATTGAACTAAAATCAATTTAGGAAAGGAAAGATAAAGAATGAAGCAAACTTCAATTACAAAAAAAATCATTAAAAACAATAAGATTAGCCATAACTGTAATATTTTGCTGAAGGGCAGTCTTTATGCCCTCAATATCCCCCAAAGCAATGTTGTACAGGTAATGGCATTATTTGTAACATGATATTCCAAGTCTCCAAACTGTGAAGTAAGCGGCAAGGATATCAATGGGATATTGGCACGGAGGGATATCTTACAAAACTAATGTTTTATTTTAAAAGGTTTTTATACATTTTATCCAGTATGTGCTGAAACATGTCCTCTTTAATTGCAAATCTGTGCAATCTAGGTAAGTGTTCCACCAAATCAGCTGCAGGACATTGGCTAATATATAATAGAGAAACACTGATGCAGTTAGAGACATAGATACAAACAAATAGAGAACGAGAGAATGTAAGTCCTGCTGACCTCATCACATTAGAAAATACTCCATTTCTGAGACAGTTTGAGAATGATTTCAGATGGGTCCCATCCCATTATATTTGCCTCATGCTGTCAATATTCTATCAGAATCCATCAGCAAAATGTCACAGAAACAGATCATGTGCACATGAGATTCTAATCGGCTTTTTTAAAAAAATTAAAAATACTATGAATTCTTCCATTGCTGAAGCATTGTTTTTACATGATCTGAAAATGAGTATGCATCATTAACGATATGGCATGTCATTCATGTTGGAAGCAGCCACAATTCTGTTTTGGACGTCCAAGGTGAAAGATCTCTGGGGTTAAGGAAATCATTAATTGTCACAGTATTTTCTGAAAGTAAGAATTTCTGAAAGTAATTGGGTGTGATGGAGTCAATATGCATCCTGTCTGAAAACTGCATTCAGTCATAATGAAATACAGGATGCATACTGATTGAAACAGAATATTTCTTAATGTGATGAGGTCCTATATCACTATAAATGGGTATGGTAATTCTGGACTGAAAATTCTGCCAAGAAGCATTACTTCTGAAACAAGCAGTTGGGAGCTTTTCTTATTTAATCCATAGAAAAATATTTTGATTAGTTACTCAAAAATATATACCACTTATTGTGTTCTAGAATATTCTGATATTCACACTTCTGTCATGTGTGAACAGTACTGGTGCCAGTGACCAAATTTCTTAAGTCAGGCAGATGTCACAACAATTGGAGAAAGAGAAATAAGGCAAAAGATGCCCTGCTCAAGGGTTCACATTTGTACACAAGCAGGTAGATTGTTCTTGTGACAATTTTGAACTTACTGCTCACAAAAGTCTTTTAAATTATGTTATGAATTGCAAGTTGCCCACCCTGTCCTAAAAACTTTCCCTCTTCACTAAAATAGAGGGTAATGATGCTACCAATTACTTTAGCATTTTGTTCAAAGATAGTCCTTGTGTCCCTATTATTCCCAAAAGCAACCTGTTCCAGTTAGTTACCTTATTTGGAAATCCCACTGGCACCAAACGAACAAGCTAGTTGAGATTTACTTCAAAGTACCATTGCTTTTCAGTGGGATTTGGGGTGATTGATGTGATTTTTGTTTTCTGTTTATTCAGCCTAATTGCTTTCATTTTCTACAAGCTCTTGTGAGCATTTATTTATTTATTTCCAACATTTCTACCCCGCTTTTCTCAACCCCCGAGGGGGGACTCAGAGCGGCCTAACAAAAGGCAACAATTCAATGCCAAACACAATATAAATACATTATAAAACCAAAAACATTCAGCATTAAAATACAATTAACAATAACACATCATATACATTCACTTAAGTTAAAAACAGTGTTCTGTCCATAACAGGAGCATTGAGCCATATCCGTCAACTTGCCATTACAAATCCAATCCAAAGTGCTGCAAAGTGCTAATGTGCAAACGCCTGATCCCACAGCCAAGATTTCACTTTTTTCCTGAATGCCAGGAGGGATGGGGTTGATAGTATGTTGCTTGGAAGCGCGTTCCACAGACGGGGAGCCACCACCGAGAAGGCCCTCTCTCTCTTGTCCCCACCAACCGCGTTTGAGAAGTTGGCAGGAGCGAGAGCAGGGCCTCCACGGATGATCTTAAATTATGAGGTGGGACATAGAGGCTGATGCGTTCGGACAAGTAAGCTGGGCCAGAACCGTATAGAGCTTTAAAGGTCAAAACCAGCACTTTGAATTGAGCTCAGAAGTGGACAGGCAGCCAGTGGAGCTGACACAACAGGGGGGTGGTATGCTCCCTGTATGTAGCTCCGTTTAGTAATCTGGCTGCCGCCCATTGGACTAGTTGCAATTTCCGAACTGTCTTCAAAGGCAGCCCCATGTAGAAGGCGTTGCAGTAATCTATTCGGGATGTGACCAGAGCGTGGACGACCGTAGCCAGATCAGACTTCCCAAGGTACGGGCGCAGCTGGCACATGAGTCTTAACTGTGCAAAAGCTCCCCTGGCCACCACCAAGACCTGGGGTTCCAGGCTCAGCAATGAGTCCAGGATCACTCCCAAGCTGCGAACCTGCGTCTTCAGGGGGAGTGTAACCCCATCCAACACAGGCTGTAACCCTATATCCTGTTCGGCCTTTCGACTGACCAGGAGGACCTCTGTCTTGTCTGGATTCAGTTTCAATTTGCTAGCCCTCATCCAGTCCGACACAGCAGCCAAGTTCAGTATTTGTTCCTGCTTGGACAAATACTGCCTAGTCTCATTTAGCCAATGAAATGTTTCAAGTGAAGTTCTCCAGATCTAGATCTGGAATAGCTGGATTGCTTTTATATTACCTACCTTACATTCTCTATTTCCAATGTCTCACTAGTGAATTCAAGTAAATCCGCTGCAGTACCCACAAACATAAGAAGCAGTTGTGACAACTGGTCCCGGGTAATTTCACCGCCAATGGGAAGCAGCCATCTCCCAATGATTAAGAGCAGCAGAAAAGTCTGATGGAGACCCAAGGTCCAGACTGGGTCACATACTGCGGAGAGGGTGTTAACAAGATCCAGGGCCTATTTTCAAGAGCAATGAAAAAACCAAGCGTCAATACAGAAACGGATAGAGGAGACAGGTAAAAATAGCTGCTGGGCTCATCTGGACATTCCATGGAAAACAAGTTGCAGGTCATCGGCCGTTTAAGGCTAGTTTACAAGACTTATCAGTACATAGTTACAGGACAGAACAAGATTAATCCATGTTATACTGACATCTCAAAATGGACATACCGAGGTTAAAGAAGTCTGGAGGTTGTAATATAGCTTTTCCAAGCTGTGACTTTTACACAACAGGGGCTCATGAAATAAAGATGGCAGTAATTTACCTTTGACTGAACAAAATACAGATGATAAACATTAATCACATGTCAATTATAATATTAAAACTGTAAGTGAGTGTATGCGTGTATAATATATCTTCAAGCCACCTGTTGACATGGCAATCCCATGGATTTCATAGAGTGTTGTTAGGCAAGGAATATTCAGAGGTGGTTTTGCCAATTCCTTCCTCTGAAAGTAGCCTATAGTACCTGGTATTTGTTGGCAGTTTCCAAGTAAGGCAGTTCACGAGTTGCAAACATCATTAGTGACTCATAGTTAAGAATGGGAGTAAAACAACAGGAAGTGAGAGAAATCTATGCCTGGGAAGGGAAATTCACTCCTGAAAGAGTTATCATGGGGTGTCTCCACTGAAGCTTTGTCACCAGTCCTTGTTTCCACAAGTCGATTTTTTTCAAAATCCAGTGATCACAGGGACACAGTGAGGTGAACAACCTCATCATATGGGAATCACCACACATTATGGTAAATCTGACGATGCCCAGCGGGGGGCATGGAGAACCTGTTGCCCCATGTCCCGCATTGCCTGACTTCTCCCCCACCTCATCCCATGGGAGGAAGTGTCTGCCGGCCTGCTTCCCCCATTGATTATTGCAACATGGGAAGCCTCCCGTGTTGCCACTGTGGTGGAATACACTGGTTCCTCTATAGTTTTGCAATGGAGCCTCGCTGGAAGTAGCTTTACATCATGGGATGGGAGCCAGAAGACTCTGTCACAAAACTATCGGAACTGGCATATGTCATTGAAAGTTTCCCCGTCAGATGAGGTTGGAAATCTTCTCAACAGGGGCATAGGCAGCAAATCAAATACCACAGGGGTATTAACCCTACCCCTATGCTATCTACAGATATATAGATATATGGAGTTACATCTAAAAATGTACCTGTTCCAACTTATATACATATTCAACTTAAGAACAAACCTGCAGAACCATGTTCATCACTTGGGGACTGCCTGTACTAAACAAGGCTGACCATGCTTGGCTTCCAAGATGAAGAAGGTTTGAAATTCTTTGGCTATTTAGATTACATTATCCAGGGTTTAATATTCCTGCAGTATATTAAAAAAATAGATGCCCCCATTCTATCTCTGAAGTATGTTTAAATGTATTTGCCTTTCCAATCCAGTTAATACACATAACATTTTAATCCATGTACAATTTTGTATAGAGCTTAAAATTCTTAATGCCTGGTATTGCATTGCTTTTTAAATAATTGCCAATAAACACATGCACCATGGGAAATATGGTTTGGGGTCAATCCAAAACCCTATAGTTACTTGCAGTTTGGACTAAGCTACTGAGTTTCCAATTTCTCTGTATTTTTCTGAGGCAACTGCCCCTTTTAATCCATTTGTACTTGGATTCACAGGTAGCAGGTTTTGCTTTCTGCTCACTGAAAGGCAAACTAGTACAGGGGGGAGAGGATTCTTTGTAGTTAGAAACCCCAAGAGCTAAAGCTCTGAATCTGAAAGCTCCTAACTTCACGTCAATCAGGCAACAAATCCCAGCATCTCCAAGTTGCTTTCGCTGTGTGTCTTCCAGTTATTTCTAACTTATGGTGACTCTAGGCAACTCTATCATCTGGGGCGGAGTGTGTATGATTTGCTATTGGTCACCCTGTGGATTTTCACCACCAAGCAGGGATTCAAACCCTAGTCTTCAGGAACTACAACTTTAAGTCACACTGTAATAAAGGATTAAAGGCTTTGGCTGAACACCTTAGAATAGAACTGGGAATACGGATAGGAATACATAGACACCCAATGTCCTGAGCACTGAGAAACAAGTTAGACCTTGGCACATAAAACACAAAGGTCTGGATATGCTGTATAATTATATTCAGCTGAACCACATCATAAAACTCTAGTGAATAGGACCCTCCCCTCAAGAACTTTGTACAATTACAGAACCTTCTTGAGAGCTTTATATATACTCTACATTGGAGGAAGTGCTTACATGCCCCACATGTTCCCATCCCTGGTTTTAGCCTTGTGCATCATCAGGCAAATGCATGAATAGGTATGCGGTCCTATTCAGTACTTACCATGAAAGAGCGATAGGGTGAGAAGAACCTGGAGTTAGAAACCCAGAACCTGGAAGAAGCTAATTTGATCTGTATGAATTAAAAGACTATCGGAACAAGTTTGTTGTGGTGGATTCTTCCCCATTGTCTCCTCCCTGATATGTAACCCTAACCCACAATAGCAACAGAACATAATTCACAGCAATAGAATTCAAATTATTTCAGATAACCTCAGATAACGGTGCCCCATGCAGTCATGCTGACTACATGAGCTTGGAGGTATGGACAACAATGGTTCTTCGGCTTAGAAATTGAGATGAGCACCAACCTCCAGAGTCAGACATGACTAGACTTAATGTCAAGAGAAAACATTTACATTTACCTAACCTCAGATATTTCAAGGATTCAGATTTTTAAGAGTAAAGAAAACCACTTACCTTCTCTAGTAAGAGGTTGTCGCTGGTCTCAGTTCTATTATAATGTTGATCTTGGTTGCCTTTGTTCTGTGCAATCGAGTCAGTTTTGTTAGAGCAAAACTACAAGAAGAAGACAATTTAGGAAATATAAATACTCTATGCTTTTCTATTGTTATTTTGTGCCTTCAAGTCCAAAGAAAAGCATGGTATTTTCTTGGTAAGATTTGTTACGAGGGGGTTGCTGCCATTGCCTTCCTCTAAGGCAGTGGATCCCCAGATGTTATGGCCTTCAACCCCCAGAAATCCTAACAGAAGGTACTGTAAACTGGCTGGGATTCTGGGAGTGGTATGCCAAAACACCTGTGGACCCATAGGTTGAGAACCACTGCTCTGAGGTCAAGAGAGTCCACAGACTTCAAGTGGATACATAAAACTACAGATAACAGTAAGTCCTATTATTTCCAATGGGACAAATAACACAAAAATTGAGAAGATGCCTTAAATAAAGAGTTGTTGTTGTTAGTAGTAGTAGTAGTAGTAGTAGTATATGAATGAGTGAACACATGGAGAACATGACAATCTCTCATTTCACCCCATTAAAAGTAACATCTCCGGAGTTAAGACAAGCCTAAGGCGGCCCTATCACAGAGTTTTCTTCTCAATACTTATTCAAATGGTATTTGTTTTGTCTTCCTCCAAGGTTGAGAGAGAGTGTGTGACTTCCCTAAAGACACCGGGTGGGTTCAGAACCACAATCCCAGGTTCAAACTACTACATGCTTTCTGAATTCTGAATTCCTTCCCATTTCTGTTCACACAAAGTTGGATTGGCTAAAGCAGTATCCCATTCTTTCCAGCTAGTTTCTCTAGCCTTCCGTCCACATCTTCCATGCTGGCACTGTTAAAGAATTTCCAGCTAAATAGATGACAAGAAGGAACTGGATGATATAAAAAGACTTTCTGAAAAAGAGTTCCTTTATCAGGTGGTTTCTTAACTGAGGTATGCCTGTTTATCTTTCTTTTGTGAACAAAAGTTCTACAGTGTACTCAACTCTTTAATGTAGTTATAAAATGTGGTCTTTTTCTCAGTCTTTTTTATTATTAATAATATGGCAGATAAATTTTTAAACATACAATAAATTAGATTCACATCTTCAATGAAAAATCCCAAACCACAATTTTTTAACATTAAAATAATGATACATTCCCAGCTATATCTGCAATGATGCATAAAAAACCAATCTCCATAGTTTTCAGGACAGAACAAATTCATACATTTGTAAGCATTAAGAGGCAGTAGTTATTCTAACTTCTCTGAGGGTAACAAAATGTACAGCCTCCCAATAACTGCAATGTCTAATTAACCAACAAGTACTTTTCTTGCACCTAGCACCACTGGTTCAACATTTAGTCTTGAGATACATCATAAGAACATACTGACTGTGAATGCTCTCCAACAGTGGAACAGACTGTCTCAGGCACCTACTGCATTGTCATATAATCCAGATTATCAAAGCAAATAATCCACATTATCTGCTTTGAACTGGATTATATGAATCTATGGGTTCTTCCAGACAGGCCCTATTTGCTGTGGAGTTATTTGATTCTAAGGGTGGCTCTACATGGACCCTTATTCCAGGGCTAATCTGACATAGCAAATGCTGAATTGGCCTCAGGATAGGTTAGACCAGTGTTTCCCAACCTTTTTTGAGCCGCGGCACACTTTTTACATTTACAAAATCCTGGGGCACACCACCAACCAAAATGACACAAAATGACACTCTAACACAGTAATACATATAGTTAATATGTTTTTAAATGTATTTATACACTCAGTGTGAAACCTGGACCTGTTTCGATGAACACAACATGGATATCCTGGCAGGAATGGCAGAAAGACACAAACTTCCCACACAGAACTCCCATAACCAAGAGAAAATACTATAAGAGTTTGGTGGGCATTGACCTTGGGTTTTGGAGTTGTAGTTCACCTATACCCAGAGAGCACTGTGGACTCAAACAATGTTGGATCAGGACCAAACTTGGCATGAATACTCAGTATGCCCAAATGTGAACACAGATGGAGTTTGGGGAAAATAGACCTTGACATTTGGGAGTTACAGTTTCTGGGATTTATAGTTAACACACAATCAAAGAGCATCCTGAACTCATGCAACAATGGAATTGGACCAAACTTGGCATATTGAACTCTCATTACCAACAGAAAGTACTGAAAGGATTTGCTTGGGAATTGACCTTGAGTTTGGAAGTTGTAGTTCATTTACACCCAGAGAGCACTGTGGATTCAAACAATGTTATGTTGTTGTTTGTTTTCTATCCAGAATCACAATGTTGGAAGGAGGCACACCACTTTAAGGTCCCTAAAACAGGCATGGGAAAACTTTGACCCTCTGGGTGCTTTGGACTTCAATTCCCACCATTCCTAACAGCCTGAGGCCCTTTCCTGCTTAAGTGGCTGAGGGGAAAAAAGAAAAAGAGCCTGAGGCTGCTAGGTATGGTGAGAGTTGGAGTTCAAAACACCTGGAAGGTCCAAATTTGCCCATGCCAGCTTTCGACAGAGACCTCTTCCTCCCCCTTCCCCTTCTCGCCCTTTCTCCCCACTCCTGCCGAACACTTACTTTTTCTTCTACACTGCCGCTTCTGCCGTCATTTTGATCCAAGGGGGCAGTGCAAGCGTGTTCAGGAGGGGAGGGGGAGGGAGGAAGATGTGACTCGTGCGGGCGCTACTGTGCAGACTCGCCCCAGAGCAAAGCGAGGCAAAGCAAGCAGAGCAAGGCTGGGAGAAAGGGAGCCCGAGTGGAGAAAGAAAAGTGTTCGGCAGGAGGGGGAAGAAAGGGTATTGGAGGTTCCAATTTCCCACGGCACACCTAATGATTGCTCACGGCACACTGGTTGGGAAACACTGGGTTAGATCACTATTTGCTTATTGCTGTATTGACAGAAGGGAGTTCTGAACATCCAATGGTGCCCAGTTTGGTTTGGTGCCACTGGATGGCCATCTGCACCAGCCTCTCATGTTCTCATCATGATGGTGAGAGGGCCCGACATGGGTAGTACTGGTTGCTGATCACCTGGAGTGATGTTGGCCAGGGTGCCAGAGCAATGTGGAAAGGGGGAGAGTTGAGGAATCTCCCTCTCCTTTCTCTGATTAGCTCTTCGCTCTGGCTGGCATCACAGAAGTGGGTGGTGAGAGCCATGTCAAGAATTGTGACCAGTTCCATCTTGAAACTGGCCCAACTTTTTACATGGGTGCCAAGATGAGTTTGCTCCAGGTTCTGGGGTAGAATTTGGAGCAACCCGTATCTTTGTTTAATGCACTTCATGCATTAAGCAGATTTGGCTTGCATTAACAGAGACCAGCTTAGTGCGTTGTTTAGCCACCATGGAACTGATTTGCCAGCTCTTTATGTAACTGGTCAGTGTAAATGTGCCCAGTGTGTGCTTTTATATACTTTTAAGATAATTTTCTCTGATTAATATAATTATTTTTAATTCTTGTTGGCTTTTAATTTATTCCTTTTTTGGCTTTTAATTTATTCCTTTTGGGAGTCACCTTGGATGTCACTCCAGCAAAAAAGTAGAATAGAAATAAATAAATACCACTTGATATACTTGTTCCTGAATACAAATAATTGTATTACTTGGCTTTAATCCTGTACACATTTACCTGGGAAGAAATCCCACTGAGCATAGCAGAACCTATTCATAAATAAACAACCATTAGATAGTACTATAATTTTTCTGTTTGTGTGTCTTTGGTGTATCGGTCCAAACATTAACATAATGTTACACAATTATGTACTACAATTTGACGGCAACATTGGATGTAAAGTGTAAATGAGCCATGACAACGAGCAAGGGAAACAACATTAATGCAATCATAGCTGTCCACATGTAATAAAACAGGAAAAGAAGAAATGTAAATGAAACACAAATTGCCATTTTTAATGGGATTCTAACAAGTGATGGTGTATGAAAATTTCCTGGTGAAGTCTAGCATGCAATTGAGAGATGGATTACAGTTTCAATGACATGGTACAGCTTAGCCACAAATGCCTTTCCAGTTTGGTAAACATTTTAATTCATTCTGCATGAAATGGGAGCCCTGTCTTTAAAATCAGTGGTTGGAGGAGTTATCTGACATATTCTTTAGTGGGAGAGTAGCAGAAATTTTTTCTTATTTGCTACTTGATACACTGATAAGCTCCTTCTTATGGTCGTTCATGAGTCTAATACAGAGCTTTCCAAACTGTGTGTCAGAACACACTAGTGTGTTGCATGTAGTCCTTAGGTGTATCATGTGAAAAATGCTACTTCCTCCACCACCACAAACAAAAGCTGAGGCGGTTACTGGCCCCGGACCATACAAGGCCATGAAATTAGTACCATCACTTTGAAAGTGATTCGGTGCTCAATCGGTAGCCAGTGCACCTGCTGGATGATTGCGGTGACATGACATCTCACCGGTTCCCCAGCGAGGAGCCAGGCTGCAGCATTCTGCACCAGCTTGAGCTTCTGAATCACCACCAGAGGTAGGCCAATGTAGAGGCCATTACAGTAGCCTAGTCTTAAGGTGACCGTGGCCTGGATCACCGTGACCAGGTCACTCCTAGACAAGTAGGGAGCCAGTTGCCTAGCCTGGCACAGATGGAGAAATACAGTTCTACTCACAGCAGAGATCTGGGCCTCCATTGTGAGTAGAGGGTCCAAAAGGACTCCTAGGCTCTTTACTGATGATGAAAGACGTAGTGCCTCGTCATCCAGGGTTGGCAACTGGATATCCCCACTGTCTGGGCGACCCAGCCATAGGATCTCCATCTTCGCTGGATTCACCCTCAACGAGCTGAGTGTCACCCGCATATTGATAACACGCAAGCCCGAAGCTTCGCATCAGCTGAGCAAGTGGTCGCATATAGATGTTAAATAATAGAGGGGAGAGAATGGCCCCCTGGGGGACCCCGCACATAAGCAGAGATCTCCCGGAGACCAATCCTCCCCATTCCACTCGTTGTCCACGATTGTGAAGAAAAGAGAACAGGCAATCAAGGGCCGTCCCTCTAACTCCAGCAAACACGAGGCGGTGGGTCAAGAGATTGTGATCGACCGTATCAAAAGCTGCTGTGAGATCCAATAACAAGAGCAGCACCGATCCGCCCTGGTCGAGCTGGCAGAGAAGCTGATCTTTGATGGCGACCAGCACAGTCTCTGTCCCATGCCCCAAACAGAAGTCGGACTGGAAGGGATCTAATCCGGCTGTGTCATCTAGGAACTGCTGCAACTGCCCTGCTACCTCCCTCTCAATCACCTTGCCCAGGAACGGGAGATTCAAAACGGGCCGGTAATTGGAGGGAGCCGAACGGTCTAAGTCCGGCTTTTTCAGTAGCGGAGAAACGATAGCCTCTTTTAACCCATCTGGAAAGACTCCTTGCTCAATGTCAGCTCTGTCTGTATCCAACCCCATTGCAAAAAAGGAAAAATACCTGAATCTCAGGATGAAGCTCCAAAAGCCACAATGATGGTACAATGCTAATTAGATAGATGAATATTGCTGGTGAAAACCTGGAAAGGAACACAAAGAAACTAAGTTTATTACTTTCTTGTTAGCACATAGCAAAAAATTACACAGCACATCAATTTGCTCTGTCAAAACACTGGGTAAATAAATTAAATCAACATTAGTAAATTTATATTCTGCCTTTCCATCACTGTGCTCCAGGCATTGAACATAAATTCCGCCTCTCCATTTTAGTTCATAACAACTTTATGAGATAGTTCAGACTGAGAGAGAAGGGATGGTGGGAAAAAGACAGAGGGAGCGAGGGAGCGAAACTGGCTCATGTTTACCCTAGAAGCTACATGGTTCAGTAGAGACATGAAATGAATCTCTCATGTTCTCTGCCCAGTCCACAAAGCCCTTCAATATCCATTTGAAAAATAATAAACAAAGACAAATAACCCTTGAGTTTAAAACATCTGACTTACAAATGACTCATAGTTAAGAAAGGGGGTGAGACAACCGGAAGTGAGAGAAATCTACCCCTCAGAAGGGAAATTAACTCCAGAGAGTTATCCCCCCCTCGGGGGTTGAGAAGAGCGGGGTAAAATCCTGAAATAAATATAAATAAATATTATCATGGGGAAAAGGTGTCTCCACTGAAGATTTGTCACCAATCCTTGTTTCCACAAAAAAGCCTAAGTTTTCAAAATCCAATGATCACAGGGACAGAAATGTAGGTGAAATCTTCTGAACAAGAGCACACACAGAAAAAAACCCACCACAGGGCTATGAACCCTTCCCTACGCTATCCAAGGCCGATATGTGTGTGTGTGCGCGCGCATGTGAAGTTATACTTCACAAATGTACCTGTTCTGACTTACATGCAAATTTAATTTAGAAATAAACCTACGTAACCTATATTGTCTGTAACTTGGAAACTGCCTGTATCTAGATCAGGTATCAGCAAATTATGGTCCTGCGGGCTAGATGCAGCCCCATGGGCACTTTCCTCCAGCCCTCTTTTATTCTGTCCTCTCACTAAAAGGATGTAGTGGCCCGACACATTCTTACGCCCAAAGGATGACAGAGGCAGACACGTGGCTCTTGAGGGCTCTCCAGCTGCATGTCTTCCTGTCCTTTCGGAATAAGGATGGGCCAGGACCAGGCAGACATGCAGCTACTGAAAGCCCTCCAGAGGACTCTCAGCAGCCATGTGTCTACCTGTCCTCTCAGCCTGCGGATGTGGTGGGCTACCTGAGGACATGGTGGGGATTGCCCCCTGCCCCATGGATTTGCCATAGAGGCTGGCAAATTGCCCTGATGCCTTCATGGATATGATGAGGTCTTTCCACCTCTTCACGTGGGACATGTGTGCCCCATTTTGCTGTTTTGTTGTGCAGCAAGGATGGAGCCTGCCATGCGCCATCACATGACGCATGGCAGCAAGCCCCCCCCCCCCCAATGCTTCTCTCAAAGTGGGGTGGAAGCACCTTCTCCACTACGAGGAGGAAAGTGTAGTTTGGACAGCAGATCATGCTAAATTGGACCCAATCCCACAAATCAATCAGCCCCAAATCATATATACTTATTATGGCTATGACTGGGGCCCCTGGTGGCACAATGGTTTAAACCCTTGTGCCGGCAGGACTGAAAATCGACAGGTCGGAGGTTTGAATATGAGGAGAGCACGGATGAGCTCCCTCTGTCAGCTCTGGCTCCCCATGTGGGGACATGAGAGAAGCCTTCCACAAGGATGGTACAACATTAAACATCCACGCATCCCCTGGGCAACGTCCTTGCAGATGGCCAATTCTCTTACACCAGAAGCAACTTGCAATTTCTCAAGTTGCTCCTGACACACACACACACACACAGTCACTCTCCTCGTACGGGGTTACTTTGTGGGGTACCCCATATTGTTACTCATGTATTGTATTTTATTGCATACACTGTTTAGATTAATTCACTACGTCGTTTGGGAACACCGAATGTAGTCGCTGGTCTTGGAAAAAGCTTCTGAAAGGCGAAACGGTCAGGCGCAAGTATCAACAGGATCGTCGACCGATTTGGACACTCACCGCTCTTATGCTGATAAGCATTATTTATGTATTTTTGTTCATTTGACAGACTTTTATAGCTACTTCATTGTTTGCGGGAGTGTTCTCGCTGGGACTCTCTACTTAGAGACTGAATTATTCGGAATAGTCTATTTATGTTTAGGTGTATTTCAACTTATATGTGGTACTTACCTGAATATTTGCATTATTACTGCTTTACTGTGTAGCTCCACATTTTGTGTATATTACTTATGGTAAAACTTAGAAATCAAAAGATATAAAATATATCCGTTACAAATTCGTTACTCTCCTCGTTGCTTTGACTTATTCAAGCAACCCCGCACACCTATTGTTTCACACACACACACACACACACACACACACATACACATGGCTATGGCTGGGAGAAATGACCTTGAGACAATTAGTCATACTTTTTGGTAAATTCCCATATAGATTATTGCAACACTTAGTTAGCCACAGTTACTCAAAATATAACTCAGTCTAGACCTAGTATTGTATTTCTGAGATTGGTTTCTTACACACATTGTCCTGGGATGGGCAAACTCTATGGGTCTGGGAACTAATTGTGTCTCCTGGGGACCAGCCATGGATTTAATCTCAGATACAATCTTTTTTCCAGACAAAATGTCTGAAGTCACCAGGCATTTGATGACAGCTGGAGTACCAACAGAATCAAAATACTAGAAGCATACATGTCCACACTGATGTGTGGATATGCAGTCTTCATGCTGAGGCTGCAAAACTAAGTTTGGTGGGTGTATGCAGTCCTCAGCTTGTGTAATTCCCATCCTTGGTTTATATTTACTGTGTGAAGTGTTTTGGTTTGGCAATGGAATGGGAATCAGGTAGGCCTTCAAAAAGCATTGGATTACAGCACCCATCATTTTCATCTAGTCTACTTTGGCTAATGCCACTGGGAGGTCCTAGCTTGCAAAATTTGGAGGACTGCATGACTTTCACTCCAGCTTTCAAAGGAAGTGCTGTGCCTTATTTGTTCTCGTCACCTCATCCCATTTTCTATGGTGAGGTCACTCTCGATTCTGCACATTCCTTGCCTTCTGCAGCTCCAATCTTTCTTAACTTAATATTGGGGGCATTACTGTTAAATCAATACAGGTTCATTATATCTTCATTCACTGAGAGTGAGATTTTTGCATTAAACTGCCAATAGCACAAGTCCTTTATGCCAGTGTTTCCCAACCAGTGTGCCATGGCACACTAGTGTGCCGTGAGCGATCATCAGGTGTGCCGTAGGAAATTGGCACTTTCCTAGCAGCCCCCTCACAGGTTTCCAAGAAACAAATTGAGCCTCTCCACTTGGAAATGTTTGTGTTTTTTTTTACTATTTTACTGGATTTTTCAAGAGTTGCCTACCCCCTTCCCAAGGAACTGTTTATAACAGCTTCATGACATCCATAGTTAACTGGAAGCAAGTTTCACTCAGGGTGAAATTTCACAAAGGTCTGGAGAACACGCTCTATGGGGAGTGGCTTGAAGAGCTGGGCATGTTTAGCCTGAAGAAGAGAAGGCTGAGAGAAGACATGATAGCCATGTATAAATATGTGAGAGAAAGTCATATATGTTGTGTTCATCGAAACAGGCTCAGGTTTCACACTGAGTGTATAAATACATTAAAACACATATTAACTATATGTATACTGTGTTAGAGTGTCATTTTGTGTCATTTTGGTTGGTGGTGTGCCCCAGGATTTTGTAAACGTAAAAAATGTGCCGTGGCTCAAAAAAGGTAGAAAAACACTGCTTTATGCAACCTTTGCCTGTTGTCATAAGAAGAACTTCAGATGTGCTCAGAGGGAGGATGCTAGATGAAAATGTGGAGTGTAAAACAGGTGGGATAAACTTTATCCATCTTATCTCTATGGGTGATTCAAAGGCACAATACCAATTTCCATTTTGCACCATTGAGTATTACTTATGACCTCATCAGGCCCGGATTAACACCTTTTTGCACCCTAGGCTACACTTTGGTATTACGCCCCCTTTAAGCCAACCTCTACCCCACCCCCCACACACACACCACTCAGACCCACACTTGGCTGGCTTTCGCCATGGTGCCTCCGGAGCAGAAGAGAAAGGCGAGTAGGCACCATCCCGCCACCTCCAAGGTCCCCATTCCCACCAGCTGGAAAGCTCTGCTGTGCTCTGAAGGTCTCCTCGGGAGGCTTGGGGAGAGTGCAGCGGGTACAAACTTGCTCCAAAGGCACGCATGAGAGAGAGGGAGCGCTCCCACAGACCGAGGGAGGATTCAGGTTGGGGTTTGTGCAGCTTTTGTTCGGTTGCTCCCAAAGGCAGGAGAGCCAGACCCTGGCCTTGATCCTTCCCTCCCTCCCACAGCTCCCTTTGGCCAAGCAGTCCGCCCCGGTTTGGTCTGAGAGCGCAGGAGCGAGTCTAGGTTGGTGTGGTCTCATGCTGGGGACCTGGGAGAGGTCCAGCCAAGCAATGCCCTTTCTCTCCCCTCTTCCTCCCTCCCTCCCTCTCTTCCTTCTTTACTTTCTTTCTTTCCTCCTAGTTGCCTCCTACTCCTCCTTCTCCCCTCCCTCCCACCGCCCTTTCCCAGACTCTGCCGCTCGGCTCTGGCTGCAGGAATTTACAGTCTGCTGCCGGGGGAGCTGCCATGGAGACGGCTTCCCCAGGAGCCAGGAGGTCAAGCCAGCCAGAGACCCGCGGGCAAATCAATGGATCAATGCGAGGGCCCCACCGCAGCCCAGAGAGCGAGAGACTTTGCCGGGAGAAGGAGCGAGAAGGGGCATGAGAAAGGGGGAAAGAGGTGCGCGAAACAGTTTTTTATTTTTATTTTTTTGATCCGTGATCTGTGCCCCTCCTCAGCATGCGTCCCTAGGCCATGGCCTATGTTGGCCTTATGGGTAATCCAGCCATGGACCTCATCAGACGGGGCTTGTTTCAGTGGCATATACCTAGTTCAGTGATAATGTAGCCACAAAGCCTGCCAGCTCCTATCCCTAGCCGAACGAGAGTGGCGACTGATAAATTTGAATAATAATAATAATAATAATAATAATAATGTTGTAATACTACTTCTAGCAGGGCTCTATGGCTAAACTATTGCAGAACCAACATATACCAGCAACAACACAGGAACAATGAGGGGCCAGATAGCAGACTTCCCCTCCCCCCGGGGTTGGGTGATGCAGGACGTGGGATGATGAGTTCCCCACACCTCCCAACAGGCACCACCAGATTCTCCACAATGCAGCCTGTATGATAAGGTTGCCAGTAAGGAAATTCAGAGCTCTTTGGTAGGGTTGCCATATGTCCCTTATTCTAAGGGACGTCCTTTATTTTGGCCCTAAAATTTGTGTCCCTTTTTTTCAGACCCTGTCCCTTATTTTTGACTAGCAGGACAGGACTGGGCGCGCTGCAGTTTCCACGGCAATGCCTGCCCGGGGATTCCAACTCGCAGGGCAGCCTGCATCCCCGTTGGAAGAAAGAGGTGATACAGGACTTTTTCAAAGTACAGTAGACTCAATTAACCGTTACCCAAGGGGAACGTTGAATCATGTTGGATAAAGATCGTTTCTGGTTGCTTGAGAGTTACTCTTAAAATAGGCCTAGCTGTGCATCCCAATACTATACAATGCTGTGTATCCCATACTATACTATACCATCAACTATTGACATAATAATCATGAAGATGTACTGTCTTATAAAATTTATTTTATTTTAATGTTTAGACAGTGCACTTTTAAAGTCAGCAAAGTCAAGTACTAAATACAGATGGAGAAAATAAGGTAGTTCTAATAATGTTTTTTCTGCATGACAAAACATGCAGAAACATACCATGTACTGTTAAGAGGGTATACAGTAAGTCAGCTTCTTTTGTGAGTTTCAGTCATTATCTTACTCTCTTAATAAAACTATTTCCACCTAATGTTTGAGTTTCAAGTTTTTAATGAAGTGTCCCTTATTTTTGTGGAAAATCCCGTAAATGTCCCTTATTTCTTATATCAAAAAGTGGCAACCCTACTCTTTGGGTTAGAGCAGCCACACACTTTTAATTTCAGAATTATCCTAGCATTACTTTTCTCTAAAAAGAAAACATGTGTGCAGGGTAGGAGATTAAATACTGACCAATTTAAATATCTACATACATCTGGATTTTTCTCTCCAGCCTTTCAATCAGGGAGCAATCAAATAGGCCTCCATTGGATTGCTGAAATCTAACACAGGTGTACAGATGCCAAAACCCTCGTAGCAAGACGTATTTTGCAAACTCAGCTAGTGATATTGTGCTAAATGATTATCTTCCCACTAGGATTTCAGTGTTTGCACAGTTCTTCCAGCTGGACTGTTCCTGAGGGTGACCTAATGGAGCTGTCTTTAGCCAACTAACTTTGACTTTTGCTGCCTCTTCAAGAGAAGGCGCTTTGAGAAAACATTCTTGGCCAGCCCCTCTGCATTCCTTCCTCCCAGTGACTGTCGTTAAAAACTAATGCATCACCGACTTTTCAGTGAGGAAGGGATAGGAAGGAAAGTCTCATACCTTTTTATTCATTGCTAACAATAGGGTTGCTATTTTCATGCATGGGAATGAACTTAAGTGCCCATATATTGCAATAGTACAGAAAACACAGAAATAATAGCTTGAAAAAGTTATTCAGCGAAGGGGGGGGGGGGGGTATCTGTTAATTTCAAAAAAAAATTGAATCAGCATAGTCTGTTGACTGTGGAGATTTGGAGAGTTGTTGTCCAAGAAAGCAACTTTCCCAAGCTATTATTCCTTGCCACCTCCAATTACATGGAGTATATCTCTGTGGCAGCTTAGCATCGGTGGTAGTAAATTTACTTTCTACCATACCAATATCATTAAGTGCTATATTTATGCTTCCTCATAGGAGGAATGAAAAATCATTCACTTAGATCAGTGTTTCCCAACCAGTGTGCTGGGGCACACTAGTGTGCCGTGAGTGATCATCAGGTGTGCCGTGGGAAATTGGAACCTCAAAGGGGGGGGGCGTGAGAGTCTAGTGTGCTGAAGTATTAAAAACCCCAAAAAACCTACCTCGATAAAGGCACAAAATTACAAACACCCCCCTCCCCACCCGTTGTCTACTTGGTCTCTCCCTCTCCATGCATTGAGAAGGCCCACCTCCCTTTCCCCAAGTAGAGACTTCCTCTTGCCTCCTGGGGGTTCTGTGTGGGGGAAGTTTGGCCCAGTTCTATCATTGGTGGGGTTCAGAATGCTCTTTGATTGTAGGAGAACTATAACTCCCAGCAACTACAACTCCCAAATGTCAAGGTCTATTTCCCCTGAACTCCATCTGCATTCATATTTGGGCATATTGAGTATTCATGCCAAGTTTGGTCCTAATCCAACATTGTTTGAGTCCACAGTGCTCTGAGGATATAGGTGAACTACAACTCCAAAACTCAAGGTAAATGCCCACCAAACTCTTACAGCATTTTCTCTTGGTTATGGGAGTTCTGTGTGGGAAGTTTGTGTCTTTCTGCCATTCCTGCCAGGATATCTATGTTGAGTTCATCGAAACAGGTCCAGGTTTCACACTGAGTGTATAAATACATTTTAAAACATATTAAATCTATGTATTACTGTGTTAGAGTGTCATTTTGTGTCCTTTTGGTTGGTGGTGTGCCCCAGGATTTTGCAAATGTAAAAAGTGTGCCGCGGCTCAAAAAAGGTTGGGAAACACTGACTTAGATGAGTTAAGATTTTAGCCTTCTGAAAAGCAGTCAAGCAGCCACATTTGCGGATTTGATTTTTTGTGGATTTGATTATTTGTGGAATTGATTGATGTGTCCTATTTAGGTCTTCCAGGGTGAATCTATAGTCAACTTTCACCATATGTTAACCATTCACACAAGAGGATCTACAAAATCCCATAGAGGTATTTTCTCAGGTCAAAAATTGTGCTTTTTTGTATGCCACTTTTGTGATGGTTCTGTGCCCCTAACCTCCACAGAAGTGCAGGGCTTTCTATACTGTTGGAGTTGAAGATCAAACTCTTTACACTCTTCACTTAGGTTTCATGGAAAGTGTAGACTGCACCAGCTTCTTTTCATTTTATCCTGCAGAAGTTGTACAGTAACCTTTGGATAAGTCTGCCTTCTGGCCTAGCCCCACCCTAGTGCCATTTTCTAGTCACATAAGAAAAGGTCACATTCAATGGAGGCCCATGTCTCCACCATCAGCAGAGCGGCGTTTTCCCACCTTCGCCAGGCGAGGAAGCTGGCCCCCTACTTGTCCCGTCGCGACCTGGCCACAGTGGTCCAAGCCACGGTCATCTCGAGGCTAGACTACTGTAACGCTCTGTACATTGGCCTTCCTCTGTCGGTGATCTGGAAACTCAAGCTGGTGCAGAACGCTGCAGCCCGACTCCTTGTGGGGACCTCGGTGAGCTGTCACATCACGCCAATCCTCCGCGAACTGCACTGGCTACCCGTAGAATGCCAGATCACCTTCAAAGAGTTAGTCTTGACTTTTAAGGCCTTACATGGTCTGGGGCCAGTGTACCTGCGGGACCGCCTCATCCCGTATTATCCCACCAGATCTCTGCATTCTGAAGAACATAACCTCCTGGTTGTTCCTAGTCCAAAGACTTTTCGCCTGACTGCGACTCGTCGCCGGGCTTTTTCGATCGTGGCTCCAACACTTTGGAACTCCTTGCCTGCCGACGTTCGTGCTATTCAGAACTTCCTCCCATTTAGGAAAGCCTGCAAGACTCTGTTGTTTCAGCAGGCTTTTGGGGTTGGATGAAATGCAGTCTCCTTCTGCATACCGCCATCTTGTATTATCTTCTGTTGTCGCAGTGCTTAATGTGCGACCTAGTGTGCCTTTTTATCTGTGGTTTTAACTTTTGCTGTATTGGCTGTTTTTATAACATGTTGTGAGTCACCCCGAGCCATTGGGAAGGGTGGCAGACAAATATAAATAAATAAATAAATAGAAATCCAGGAGCCACAAATGACTATGAACCGTATCACATTAACAATTTGAAAGCAAAGGAAAGTGGGGGAACAATCTTGATTCATTTTCTACAGTCTTTCCTCATCTTCTGGGATGGCTGACCATCCCATAACTTTTTCTGTCTTTTCCCCTCTTCCTCCTTGTTTTATTGACTAAGGCATCAGGTAGCACCCAACTCCTGAGAATAAAATCTTCTCTCTATTTTAACACACTGGCAATATGAATTCCCACAGGCAGCAACCAGAAGTGGCCATGCATTGTGGGATGATCTTCATGGGACTCTATTTTGCCAGTATATTAAAACAGAGATAAGATGGAGAATTGGCTACATGGAATGAAGTTAGCGATCTATGCATGGTATTGCATGTGCACACTAACACTCAGGAGAAGCATCTAAGCCACTGCACCCTAAGCAATCCTTCCCAGATGCCTAGTCCATTTATTTAACTCTTCTTCTGCTCTCAGTCATTATTTCCAGTTCAAGACTGTTCCTTCTTCTTTCAGAGTGATGATACTTTACACTACTGCCAGTCCCAGTTGGGACTATTTCTTAAGAGCTGTCTCCAGTAGTACTGATGCAGATATCCCAACTCCTCTAATAGGGAGAGTTGACTGAGTTGTGGATGGCTAAGAGGGTTATATATGTAATCATGTGGGCTGAATGCAGACCATGGACTAAATATGGAGTGCCACTACACTGGAGTGTGACACTAACATAGGACAAAAGGGGAAACCTACGATATCATGTGTCTCTATTTGTTTCTCTCTCTGTGTGTACGTGTGTATCTATCTATTTATCTACACACACACACACAGGGTCTTGTGAGAAATTATCAAGACCATAAATCAACAAAGAGATTGATTAGTTCATGTCTTAATTCATATATTAATATTAAATATATATTATACATTTATGCTGGGTTGAATTTACTCTACTACTGAAATGACTACACTAATCACCGTCCATATTTTATTTCTATTGGAAATAATGGGATTTAAGTAATATTATGTTTAACGGTATATGGAGTTTGTAGCCCTTGGCTGGATCTTAGATGACTCATATGAGTCATTTCAGATACAATGCCAGGCCTTCCTGGACTTTTGCCAGACAAAAGGTCAGTAACTAGATGTGTTACTAATATGAATGGTCATATTTGAAATTTAAATGCAATAAATATTTAGATTAGCTAGTGATGAACAAGTATATTTTCTTTGTTAAGTAAGTTTTTTTTTAAAAAAAGGTTTGATAGATTTGACTGAGTCCTCAGAATGTTATGCCAAATAAGATTTTGCTTGTAAATTGCCACAAGATACTTGATTATTTTACTGTATCAGATGAGCAGAGCGTAAACCCTTAAAATGGATCAAATGTCAGTCTGAGCAGTGGTCAAATCATTTGGAAACATGGACGCTCCGCCGACAAAACATTTTTTCAGTACCTCTGTTAACAGCACGGATGGTGGTAGGTCTTTCATTGGAAATCACAGCGGCCCTAGTCCACATTGACAATGGTAAGAACTCTGAGTGTCACAGCCCAGAAACATCAGGCGGATTGCATTAGGCTATACAGTTGGTCCTCCACATTTGTGAATTTAACTTTTACATATGTGATTATTTAGAATTTGATTCATATGTTTTATCTAGGAAGCTTGAGGTCTACCAGTGTGACCCTATGGTCAACTTCTGCCAGAGGTTGATCATATAGTTTCCCTTGGGGACCTAAATGTTCCTATAGATTCATTTTCTCAGCTTAAAAATGCCGTTTTTATTAATGGTTTTTCCATTTTCACATATGTTCTGTACCTTATAATCCCATGAAACTGTATTCTCTCCACCATGGAACCCTACCTCGGGATCTTCCATAGCATATGTTCCCTAATGAAGAAGATTCTGGAAAATGTTTTCAGTTGCATTCAAGCATCACATGATACATTTTCCTCTACCCATGGTGGTAATAGCTTCAGAGAGTGGATTTAGAAAGATAAATGTTAAACATTCCTTCTCTAAAATATCCACCTTCTGGCTCTGCTCCCGGGACTTCACCTATTAAGAATGCTTGAATTCATCACAGGATCATATGAGTGGCTCAGAAGTACTTAAAAAGGCCCACCTGCTGCATTGGACAAAGAATGGTGGGTGTGGCAGGCAGGGCCATAGCCCAGGTGTGTGTGTGTGTGTGTGTGTGAAAGGTTCAACACCCACCCACCCTAAATGTGTCAGGTTAAAAAAAACTTGGTTTACTAATGAATTTTAACTGGTTAACCAGTTTATGAGTAAACCAGGTTTTTTAAAAAATATGACACATTTGGGGTGTGTGTGAACCCTTAAAATTCCCCCTCCCGGCTAGGGTCCTGGTGGCAGGTCTAGGCCAGCTTCCCGGAGATACAATCATTAACTACGATACTATTTTCATTTTTGGGGAGTGAAGTCAGCCATACATTTTACGATGTCTTCAGAAAGGATAATGAGTTGAACACATACACTATGGACCTTATCACATTAACGTTGGGATTCCGTGGGGTCCTGGTAAGGGTGATGAAGAACCTGTTGCCCCACATCCTGTACTGCTCGACTTGCATGGCCTCATCCCACAGGGGTAAGTGTCTGCCACACTGCTTCCCCCCATTGTTGCCAATGCAACACAGGAAGCCTCCCATGTTGCCACCATGGCAGCATATGTCAGTTCCTCTCCCCTTTTGCCATGGAGCCCCTCGTGGGATGGGCTCCATGGCAAAAGGGGAGTGGAACTGGTGTACAAGGGCAAATTAGCCCAGATGACCTTATTTATTCACGAACACTGACTATTTATCCAACAACCGCATGCATCAGCTTAATGTCTGTGAATGAGCCATCACATACATTAAAATATATATTCTTTTCACATCAAAATACAATGCAGCTTTTTCTTCTAAGTTCCCATATTCAGTTGCAAGTTAGCAACTTATGTAATGAACTCCCTCGCTTTTTCCCATCTTGATTAGTTGCTTTAAAAATGTAGATAACGCAAGGAATGAGAATACACATACATAAACATACAGGGTTTAATATACAGCCTTGCTTTGGTTTAAGATCCACAAGAAGGAAACTACTGATGATAAAGTAAATAAGACCAATGGCTTTCACAACATGAGATGAGCGATTACAAAAAAAAAGAATATGCAAAGTACACTTGTAGATTTTCTCATCTGTGATGAGACATGAAAACTTGACACATCAAGCCATGAAAAAATGTCAACTTCCACCAGCCTTTTTTTGCTATTGTGCAACAGTGAAAAGTCCAATGTTTTTTTGTAGTTGGTTGTTGATTTTTGTTGTAAAAATGTATTTTGACCAAAATGTATTTAATACAAATATATTTGATGACCAACCCTGAAACAACGAGACCATATAATACTTCCTGTGTGGGAAACTTATATTTTGCACAAATTATGTCTGTGCAGAACAGATATTTACCAAAAAATTATGCAGAAGCTTTGTTAATTTTTTTAAGAAAGTGTCCAAACAGAACAAAATGATCAAAAATGCAAAATCTTTTGCAATGACTTTTAAAAGGTTTCATTTTTACATATGAGAATATATGAGAGTAAAGATTCACATCCCTGTCACAATGACATACTGGCAGTGGCCACTATAATGGCTTGGCATAAACTATCTCTAGAAAGGCACGTATTCTGGCTGACTCATACGAAGGACATGAGCAGAAGTTGACTTCCCTCTCACATGTAGCCTTTCTTTTGCTTTGAGGAATAGAGATATTTGAGAGTATTTCTTGCTACTATGACAAAAGTGTTTTTTGCTGATTGTGTGACTTGTGTGTGTGTGTGTGGGGGGGGGGGGGATTTCCATGCTTCTGTTTCTTTGGCTTTTGCACAGAGAATATCTCTTGATGTTTCATTGAGTACTTAGGTTGTGTTCTGACATATGTAATCACTTTTTTTGACCCAATAGCATTATCAAATCACATATTATTGTGTTGGGAGACAGGGGTTGTAATATGTACCGTACGTTGGTTTTCCGAAGATATTCAATGCTATGGCACTGGATCATTTATGGTGCAACAATTAAATATCTGCACAAGCACTGGAATTTATTATGACTCATTCATTCATTCGTTCACTCACTCCCTTAATCACTCATTCATTGGTATTTTCTAAAGGATGCTAGCTCTCTTGTGTCAAAGCTACATCAGTCAAAACAATGAAGATGTACAGGACCTTGGAAGGCCATTTACATATTCCACTGACTCTACATTTTATCTCCTTTACACTGTTGTGTCTCTCTGTTGTGCTTGAGCAGATTCATAAATGAGAAATAAAGTCCTGTTCACTGTTCTGGAATGTCTGGCACCAATTTATTCATTTCAACTTCAACCAATCTACCGTCCAACCAAAATTTTGTTCTGTGTTAAATTTAACTCGGATCAGCTTTTACTCAAACAAACTCAAGCTGCCTGTCTAATATTCTTGGCTTCCAAGGATGTTTCTTGGTTTGAATGAACACATTGAGTTCCAGAAATCTCCTTTCGTTCAATTCACCCCTGCTCCACATTATGGTACAGAGAGTTTTCTCAGTGTCACGTCTCTTTGGTAATGTTGATCTACCAACCTTCACACAAGCCATGGTAGCAAAGTCATCAAAGGTAAACCTCAGCTGTGCAATCGCCCACTCTTCCCTATTGGTGCTACCTGGGCACAAAGGTGTCACAATATTTTTCATTTTCTACCATTTTGAGATCCAAACATTCCACTTTTTCAAAGGAAGGAAAGAATCTGGAAGCAGACAGCTTAAATGCAATCAATGTTCAGGGATGTGGGAAGAGATTTGAAAATACTCCAAAACCACAAGTCGCCCTGAGCCTACCGAAAGGGGCGACTAACAAGTCGAAACAATAAATAAATAAATAAACTTGGGATAGCTACTTTTCTAGATTGCAACTTTCAACATTCATCCCCAGCCTGTCGCGTGCTCTTATGGACTGTAGTAGCAAAGCAAGCAAGCAAACAAAACTGCCTTTGCAATATTTCTAAGTTCTGCACAAAGAGCAATGAACAGTTCAAGGCTGCAAGTAGTAACAAGATCTCAACTTTGAAGTGCTGTTTAGGAGCAGAAAGAAATAAAGAGCCAGAGGGAGGGGGGAGAGAAAAACACAGAGAAAGTGTGGGCTATATGCTCACCATTTGTAGCCTCTGCCTTGCTTAAACTTGAGAGTGAGTGCTGTTTCCAAGCAAAGGAGAAGATTAATCAGTGCCAGCAGCCAATATTTGGGTTCCTTCTTCACTTCAGTCACTCTCCAGACTGCAAGTAGGGAATGGAAGACAAAGAGCAGCCGAGTCACCAGGGCATTGAACAGCACCCGCAGTTCCATTCTGCACTGGCCTCCCTCCTTTTCTTCTGCCTCCTCCTCCCCTTCCCCAGCCTCTGTCTGTAAAGGGGACCCAGTGCCTAAAAACCTATTAGCAGCAGAGGGGAAGAGTCACTGGGTGCTCTATATTCAGATCCAGGCAGACCTTTCCTCCTTCTCCATCTCCACGAAGGGGCCCGTTAAGACTAAAAAAAGAGAGAGAGACAGAAACTGCTTTGTCCCTCCTCCAAACTTCCTGAAAATTCTTGGGGAGAAGTGAGGGAAATGAAAAACCAGGCAGTCCAAGCACTGGTGTGGTTTTAAAGGTTGTGAGTTCACAAGATCTGTGACTGGCTAGCGTCACAGCAACACCGTCACAACTTTCTTTTAAAAAATGCTCCTTTCCTGCTTCCTTCACAAGTATCAGTGCCACATGTGGCCCTTTGTATCTGAGCATTTCAAGGGAGGGAAACGCCACTGGGTGGTTTCTGAATCCACAATCTGCATAGTCAGGATAAGGTGGTGTTCACGTCTCATTTTAATTGGCCGAATTCCAGAAGAACACTGCAATCCCATAGAACTTAATGAGTAGTTCTTAAAAAAACTTAATGGATGTTTCTTAATGCAACCTTACAAGAGATTCTTGTTCCTTGCCTACATTAATTACCTTACATATGCACTCAAACATCCTTTAAGGATTTTCCCTCTACCTTTTCCCTCTTTAATGGAACCAGAGAACTTTTTTCCATCTCAGACAGGCAAGGCGGCTGGCCCCCTATCTATCCCGGAACGACCTGACCATGATGATCCAAGTCACGGTCATCTCGAGACTGGACTACTGTAACGCACTCTACGTTGGCCTTCCTCTGTCGGTGACCCGGAAGCTCAGGCTGGTGCAGAACACTGCCGCCTGGCTCCTGTTTGGTACGCCAGCAAGTTGCCACATAACACCTACCTTGCAGGATCTGTTGGTGCTCACCTTTAAGGCCTTGCACGGCCTGGGGCCAGCGTATCTGAGGGACCGTCTTTCCCCACATTGCCCTACGAGATCACTCCGGTCCCAAAGCATTAACCTGCTAGCCATTCCATCGGCGAAGTCAGCCAAATTAACAGCAACTCGCAGAAGGGCGTTCTCCGTGATTGCGCCCACGCTGTGGAACGCCCTCCCAGCTGAGACGCGTGCCATCCGAGATCTCTTGTCTTTTAGGCGGGCGTGCAAGACCTATCTTTTCCAACAGACCTTCGGCCTATAGGTCCGCCAATGCATAGCCCGCCGACTCTGTAGTATGTTGTAATGTTTCTTACACTGCTGTGCCTTGTTCCCGGCATGTTAGATTTTAATCTATCTGTTTAGACTATGTGTTTATTTAATGTGTTTTTAACCTGTTTTAATGTGCTGTGCATATATGCTTGTGTGAGCTGCCCCGAGCCTTCCGGGAGTGGTGGCACAGAAATCTAATAAATGAAATGAAATGAAAATATACTGCTAGCTAGGGCTGGTTGATCCAAAAAAATGGTTCAAAACTCGCTTTGGCTGTAGGCGGCGCTGGTTATTCGATTTTGGACTGATTTCTGAAAATTTCTTTGAAAAATCTTCAAAATGAACCAATTTCGTAAGTTTTGGAAGTCCTTTCTTAATGGCCTCCACCTCTCCTTGCCACCTTGGAACTAACGCGTGTTAGCTGTAACCCGTGTTAGTTCTCAGCTGGCGAGGAGGAGGGGGGAGCATCCCCTCCACCCCTCCTTGCCACCTGGGAACCAACGTGGGTTAAAGATAACCCGCGTTCATTCTCAGCTTGTAAGGAGAAGGGGGAGCATCCCCTCCACCCCTCCTAGCCAGCTGGGAACCAATGTGGGTTAAAGATAACCCGAGTTAGTTCCAGCTGGCCAGGAGGAAGGGGGAGCATCACAAAAAGCAGGTGGGTCTACTCTAGGTACAAACACAAAAGCACAGGGGTAACAAAAATACCACCATAAGGTTACGTAGTGCTCTAATCATAACTCTTTATCTTCTACCATTAAATTGTATATAATTGAATTAAATAAATAAATATATTTTTGCTACTGTTCCTTTACTTGTTTTTGCTCTTGCATTTAGCAATTTATCTACCTTTAGTTCTTCAGTGGGCTGTGCACCTTCTTCCTTTTACTTTTTTCCAAATCCCTCTTAATTTTAACCAGGGGCGGCCTCACCTCTCCTGGGGGGGTAGGCAAACCGCGCTGGCGCCCCACGCGCGGCCCGCAAGTGCGTTCGCGGGGTGGTGCGCAGGTTCGCCGACGTCCTGGCCCGCGCGCATGTGCGCTGGCGTCCCGGCTGGCCACACGACGTCCATCCGAGCAGTGGCATGCGCGTGTGCCATCCTGCCCGGCCACGCAAGGGTGTCCAGTGCCATCCTGCCCGGCCGCGCAAGGGTGTCGGAGGTGGGGGGTGCAGTGGCGGGGCGGGGCGCAGCGGCGCCCCGCCCAGTTCGCGACGCCCCTCCCAGGTCCATCACCCTACGTGACCGCGTAGGCTGCGGAATGGCCGGGGCCGGCCCTGATTTTAACCAATCCCCCCCCTTTCCAAAAATTCTGGCCAATTAATAATCTCTCCATCTTGTTTCCACATATATTTTACCCTCCTTAATCCCTTTTCTTCTAAGTAATTTGCGAACCTTTCGGGGAGTCCCATGCTCTTAATTGGAGTCTTCCCTGATATTTTATATGCCCATAGTTTTGCCACTTTTGCCAACAGTCACATGCTACCTTTCTTGGCCCTGTTAGTTTTTCCTTTATTTTGTTAATATCTCTGGTGTATAACCCGTATTTTCCCTATCCTACATTTATTTCATTCTCTACTTTTATCATTCATCTTATCCCTTTAAACTCATTTCTAATAATGCTCTTAATTGGAAAGCCTCATAATAATATTGTAGGTTTTGAAACCCCCATCCAAGAATTCTCCTTGGGGTATATTGAATCTTTTTCATTATTCTGTTTCTCTTTTTCCCATATAATAATAATAATAATACACTTTATTTATATTCTGCTCTTCTCACCCCGAAGGGGACTCAGAGCGGATTACATCACACATACGGCAGACAATCCCTGCTGGAACACATACAGTTACAATACAACACATACAATTTTGAAGGATTTCTTCTGGCTATCACAGGGTGCGTCATTACGTCACAAGGGGGTGCTGTTGCTTCATCCTCATGACGGAGGGCCTCTGTTCCTCTGTTCCGCATTCCACCTTCGGAGAGCCAATCTATATATCCATTCTCTCAACGTGTTGTCCCATTCTTTTAATTGTTTATATTCTATTTTTATTGATAAAGTTTGAAAAAGATAAAGTAATTTGGGAATTATGCACATTTTCAGTGCTTGTATTTTTCCCTCTAGGCTTTTATTTTTTCCCCCTGAACTTTTCCCATATTGCCCCATAGTTGGCCACTTGGTTATTTCTTTTATAATAATAATGCCTACCCCACTCCATATGACCACTGGGAGCTATAGTCCCAAAGCAATAACTTTTCTTAAAGACTTTATCAGAGGGCTTGGAAACTCTAAAACATGATACTTTGTGCCAGCGGTGGGTGAGGCTATAAGAAAACATAGGTAAAACCATTATCTCTGTGACTGGTTGACTTTCCCTGATCTAAATGTACATCTTTCATATGAACATTTTCAATGCCGCTGATATTTTACAGTAGGAAGGAAACAGTGCAGTTGCTATCCAAGGGTTGTGAAATGCTGACATCTTAAGTGACCACTATGGAGTCTGGATTGGGGAGTTAACATTGAAGATTTTCTGAAGATTAACATTCAGTATCAGGAAACTTATTTGAAGTCCTACGGTATCTCTTCCATTTGTAGCTGAGCTAATAACGTATGTTCCTGGAGGATTACAGTCAATGATTAAGGAAATTAGGTTTTGTTTGAGTTTAATTTAGTAATATAAAGCTGGTACAATAATTTACAGCTTTGATATTTAATATTTAATAACCTGGTTCTTCAAAGAATTCTCCCAGTAATTGTGTCATTACATATTGAAATATTATCCCCATGTGTCATTTGTATTTGCTAGTTGAGAATAATGTTCATCAGCTAGATTGGTTCAGCATGAACTATCTGATAAAGGAAACATGTTACATGTTTGGGGGGGGGGGGATTCCCCTTCTTAATGCCCAATATGTCATAAGTCGCTTGAGAGGAACTGGGCAGCAAACATTTATTGGAATAAGACGCTGCTGTTCTACAGTGTCCCCTTTCTTCTTCAACTAATGGAATCAGAATAAGTCTAGTTGAATATGCATTACCCAAAATGCTTAGGACCAGAGGTATTCGGGATTTTCCCCCCCAAATTTTGGAATACCTCTATTTGCACATAAGCATGAGATGAGTCCCAGTGCTAAAAACAAAATCTATTTATACGAGTATTTCATTTATACCTTATACACATAGCTTGAAAGTAAATTTATACACAATATACACAAAAGTGCCACTGTCTTGATGCCAGAAATTTGAGGTTTTTCAAGGACCTACAGATATTGAGGGACACCTGGCAAACTTCGTTAACCACAAATGTTTCAAGTCAGGATTCAGGAATCTCACTAGGTTGAAGGCAAAAGACAGAAGCATTTATTCAGTCTGTGCAGAAGGGACACTTGTACAGTAACAGATGCTCAAAGGGTACAAGCGCAAAATATATGCAAAAAGCAGTCATTTTTATACATAAAATGTATCTATTAACATAGCTATGGCTCAAAATTCCATTTCATTCCCCTGATTGGCAAGAGCCAGAAACCCAGCCAAAATTTCCCAGGCCTCTGATTGGCCGGGAGGCAGGTTTCAACCAGTGTGCGCCCTGATTGGTTGAGGAGTAGAGTTCTATTTCATATAGTTTAATAAAATAAAATAATAAAAATAGAGTTAATGGGGTGTTTCAGTATAAGTCCCAGAACTTCAGTAAGTTACTTTCAGAGCTAAAACCCACTGTGTCCCCAAAAGGATTTCCTCTGAAGGATTCTGAGACTATTTATCTCAGAGGTAACATTTCTAATTTCTGGTACAAAACCTTTGCATGGTGACTCTAATGCTCACAAATGCTGCTTCCACATTACTTCTATGCTTTGGTTCTTTCTTCCCTGCCCACAACCTTGAGATGTTTGGAATGGTAGTGAAGGTATGTTGAAAGTATGGCTAGCCCCTTGCCTGAATACATTCCATTTTATTTCATGATTTGTTTGCCAAAATGATGTTGTTTGCATGGCTAATTAGTAGGGGTGGTTGATCTATATAAAAAATTGATTCTAAACTCGTGGGGGAATTTCCCTTGCTGGGTCATTATAGAAAATATTCCGAAATTTTTAAAATAAATTTCATAATTGAAACGTTCTTAATAACGAATTTTCGTTATTATTCGTTGCTGCTTCAGTGCATGCGCAAAGCAGGAAAAACAGGACTGACACTGTGGAATACAGAAAAGATAGGGGAGGGGGGCCAAGATAAACACTCTAATGTAATATTAATCCAAACATCTAATCATGAGAAAAACATTTCAATATCTAAGAGAAATGTATATATTCAATGTTCTGATACTCAAAGCATGTGGTATTCAATGCAATCATAAAGATATTACACAATAATTATGGAACAACACTGTGGAATACAGAGAAGACAGGGGAGGGGGGCCAAGATAAACACTCTAATGTAATATTAATCCAAACATTAATCCAAACAGGGAAAGGAGGGGCCCACACAGGCTCCTCCTTTCCCTGCTAAGAAATAACCCACCTCAAGGATTGAGTCGGGTTATTTCTTAGCAGGAAAGGAGGTGCCTGTGTGGGGCGTCTCCTTTCCCTGCTAAGAAATAACCCGACTCAAGCCTTGAGATGGGTTATTTCTTAGTAGGGAAGGGAGGCACCGCACGGAATAGATGTCAGTGGGGGGGGGGATGTGTCCGCATCTCCTCCCCTGCTAACTTCTATACCACGCTAAGCCTTAGCGCGGTATAGATGTTAGTGGGGGGGGGGGGGGAGATGCGTCTTGCCTGCCCCAGTTTATTTCCTTTGGCAGGGGAGGGGCAGGAGCGTCAGAGAAGGAAGAGGGGACTCAAGTCTGATTGGCTAAAGGGAAGCAGTTGGCTTCATTCTACCACCTAGTCTCCATTAGTCAAATGGAAAATGCTTCAATTGAGGGCAAAATCGTAATACGAACTATTACGTGCCCAATACAAAAATGGCCGTCCCGGGGTCGATATAAAAATTCTGCTTCCGGGTTAGGCTCTGAGGGTGAATATACTTTGAAATTAATTTCAAATATGAAAAATAACCGATTTCAAAGTATTTTAAACCGGAGATATCCACTCCTACTAATTAGCTTGTTGTGGCTCCAACTCATTATTCTAATTAAGTTCTGGAAAAGATCTTAGGGATATCACAAGATCTACAAAAATGCCCAAAAGATGAAGCCATGGTGGCCTTGAAAGTTCCTGAGATTAAACTGAAGACTTTGTGTGTTAAATACTATATTGTGTTCTCTGTAAAATTTACTGCATAAAACACATGTGGAGATCCTATATTATGTTCTGTAACCAAAGGAGCAAAGCAAATAAAAATCTGGGTACTTTTGTTTTGCTTTAGGTATTCACACAGCACTGTTGTGGGATATTTTTATAACACAGTAGGGATGTCTCTGATACAGACTCTTGCCGCTCAACTATGTTTTCCTACATGATAATCTTTAGTCATTCTTCCTGGTGACTTCCAGATAAGTTTGACTACAATTCTTATCATAACCAGAATGTTCAATTGGTTAGATTGACACAATTTATGTTATCTGAAGGTCTGTCAAGGGGAATATGGAATGGCTTGTTCTCTGATTCTTCAGACAGCAGGACTAGAGCTAATAGGCAGAAAATGCAGAGACAGATTTAAGCAAAACATTAGGAGAAATAGACCTAATACTAAGAGCTGTTTGACTGTGGAAGAGATTGTCTTCTAGCTGGCGATTCCAAATACGAGGGCGGATCAATACGTCCGTGACTTTTTGAATAAAACACAGGTTTTTGGATAAAAAATCACTTTATTTTTCAACATAGTCTCCTCTGAGCTGTATACACTTTGTCCAACGTTTCTCCAATTGTTTTATCCCTTCCAAAAAAATAAGATTTGTTGAGGTCATCAAAATAGGTATTTGTTTGTGAGATGATTTCATTGTTGGAGTCAAATCTCTTTCTGCTGAGCCATTTCTTCAGGTTTGGAAATAAGAAATAGTCACTCCGGGGTAAATCCGGAGAATAGGGTGAATGAGGGAGCAATTTGTATCCCAATTCATGGATTGTTGCCATGGCAACTGTACATGTGTGCACCCTTGCACTGTCCTGGTGCAAAAGAACGTTTTTCTTCGCCAAATGCGGTCGGGTTTTTTTCCAAATCCTCATTAAATTGACCCAATAAGTAGGCATAATATCCGCCATTGATTGTTTTACCCTTTTGAAGGTAGTAAATGTGGGTTATACTGCTTGCATCCCAAAAAACGGTCGCCATGACTTTATTGGCTGACAAACCCACCTTGGCCTTCTTTGCAGCCGATTCACCCTGAGAAACCGTTTTGACTGCTGTTTGGTCTCTAGTGTGTTGTGGTAGATCTACGTTTCGTCCCCGGTTACGAAATGGCACGAAAACTCGACCATATTGCGGTTGAACAATGCCAAATACTCCTGCGAAATTGTCACACGATTGTGTTTGCGGTCGATTGTGAGCAAACGCGGCACCCATCTTACGGGAAGATTTCTCATACTCAAGTGATCATTTAAAATTGAAACCACTGAGCCATGTGAGATGCCTATGGCTTCCACAATCTCTCGCACTTTCAATCTCTGATCGGCCAACACCATATCGTGAATTTTTTCAATTGTTTCAGGTGTAGAGACCTCAACTGGGCATCCAGAATGTTCGGCTTCTTCCATGCTTCTATGGCCACAACAAAATTCAGTAAACCACTTTTTTACCATTGAAATTGATGGTGCAGAGTCCCCATAGTATTTATCAAGTTTAGCCTTGGTTTGAGTGATATTTTTTTCCGCAAAAAATAATGCTTAAAGAGCACACAAAATTCAGACGTATTAACCCGTCCTTGTATCTAGTGGCATCTGGGCGGCCATCTAGCAGGAATGCTTTAGTTGCATCTGCTCTTCCAAAGACTGCATTAAGTAGAAGGTAGGACTAAATGATTTTCAAGGTCACTTCCAACTCTGTGGCTCTATAATCCTGTCTAGGCAATTAGGAGCTTTAGAATGTTATATTTTTCAGACCACCGCTTCTAGACCAGACCTGGGCAATTGCCGGCCCTCCAGGGGTTTTGGACTTCAACTCCCAGAAATCCTAGCCAGTTTACCAGCTGTTAGGATTTCTGGGATTTGAAGTCCAAAACACCTGGAGGGCCGGCAATTGTCCATGCCTTTTCTAGATTGTCCCAATCACAGATAGTAGGCTATTACCAGGGTATTAATCAGGGTACAAATCAGGGTATGAATGCACCATGTGGTTGGATTACATAACATAATTAATGGTAAGGAAAGTGGGGAAAGACACTCTAAAAACACCTTATTTGGGTGTGGGGATGGGGAAAAATAAAGAGCAAGAATCCTACTAGCACATACATTTTAAGATAAGTCAAAGAAATGTAAGTCTACATTTCTCTTCTTCTCTCCCACAACCTCTTACCATCTCTCAACACTTTTAAAAAATCAACTTGGCTTATAAGAGAAGAAACATTTTATATCTAGCTATCCAGCACAGTGCAGGACACCCTATCACACTCCACTGTTATAGTGTTATTATTCAACCTCAACTGCCATGGCGACATCCTGTGGCGTCCTGGAGTTAGTAGTTTATTGAGACCAAAAGCTCTCTAGCTGAGAATTCTAAATGTCCTTTCCTAAAGGACAGCTTCCAGAATTCCATATGATGTTGCCATAGAATTAAAATAGAATACAGTGATATAATATTAGTCCCCTTGATAACATTCAACTTCCAATTCTTATCATTGTGTGAGGGTGGTATCCATTGCCATCTGCTGTATGTATTTATATATAAGTCTAGACATTTTAGTCAAAGAGCACCTGCAAACCCTGGGTGAGCTTTTTTGTGGGTCAGTTTATTTATTATTTATTTATTATTTGAACTTGTATGCCACCACTCCCTGAGGGCCCGTAGCGGCTTACAGTTACATAAAAACATACTACAATCAAACAGCATTGAAATTGATCAAAATAGTTACACAATTTAGCAGTCAAATGCTAACCGAAAGAGATCAGTCTTGCAGGCCTTGTGGAATGATGGTAGGTCTCGCAAGGCCCGGACTTCATTTGGGAGGGTGTTCCAAATTGCTGGTGCCACCACCGAAAAGGCTCTACGCCGAGTGGACGCCAGGCAGGTAGATTTAACACTAGGTACCTCGAGGAGGTTCAGGTGTTCGGAGCGGAGTGATCTCCGGGGTTGATAGGGGGTAAGACGATCCCAGACCATGCAAGGCCTTGAAGGTTAACACCATCACCTTGAAGGTGATTCGGTGCTCGACTGGAAGCCAATGAAGCTGCAGAAGGATGGGAGTTATGTTCCAGTAAGAAGTCATGCAGCGGCAAAGGAAAAAAGAGACTCTGCAAAGAGTAACGGGAATCAAGATAGAAAAAATGGTCCGATATCTGGGAGTCTTTCTGACAGGAAGCAATGCCCACCTACTTCAAAATAATTATGAAAGAAAATAGAGGGAAATAAGAGGAAAACTGGAAAAGTGGAGCAAGCTGCAACTGTCAATGCTGGGTAGAATAGCCTTGATCAAAATGTGTGTGTTACCAGAAGTTTTATTTTTGTTTCAAACAATCCCAATTTTAAGATTGAAAATAATGTTGGATGGATGGAGAAAGGACTTATTAAAATTTGTGTGGTTGAATAAGAGGGCCAGGATAGGCTATCAACAGCTGAAAGACAACATCAAAAGAGGAGGAATGGCACTACCGGATCTTCACATTTACTATGAATCAGCGGCACTGGTATGGGTGAGAGAATGGATAACACTGGCCAAAAAAAAACTACTGGCGCTGGAAGGAGAAGACCTCTTCTGGGGATGGCACAGCTATCTCTGGAGGGATAAGGTTAAAATAGAAAAAGGATTCAGAAATCATTTTATAAGGGCGGCTCTTATCAATGTGTGGGATAAATACAAGGAAAGGTTATGTAGTAAAACTCCCATGTGGTTCTCCCCCAACGAGGCGGACCAGAAGAGGGAAATCCCAAGGGAAAGATGGTTAACGTATAAAAACATATTAAAGATTAAAGGGAAGGAAGTGGATTTGTTGACATTGGAAGAGATGCAGAGAGTGGAGCCTAGTATAACGTGGTTCCACTACTGGCAAATTAAAGAGAACTACAAACAAGATCGGAAAAAGGGGTTTGAAATAACAGTCTATTTGGTCTAAAATTGTGAAAAGTGAAACCAAGATTATACAGAAATCCTACCAACCGTTATTAGGATGGGCTACGGAGGAAAACTTGGTTAAGGAGGTAATGATAAAATGGGCTAGATTAATAGGACACACCATAGACTTGTGTAAATGGAAAGAAGTGTGGTGTAAAAAATTAAAATATACCTATGCTGCTGAAATAAAAGAAAACTGGTACAAAGTATTCTACATGTGGTATCTAACACCAGAAAAGCTCTCGAAATTCAGTAAAGGAAAACTGAATACAAAATGTTGGAAATGTGGAACCAATGTAGGTACTTATATCCATGTGTGGTGGGAATGCAAGGTGGTAAAGAAGTATTGGTGGGAGGTATTTAAGAGGACAAAAGACATCCTACAAAAAAATTTTGACTTCAAACCAGAGTATTTCTTATTAGGGATATATGATTTCGAATTAGATAGAAATGATGACAAAATTCTCTTCTACTTGGCCATTGCGGCAAGGATAACTCTGGCCAGATTCTGGAAAATCAAAGAAGTGCCAACTTATCAAGACTGGCTAAAAAAAGTATACGACATAATGAACATGGATCTGCTAACACAGAAAGTAGCGCAAAACAGGGCATTTGAAAACAGAACTGATTGGAGTAAATATATTGACTACCTCAAAACGAAGAAATATAAACTAATACAACTTAAGATAATATAGAAATGGAAGGTATGACAATAAAGGACAATTAAATCATGACCACAGGAAGGGGAAACAAAATGACTACCCTACTGTGGAAAGGTGTAATGAAGTAGCAGAGCTTCTGCGAAGCGGACCAGGAGGACAACAGGGGATATGGATATGTGTGGGCGAGAGGTGATGGTTGTGGGGGGAGGGAAGGGGAGGGGGGTCATGTTTTTATTAGGATAAATTAATGGTAGAATGGTAGAACGATTGGAATTGTATAGGAGAGGCATGAGAATGTAATGTCTAGATGTTGCTTTGTTTTTTCTGTTTCTGTCTTGTTTTTTTATCTTTATGAATGGAATAAAAATAGTAATAATAATAAAAAAGAAGTCATGCAGCGGCATTCTGGATGATCTTAAGTTTCCGGATCAGGGACAAGGGCAGCCCATGTAAAGGGCATTACAGTAGTCCAGTCTTGAGATGACCGTAGCTTGGATCACCATGGCTAGGTCGTCTCTGGGTAAGTAGGGAGCCAGCTGCCTAGCCTGCCACAGATGGAAGAAAGCAGTTTTGCTGACGCTGGAGATTTAAGCTTCCATCGTCAGCAAAGGGTCTAAAGTGACCCCAAGGCTTTTTACAGAAGATGATGGGCATAAAGCCTCGCCATCCAGGGTAGGCAGCTGGACCGCCCCACAAACCGGACGCCCCAGCCACAGTATCTCCGTTTTTGCTGGATTCACCCTCAATCTACTGGCACGCAGCCATCCAGTTTAAATGCTGGACCTTAACTCTCCTCTGAGTAGAGTGCCAAAAAGTGAGAACTTAAACCATCTTATGAGAACCTAAAAGAAGCACTAACCCGTCTACTCTCTCCATCAAGGTACCACTTTTGACACTTATGAATGCCTGGATGAGAAGAGGGTGGCAGTGACTAGGGGCAGCAGGCCTCATGAGACAATGCTAGCACTTTTCCCTCTCTGCAGAGACCCTCAACCTATCCATGGGTTATACCAAATTCTATAATTTGTCCTTGACTTATGCATAAAGATTAGCCATTTACATTTAAGCATTACTAAATGGAGTTGGTATATACCATCGGCTATTAACAGCTATTAACAGTTGCTGTACACATACAGCATGTGGATTGGTGGCTTAACACTTAAGATAGACCAACACCAATCAAATTCTTGAGGGCCCTCTTCCAGTTCCCCAGATGTGTGCCATCCTGTGTCTTGCTGCTAGAATCCAGGGAAATCTGGTGAGCTTGCTGGTGAGCTCTTAAACGTTGGTTTAAAGTCAGTGTTTTCAGACTTGGCTCAGGTCTGATTCACAAGGATGATTCTTCTAGCAGTTACATTAGCTTAACTCTTAAAAAGCCTTCTATAGGCCTTTCTTCATCCCTCTTATCTCATCTGGGTTATGACATGGCACTGAAATTTACTAAACAAAGACTGTGGAACATTACCTTCTGTGAGCTGCGTTCTCGCTCATATGTTTCTTGTTCCTCAAGCGCTGAATATACACTGAGTTTACACTATGCTGGGCCTCTCAATGAAACAAATTATCTTAATCAAAATGACTTTGGCCAAATATCACTGCCTATTCTCTAAGGCAGTGTTTCCCAACCTTTTCTGAGCTGCAGCACATTTTTTACATTTACAAAATCCTGGGGCACACCACCAACCAAAATGACACAAAATGACACTCTAACTTACTATATTGTACTATACCATTATACTATAATAATATTATTAGTACTATTACAAGTAATATAAAATATATAATTTCCATATTGTATTATTTTTAAAAGTGTTATCTTGTATTACATTATAATAATATAAATATTATAGGTACATACAATATATTATTAGTAATGCACAGGAGTTAATCCTGACTGTTATCACTACTCTCATAGTCAATAACGATATACACCATGACTATGACAAATACTAATAATATAACAATATAATAGCATATACTAAGGGAAAATAATATTATGTTAATACATAGTTAATAATAATAATAATAATATAGCCCATGAGGCTTCTTCCACATCACGTCACAGTCTCTGAGGCCGCTCGGGTACCTGCCTGGAAGCGGGCCCCATTGTTCCCCACATCGTGGCAGCAGTGGGCGAAGAGGCAGTAGAGCTGCGGGTAGGAGAGGAAGCCTGTGAAGGTGGAGGCAGTGGCGCCGGCCAGGGCCAGGCCCACTGCCAAGCCCAGCACTGCCGCCAAGCCCAGCACCGCCAGGCACACCCACCGCCGCATCGCCTCAGATGAGGCACTTCCGCTCCACTGGCGTCCCCTCAGGGAAGGCGCTTTCGGCCCTGCCGCCACCGCCGCCACCATCTTGGTGCTGGCTGGGAGTTCAAGGCCACCGCGACAGGATTGGCCCACAGGGAATAAAGGGGCATGGCTTATTCGAGACTCAAGAGGTTCCAATTTCCCACAGCACACCTGATGATCGTTCACGGCACACTGGTTGGGAAACACTGCTCTAAGGCAAGGTGCAACATGTTCCCATCCGAAGTGCTTTGAGGTAGATTTGTTGGAGTCCCATATACTGCAAGACCATGTAATAACTAGGAAGTTAAATGTATGTATCGCATATTATTGCTCTGCAGTTTTTACAAGCAGGCTCTGCTACATATTATTAACCCGCTACTGAGTAAACTAACCAGTAGATCAGCCCAATTCCATGTAAAGTTTTTACTAGGTGACAATTTCCCCATGTGGCCTTGGCTGTTGCCAAGTTTTTCTCTGAAGTAGCTAAGATAAGACAAATTACCTTATATATATTTGCAGTGTTTTTACTCTTGTTCATATGTACCTAGCATTGTAATCATCCTTCTTTTAAGTAGTCTTATCAGTGTATGAATCTGCTGTGCACTTTCCCCGCTGAGCAAGTTGAGTCTTTGGACCGTAATAAAGATGGATGATTACGAATTAAGTCAACTTATACACAAGTATATAAGATATGTAACTCTCAAGTGAGGTGTACAGTTTTATGATTATTTAAGTTACATAGAATCTGTGTTTCTATTCAGCTGAGACAACTAACCTGAGACTTCATTCTACCACTCTGTTCCTGACAACTATCCAACTCAATGGTAGTGAAAGGGCTGGCACTTGAAACCATGGGACATCCGAACATTGCCATGTTTCCCAAATGCCACGTTGCTTTTGATCTTCAAAAACATGACCCTTAATATCAGCAGTTCATTGTAGTTTGAAGCTTCAATGAACATCAGGCCCGGATTAACCCCTTTTGGCGCCCTAGGCCACAATTTGGAATTACGCCCCCAAACCAACCTCTACCGCACCCCCTCCTCCTCCTCCTTGTGGCACTGTGCACCCTCCTTCCTTGAGTCAAGGAAGGAGGGCGCGTGCGAGGAAGAGGAAGGAAGGGAAGCCCCACCCCTGGTGCCGGCATTGGCCCCGGGGGCGGGGCTTTCCTCCACCTCCTCCTCTTTGTGGCGCACCCTCCTTTCTTGACTCAAGAAAGGAGGGTGCGCGCAAGGAGGAAGGAAGGGAAGCCCCGCCCCTGGTGCCGGCATCGGCCCCAGGGGAAGGGCTTCCCTCCCCCTTCTCCTCTTTGCGGTGCGCCTCACGCCCTCCTTCCTTGACAAGACGGTGGGGGCAATGGCGAGGGGAGTGCCATTCCCACCTCCCCCGCCCCCTCGCAGCGCTCTCCCCCCGCCCTCCCCGAGAGAGAGAGTTGCGTTGAGGTTTGGGGGGGGTCGTGTAAATTGCGCCCCCCTTGGCTTGCACCCCAAGGCCATGGCCTAGGGTGGCCTTATGGGTAATCCGGGCCTGATGAACATGGCACGATTTTTTTTTAAAAAAAACATGTTAAACCAAGAGGGCTTTGCTGCTATTCTTCATTGCATTTATTTATAAAGTTTTCATCTCTATTTCAAAGGCGCACATGCTTCATGAGATTCCGTATTCACTTTTAATCTCCTGACTGTTGCTTTTCCTTTCCAAAGGCCCTCCTTTGGAAAGGAGTTGTCCCTCCTTTGCCTGCTCAATATGTACTTCCCTCCTAAGTCTTTTGAAGGAAAGCATAGGATACAAATGGATAGCTATTATATATTTTTTTCTCAATTTCACACACAAAAGGGTAGTTTATTGTGAAATGGGTGGACTGAAAATGATATAAATAAAGCACATAAAAATGATCAATGATCTAAATGTATCGATTGTGGATTCTTAAAGAAGGAATAGAGATGCCAATGTAACTTAATGGATTAATATCCTTTTAGGAAATGTTAAACAGCCAATATCTGAGTCAGTGATACTCAAGTTATGATAGACTCATATAATAAAATTATTTGCTTGGCTTTGAAAAAATGTTTAATACAGGTATTTTTCTTTGTTACCAAGGAGACAAATCAGTTACAGAAGTGGAGAGGAGGAGGAGATTGACCCATTTTGCAGCATAATTTTCCATTTGAAAATTTCATATTCCTTGGGAGAGATGTGTCCTCCTTAAAAAGAATAATGGAGAAAGACAGCGTTCATATCAATAAAACTAAATATAGCATCCCAGTAGGCAAAGCTACCCCCCCCCCCTACTAATATCTACACTGCATTTACAGGATGGGGGAAATATTAGTTCCCTATAGTTTAGTGCAAAATGTGCATTTTAAAAGAACTGGAGATATAAATCGATGCCATAAAAAGTGGCTGGGCATGAAAGAAAGAGAAATGAAAGCTGACATCTAACTTGCAAAAGAAAACAAAGTGGAAACAGGGAGAAATCTCAGCTACTGAAATCTTTGACATATTGTTATTGCTGTTTTGGTGGATGGTGTCAAGGAAACAGTTTTTGAAACAGATCTGTATCTCGGTATAGCTTATTCTCTATATGTATTTCAATCTTGCCTTAGTTCCCTGTAACCTTTCCCCCTACCTTTATTCATCTTCTGTGTTTTTTGTCAGAGATAAAATAGTAATTCAGTGTCTGTCACATACAAAATGAAAGGGCAAAGTTTCAAATCTCCTCGCTTCCCAAAACGGCAATGATTAGAGGGACAGTTGAAAGAAACTATATTATAAACGATTATAACATTTATCTATTATTTATCATTTGTTTGTGTTGCCATACTCATATGACAAAGTTAAGGATGATGCTGGCATTTGCCACAACTCACGAGCTTTGTATTTTTGCCAGGATGTAAAACACATAGTTGCTGGATAAAATAAATGAACAATATTTCCAGGGTGAAGTTCTAGTACATTTACCAAACCCTTCTTTTTTCTTCTATAAAATAATATACAGTATAGTCTATGGAAACATTCATTAGCAATATGGTATTTTAATTAGAACACTGAAGGGTACAGGCCAATGAAATCCATAATAGAAACCTACCTTTTATTTTTAAAAAATACAATGGAAGTTATTTATTAGCGTCAAGGCTAGCAATGAAATTTTTGACAAAGGACATTTTTTTAAAATTTAATTAGGTGCTGAGGAAACAGCAGCATTTACTCTACCCATTGGCGCAGTCCAACACAAAATTAATCACATAGGCCAGTGTTTTTCAACCTTTTTTGAGCTGCGGCACATTTTTTACATTTACAAAATCCTGAGGCATGACACAAATGACACTCTAACACAATACTACATATAGTTAATATGTTTTTAAATGTATTTATACACTCAGTGTGAAACCTGGGCCTGTTTCGATGAACACAACATAGATATCCTGGCAGGAATGGCAGAAAGACACAAACTTCCCACACAGAACTCCCATAACCAAGAGAAAATACTATAAGAGTTTGGTGGGCATTGACCTTGAGTTTTGGAGTTGTAGTTCACCTATATCCAGAGAGCACTGTGGACTCAAACAATGTTGGATCAGGACCAAACTTGGCATGAATACTCAATATGCCCAAATGTGATCACAGATGGAGTTTGAGCAAAATAGACCTTGACATATGGGAGTTACAGTTTCTGGGATTTATAGTTAACACACAATCAAAGAGCATCCTGAACTCTTGCAACAATGGAATTGAACGAAACTTGGCATATTGAACTCTCATTACCAACAGAAAGTATTGAAAGGGTTTGCTTGGGAATTGTCCTTGAGTTTGGAAGTTGTAGTTCACGTACACCCAGAGAGCACTGTGGACTCAAACAATGTTATGTTATGTTGTTGTTTGTTTTCTACCCAGAATCACAATGTTGGAAGGAGGCTCACCACTTTAAGGTCCCTAAAACAGGCATGGGAAAACTTCGGCCCTCTGGGTGCTTTGGACTTCAATTCCCACCATTCCTAACAGCCTGAGGCCCTTTCCTGCTTAAGTGGCTGAGGAGGAAAAAGAAAAAGAGCCTGAGGCTGCTAGGTATGGTGTGAGTTGGAGTTCAAAACACCTGGAAGGTCCAAGTTTGCCCATGCCAGCTTTCGACAGAGACCTCTTCCTCCCCCTTCGCGCCCTTTCTTCCCCCTCCTGCTGAACGCTTACTTTTTCTTCTACACTGCTGCTTCTGCCACCATTTTGATCCGAGGGGGCAGCGTGAGCGTGTTCAGGAGGGAAGGGGGAAGGGAGGAAGACATAACCCGTGCGGGCGCTACTGCGCAGACTTGCCCCAGAGCAAAGCGAGGCAAAGCAAGCAGAGGGAGGCTGGGAAGAAGGGAGCCCAAGTGGAGAAGAAAAAGTGTTCGGCAGGAGGGGGAAGAAAGGGTATTGGAGGTTCCAATTTCCCACGGCACACCTGATTATTGCTCACGGCACACTAGTGTGCCACGGCACACTGGTTGGGAAACACTGACATAGGTGAATACACTTTGAACCAACTGCACTATAATGTAAAAAGATTTAACCAAGAAGAAGAAGAACTTTATTATTCTACCCCGCCTCCATCTCCCCGGGGGGGGGACTCAGGGCAGCTTACATGAGGCCAAACCCAAGGCAACATACAATTTAAAAACAGAACAATAACATATTAAGATAGCATGAAAGAGCATAAACAAATAATAAACAAGCATCAAAAGCAACAACAGACTCATTTTTGGAGGGGAGGGAGGGGCCAATATGCAAAACTAATTAAAGGATAGAGTGGTCAATAAGGTGGATAGAAATGTATAGTGGCATAGGAATAATAGCATAGAAATAGAGCAAATAAACAGGACCAACACCTATCTTCTTCCATTTCTTGCCAAATGAGACATAAATGGTTGCAGGGTTGGTAATTCTGTGTCCACAGATTCAACTATCCATAACTTGAAAATATTCAAAAAGTGTAGTGCGTATTTATTTCCAGTGTTTATACCCCGCTACTTCTCAACCCCCGAGGGGGGACTCAGTGCGGCCTAACAGACGGCAACAATTCGATGCCACACAATACATAGTAAAACACAGTTAAAATTAAAATACATTAAAATACACCTAGAATTCAATACATTAAAATACAGTTAATATTAAAAACATCATATACATTCATCACCATTAAAACAATGTTCCATCTAAAGTCTTAGATCTTAACCACCAATTTGCCAACTGACCAGTCTAAAGTGCCGTGTTGTGCTAGGGTGCAAACGCTTGGTCCCAAAGCCAGGATTTCACTCTTTTTCTGAATATTAGGAGGGATGAAGCTGATCGAATATCAATAGGGAGTGCGTTCCACAGACGGGGGGGCCACCACCAAGAAGGCCCGCCCACTCGGCCCCGCCAACCGCATTTGAGAGGTTGGCGGGAGCGAGAGCAGCCCCCCCCGGATGATCTTAAATTACGAGGTGGGACATAGAGGCCGATGCGTTCGGACAAGTAAGCTGGGCCAGAACCGTATAGAACTTTAAAGGTCACAACCAGCACTTGGAATTGAGCTTGGAATTGGACAGGCAGCCAATGGAGCTGACACAACAGGGGGGTGGTATGCTCCCTGTATGTAGCTCCTGTTAGTAATCTGGCTGCCGCCCGTTGGACTAGTTGTAGCTTCCGAACTGTCTTCAAAGGCAGCCCCACGTAGAGTGTGTTGCAGTAATCTATTTGGGATGTGACCAGAGCGTGGACGACCGTAGCCAGATCAGCCTTCCCAAGGAACGGGCGCAGCTGGCACACGAGTCTTAACTGTGCAAAAGCTCTCCCGGCCACCGCCGAGACCTGGGGTTCCAGGCTCAGCGATGAGTCCAGGATCACTCCCAAGCTGCGAACCTGCGTCTTCAGAGGGAGTGTAACCCCATCCAACACAGGTTGTAACCCTATGCCCTGTTCGGCCTTTCTACTGACCAGGAGGACCTCTGTCTTGTCTGGATTCAGTTTCAATTTGCTAGCCCTCATCCAGTCTGACACAGCAGCCAAGCACTGGTTCAAAGTCTGGACAGCCTCCTTGGTGACAGGTGGGAAGGAGTGACAGATCTGGACGTCATCTGCGTACAGATAACACCTTACCCGGAACTCCGAATGATCTCTCCCAGCGGTTTCATGTAGATGTTAAATAACATCGGGGACAGTACTGAGCCCTGAGGGACTCCACACGACAACGGTTGTGGAGCCGAACAGGTGTCACCCAATGACACCTTCTGGGTACGACCTTCCAGGAAGGATTGAAGCCACTGCAAGGCAGTACCCCCAAGCCCCATATCTGCAAGGCGACCCAGAAGGATACCGTGGTCAACAGTATCGAAAGCCGCTGAGAGGTCCAGCAGAACCAACAGGGACACACTCCCCCTGTTGAGTTCCCGGCGTAGATCATCTACCAAGGCGACCAAGGCTGTTTCAGTACCATGTCCCGGCCTAAAGCCAGCCTGCGCCCGATCCAGATAATCAGTGTCTGCCAAGAACCCCTGGAGTTGCGAAGCCACCACACGTTCCATGACTTTGCCCAAAAAGGGGAGATTGGAAACTGGCCGATAGTTCACTAATTCAGTGGGGTCCAGTGATGGTTTTTTCAACAGCGGTTTTATAACATGCGTAAGCATGAGTCTGGAAACATCCTCTATAATGTTTTCTTCAAATTGCATGAGGTATTGTTCAATTGTTTTATTTATTTATTTATTTATTCACATTTGTTTGCCGCCTTTCCCAATGGCTCAGGGCGACTCACAACATGTTATAAAAACAGCCAATACAGCAAAAATTAAAACCACAATAAAACCACAGATAAAAAGGCACACTAGGTCGCACATTAAGCACGGCGACAACAGAAGATAAAACAAGATGGTGGTATGCAGAGGGAGACTGCATTTCATCCAACCCCAAAAGCCTGCTGAAACAACAGAGTCTTGCAGGCTTTCCTAAATGGGAGGATGTTCTGAATGGCACGAACGTCGGCGGGCAATGAGTTCCAAAGTGTTGGAGCCACGATCGAAAAAGCCCGGCAATGGGACGCAGTCAGGTGAAAAGTCTTTGGACTAGGAACAACCAGGAGGTTATGTTCTTCAGAACGCAGAGATCTGGTGGGATAATACAGGATGAGGCGGTCCCGCAGGTACACTGTTCCCAGACCATATAAGGCCTTAAAAGTCAAGACTAACACTTTGAAGGTGATCCGGTTTTCTAAAATTTTGGTAAAAATAAACTGATTTCCTATATGGGCATACCACTACTGTAGTTCACCTAAGGCTGCCACTATATGTCCTTTCGATTTTGCACATTATTGCACTTTTGTTGAATTTTGTGGTTCGGTTTTGGCTGCAAAGACAGACCAAACTACTTATTAAAATACCTCTTTTATGCTGATTGACATATAAAAATGTTATGCACTGATGTGCACCCAAATGCATATAAATTTGGTGTTTTAATAGCAAAATGCAGAACTTTTTCTCCAAAAAATGTAATGTAGAAGCAGGGCAAAACAGATTTATGAATAAACACATATGAAATAGTGATATAGATTAAGGGAGTTAAACCCCATTTGTGGGTATCTCAAATGAGCCCAGCAATGCATATTTTCTAAATTAGCAAGGATCAGTCAAAGATTGAGGGCTGTAATGGAACAAGAAAGAGTTTGCAGAACGGTTAGTCTTGAGGCACTTTTTGGGGAGCATTAGATTGCCCAAAGTGGTGCTGAAAATTGTACCTCCTACACTGCCATATCAAGGTGCTGCAAATGGGTTGTTTTAAAATATTTTAATCCCCAAGATTTAAAATCTCACACATGCCTCTCTTTCTTCCCAAGCAGTCAAAGTATTGTCTGTTGTTATGTGCCTACAAGTTGACATATGGTGACCCTACGAATGAGGCTAGATCTACATGGGTCAGTGCGGCGGTATTCCCATAGGCGTTTGCTTCCTTCCAACTTTGCTCGACCCTATTCCTGCTTCCTCTTGAGTGGGGCTTGGATACCTGCAGGCTGCCTACTTATTTACAGCACTTCCCTCGGCAAAATTTCAGTGCTGCAGCATTTGGCTATTGGGCCTCTGTGATTCTCCCTTGCTTCACTGCGCCACCCAATTTTGGCGCTTTTGCAGCTTGCTTTCCAAACCCGCTCCCGAGTGGGAGTCTTCCTGCTCCAGCGGTGCCTCCCCGCCACCGTGGAAGAAAGCGCGGCCTTCCCCGGTGGAAGCAATTCATTCCAAACCCCTCCAGTATTTTCTGTTGGTCATGGGGGTTCTTTGTGCTAAGTTTGGCTCAATTCCATTATTGGTGGAATTCAAAATGCTCTTTGATTGTAAGTAAACCAGAAATTCCAGTAACTACAACTCCCAAATGCAAAGGGCTATTTTCTCAAAACTCCACCAGTGTTTAAATCTGCGTACACCGAGTATTCGTGCCAAGTTTGGTCCAGATCCATAGTTGTTTGGGTTCTCAATTCTCTCCGAATGTAGGTGAACTACATCTCCCCTAAATCATTGCCAATTCCTCCCAAACCCCTCCAGTATTTTCTGTTGGTCATGTGGGTTCTCTGTGCCAAGCTTGGTCCAGTTCTGTAATTTATGGGGGTCTCAGTAGTCTGTGGAAGTCCGAGCTGAATCAATTGAAGGTACTGCAAATCCCATCATCCGTTGTCCATACTCCCCCAAACATATTTTTTTGTGATCAATCACTATGCTTTAATTATGTTCAATATGTAACAATGAAAATACATCCTGCATATTAGATATATGTATTAGCATTCGTAAGAGTAGCTAAATTATTTATGAAGTAGCAACGAAAATATCGTTGGGGTCACCACAACACGAGGAACCTTATTTAGGGGGTCACAGCATTAGAAAGGTTGAGAACCACTGCATTAATACATATATCTTTCTGTTTATTTTCTATTAAATTTTTAAAAAATTAATTTCTAGGGGGGCGATGAGTAAATTTTTTTCTGGAAAGGGGGCGGTAGGCCAAAAAAGTTTGGAAACCACTGCTGTAAAGCAAAAGCAAACTGTTGCAGCCTTTTCTAACATTTGTATTCTTCCATACTCTGATGTTGCTTGGCCATATGTCTCCCAGATTTCATTTATGCAATGTTGTAGGGCATTGGGTGGCAAATTGCAAGAGAAAATGACTTCTGGATCCAAATTAGCTGAAAAACAGATTCCAGATTGTGTCTGGCAGTACTATGATAAAACCAGTAAAGCCAAGCTCCCTTTTAAAATGAATGAATGTCATCAGTGATAATGTGAAGTTAGCCTAGTGAGAACCACCCACTAGAACCACATTTTCCTCAAAAGAAAAAGAAAAAAAGACCTAAACAAGTGTGCTCTTACTTTCTATCCCCACTAATTAAAATTGCTTCCCCTTGCAATATCATTGAACAAATTCTTGTTGATTAATTGAGCAAATTAAACCAATGACATTTTGCAGCCATAGTTTTAATGGGTTCGGATTGTATAATGTGTGTCTTCTTTGCAAGCTATAATTGACAGACAAGATTTCTCCATTAGCCACCTTTGCATTGGAGGTTCTCATATCTAATGCATTTCATGTGCTTATAATACATGCATGGAACTGAGAGGAATGGGAGAAAGAGTCTTTTTATATATTCTGTGCAAAATGTTGACCTTGTCTCTTGTGCTATTTGGGGAAAGTCCTAAAAGTATGGACAAATTTAATTCATTTAATTCTCAATGTAAATTAAGAGTTACTGAATACATTTAAAAGACATATTCTATTAATAGAATAGGTCTGAGAATCTATTAAACTTTTATAACTGTTTGAGACAATATTGTATAGAAAGTATATTCTGAATGAGTCAGCTAATGAGCCATCCATACAAAAAGAATTACTATAACGCAAAAATGTGGTTTTAAATGTCATTATCCTTCTGTGTGAATAAGAAGAATTCTACAACTGGAGATAGATGTTTGCATAAGGATGGGACTTTCCTTCCTTCCAACCACTGGGAAAAAAACCTTCAGTTCGTCTTTTGTTAATATTCTAGTACACCACCCATCATGTAGTTTCCCATTTCCGATGTATGCTATAAACTCTGCTATATTTTTCTTTCTGTTGCTCTCTGAGAAAACTGTTTTTCTATCAGAATTGGAAATATATCCAAGTATTTCATATAGATAAATAGACAGACAGATAATGGGGAAAATTGCCAGCATATTTTGCCACTCACAAAAATCCAAGGTATAAGAGAAACCTGAAGTATGCACGGTATCTTCTTCTAGACCCTAATTCATTTGTATTTGTGAATACACCCCCCCCCCCACACACACACACAACCCACTCTACATCCTGGTGCACTTTGAGGGAGGGGGGACCACGGATGATGGGACTTCAAGTACCTCCACTCACTTCCTAAAAACAATGCAACCCTCATCCATTCACCAATAGAGACCACACTTGGCACACAGAGCCCCCATGGCCCAATCTACATCCTACTGCAATTTGGAGGAGGGTGGACCACAGATGATGGGACTTGCAGTACCTTCAGTAATATCATGATACCACTGCAACTCCCAATAATTATGGCTCAAGGCCAAACTTGGCAGACAGAGCCCCCATGACCCATTCTACGCCCTGGTGCTGCTTGGAGGACCACAGATGATGGGCCACAGATGATGGGACTTACAGTACCTTCAATAATTTCATGGTACTATTGCAACTCCCAATAATGATGGATCAAGGCCAAACTTGGCAGACAGAGCCTCCATGACCCACTCTACAGTATCCTGGTGTTGTTTGGAGGAGGTTAGACCATGGTCGATGGGACTCGCTGTGCCTTCACTAACTTCCTGACACCACTGTGAGCCACAAAAATAACTGCTAAAGACCAACTTCTACATTTCTCCAAACACCCGGGCACCGCCGGGTCCCCAAGGCATTGAATGTTTACCTATGTATGTAAATGCTGTAATCTACTCTGATTCCCCTAGGGGAGAAGGGCGGAATATAAATAAAGTGTATTATTATTATTATTATTATTAGGCCTGATCAAGGGGCCGGCAAGACTGCTTGAAATGTCGATTGCCTTTTCCTGCCAAAGCAGTACCTATTTATCTACCCACATTTGCATGTTTTCGAACTGCTAGATTAACAGGAGCTAGGGCTAACAGTGGGAGCTCACCATGTCCCATGAATTCAAATTGCCGATCTCCAGGTCAGCAGTTCAGCGGCACAAGGGTTTAACCCATTGTGCCACCATGGCCTCCACAAAAATAAAGCAATTATTTTTGTGAGGGGAGTGTTCATAAGAGTTTCTGGGAGAATAATGTGGACAATTCTGTGTATACCGTCCAAATGTCCCAATTTTGCAGGGAATGTCTCAATTAGTCTTCTGTCTCTCAACTTTTAAAATCCAAGTTTCTCTGTCTTCTCATTTTCCCCTTCTATCCAAAGCTTACTTGGTTTTTAACTCTGAATACATTTTAATGGATTTTAACTGTGCATTTTCAATACTGTTTATATTTAATTCTGTTTTAATGTTTTCATAATTGTATGTTTTAAATTGTATGCTAATGCTTTTATGTTAAGTCACTTTGAGTCCCCTTTGGGAGTTATAAAGCGGGGTATAAATATAATAATAATAATAATTATAATAATAATGATGATTATTATTATTACTTCAGTTGCTGTGAACTGAGTTCCAATTGCAAAAGAGAGGACGGGGATGGAATTTCACCCTTGCCAAAAGGCTAAGGCAAAGAAAATCTCCTGCAGCCTCTCCTGGTTTGCCTGTTCTTTCTCATTAATGTGCTATTGTGATATTGCTTGGCCACATGTATCCCAGTTTTCTGCTGTCAAATATAAGATGGTGTCCAGTTGTCCACCTTGCTTTACACCATCTTAAATTATTTGATTATGTGGTCTTAATGACTTCAATATCAAGTCAACCTCCCCTACTCTTCATCTCCCTAGAGATCTGGAAAACATTATGTGGGGTTTGTTTATTATTTATTTATTTATTAACGTCATTTATACCCCGCAACCATCTCCCCAAGGGGACTCGGTGCGGCTTACATGAGGCCAAGCCCAACAACACAGTGGTCGCCACGACTCCTCCAACTAAACTTACGTATGTTCCAGGCCCCAGGGAAGTACGTCTCGAGAGCACAAGACGTAGGGCCTTCTTCATCTCTGCCCCTGTCTTGTGGAACTCCTTGCCTCCCCACTTGAGGGCCATGCGTGACTTGCGACTCTTTGCTCAGGCACTCAAGACCTGGCTTTTTAGCAGAGCTTTTAATGTTTAATGCAATCTATTTGGTATTGTGTATTTTTTAAAAATGCAATTGTTTTATGTAAATCGCCTGGAGCATTTTAATGGAGGGCGATTAACAAGTGAGAAACTGATGATGATGATGATGATGATAACAACACAACAGCAATTATTTAAAAAATACCATCAATAAAACTCAAACATAAGCAATAACATACAATTTAAAACCATTTCAGGCGGGCCAAATGTGTTTGTTTGTCTTAATAAAGACCTTGTCGAATTGTAGGCTTAGTAAGCATACATTAATTATGCTTTTCCTGCATGGCAGTGGGTTGGACTAGGTGGTCCATGTGCACTCTTCCCACTCGATTATTCTGTTATTCTACTAGAAAGAAATAATGTGTTTGCATGCCCCGAAAATACAGAAAAACCCAATGAAATGACAATTCCACTTTGGAACTCATTGCCCGCCGACGTTCGTGCCATTCAGAATGGGAGGATGTCCCATTTAGGAAAGCCTGCAAGACTCTGTTGTTTCAGCAGGCTTTTGGGGTTGGATGAAATGCAGTCTCCTTCTGCACACCGCCATCTTGTATTATCTTCTGTTGTCGCAGTGTTTAATGTGCAACCTAGTGAGACTTTTTATCTGTGTTTTTATTGTGGTTTTAACTTTCGCTGTATTGGCTGTTTTTATAACATGTTGTAAGTCGCCCCGAGCCATTGGGAAGGGCGACAGACAAATACGAGTAAATAAATAAATAAATAAATAAATTCCCATGATTCCATAGCATTGACCCATGCCAGTTCAATGGTGTCAAACTGCCTTAATATTAAAGTGTAGATGCCCTCTATTGCAGGCTTGTGCTAGCATAGACATTTTCATACAACTTAATACTTGGCTAAGGAGTGTGCCTTTGTGGTACCAAATGGAAACCAGCCACACTCTCCAATTAAAAGTCTTAATGAGATCATGGTAACTGCAGAAAAAAAATCATTTTAGAAGTATATAGACACTATAATCAGGGCTTTTCGAATTACCATAGAATTGTAGAGGTGGAATGATTTCTATACAAGAGAAGAAGGGGACTGTTTTCTAAGACAGCCATTAAGGAATGTCTGTGATTAGTGAACTTGAGAAATGCCTGCCCATGAATCACGATGCCTAGTATAAAAACGGAATGGTGTGAATCTAGGAAGAGTGATATATTAGCAGTGACAAACTGCTGACTTGCTCCATTATTACCATTACTTTTTTAGAAATAAGTGTCTATTATAAGTTTTTATGAATGCATAAATTATACTAATGCACTGTCTGTCAGTGGCTATTAGATCTTATTCAGGAGCAGCTACGCTTCTGACCTCAGTTACACAGAAAAACTCGTAAGGGATGAACAAGCTGGAACAGACAATCATTTTAATCAAAGTATTTTTAAAACAAGCAAACAGCACTCTAGTTGTTCACTGTAGGTCAGGGGTGGGCAATTATTTTTTCCAAGGGGCCACACGAGAGCCCAAAAATATTATGGAGGGCCGCACCTAAAGGCTAAACTACATTCTAATCTACATTATTTATTTATTTATTTACTTGCTATATTTACTATATATTACACATCATTAATATTAACATTAATATATCAAGAAATATTCATATATTATTAGTATTAATATCATAATTATTACATTATAGTATATATAGAGAGACATTATATATTGATATTATAATATAATATAACACCATATTATATTATTTATTATATTATTATAAAATTATTATACAATAATAAAAACCACTAAAATTAATTTAAATTCAAGAAGACAAGGTGCAAACCAAGATGAAGGCTGACATCCTCAAGAGAGGAACGATCCCAAGATGGAATGGCCCAATGGCCCCAGCCCAGAGGATGGCAAAGCAGACTCAGCCGCAGCCGCAGCAGAGGAGAGCACAGCAGCAGGCTATCGGAGGCTGCAGGCCTCCTCCCGCTCTCGCCCCCAGCCGTTCCCCAGCTCATCGCCCTGCAGGGCCAAGAGGAAGGGGTGCCGCTGCCGCCATCCGATCATGGGCTCTGTGGGGCCTGTAGTGGCAGACAGGTGGAGGAGCGGCGGCTTTGGAGTGCTCGCCATTCCTGCAAGCGATCCTAGCCTGCAGGAAGAGCACTTGGCAATTTGAGGCGATTCATCGCCATGGTGACCCGGAAGATGATCAAGTCTTCTAGTTCGCCACGCTGATCAGCCCCCGCAGGTCATGGGGTGCTGCCGCTGCAGGCGCAGATTACTTGAAAAAATGGCGAGCACTCCAAAGCCGCCGCTCCTCCACCTGTCTGCCAACACAGGCCCCACAGAGCCCGCGATCGGATGGCGGCAGCGGCACCCCTTCCTCTTGGCCCCGCCCCTGACATCCTTCTCCTGGGCCGCACAGAACCGGCTGCCAGGCCAGATACGGCCCGCGGGCCGTAGGTTGCCCACCCCTGCTGTAGGTCTTGTGCTTTACAGCGACACCAGGGGATCTTGATTGGCACTGCTGTAAAATATTAAAAAACTTGACCTTGCACTGTGCAGCTTCCAATTAATTGTGCAAACAATGCAGAAACTATCTGCATTTTGCCTATGCAAGAAGACTTGTCATCTCTTCCTAAAAATAGCATATTTCGCAGAGGAGGTATGGATACTACAGATCCCATACCATTCTACTTGGAAGTAAGTGGGCCAAGATTCTACACTCAGGAGTCTAAATTTGTGCTCACAGAGTTACATGGTAGATGTGCAACAGCATCTTGTTTGCAAATTGTGATGCCAAATGTACATCTGCATGTGAAATTTATATCCACACACAATAGTACACAACAGAACCTACAATGTGCATCCCTGTGCACTGTGTCCATGTGTAATTCTTCCACATGTAGACCTCTGCAAACTTAAAATGAATACAATTGTTCTGCATCAAGGAAAAATATCAACTGCTTCCGAACAGGAATTTATTCATATGTAATATATCAACAGCATTGTGGCTTTTACAGAGTACAGTGTTCCCTCGCTATTTCACGGCTCACTTATTGCGGACTTGCGTTTCATGGATTTCAAAAATATTAATTTAAAATATATATAATGGTATTTTTGCTGTTTTGTGGGGTTTTGCCACTGCTGCTCTCCAAGGCGCTTTCCCTCCTCAGTCCTCCTTCCCTCCCTCCAGCCTTGAAGGGCCTTTCCTTCCTTTCCTTCACTTTATTTTAAGTGTATAAAGACTTAAAATAGTGTATAACTACTAAAATAATGTATAAATATTAAAATAAAAAGAGCATCCCTACAATGCGGTTTTAAACTTATTGCGGGAGGTCCTGGAACCTATAAGTGAGGGAACACTGTATTCCTAAATATGTGTACAAGTCAACAGGAAGGTAGCTCACCATCTGAGTTTATGCTTGTGTTCTGGAACATAAAATGTTACGAATGCCCCTTCCACACAGCTGTGTAAAATCAGTATTGAACTGGATTATATGGCAGTGTGGACTCAGATAACCCAGTTTGAAGTAGATATTGTGGATGATCTGCCTTGATGTTCTGGGTTTTATGACTGTGTGGAAGGGCCCTTAGAGTGCATCTACAATGTAGAATTATTTCAGATTGACACCAAGTGTCATGCCTCAATGTTATGGGGTCACAGGAATTGCCGTTTTGCAAGGTCTTTAGACTTCTTTGCCAAAGAATGATGGTGCTTTACCAAACTACAATTCCCAAGATTCCAAAGCATTGAGCCATGGCAGTTCCAGTGGAGACAAACTGCCTTAACTCGACAGTGTAGATTCACCCTTTGTGGGTTTAAGATTGCAATATCAGAAAGCTATTCAAAAACAATAGTGCCCCCTCAACACGTGGGATGAAACAGGAAACAGGATCAACCGTAACTGTAGGCACTTATTCCGTGCTACAGAAGTTGGGTGTAATAACAGGACAGCAAATTGTCATCAGTTTACTTGGCTGTTTTTGAATTTTAATGCCAGATGTTGGAAACAAATATCACAGGATATCCTGTGTTCCAAGCACCAAAGGAATCTGGTGGCTGCGGATTGCATATGAAGTGGGAGAGCATTGAGGGTTGGATTTCCTGCTCTGTTTTGGGCAGCAACATATCTTGGATTGATGTAGAAGGATCTCCGCTGGATATTCACTCGAAAGCATAGAGAATTGACATAAAATGTTTCTGAAAGTAAAGAACTACATAACCGAAAGTGAAATATCTGAAAAAACATAGTCAAAGAAGCAAAGAAGAAACCAAGAGGCCAGGCCTCTTTGTTTCTTTTGAAGACATTTACAATGATGTCATGGATTGCAAAAGTTAAAGCACTGAGATTAATAGCCTACGGGTACTCTCATGGAATGTATACACTTCAAAAAGATGTAAATATTTGCAGTCTCTCTCTCTAAACCAAGGGAACTCTTTCTTTCTCTGATGTTATACTTAAGTGCTACCTCTAAGTAGAGTATTGTACTAAGGAAAAGAAGGTTATTCAAAAAAAAGCATTCTACTGTATGAAGCTGTTTAGAGGATAGCATATGGCATAATGGCTAAGGTATAAGAAAGCGAAGCTCACTGAACTCTGGTCAACTGAATAATTCAGAGAGCTCCCTTTCCCTTTATAATAAATAATGCTGTATATTTCTAATGCTACCGCAGCAATGAAGGCCTAAGATTTATTTAGTAACTGAGCCTTCAAGCAATGTACCTATGAATGCTTGCACAAATTTCCATGACCTTTGATGCCCTGGAACTTATGGCAATTTGGCAGCATTAGGTTATGAAACTTAGATCCTTTTAGACAGATGGTGAGAAATGGAATGCATATTCTGACTATTATCCTGTATCAAAATCTCTCTAAAGATGAGTGTGCTGGGTGCAGAGATGCTTCGATCTAGCTTTCGCACAAACCTGGCAGCTTTTGGTATACTGCGTTTTAGTTTTTTAAAATTTCTTCAAAGTATGGCTGCCTTCAGATGAGGAACACAAAAATAGTACAAGACTGAGATATAAAAGTATCTATTTCATATCGATATAAACAGCATTGGGATATACAGATGTAACAATCATTATTCAGGACATGTCATATACAAAGCATCAAAGGGAGACGCACTATTCGCATTAGAACAATGGCTATAAATCATAATAGAAATGCAACTCCCCAAACAATATTAGTGTGACAGTCCACAGTAGCAAAAAGGGTGGGTTTCCCATATGCTGTGAAGTCCAAACAGCAGATGACACAAGGACACAGGAGGTTGAATATGCTCCAAATTATAAGGCTCTTCCTACTGAGGAGAACAGAAAGGAACACAAGCTCTGGCAAACTAAATGCAAAGCAACCGTCAGGAAAGCCAAGAGAGATTTTGAGGCACATATAGCTAAGAATATTAAAAAAATAGCAAAAACTTCTTTAAGTACATCAAGTAGAAACCCAACTAGAAAAGCAGTTGGGCCACTTGACGAAAAATGGTAAGAAAGGGACAATAAGTGAAGACAAGGAGATTGCTGAGCGGCTAAACGACTTCTTTGCCTCCGTTTTCACACAGGAGGACAGACAACATATGCCTGCAGCTGAGTCAGTTTTTTCAGGGAGGGAATTAAATGAATTAAACCAGATAGAGATAAACAAGGAAGATGTTCTCACATGCCTTACTAAACTAAATGTCAATAAATCACCAGGGCCAGATGGCATCCACCCCAGAGTTCTTAAGGAACTCAAGTGTGAAATTGCTGAAATTCTGGCCAAAATATATAACCTTTCTCTAAGATCAGGCACTGTACCCGAGGACTGGAGGGAGGCAAATGTAACTCCGATCTTCAAGAAAGGATCCAGGGGTGATCCAGGAAATTATAGGCCAGTTAGTCTAACCTCAGTTCCAGGCAAAGTGATGGAAACCATTATTAAAGAAAAATTACTAAGCACATAGAAGAACAGGCATTGCTGAAGGAAAATCAACATGGTTTCTGCAAAGGCAAATCATGTCTTACTAACTTGATAGAATTCTTTGAGGGTGTAAATAAACACATAGATAAAGGGGACCCAGTCGATATTGTTTACCTTGACTTTCAAAAGGCTTTTGACAAAGTCCCTCACCAAAGGCTCCTAAATAAGCTCTTCAGCCATGGAATCAGAGGACAGGTCTTGTCCTGGATTGGAATCTGACTAAACTGTAGGAAACAAAGGGTGGTAATAAACGGACATTTCTCTGGGTGGAAAGAGGTGAGAAGTGGCGTACCCCAAGGTTCAGTTTTGGGTCCGTTACTTTTTAATTTATTCATTAATGACCTGGATGTAGGAGTGAATTCTGAGGTAGCAAAGTTTGCAGACGACACTAAACTGTTCAGGGTAGTTAAAAATGAAACTGATTGTAAAGAGCTCCAGAAAGATCTCTTGAAATTGAGTGAATGGGCAACAAAGTGGCAAATGCATTTTAACCTAAACAAGTGTAAAGTCATGCACATCGGGGCAAAGAACCCCAACTACACCTACCAATTGATGGGGTCAAAGCTTTCCGAGACAAACCAGGAAAGGGATCTTGGGGTTTTGGTGGACAGCTCAATGAAGATGTCAACCCAGTGCGCAGCAGCAGCGAAAAAAGCAAATTCTATGCTTGGCATGATCAGGAAGGGAATCGAAAATAGGTCGGCAAATGTTGTATTGCCTCTCTACAAATCTATGGTAAGGCCACATTTGGAGTACTGTGTACAATTCTGGTCTCCGCACCTTAAGAAGGATATAACGGAACTGGAAAAGGTACAAAGAAGGGCAACAAAAATGATCCAAGGGATGGAGCAGCTCCCTTATGAAATCAGGTTGCAACGCCTTGGTCTTTTCAGCCTTGAAAGACGGCGTTTAAGAGGTGACTTGATCGAAGTGTATAAAATCATGCATGGGATAGAAAAGGTGAATAAAGAAAAATATTTTCTCTGTCACCCAACACTAGGACTAGAGGGCACTCCTAAAGCTCCAAGGTAGGAAAGTTAGGAGTAATAAAGGGAAATATTTCTTCACCCAGAGGGTCATTGGGTTATGGAACTCACTTGCAGAGGAGGTTGTGACAGCTGTCAGCCTGGACAGCTTCAAGGCAGGATTAGACAGATTCATGGATACCAAGGGAATCAGTAGTTACTGAAATGGACATCCAAGTGCCACCTCTGTGTTGATGGAGGCAGGCAGGATTTTCCCGGTACTGGTTGTGGGGGTCGGGAGCAGGTGAGGGTTTTGCCCTCCTTTCTGCTAGAGATCCCTGTGTACAACTAGTGGGCCACTGTGTGACACAGAATGCTGGACTAGATGGGCTGAGGCCCGATTCAGCATGGCTCTTCTTATGTTCTTATGTTCTTATAAGTTCAAAAGTTGGCCGACGGGCTGGCGATGCCAAACTTTTCGGGGCCACTCCCCCATTTCGCCCCCGGGCGGGGCTTTCTCTTTATAGCCATTGTTCTAATGCGAATAGTGCGTCTCCCTTTGATGCTTTGTATATGACATGTCCTGAATAATGATTGTTACATCTGTATATCCCAATGCTGTTTATATCAATATGAAATAGATACTTTTATATCTCAGTCTTGTACTATTTTTGTGTTCTTGTGAACCCAGTACTCAGTGATTTAGATTGTCTTCAGATGAGGAGCACATACCTTGAAATTTTCCTTCATCACAGAACAAGTGAGCTCGTTGTAGTCTGATCACTGAGCTAAATTATATCAGACTTCGGGAACTTACCTTTAAACTACAGTTCATGTTGCTCAGTCCAAACCTCTATTAGTAACATTATTTTTCACCACAGTCGCATAGTAATTCATAGTTTAGTTGTTACTTCTCTGCTTTTTTAGACAATAAGGAGGGTGATTGCAGTCAGTTGGATCAGTAGCAAAATGATTGAAAAAAATCTTGGAGTCCTCGTGGACAACAAGTTAAACATGAGCCAACAATGTGATGTGGCAACAAAAAAAAGCCAATGGGATTTTGGCCTGCATAAATAGAGGGGAAGTCATGCTACCTCTCTATTCTGCCTTGGTCAGACCACACCTGGAATACTGCGCCCAATTCTGGGCACCACAATTGAAGGGAGATATTCACAAGCTGGAATGTGTCCAGAGGAGGAAGGAAGAGAGAGAATGGAGGAATGAAGGAAGGAGAGAAAGGGAGGGAAAAGGAAGGAGAGAAGGAGAAGGAAAGGGTGAAGGGGGAGAAAGAAAGGAAGAGGAAGGAAGAGGGAGAATGGAGGAAAGAAGGAAGGAGAGAGAGGGAGGGAAAAGGAAGGAGAGAAGGAGAAGGAAAGGAGAAGGAAAGGGTGAAGGGGCAGAAAGAAAGGAAGAGGAAGGAAGAGGGAGAATGGAGGAAAGAAAGATTGAGAGAGAGGGAGGGAAAAAGAAGGAGAGAAGGAGAAGGAAAGGGTGAAGGGGGAGAAAGGAAGGAAGGGAGGAAGAGGAGGAGGGGCCCCTCCTTAACCTCCCCCCGAAGGGCGTCTCCTCCTCCTCACCAACAGGGCCAAATGTCAAACCCCTGTGCCAGCAGGACTGCTGACCAACAGGTCAGCAGTTGAAATCTGGGGAGAGCAGGTTGTGCCAAATCTATTCTCCTTGATTAGATTCTGTCTTCAGCAGCCTTATTGTCTTCATCTACTCATTCAGCCCCATTAATTTTTGATTAGTTCGTAATATAAAAAGGGACATGTTGTTATACGTCTGCAATCCAGTTAAATGCGCCACCAAAAAGCCGCATTGCTAAGAAATGCCCCCTTCCTGGCCGCCATTGATTAATCAAATGACTCATCGAGTGCTTATGTAATTATAATATAAAGTGTGCATTGCTCCACATTATGATACACACTTCTTTCAACTGCAGCCCATAAAGCAATTACAAGACATTTCATTTAAATTATTATTTTTTTCACCAGAAGCTTTGGAGTACAACATTTAGACTAAAGTCAGGTAAATCTCATATGGTGATGATGACACATGACTTAGTTAATGATTAAGGTCAAAGGGATACTCAGCAGTTTTTAAAGGAATGATAACTTGTAGAACACTGTACTGCAAGAGCGACTAATAGCTTTCTCGAGTAACACATCAACTCCAAATGCCTGCTTAATGAAATGGAATATAAATCAGACGGTTGGAGAAACTGAACCAGTGTGTGATAGCAGGAAAGCAGGATGAAAGTTACTATTTTTAACTGACTTTCACAGGGGCTGATGTAGTGTAGGACAGTGTTTCCCAACCTTTTTTGAGCTGCGGCACACTTTTTACATTTGCAAAATCCTGGGGCACACCACCAACCAAAATGACACAAAATAACACTCTAACACAGTAATACATATAGTTAATATGTTTTAAAAATGTATTTATACACTCAGTGTGAAACCTGGGCCTGTTTTGATGAATTCAACATAGATATTCTGGCAGGAATGGCAGAAAGACACAAACTTCCCACATAGAACTCCCATAACCAAGAGAAAATACTATAAGAGTTTGTGGGCATTGACCTTGAGTTTTGGAGTTGTAGTTCACCTATATCACCTATATCCAGAGAGCACTGTGGACTCAAACAATGTTGGATCAGGACCAAACCTGGCATGAATACTCAATATGCCCAAATATGAACGCAGATGGAGTTCAGGGGAAATAGACCTTGACATTTGGGAGTTGTAGTTGCTGGGATTTATAGTTCCCCTACAATCAAAGAGCATTCTGAACCCCACCAATGATAGAACTGGGCCAAACTTCCCACACAGAACCCCCAGGAGGCAAGAGGAGGTCTCTACTTGGGGAAAGGGAGGCGGGCCTTCCCAATGCATGGAGAGGGAGAGACCAAGTAGAAAACGGGTGGGGAGGGGGGTGTTTGTAATGTTGTGCCTTTATCGAGGTAGGTTTCTTAGGGTTTTTATACTTCAACACACTAGACTCTCCCCCCTCCCCCCACTTCCTGGAGGCTCCAATTTCCCACGGCACACCTGATGATCGCTCACGGCACACTAGTGTGCCCCAGCACACTGGTTGGGAAACACTGGTGTAGGACACTACTGTTGACCCTTCACACTTGTGGGTTTGTTTTGAGGATTTGATTCCCTGCAAATTTGATTAAATGCCCTCTCTGGGAATCTAGAAGCCCCAGTTAACTTCTGCTGGAAGTTGACCACAGAGTCATTTTGGAGGAGCTAAATATTTCTAGATAGAATGCCTCTCTGGCCTTCTTCCAGAAGATATTAGCTATAGAATCATGTTGGAGGACCTAGATCTTCCTAAAAAGATGTTCTCTCAGGTTTAAAAAAATCGTTTTTTAAAAATTTGCGGCTTTTTCACAGTATAGTAGCCTGTGGACTAGTGTTGATCCACAAACTATTGGATGCTGGCAAATTTTAAAGACATAAACAAATCTATTTAGATATGGTACCAGTCCTTGGCACATGGGGCGGAGGGGGACACTGCCTGCCTCTCATATCAGATAACTTAAAAAGACTGATCCAGTGCTCAGCTTTGCAAATCTGTGGGAATTATGTGCCCTTCCAAATGTTGTAGGACTGCACTTTTAATCAACCCTGGGTAGCATACCCAGTAGTGTCCAATAAAATTTTCACTGTTTACATTTACCTAGGAGTAAGTTCATATGATAAGGGCCTCCTGGTGGTGCAGGGGGCTGCTAAACTTGCTGACTGAAAGGTTGGTGGTTTGAATCCGGGGAGCAGGGTGAGCTCCTGCTGTTAGGCCCACCTTCTGCCAACCTTGCAGTTTGGAAATGAGCAAATGTGAGTAGATCAATAGATACTGCTTCAGCGGGGAGATAACGGCACTCCACACAGTCATACCAGCCACATGACCTTGGAGGTGTCTACAGAAAATACTACCCTCCAGAGTCGGACATGACTAGACTTAATGACAGACCTTTACCTTTACTAATTTCATATGAGCAGTAGGTAAAGGTAAGTCCAGTCGTGTCTGACTCTGGGGGTTGGTGCTCATCTCCATTTCTAAGCCGAAGAGTCAGTGGTGTCCGTAGACACCTACAAGGTGTGTAGAAGAAGCCTATATTTCTATTTAGATTAAAGCAATAAATAATGAGTTTACATATGTAGATGCATACATATCCGTGTGAATTAGCACACACAGAATTCAAATAAATCTGCATCCTCTCTTGTCCTCTTTATCGGTGATGCTTTCTTTTTCATTTTATGTTTTGGTTGATGCATTAGTGACCAGTCTTCTTCAAGGGTATATGTCTTTCCATTTCATGCATTTATAGAAACACCTGTGGTTTGGGGGGGGGGGGGGGGGGGAGGAATACAATTGGCCTGCCAAGTGCGAATGAGTTCTCAATTGTGCTGCCTTTGGCACCAAGTCAACACTCCAATCAGAAAGTATCTATGTAAGAGGCCTATATATAAGTGAAGCTTTTTAGTCTTCCTATGACTGGAAACAGAAAGAAGAAAACAAGCTCATACACAGCATCATAAAAACAGCAATAAGTAAAATTTTTGGGGGTGATGTGGGGTTGATGCTACTGGAAATTTCATGATTAGTCAAGACCTGGTTATTTAACAAGAAAGGCTACTGGAAATTTCATGATGAAAATGATTGTTAAATTGTTATTATATGTTTTTTTCTGGGGGGGGTTGAACATATTGCTGTGTAAAGATAGTAGAAACAAATTTAATAGAGAACGTGTACTCTTTTCCATCTTCATTTGCTCTCCAGTTCAGTATTTTCTAGATTGTTCTGAGAATCCCTGCATGATTCCCTGCTCTGTTTTTCCATTGGTTTCCAGGGAGGGTGCAACATGTCTCCATGGTTAATTGGATAAATCAATTACACCCAGTAGAAAGATATTTATTTATTTAGGATATTTCTACCCTGCCTTTCTCCATGATGTGGACCCAAGGCAACTTACAATAACAGTATACCAGTCAATAAAATCCTTCAATCAGGATATGGCAGAATTATCCCACCTCACAGGAGACATATCCAGAAGAGCAGCTAATAGAGATACAATTGGGCTGCTTGGGGTGAGTAGTTTTTATCAAGGCGTAGTAAGCTCTTGCTGCTACTCGCTCAATGGTACTCCTCCAGATTAGTATTAGATATCAACAGATAAATGCAAAGAAAAACCCCAGAAATATTCACAGAACTTTTAGGGACAAAACCTGAATGCTATTTCCTAGAATCATAAATTTGGAAGAGTCCTCATGGGCCATCCAGTCCAACCCCCTGCCAAGAAGCAGGAAATTTGCATGAAAAGCACCCCAACAGATGCCCATCCAGCCTCTGTTTAAAAGCCTCCAAAGAAGGAGCTTCCGCCACACTCCGGGACAGAGAGTTCCACTGCTGAACAGCTCTCACAGTTAGGAAGGTCTTCCTCATGTTCAGGTGGAATCTCCTTTCCCTTAGTTTGAAGCCATATTTCTGTGTCCTAGTCTCCAGGGCAGCAAAAAAAAGTCCTCCCTGTGACTTCCTCTCACATATTTATACATGGCCATCATGTCTCCTCTCAGTCTTCTCTTCTGCAGGCTAAACATGCACAGCTCTTTAAGGCTTGTTCCTCTTAGGGCTTATTCTCCAGACTTTTGATCATTTTAGTGGCCCTCCTCTGGACACATTCCAGCTTGTCAACATCTCCCTTCAATTGTGGTGCCCAGAATTGGACACAGTATTCCAGGTGTGGTCTGACCAAGGCAGAATAGAGGGGTAACATGACTTCCCTAGATCTAGACACTATGCTTCTATTTATGCAGGCCAAAATCTCATTGGCTTTTTAAGCCACCACATCACATTGTTGACTCATGCACTACAAGTTACACAAGGACTCCAAGATCTTTTTTACACGTACTGCTGTTGAGCCAGGTGTCCCCCATTCTATATCTTTGCATTTCATTTTTTCTGCCTGTAGAGATCAATTGATTCAACGAGATAAGCATAAGTATTGGTTTATGTGCATTCAGCAGTTGGTTGAATATCATCTTGTTGAAACTATTAATTGGATTTAAGAAATTAAATCCTCTGACCATGCTTCCTGGAGAAGACTGGAATGCATTGCAAAGAAGCAACTCCTCCTAACTCTACAATGCAAAAGAAAAAGGCATCCCCTCATAATTTCTGATGGCAAACAGATAATCCCAATGTGAAGCTCAGCAAAAAAAGAAAAAGAAAAAAAGGAAGACCATCTGACGTGTGGCACAAATGCACTTGCTTCAACTTGGCTGTAAATGTGGAAGGCTTCAGGACCGAAATAACATAACTTCTGGTACCATGTTGAAAAGACAGAACATGATTACGGCATGTCTCCAGAGTCAAGCAAATGTCTCTTGATGAGTAATGTATGTAACTGTCTCCAGACCAGACTAATGAACTGCTGCATTCCACAAGTGGTTCATTGTGACATGTTGGGCTAGAAGCCAACAAGTTAGGAATGAGCTTCTTCTTGATAAGGCATCTGCTAGTCTTTAAAGACATGAGAATGACTCTCAGGGGTTCAGTCTGGCTCTTTCCTTCTTATTATTACAACAAGGCTGTATCAACTCTTAGATTACATAAGCTACAGAAGAGAGGCATTGAAAAATTGATGTCTTAGATATAGCACCATTGCCTGTGAGTTATGCTGTGGAGCAGGGTGAATGGGGGAAATCATAAGATATATCATTCACAGTGTTTCCATTTTTTAAAGTGCTTTTAAGTTCACTGCAACTTAAGGTGACCCTATTATAGGTTTTTCTATGATATATTTGTTTAGGGGAGGTTTGCCGTTGTCTTCCGCTGATGCTGAGAGAGTGTGACTTCGTCTAAGTCATTCAGTGGATTTCTGTGTCCCTTGCTTCCCAGAGCCCTAGCTCAATGCTTAACCCACTACATCAGTGTTTCCCAACCAGTGTGCCGGGGCACACTAGTGTGCCGTGAGTGATCATCAGATGTGCCGTGGGAAATTGGAACATCCAGGAGGGGGGAGAGTCTAGTATGTTGAAGTATAAAAACCCTAAGAAACCTACCTTGATAAAGGCACAAAATCACAAACACCCCCCTCCCCATCCGTTGTCTACTTAGTCTCTCCCTCTCCATGCATTGGGAAGGCCCACCTCCCTATCCCCAAGTAGAGACCTCCTCTTGCCTCCTGCGGGTTCTGTGTGGGAAGTTTGGCCCAGTTCTATCATTGGTGGGATTCAGAATGCTCTTTGATTGTAGAGGAACTATAAATCCCAGCAACTACAACTCCCAAATGTCAAGGTCTATTTCCCCTGAACTCCATCTGCGATCATATTTGGGCATATTGAGTATTCATGCCAAGTTTGGTCCTGATCCAACATTGTTTGAGTCCACAGTGCTCTCTGGATATAGGCGAACTACAACTCCAAAACTCAAGGTCAATGCCCATCCAACTCTTATAGCATTTTCTCTTGGTTATGTGAGTTCTGTGTGGGAAGTTTGTGTCTTTCTGCCATTCCTGCCAGGATATCTATGTTGAGTTCATCAAAACAGGCCCAGGTTTCACACTGAGTGTATAAATACAGTACATTTTAAAAACATATTAACTATATGTATTACTGGGTTAGAGTGTCATTTTGTGTCATTTTGGTTGGTGGTGTGCCCCAGGATTTTGCAAATGTAAAAAGTGTGCCGCGGCTCAAAAAAGGTTGGGAAACACTGCACTACATCATGTCAGCTCTCTCTTTCCTTTAAATGTCCATAACATTTCATGAGAAGGTTCACTAAATCCAGCCCTTGGTTTTACCAGTTTAAGGGGTCATTTCAAAATACAGTTAGCTTCCATAATAGAGTATTCCTCAGGAGGAGGATAGAAAGAATGAAAAGTGTGAATGATTATGTGCATCTTTCCCTGTAGTGGTGATAAATTTAGCCCCCGGGCAGATTCTTCTAATTCATCTAGACTGGTGCTGTATGCATTTTTAGGACATGGGTTCACAGCATGTGTAGGATTAACCTTTCTGAGTACCTCTGATTTTTCCTATTTAATTAAAAAGCTAAAAGTCTCTAACCCTTCTGCTTGTGAAGATAAGCTTGAAATTATATGGGCAACTTCTGCAGAATTCTGTGGGATTCTTGGGTGACACATGGGTAGCTGAGTAAAATTCCCAATGACTAGAGGCAGTTTTGGTTCCTTGCGTAATTTTTTGCGAAACCTGATGACTACTTCATCCAAATGTATTCAGTTGCATGAAAATGGCTTCAGAATTTGTTTGTCTTGCCATGGACTTATATTTGCAGCATGTGTGTGTATAGCACTGAGGATGAAAATGACAGTTTCTTATTTACCAACTCAGCAGTTTGAAATGATTTAACTGTGACTATAATAGGCACAAGGGCCACCATAGTACGGTGGCCTGAGTGTTGAATTAAGGCCCCTTCTACACTGCCATATAAAATTCAGATTATCTGCTTTGGACTGGATTATATGGCAGTGTAGAATCATATAATCCAGTTCAAAGTGGATCATGTGAATGATCTGCTTTGATAATCTGGATTATATGGCAGTGTAAAAGAGGCCTAATCTACACTGTCATATGAAATCCAGATTATCTACTTTGAACTGAATTATATGGCAATGTAGACTCATATAATCCAGTTCAAAACATGCCATTTGGGTTATCTGATTGATAATCTGCATTATATGGCAGTTTAGATCTAGCCTGGGATACCAGGGTTTGAACTATAGTTCAGCCATGGAAACCAATTTCCAGATTCGGGGACTTTGAGTAAGCCATACTCTCTCAGATTTAGTGGGAATGCAATGCACCCCAAGAAAACATCATGATAGTATGTCGCCATAAATTTGAAATAACTTAAAGGACACACACAAAGGTAAATAAGTATGTCTAGTTTTGATATGTGTCCCAGACCTATCATTATTCATTACCATACCCAACAAAGTGGGATATATTAAGGTATCTGGGTGTTGACCATGGACAGTCCAGGATATATTCCTACTTGAGCTAAAGAACAATATAGCACCCCTTTCTATTTCAAATGGGGCTTAGACCCCTTGTGAAGACACGCCTGGGATCTTTGGCTTAGAATAGGAACAAGGACGTGACATCTCTTCCCAGGGGACTTCTTCTTGCCTTCCCATAGAGAACTGGAACTCCCAAGGACCAAACCAGTCACTTTAGATAACTCAAACAGGCTTTATTGTTCACAAAAGGAGTTATCTTATTGAGGTACTAAACTTGGTTCTCCAAACAGGGGTAAAATAAAATATACATTACAGTTCTTTAGATGTTTGAGTCCAGGAGGCTTTCAGCCGGATGGCTTTCCAAATTCTCTCTCTCAATGGCTTTGAGGTCAGAACTCTCTTAGCCCCAGTCAAATGGCCTATATTGAAGGCACAGAGCCTTCCTCTTGGTGCCAAATGACTTGTTGAAGGCGCTTGAGATTCCACAGTCCCATCCAGGTGTGCTGGATATGCAGAATGAATCCAAGAAATGAAGAATTGGTGCTAGAGAATGCCTGACTGAGGCCTGGCTGGCAAACCCTCTAACACGTCCTCTTCTGTAGAGATGCAGGCAAAATCTAAAGAGAAAGCTAGATTTCCAAAGTCTCAAGGGGGAGGAAAAACAAACTTACGATGATTGACAGCTCTAAAGAACCAATCAATGCAACCAAAACTTAACAACACTAAACAGACTAGCTGAAACATAATACAATAGTTTAAACCTTACAACTTAAAGTCTTATACACAGGTGGCATCAGCCACGCCTTCACACCCCTCAGTTCCTGCCAATTACTGCTCAGTTTTGAATCTTCCATTTCTGGGCAAGGTAATTGAGCGGGCAGTAGCGGGACAGCTGCAGAAATTCTTGGATGACACAGCCGGCTTAGACTCCTTCCAGTCTGGTTTCCGTTCTGGGCATGGGACCGAGACTGTTCTGGTTGCCATCGCAGACCAACTCCGTTGCCAGCTCGACCAAGGCGGATCGGCCCTGCTAGTGCTTCTGAATCTCACTGCAGCGTTTGATATTGTTGATTATGATCTGTTGATACACCACCTCACCATGTCTGGAGTTCGTGGGCTGGCCCTTAATTGGTTCAGCTCATTTCTCTGGAATCGAGGACAGAGAGTAGAGTGGATGGGACAAGTGCCAAGAGGCGGGGTGCCACAAGGAGCTATCCTTTCCCCTCTTTTATTTATCATCTATGTTCGACCGCTCGCTCAGCTGGTACGGAGTTTTGGACTGGAGTGTTATCATTACGCTGATGACACCCACCTCCTTCTGCGTCTTCTTGTGAAATGCCAATTATGCTTGAAATTTCTTTATGAGTGATATGATGATCATCCTGAATCAACCTGTCAACCTTTTGCTTGTGAAACTCGGTGGTTGCTGTCACAGGACGTCCAACTCATTGTTTGTCACGCAACTCATATGTTCCTCCCTGAACATCTTTAAACTTTCACGTCCAATGACGCACAGTACTCACATCAACACAATCACCATAAACATCTTCCATTCTCTGATGAATCTGGGGTGACACCTTCTGCTGTCTGGAATTCAATGACTGCATGTTGCTTAAGTTGCATTGACAGACCGTCTGCCCAGGGTTCCATACTTCACACTTTAACAACACAACCATTCAATACTAAGGCTTCCCGCCAGAATGGAACTGTAGAGGAGAGTCTATTGAACAAGCCAGTACCTGCCGTATACCAGTACTGCCATCTGTTGAGGAGTTACGAAGGTGGAGGCATTACTTTTCATTCAACCCTTTTGTTTAAAAGGTACCCTTCCCTATGTGTCCTGTGAGTGAGTCTCCTCTCTGGCTGAAGAGTGTGGCACCATGTCACAAAGTTTATGTGGCTGAGGCAGAGCAGCAAACGGTTCCACTGTCCTTAATCCAAATAAAGGGGCATTGCTCTAAGGCTGATCATATTTATTTTGCCATCTGAGACAGAAAAGTATCTTTCCTCCTGTGGCAACAAAAATGCAGAGGATGCATTTAATAACTAACAATGTGCTGCTTTTTCATGACACTCGGTTGCTTGAGGCCGTTGCCTCACTGTCGTTCCAGTACTCCTGTGAGGCAGTTACTCCAGTTTTCACGCAAAACATCTGCAAGATATTTGAAGTGAATACACAGACTCTCATTAAATGAAACTTGTCTTGTGTGATTCTGTTTTTCATCTGAAATATAACAATGTCCCTTCAGGTAAAAAGAGGAATGAAGCAGGCCTTCGTTAACAGAACTTTTAAGAGGGAAAGGAAAGAAGTTGTTTACATGTCGTCTTCAATCCATATTATCAAGGTGCCCAAGGCCTCCCTGTTCTTGAGCAGCATTCTCAATTTTCTGTGAAGTATTGCTGTATGGTAACGGAGGCCTGCAAACAGTGAATGTAAGGAATCCAATACTATGGCAACCCTTTGTGTTAAAAAAAGGAGGGGGACTTTAGTATTTTACTTATTTGGTTGCTTGTTTATTATCCTGCTTTTCTGACAATCCTCATCTCCCAAAGAAGCTCCAACAAAGGAAAATTATAGCCAGCCCCTGCCCCCTGGGGTTACAAATGAAAAAAGAGAAAACACAAGGGAAAGGGAGGGAAGCTCTAGAGCAGTGTTTTTCAACCGTTTATGAGCCGCGACGCATTTTTTACATTTACAAAATCCTGGGGCACAGCACCAACCAAAATGACACTCTAGCACAGTAATACATACAGTTAATATGTTTTTAAATGTATTTATACACTCAGTGTGAAACCTGGGCCTGTTTCGATGAACACAACATAGATATCCTGCCTTGTGTGCTTCAGAAATAGATATCCCGCCTTGAGTGCTTCGGACATAGATATTCCGCTTTGTGTGCTTCAGACTGGGTCGCCTGGGCCGACGCTGCCCTATCATCACCACCCAGTGCTTCAAGGCTGCTGCTCACCTGGGTTTTCCTCAGGCAGGGAGGGAGGGAGCGAGGGAGGGAGGTGCAGGGGCAGGCCACTCCCTTCCAAAGCCGAGAGGCAGGCCGCGAAGGAAGGAAGGAAGGAAGAAAGAAGGCCTGAGAGCAGGAGAGGCCGAGGCAGAGCCCAGGCCAGGAGAGGAAGAAAGGAGGAGGCCCCGGAGCCACCCGGCCCCAAAGCCCGAAGGAATCCTGAGCCAGAAAAGGAAAACAGGCACCTGAGAGGAAAACAAAGCCCAACGCTCCTCTCCGGAAGCTCTCTGCCTCCTCCAGAAGTGATCTCATAGGGAAAGGCGCTGCCCGGCCCCTCCCCTCCTCAGCCTCCAACCAACTGCTTCTCCTGGAAGCCGAGACCCCGCCCCCTCCCCTCTCTCGGGACTTCCGCCATGAACAAACATGGTGGTGCCGGGCGGGAGACCCTTAGAGAGGCAGGGCTTGCTTCTTGCCCGGCGTTGATTGGCCCTGCTGGTGCCCCAGAGAGAGAGAGAGAGAGAGAGAGAGAGAGAGAGAGAGAGAGAGAGAGGGCGAGAGGCAGGCTGCCCAGATGTCTCCTGGCGGGGTGGTCGGTTCTTCCACGGAACACCTGATGATCGCTTACGGCACACTAATGTGCCACGGCACAGCGGTTGGAAAACACTGCTCTAGAGGACAGAGATCAGCTTGACAAAGCCAGAACAACAAAGTCAGAGGCAGGCATTATTTATCTATTGATTTGGGCACAGGGTATCTCCTCCTCGCCAATATTTAGTAGCTATGCTGCACTTCATCAAAGAGGGTCTTCCACATCTTTCAACTGTTCTGATTTGGCAGGGACAATTCTGAATAGTCCCATCTTCCTAAAACGTCCCTGTTCTCCCATCACTTTCCCACTTTACCTTCCATTTACTTCTCTAGCTAAAAACTAAGTTCCTCAGGGAGAGCAAAAATGAGGGGGGTAGATCTGTACTACCATATAATCCAGTTTTTGAATCCAGATTATCTGCTTTGAACCGGATTATATGAGTCTACACTGCCATATAATCCAGCTCCAAGCAGATAATGTGGATTCAGAAACTGGATTATATGGCAGTGAAGATGGGGCCCTTCCCAGTTCAATCAAGCAAAAGCAAACTGCTGCAGACTCTCACAGTTTATCTGTTTTTCTTCATTTAAAACTTTTCCTATTTTGTCCACACGCTGATGTTGCTTTGCCATATGAGTCGTAGTTTAACTCCCTCTCTCCAGGGGTGTAACTGCCACTGGTGTTAACAGCTTTAAACTATAACATACTGGTAATTGTCCTTACTTGTTGCAGGGATGTGGCCACATAGAATTCACTAGAATTAAATTTGGTCCTTGATATTGTTCTGCATGAAACCACTAATCCATGGCAGTCACACTGTCACTGACACCGGATACATACTTGCACAAGAACCTTCGTTATTGCACCTCTCTTCATTTGCAGAATTGAGCTGATTTGTCCATCTGTGGTCTGATGATGATTTCCAGTATATGTTTGGAAGGGGGAGTATTTATTGTTTTCGTTGTTGTTATTTCATTTAGCAGTTCCAGCAAAGGTTATTCATGATGGAAGTCATATATTATTGTAAAACAGAAAACAGACAATCTGAGAATAGCAAAAGGGAGGGGAGTGAGTGTAGGAAAGGAAAAGAATTAATAGCACAAGGCAGGTTTCAGAAACATTGCAGGATTGACAGCTATTGATGGGTTTTTCCTGTCAATTCCATTTATCAGGTTAATCACAGGGTGGAGGGAGACCGTCAGCAGGAAATGTACTGCACCATGAAATAGGAACCGTCAGCAAAGGTGACAGTCCTCCTTTACTCCTTCCATGCTGGTTTGTCTCTTTCATGTGATACAGTTCTTTGGCTGAAAGAGTTTGCCTCCTTTTGTAGTAGACCTTGGTCTCTAGCTAATGACTGAGGCTCCTGTGCCTACCTTCTGTTCTGAGAACATAATATTGTCAGCGGCCAGCCGTAGCCGCTTCTAAATGACCTCGCAGAGACGTTCTGGGAGTCACTAGGAACTTTACTACAAACTGCTATCACACAAAAAGCCAAGAGTGCCTGTACATCAGATCCTTCCCCCTTATATACATCTCCCCTGGTGATTCAAAGTCCTTTTCCCCGCTTGCTTATTCCCGCTTTCCAGTTCCCGCCCGAGCACTGGACCGTTGTTTCTCACGCCGTGCTCAGCCAGAACCTTATCTTTATTATGACTGTTAGGGTTCCGGAGTTTGGCCACCATTCCCAGGGGCCCAAATCTCGGCACCTGACAAATATTATTTATTTCTGCTTTCTCTTTAGGAAGGAGATGGGGTGGATTGAATGGTGTCAGGGATTGCAATTATCTAGAAATGTTTAATAATTGTGACACGAATCTTGGATGAAACCAACATGGAGTCCCTATGAACTTGGAGAGAAAATGTGGCCTTTTCACTTGCACCACCACCCAATTTTATGGTGTCTGCAATTTTCACTTGTAGGATCTTGGGCAGTGCAAAAAAGAAAAGAAGAAAATTAGGTAAGCCTAATTAGGTTAACCCCAACTCTCCAAACCTTCTGATCGAGCCTAAAATCATGGCTCTTTAAATGGGCCTTTGGCCTTGAATTACTATGATTATCCTCTCCGTTGGTGCCCCCTTGTTGTGGGGGAGAGGCTTGTGTACCCTAATGAAGTTGTGAGCTAGGCTGGCGGTGGCATAATAGCCGCCGGTAGGGCCTCCCATGCCAGACAGGTCACAACCGAAGGGTCTGACAAAGAGCGTCAAAGGGCAGGATGGGCTCTCTATCCTTTTGGCAACCATCCTAAGAGAAGGAAAACTCGGATTTCAAACCCGGGCAGATGGTGCTCGTCTAACCCTGTAAGGTCAACCATCTAAGAGAAGGAAACTCGAACCAAACCTATGACCTGAGGACCTTGCTGCCACCGTCCAAGCTTGCTAGGCCCGGCAGATGAACCTTTGGTTTAAAGGGTGAGGCCAGTTCTGTGCACGCTGCGCTCCACCAGAAAAATCCATTGCACAGGCTCGAAGGACACATCCAATCTCCGAATCATCAACGCGCTTGTAGAAAGCGTGGGAGGAGTCCTTCCTGGATCTTCGTTCGCGAAGAAAAGCCAAGATGTGACTATGGTTATATATGTGACAACGACCATTTGTTACCTCGGCACTTTAGTTCATTACTTGAAGAAGCCCAGTGACATGCAGGTACTATTATTTTTTTTAAATTTTAAATTGCAATTTTATCATTCGTTGTTGCCCACTGTTTTGTATTCAGTTAATTTGTGTATTGATTTTTTATGCTATGTAATCCCATTTTATGTGTGGCACATTGGAGTGCTTTTGTGAGCTGCCCTGAGTCCCTTCAGGGAGACGGTGGTGGAGTATATATAAAGATTATTATTATTATTATTTAAAATGGGGAGTTATTATGAACTTGAAAAATGGGGAGTTATTATTAAAAATTAAAAATATTAAAATTTTAAATTGTTAAAATACTAAAATATTATAAAACCATGGCTCATGTGTTGACCATGCTGCTATGGGAGCATCGTATTATAGGTGGCCATGAGAACTATCTCAGGATTCTGCCCAATGAATCTCAGCAATGAGAATCCTTGTTGCTTCCACAACTCAAATTAATTGATGGTTGGGTCTGAGTGGAAAGCAGACATTCAGCACTAGTGGATTTTCCTTGAACTTCCATTTCACAATTTGATCCTTTTTTGTAGTAAGCAACTTGCCAATGATGTGAGATGAAAGGATCCTTCAGTAAAGGTGGGGCGTTGGGGTGTAAGGGAGATAGCAGTTTAATTGTTATTACATAGCAAGCCCCAAAGCAAAAGGAGTGGGTGTTCTCAGAAGACGTAAAGGGAGTAGACAGAGAAGGGTTTCTTGGAAGATATTCAAGGTTTAATGTTCACTTCAAAATAGAAGAGTAAGTGGAATGTATGCTGTTGTAAATCACAGGCCACACACTTTCGGCCATAGCAGTCCCGGGAATGCATCTATCCATGTGTAAATCACTAGTAGTATCCAAACAAATGTTGTGGGACAGGCGGAAAGGAGATGGGTCTCCATCAGTAATGAAAGAGCAAACTGTGCCTGGCCTCCATTCCGCATTTCAAAATACAAAATTACACAGACAACCCCCCTTCCCCCACCACCTTTGTAAAGGAGAGAACATTGTACAGCCTACGCATCATGTAGGCACATTTTGTTATCTTTCCTTTTTACAATGAACTAGCTTTAAAGATTTTGTTATCTTTCCTTTTTACAATGAACTAGCTTTAAAAAAAACAGGAAAAAGGTTGACCCCTCTTTCCTATTTTTCTCTTTGAATATGATTAATTTCTCCTCGGACAACCTGGCTATGAAACTGTAATGCATGGCACACACACATCCTTTGCTGTTAATTCTTGCCCAGTTTTAAGGCATGTTCCCTACAGAAGCAGTTCCTTCACTGCAAATAAGAAAAAAGACAGCATTTTATTGCTTTTTATTTTAAAAAAGAATGCAACATTCAGTTCTTTCAGAAAGAAAGGCACATCTCCTCCAGAGATGGAGAGAACACAATGAAATGTACACCTTGTCTGATGAAGTCCTGGATCCACACAGAATGTTTGAAGGAGAAGGATCAAACTATCTTTTTAAAGTTCAGATCCTGAAACCAATACATTCTTATCAAGTTGAGGAGCCCGATATTCCCTCTGCTCTTTGTGCTTAATGGAATCTAAACTGATTCTGTGTGATACAGCACATTGGCTCTTCTTATGTTTATGTGACAGCTTGAACCACTCAGGGTAGAATAGATTTTATTTATTTATTTATTGTTTATTTATTGTTTGAATTTGTATGCTGCCACTCCCCGAGGGCTCGGAGCAGCTCACAATCACATAAAAACATAATACATCAAAACAGCAATTAAAATTAGCAAAAATAGTTATACAATTCAGCAGTCGAATGCTAACCGAAAGAGATGAGTCTTGCAGGCCTTGCGGAATGATGGTAGGTCTTGCAAGGCCCTGACTTCACTTGGAAGAGTATTCCAAATTGATGGTGCCACCACAGAAAAGGCTCTACGGTTGATTTAACGCTAGGTACCTCAAGGAGGTTCAGATGTTCGGAGCAGAGTGATCTCTGGGGTTGATAGGGGATAAGACGGTCCCTCAGATACAACAGCCCCAGTCCATGCAAGGCCTTGAAGGTTAACACCATCACCTTGAAAGTGATCCGGTGCTCGACCGGAAGCCAATTCTGCTGCAAAAGGATGGGAGTTATGTGACCTTGTTGCTGAACAATGGATTAGAAGGGCCCTTCCCTTAAGGGGACCGGGCCCAGGCCACCCCTAAAATGCGAGGATCAAGGCCCAAATCTGGGTGATCTTCCCAGAACTACAAATCCCAAAGTAACCCAGATCAATGCTCACCCAGACGGAAGAACGCCACAAACCGAGAGAAGAGACTAATTCAGCTGAATAGGATGAAATGCCACGCCAAGGTTCCAAAGGCAAAACATAGTCTTTAATGGGAATGCAGGCAAATATATAGAAAAGCAGTCATTTACATTTGAATCGGGCGCCCTCCCCTCCCACGTGTAGCTCCAGCTGATTGGCCGAGCTGTCAAAGTCAGCTGGGCCAGGAGGCGGCCGCGCGTTTTTAACCAATGGGAAAAGGCGCTCCAAGATTCGAACGAGCCTATCCTGGCCGGCTATGCAAGGCGGGAAAGGACACAAAGGAAAACGGCTGGGTGGAGGAAGTAACCTGTGGCTGAATACCTTGCGGCTGGCGAGCCCCCGATGTGGGAGCTCAAGCCTTCCTGTCTATTGTTTGTCTTTGAATACCTTAATGTCAGTCTTTTGTCCCGGCCGAAACTCCTTTTGTTTGGGAGTTTCTGGCTAAGCGGGAAGCATGGTTTCTCAGTTCAAAATGGCAAAATCATAAGTTATTGCAGCCGGTAAGCGGGGGTCCGAAGCCCACTTTGGTCCAGCTATGGGGTGGCTGAGTGACTTGGGGTTGCCAGAGCCCATGGGTCCCTTGGGGGTCTAGCTCCGAAGCCAAGGGGAAACACGAGCGGGTGGATCCAGGCCCATAGTGGCGGAATCTATGTTCCACAGAACACCTGGCCTCCACCCAATTATTGGTGCAAAGCATCATATGGCCAGAAAAATGTATCCTTTGTTCACCAGGGGAACTCTCCGCAAAGGGAGCCCTGGCTGAGCTTGGAAGCATGGTTGCTTAGTTAAAATGGTCCGGAAAGGTAGCTATTGGGGCTGGCTGCGAGGGTCCGAAGCTCGCATGAAACAACCATGTTTTGGGTGTGGATTATATGACCATACATATTCCCTTATCATTGGCCAAGCTCCGAAAATGACAGAGACATATGTGGGGGAGTTTTGGGCATAAAGAGTGTGGGCCTCACCCCACGAAGAAACCCAACGTCCCTCCCCCAAGGTTATTATTTGTGCAAGGCAAAATGGATAGAAAAGTGGGTTATTGTGTTCTGTTAACCTCTGGAACTCTCTGCTGAGGGCATTATCTTAAATGTTACATTAACACAAAATGGAACACATAAGGGATACAAAGTAGACAAGACAACCCAGATGTCCCCCAGCAATCATCCCAATTACAATTTCCCATGCAGCTCTTGCTCCCAGAGGTATGATCTTTAAAACAGGCAACACAATGCTGCTTTCCTTCTGGGAGTTGTAGTCCTCCTTGATGTAATCACTGTCCTTGGGAACTGCAGAGCCTTTGGGGTTTGGGGTGCAAAGGAGTAGCAAAGTCCATGGTGTGAAGGGGAAAAACAGGAAATGTCCAACTGAAGAAACGTCCTTGTGGAAACTATAAAGTCTGTGATCAGGGGAGAGAGTCTGAGGGTAGTGATCCTGGGTGTGCCCGCTTGTATGGGGCTGAGCTCAAAAGCAGTGAGAACAGCAGCAAGAAGAGTCCATGATCCGTGTCCTTGGGCGAACTTCAGGTCCCAGCCCGCACAGACCCGGGTTGTGAGTTTGAGGCCTCCCTACTCGCACAGATCCCTTCCCATTAACCTCCTGAAGGCGATCTACCGAGGCAAAGGCATCTCCCCCCCCCAAGTCCATGGGTGTTCTTTTGGACCCCTCTGACAGTTTCCAGCCAGGGAAAGGGACCTTGAGTTCGTTCAGGAAAGAGGTGGTCAAAAGCAGAGAAAAATGAGTTCTGGTACTTGAGCTCCAAGCCCCCCTTGTTGGCAGAAGGCTTGGGGTCCCGTTCCCCCCTTCAGGATCCCTATAGTCCAAAATCGTTGACTTGCTGCCGGTTTTGGACTCACCATTGCTGCAGAGCTGATGGAACTTAATGCGAGAAAAGATGGGGGCCGATTGTCCTTAGATGAACTGAGCGCGCCAGCAGTAGAGTCAAGCCGCTGATTGCGAGCGGCTGCTTTCCCGGGCTTCCCCCAGGCATGGGAGGGAAAATGGGGGGAAGAAAGAGTGGAGACAAGATAGGAGGAAGAGGCAGAGTGCTTTGGGACAACAACGGGGCAAATCGGGGAAACTTTCAGAAGCGTGGATACTGAGTGCATTGGTTCCTATGGAGATCTCACTTATCCGCGGATCGTTCCGCTCCTCGCCCCCACCCTCGGCAAGGGCCCCCACTTATTCCAAGATGGCAGCGGGGCGGGCGAGTCTGCAGAGGTGCGTCTCGCCCGCGCGGCCCCCCTAGCGGCCAGAAGAGTCGGACCAGTCATGGAAGGATGGAAGATACGGTAGGAAAGAGAGGGGATGGGTTTTGTTTATTGTTTTGTTTATTTTCTAAAGTGTTTTATTTGTTTGGGGGAAGTTTCTCTTTTAACGGTTGAGGGAGGGACGGGCGTTTCGGCCCTAGTAGTGGGTGGTGGTATTGCAGCGGCCTTGCACAGGCCTGGGTGGAGATTGGCCAGGCTGTTGTGGCTTGGCAGTATGGAGGAGAGTTTGTTATTATCAAGCAGGGGTTTGCTCATGGGGTTGTGAGGGTTATGGCAATGTGTGGGGCTGTGTGGGCGCTGGGAGAAATGTTCTTTTCTATTGTTTTGCAATGTTATGTGAAGTATTCCTAATGTATGCTTTGGTGCTCTGGGGACTGAATGGGAGGGAAAATGTATTTGGCTTTTGTCTTGCTGTGGTCTGTTTATGGGGTTCAATGTGTTGTTGCCATGTGTGGGGTTTTGGTGGTGCTGGGGGAAATGTCCTGGTTTTGTTGTTATGCTGTTTGATGTTTGCTAAAATGTCTTTCATGTACTATTTGCTGTGTAAATGTTGTGCAGATGGGTGAGGGGAAACAATGGTGGCTAGGCTTAGGGGGAGGGACGAAGTTGGGGTTGTGATGTATGGAACTGAGTGGGGCAGAAGGAAAAAAAGGTCTGGTACTGGTGCAACTTAGGCCATGGGCCAAGAGGAATACTGGGGACTCTCTGCTGTTAGATCTCCTGGATTTGGGTTTTCCTGGTTCGGCCATAACCTCTCACCGGAATTCCAGCAAGAAGTCGTGCAGCGGCATTCTGGATGAGCTTCAGTTTCCATTAAGATTCAGACTGAAGGGCAACTATTAGGCATGGTTAGGTTCGGTCGACATCTTCGTAATTCGGAATAAATTCGGAAAGATTTCCTTTTTGAACCAATTTCTAAATTTTTAAGGAAACCGGAAGTCCTTCTGAAGCTTTTTCTGCCATTTCTCTTACGAATCAGTAAGTAAGTCGGAAATGATTCAGCATTTCAAACCAGTGTGGATGGATTCCCTTCGTTTCCTATCCCTCTCGTGTCAGTCCTGGGCGAGAGCAGCAGTTTAACCCAGTGTTGATGGATTTCTTTAAGTTTCCATTCTCTCCCCGTTAGTCCTGGGAGAGAGAAGCAGTTTAACCCAGTGTGGATGGATTTCCTTCGGTTTCCATTCTCTCCCCGTCAGTCCTGGGTGAGAGAAGCAATTTAACCTAGTGTGGATGGATTTCCTTCGGTTTCCTTTCTCTCCCTGTAAATCTTGGGTGAGAGAAGCAGTTTAACCCAGTTTGGATGGATTCCCTTAAGTTTCCATTCTCTCCCCATCAGTCCTGGGCGAGAGAAGCTGTTTAACCCAGTGTGGATGGATTTGCTCCCCCCCCCCCTTGGAATTAAACAATTACTTTCAAAGTAAAGACCACCCAATAAAACAGGAAATAACACTTTGGAACCATTAACTAAAGATTCGGAAATCTCAGAAGTTTTGAAAAATGTTGAACTTTTTTTCTGCGAAAATCAGAATTGACTTTAGATCCGAACCGCCAGTTCTCCCTACATCCGAAACGAGTTTTGAACCATTTTTAATCAAACAAGCCTAGGGACTATGATGTCATGAGCAGAATCCAAGCAAATGTTGGTTCAACTCTTCACTCGGGATGCATCTACATTGTAGAAAGAAGGCAATTTGGTGCCACTTTTCAGATGAGGGTTGAGGCCTACATTAGTGGTTTCTTAACCACAAAGTGAAAAATGCAACAGCATATCAATCACATTTCATACCAGTTTTCAACTCAGTGTTTGGCTGCTATTTTCAATGATGTGTTCCTCTAGTGTTGTCAGCGGTGTGATGAACCAGAAGCTCTGCTGCAACCAGCTTTGGAAACTTTGTATTGAGGGACTCACTTTCCTCTGCTTCATTTTCCTACTCCCTTGTGGGCCATTCAACTTCTGGCCGGATGACTGAGAGTACCTCTGGCTGCATAGCCATTTTTGCCCCATTTGCTTCCTTTTTTTAAAAAAAAAGGTATTTTGATATCAGACAATTGTGTAGTTTTGCAGGTTATTCCTTTCCTTATAAGCATTTTGTTATTGGGGGGGGGGGGGGGTTTGATATATTGTTGATAAAAGCTAGTCCCTGCATTCCAAACCAAGGTTTGGCACTGACTTCTTCCCTTTGCAGAATATATTAATAAGAAAAAAGTTGCAAATTGAAATTTTCATTTTTATTATGTTAAATATATTTTATGTTGGGAGGTACATTAATCCCAGCGCCTTACACCAGTAAGAATAGCAAACATAAATAAAAACTAATCGAAAAATTGCTGGAGAGGATGCCAAGAAACAGGAATATATATACATATGTGGTGGCAATGTAAATATGTAAGTAAATTTTGGGCGGAAGTATTTAGAGAAATAGAAGACATAATGAATATTAAAATTGAAAGAACTCCTAGTATAGCCTTATTATCATTATATAATAATAAACAATTGGGGGGAAAGGATAAAGATGCGATAACAAACCTATTAACAGTAGCAAGACTGCTTATAGCAAGGAATTGGAAAAAAGAAATGAATATACAAATAGAGGAATGGTACAAGGAAGTGTGGAAATTGGCAATAAATGACAAGTTAACATGTATATTAAAAGTAAAAAGAGGTATATGGAAACAAAGTGATTTTGATGAGGTATGGAGAAAATTCATTGAAAAAGGACTAAAAAAAGAAAGAAGGCAAGTTACCTCCAAAAGAAGAAATGAAATTTTGGACAAATGATATGTAAAAGCTATGGCTTGGGAAGGGGGGAGGGGAGCACAGTGGTGAGGGATACAAAAAAGTATAAGAAAAATAATGGCAGATGCCAAAGAGTTAAGTATTGTATTGTAGTTAGTAATGAACAACATGAATCTGCTGTAAAATAGACATTGTATAATAATTGTGTTAAAAAAATAAAGGAAAAAAAATCCCAGCGCTTCTTGTGGGGAAAAAGGGGGCGGGGGGAGATGACCAAAGAGCAACAATGCATGGGTTGGGAGGAATTTTCTATGAGTTACACTAAACAGAATATGCAACCAGCATTTTGAAAGTGCTTTCAGTAGGAACATGTGATAAGAACAGAGGCCATCCGGGCATTTTCTTGCTGTAGCACCCCAGTTCTCTTTCGTGCCTGGGGGGCAGGGGGCAGCACCGGGGGTCCCACTTGCATTGGAGCCAGCTGATTCTGAGGAGGATTTGGAGGGACTGGAAGAAGGGGATTTTGAGGTAGCTGGGCCTTCTTCCCCCACAGAAAGCCTGGCCTGGGATGACGGCTGGCCTGATCCTTACGAGATGGAGGAAGGCCAGACGGATTTCGAAAGCAGTGATAGTGAAGATTATGAACGGCCGGGGGCGAGGTTCGCAAGAAAGAATGGGAAACAACGGAAAGGCCCAACAGATGGGGAGGGCTCTCACAAAGAGGCCCTGGGGAAGCAGATGGGGAGGGGCTGGTTCCACAGCCTAATAAGAACATAAGAAGAGCCATCTGAACGAAGATCTAGTCCAGGAACCAGGTGCTTGGGAGGCAACCCTGGTCAAACCAGGGAAATTTGATAGGAGAATGTCCTTTTCAGTAACTACCGATACATTGAGGTCTAGCAGGAGTTGGGCTGACAGTTCCAACCTCTTCAGCCAATGAAAGAAAATAATTTTTCTTTATTCACCTTTTCTATCCCATGCATGATTTTATACACTTCGATCAAGTCACCTCTTAAACGCCGTCTTTCAAGGCTGAAAAGACCAAGGCGTTGCAACCTGGTTTCATAAGGGAGCCGCTCCATCCCTTGGATCATTCTTGTTGCCCTTTTCTGTACCTTTCCAGTTGCGTTATATCCTTCTTAAGGTGCAGAGACCAGAATTGTACACAGTACTCCAAATGTGGCCTTTACCATAGATTTGTAGAGAGGTAATACAACATTTGCTGACCTATTTTCGATTCCCTTTCTGATCATGCCTAGCATAGAATTTGCTTTTTTCACTGCTGCGGCGCACTGGGTTGACATCTTCATTGAGCCTAGATCGGCCGAGGTCCTGCAGCACAGATTGGAGGAGGAGAAGCCTAGAGCGTCGGGGGCCTCGCCAAGGGGATTAAGTATAGGATCCGTGGGAACGGATCCTCAGTACCTCGGCCACGTCTATCCTATGCAGACGTGTAGTGAGCCAAGACCACGTAGCTAAGTTTGGGCTAGTGGCCTGCCAAGGAGTGCCTTGGCTCTTGTAACTTTGCTTTGTTCCCTGATCCGCTTTTGCTGAGCGGAGCCCTGCCAAGTCTTTGGAAACTTCCATGCCAAGTTTGCTTTTGGACATTACCTTTTACCTTTTGGATTACTTTTGATATTTTTATGGACAATTACCTTTTCAACTGTTTCTTGTTCTTCAATAAAGTAGTTAGCTGATTACCGTCTCTGTGTGTGTGATTAAGGGGCCGGCCAAGGTCTTGCATCGTGACACTTGCTTTCTATGAGGATGAGTTTGCAATGGCAGAATGCACTTTTAGAACACCATGCAATAACACAGCCCAACTAAAAAAAAAATTCTTGTTTTCCAAGTGCTGATTCAGAGTATTGCATTGGATAGACTGTATCAGCTCTAGTTTCTTAGATATGGTAATCACGATTATTTTTCATGGGCAAGCTGTTGAAGACTGGTATATGATATATGTCATATGCCATCTATCTATGTATATAATAAAAGTCAGTGTTTGCGGCCGAGCGGTGGGAGGAATATGTGGCAGCGTTTCGATTGGTTGCCACTCCGGGATTATTTGCATAAATGGCTGTGACTGGCCAGCCTCCCAACATTCCAACACAGCACAGAGATGAAAGGAAAGGGCCTGAGGCAGGCATAAATGGCTGGAGTTGAAGTTAGGCAGTTGACAGTTTTTTCTGTTGGAAATGGAATGTTCAGTGCCTTCAGCCAATTTCTAAGGTGACTCAGAGGGAAAGCAAAAGGCCTCAGGCACTCAGCCACTGCGGCCCACAGCAATGACAGATCAGGACCAAACATGGCAAACAAGGGACCAATGGCCCACTTCACAACCTGGTGTGGTTTAGGGCAGGATGGGCCACGAATGATGGGATTTGCAGTATCTTCACCTCATTCACTTCCCAAACAACACTGCAACCCCTATAAATCACAGACCAGGCCCAAAATTGACAACAAGGCTTCCTTAACTTGATTTTCCTGACTAGGCCTCAGCTCATGGGATATTGTTAGGCTTTCTCAACTTGATTTTCCTGACTAGGCCCCCAACAATGACAGAACAAGACCAAACCTGGCACACAGACACCCCCCCCCCCAAGGTGCACCCTACACCCTGGTGCAGTTTGAGGAAGGATGGACCATGGATGATGGGACTTGCAGTACTTTAATTCACTTCCTTATAGCACTGTGGCCCACACCAATGACGAACTATGGCACACAATGCCTTCCTCAAATAACCCGGGTACCGCCGGCTCCCCAAGCTAGTATTCAATATATGCTAACCCCGGAGCCCTTCCACACAGCCCTATATCCCAGAATATTAAGGCAGAAATTCCCATAATATCTACTTTGAACTGGGATATGTGGCAGTGTAGACTTAGATAATCCAGTTCAAAGCAGATATTGTGGGATTTCCTGCCTTGATATTCTGAGATATAGGGCTTTGTGGAAGGGCATGCAGAGATTAGAGAAATGAATCTATAATGAACTCAGCACCTAATTTCACTCATTTTCAAGACTCTGGCTCTAAATGTAGGAAATACAAGGTTTTCCTGTCCCTTAGTAATCTTGAACAAATCACAATGCCTTTCCATTCTCATATTTGTATGTAAGGAAAGAGATAACGATACAGACAGCTATAACACTGGCCTACTTCCCAGATCTAAAGCATTTTATACAAAGAAATAATACATTTTTGTGATTTCCCATCATTGAGTACAAAGCTGCCATCCACTTTCTCAAGAGAGTATTTAAAAGGTATCTTCTCCTGATTGAAGGGCCTTCATGAATTTTTATATGTAGTGGGACAAAAAAGATTGGTCTTCTGTCACACAAATTGTAAGCACTGTATTGCAAGGAACACTTAACAATACACATCCTCTAACAGCTTAGGAGTGGGGTGTGTTTTATCACAATAGTCATTTGTTGTCTATGTGTATGTGCCTTCAAGTTGCCTATTGATCTATGATTACCCCATGACTTTCATAAAGTTTTCTCAGGCAAGGAATACTCAAAGGTGGTTTTACCTGTTCCTTCCTCTGAAATATAGCTCACAGCACCCTGTGTTCACTGATGGTCTCCCATCTGAGTACTAACCACAGCTGATACTGCTTCACCTCTGATTAGTTAGGACAGTGTTTTTCAACCTTTTTTGAGCTGCGGCACATTTTTTACATTTACATAATCCTGGGGCACACCACCAACCAAAATGACACAAAATGACACTCTAACACAGGAATACATATAGTTAATATGTTTTTAAATGTATTTATACACTCAGTGTGAAACCTGGGCTTGTTTCAATGAACACAACAGAGATATCCTGGCAGGAATGGCAGAAAGACACACACGAAGGTCTTGCTCAACAGCTGGGAGTTATAGTTCACCCGCAATCAAAGAACTCCACCAATGATGGAATGGAATCAAACTTCCCACACAGAACTTCCCATAACCAAGAGAAAATACTATAAGAGTTGGGTGGGTATTGACCTTGAGTTTTGGAGTTGTAGTTCTCCTATATCCAGAAAGCACTGTGGACTCAAACAATGTTGGATCAGGACCAAACTTGGCATGAATACTCAATACGCCCAAATGTGATCACAGATGGAGTTTGGGGAAAATAGACCTTGACATTTGGGAGTTATGGTTTCTGGGATTTATAGTTAACACACAATCAAAGAGCATCCTGAACTCTTGCAACAATGGAATTGAACCAAACTTGGCATATTGAACTCTCATTACCAACAGAAAATACTGAAAGGGTTTGCTTGGGAATTGACCTTGACTTTGGAAGTTGTAGTTCACCTACACCCAGATAGCACTGTGGACTCAAACACTGTAATGTTACGTTGTCGTTTGTTTTCTATCCAGAATCAGAATGTTGGAAGGAGGCTCACCACTTTCAAGTCCCTAAAACTTTGGCCCTCTGGGTGCTTTGGACTTCACTTCCCACCATTCCTAACAACCTGAGGCCCTTTCCTGCTTAAATGGCTGAGGGGGGGGAAAGGAAAAGGGCCTGAGGCTGCTAGGAATGATGGGAGTTGGAGTCCAAAACACCTGGAAGGTCCAAGTTTGCCCATGCCAGCTTTCAACAGAAACCTCTTCCTCCCCCTTCCCCTTCGCACTCTTTCTTCCCCCTCCTGCCGAACACTTACCTTTTCTTCTACACTGCCGCTTCTGCCGCCATTTTGATCTGAGGGGGCAGCATGAGCATGTTCAGGAGGGGAGGGGGGAGGAAGATGTGAGCCATGTGGGCGCTACTGCGCCGATTCGCCCCAGAGCAAAGCAAGGCAAAGCGAGCAGAGCGAGGCTGGGAAGAAGGGAGCCCGAGTGGAGAAGAAACAGTGTTCGGCAGGAGGGGGGAGAAAGGGTATTGGAGGTTCTAATTTCCCACGGCACACCTGATGATCGCTCACGGCACAGTAGTGTGCAACGGCACACTGGTTGGGAAACACTGACTTAGACGTTCTTCATCCGATTCTTTCGTGTCATGCTGTGTCACCAGCAAGATGGTACGAATCATTTGGTGGTGTTGGCACCCTGTCCTCATCAGTTGAGAGAAAGGGCAACAATGCACATTACCCTGCCACCCCTTCCCCCATCATATGGGGGTAAGGGAAGGAAAGCTCAGGTAGCTCCATTGGAGCTACCAAAAATACACTGTCCTTCCCGTGTTGGTGGAGGAAGCGCTTTCCATTAATAAAAGCTATTTTGCCCCATGTGAAGAGGTCTTTTTCTCTTGTTTTTTATTGTATTTTGATTATTTTTCATTATGTGTATGCCTAGATTAGTGTTTTTCAACCTTTTTTGAGCCGCGGCACACTTTTTACATTTGCAAAATCCTGGGGTACACCACCAACTACAATGACACAAAATGACACTCTAACACAGTAATACATATAGTTAATATGTTTTTTAAATGTATTTATACACTCAGTGTGAAATCTGGGCCTGTTTCAATGAACTCAACATAGATATCCTGGCAGGAATGGCAGAAAGACACAAACTTCCCACACAGAACTCCCATAACCAAGAGAAAATACTATAAGAGTTTGGTGGGCATTGACCTTGAGTTTTGGAGTTGTCGTTTACCTATATCCAGAGAGCACTGTGGACTGAAACAATGTTGTATCAGGACCAAACTTGGCATGAATACTCAATATGCCCAAATGTGAACACAGATGGAGTTTGGGGAAAATAGACCTTGACATTTGAGAGCTGTAGTTGCTGGGATTTATAGTTCCCCTACAATCAAAGAGCATTCTGAACCCCACCAATGGGCCAAACGTCCCACACAGAACCCCCAGGAGACAAGAGGAGATCGCTACTTAGGGAAAGGGAGGTGGGCCTTCCCAATGCATGGAGAGGGAGAGGCCAAGTAGACAACGGGTGGGGAGGGGGGTGTTTGTAATTTTGTGCCTTTATCAAGGTAGGTTTCTTATGGTTTTTATACTTCAACACACTAGACTCTCCCCCCCCCCCCCCTTTCCTGGAGGTTCCAATTTCCCACGGCACACCTGATGATCGCTCACGGCACCCCAGTGTGCCCCGGCACACTGGTTGGAAAACACTGGCCTAGATAATACATATACAATACAAAGATCGGGCTGGATAATATTTGTCACTCCAGATATACAATACTGGACTACACATCCTTTCAGTACCCACAGTGATGGGTAGGGCTCCTGGGAGCTGAAATCCAAAGGATGTGGAGACCCAATGGTTTCTCATTCCAGCTGTAAAAGCTTCCAGCTATTCATGATAAAAAAATATATTCCAATGGACACTCAAGATTTAAGCATGTTCAGTCTTGACTAGAAAGGGGAAAGGACTGCTCCCTTGTGCATGTAAACAAGAGACTATTTTGTAGTTCTGAGCACTACAGGGTGTACTCAAGCATGCTGATACCTGCATCTTGTTTCTTTTTGGCCCCATTCTGGTCTCCGTCCTGTCAGCACTCAACATAGCCCAGTTCCATATTACAGGGAGTAATGACTTCAATTATTTTAACAGTAAGATGCCTGGGCTGAGGCTATGTACTAGAAGTTGGAATATAAATATTTGAAGTGTCAATAAATAATAGATGCAATGTTAGAAGCAACTGCATCAAGAAAAACAAGAGAGATGAAAACAATTGCAGGCACAAATAAAAACAATGACAATAGCTGTTTCAAGAAACCGGTTTGTGGCTATCCTAGCAAAAGTAATTTTAAAAGCTTATTTTATTGGAATCTATGGTGAAAAGTGAAATGTTCCATTAAATTATAAACCCGTAAGCTGTAATTAAAGTACTTCCATCACTATCCTTTTACAGAAGCTAGGGATGTGTGGAGATTGAGAACTGGGGCGGGGGAGCCGGTGCATTCCAATGTGGCCGACCCTTCCGTTTTGCCCTCTTCAAATGTGTCAATGGCACTTCCCTCCATAAACTTCCTCCAAACCAGACTGTGGGACCAGAGTGCTGTTTATTCAAGCCCAGAGAGGAAATGGCTTCATATATTTTTCACTGGATATCAGATGACAGCTGTGAAAAACAAAGGGAAGATACTGATGAAGTAGGTGACTCTGAAAACAAAAGCTGAGTTACCACAAGAATCAGCTTTCATTCCAGACAGTAAAAATACAATAAGTACAGCATTTAAGTACAAATAATATTAATAATAATAATAATAATCAACCATCTATCAGCAGTTATTTCATAATACTAGTATCTGCCACTTAAGACAGCTGCTCTACCCTATCTAATGGTTAGGACAGCCTAGAACAGGGCTGCCCACGAAGTCGATCGCGATCGACGAGTCGATTGCGATCGACGAGTCGATTGCGAGTCCAAATGAGGTTGATCGCAGCCGGATGGGACGCTTCTGCCCTGCGCGGGTGTACCTTCCGCACGGTGCTCCTTCCGCGGGGCATTGCGGGAAAGAGGGAGTGCAAGGCGGGGCCTCTGGAGGCCCCACCTCGCGCTCCCTCGTTCCCGCAATGCCGCGTGGGCGGAAGAAGCCTCTCTCTCGCCAGCTCTCTCTCCCTGCCTCTCTCTCGCCAGCAGCGGAGGCTGCATGGCTGCTTCCGGATGAAAGAGAGGCAGGGCGGAGCATGAGGCGGGGCCTCCGGAGGCCCTGCCTTGCACTTCCTCGTTCCCGCAATGCCGCGCGGATGGAAGGAGCGCCGCGCGCGGTGGCAGGAGCACACACACAGAAGGTAGATCTTTTCAACTTGGTTGTTTTAAACGTAGCTCACATTCTGAAAAAGTGTGGGTACCCCTGGCCTAGAATATCAAGGTGAGTGAAAACCTGACCCAGGAGCTCTATGTATGTACTTTAGCGCATATATATATATATATATATATATATATATATATACACACACACACACACACACACGTGCACGCACACACACACACACAATGCCCCTTCACACAGTGGTCAAATGCATAGTCCACATTTCTTGCTAGTGGAGCACTGTGTTTGGCAAGGGTACTACTCACTTATAAAGTCCTATGACCCTCCCTATGTGCTCTGTCATTGTATAACATGACAGCTTTCTCTGTCCCTCAGGAAGTACCATGACACAGGAGGTCCCCTGTTCAAGTTTCACTTTAGTCATGAGCTCAATAGATAGAATTAAGCAATGCCATTAAGTCTATGACTCAATATGAGTTATACTAGCCCAGGATAGTGATTGTTGAAATAAAACTGGTAAAGGGCTATGGATGCAGATTTAAAGCAGAATAAATAAAAGGCAAAGCATGGGAAGGTTCCCCCTTTGTGATGGGGGATTCTGTGAATTATTGTTCAATAGAGAAACCTTTCCAAGCTTGGAGTGTTATTATGAAGCCTTCTCTATACAGACTAAAAACATTGTGCACTACGATACTGACACACAATGTTCTTGATGATTCACTGGCAATGTGATTCTTTGGACTTTAATCCAGTTTAAAACCTCTTCACCCTTCACTTTTATAGAAAATTGAGATTTTTTTTAAAGCTGTGGAGTTAGGGAGATGAATCAGTGGTTGGCAGATTTGATTCCCACAATAAAATGGTTCCTTTCGCAGATAGATTTTTTTTTAAAAAAAGAAATTCTGTGTGATACTTGCATATCAGTATGTCAGTATTAGTGCACCACTGCTCAACAGAAAATACATATGTTAACATACTTACATAAAAGGGGGGAAACTGCAGCGGTCACTGATGTATGGCCAAAAATAATACAAAGGATTGGAAACATGGAGCACCCCTAATGGTGAGATGAGTTCATTAGGGAAAATGTGTGGCCAGTTATGGTGATCTCACCATGTTGTATGTGGCATTAACAGAGTTATGGTGGTTCAGTTAAAAAAAAGGGGGGGAGCAAAAATAATGTTGTGCTTCAGCATTGACAAGCCCTTTAATAGGAACTTAGTACTGGCACAAATATCTGTAACATAACATCATGAAGAAGCTGGCAGGGGCGGTCTAAGGTAATTTTAAATGGTAAGCGAACATTATTTTGACGCCCCCCAAAAAACATTATTTTGCCCCCCCAAGCATTATGGGTGGGGAAAGAGCCTCTTCTTCTGACGCAAAAGGGGTCTCGGAATCCACCTTAATTTTGGGGGAGAAGAAGGGGCGGAATCGGGGGCGCCATGCTGGGCCAAAGGGAAGAGCCAGAGGGCGGCCTCTTTGCAGGGTGGAGTGTTGCCTCCTCCGTGCCTCCACCTTCTACCGCCGCACCTTCGGCCCCGCGCCGGGCTCCTACTCTTCCTCCCCTCACGTGGGCGCTGCTTCCTCCTCTTCCTCGCGCTTCCTCTTCCTCCCCGGGGGTCTCCCTGCGCTCTTACCACACCGGCAGTGGCAGCACGAGCAACCTCTTCCTGCGCTCCAGCATGCCACTCTCCTCGGCATCTCTGCAGCAGCGCTACTAATCGCTGGGCTCCTCTTCGGCCATGGAACATCGGCCGGACGCTGTCTGGCGGGCGGGGGAATGCGCCCTACCCTGATGGCGCCCCACACAGCGGCGTCCTTGGCCTACCGTTAGGACCGCCCCTGGAAGAAGGTTAAACTGAGCAAGCAAGGGGTTTAGGTTCACTCAACAAGATATTCAGTTGAATTGGGATTTGGGCATAGGACTCATAAGTCCTAATGTGAGGACCGTATTTTTATTTCTTTTAAAAGGCCACCTTTTCCCATGAACATGGGCATTGCTCAAACTGGAAGCATGACTAGTAATCAGTCTCTTTCTCCTTATTGTTAACTATTCTTTGAACATGGTTTTCCATTTTAAACACAAAAGGAAACATCAGTATTATAAAACATACACGGTATTACTGCTATTACTATTACAAGTACTACTACTTCTAAACATAGATGTGGAAGTGAAAATGACATTGAGCAATATAATGACATGAGAGTATTTTGTCATGCTCTGTGTTCTATTAAAAGTTGAATTCAGCACTAATGATTTTTAACATCTTAGTTTTCCCCACCAGCAATTATTTGTTGAAAGCCATCCAGATTGGCTTGTACATGCCATTGTGTGTGCATCACGGAAACATAAATTAAATCTGTCAGTCTTTTGATCTTCATGCCAGCTCCAGTGTAACTGCTTATTGTAAGTACTCATAAAGACCCTTCTGTGTTCTAGAGGGAGCCTTTTTATTTAAAAAAATGCCTCTGCACATGTTTTTACCACCACCACCCCTTAATACTCCTTTTGAAAAATGACATTTATTTGTCAGCAGGAGAAATAATCTTGTCAGATATAGTCCTTAATTATACATTCTGATCAATGTGTTTTATTCTTCACTTCAGGATCCAATCATCACACAGCAAAGAAACCATGTAATATAAAGCCACTATTAGCTTTGGCATCTTTAAATCCTCTACAATTACTATTTCAGCTCCTTTTCACTTGAGGGTGGTTCCTTTCTCAATTTTATGGTTGTGATTTTCACTCAGCCATTTTTAATGAGAAAAAACTGCTTTATTATCATAATACATTTAACCTTAAAAAACTACCCAGTCTGCTATTATTACACTGAATATTGCAATAGAGAATAAATGGAAAACATTTCCCAGCAAATCCCACAATGCCTCCAAAGCTATTTCCCCAATGGACTTCATCTGTCCATTTACCCATCCCAGCTGGCATCTTACTATGTAGGATTTGTAGTCTGGTGGATACCAGTTCCCCTTAGAACACATGTGTCAAACTGAATCCAGCCTGCCATATGTGGCCCTCCTGCTGCTGGACTACAACTCCTGTACCCCCCATCATTAGACATCATGACTAGAGCTGGTGTGAGTTGGGATACAGTAACACTTAGAAGGCGACTGTTTTGTTTAATCAAAACAAACTGTGTGGTTTAAATCTAGATAAAAGGCTTGTGGATATGATTTCTGACTCAAAAATATCCTTTAAGCTTTCCCCAACCTCAGAGTCACAAGTGCTGTTGGGTTGCAATTCCTATTATTCCCAGTCCACAGGGCAGATAATAAAGTGATGGGATTTGTCATTCAATAACACCTGGAGATCCAAATTTAGAAAAAAAACCCCTAAAGATCAAAGATCACTATCTAAAAAAGTTATAGTTGGCCCTCTGTATCCATGGATTCTCTGTCCATGGATTCAACAACCCTTTGAAGGCAATCATAAGGTTGATGTGGCCCTTGATAAAAATGTGTTTGACTCCCCTGCCTTAGAGGGTACTTTCTTCCATACGTACCTCTCCACCCATCAACGTCATCTGCAGCAGTCTTTACACATGCTCTTTTACTATGAATTGCCTCACAAATAGAGTTGCTAGATCTCAAGGTCTGGCCCTTCATTCTCCACTCCTCAGGAGAACAGGGAAGAGCATTGCCTTGAAATATATGTGTATGTATTCTTCCTTTGCTAAACTTGGTGTTCTTCACTTGAATGGCAAATTCCATGCAATTGTTTGTTGGTCAATAGTTATCAGCCTTAATGACATCACTAAGGGCTTCCCTGAGTTAATGACACTCTTCTTACTTCTATATAAAAGTGGGCAGGTACCTAGAGCACAAGTCTAATAATGCAAGTTGGTGTCTAATAAGATCACACAATGTATATAACACAAAACAACAGTTTGTAGTATCAAAACAATAATTATTATTAAAGTATCACACAATTGGTTGTGGGATGCTGAATGTTCTAAGTGCAAGTGGAGTCTATGAGCATAATAAATCAAGAGCAATCCCATATAATAGTCTCCTTAATGCAAACAATATATCATAAGTCATGTAGTACATTTAAGGAACATAAGCAATCCCAGCATGGTAAAGAACAATAAAGCGCAACAGCAAAATATCAAAGACACCTTGTAAACACAATATACATACTAATAATAAATGGTGCAAGGCCATTTGAGATATAATGGAAAGCACTCTTCTTACTTCATCAGGGCTGTCCCCTGTAACACCATAAGAGATGCTCTCTAGGTCTCAATTTTTTGGCCTTGAAATATGAGGGATTATCTTGACCTGATAAAAAAGATTGGGCATTGCCTTCTCCTGCTGGCACATATTTGGCACACAGAGCAACTTTAGCAGGGCTGGCTGCCACTATAGTATGGTCAGCAGCTAGCTGCTTCAAAGATGGGGAGCTACAAGTGGAAGCAAAGAGGAGAGAGTCCCACCTATTTCTCCATTGTAGTAAAAATGTGAAAATGCATTCATTCTCTCCCAACTCCATGTTCTAGGACACTGCTTCTTAAACTGTGGGCCCCAACCCCAAATTAGGTCACTGTAGTTGAATGTTGAGGTCCTGAAAAAATTGGCAACAGTAAAAAAAAATTCTTAATGCCACCTAGTGGCTGTTTTAGACATTTACACAAATCTGTTGTGTCATGCTTATAGTGCAGAAGATGCTTTAGCTGTACTTCATAAAAATTAATATTTAGTAAGCTTTGCAAATACAAATTTGTTATCAGTAAATGTTTGATTTTTATATCTATTTTATATACCTATATACCAGGCATCACATTTTTTAAAATTGGACTGAAAGGGGTCATGAGTAAAAAGATTAAGTAGCCCTGCTCTAGGAAACCACATTTGTTCCTTCCTTTTCCAGCTTTCCCCCTGTTGAGGTATTTGCTAGGTTCTAATAGGCATATCATTTTTAGAATAGTTAAGGTGTGGTGTTAATCTGATTCTACTAAAGGGGTAGTTAGATTTTAATTACACATAGCTTTGAATACTACATTTATTGGGAAGGTAATCAAATTTTTATACATATGAAGGAAAATGCATATGGATCCTGTCTATAGCTTTTAAAATGCACACCACACACTTGTATTCAGCCTCATATAGCATTTGAAAATAGATGTATGCCACCACAGATAATCTTAGTGCTGGGTGTTATTATTCTCCCTGTGTTGCTATTAATCCTGATGACAAAATGCTGTCATAGAAATGGGGCACATTACATATTCAGCTGAGTATTAGAGTGTATTGAACCTAGCGTCTGATCCAGAATACATTTTTAAAATCTACAGGAAACAGGTAATTGGGAAGAGAAAATAATCCTCTATCGCTCTTTAGTTGCTCTTTTCAGAGCAACTATATTATTCCCCTTCAGATGTTTATATCAGCATAAATATTTCACTTTAATTTTTCAGGAGTCATTGCCTTTTTATCAGCATTTATGACCCAGCATGACGGATGTTTCTTTCCTAGCTGGAGTTTAAAAAAAATACTGATAGTTACACTTGTACACAGTCCATTCCAACCAATTCAAATTTATTATGTCTATTACATTTCTGTATGGAGTTTAATAACATGATTTTTAAGTCCAGAGGCCATTAAATAATAGTTTTAATGTCTTGTCTCATTTGTAGAAACAACACATCATATTTAAATCCCTATCCACTGTCATTTGCAGGGTCTCTTTTTCTTTTTCATAAACCATTAATTTAATAGTAATTATAGTGTGTGTTCTCAAATAATGTTCCTTAGGATTTGGTCAATCGAGATTTGACTCTGCAATGACCCATCTTTTCTTGGAAACCAGGAAAATCTATCTGTTGTGCAGCATTTTTCGAAAACGTGCTCCATTTTGTGCTTATCATTACACAGTAGTATCATACCATCACCCTGCCTATTTTATCTATTAGGACAGTGTTTCCCAACCAGTGTGCCGTGGCACACTAGTGTGCCATGAGCGATCATCAGGTGTGCTGTGGGAAATTGGCACTCTCTCCCCTCCTAGCAGCTCTTTCTCCCTATTTCCCTCCCCAAAGATCCTCCCCGAGGCAAAGGAAGGGCTCTGCCGAATGCCAGGGCCAGGCCCACCTTGAGGAAGCCTTGAGGAGCCTTGACTCAGCATGGCTCCAGCTCCCACTCAGGGCTGCTTCAGCCTCCCGATACGTTTCATAGATCTGTGTGGCCTCTTTCGCTGCCTCCCTCCTCCCTCCGCAAAAGCAGAGCACTGGGCGGAAGTGATTGAGTCGGCGTTTTCGCGTTGGCTTGCATTTCTCGCGAGAACAAAGCCGGAAGCTCCATGGAGGTGAATTAGGCAGTGTCGCATCCCAAGGGCTTCAGGTGGCATTTTTGCTAGGGTCTGCCTTTTGCCCGCCTGGCTCCCAGAAACTTTCCAGCACAGCTGGGTTAACTCCCGGGCCCTGCCGTGGGCCTCTTTGCTGCTCTCATGTGCCTCCCAGGGAAGATGCTATAGCAAAGGCATGTCAAGGCCAAGCTAGGCCCACCAGGCTGATAGCAGAAGCGGGTACTCAGAGCACCAAGCGCAACTCCCTAGCCCAGGTGGCGCGCACTAATGAGGCGCCGCATTCTTCAGGGCTGAGGTTCTCAAAACAACCCGAGGCCCATCCATCACCCGTTTTGATGTTCGACGCACCAGGTTCTATAGAGAGAAATCCTATAAAAGCTGTGGGCTACTGCACACCAGTATCTCGTACCAATGACCGCTATTCCCATGATGCTTCTGTGAACCGGGCCGCTCGGCCAGCTACCAAGATCCTGCCAGCCAGCCTTGCTCGGCTGCCTCGTTCCAGCATTCAGCCTTGTTCCTGCTCATCGTCGAATCCTGTGGAGAAGCCGTGATACTTTTGCATTGATCCTGCCTGCAGTATCTCAAGCTGCCCAGCCTTCTTGCGCCGGTTGGGGGCTCAGAGACTATCTATCGCATCCCGCATTTGTTCCTGAATTTCCTCCGCTTGAGATCCTGCTGTTGCGGATTCTCAAGCCCTGCTGATACCAGCGATTGCTGCTAACCGGAGGCTGCATACTGAAGGCTTCCTGGACTCTTTACTTACCCTGCTACCTTATAATCAATAAAGCTTGTTGTACCTCAGCTGCCTTGTGCTTTGTCCAGGGAGGTCAAGTGCCAAGGGCCCAAGGGGGTGACAGGCAGTGAGCAAACCTGGGAGCATCGGGAGGCTGAAGCATTCACAGGTTTCCAAGAAACAAATTGAGCCTCTCCGCTTGGAAATGTTTTTTTAACCTATTTTACTGGATTTTTGAGAGTTGCCCCCCCCCCCGAACTGTTTAGAACAGCTTCATGACATCCATAGTTAACTAGAAGCAAGTTTCACTCAGGGTGAAATGTCGCAAGGGTCTGGAGAACAAGCCCTATGAGGAGTGGCTTGAAGAGCTGGGCATGTTTAGCCTGAAGAAGAGAAGGCTGAGAGAAGACATGATAGCCATGTATAAGTATGTGAGAGGAAGTCATATATATGTTGTGTTCATCGAAACAGGCCCAGGTTTCACACTGAATGTATAAATAAATTTAAAAACATATTAACTATATGTATTACTGTGTTAGAGTGTCATTTTGTGTCATTTTGGTTGGTGGTGTGCCCCAGGATTTTGTAAATGTAAAAAATGTGCCGCGGCTCAAAAAAGGTTGAAAAACACTGTATTAGAAAATGAATCTAAAAGTATAGCCACCTATTCAAAATCTTCAATATGTGCTGGCAGGACTTGGCAGTTAAAAAAAATCCCAACTAATGGGCACCAGCAAATCAATCAAAGTAGCCTAGATGATCATATACTGCATATACACATTTTCCCTCAGGAGACAGGACATCTTCAACCTCAATCTGGAGGCTGGGGAGAAGAAAGAGGGTGACAGAATGAATTCAGTTGGACTAATTGCAATTGCAATTGCAGGGAGCTGCCAAGCCGTGAAGGCATTTTGGAAGCTCTGTTATTACTTGAAAGAGTTCTGAATTTCCACCATGACACTATCTTTCCATGGTGGTGGAGTTGTGTGTTGGCATGAGAGGCTATGTATCCTGTGTTAGGCAGGCTTTTTTCTGAGGAGACAAACTAAATGTGCCAAACGGCTACTGAGTAGCAGCAGTAGTGGAGGGGAGACACTAGTGGAGGATCTTTCAGAGATAATGCCATTGATATCATAGCTAAAACCTGTTAGTACTGTGTAGACAAAGGCAAAATAAACCTGTTTTTAATGTATTTTACCTTATGAAGATGCAATCCAAAATGGAATAAGAAATAGTGCAAGAAAGTTAGACTCCTGTGTATGATGGCATACAACCAACTATTATGATTGGTCCTGTGACTAATGGTGCAACCAAACTCAAGCCAAAAAAAGCCATTCAGCTGCTAAAGTGCTCAAAGGTGAAAGGAAAGGAAAGACTGAAGCCGTACACCATTTTGATAGGAACTTGGCATGTAAAAAGCATGATTCAGGAAAGTCAAAGAGAACAGAAACATCGCAATTCTTGTGATGAGTGAGCTAAAGTCAACTAGAATGGGACATTTTCATCAGATAAACTCACTGAGTCTTACTAAGAAATGAAAAATTAAGAAGGAACGGAGTGGAATTGATTGCGGGGAGAGATATAGCAAAAGCAGTCAAAGGATATAACGAGAAATCTGAATGAATAGTATTAAGAAGACGACAGGGAAAACCCATAGGTTTATTTATTTATTTTATTTTGCATGTCATGAAAGAACAGCAGATTATTAGATGTTTGTTATTATAGTATTTTTACTACCAGACATGTACTTATTGAGTTTTCTACCTTGTATGTCAGCATGGTGTACTGGTTTAAACTAGGACTAGGATCCTTGTTAGGGTTGTCTAAGGATTACACTAAATAAGATATGTTTTGAAGGCATACAACAGTTGCTACGATAACAACAACAACAACAACATAACTTGGAAGGTTTTTAGAATGGCACCTTGACTTTAATGTTCAAGTATGGACTAGGATGTGCCATTTGCTGCATTGCAGTCAGCATTATTTGTGGGCCCGCTCTACCATTTCTGTTAGTTGAGGCACATGTAGCAAGACATCCAGTCACAATGGAGTCACAATGGTTAATTGTAAAGTTATAACTCCCATCAGTGGTATTATATTTTAGCTTTAGATTTTTATTTATTCATTGTGTCCTAAGCGAATTGAAAATACAGTTATAATGTATTTTTTTTAAAAAACAAAGTTAGAAAGCCACAAATGGTTGTAGCTTTGGGTGAGCCTTAGCAACAATAAGAAATTTGGAGAGCAATTAGAACTCTTTGCAAGCTGCTATGGCTGTTCCTTTGACTTGTCTTTTGTATCTTTGAAACCGCATCCTTGAAACATGTTACCTTGGCTGGATCATTTCTTGGTGAACTTATCCAAGCACATTTTTATTTTTGTCTTCATTGATTTACTGCTTTGCTACTTTACTGCTGCAAAAGAAATTGAATGAAAATTTGCCCTCTGAGTATAGATTTCCTTACTTGAGAATTACCATGAGGAGGTTGAAATGTCATTTTTGTCCAGATGACAGTGCACCATGGACTAACTTTTGAAAGATGCCATTTAGTCTAATGAAAAGTTTTTTTGAAAAATGTGCTTGATGCCATCTTACATTATATAAATAAGTATATGTATAGAGCCTGTGCGGTGTTCTGGATTGTATGTTGGACAATTGCTTTGGAGACTGGGGTTTAAATCCCCACTGGATGATCTTGGACAAGTTACACATTCCCAGCCTCATCTGAACAAATTTTGCTCTGAGCAAACATATCTCAAGGTAGGATCACCTTAATGTTGTCATATATCAGAAACGATTGAAGACACACACTTTCTATAAACTTTTGAAAGCAGCATGATGGTGTGAGGACTCACCCAATCTTGCTAGGCCAAGGCCTGGTTGGCAGTTTGGCATCCCTGGTAAGATAGAATAGCTAGGAAAGGTGGAGTGGCTTGGAGCCTCTCCAGAGAGAGAGAGAGAGAGGGAGTGGCTCAGAGTGAAGGAGAGCGCCAGTGGCTCAGAGTTAGGAGGTGAAGCTGACTTAGGAGGGAAACATTGTAGCCTTTTTAGTCAGAGGAGAGTGAGCAGTCAGTGAAGACAGAGGTGTCTTGGAAAACTGGCAGGAAAAGTTCTGTGAGGAGCTGACAGGCAGTCAGACACAGGCTTTTGATCTCTAGGGTAGAGATTGGCTCACATCTCTGGGAAGCCAGCTACAGGGAACTCTAGAAGAGAGTTAGGTAGCTAGGGTGCTTCTGTAGGTCTGAGTGGATGCTCAGGGAACTAACTAGTTCAGTTAGTTGAGGAAACTCACTACTAGTCTTAGGATTAGAGTGAGGGAGTTATTGTTGTGAAAGACATTACATCTGTCTAGTTCGGTATCTAAGTTTTAAAGATACAAGTTTATGAAACTACCAAGCTATTGTGCCTTTCTTGACAACCACTCATGCTTCTGTGCCTTTTAAAAGCTGTTAGTTCAAACAATAAACCTTTTCAGTGTTAACTTTGAAAGAAAAGCCTTTCTTGTGCCTCATTCTATCTAGAAGTTAATTTAACAGTCCAGGGTGATGACAGTTCCAAGTTTTTGGCGGATTTTATTTACCTCAGTACTTCTCCCAGCCCTTGTTAGTATTAGAGCCAAGGCTGGTGCAGTGTGTTTTGACCTTGACAAAATCCTAAAGGCTATTTTTAGGTTGGTGGCAGCAATACCCAAGTGGTCCAAGCTCTAAGTCGATACATTTTTGGTGGCAGTGGTGGGATCTAAAATAGAAGGGTCCACCCTGCCCCAAGGTCCCAAAGGCCAGGTCGTTACAGATGGTATCCTCAAAATGTAGGATTCTCTCTGAATTGCTCCTAAATTTGTGGAGGGAAGTAATTAGGTGTTAAGAATACTGAAATCTCATATCACACTTGACAATGGTCGCTGTAGTCCAATACAGCTGCAGTCCAACTTCCAATGGAGTTGACCATGTCGCACTGGAGGATCTAAAGATTCTTAGCGAGAACATATTACTGCAGTCTGTGAATAATTAGATTTCCAAATGTGAAACCTGCAACTGTAGAGGACCAACTCAATGAATAGGTTGAAAAGGCTGCCCTGTCTGCCTGAACTCTAAAATGCATTTACTTTTGTAATAGTATCTGAGCTGCTTTTTCATTTAGAGTTAATTTTCAATAATCCAGGATTCTTGTGAAGATGGCTTCTTTGCTATATTTGCAACCTGTGGTTTGAATTAAGCCACTTTCCAACAAAAGCCATTTTTTAAAAATTCTCTTAGGTCATTTTAATAGGAAAGCCTTAGGTCTGATTTTATGCAGCAACCCAACTTACATGAAAAATCTTTTTTTTCTACTTGAAAAGAGACTTTTAGCAAGGACAGACATAACATTAAAGATAGTCAGATGTATAAAGTCCTGGACAAATGCCCCAAAATGGAAATACATGGGGAAAAGAACACTGTGACCTGCTAAATGGAGAGGTCCTCCGCAGGAAAGAGAGGGTGGGGAGAATAAATCCATTAAAACTTGCTACCCAGCTAATATTAGCAAGCTGAGACAGTTACATAGTTTAAAGATTAGTGTTAAAAATCATTGGAAAGAAGTCACATACATCCACCTGGAATCCACACATCTAGTTGCAAAAACTAACATTGTCTATTATAGGAGCTAGGCTATGAAAAAATGTTATCACAAATAGAAGATGGGATACAAAAATATTCCTCTAGGAAATATCTTGTCATGACTGAACAGTTTCCTGTTTATGTTTGGGATAAATCATTCTGCACTGATCTTGCATACAAATTTGCCATTGAAAACCAAGCAACGTCTCTCCTTCTCAACATATATATACTTTCTCGACCTTTTTTATTTACTTATCCTATCAAAAGATGGGCAGATATGTATTACGCTGCTTAATCGTCTGAAAAGATTACAATGGCATCACTACATAATTTTGAGTTATTACTACAGAGGCATTTGTCTTATGCAGGATAACTGGGATCTGACTGAAAATGACCAGAAATGTCAGCATCATTTTAGCTATGTTTTAACAGCGTGGCTCAAAAGAGTTCCCTTAATGGGTAGTTATAACCAGAATATGGTTCACCCAGCAGTGCTATTACTGAAATACGCTGAAGTTTTTAATGGTTTGCTGTCAGACTGGGATGTAACAAGCAGAGCTTCACAATACTGCTCCAGTTTGGATTATCTTCAGCATTTTTAGAGCCAAGCTATACATTGCGATAAGCATAATTTTTAAAGTAGCTTTACCTAAAAAAAGAAAATAAAGCAGGAGAATGGTGCATGTGAGTGTTTGTGTTGATTCTTTCCTCATATCAGTAATTTCTGAAAGGACATGTAACCTTGCTTGATGGAGTCCCTGAGTTACAAACATCTGATTTACTAATGACTCGTAGTTAAAAGGGGGGAATGTGATAATAGGAGGTGACAGAAATCTACCCTTAGTAAGGAATTCAGTCCTGAAAGAGTTATCATGAGTCTAAATTAGTATGTTTGTATGATTAGTATGTTTTTATGCTATTTTATGCGTCTGTAAATGATTGTTATGGTATTTTTAGGGTGTTTTTAGAATGTTTTATCTCGATGTGTTTTATATGTTTGGAAACCGCCCTGAGCCTCGGGAAGGACAGTTTAGCAAATTGAAATAATAAATAAATAAATAAAAATGAAGCTTTATCACCAGTCCTTGTTTCCACAATAAGCCAGATTTTCTAAAATCCAATTATCTCAGGCACAGAAAGTGAGGTGAAATCTTCCGAATAGGGGCACAAGCAGCAAAATAAACACCACAGGGCTTCCTTGTGCTATCCAGGGTTTGTGTGTGTGTATGTGTGTAACTGTATACAGCATTGGATGAAGGTAAGACGGATCAGTATCTTATATCATTAACACTGTTCAGGAATGATACTGTTACAGCTAAATAAATGAGAATGTGACTGCCACCATTCTTGTAACATCATACCCAGTTGAAGGGGTATCTCTCTCTGAGATGGCTGAGCTCTTGTTCAAATAGTGTAGTTAGCCACAACCCCTGGACAGCGACAACATGACCAATAAACTATGTGAGATATATACCTCAGACATCAGATTTTGTGGTTATGAAAAGACAATTAATTCTTAATTTGTTATCACCATACAATCTGCATCTCTGGGGGGATATATTCCGGAATTTACTGTAGAAACAGAAAAATCATGCATAATAGCAAACTCTATTGAAATGAATTTCAATGTGATGTTACCATAATAATATAATAATAAAATTTTATTTATACCCAGCCACCATCTCCCGTAGGGACTCGGGGTGGCTTACAAAATAGCACACAAAGATGGCATCTATCTATCTATCTATCTATCTATCTATCTAATAAAAGTCAGTGTTTGTGGAGGAATATGTGCCAGCGTTCTGATTGGCTCCCAGCCTCTACATTATGACAACATGATTGGTTGCCAGTGAGGGAGTATTTGCATAACGCCTCTATTGGCCAGCCAACACGAACATTCTGACCCTCTAAACTGGCAGAGGAGGATAAGGCAAAGGCCTGAGGCAGTCGCTAACAGGAACATTCCGACGCTCTAAAGTGGCAGAGGGGGAAAGGAAAAGGCCTGAGGCAGTCAGGCATGGTGGGAGTTTAAGGCCAACACACTTTGCGACCCCTTTGCGACCCCAAACAATGAGAGAACAAGACCAAACTTGGCACACAGAACCCTCAAGACCCACTCTACATCCTGGTGCAGTTTGAGGGAGGATGGACCATGGATGACGGGACTTAAACTACCTTCACTAACTTCCTGAGACCACTGTAAGCCACGTAAACATCTCATAAGGACCACCCTTGGCACACAATGCCTTTCTCAAATAACCCGGGCAGGGCCGGGTCCCCAAGCTAGTAAGATATATAATACATATAATAAAATACAACAACATGAAAACAATAAAAACATTACATAAACCAGGTATATGAATTGGGAAAATAACCTCTATTAAAATAGAATCAATTCAAAAATCAGTGTAAGCAATATAGCAGCCTCCTCCTCCTGATGCTGCTGGGCCACTCTCAGTCCCACGTTGTGTGGGCACTTTCCCCCCTGTCTTGAAGGGACTTGCTGGCACAAGCCTCCTTCCAACCTTCCGCGCTCTCCCTTGCCCGCACACGTGCACAATGCTGCCACGTGCCATTCACGCTTGCTCTCCCCGCTTGGAGTCTTAGAAACAGCCTTCCCCTTGGCTGAGAGGCCAGCTGGGTGGCTGGCCAATCATAGCAGGAGGAGGGCTTTTGGTGGGAGTATTTGTCATCTGTTTCCAAAAAGCAAGAGAAGGACAGGTGGAGAGATCTTTAGCCTTCTCTGCCCCCCCCCTCTCTCTCGGCATTACTTCGCGAATGAAGATTCTTAGGAAGGACTCATCCCATGCTTTTAACAAGTGCGTTGATGACTAAAAAGGCCAATCTGAGATAGGCAAGTTCAGTTGCAGAAAGCACAGCAGAAAATCTCCTTGGGTGATGTTGTTTCCAAGTTGTGGTTCTTTCTGCGTTGTCGTTTCTCTTCGAGACCCATTCGGTGTGTCTTCTCGAAAGAGGCCGCAGTGTTATGGATAGTGTGTCTCCATGCCCCCCGATGTGAGGGCAGGGTGGACCATTGTTGGTGATCCCTGAAACAACATCTCAGGCCGAGTCTGAGATGTTGTTTCAGGGAGTCCTTATATCTCTTTTTTGGGAAGGTGTTCCTAAATGGTCTTTGGCGACCACTCTGAAACCCCCCTCGTGATCTCCACGAGGCTGACCTAGAGGACCCAGGAAATCCCTAAAATTGACATATTTTGTGGGATGTAGTTAAGTGAAACTGTGGGTACTGGGATCATACTATATTGTATTTTTAGAGCTAGGGATGAGGTGAAACTGTTAACAGCATTTTCATTATCTTGTGCCAAAATACGTTGGCTGGCATTGAGTAGTATGCATCTTATTTTAGGGGAGGAAGAATGCTATTTTCAACTTTATCTCGATAAGCCGAAGAACTTTGAATGGTTCTGATAATGTTCAAAATAGTAAAAGTAGGCCAGCCCCATGACCTACAGGCAGTGCATAAGGATGGCCAGCAGGCATAGTGGAACCTCATACCCTGTCAGCGTGGGCAATGTACTTTCCAGGGTTAGCAGTCCTCCTGCCCTGTCACCACCTTCCAAATATCAATTCAATGGGCCTTTTATCCTCAAGTTGAGGGAACGGGGGCCCCTTCCATACAGCCGAATACAATCCTACATTTTCTGCTTTGAACTAGAATGTAAGACAGTGTGGACTCAGATAACCCAGTTCAAAGCAGATATTATGGGATTTTCTTCTTTGGAATTCTGGGTTATATGGCTGTATGCAGGCCCGGATTAAGACCTTTTTGTGCCCTACGCCACACTTTGGAATTACTCCCCCTTTCGCGCGCCGCCACTCGGGCCCCGCCCCCGGAGGGAGTGACGTCACTTGGGCTGCACTCCTCCTCCCTCCCTCCGAGACCACAGGGAGTTGTCCCAGCGGCAGCTGCTTGACACCCTTCCACGTGGCGCCTCATTCATGCAGCACAGCTGCCACTACATTTAGGACATCTTGCCGTGGTCTCAGAAGGAGGGAGGGAGGAGGAGTGCAGCCTGAGCAATGCCACGCCCTCTGGGGGCGGGGCCCAAGTGATGTCACTCGGGCCCCGCCCCCGGAGGGAGTGACGTTGCTCAGGCTGCACTCCTCCTCCCTCCCTCCTTCTGAGGTCACGGCGAGTTGTTCCACAGGCAGTGGCAGCTGCGCTGCGTGAATGGGGCGCCACGTAGAAGGGCGCCATGCAGCTGCCGCTGGGACAACTCGGCGTGAGTCATCACCATTTTTTTGGGGCCTTGATCTGCCGCCCCCTTCGGCTTATGCCCATAAGCCACGGCCTTGCTGCCCTCAATGATAATCCGGGCCTGGCTGTATGGAAGGGCCCTGGGAGCTTCTGGACAGAGATTACAAAAAAAGAGAGAGAAAGAGAGAGAGCACGAGCACCGAGTGACTTAAAATGGTGTGGGACATTTTGACACAAATTGGCACTAACTCTTCATCTGAATTTAATTCACCTACAGGTATAACTCCACAAAACAATTGATATGCTATGTCAAAAGAACAAGAGGATCGCTTTCTTGGAATTTTTTTTGGTCATTTTTTCATTCAATATTTTTATTAGAATTATTTTTACAATATAAAATAAAGTTGTGCAAAGTCGGATATGGAATTGGAGTGAGAGTAAAGACAGGGAAAAGGGGAAGGAAACGGGGCAGGTTAGGGATGGGGTATAGATAGGAAGAGAAGAAGATATAGTATAGAAGTAGATTGATAGATCTTCCAGTTCGGATGTGCAGGTCGTTCTTCTTTCCTTGATCCTTCGTTTTGTATAATCGACCTGACAACCTTTTGGTTTCAGCCGTGTGGCCTTATTGTTTTGAATTTAATGAGTTTAGGTATAATTTAACTGGTTGCCAGTCCGTTCTAGTCATTGAATCTTGGTCATTAACCCTGCTGTTCAATGTATCCAAGTCCATTAATTCACACAACTTAATTATCCACTCCTCTGATGAGGGAATCTTTTCATCCTTCCATTTTTTAGCCATCACTACTCTAGCTGCAGCTGTTATAAAGTACATTAATTTCTCTTTGTTTTTGGTCAGTCCCATTTCCGGTAAATTAAGTAAATAATGTTCAGGTTTTAACTCCATATTGACCTCCAGTATTTTCTGTACGTGGGCATGAATGGATTTCCAAAATTTTTGGCTTTTGCCACAAGTCCACCAGCAGTGAAATAATGTACCAATCTGCTTTTTACATTTCCAACACTTATCGTTGGTATTTTTATAATATTTGGCCAGTTTCTGTGGTGTCAAATGCCACCGGTAAAACATCTTGTACCAATTTGGTTGAACCCAAAAATTTAATACTGTTTTTCCAAACTGATTCCCATTCTTGTAATAAGATCGTGTGCCCAAAATCTTGAGCCCATTCGATCATTACTTGCTTTATTATTTTTTTTTTTGAATACTTTTTATTAGTCTTTTCGATACATCAAAACAGAAAGAGGGGAAAGCTGTGCCATGAAAATTAGGGGAGATGTGAGGTATAAAGGGGAACGGAAGGGGGTTCAGCGTGATTAAATTAGGGAAGGAAGGGGAGGGAAGTTGGGGGAAGAAAGAAAGTGTAGACAGGAATAGTGAGAAATATAATTGCTTCCAGTCAGGGTACTTTAGGGTTCAGTCCTTGTGAGATAGATAATCATAGCTGTAAAATACAGTTCTTTCACCGTAGATTCCCCTCATTTGTGCTAGAGCCTTTCGGTCCTTAGGTATCTCCTGGTGAGCTGCCAGTTCATCCTCTTTTCAATATTTATATTATTCACCAACCCCTTAAGTTCGTCCATATCGATATATTCTGACAGTTTGGTAGCCCATTCCACTATTGTTGGTGGCTCTTCTTGCTTCCATTTTCTAGCTACCACAGTCCTTGCCGCCGCCGTCATAAAATAAAATGTTTTATCTTTACTTCTTTCAAAATTCCCGTTTGTTAAATTAAGCAAAAAGACTTCTGGAGAGAACCGTATGTCTTTCCCTAATATCTTTTGGGAGTGGGAGTGAATAGCTTTCCAAAATTTTTTAAGTTTATGGCATGACCACCAGCAATGCAGAAGGGTCCCTTGCTGGACCTTACACCTCCAACATTTACTATTAACATTTCTATAACATCTAGCAAGTTTTTGGGGTGTAAGGTGCCACCTGTAAAAAGTTTTGAGCCAGTTCTCCGCTATCGGTGTTGCTCCTGCAAATTCTTTGTTTTTTCTCCATACCGCCTCCCATTCACTTAAGAGAATCGAATGCTCAAGTCCTGTGACCATTTAATCATATTATCTTTGACCACTTCCATCTCAGTATCCCAGTCCAGTAATTTGTTATATAGTATTTTTATATGTTTCTTTTCCTTCTTTATCATTAAATCCCAGGTATTTTCTTGATATGCAAAGTTGTTTTTTTTATCTGCTCTGTAGTAATCTTTTATTTGGGCATATTGGTACCACGACAGGGGTAGGCCCGTTGATTTAAGCTCTTCTAAAGTCTTTAACGTCCACTCTCCGTCCACTTTTTCAACTAGATTTTTATATGTGCACCAATCCGAACCTGACATCCCTCGTTTGTACTGCGCCTCTATCGGCGATATCCACATCGGGGTGGCCTGATAGAATCGCCTTTTGTATTTAACCCAAACTCTCAGCAGCGCCGCCCGTATAAAGTGGTTAGTAAAATTGGCCTCCACTTTGGCCTTATCATACCACAGGTATGAGTGCCAGCCCCTTCTGGCACCATACCCTTCTAGATTTAATAATCTTCTTTTCCTTAAAGTGGTCCAATCCGCCACCCAGGATAGGGCCGGCCTCATAATAAAGCTGCAGGTTGGGTAGGGAGAGGCCGCCCCGCTCCTGTCTATCTGTTAGATTTTTATACTTTATTCTGGCCTTCCTACCGGCCCATATAAATTTCAAGATTTCTTTCCTCCATTTGTTAAAACAAACATTCGTCCTTAAAATTGGGATATTCTGAAACAGAAAGGTCATTCTTGGAAGAACATCCATCTTGATCGCCGCTATTCTGGCGAGTAGACTTAAGTTCATATACTTCCAAGTTTCCATTTTCCTACTTATTTCTTTCCAAAGTAAATCATAATTGTTCTTCATTAGTTGATTATTCTTTGCAGTAATATTGATACCGAGGTATCTTACTTTACTGACCACCTGGATATTTAACAGAGCCTCCAGTTTGTCTTTCTCTTCTCTGGACATATTTTTAGTAAGAATTTTAGTTTTCTTAAAGTTAATTTTCAGGCCGGCTACTGCTCCAAACTCCGTAATTTTCCAAATCCAGTCTTTCGCTGTGTCTAGTGGATTTTCTATGATAAACACTATATCATCCGCGAAAGCCTTTAGTTTGTATTCCTCTCCCTGGATCTTTAGGCCCTTCAATGACTTATCCAATCTGATATCTTGCAAAAGTAATTCCAAAGTAAAAATAAACAATAAGGGGAAATAGGGCACCCCTGCCTAGTCCCCTTCTCAATTTGCACGTTGGCCGATAGATTGCCATTCACTATAATTTTTGCCGTTTGGGTCGAACAAATAGCTGCTATGGCATTTTGAAACTGGTATCCCATGTCCTTTTCCCTCAGAATTTCCTTCAGGAACTCCCAGTTGGCATTATCAAATGCCTTCTCGGCATCGAGGAAGAGAAAGCCCACTTCAGTTTGTATATTAGTATCATAATACTCTATTGCGTTGATTATGGTTCTCGTGTTGTCTCTCAGAAGCCTATTCGGCAAAAATCCCGCTTGGTCCTCGTGTATAGTGCTGTTTAAAAGATCTTGAATCTGTTGGCCAGTATTGATGTGAAGATCTTATAATCGTTATTCAATAACGAAATAGGCCTATAATTTTCCACACACTCCGGGTCCGAGTTTGCTTTGTGTATCAACACTATATTGGCTTCTCTCCAGGAATTCGGCATCTGTCCCTTTTCCAGTATATTGTTCATTACGTCTCTGAGGCAGGGGGTTATCTCTTCCATCAAAGCTTTATAGTAAATTGCCGTGAACCCATCCGGGCCAGGCGCTTTATTATACGGTAATTTTTTAATAGCCTCCCTTATCTCTTCCTCACTGACCGGCTTGTTTAGCATTAATCTCTGCTCGTCGTTAATTTTTCCAGCTTTTGTTTGGATATATAGTTAATGAGATCTTCTATTTTAATATTGTCCCTTGCATAAAGTTTCCTATAATAGTCTTCAAATTGTTTGGTTATTTCCTCCTGTGAAAATATATGCATACCTCCTTTAATCAAGGACGGTATATATTGAGATTGTTTTCTTTTTGAAGTTTTCTTGCCAGGAATTTCCCTGGTTTATTAACTTCTGCAAAGTGTTTCATTTTCAGATATCTTAAGTTTCTCGCCATTTGTGAGATTTGGGATTCATTTAGTTCTTTTCTGATAAGGTCCACCTCTAGCCTCAGTCTTTTCTTCCCTGGGTTAAGTTTCAGCTGGGTCTCCTTTTCCTCCAGTTCCTTCTTAAGCTTATCCAGCCTCTCAAATCTTTTCTTATTTTTGAGTACCCCCTGTTGGATGAAGGCTCCCCTCATTACAGCCTTACTGGCCTCCCATACTACATCTTTACTGATTGCTCCATTATCATTTATCTCAAAATATTCCTTGGCAATCTTTTTATTCAAGTCTTTTCCGTCATTCGACTGCAATAGTTTACTATTTAACTTCCATCTCCTTTCCCTCCTCTCTCCATAGACCTCCATTGTCAGAGGGCAGTGATCAGTATTTTGTCTCGGTAAGATTTGAATGGTTCTTATCTTAGGGAGTAGTGACTTTGTTGCCCACATCATATCGATGCGTGACCACCCTATATGCCGGGCGGAGTAATAGGTATAGTCTTTCTCCTTTAAGTTTCTTGATCTCCATACATCTTGCATTTGGAGTTCATTCTTCAAAGACAGCAGGCTCACAGGGAGTTTTCCCCCTTTGGGGTCTGTGCCTTTCTTTCTTTTTTTTGTTTTATCCATATCACAGTCCAAAACTCCATTAAAGTCGCCCGCAAGTATAATATTGTCGTAATTGTCCTGTGTTAGAAATTTTTTTAGCTGCTTAACGAATTTAGACTTTGCGCCTGTTGGTGCGTAAATATTACAAATTAATATTTCTTGTTGATTAATTTTTAATTTAACCCCAAGTATCCTCCCGTCTTGGTCTTTGAAAGCTAGTGATGCATCTATTCCTTCTTTAATATATGTCACTACTCCATTTTTCTTCTGAGGGGCAGACGAGTAGAATACCTTTCCCAATTGCTTTTGGTTCAAGTGCGACACCTGTTTTTGTGAAATATGTGATTCCTGAAGAAGCATTACTTCATGCTTTCCTTTCTTCAGGGTATTTACAATTAATTTTCTTTTGTTTGGGGAGTTTAACCCATTTACATTATTTGAATATACTGAGATCTTCATCATTCAGAGTATCTGGTTGGGTCAGTTCTCCTCTCCTCCTATGGCACCCTCCTCGGCTTCCATATCTTCAGATGAGCAGGGCCTTTGCCTTTTTTTATCTTGTTTTTTATACTCCTGTTCACTATTATGCTCATTTGATTTTCCATCTTTTGACTTTCTGTTCTTTTCTTCCTCCTTTTTCTTTTTATCCAAATGTTTCTTCAGGTCTTTATAGAAATCTCGGGCTTTCTCCTCCGACGTAAGCCAAAATTTCGTTTCATTAAATACCAATGATACGCCCTCAGTTCTTTCCCATTTAAAACGGATTTGATGTTTCTTGAGCTCATCCACCAGGAAGTAGTATTTTTTCCTCTTGGCCATTGAGGATGCTGTAAATTCCTTGAGAATAATAACCGCCCGGCCTTTGTGGGAGATAGGTTGTTTAGACTTGTGTTTTAAAATGTCTTCTCTTATAGATCTTCTGCTGAACCAGACCAGCACGTCTCTAGGAACTTTATTCCTTCTAGCATAACTCGTATTAATTCTGGTCGTGCGGTCTATATCAGCCTTTGCCTTCTCCATAGTTATGTCCAGTATCTTGGCTGTTATTTGAGCTATTGTCTCTTTCAGATCCTGACCTTCCTCCTCTTCCAAATTTCTGAACCTCAATTGAAATTCAGTTTCCTTCATGGCCCATTGGTCCTGTTGTTTCTCTAATTTCTCCTGCACTTCCTCCATTTAGCCATTTTGTCTTCCATCTTCTTTTGAATCTTTTTGGTGGCCGTCGACTCTGTCTTAATGCCCTTCAGTTCTTGTTGCATACCCTCCATGTCCTTTTTCATCTCTGTAAGCTCCCCTTTAAGCTCCTGTTTAAGCTCTTCCTTCATCGTTCCCAACTCCAGCTTAAACATTTCTTGGATCTTAGTCTCCATTTTTTCTCTATTTTCTTGCATCTGTTCCTGCATCTGCTCCCTCATTCTTTGTATCTCCAGAAGAAGGTCTTTCCCTGAGACCTCCCCCGAGATTGAGTGCCTCCTTGCTGCTGGGGTCCCTGGAGCTTTATTTGTTTTAGATGTATTCATAAATTTATCCATGGCAGCTGGAGAAGTTGGGTTCCGCTGGTCCTATGTCTTTATTCGAATAGTGATAGAGACTACGAATCTAGAATTTAATTTGTAGGGAGGTTATGGAGGGATCTGCAACTTATTGTCTCAAAACTTAAATAATATATTGTCTCTGAACTTGACTTGTCTTGGAGCCTTTTATATTATTGTTATACTGTTGCCCCACTGTATAAAAAGCGTGAGGCTCTCACTTCTCAACTGGGAATGCCCTATTGGGCGTCCCGTCATTCAGTCGTTTCGTCCCTCTGCTCTTCTGAGCTCAAATTAGCTTCTCCCTACTGCTCCCTTCTGCCCTGTCCACTGTCCACTGGAGGGGAGCCAAGAATTTCGAACCATCAAGGGGATGAACCTCGTTGTCCCAGTGTCTCGTCGTCCACGTCGTCGTCCCACGTCGTCCAGCGTCGCGTCGCGTCACGCCACGTCGCGCCGCACCCGCGTCACTCCCGATCACGCCCCTTCGCCGCACTGCTGACCTTTCTACGTCGCTCTCTCCACGTCACTGCCGTGTTCCGACCCCACAGCTGCCTCCTTCTCCTTCTCCTCGAGGCGTTCTTAAAGGTACCGTCCGGCCTTTCTTCACCTGTACAATGCCAGGGGTCCTAAGCCTGGGCAGCTTTTAGCAGTCTGAGCCTGTTGTTTCCAGGGATCTCCTCGTACTATACAGAGGGCTAATAATGGGTATACATAAAATCAATGTTCTCCTCCATTTGCCTCTCTTTCTCTGTGTATCTTCACAATAGCTTTACCGCTCAGCCCACCTCCTGAACCACGGACACTGATCTTCTCGGCTCTTCTCTTCTCTTTATAGGCCGTAACCTCTTAAAGCATCTATGGCTCGGTGATTTCTCGATGATCCCGTACCCCTATTACTTTTCTTTTCCAGCTCTCCATATATTTCTCTTTCGGTGAGTTAAAATGAAGGCGGTCGGCCTCTATGGCGCTTTCGCGCCGCGCTTTCCCAGTGGCCGCTCGCCCGCAGATGTCCGGATGGGTCTTGCAAGCCCCCGGTTGGGAGCGAACTCCGTCCACCCGGCCCTTTGGGCGTCGCTTAGACAACTGACCTCAAACCCGTCAGTTTGGGGTCGCAAAGCCCCTGCCTTAACGTGGGAAAGCTCAGTTCTTCTGAGGGTTCTCGGGAGCCTCAGATTCCTGCTGCGGCCGCCATTTTGCCTCCACCCGGAAGTTCATTACTTGCTTTATTGACTCCGTCTCCGTGTCCCACTCAAGTAATTTATTGTACAAAGTCCTTATATGTTTCCTGTCTTGTTTTAGGACCCTCTCCCAGCCTGTTTCTTCCATATTGAAACCAATTTTACAGTCCATTTTAAAATAATCTTTTATCTGTATGTATTGAAACCATGAAATCTCAATCGAATTTCTTAAATCTTCTAAAGATTTCAAAGTCCAGATTTTGTCCTTTCTTTCTAACAATGTTTTGTATGTATACCATTTAGACATTGGTATCTCTTTTATGTTGGGCTTCTAGAGAGGAGATCCACATAGGGGTTTTTGTGTAAAATCTCACTTTATACTTTTCCCAGATCTTCAACAGGGCCGACCTCACGAAGTGGTTGGTAAAACTTCTCTCGATTTTCCCTTTTCCGTATCACATATATGCATGCCATCCTCTGTGTATGTTATACCCTTCCAAGTCGTTCTTCTTTCCTTGATCCTTCGTTTTGTATAATCGACCTGACAACCTTTTGGTTTCAGCCGTGTGGCCTTATTGTTTTGAATTTAATGAGTCTAGGTATAATTTAACTGGTTGCCAGTCCGTTCTAGTCATTGAATCTTGGTCATTAACCCTGCTGTTCAATGTATCCAAGTCCATTAATTCACACAACTTAATTATCCACTCCTCTGATGAGGGAATCTTTTCATCCTTCCATTTTTTAGCCATCACTACTCTAGCTGCAGCTGTTATAAAGTACATTAATTTCTCTTTGTTTTTGGTCAGTCCCATTTCCGGTAAATTAAGTAAATAATGTTCAGGTTTTAACTCCATATTGACCTCCAGTATTTTCTGTACGTGGGCATGAATGGATTTCCAAAATTTTTGGCTTTTGCCACAAGTCCACCAGCAGTGAAATAATGTACCAATCTGCTTTTTACATTTCCAACACTTATCGTTGGTATTTTTATAATATTTGGCCAGTTTCTGTGGTGTCAAATGCCACCGGTAAAACATCTTGTACCAATTTGGTTGAACCCAAAAATTTAATACTGTTTTTCCAAACTGATTCCCATTCTTGTAATAAGATCGTGTGCCCAAAATCTTGAGCCCATTCGATCATTACTTGCTTTATTGACTCCGTCTCCGTGTCCCACTCAAGTAATTTATTGTACAAAGTCCTTATATGTTTCCTGTCTTGTTTTAGGACCCTCTCCCAGCCTGTTTCTTCCATATTGAAACCAATTTTACAGTCCATTTTAAAATAATCTTTTATCTGTATGTATTGAAACCATGAAATCTCCAATCCCGAATTTCTTAAATCTTCTAAAGATTTCAAAGTCCAGATTTTGTCCTTTCTTTCTAACAATGTTTTGTATGTATACCATTTAGACATTGGTATCTCTTTTTATGTTGGTCTTCTAGAGAGGAGATCCACATAGGGGTTTTTGTGTAAAATCTCACTTTATACTTTTCCCAGATCTTCAACAGGGCCGACCTCACGAAGTGGTTGGTAAAACTTCTCTCGATTTTCCCTTTTCCGTATCACATATATGCATGCCATCCTCTGTGTATGTTATACCCTTCCAAGTGTAAAACTCTTCTTTTCTGTAATGAGGCCCAATCTTTTATCCAGCATTAGGCCGCAGCCTCGTGATACAGCTGTAGGTTTGGTAAGGCCAAGCCCCCTCTTTCCCTTTTATCCGTGAGTGTTTTATATTTTACTCTCGCCCTCTTCCCTTCCCAAATAAATTTTAGAATGTCTCTCTTCCAGACTTTAAAATTATAATTTGTTCTCAGTATTGGAATGGACTGAAATAGAAACATCATTCTCGGCAGAATATCCATCTTTACCACGGCAATTCTCCCTAGGAGATTTAATTTTAAGTGTTTCCAACTATCGAGTTTCTTTTTTATAGCTTTCCATGTTACTTCATAGTTGTTTTTTAATAGTTGATTATTTTTTGATGTTAATTGTATACCTAAGGTATACAATTTGTTTCTTGGAAATTATTGAGTGGGAAGTTCTTGGAGAAAATGTTGCAACAATTACCTTAGACTCACAGAACTGGAAGAGACCACATGGTAGGTAGCAAAAGACTACTTGATAATAAGAACATAAGAACATAAGAAGAGCCATGCTGAATCGGACCTCAGCCCATCTAGTCCAGCATTCTGTATCACACAGTGGCCCACCAGTTGTACACGGGGATCTCGAGCAGAAGGGAGGCAAAACCCTGACCTGCTCCCGACCCCCACAACCAGTACCCGGGAAATCCTGCCTACCTCAACCAACTCCGAGGTGGCACTTGAATGTCCTTTTCAGTAACTACCGATACACTTGGTATCCATGAATCTGTCTAATCCTGCCTTGAAGTTGTCCAGGCTGACAGCTGTCACAACCTCCTCTGGAAGTGAGTTCCATAACCCAATGACCCTCTGGGTGAAGAAATATTTCCCTTTGTTAGTCCTAATTTTCCTACCTTGGAGCTTCAGGGAGTGCCCCCTAGTCCTAGTGTTTTGTGACAAAGAAAACAGTTTTTCTTTATTCACCTTTTCTATCCCATGCATGATTTTATACACTTCGATCAAGTCACCTCTTAAACGCCGTCTTTCAAGGCTGAAAAGACCAAGGCGTTGCAACCTGGTTTCATAAGGGAGCCGCTCCATCCCTTGGATCATTCTTGTTGCCCTTTTCTGTACCTTTTCCAGTTCCGCTATATCCTTCTTAAGGTGCGGAGACCAGAATTGTACACAGTACTCCAATGTGGCCTTACCATAGATTTGTAGAGAGGTAATACAACATTTGCTGACCTATTTTCGATTCCCTTTCTGATCATGCCTAGCATAGAATTTGCTTTTTCGCTGCTGCAGCGCACTGGGTTGACATCTTCATTGAGCTGTCCACCAAGACCCCAAGATCCCTTTCCTGGTTTGTCTCGGAAAGTTTTGACCCCATCAATTTGTAGGTGTAGTTGGGGTTCTTTGCCCCGATGTGCATGACTTTACACTTGTTTAGGTTAAAATGCATTTGCCACTTCGTTGCCCATTCACTCAATTTCGAGAGATCTTTCTGGAGCTCTTTACAATCAGTTTCATTTTTAACTACCCTGAACAATTTAGTGTCGTCTGCAAACTTTGCTACCTCAGAATTCACTCCTACATCCAGATCATTAATGAATAAATTAAAAAGTAGCGGACCCAAAACTGAACCTTGGGGTACGCCACTTCTCACCTCTTTCCACCCAGAGAAATGTCCGTTTATTACCACCCTTTGTTTCCTACAGTTTAGCCAGGTTCCAATCCAGGACAAGACCTGTCCCCTGATTCCATGGCTGAAGAGCTTATTTAGGAGCCTTTGGTGAGGGACTTTGTCAAAAGCCTTTTGAAAGTCAAGGTAAACAATATCAATTGGGTCCCCTTTATCTATGTGTTTATTTACATAATAAAACATGCTTTGTTTTGTTTTAGTACTGGGCAATATTAAATAGAGACACAACATTCAGCGTTCAACAATACATGGGTTGTTATTATCTCAATTGTATTTCTTTCTATTAAATAAAAATACTAATGTCGTGGTGAAACTATTATCTCTTTTATGCAACTCCTTTTCACAAAGCTTCACCAAGAATTTATGCCACAGATATACTTCTTTCCTGAAGAAATGAGACATTTGAAAATGTCAGTAGACTATTTCAATTGGCCTCAGTATTCTTCGTCTGGAGATTAATTTGATCCTATATTATAAAATGCCAAATCAGAACCCACACAAGTCAGATGCTTACAAGAAAATTAACTTGCATTAATTAACAATGACACTACTTTACTCTGGATTAAAATGATTTCTTATAGTTTCACATTATAGATTCTTTCTTTCCCCCAATTGTCAGCATTGTTATTTTATGAACTGTCTCCATCATGTACAATCCATCTAAAACAGGGGTTCTCATTATGGTGATCGGGAGCACCTAGGTGATCTTCAGCCCTCTTCCAGGTGATCTTTGGGCCTCACCAGCTGGATGGTGTGCTCCTGCCATGCGTGCGCACATGTGCTCCCGCCGCTGCCTTCGCGGGGCTTCTTTTCCCAAAATGAGGCTTTAGTGGGCGGGCCCTGGCGCTCGTCTTGCCACGCAGGGTGTGGTGACATGACCGCCCATTGGTTGCTGCTGGGGGGTGGGGGCGGGAGCAAGGCGAAGGCACGCGCACAGATAGGATGCGAGGCTGTGGGAGGGATGGAGGGAATGTGTGTGTGTGTGAGAGAGAGAGAGAGCCAAGGAGAGAAGAAAGAAATCCGGAGAACTTTTTTGGATCCTTTTGGCTGGCAGGCAGGCGGGCGCTGGAAGGAGAGAGGGAGAGAGAGAGAAAGAGGTGAAGGAGGCTGGGCAAAGTGGGCAAAGCCAAGCAAGCCCCAACACAAACCCTGCTGCTGCCCTCGGGACTCCCATTCCAAGCCGAGACCTGGGCGAACGAGCTGTGTGGGGCTGCTTTCTTTCCTTGGTTGGGGGTGAGGAGGGAGGGCTCCACCGTGTTCCTGGGGCTGAACCCGAAGAGGAGGGGGCTGCGGGGATGGAGACTCCACTTTCTGCTGCTGCTTGTGCCCTCGCCGCCTTTCTCCGCCTCGCCCTACCTCGCCCTCGAAGGAGAAAGGCGGCGAGGGCCCACGGGAGAGAGGGGGAGAGAGAGGGGGTAGCTCTTCAGAGCCGGATAGGAAGAGCCACTCTCCCCCCGTGGGCATGGACTGCCACCAGTGGGGGGGTCCTCCTTCCTGCCAGCCATCCACTTGGGTGGATGGAAGGGTGCCCCCCCCCCCCCGCTGCATCTGTCACTTTGAGGAAGCACCTCTTCCACTCTTCCTTCTAAGGAAGCCTCGAGGGAGTAGGGAGGGGGGGAGGCTGCCGTGGGGAGGCTCCAGCCTCACGTGGGTCCCTCTCTCGGTTGAGTTTCCTGGCCCAGGCAGCAGCCAGGCGGCCCCTCTTCCCAGCCCTGCGCCTTCCGAGCCACCGCCGAAGCCATATCTGGCCAGAGCGCTGGCGGGTGTGCCTATAAATACCCTCCTGCTGCATACGTGGGAGGGGCCTGCTGTGCACGCAAGAAGCAGGACGGGATGGGGACTTCCTGCTTCGCGAAAGCACGCAGCAGGAAGGAGGAAGGCAACGAAGGCATTAAGAGAGAGCGCGCGCGCAGGCAAGGAGAATCCCCTTCCCGGGTGTGCGTGGCGGCGAGTTCGTGGGCAGGCAAGAAAGAAGCCCCGCGCGGACAAAAGGCTGCAGTAGGAGCATGCGCGCACGCTTGTCCGCGCACGCTCACATTCACAACAGGTGATCTTTTCAACTTGATTGTTCATATAGTAGCTCGCATGATGAAAAAGTGTGGGCACCCCTGATCTAAAAAGTATGGTATTACTTTTCACCCCACTAAAGCTACATCTTCCCTGTGACTGTATTTTTTAAACTGTGTTTCTTTACACTATTGTTTAAACCAGAATTTAATTATGCAGTGGTGAGAACCTAAAATATTATTCAACTTTAATCTAACCTTAAATGAAGAATTATAGATAGATAATGCCTACAATTCTTACATTGTACATTGCACAATTTTATATATACAGGTTGAATATCCCTTATCCAAAATGCCTGGGGCCAGATGTATTCCGTATTTCAGATTTCTTCAGATTTTAGAATATTTTAATGTATATCATGAGATATCTTGGAGCCAATTCTAAACAGAACCACTATTTATGGTTCTTATACCCCATAAACACATAGCCTGAAGATTAATTTAAGTACAATATTTCCAATAATTTTGTATATGTGGCAAAGTTCAAATACGTTTGACTAGCAGCAAGCAAAAATGTACCTATCTCAGTCACCTATGAAGACAAGTTTGGATTTTGGAGTAGTTTGGATTTAGGAATTCCAGATAAAGAATATTCACCCAGGGTGACTGTCTCTACAGCTGCCTAATATACTGGTGTCTCGGGTCTCAGGAAATGTCCGCGTTCCTTTAATACCTCGCAATGTGACCCGTATTGTTTTAATGTTTTAAATGTTTTACTGTTTTACTGTATGGCTGCATGGCCACCACATGCCTCCGGTTTTATATGTTGTGACCCGCCCCGAGCCTGCAGGGAGGAGCGGAATACAAAACCAAATAATAAATAAATAAAATAAATAAATAAATACTTAGCTACATAGCACAGATGCTAAGAAATTGAAAAAATGTATATTAAAAGTGAATTGTGAATAGTGAATTGAAAAAATATATATTGGGATACCAGTAAAAGTGTCCTGAGACATATTGGCACTTCCTAACCCAGTGTTTTTCAACCTTTTTTGAGCCGCGGCACATTTTTTACATTTACAAAATCCTGGGGCACACCACCAACCAAAATGACACAAAATGTCACTCTAACACAGAAATACATATAGTTAATATGATTTTAAATGTATTTATACACTCAGTGTGAAACCTGGGCCTGTTTTGATGAACACAACATATATATGACTTCCTCTCACATACTTATACATGGCTATCATGTCTTTTCTCAGCCTTCTCTTCTTCAGGCTAAACATGCCCAGCTCTTCAAGCTGCTCCTCATAGGGCTTGTTCTCCAGACCTTTGTGAAATTTCACCCTGAGGGAAACTTGCTTCCAGTTAACTATGGATGTCATGAAGCTGTTCTAAACAGTTCCTTGGGGGGGGGGGGGAGGCAACTATCGAAAAATCCAATACAATAGTAAAAAAAAAATCCAAGCGGAGAGGCTCAATTTGTTTCTTGGAAACCTGTGAATGCTTCAGTCTCCCAATGCTCCCAGGTTCGCTCACTGCCCAATTCACCGACATGGAGTTTCCGGCTTTGGCATAGTTTCATAGATCTGTGTGGCCTCTTTTGCTGCCTCCCTCCTCACTCCGCAAAAGCAGAGCAGAAGTGACTGAGTTGGCGTTTTTGCATTGGCTTGGATTTCTCGCGAGAACAGCCAAAGCTGGAAGCTCCACGTCGGTGAATTGGGCAGTGAGCGAACCTGGGAGCATCGGGAGGCTGAAGCAGCCCTGAGCGGGAGCTGGAGTCATGCTGAGTCGAGGCTCCTGAAGGCTTCTTCAAGGTGGGTCTGGCCCTGGCATTCAATGGAGCCCTTCCTTTGCCTCGGGGAGGATCTTTGGGGAGGGAAAGAGGGAGAAAGAGCTGCTAGGAGGGGGAAGAGTGCCAATTTCCCATTGCACACCCGATGAGCGCTCATGGCACACTAGTGTGCCGCGGCACACTGGTTGAGAAACACTGTCCTAACCAATAGAGCAATGCACAACAGGGACAGTGTACATCAGTCCCAATGTGCATTGATCACTTCACTGATATCCCCTCTTAGTAACATAAGAATAGTCCTTTACTAGAGACAGACACTATGGAACTGCCCAGTTCGAATTCCTACAGATGTAAGTTCCTTTATGAAGAAGTCAAGTACCCAACATGTTTCCACTCAACCTGAGCAAACAAACAACACATAAGCACAATGCAATGTCAAGATTTATTTATCCACAACTCATCGTAACAGTCAATACTGATGAGTAAAAAAATATGAAAACCTTTAGATTCAGTACCCAGTGGCATTCCCTGAGCAGTAATCACTTTGCATAACCATTTCATTTAACTGTTGCTCAATCTCTTCATATCTATCATAAAGAAAATCAGGCCCATTACTTCCTACAGAATTGCTTCAATGACATCTAAAGGATTTATGACAAGAACAGCAAGCTCAAGTCCTGCCACAACATTTAATTGGGTTTTTAAGACTGGATTTTGGACAGGCTATTTTAATACATGTAATTTGTTCTTCTGAGGCCAAACTCTGGTAGATCTGCTTGTTTATTGTCGTGGTATATGATCCACATTTGTTTAAATTATGGCTCCCTGTGTCCTGACATTTTCCACTAGAAACCTTTGATCTACTGATTTATGGTTGTATCAGCAATGGCAAACCATCCAGGTCATGATGCATCAAAGCAGCCTCAAATCCTTACGTTCTCATTACTATGATTGTTGATTCTCCTGGCATGCAAGCAAGGCTTACTGAAATCCCCAAACAACTAAAGGTAGAGGAGCCCTGTACTGTATTTTACTGGCTAGGTCTGATGAGAGTTGCTGATTGTCAGTTTGCTGTTCATTTACTGATGTCACCCAGCTTATCCTGAGGATGGAGGGCAGGCCCGAATCCGTACCCAATAATTTCCATCGCTGCCTTGAGGCCAATAGTGGATGGCTGCGAGCCAGTAGGTTGAAGGTGAGTCCAGCTAAGACGGAGATCCTGTGGCTCGGCCGCCCAGACTGTAGGGATGTCCAGCTTCTGACCCTGGACAGCGTGACCCTATGTCCGTCATCTTCCATCAAGAGTCTAGGTGTGACCTTGGACCCCCTGCTGTCGATGGAGGCTCAGGTCTCCAGCGTCAGCAGGGTGGCATTTTTCCATCTCCAACAGGCGAGGAAGCTGGCCCCCTATTTGTCCCGGTGCGACTTGGCCACAGTGGTCCAAGCCACAGTCATCTCGAGGCTTGACTACTGTAACGCTCTGTACATTGGTCTTCCTTTGTCCGTGATCCAGAAGCTTCAGCTGGTGCAGAACGCCGCAGTGAATGAAGAATGAAATAATCAGCCTGGCTATATATACAGACCAAAATTCAAAAAGGTGCCATAAACAAGGTTTACATAATAAATCTATTCATTGTATATTTAACAACATATACATAAGAGTTCATATATACACAAGTGTGTTTCGGACACGCAATTCCAGTCCTACCGGTAATTCATTGATAATCCGGGATAAGCAAAGTTAATGCTGGTACAGGTCCACAGCCAGTTCCTCAGGGTGCTGGGACATTTGTAATCCAAAGGTGAATAGGAATGAATCAAAAGGGTGACGGTAGGTGACGGGAAATCCAGGAAAGGTGTCCAAGGGATCAAAGAAGCCGGTTGAGGAAAATGTTGTGATTTCCTCTGTGCAAATGCTCTGGAAGTCGAAAACGCCGACGGCATGCTAATGCTATAATCCAAAAGGCCATTAGAAGGTCCGTTTCTCCTTTAACAGGTTTTTTTCAAAGCGAGGCATACAGAATGTTAGGAACCAACTTCTGAAATTAATAATATTCATAATCATAATCAATATCTTCAAAGAAAGGTAAAGCACATTTATAGCCATAGTCAATATCTTAGAGTATACATACCATTCTAAGTAGCATCATGAGCACAACCCCTATCCATGTCGGCGGGGTGACCAAGAAGGTGAGTAAAAGCTTAGCAGGGGCGATTTAAATGCAAAAAGACCCATTCACAGGACGCCACAGCCCAACTCCTGACAGGGGTCCTGGTTGGCTGTCACATCTCGCCAATTCTGCGCGAACTGCACTGGCTTCTGATAGTATGCCAGATCACCTTCAAAGTGTTAGTCTTGACTTTTAAGGCCTTACATGGTCTGGGGCCAGTGTACCTGTGGGACCGTCTTATCCCATACCGTCCCACTAGACCTCTGCGCTCCAAAGAGCAAAACCTCCTGGTCATCTCTAGTGCTAAGATCAACCGGTTGACTGCGACTCGTCGGTGGGCTTTCTCGATCGTGGCTCCAACCCTTTGGAACCCTTTGCCCACTGATGTTCGCACCATCCAGGGATTCTCCCTTTCAGGAAGGCTTGTAAGACTTTACTGTTCTGGCAGACCTACGGATCTGGATAACCTGTGTGTTCATAGCCACCTTGTAACTGTGTCTGCTGCTGTTGTGTTTAGTGCATGACTTATTGTCGTTTTATATGCTGTTTTTAATGCTGTTTTAACCTGATTTGTTTGCACTGTGTTTTATGATATGTCTGTTTTACTATGTAATGATTGATTTGTTGTGAGCCGCCCCGAGCCACTGGGGGAGGGGTAGACAAATGCGAAGAAATAAAAAAATGTGTTAACTGGGCTGTATGTGACCCATTGCTGCCCCTAAGAAAGCTTTGAGTCCTCACCATCCCAGCACCAGCTCTGTGGAAAGGGGATTAATGTGGTTACAGGAAACCACCATTGCCTAGTTTCCTCCCATGTGGATTTAGGACCTTGCACACTACCCTGACAGTGCAGGAAACAAGGGTATCTGGGCCGAAGGTGTCAGATTTAAGCACTGCATGTGTGGGAAGCATTGCTTATGACATCTGCTAAGAATGAGCAGAAGTGATGAAAATGTCACTTCAAACAGGATTCTGAAAAAATGTTGATGTTACATTATGAAGCACAGAGGCTGGAAAGATTTGTGTTGCAAAACAGCCAAGTACAATCAGTGTAACTGTAATGTTTCCATTCTTTTTGTTTCAGATTGGTGCTTTGTTCATATTTCCTTGATTTAAGCGTAGGATATTTAACCTTAGGGCAATGGATTCCTCAATGTAATATTCATGGAATGTGGCACAGAATTCTCTCCATATCTGATACCTGAAATAAGCAGTCAACATTCTCAGGGTGCATCTACACTGTTGAATTAACACAGTTTGATCCCACTTTAACTGCCTTAGCTCAATGTTATGGAACATGGGGGTTGTAGTTTTACAAGGTCTTTAGGTTGCTTTGCCAAAGAGTGCTACTGCCTCATACAATTCACAGGAGAGCTATCCAAAGTGCTGATCCCATTCTGAGTTCAGGAGGCCCCTTGAATAATTCCTTTAGGGTTCCTGCTATCTAAGGACAACTTCATCAAACAATTAACTAGATTACTGCCATTCTTGGCAATTTTGTATTATAGAGAAAAAGAATATTTCATTGTGCTTTAGATAGACCTCTTTGGATCTCTGCAAAGCCTTCAATTGCTGCCAATTTCTGAAATTCAGAAACTTCCAGAAGATTGTCATCCCATGCAAAAAAAAATGCTCAGGGCTATATATGTGAACCCTCAAATCATACAGTAACAACTGTCTGAAAGCCTATTATTTTAGTAAGAGAGATTGTGGTTTATTAGTTTGGGGACTGCTGGGCAAGCTGTGTCACCTCTTTGATCCCGATCCAGACCTTGCCTAACCTTTCTGCATACATCTGATTTCTCCAAAACTAAACCATCCAATAAAACAAGATGCAGGATCCTGGGTCCTGAGGTATTTGGAAGAATTAGTTATGGGATTTTAGAGAACTGTTTAGATAGTGTTGATGAAACCCCGTGAATTTTTATATAAATTCCCTGCAATGCTTTGCAGTTGACGCTAGCATAGTGGCAGTTATTTTCTCTCCAGCTGAATACACATATATTATTGTCAATTAAAGATACTATTTTGGGCCATAGACACAGCTTGCTGAAAGCAAGGGAAATGTGGAGAATTAAATGTAACTATTGGAATATATCCCAACATTTTCTATATTATTTCTGCTAGTTTATATATATGGCCTCGTTCAGGTCTACTTAAAATAGGAGTCCATGGACCAGTGCTGGCCCACAAGCCATTGGTTTTCTGTCCAGGGTAAATTTCCAAAGAAAGAAGAAGCTGATGAAGCCAATACACAAATATGGGATTGTGCACTGGAAACAAAGAACTGCCAAACCCCTATGTTAGACAACTTATGAAGAACTGACCTAGGGTGCATCTACAGTACTGTAACTTCAACTCCCCTGTTGTGCCAGCTCCACTGGCTGCCAGTTTGCTACCGGGCACAATTCAAAGTGCTGGTTTTGCCCTTTAAAGCTCTAAACAGTTCTGGTCCAACTTACCTGTCTGAACGCATCTCTCCCTATGAACCATTAAGATGCTTAAAATCATCCGGAGAGGCCCTGCTCTCGGTCCCGCCTGCTTTGCAGGCGCGGCTGGCTGTTGCATCTTAGACCTGAAGGATTCCTCAGTAAACCACTTTAGACCAGCCGTGATTAAATGCTTTATTTAGAATAAATGAAAAGTAAAGAGATAAAAATATAGTCCAGTGATGCGCTCAGCATCCAATATTGCAATGCAATAGTCCAAGGAGTAACCACAAGGTTCAATGAAAAAAGAAATAGTCTTGATGCCCCAATGGGCTAAATCCTGGATAAGTCTCTGCGTCGTAACTGTTTCCCATGGATAGTCTGTGGGCCTGGCCCTCCCTTGCCCTCCAGGATGGGAAGGAATGTCTGCTCATTAGTAACTGCACCTGGGAGCTGGGGAGGCAACCCGTCTTTACCATACCAGCTCTTCTTATCGGCCTGGGAAGAGAAAAGGCTGCGCTTGCCCTTGACCACTGGTTGACACAGATGTTCATGCAGAGGTTTGCTCTCAGGCCTAGTTGATATCCTGGAATTAACATGGCTTTGGTCTGGTTGAACTATGGAACCAGGCTGGGGCCTGACACTGGCGGGGATGAGAGACAGGGCCTTCTCAGTGGTGGCTCCTCGGCTTTGGAACTCCCTTCCTAGTGACATCAGAATCAGCCCCCTCCCTCCTGACATTTCATAAGAAAGTCAAGACTTGGCTTTTCGAACAAGCATTCGCAGACGAACTTTAATCGAGATCAAGGATTACTATGACGACGAAATGGAAACCGATTTTAAGATTGTGGAACTGAGATTTGTATTTTGTAGTTTTTAACTGTTAATTTTATATGTTTTTATATGACTGTTTTTATCTTGTTATGTATTGTATATGGGCACTTGTTGCCGCTTGTTCACCGCCTCGAGTCACCTTCGGGCTGAGAGAGGCGGTATAGAAGCATGGCAAATAAATAAATAGAATGAATGCAGTTTGACACTACTTTAATTGTCATGGTAGTATGGGAGTTGTAATTTTACTACCACATTTAGCAAAGAGTGCTAGCGGCTCAGCTAACTATAAAATGCATTGACCCAAGGCAGTCAAAGTGGTGTCAAATTGCATTCATTCAGCAGTGCAAGGGAATGTCTGTCAACTTCAGGACATGTCTGTCAACTTTTGGGCATGTATGTGCACCACTATGACATCATTCAAAAGAGCAGAGTAAATAAAACCAATAAGAGATGTTTCCTCTAGGCATAAATGGTGAGATTTATTGCTATAGTGTACCTTCAAGGGGTTTCCCATTTATGGTGACCCTAGCATTGGATTTGTCTTCCTTTGAGATTGAGAGAATGTGACTTGCCCAAGGTTGGTTTCCATGGCCGAATGGAGGCACAGGCTAGATCTAAACTGCCCTACATCCCAGGATCTGGCCCCATGTTAGCTGCTTTGAACTAGATTATATGAGTATACACTGCCAGATAACCTGGAATAAGCAGATACTCTGGGATCAGATCCTGGGATGTAGGGCAATGTAAATAATTATACCATGCAGGCTCTCCAGTATAACAAATATGCAGAAGAAAAGCACTCTTGGGCTGGATCTACACTGCCATATAATCCAGATTATCAAAGCAGATAATCCACATTATTGGCTTTGAAATGGATTATATGAGGCCACACTGCCATATAATCCAGTTCAACACAGATAATCTGGATTCCTATATATGGCAGTGTAGAAGCGGCCTTGCTTTTGTAAGATTTATTTTCCGTTTCTTTGGCACAACAGGGTACTGCTGCTGAGGAAAATGTCTGCTTATTCCTTCAAGAAAACTGCTTTGAACTGAACTATATGCAGTGTAGTACCGGCCAGGAGCCATATCACTCCAACTCTGCAGCAACTACACTGGTTGCCAATCGAGTACCGGATCACCTTCAAAGTGTTGGTTTTGACTTTTAAGGCCCTATATGGTCTGGGGCCAGTGTACTTGAGGGGCCGTCTACTCCCATATGTTCCCCAGAGATCTCTTCGGTCAGAGGACCAAAACCTGTTACACGTCCCTTCCATTAGGTCCTTTCACTTGTCATCAACCAGGCAGAGAGCCTTTTCCATCATCGCACCGAGCCTGTGCAATGCCTTGCCAGCGAAAGTTCGGGCGATAAACAAGCTACCAGGCTTCCAAAAGGCGTGTAAGACAGCTCTCTTCCGGCAGGCATTTAATCTTTAAACCATGTCAATCTGTATGCTGACAGAAACATTGTTATTACGATTTTTAATATTTTTAGCGTTTTAGTGCTATGTTACCTTGTGCATTTTGTAAACCACCCTGAGCCAATTTGGAAAGGGCGGTATATTCATTGAAACAATAAATAAATAAATAAATAAATAAATCTAATCCATTTCAAAGCAGATAATTTATTTATTTATTTATATTTTATTTTATTATTTCAATTTGTATACCGTCCTTTCCAGACGGCTCAGGGCGGTTTACAGCACATAAAATCACAACAATAAAAGAGTGAAAAAATCCCATTTCCCAATAATCCCACTAAAACAGTATTAATTTACCAACCAAGAATTAGAGGTCAAAAGCCTGTCTAAAGATCACAGTTTTACAGGCTTTCCGGAAGGCCGGCAATTCGCAGGTTGCTCGGGCCTCCGGCGGCAGGGCATTCCATAGGCTTGGTGCCACAACGGAGAAGGCCCTCTGTCGCGTTGATGATAAATGAATGGTCCGTAGGGAAGGGATCTACAGGAGGTTGTGGGCCTCAGATCGAATAGATCTCTGGGGAACATATGGGAGTAGACGTTCCCTTAGGTACTATTTAAAACATTTGTATTCCGCCCTTCTCACCCCGAAAGGGACTCATAATGTGGATTATCTGCTTTGATAATCTGGATTATATGGCAGAATAGAAGGGAACTCAATCAATCACAACTCTTGAACAACGGACAAAAAATACATAGGAGCAATACATTGAATACTGCATTCATGAAGAGGTTTCAATAATACAATAGAACTGTGTTACATTAGATTTATCCTAATTTGCTTATATTTCAGTATGAACATCAAATCAATACAGATCTTATGGTACGGTATAGTCTAACTTCAGCCTATTTTTAATAGTAACTCTTAGGTCCCTTACACACAACTGTATAAAATCCACGTTGAACTGTGTTCTGTGGCAGTGTGGACTCAGATAATCCAGTTCAAATCAGATATTGTGGATTATCTGCCTTGATATCCTGGGTTATATGGCTGTGTGGAAGGGCGCTGAGTTCACATTACTATATAGTCCAGTTCAATGTGAATTTTATACAGCTGTGTGGGTGGGGCCTGGGTTTTATATGGCAGTGTCGAAGGGGCCTATCTGGCATCTATCAATCTCAGGTCTATCTGGTATCTATCAATCCACGCTCTGGTCACATCCTGAATAGATTACTGCAATGCACTCTACGTGGGGCTGCCTTTGAAGACAGTTCGGAAATTGCAGCTAGTCCAATGGGCGGCAGCCAGATTACTAACTGGAGCTACATACAGGGAGCATACCACCCCTCCCCCTGTTGTGTCAGCTCCACTGGCTGCCTGTCCACTTCCGAACTCAATTCAAAGTGCTGCTTTTGACCTTTAAAGCTCTATACGGTTCTGGCCCAGCTTACTTGTCCGAATGCATCTGCCGCTATGTCCCACCTCATAATTTAAGATCATCCGGGGAGGCCCTGCTCTCACTCCCGCCAACTTCTCAAACGTGGTTGGTGGGGATGAGAGAGAGGGCCTTCTCGGTGGTGGCTCCCCGTCTGTGGAACGCACTTCCTAGTGACATACAATCAACCCCATCCCTCCTGGCATTCAGGAAAAAAGTGAAATCGTGGCTGTGGGACCAGGCTTTTGCGCATTAGCACAATGCAGCACTTTGGATTGGAATTGTAATGGCAAGTTGATGGATATGGCTCAATGCTCATGTTGTGGACGGAACACTGTTTTTAACTTAAGTGTATGTGTATTATGTGTTAATGCTAACTGTATTTTAATGCTGAATGTCTATGGTTTTATATTGTATTTATATTGTGTATCGGCATCGAATTGTTGCCTTTTCTTAGGCCGCTCTGAGTCCCCCCTCGGGGGTTGAGAAGAGAGGGGTAGAAATGATGTAAATAAATAAATAATAAATTAACTGACAGCCTACTGCAGGGGTGCTCATTAGGTAGACCGCGATCTACTGGTAGATCGCCTAGGGCGTCCTGGTAGATCGCAGGCAGGGCAGGAGGAAGGCTCAGTCCCGCCCTGCAGGCTCCCGACACCGCCCAGGTGCAGAAGGAGGTTGGACTGGATGGCCCTTGGAGATCTCCTCCTATTCTAGGAATCCATTGTTATTATTATCAGAGGCTGAATGGCCATCTGTGAGGAATGCTTTGATTGTGTTTTTCCCTTATGGCAGAAGGAGGTTGGACTGGATGGCCCTTGGAGGTCTCCTTCTACTCTAGGAACCTGTTGTTGCTGTTATTATTAACATAGGCTGAATGGATATTATCATCATTATTATTATGAATAAATTCAGGGGCTTATTATACTCACATTTAGTTGAATTCAGGCTTAAAATATATTATATGTCTCTCACCAGGGTTCCCATATGTCCCTTATTCTAAGGGACGTCCCTTATTTTGGCCCTAAAATTTGTGTCCCTTATTTTCAGGCCCTGCCCCATATTTTTGACTAGCAGGACAGGACTGGGTGGGGTTGACCAGAGGAAGCTGCGTGCTGCGGTTTCCACGGCAATGCCTGCCCGGGGATTCCAACTCGCAGGGCAGCCTGCGTCCCCGTTGGAAGGAAGAGGTGATACAGGACTATTTCAAAGTACAGTAGACTAATTAACCATTACCCAAGGGGAATGTTGGATCATGTTGGATAAAGATAGTTTCTGGTTGCTTGAGAGTTACTCTTAAAATAGGCCTAGCTGTGTATCCCAATACTATACAATGCTGTGTATCCCATACTATACTATACCATTAACTATTGACATAATAATCATGAAGATGTACTGTCTTATAAAATTTATTTTATTTTAATGTTTAGACAGTGCGCTTTTAAAGTCAGCAAAGTCAAGTACTAAATACAGATGGAGAAAATAAGGTAGTTCTAATAAGGTTTTTTCTGCATGACAAAGCATGCAGAAACATACCATGTCCTGTTAAGAGGGTGTAAGTCAGTTTCTTTTGTGAGTTTCAATCATTATCTTATTCTGTTAATAAAACTATTTCTACCTAATGTTTGAGTTTCAAGTTTTTAATGAAGTGTCCCTTATTTTTGTGAAAAATCCTGTAAATGTTCCTTATTTCTTATATCAAAAAAAAATGGCAACCCTATCTCTCACTGAAATAAATTTCCAAATATTTTGCTTTTATGGCTCTGTGAGTAGTGGGTAGGTACATCATTTTGACTTGGTTGTTTTATAAGTAGCTCGCATGCTGAACAAGTGTGGGCACCCCTGGCCTACTGTATTTAACTATGGTCAGGCATGTAGTCGGGGGAGGGGGCTAAGGGGGCTTCAGCCCCCCCCCCCCGAAATTCTCAGGGTGGTCCGCGAGAAGGCCTTACTGGTACATTATTTAAACTGTTATGTTTATTCATATCATGATCTGATCACCATGCTCATTATATCCCACATTCATGGGGTTATTGGGATAACAATACAAATGGTTTGCTAGGGTCTCACCCAGTCTCAATCCCCCGAACCACACTCAGCCGCCCCTGAATCAAACTCCTGGCTACGGCCCTGAGTATGGTCCACCCTGGCCTCACATCGGGAGGCGTGGAGACGCACTATCCACAATGCTATGGCCTCTTTCGAGTAGACACGGCAAACGGGTCTCGAAGAGAAACGACAACGCAGAAAGAACCGCAACTTGGAAACAACATCACCCGAGGAGACTTTCTGCTGTGCTTTCTGCAACCGGACGTGCCTATCTCAGATTGGCCTTTTTAGTCGTCAACGCGCTTGTAAAAAGCGTGGGATGAGTCCTTCCTAAGAAGAATCTTTGTTCGCGAAGAAATGCCGAGAAAGAGAGACTGTATTTAACTATTTAGATATAAAATATTTTATGCTTTTATAGTTTGATATCTTAAAGCATGGTTCTTCCTCTTCAATAAAAGTATTTAATAATAATAATAATAATCTATTATATAAATGGGTTCACGTCATGTGATGTATACCTCAAACAAAGAAACCATACAACGCAGAAAAACAATACTTGCCAACAGAAATAGGCCTTCCAGCAAGGTACGTTTTTAGCAAAATAAACTTTCCCCCAAAAACCTAAAAGGCCCCCAAAACAACGAGTAAAAATAAAACTACATTTCCCAGTATCCTCCGGGGCAGCCAATGACTCACCCAGCCTCTACATTCTGAACAACATGATTGGCTGCCAATAAGGGCGGATTTGCATAACTGCTGTAACCATAGCAACGCTGGCAAGAGCCATCCAAGGCTAGGATAGAATGCTGAGAGATTTCAGTTGGTGTTTGAGGGTTAAACTGCCAAAACCAAACTCTGAGGGAGTAATTCTCCAGCAAATTCCTACCCACACAACACAACACAACTTCCAATCACAACCCATCCCACCAACCTTACGGGACCCCGTACACACAACACCTACAAACACCACAAACAAAAACCATTCCTTCCTTCCACACAGACATAAATTGACCCAAAAGAATAAAAATAACAGCATCGGACGACACACTCACAACGCTACATACATCAAACAAAAAAGGGCAGAACAAACGCCAGAACAGAAACACACTGCGCAGCAGAGACACAGACAACAGGTCACTGCACGACGCACAGCTGAGAACCAAATGCAAAGAACTGCACGACAAGAAGAAGCGCACAGCCAGGAACAACAAAGACGCAGAAATGCAACACAACAGCAGCGCAAGGAGCGCAGAAAACCCGACGTCGCAACACAGAAAACAAACTTCAAAAACACCACAACCAATTCCACCGCCTAGCCTTCAGATACAACGCTGCAGAAGACTACAGCATGGCGCCAGAGGCCGACATTGGCACCCTAACGCACATCTGCACACACTGCAAAGCCCTGAAATACCCAGCAGAAACACCAGGAATGTGCTGCCTAGCCGGTAAAGTCTCTCTACCACCACTTGCCACTCCTCCACAACCACTACAGACTTTGCTGAGTGGACACACTCCACAATCAAAACACTTCCTCCGCTATATAAGACAATACAACTCATGCTTCCAGATGACATCATTTGGAGCACACATAGAAAGTGCGCAATTCATGCCTACATGAGCCCACCAAGACCGTAAGTCAGTGTTTCCCAACCTTTTTTGAGCTGCGGCACACTTTTAACATTAAAAAAATCCGGGGGCACACCACCAACCAAAATGACACTGTAACACTGTAAAGAATGGCTGGGGGATAGTGACCTGCACCAACCAAAATGACACTGTAACAGCCTTGAGGGGGGCAGTAAAGAATGGCTGCCACCGCTGGCTTGGCACTAGTCAAGACCTGCTGGGAGCGCTGAAGCCGGGGGGGCGGAGCCAGGCCGCACCATGGCCCCTCCCTCGGCAGTTCTCCCACAGCTTTGCCAGCCTTGAGGTGCAGTGCCAAGCCAGCATTGTGCTGGCTCTGCCACGCTGGCTTGGCACTTCCCCCTCAAGGACTGGCAAAGCTGTGGGAGCGCTGAAGCCGGGGAGGGGCGGAGCCAGGCCGCACCATGCCCTGCCCCCTCCCCCGGCTTCCGTTCTCCCACAGCCGCCAGCTTTGAGAGGGCAGTACCAAGCCAGCATTGTGCTGGCTGCCACCGCTGGCTTGGCACTTCCCCCTCAAGGCTGGCAAAGCTGTGGGAGCGCTGAAGCCGGGGGAGGGGCGGAGCCAGGCCGCACCATGCCCTGCCCCCTCCCCCCGGCTTCCGTTCTCCCACAGCTTCGCCAGCTTTGAGAGGGCAGTGCCAAGCCAGCATTGTGCTGGCTCTGCCACCGCTGGCTTGGCACTTCCCCCTCAAGGCTGGCAAAGCTGTGGGAGTGCTGAAGCCGGGGGGAGGGGCAGAGCCAGGCTGCATCATGCCCACCCCCTCCCCCGGCTTCAGTTCTCTCGCTCTCCCACAGAGGAGGAGCATGAGCGGTGGACGGGCTTCAGTAGGCAGGGAGGGCTCCGCGCGGCTTCAACAAGCAAGGGGCAAGAGTCATGGCGGGATTCATGGCGGATTGGAGGCTGGTTGGGGAAATGGCCGAAGAAGGCGGCGCCCCGGTCCCTTCTTTTTCTTCGCCGCCGCCTGGCCCTTCCTCCTCCTCTCCCAAGCAGCAGGAGTTTGGCAGGAGGGGGGGAGGAAGGGGGGCAGAGAGCTTTTCTCGCGGCACACCTGATGATCGCTCACGGCACACTAGTGTGCCATGGCACACTGGTTGAGAAACACTGCCGTAAGTAACATCATTTCCAACCCTTACATCTCGCATCTCCTAAATAGGGCACAGCAACGCGTGCCGGGTACAGCTAGTAATAACAATAATAGTTCAGCTTTGTCTGTGTGCAAAGTGGGGCACCAAAAGAGCAGCTGAATCCAAAGAGGGGCTTTTCTGAGGAGTTTCCCATTTTTGTCTGCCAGGCAAAATATCCCCCTGTCGGGAGGGGCCTGCAACTTCCCTTTAAGCCTACAGTCAAAGCGACAAAGCGAAGGAGGCTTGGTCCTTCTCCCTGCCTCTTTTCGTTAGGCCACGCCCAGGGTGTTTCCCCGGCAACGGAGAGCCGTATCCCCTGGCAACGGAGAGCCGTTTCCCTGGCAACGGAGAGACGCTTCCCCTGGCAACGGAGAGACGCTTCCTCGCGGCGCCATGGCGGCCAAAGAGAAGGCCAAGGAGAGGGAGAAAGAGAAGGAGAAGGAAAGTGCCTTTCCGGCCATGCCATCTCTCCAGGTAGGGCAGCCTGCGCTCCAGAGCCTCCTCTTCTATCAGGGCCCCCACTCCCATTTCAAAAGACTCCCACACAGCCATAGAACCCAGAATACCAAGGCAGGCAACCCACAATATCTGGGTTTTCTGAGTCCACCTTAGCATATACTGTAAATGAGTTCAGTGTGGATGTTATTCAGCTGTATGGAAGGGGGCAGAGGCAGGCTGCATTTGCACTGTAGAATGGATGCACTTTAAACTGCTGTGGGATCCTAGCAGAGGGGTAGTTTTGTGAGGGATCAGCACTATTTTATTTATGTACTAGCTTGGGGACCCGGCGGTGCCCAGGTTATTTGAGAAAGGCATTGTGTGGTCCTTAACAGTTGTTTATGTGGCTTGCAGTGGTCTCAAAAAGTGAGTGAAGGTACTTCAAGTCCCAGAATCCATGGTCCATCCTCCTCCAAAGTGCACCAGGGTGTAGAGTGGGTCATGGGGATTATGTGTGGCAAATTTTGTCTTGCTCAGTTATTGGATGAGGGGGTTGCAGTCCCATCAGTCTTGGGAAGTGAGTCATTGGATGAGGTTAGCAGTCTTGTGAAAGTCCCATCATCCATGGCCCACCCTCTAAACTGCACCAGGATGTGGAGTGGGTCATGGGGGCTCTGTGTGCCAAGTTTGGTCTTGATCAGTCTTTGGATGAGGTTGGCAGCGGTCTTGTGAAGTGAGTGGAGGTACTTCAAGTCCCATCATCCATGGCCCACCCTCCTCCAAACTGCACCAGGATGTGGAGTGGGTCATGGGGGCTCTGTGCCAAGTATGGTCTTGCTCAGTTATTGGATGAGGGTTGCAGTCTCTTGAGGTCAGTCTTTGCACCAGGATGGAGTGGGTCATGGGGGTTGTGCCAAGTTTGTTCTTGGTCTTGTGAAGTGAGTGGAGGTACTTCAAGTCCCATCATCCGTGGCCCATCCTCCTCAATACTATACCAAGATGTAGAATGAGTCATGGGGGCTCTGTGTGCCAAGTTTGGTCTTGATCAGTCTTTGGATGAGGTTGGCAGCAGTCTTGGAATGTGAGCGAAGGTACTTCAAGTCCCATCATCCATGGTCCACCCTCCTCCAAACTGCACCAGGAGGTGGAGTGGGTCATGGGGGCTCTGTGTGCCAAGTTTGGTCTTGATCAGTCTTTGGATGAGGTTGGCAGCGGTCTTGTGATGTGAGTGGAGGTACTTCAAGTCCCATCATCCATGGGCCATCCTCCTCAAACTATACCAGGATGTGGAGTGGGTCATGGGGGTTCTGTGTGCCAAGTTTGGTCTTGATCAGTCATTGGATGAGGTTGGCAGCAGTCTTGTGAAGTGAGTGGAGGTACTTCAAGTCCCATCATCCATGGTCCACCCTCCTCCAAACTGCATCAGGATGTGGAGTGGGTCATGGGGGCTCTATGTGCCAAGTTTGGTCTTGATCAGTCATTGGATGAGGTTGGCAGCAGTCTTGGAATGTGAGTGAAGGTACTTCAAGTCCCATCATCCATGGTCTGCCCTCCTCCAAACTGCACCAGGATGTAAAGTGAGTCACTGGGGCTTTGTGTGCCAAGTGTGGTCTAGATCAATCAGTGGATGAGGGTTGCAGCGGTCTCGGGAGGTGAGTGGAGGTACTGCAAGTCCCATCAAGCATGGTCCATGCTCCCTCAAACTGCACCAGGATGTAGAGTGGGTCTTGGGTGTGCTTTTTGCCAAGTTTGGTCTTGTTCTGTCATTGTTGGGGGCCGCAAAGTGTTTTGGCCTTAAACTCCCACCATGCCTGACTGCCTCAGGCCTTTCCCTTTCCCCGTCTGCCACTTTAGAGTGTCGGAATGTTAGTGGTGCTGGCCAATCAGAGTCCTTTATGCAAATTCTGAGGTAGCAAAGTTTGCAGACGACACTAAATTGTTCAGGGTAGTTAAAAATGAAACTGATTGTAAAGAGCTCCAGAAAGATCTCTCGAAATTGAGTGAATGGGCAACAAAGTGGCAAACGCATTTTAACCTAAACAAGTGTAAAGTCATGCACATCGGGGCAAAGAACCCCAACTACACCTACAAATTGATGGGGTCAAAGCTTTCTGAGACAAACCAGGAAAGGGATCTTGGGGTTTTGGTGGACAGCTCAATGAAGATGTCAACCCAGTGCGCTGCAGCAGTGAAAAAAGCAAATTCTATGCTTGGCATGATCAGGAAGGGAATCGAAAATAGGTCAGCAATGTTGTATTGCCTCTCTACAAATCTATGGTGAGGCCACATCTGGAGTACTGTGTACAATTCTGGTCACCGCACCTCAAGAAGGATATAACGGAACTGGAAAAGGTACAGAAAAGGGCAACAAGAATGATCCAAGGGATGGAGCGGCTCCCTTATGAAATCAGGTTGCAACGCCTTGGTCTTTTCAGCCTTGAAAGACGGTGTCTAAGAGGTGACTTGATCGAAGTGTATAAAATCATGCATGGGATAGAAAAGGTGAATAAAGAAAAATATTTTCTCTGTCACCCAACACTAGGACTAGGGGCACTCCTAAAGCTCCAAGGCAGGAAAGTTAGGACTAATAAAGGGAAATATTTCTTCACCCAGAGGGTCACTGGGTTATGGAAACTCACTTCCAGAGGAGGTTGTGACAGCTGTCAGCCTGGACAGCTTCAAGGCAGGATTAGACAGATTCATGGATACCAAGGGAATCAGTAGCTACTGAAATGGACATCCAAGTGCCACCTCTGTGTTGATGGAGGCAGGCAGGATTTTCCCCGGGTACTGGTTGTGGGGGGTCGGGAGCAGGTGAGGGTTTTGCCCTCCTTTCTGCTAGAGATCCCTGTGTGCAACTGGTGGGCCACTGTGTGACAGAATGCTGGACTAGATGGGCTGAGGCCCGATTCAGCATGGCTCTTCTTATGTTCTTATGTTCTTAAATAATCCCACAGTGGGAGCCAATCAGAATGCTGCCACATATCCTTCCACCCTCTGCACACATACATACAAACATAAAAACATTCTCTTTTATTATATATACAAATACAGATTTGCTTTATTTATTTGTTTATTTTGTTTTATATGATATCCAGCCCTTCCTCCCTCATAGAGAAACTCAGACCGGCTAACAATCTGCAACAATTCAAACAGAACTCAAAATACAAAATGTCACATACACAAATTAAAACAAGAATACACAATAAATACAAACCATTCCCCGGATTACAATACGAACATTGGACAGAATAGATAGAAAGGAGAAGCCGACATGAAAAGAACAAAGAGGAAAGAATTAAAATTATAAACGCAGTACAAGAAGATTTGGAAGTCACAGATTCCCTTCCTTTATCCCGAGTATCCTAACTTATCCTACCCCATTAATTCTTTCCCTTTTCCTTTCCCAAAAGGTTCCTAATTTTTCCTCTCCCATAACCTTTAGTTAGAGTGCTTTTATTGTCTGCATATGTTTTTTAAAAAAGGAAATAAAAATTATATACAAAAAAAAGTCAAGGGAGGAAGATACAACTCCAGATGGACCAGCTGATGAGCAACAGTTAGATAAAATATTAATGTTCCTTCAACATAGGGTATCTCAGGAAGCAGTGTGAAGGTCTGCTCGCCTATTAATGAAGTAGCCTTTATCAGTTTTGGAAGGGCAACAGGCAGTTTTCTGTCTATATTATAAAGACCAGCAGAATATTCCCTCAGTCGAGACAATGTGGGCTTTGGAGCCAAGTCAAGTCTTCCAAGAGATTTATAGTTTCAGGTTACCTTGTGTTCATGCTTCCCGATTCCATGTTTCATATTTATGCAGACTGTACTTGCGTTGAATGTTTGGCCTTTGCCTGCTTTTGTATTCCCTGTTTTTAATGCATTTCATGAACTCTGAACTCTGAGGATTATTCCTGTTTATGGACATAGATTTTTACACTATTTGCTGGATTGAGACATATATATATATATATATATATATATATAATATATATATATATATATATATTCTTCAATAAATTATTTTGCTGTTTTATGGTTACAAAAAAAACATAATAAAAAAACCAGTATTAAAAATCAACAATATTTAAAACAATTAAAACAGTCATTCCATTTTTCTTTTAGTGTTCTAAGTCATTTTGAGTCTCATTTTTAAAATAGGAAAGTGGGAAATAACATCAACATGGTTTTTTAAAAATAATTATGTGTTTAATTTTAATATTTATATATTGTAGATTTTTTAAAAAAATTCTTTTAAAAATAGTTTCCAAAACTACACACCAATATACAATATAGTAACAAACATGCATTAAAACCACATTCTCCTTCTCTTTCTCTCCAACTTCTTACTATTTTTTCTATTCTTCTTTACTCTTCCTATCTCTTTAGTATATTGTAGATTTTTTATTGTACGAGGGCAGGTCAATAAGTCCGTGACTTTTTGAATGAAACACAGCAGTACCTATTGATCTACTCACATTTGCATGTTTTCGAACTGCTAGGTTGGCAGAAGCTGAGACTAACTATGGGAGCTCACCCCATCCCATGGATTCGAACCACCAACCTTCCAATCAGCAAGTTCTACAGCAGGGGTGCTCATTAGGTAGATCGCGATCTACTGGTAGATCGCATAGGGCGTCCTGGTAGATCGCAGGCAGGGCAGGAGGAAGGCTCAGTCCCACCCCGCAGGCTCCCGACGCCGCCCAGGTGCAGAAAGAGGTTGGACTGGATGGCCCTTGGAGGTCTCCTCCTATTCTAGGAACCCGTTGTTGTTGTTGTTGTTGTTGTTGTTATTATTATTAGAGGCTGAATGGCCATCTGTGAGAAATGCTTTGATTGTGTTTTTCCCTTATGGCAGAAGGAGGTTGGACTGGATGGCCCTTGGAGGTCTCCTTCTACTCTAGGAACCTATTGTTGTTGTTGTTACTATTATTATTATTATTATTAGCAGAGGCTGAATGAATATTATAATCATTATTATTATGAATAAATTCAGGGGCTTATTATACTCACAGTTAGTTGAATTCAGTCTTAAAATATATTATATGGCTCTCACTGAAAAATTTCCAAATATTTTGCTTTTATGGCTCCCTGAGTAGTGGGTAGGTAGATCATTTTGACTTGGTTGTTTTATAAGTAGCTCGCATGCTGAAAAAGTGTGAGCACCCCTGTTCTACAGCTTACTGGTTTAACCCACTGTGCTGCTGTGGCCTCTCTTATTTATTTGTTTATTTAAAACGTTTGTATCTCGATCTTCTTTATTTTATTTTTATTTATTTATTTATTTATTATTCCATTTTATATTCCGCTCCTCCCTGCAGGCTCGGGGCGGATTACAGCAATTAAAATGTGCAATAAGACATTCGGTAAAACATACAATAAAATATACAATAAAAACAAATACCTAGCCATAGTGACCGCAGGACTACGGTTCTTGGATCAGGCGTGAGCATGTTGATTGCGTTTGGGTTTAGCCAAACGCCAGCCTGAAGAGGACAGTCTTACACGCCCTTCGGAAAGCGGCAAGTTCTAAAATTGCCCGAATATGACCTGGAAGCGAATTCCAGAGCACAGGTGCTGTGGCCGAAAAGGCAAGTTGTCTTGTACTGGATAGGTGACAGGAGCGGGATGATGGAATAACCAGGAGGTTCTGGTATTATTTATTAACTTCACTTATACCCCACAACCATCTCCCCAAGGGGACTCAGTGTGGCTTACATGTGGCCGAGCTCAGCAACATAACAGAAATTATAAAATAATACCATCAATAAAACTCAAACATAAGCAATAACATACAGTTTAAAACCATTTCTGGTGGGCCAAATGTGAATATTAAAAATTTAAAATAAATAAACACAGGATGCAGCCAGAGGTAGATTGTATATGAGGGCGGATCAATAAGTCTGTGACTTTTTGAATGAAACACAGGTTTTTGGATAAAAAATCATTTTATTTTTCAACGTAGTCTCCTTTGAGCTCTATACACTTTGTCCAACTTTTCTCCAATTTTTTTATCCCTTCCAAAAAATAAGATTTGTCGAGGTCATCAAAATAGGTATTTGTTTGTGAGATGATTTCATCGTTGGAGTCAAATCTTTTTCCGCCGAGCCATTTCTTCAGGTTTGGAAACAAGAAATAGTCACTCGGGTCTAAATCCGGAGAATAGGGCGGATGAGGGAGCAATTCTTATGTTTTGTATTCACATTGGCATTTACTGTATGTATGTGTATGTTCTGTATGATTTGATATGGTCAAAATTGACTAATCAATAAAGAATTTATGTATTCCAATTCATGGATTGTTGCCATGTGTGCACCCTTTCATTGGTGCAGAAGACCGCGGCACCCATCTTGCGGAAAGCTTTCTCATACCTAAGCGATCATTTAAAATTGAAACGACTGAGCCATGTGAGATGCCTATGGCTTCCACAATCACACTTTCAATCTCCGATTGGCCAACACCATATCATGATTTTGTTTTGGGTGTAGAGGCCTCAACTGGGTGTCCAAAACGTTCATCATCTTCCATGCTTGTACGGCCACAACGAAATTCAGTAAACCACTTTTTTACCATTGATGGTGCAGAGTCCCCATAGTATTTATCAAGCTTAGCCTTGGTTTGAGTGATGTTTTTTTCCTGCAAAAAAAAAATGCTTAATGAGCACATGAAATTAACTTTTTTCCATTTTCTCCTCAAATCACGTGGTAGTCTGCTATCAATGGCTGTCAAACACAAACTAAATGACACAGCTTGTTCAAACTTTTACAGGAGTCAACTGACAGATGCCTGTTGACAGGAGCAGTGTTGCCCTTTCAGTAAAGAGGTGGGAAATTCAAAAAGTCACGGACTTATTGACCCGCCCTCGTATTTTTCTTTTGCTATTGTGTGCTGTTTTGAGTCTCATTTTAAAAAGAGGAAAGTATTATTATTACTGTTATTAGTTTTTAAGAATTATGTGTTCAATTCTACTTTAATTATTAATTGATTGATTTACGACATTTATATGCCGCCCTTCTCACCCCAAAGGAGACTCAGAGCAGCTTATAAGTTATATGTAAATACAATATATTATATCATTAGCATAGCACAATATTAGTAATATACATTCCCATATTGTACTACACCAGCATACTATAATATTAGTAATATTACATGTTATATGAAATATATAATTAAAAAGCAAGCAGGCCTTTTTCTGCCTTTGCCAGGCAAGACTGTTGGCTCCTTACCTCAAGTGAGGCCTTGGCAACAGTCATCCGTGCCACAGTTACATCTAGGCTGGACTATTGCAATGCCCTTGTACGTTGGCCTCCCTTGGTCAACGTCCCGGAAAATTCGGATCATCCAGAATGCAGCAGCTAGGCTAAATCACTTATGAAAGGCCATATAACTCCTATGCTGCGACATCTCCACTGACTCCCAACGGAATATCGGGCCCTGTACAAGATGCTGGTTCTGACTTTTAAAGTCTTGTATGGCCAGGTGCCAGCATACCTCAGAGACCGCCTCTCTTCTTTTAACCATCAACAGTCACCTCACCCTACTCAACGAAATCTTTTGTATGTACCAGGTCCCAGAGAAATACGTCTTGATAGTACGAGACGCAGGGCCTTTTCTATTACTGCTCCTGTTTTATGGAACTCTCTGCCCCCTTATCTGAGAGCCATGCGTGATTTGCGATCCTTTGCGCAGGCACTTAAGATGTGGCTTTTAAACAGAGCTTTTGTTTTATAATTCTGATTTTAATACTTGTCTGTTTTAATGCTGCATTTATACTTTTTTAAATACTTTAATACTTTTAATACTTGTCTGTTTTAATGTAAATCGCTCGGAGCATCTGAGATGGAGGGCGATTAACAAATATTAAATTGAATGAATGAATTATTAGTATTATATTGTATTACAGTATTGAATTATTATCAATATTATATGTGTATACAATATATTATATTATTAGCACAGCACAATATCAGTATTATGTATTACTATATTGTACTATACCACTATACTGTAATATTATTAGTAATATTACATGTAATATAAAAATGTTGTTCCATCCTTATGACGGGAGCTTCTGTTTCCACATTCCACCTTCCCGACAGCCAACCTTTTTCAGGCGTTGTAAAGTCCTTTCTGTAAAAATCCTTCCCCGCTTCGCGGTTCCCATATTTGTCTATTTACAGCTGGGCTGCTTTCGAACTGCTGGGTAAGCAGTGGACAGGGCTCATAGCTCGTTGTCCAAGCCAGCTCGGGGAATTGAACTGGCAACCTTGAGATTGCAAGCACAGCTGTGTTACTGCTGTGCTATCTCCCCGGCCCCGCAGATGGCGGCCATGTTAGCTGGAGTAAACAGGAGGCTTCCAGTAATAATGAAACCTCTAATATCAGCGGTGGTGGCAGCGATCTCCGAGGCTATGGCAGCAATGATGTGACAGCCTCTGGGATGGAAAAAAACCCATCTGGAGTCACCAGTGCCGATGTCAGGGCACTGGCGAGTTTTTCATAAAGCCAGCCGCAACAACAAGACAAGGTCCAGTCCCAAATGGCCAGCCACGGGGGGAATGGTCTTTAGGCCCCTGAAGGCGGTAATTGGGACCTGAGCTAGTCCCAATGGTGGCTATATTAACGATGGTAAGTCAGAGACTAGCAGTGACCAGTGGCGGGAGGAAATGGCAGCAGATGATTGTGCCAGCTACAGTAGGTCAGGTCTTTAAGAAGGGAGGGAGCGTGTTTTAGCCATGTTGAAATGGCAGGGCTCAATCTCTTCACCCTTTGTCTTCACTTCACCCCTTCTTGCCAAAGATTGTACGAATCTGGTCTCCCAAGGTCTCCTCTGAGACCCTGGTTGATCAATAACGCAATCAGGGCACAGGGGAGATCTCGATGGAGAAATTTATCTGTATTGAGATTTTCATTTCTGGAGCTGTTGAAAGGTTCTTACAGCCTCTCCGCCATCTTGGAATGATAGTTTAATGTTTATATCCTGTAGGTTTTCAATTTATTTCAGTATGCTGAGTTGCTTTAAGTATAATGTTTAAGAAAGGAAATCAAGATAGTAGTAGTAGTAAAGGAAGAAGAAGAGGAGGAGGTTTTAACTAAATATGTTTTTTATTTTAACTTTTAAAATACTCTTTCTATGTAATTTTATTTTAATATTGGCATATTTGTATATTTTAAATTGTTTGTTAATATATCTGTATAGGTTATTTAAGTTTTTACTGTCGGTTACATTGTGTGTTATTAAGTTTAGATTGCTTTTATATTGTTAAATATAGTTTGTCTTGATGTAATTTGTTTGAATGGTCCTGTCCATGTCCCCCCCCCCCCTGCCTTTGGCATTGAATGTTTGCCATAAATATTGGCAACTTCCCTGAGTCACTAAGGGAGATAGGGCAGTCTACAAATAAAGTTGTTGTTGTTATTATTATTATTATGATACAAAACCACAGTATGTCACAGAAAATGAGATCTATATGCTGGATTTTGTATTAAAAAATCACAAGTCAAACACTTCCCCCCGATGGGTGCCACCTTGTCGTGGTGGGGGGCTTACCTGCTCCAAGGATGCTGAGAGCTGTACTGGCAGTAGTGTAACTACCAGCAGGTTCAACCAAGTCAGAGAGGTCTCAGCTGAGGAGTGGAACTAAGAACATCTAGGGCATTAGCATTATGGAGAAACAAACCAAAACGAAGTCTATACTGGTTCGATCGACATCCAGGATAAAAATGGCCATGGTGGGTGCTGCTGATTCTGGACATCCATCGACAAGTGGGCTAGGGAATCAAAATACAAATGAACAATCACAGAAGTGGCAGGAATTATTATTATTAATGCTTTTATGTTAAGCCACTTTGAGTCTCCCTTGGGAGAGAAAAAGCAGGGTATAAATATTCTACTACTACTACTACTACTACTACTACTACTACTAACCAGTTCCATCTCATTGCAATAATCAAAGCCCATTGTCATTTAACACAGTCCATCAATTGTCTTCCCCAAAGACTTCCTCCCAGGTAAAGGTTTTTATTTGTTTTCTGAAGAGCAACAGGTAGGGAGTTCCAGAGCTGAGGGGCTACCGCCGAGAAGGCCTTCTCTCTCATTCCCACCAGCTGTACCTTTTGATGCAGCCCAAAATCCCAACGTTTTTTTTTAGCTGCTGCATCACACTGTTGGCTCATGTTCAACTTGTTGTCCACAAAGACTCTAAGATCTTTCTCACATGGAATGTTTTTGAGCCAGGCATCACCCATTCTGTATCTTTGCATTTCATTTTCCCCCTAAGTGTAGTATCTTACATTTGTATAACTACTTTCAAAGCAATTAAACAGGAAATAACACTTTCAAACCAAAACATAATTTCTTTCAAATGTTGTTTCCTTATGGGATACAACAAAGTCAGAAACATAGGAACATAACATTTATACAATAAATTACAGAGATAAAAACACAAAAATATTTCAAAAATGTGCACCAAACACAGATGCAGAAGATATGTAAGGTGCATATGTGATTTAAATGGATGTTATGTTTCGACTTTGGTCCCACTTTCAAACTATTTTATCATGTATTTGCACGTATTACAAAATCTGCAGGAGAAAACCCACATATAGAACACTTCTAGTCTCAAGCATTTTAGATAACTGATATTTAACCTGTATATCTTGTGGTGCAGTTTCATTATCCTAGTGGAGGCCACAAGGGGGTGGTAGACAGAGAAGCATAGTTTATTTTATGGGGGAAGGGGACTGAAGAAGTAAAACCATTTCCCTCTGTATTCCTGTTATTCCCCCCCACCCATGTCTCCACCGTAGAAACACTAATCATTTATGATATGGGAAAGGGGGGCAGGAATAACCAGTGAAAACTAAATTGTATGCTTCCTCTGTTAGCAGAAAGCTGTCCCTACTCTTTGTAGGAGTCTTTACAGAACAATAAAATATTTGATTGAAAAAAGCAAGAAAAAAGAGAAGTAAATTTAAAAAGTAGAAAGAAAAGAGTAAAAAAATCCTAATAAATAAATTATACTATGTAACATGATTTTTGTTCCTGGGTTATAAATGTCTTTTCCTAAATGGTTCTATCATAAAACATGGAAAATGTTTATTAAACTGCAAAAACATTTTTGCGGGACATCCTGCAGTACATTTTGCGATAGTTTTTAACACAGGAAATAACAGTCAAACCAGAAACAGATTTTTTTTTCAAATTTTGTTACATAGTAATATCACACACATGCAAGCACACACACACACTCTTTGATACATCTCTCGCTCTAAGAGTACATCATACTTTTTGTCTTCTAGCCCAAATCTAGGTCTTTACTAATTTTGTATAACTTTTATTTGAAGTCTTCCTGGAATAATAAAATATTTGATTAAAAGAAAAAGAAGTAAGGTATATATATTAAAATGTAGAAAGAACTAGTGGATTCAAGCGCTCATCATGACAATATACATAACACAGTGATACCTGTCTTTGCAAAATTACATTGTACGTTTCTTCTGTTGGCCTAATCCTAGGTCTTAACCCATTTTATCTGTGCAATACCCATCAGAATATCATTTTCTTGGGCTTCCCTCCACCCCCTTGCCCTAATTTTGGCCAGAGATACTCTCAAGTGGTAATTCAACCCCCTTCTACACAGCTGTATAAAATCCACATTGAATATGGGATGGCCATGTAAATAGTTGTGATGGGTTTCATCTTTGAAACTGTCTGTTTGCATGGGCTCAAAGTCGTGGTTTGCTCTGAATTCTAGGGGAGAATTAACTGGCCTGTGTTAACTTAGATCGGCTCCACACGTCATTTACCTCAATGGAAATAATTCACCAGCCCTTCGACTAAGTGGTCAGTGTAGATGTGCCCCCATCACTTAGTTTTCTTGGCAAGTTTTTCTCAGAGGAAGTTTGTCTTTGCCTTCTTCTGAGGCTGAGTATGACATATCCAGTGAGGTGCTGAAACTGTGTAAGAACTTGAACCCTTGCCTCTAGATTCATAACTCAACACTCAGATCACTACATCATGCTGTCCTCAGTTTATAATGCTTTGATTTTTAACTCAAATGTTTATTAACTTTGTTTATTTATTAACTTTATTTATATTCCGCTCTTCTCACCCTGAAGGGGACTCAGAGTGGATTACAGTACACATACTTGCAGACAATCCCTGCAGTTCAACATATATAGACAACATATATAGACATATTTAGACATATATAGACGAACAGAGGCAAACTTCTGGCCACCAGGGGGAGCTGATGCACTCCTCATCTGTATGTTGTTTTTAAGGCATTGAATTGTTTGAGGCCACCCTGAGTCCCCCTAGGGTTTGAGAAGGGTAAAGTACAAATGTGGTAAAATAAAATAAAAATTGGAGTAAAACAGTAGGAACTGTCTATCCATTTGTCACGAACACCGACTTAGAACTGCCCCTTATACACACACACGGAGACGTAGCAAAGGCTAACTACTTTTATTGAATATAAAAAGTCCAAAAGGCAATTCTCTTGAAGAGATCAAAGAATAACGCAAACAGCAAAGCTGTAGTCCGATTACGAAAGCAAAGTTCCAATAGATAAGTCCAAAAGCAAACGTGGCAAAAACTTGGCAAGTTTCCGGATTGCCTCCGGAACAAAGCAGGGTATCCGCAGCAATGCGAATCAATAACAAGGCAAGGTCTTGGTCCACGACGAGCCAGACGAGGCTCCGTGGTTCACTCCGCTTTCACGCCCTTCAGATCCGACGTGGCCGGAGAACTGAGGATCAGTTCCCACGGGGCCGTTCTTAATCCTTCGGCCGGGCCCCTCGACGATCTAGGGCCCGGCGTCTCCAGTCTCTACTTTCCGAACGGTGACGGTCTAGGGACAGATGCCAGCTCCTCCTGCCCTGCTCTATGTCCCTGCGTCTGTTATGGGAACGGCCCCGCTCTTCCAGTTCAGTATCGCTATCTCCTTGAGAAGCAGCCCCCCGAACGTTCCCAGCCGCTGGCCTCCATCTGCTGCTCGGCCAGGTCCTGGGAACCTCGGCCGTTTGGGAATTCATAACTATCTCCGCTATCTGCTTCGCTGCCTCCCATCTCCACCTGGTCCGCTCCTTCCCCGGGAGAATGCTCCCACTCGAAATCCCAGGCTAAACTCTCTGCAGGTGGACTGGGCAAAGGCACTGCTGACCAATCTTGCTCTGGGCCTTCCAACTCGTCCTCCGAGTCCCCTTCAGCCTGTGCGGGTCCCAATGGCATCGGGACCCCCGGCGCCTCACCCCCTCCCATTGGCACGAACGGGCCCATGGGTGCTACACCATTAGTGGTCTCTTCAGGAGAAAAAAACTCTTCTCATACCCTCTAGAAACAAGGTCTTTATTTATTAAATTCTGTTTAATATGTTGCAGTTTTTGAAATGTTTAGGTGATTGTGTTGAGGCATGCCATTGTGCCATTGTAAGCCGCCTTGAGTCCCCCTGTCAGGGTAGAGAAGGGTGAGGTACAAGTATGGTAAATAAATAAATAAATAAATATTACCAAGATAGGTGGAATAGTGGCAGTTTCAATTTTCTTCCAATTTTCATGGAATGTGCAGCTGATCTTTTTGTGTAAGCATAATGTCAGATGTTAAGTATTTTCAAAAGATGATAAATTAAACTAAATGTGAAAGGACCCAATAGTCTCCCTGGCTTAACTTTATTCCATTGTATTTCAGCACTCAGTGTCATCATTTTTTGAGTTTCCCTAAGGTCAAATAATTCCTGGTGACATAGACACTAGGGTTGTGTGATCAAGGGAAAAATGTTTCAATACTCATTAGAAAATTCGGGAGGGGAGCAAATAGTTTTTGAGGGTGTATTATGAGGCCATTAAAGAACTCCAGGAACGCTGAGGAATGTGGAAGGAAAAACAAGCGACACTGGGAATGCTGAGAGATTAGGAGTGTGTCAGCTCCCCTGGTGGCCAGAGTTTGCCTCTGTTCGTCTATATGTGTGTATGTGGAAACGATAGGGATTGTCTGCTAAGTATGTGTACCTGTAATCTGCTCTGAGTCCTTTTCGGGGTGAGAAGAGCGGAATATAAATAAAGTGTATTATTATTATTATTATCATTATGGACCTAACTATACCAAAGTAACATTTTTGTTACTTTTATTGCTAAATAACTAGCAGGGGGGGGCTAATTTCTCTCTCATTTGTAACGCTATCATGATTAAACTTGCTATAATTGTACGTACCACACATTTTCCACTGCTAGCTTACCAAATTTCTAGCCTACCAAATTTCAGAATGTTAAACTTTGGGAATTTTTTGAAATTTTTTTACAAAAAAAGAAAAAGAAAAACACAAGAACTATCTACTTGAATTTTATCTACAATGCACAGGATCACCAGGGCATCAATCCTCCCAAGTTTCAGAAAGATTCACACATCTACTGATTTGTAGGGATTTTAAAAAGTTTAGAGAAAAACATTTATCCCCACCCCCCAAAAAAGCCATAACAGTAATCCACTTGCATGTCTAACAGTGTGTCTATATCACACACAATTAATTATAGAACTTCAACTTAGTACAGATTTATACTATTACTTACTCATTTTAGTACTCTTTACAGATTCAGTAATTTTATTTATTATTATTAGATTGACTCTAAATGGCTGGCTGCTGCCGCCCTCATTGGAGCATTTTGATGCTGAGCACTGCATTCTAGGAAATGTAGTTTAGGGCAGCACCTTTTGAATTCTCTGCCACAGAGGGGCTTGCCTTCTCAAACTACATTTTCCAGAATGTTGTGTTCTCAGTCTTCCATCCAGCTCAGCTAGTCCCGCCTCAGCTGCCTTTCCTTATACTGCAGTGCTTCTCAACCTTCCTAATTCCGCGACCCCTTAATACAGTTCCTCATGTTGTGGTGACCCCTAACCATAACATTATGCTACTTCATCCCTGTATTTGTGTGTGTGTGTGTGTGTGGGGGGGATTGTGTCATTTGGAAGTTGTAGTTGCTGGGATTTATAGTTCACCTACAATCAAAGAGCATTCTGAACTCACCAACAATGGAATTGAACCAAATTTGGAACACAAAACCCCTATGACCAACTGCAAATACTGGAAGGGTTTGGTGGGCATTGACTTTGAGTTTGGGAGTTGTAGTTCAACTACATCCAGAGAGCACTATAGATTCAACAATGATGGATCTGGACCACGCTTGACACCAATCCTCAATATACCCAAATGTGAACACTGGTGGAGTTTTGGGAAAACAGATCTTGACATTTGGGAGTTGTAGTTGCTGGGATTTATAGTTCATCTACAATCAAAGAGCCCCTTGCACCCTACCAATGATATAATTGGGTCAAACTTCCTACACAGAACCCTCGTGCCTTGAAGGAACTAGCTGGCGCGAGCCTCCATCCCACCTCACACACTCTCCCTCACCCACACATGCACATCATGCTGCCATGCGCCAAGCACGCCTGCTCTCCCATTCCCCGCTTGGAGTCTCAGAATCAGCCCTTCCCTTGGTTGGGAATCCTGCCAATCACAGCAGAGGAGAGCTTTAGGTGGGAGAATTCGCAGAATTTTCCAAAAAAAAAGAGAAGAAAAAGCAGAGGGATCTTCAACCTTCTCTGCCAAAGGGCTTCCTAAGACCATCAGAAATACATGTTTGGCGACCCCTCTGAAACCCTCTCGCGACCCCCCTGGGGGTCCCGACCCCCAGGTTGAGAAACACTGTTATAGTGACTAGCAAGTAGTCTGGATCTTAATTTAAACACTAGCAATGGCTTCTTTGGCTTTACCAAAGTTGCTTAATGCTTATACTGAAAATGAAAAGAAAATTGGGAGACTGCCGAATGTTACAGAATCTTAATGAAAATTATCAGTGAGTATTTTGATTCTTAAATTTTTATCCCTATTTTCTGCATGTTTCTTAATAGCCCTTTGCACAAATCTAACAAATTACTAATGGCTTACAACAATTAATTGTAGTTTTTCACATCCTTAATAAACACATACATAGATACATAGAAACAGAGATACATACATATGAAAATATACCCTTGTACCTGCAGATCCAGCACCCACAGTTTAATTTACCCGTATCTGACAAAATATGTTATTTATAGTCATTTTCCACATGCTCTAGTAAGCAGTTATTTAGTATGCTTTCTCTGGAAGTTGATCATAGATTTGCTCTGGGCAATCTAACAACCTCTCTGCATTTCCTAGGTCCTCCGGCACAGCCCTATTGTATACTTCCATCAAAAGTTGTTTGCGCAATAGGTTTCACTGTTACTTTGGATATCCACATAGAGTCCTGAAATGTATCTCTCACAGGGGTAATTGTAATAGGGGAATGATTTAGACAGGTACCTGAATCACCGTCTGTCACGTCTCAGTTGTTGATACCTGAAATGAAATAAAAATAATCTGGAAGGAGCCCAGATCTGCTCTTGAACATTTTTAAATATCTTATCTTGTAATCCCATCAAAAATCCTCTATGCACTATTATTACTGTATTTCAAGTACTTAGTAGTATTGAATTTGGGAGGTAATCACTTGCACATTGTGACTTTAGAAAAATTTAGGCCTCTGAGATATTGAAAATCAGAGTGTTCAGAGCATGGAGTTCTACATAATTTCCCCCCCCCCCCCCAGTTATGGGTTCATTGGAGGATTCCGGCTCACAACATGATAATGAATACAGAGCCAGGGAGTGTGTTTACTTTGAAATTATTGAAACAGAATGCAGCAATTTAGGCTTGTCTTTTTATAGATATAAATTTTAATGACTGAATATATGTCAGACATTTACCAAATTGATAATTTTACCCTAGCACTTATTGTATGCCAGATTCTGCATGCAAAGCATTGCCATTCTAGGAGAAGTTTATCCTCTTCAGTTTGATGGTTGGAGAGTCCTTTTATGGCACAAACCCCTTTTATGGCACAAACCGGGAATGTGGCGCAGCTGGCTAAGTGTCAGCTGCATAAGATCTCTCTGACCAGTAGGTCATGAGTTCGAGGGCTGCCCGGGTCGAGGTGGGTGCTCGGCCTTAAGTGTACCCTGCTGTCGACCTTTGCAGCCCGAAAGACAGTTGCAGCTGTCAAGTAGGAGATAAAGGTACCACATTAAGTGGGGAAGCAAATTTTGACTGAATTTTGAGGCCATTAAAGAACTCCAGGAACGCTGAGGAACGCGGAAGGAACAAAAAGGGATATTGAGAGATGAGGAGTGTGTTAGCTCCCCCTCGTGGCCAGAGTTTGCCTCTGTTCGTCTATATGTTGTGTATGTGGAAAACAGCAGGGATTGTCTGCTAAGTATGTGTACCTGTAATCCGCTCTGAGTCCCCTTCAGGGTGAGAAGAGCGGAATATAAATAAAGTAAATAACTAAATAAATAAATGTAAAGGTGGTGGCCTTACAAAAGTATGATTTGGGGGAAGGGGGGAATGCTTTGTTTTTGCCTTTATTTATTTATTTATTTATTTTATTTCCAGTGTTTATACTCCGCTACTTCTCAACCCCCGAGGGGGGACTCAGTGCGGCCTAACAGACGGCAACAATTCGATGCCACACAATACATAGTAAACAACAGTTAAAATTAAAATACATTAAAATACACCTAGAATTAAATACATTAAAATACAGTTAATATTAAAAACATCATGTACATTCATCACCATTAAAACAATGTTCCATCCAAAGTCTTAGATCTTAACCACCAATTTGCCAACTGACCAGTCTAGAGTGCCGTGTCGTGCTAGGGTGCAAACGCTTGGTCCCAAAGCCAGGATTTCACTCTTTTTCTGAATATTAGGAGGGATGAAGCTGATCGAATATCAATAGGGAGTGTGTTCCACAGACGGGGGGCCAAGACCGAGAAGGCCCTCCCTCTCGCCCCCCGCCAACCGCATTTCAGAAGTTGGCGGGAGCGAGAGCAGGGCCCCCCCCGGATGATCTTAAATTACGAGGTGGGACATAGAGGCCGATGCGTTCTGACAAGTAAGCTGGGCCAGAACCGTATAGAGCTTTAAAGGTCAAAACCAGCACTTTGAATTGAGCTCAGAATTGGACAGGCAGCCAATGGAGCTGACACAACAGGGGGGTGGTATGCTCCCTGTATGTAGCTCCGGTTAGTAATCTGGCTGCCGCCCGTTGGACTAGTTGTAGCTTCCGAACTGTCTTCAAAGGCAGCCCCACATAGAGTGCGTTGCAGTAATCTATTCGGGATGTGACCAGAGCGTGGACGACCGTAGCCAGATCAGACTTCCCAAGGAACGGGCGCAGCTGGCGCACGAGTCTTAATTGTGCAAAAGCTCTCCCGGTCACCGCCGAGACCTGGGGATCACTCCCAAGCTGCGAACCTGCGTCTTCAGAGGGAGTGTAACCCCATCCAACGCAAGCTGTAACCCTATGCCCTGTTCGGCCTTACGACTGACCAGGAGGACCTCTGTCTTGTCTGGATTAAGTTTCAATTTGCTAGCCCTCATTCAGTCCGACACAGCAGCCAAGCACCGGTTCAAAGTCTGGACAGCCTCCTTGGTGACAGGTGGGAAGGAGTGACAGATCTGGACGTCATCTGCGTACAGATAACACCTTACTCCGAAGCTCCGAATGATCTCTCCCAGCGGTTTCATGTAGATATTAAATAACATCGGGGACAGTACTGAACCCTGAGGGACTCCACACGACAATGGTTGTGGAGCCGAACAGGTGTCACCCAATGACACCTTCTGGGTACGACCTTCCAGAAAGGATTGAAGCCACTGCAAGGCAGTACCCCCAAGCCCCATATCTGCAAGGCGACCCAGAAGGATACCGCTGAGAGGTCCAGCAGAACCAACAGGGACACACTACCCCTGTTGAGTTCCCGGCGTAGATCATCTACCAAGGCGACCAAGGCTGTTTCAGTACCATGTCCTGGCCTAAAGCCAGACTGTGCCGGATCAGGGGAGATTGGAAACTGGCCGATAGTTCACTAATTGAGTGGGGTCCAGTGATGGTTTTTTCAACAGCGGTTTTATAACAGCTTGCTTTAAGCTGGCTGGAATTTTGCCCTCCTGTAAGGAGGCATTAACCACCACCTTAACCCACTCTGCCAAACCCCCTCTGGCTTCCTTTATCAGCCAGGATGGGCAGGGGTCTAGGATGCATGTGGTGGGCCTCGCCTTTCCAAGGATCTTGTCCACATCCTCGAGCTGAACCAATTGAAATGAATCCATTAAAACCTGACAAGCAGATGTTCGTGTCACATCCTCAGAGACTGCCGTTAAAGTGGTATCGAAATTGGAACAGATCTACGCCACTTTTTCCACGAAGGCCTTGGCAAATTCTTCACAGCGTACCACCGAGCCATCAGGGATCTCGCATTGTGGGGGGTTAAAAAGACCCCTAACGACTCGGAACAGTTCCGCTGGACGGTTTTTCACGGTGGCCACCTTGGCCGCGATAGATGTTTTTTGTGCGGCTTTTGTTGCTGCGTCATAGGTCCTCAGGTAGGAGACCAGATGCGCATGAGCTGATATGCTCTGCTTCCGACCCCACACGCACTCTAGCCTCCTCTTTTTTCGCTTCATTGCTGCCAGCTCCTCAGTAAACCAAGGAGCTGGTTTAGCTCGGTTACTTGAGAGGGGGCGTTCTGGAGCGATCGTGTCAATAGCTCTTGCCATCCCCCTGTCCCAGAGTGAGACAAGAGCCTCAACAAGGTCACCTACCGAGGAGGCGAGAAAGTCCCCAAGAGCCGTCAGGAATCCATTCGGATCCATAAGTCTCCTGGGGCGGACCATTCTAATAGGTCCACCACCCCTGCGGAGGTGGAAAGGCACAGTAAGTCTAAACCTGATCAGGTGGTGGTCGGTCCATGGCAAAGGAATGATGGTCATTTCCTCCACTCCGCCACCGTCTTCCCATCCCTGGCAGAAAACCAGATCTAGCGTGTGTCCTGCACTATGAGTGGGACCCGATATTAGCTGGGACAGGCCCATGGTTGCCATGGCGGCCACGAAATCCTGAGCCGCTCCTGATAGAGTGGTCTCGGCATGGACGTTGAAGTCTCCCAGCACGATGAGCCGCTGAGACTCCACGGCCAGGCCAGAGACCACTCCGGCTAGCTCAGGTAAGGAGACTGTAGTGCAGCGGGGTGGTCGGTACACTAGCAGAATCCCTATCCTGTCCCGATCACCAACCCTTAGGCCAACACATTCGAACGTGGTTGACTGCGGGATGGGGCACCTGATCAAGGGGATGGAATCCTTATAGACCACTGCGACTCCCCCTCCCCGCCCTCCCGGTCTTGCTTGGTGCTGTACGGAATAACCTGGTGGGCAGAGCCGAGAGAGATTAAACCCCCCCCCCCCAGCCTCGTCCAGCCAGGTCTCCATTATACAAGCCAGGTCAGCTTGTTCCTCCAGAATTAGATCTTGTATTATTGATGTTTTACCATTGACTGACCTGGCATTAAACAGCACCACTTTCAACCGGGAGGGACCGCCTTCCTGGGTACTCAGCTTAGCTTTGTCAGGAGCCCGGTTTAAATTTATTAAGGTTCTTGAACAAATTTTTGGCCGGATTGAAAATTTAGAGCATTTGCTTCTGGGTCGAATTGGTAATTTAGATCCATCACAAATATACCTTTATACCTATCAAGACTTTTTGTAACATTAATAGCTGCATAATAAGCAACGGTTCAGTGCAGCATATAGTCTTCATTTATCCATGCGTGAGGCAAAATGCAAATGAATTATCATTCTTCTATTGCAGACTTAGAAGGTCTGCTAGTAAAACAACAGCAATATACTGTATGTATTTGTTCTTTTTTCCCTGAAATCAGTTATATGCCCCTCAGCGTTTTGACCCTTGAAAGTGTATCAATAGTGTTTTACAACACAAACATTCCAATTAAAGTAAGTTATAAAGTCAGCATTTAAGCAAGGCAGAAGTCTTGGCACCCCAAGAAATCCAGATTCTGGAGGAATAAAAATGTTATAATCTCTTGCTTCAAAATCATCAGGGATTGGGGAGAAGAAATTCAACCTCCTAAAATTCAACAGCTTTTTATCAAACAGCTCTTTATTTAGCCATAGGCAACAACAAAAAAAATCAGTAAGGGACCTTCAATGCAAATACGGGAGAATCAAAGTGATGAGGGAGGGATGGATTGCTCTTTCTCTCCTTCACCAGACAATTTGATTTCTTTAGTTACTGTGCTAGTTTCTTTTTCTCTACCATTACCCTGTTAAATAGCTTAATATTTTTTGGCAAACTAATAACTTTTTTGAGATTATTTTCAAAACAGAACTAAAACAGACTCTTAAGATTGATACATACCTTTAGTGCTTCAATTTGACCTGCCAATGAGAAAAAGAAAGTGATTCTCCCTCCATTTGAGACTTCACTTGTTACTATATTTGCCCACTTAAGATACATGTCTTTACTCTGACTTTTCCAGACAAACCCATATTCCCTTTCATTTTTCTTCCCTTCCTAATGTGCTTCATCTAACGCTTGTTTTATTAGTTTTTGCCCATTGCTTGCTGATTTTATGCACTTTGTGAATACATTTTGAATTTTTAATAGCAAGTTTGTTTAGCTTTGACTTTTGTTTTATGCACTCTTATGTGGGATTAAGCTCAGCAAACAGTTGCATCTAGGAAAAATAAACATGCAAAGATCTGATTTCTAAATCATTGTATCTAAAGGCCCGTCCACCTGAGCCATAAAACCAGGGCTGCAAGATTTTGCCCTAGTGTTTACAACACTCTGCTCCTGAACCGCATTAGTGGTGGGAATGGAAGCCTGACTGTTCAGCTGGGCCGAAACCAGTTCAGATATGCTGGACAGTCATCCTTACTTTTGTTCTTTTCCATTCATGGATCGCCAGGGAGCTTTTAGCCATTGTTCTGTGTCAGCAACATCAGCAAAGGCACCTGTGTGACTTGGAGAAAGGAGGTGGAAAGTAGGGTACACTGCCTCTTTTCTCTCCAGGTTTCACTGTTGTCTTTGCTGACATCAACAAAGATGCCAAGTGACAGTCAGTTGCTCTTTGGTAACTCCCTCGCTGTGGAAACAGAAAACAGCACAGATCATAAAATCATAGAGCTGGACGAGACTACAAAGGACATCCAATCCAACTCCCAACCATGCAGGAAAAGACAACCAAAACACTCCAGACAGAGGGCTATCCAATCTCTGCCTACAAACCTCCAGAGGAGACTTCGTCACACTCTGAAGCAGCACATTCCACTGTAAGTGCCATTCCCTTTTCCTTGCACTGCAGAGCACTGGGCAGCACTGACCTGTATGAATAGTGGCGGTGACCAGTTCCAAAACAGCTGTTCATACCTCACACAAAGTGTGGAGTTGCTTCAAAGCTTCAAGGAAGCTTTGGCACATTTCCTGACTTTACTTAAAATGGGGTAGACTCAGGATATCCAATTTTACCCCACATTAGGTAAATGTGGGGTAAAATCCAGGAGTGACTTCTGTTAAATGTGGGGTTTGTAGCCCATGCAGATGGATCTTATGTCTGAAGTCCTTACAATCCATCTAAGTCAGGGGTGACCACACTTTTTCAGCATGCGAGCTATTATATGAACAACCAAGTTGAAAAAATCTACCTGGTGCGCACGCGTGCAAGCGCTCCTGCTGCCGTGCGTGCTCCTGCTGCCGCCTTCTGGCCACGCAGGGCTTCTTCCTTGCCTGCCCACGAGTGCTCTCTCCATCTCCTCACTGCTGCGTTCGCCAAGCAGGAAGTCCCCATCCCTTCCTGCTTTCTGCGTGCGCAGCAGGCCCCTCCCACGCACGCAGCAGGAAGGGATGTTGACTTCCTGCTTAGTGAACACAGTGGCGAGGAGATGGAGAGAGCGTTCGTGGGCAGGCAAGGAAGATCCACTTCCTGTTGCCATCCGTTTCTGCTTCATGCGTGCACAGCAAGCCCTTCCCATGCTCGCAGCAGGAGTGAAAGCACACAGCAGGAAGGAGGAAGGCAACGAAGAGATTGAGAGAGAGTGTGCGCGCGGGCAAGGAGGATCCCCTTCCCGGGTGCGCATGTGTGCGTGCAGCTGGGATCGACTTCATATGGGCTTGGGATCGACCAGTTGGGATCGACTTCCTGAGCCGCCCTGAGCATATTTCCATTAATGAAACCTCTGGTGTCAAAGTCTCTTCTTTTTTTTGAAGAGTTTCTTTGCTGTATTGTCAAAGGCTTTCACGGTCGGAAACACTGCATTGTTGTAGGTTTTTTTTGGGCTATATGGTGATGTTCTAGAGGCATTCTCTCCTGATGTTTCGCCCGCATCTATGGCAAGCATCCTCAGAGGTTGCGAGTTTCTTTGCTGTTTCCCTTTTTGACTTCTGTCTAGCTGAAAATAGAAACATCAGCATTGAGAGGGTGGTAAAGCAGAGCTAGAGAAACTTGAGGCCCATCCAGACAATACCTTTATTGTAGTATCTACTGTAATAAAGGAGGGGCTGTCCAGAAGACATTCTGGACAGTCCTGAATTAATTTGCTATAAACCAGGAAAGCCCTGGTTTGTAGCGAATTAATTAGATAGTGGGTTTATTCCGTGCCTTCTTGAAATGTGTGAGATAAACCCAATATTTCCATTTCTGGACTGCAGAATATTGCAGTCCAGACAGTATTCCTACAGTTTTCCAGGCTAAATTAGTCTGGAAAATTATGAGAATCCCAACCCCCTCCCCCAAAGCCCACCTAAACTGAGTAAGAAAAGAAAAGAACTCACCTGGCTTCCCTGGGATGGCTGCCGGAGTTCTCCTGGTGCGTACAAATGGCATGCCAGAAGAAAGGAGGGGAGTGATATTCTTAGCCCCCCCCCTTTTCTGGCACGTCCTTTGTATACGTCAAGAGAACTCTGACTAGGGTTGCCATTTTTTGATATAAGAAATAAGGGACATTTATGGGATTTTTCACAAAAATAAGGGACACTTCATTAAACTCAAACATTAGGTAGAAATAGTTTTATTAACAAAATAAGATAATGATTGAAACTCACAAAAGAAACTGACTTACACCCTCTTAACAGTACATGGTATGTTTCTGCATGCTTTGTCATGCAGAAAAAACATTATTAGAACGACCTTATTTTCTCCATCTGTATTTAGTACTTGACTTTGCTGACTTTAAAAGTGCACTGTCTAAACATTAAAATAAAATAAATTTTATAAGACAGTACATCTTCATGATGATTATGTCAATAGTTAATGGTATGGGATACACAGCATTGTATAGTATTGGGATGCACAGCTAGGCCTATTTTAAGAGTAACTTTCAAGCAAGGAGAAACTATCTTTATCCAACATGATCCAACATTCCCCTTGGGTAACGGTTAATTAGTCTACTGTACTTTGAAAAAGTCCTGTATCGCCTCTTCCTTCCAACGGGGACGCAGGCTGCCCTGCGAGTTGGAATCCCCGGGCAGGCATTGCCGTGGAAACCACAGCGTGCACCTTCCTCTGGTCAACCCCGCCCAGTCCTGTCCTGCTAGTCAAAAATAAGGGACAGGACCTGAAAATAAGGGACACAAATTTTAGGGCCAAAATAAGGGACGTCCCTTAGAATAAGGGACATATGGGAACCCTAACTCTGACAGCCGTCTCAAGAAGGCTGGGTGAGTTCTCTTCTTTTTATACTCAATTTAGGGGACTTCTGGGGAGGGGTGGGGTTAGTGTCCTGATGTTGTACTGGGAAGTCCCACTACAATATCTGGACACCCACCCCAGAAAGTGCATACTTTTGGGGTGGGTGTAGACAGCCTCCCAGGAACATCTACATTTTTTAAACATGGATGCTCCTGGGATAAAAGGCTGTCTCAATCCGCCCACAGACTTTTGAATCCAGGAAGTAACATTGCATGTATTGTATTGCTAACAATGTAATAAACAAAGGTTGACCTGGGGAAAAGTGGGATTCATGTACCTGCCTGTAACAGGTACAATAAACTTCAGCTACCTCCAGAATCACTAAGTCTTTTTGAACAGCGGAACAGACAGAAAAGAGGAGCAGTTAAACAACTTCAACAGCTACCCCCAACATGTTAGAAAAGAAAACTGTAGACATCCAAATTTGGCTACCAAAATGGAAATCATAAGAAAAGTGGAGGCTGGTGAAAGAAAAAAGTTGTATTAGAATACTGAACGGCTCGTCTGTTTTGTGGTGTAGGAACATACCCCATTTTTTTGGTATTATTTTCCTTTCTGGTACCAAAGTTTCTGTTAACATCTACATATATACTTTGTACATGCCCTGCCCAGTAAATTTTAAGCACTCTAATAGACTTTGTACATGCCCCGCCCAGTAAATTGTAAGCACTGGCTGAACCAAATTTTGTAACATGTAACGTGACACAAAAATCCCTCCCTTCTCAATAACTATTTTTCAACCAGCTAATTCAGTGATGGTGGTGGTTCTGGTTGTTGTTTTTACTAGATCACTGCTTCATAAACTGTGGGACCTGACCCCAAACAGGGTCCACTTAGCTCAATGTTGGGGTCCCTTAAAAAACCTGGCAGCAGTAGAACATCACCTAGTGGCTGTTTTAGACATTTACACAAATCCGTTGTGCAGTGTTTTACAGTGGATTCTGCAAAAGGCACTTCAGCTGTACTTCATAAAAAGAAAAATCAGCCTATTTAGAAAGCCTTGCAAATACTGATGTGATATCAGTAAACGTTTGATTTTTAAGCCTGTTTTATATACCAATATGCTCAGGGCCACATAAAGGGATCACAAGATTAAGAAGCCATGTGTTGTACCACCAATTGCGACAAAGTACTGCTGATCTATTGCGAATCTTCCAGGAGATCATGATTTGTTTTTTTCCTCCCCTCTGTTCTGGAGCATGCATAATTTCATGCTGTGCTACCCAAACGTCAAGGCCTTAGCTGCTCCCCTAGGCAAATAATGCCTTCAAACCTTTGGTATTCATCCTTTATATCCATACATTGCAGGAGAAGACTAGTTTTTTAAAAAAGTTTATTGTTTTATCATGGTACAATACATTTGTTATACATTGTTTATTTTGCAGCAGAGATACATATTATTCAATACAACCTACCATACTTTAACTTTTCGCATGTAGTGTTAATCTTTCTGCTTGTACATATTATCTATCCCTCATCACTGTGCTCCCCTCCCCTCCTCCCACGCCACAGCTTTTACATATCATCTGTCCAAAATTTGAATTCCTCTTGTGGAGGTGGCTTTCCTTCTTTCTTTTTAAAACCTTTTTCAATAAATTTTCTCCATACATCATCAAAATCACTTTGTTTCAATATACCTATTTTAATTTTTAATTTACATGCCAACTTATCATTTATTGGCAGTTTCCATACTTCCTTGTACCACTTCTCTATTTGTATATTTATTTCTCTTTTACAATTCCTTGCTATAAGCATCAGTTAAAACCCATAGACTAATAAAAGACTAATAAAGTCTAGTATCAAATTCGTTCATTGAGGAAAGTTACTAAAAAACAATCACACATCTCAGATTATAAAATAGCATGATTTCAGATGGTATAAGTTTCAATAGTATAATTTCTTTGGGATCACTAGGAAATTTTCTTATACACACACATTTTCTTTTGCCAAAGGCAAGAGAAACTAATACATTACAATTACCTAGATTTTCATTGGTTTTAGGCTAGCGATCTGGAAAGTTCAGATTTGCCATTGTAGAACAAAGATGAAGTGTATCAGGGGGGGAAATCTGTTATCATTGAAAACTTTTATTTATGACTTCAAATTATTTTGTGTTTTCTGAGCCACAAGGATTTTAATAAAATGTAGCTTAGGAAAACGTCATCAATAAGGAAGTCATGTTGTTATTCTGTATTAGTGGCAGTTTTTTTCTGGATGCCACCAGATTTATGATATATTCCCTATATTTGTACTCTGTTTTATCACCATCAAATCTCTGAGAGTGGGATCTTTTTTTAAAAAAAGTAGGATATAAATATTTTAATAAGAATCATTTGTTACAGTGAAAACTTACAATCTTAAACCGTGGCGTCCACTGTTAATTCTAGATGGATTATGGCAATATAGAAGAAATGTGAAGGCCTATATGTTTTGATTTTGCACCCAACATCCAAATTCTCCTGTGAGATATTAACTAAAATTGGGATAATTGCAAACCAGAACATAGAATTGTTTCTTTATTTAGGCCCGCACAGCTCTACAGATGTTAAGTGTCTAAAAATCTAACCAATTTTGATTTTCTAGAGTATTGCACAAAACTAGAAAAGTAAAAATATCCGCTTATATGAAAGCTTACTTTATCTCTACACTCTTTAAGAAATGAACTCAGATACAATAACAGCTTTTATGATATGTGTATTCATTTATGTTATTTGCTCGCAGAAACCCAGATGAGTTTTAAACCTTAGTCTCTCATGTTCATATTTGGAAAGATATCATATATTGCATTACAAAGATTCTGGAATAAGTAAGGTGCTTCCTGTCATATTTCCTTGCTTGGAAGAACTTGTAAATATTGTGTCATTTGTTGCTAGAGCAGTGGTTCTCAACCTTCGTAATGCCGTGACCCCTTAATCCAGTTCCTCATGTTGTGGTGACCCCCAACCACAAATTTCTTTTTGTTGCTACTTCATAACTGTAATTTTGCTACTGTTATGCATCATAATGTATATATCTTATATGCAGGATATATCTTCATTCACTGGACCAAATTTGACACAAATACCTGATACAACCAAATTTGAATACTGGTGGGGTTGGGAGGGATTGATATTGTCATTTGGGAGTTGCAGTTACTAGGATTTATAGCGTATTAACTTTGTTAAAAAAGATTTATAGTTCACCTGCAATCAAAGAGCATTCTGAACACCAATAAAATTTGGCCAAACTTCCCACATAGAACCCCCATGACCAACAGAAAATACTTGAGGCACTGGGCTGATGGGAAGGCACCTCTACTCACTTTTAGAGGTGCCTTCCCATCGCCCCCAGTGCCTCCTTCTGGCAGCTAAAACCAAAGTATAAATAACTATAACAATAATTATTATTATCTGGGATTCACAAAGGGCCCTTCCACACAGCCCTATATCCCAGAATATCAAGGCAGAAAATCCCACATTATCTGAGTGTGGACTCAGATAACCCAGTTCAAAGCAGATACTGCACACATGCACACAATTGTGCAACTGGCCTTTCCCCTAGAAATGCAATAGAATCACAGAGGCCCTTTCCACACAGCTGAATAAAATCTCACAGTATCTGCTTTGAACTGCATTATATGGCAGTGTGGACTGAGATAATGTGGTTCAAAGAAGCTATTGTGGATTATCTGCCTTGATATTCTGGGATATATATGGCTGTGTGGAAGGGCCCAGAATAGAAAGAGACCCCAAAGTCTATCCACTCCCACCTTCTTCCATGCAGAAAATTACAATCAAAGCACCCTCAACAAATGGCCATCCAGGCTTGAAAACCACCATAGGAGACAGGCTCCAAGGGGCTGTCAATCAGAAAGTTCCTTCTAATATTTAAGTTGAATCTCTTGACCCATTGTTTGAATACATTGCGTCCTAGGGCCCTTCCACACAGCACATAACCCAGAATATCAAGGCAGAAAATCCCACAATATCTGCTTTGAATTGGGTTACCTAAGGGCCCTTCCACCCACTGAATAAAACCCCACATTTCCTGCTTTGAGCTGTAATATATGGCAGTTTGGACTCAGATAACCCAGTACAAAGCAGATATTGTTGATTTTCTGTCTTGATATTCTGGGTTATATGGCTGTGTGGAAGGGCCCCGAGTCTATACTGCTATATATTCCAGTTGGAAGCAGAAAATATGGTTTTTATTCAGCTGTGTGGATGGAAGAAGGGCCCTAGTACCCAAAGCACCAGAAAACTAGCCTGCCCTCTCCTCAATGTGATGTCCCCTCCCCTCTGAAGAAGAGGGAGAAATGAACCCTCAGGAGAAACCCAAAAAAGCGACGCTTTTCCCGCTCTCCTTTTTGGGTCCCTCCTCGCAAAGCATTGGGGACACTCAGTCAGCAACCCCACAAGGACACAAAAAACCAACACTACACCACTTCCTCACACAGCAACGCAAACTCTAATCCAGGAACTCCTTCAAAGAGCAGCCGCACAAAAGCCATCCAACACCCACAGCTGCAAACTCCCATCAGGCAAAGTCCTCAGGCACCACCAACATACATGGACCCCAGCCAGTCCCAGGCACGCAGGAACTTTTGGAGCCACACAAAACTCCCCCCTCCAGCCTGAAAGTGTTCCCCAACCACGCAAAAAAGAGGAAAAGCAGCCCAGTCCCCTCTTGAACAGGGGCCTGACCTCCACGCCCTTGGAGGGAGCAACCCAGGCTCCAGCGCCTCACTTGCTCACTCCACGTGCAGCAGCAGGAGAGCCACTGCCTGAAGTAAATAAAGCAGCTGCACGCCGATCACGCCGAGGAGGCCAGTGGCTCCAGCTGAGGGGTCAGTCAGTATGGCGCGGAGGGCAGGTGGAGGAGGCAACCAGAAGGAAGGAAAAGAGGACGCCGAGGGACCTCCCACCGGGCAGTGAAGCGGCTGGGAGAGAAGGAAAGTGCCTCTGAAAAGTAAGAGCAGGCACCTTCCCATCACCCGGCAGGCAGCAAGAGCCAGCACCAGGGGTCCGGCAGTCGTCCCCCGGAAGGGGAGGGGCCAAGGGAGGCGGCCCCGCGACCCCTCGAAAATGGCGCGACCCCCTGGGGGTCGCGACCCCCAGGTTGAGAACCACTGTGCTAGAGTATTGCTTTATGTTTCTTAATTTTTAAAAAAGTTTCATGTTTCACTGAAACATCGTAGCAGTTGGGCAAGTGTACAGAGAGAGCAGTCCTTTTTCAAGTAGTGAGATCCCAGGCTATGTCAGGTGTCATTGCCAGATTTTGAATTAAAACCAATTATGTGGGTAGACAGTGTGATCCTTTTAAACTTAGTGTCATATGGTTTATATATACTGTGTGTGTGTGTGTATATATATATATATACATACATACATACATACACACACTAGCTGAACCCGGCACGCGTTGCTGTGCCCTATTTAGGAGATGTGTGGAAGTCTGGGTATGTATGGGTTGGTAGTGATGTGACTATGTGTTTTGTGTGTGTTTTTATGTGTTTGTTTGGGTGTGTATATGTGTGTGTATGTGTGTGTATTTTTCTGTGTATGTATATGTGTGTGTATATATATGTGTGTGTGTGTGTACGTGTATGTATTTGTGTATGTATGTGTATGGATGTTTGTGTGTATGTGTGTTTATGTGTTTGTGTTTATGTGTGTATATATGTGTATGTATATGTGTATATATGTGTGTGTATTTATGTGTGTTTGTGTATGTATGTATGTGTGTGTATATTTGTGTGTGTATATATGTGTATATGTGTATATTTGTGTTTGTATTTATTTGTGTGTGTATATATATATGTTTGTGTGTATTTGTGTGTGTGTGTGTGTGTGTATGTCTGTGTATATATTTGCATGTGTGTATATATATGTGTGTGTGCCGTTGGGGGGAGGGTGCGATGGGGGACCCTGGGTAGGAGGTTGGTTGTTTTACTTCCCTGACGAAAGGGGGGCCGAAGGGGGACCTTCGCGAGGAGGATGGGTGCGTCGCCTCCTTGCCTTCCTCCGTGGTCCCGGGCCGCGTGGGTTGTGTCCGGGAACGCTTGGGAGACTGGGAGTCGGAGGAGGAGGAGGCGGATACAGGCATGAGACTTCAGTTCCCAGGAAGCTCCGCCCCTGCTTCCCAGTGAGAGGCGCGGAGCCTTCTGGGAGGTGTAGTTCCTTGTCCGTAGTCGTCTCCTCCATCGTTTCCCAGGCGCCCCATGGACCCTGGTTGCGCCGTGGGCGCCTTCTCCGCCGCGTCCTTGTCCTTCCTCGGTGGCTGACATCCTGGGCTGGATCCAGAACTGGATGCCAGTCGCCGAGGAAGGGTAAGGACGCGGCGGAGAAGGCGGCCAAGGTGGCGCCCACGTGTCCCGGCTTGAGGAGCGGCCTGGTAGCGGCGGAGGAGGTGGGCATGGCGTCGGCGGCGCGGGTGGGGTAATGTCTTGGGGCGTGGAGGTGGGGTGGGAGGGAGGGAGGAGGAGGAGGGGCGGGGCCAATGGGAGGGTTTGTTGGAGGAGGAGGGGCGGGGCGTTGCCGCGGCCACCGCCATTCACCGTTTGTGCATGCGTGGAAAGGTTGTTTTTCGGGGGTGTTTTAGAGGGTGGTGGGTTGTGTTTCGGGGTGTTTTTGTGGGCCCTATAGGGACCTCGGGGTATGGGTCAGTGGCCTGGTGATTTTTCGTGGGTCTTGGACATGTAGTTTTCGCGCCTATTTGCCGGGTACCATGACCAATCTCTTTTTATATATATAGATAAATATATAATTTGTATTTTGCCCTGTCTCCCCGAGGGGATTGTTGAGTGTTTCTGTCAGGAATCTAGCTACTGTATTTTTCAATAGCTTCAGCCTCTGTGTACAGTGTGATTAACGACCTTGTCACACTGCTGCCGGAGCCAACCCATGTCGTCTTGTGTCATGGGGGGGACAGTTCCTGCATTGCCCAGCTGGAGAATGCATTCTAGGGGATTCTAATGGCAACACAGGAAGCCTCCCATGTTGCTGTGGCAGTATCATGTGCTGGCTGCTCCCTCCTTCACTCACTGAGCTCTATCGGCATCGTTTGATGGGAGCTGGCTGGTTCCGTGGGTTAAACCGGGTCATACCATCAAGTTTAGTTCCATGTAAAGAGGTCAATAGTCTCACCAGAAAATTACATATGCATTAGCTGCTGTGGAAAGGCTACCCATAAGTAGGAAAATAATAACTGGTAGGCTAGGCATAGCTGGCACTAGATATTCTGGATCACAGCCTGCACCTGGGTTACTAGGGGCAATGATGGATCCAGGAATATTCTCAAATAATGCACTTTTTCCTTTGTGGCAGTTCATCATTATAACGATTCCATCTCCTTGACCAGGTGTCCCATCCTGCAGTCAACCATGTTCAAGTGTGTCCACCAGAGGATTGGTGGCCGGGACAGAATAGGGATTCTGTTAGTGTACCAACCACCCTGCTGCACTACAGTCTCCCTACCTGAGCTAGCGGGGGGGGGGGGGGTGTCAAGCCTTGGCATTGGAGTCTCAACGGCTCATAGTGCTGGGGGACTTCAATGTCAGGAATGACTCAGGACTTCATGTCTTCCATGGCAACCATGGGGCTGTCTTTTCATCACTCAGGGGCTGCCTGTATTATCTTCTCCATTTAAGTGAACAGGAATTTCTGTGTGCTACCATTTGCATGGCTGATTTGAATACAATGTGGATCTCAAGACTGGTAGAAGCATCTCAGATCAGTAAACCACCTATCTTGTTGTATTCAGTAGGATTCTTCTAAAGATATTAGTTTGTGAATGTATAACTTGACCCAAATATTTGGGCTTTCCGTTCTTTTTGTTAATTGGATTTGAATAGGTAACAATGATTCTTAGTGTTCAGTATATACTAAGGTTGTAGTATAAACAAGTTTCAAAATTTATTTCTTAGTTCTGTAGAGAGATAGATTAGATTGCTTGAAATTCTGAAGCCTTTTTCCTCATGCTGACTGTCTTGTAGGACATGACTTTCTCTATTTTGAGTGGAGCTATAAATCAACATAGTTATTTTTGGTGTGCTTCCTTATTTGAGAATTGGAACAGCTCAAAAATAGATGTTATTGAATTTAATCTACCTGGTAATAACATGGATAATTTGAAACTTTTGGAAATAAAGGTATATTTAGAAACAGTGAACCTATCTGCTATTATTCTGTTCAGTCACGTTTAAGTCAAACTTTAGAATAAAAAAAATTCAAAGATACATAAAAGCAACTGATATGAAATCTTGTGTATGAAATCCAACCACAGAAATATTTTCTCTTCTCTGATCTTCTTTGACTATTGCTTCTTTTGGGAGATAGAGCAATTTATTTCTTCCTTGGATTTAGAGTTTGGGATAATTTGATAGAACTGTACATGTTCTGGGTGCAGTGTACATAATACTGAATATTTAAACTATTATTCACACAAAAAATAAAATAAAAGATGGAGAAAGAAAACAAGCAAGAAAAACTACTTGTAAATATTGGATGGATAGCTATTTCAGCATGTGGCAAAAACAGAAAGAAAATTCTGAATGCATAGCATTGTTTTCTATTTTTATTTTGGTCTTTTTGGTCTTGACAAACTGGTATTTTTGGTCTTGACAAACTGGCAGAGATGTATTAAGAAGGGGAGTGTCCCTATGGCTCATAACAACTACTAGCTTACAATTTCAGACCTGTTTATTACAGTTATACATAATAAACGTAATTACGTTCCTTCCTGGGCCTCCTCCTCCCCTTCCTTGCTCCATTCAGAGAGCCAGTCACTTCACTGGACTGGAGAATGGAGACCCAGGAAGGAGGCCTAAGGTGCCCCGCACTCTGTTCGGCCCCGGCTGGACCCAGGAAGGAAGGACGTAGATAAGGAAGGAGGTGGCTTTGCAGAAAGCAACGGCAGCAATGGCGCACTCGCCAGCCGGCTGGAGGCTGAAGTCAGAGGCCCAAAGCTCGCCTGTGCCACTGCTCATCTTCCCCCTCCTCTTCTTCCAAGGCCAGCCAGCCGAGGAGGAGGAGTGGCTGTAACAGCGGCAGCATTGGAGCCTTGCCTGCTCTATGGAGACCCGTAGAGAGGCGGGTCTTCTTCGCAGCAGTCAGGCGGCGGCATTGGGAACCAGGAGCAAGGCAAGCAAGTCTTCCTCGACAAAGAGGAAGGGCGCCTTCTGGACAATGCAGGAAGCCAGGAAGGCGTTAAGCGGTGGAAGAGGCACCGCTTCCTGCTGCAGTCCCTCGCGCCCCTGGCTCTGCTCTGTGTGTGTATGTGTCCCTGCTGCCTTTGCGAGGGAGAAGATCTCTTACTTGCTCTCTCTCTCTCTCTCCCTGCTGCCTTTGCCAAGGGAGAAGAGAAAGGAAGAGTGCTACGAACCCCCTCCCCTCGACAAAGAGCCAGATGCAATCATCAAAAGAACCATATCTGGCTCGCGAGCCATAGGTTCCCGACCCCTGCTTTATAGATTCATATAATCGAGTTTAAAGCAGATAGTGTTGATTATCTGTTTTGATATAAGGAGCTTATGGCCCCTTCCACACAGCCCTATATCCCAGAATATCAAGGCAGAGAATCCCCCAATATGTGCTTTGTACTGGGTTATCTGAGCCCACACTCGGATAATATGGGATTTTCTGCCTTGAAATTCTGGGATATAGAGCTGTGTGGAAGGGCCCCCAGACAGCAGAGTGACTACAATTCCCATGTTTCCATAACAGTGAGTCGTGGTAGTTAAAGCGGAGCCAAATTGCTTTGAATGCTCTTTCATGGAAGGAGAAGTATAAATCCACACAACTGCAACTCCGAAATGATGTTGAGTGATGTTGGAACTTTTAATCCTTCTGTTTTTACTAGATATTGTTTTATTAATCTGTTTTGTAAACCGGCCCAAGCCTTCGGGAGTGGCGGTGTAGAAATCGAATAAATCTGTATACCTTTATAAAACGGAATGTTTGTATGTGTGTATGTGTGTATGTGTGTATGCGGAGGGCGGGAGGGCAGAAGGGCGGAAGCAGCCACTTTCACAGGCCAGGGCGGATATGTGGCAGCCACTTTCACAGGCCAGGGCGGATATGGGGCAGCCACTTTCACAGGCCAGGGCGGATATGGGGCAGCCACTTTCACAGGCCAGGGCGGATATGGGGCAGCCACTTTCACAGGCCAGGGCGGATATGGGGCAGCCACTTTCACAGGCCAGGGCGGATATGGGGCAGCCACTTTCACAGGCCAGGGCGGATATGGGGCAGCCACTTTCACAGGCCAGGGCGGATATGGGGCAGCCACTTTCACAGGCCAGGGCGGATATGGGGCAGCCACTTTCACAGGCCAGGGCGGATATGGGGCAGCCACTTTTCACAGGCCAGGGCGGATATGGGGCAGCCACTTTCACAGGCCAGGGCGGATATGGGGCAGCCACTTTCACAGGCCAGGGCGGATATGGGGCAGCCACTTTCACAGGCCAGGGCGGATATGGGGCAGCCACTTTCACAGGCCAGGGCGGATATGGGGCAGCCACTTTCACAGGCCAGGGCGGATATGGGGCAGCCACTTTCACAGGCCAGGGCGGATATGGGGCAGCCACTTTCACAGGCCAGGGCGGATATGGGGCAGCCACTTTCACAGGCCAGGGCGGATATGGGGCAGCCACTTTCACAGGCCAGGCGGATATGGGGCAGCCACTTTCACAGGCCAGGGCGGATATGGGGCAGCCACTTTCACAGGCCAGGGCGGATATGGGGCAGCCACTTTCACAGGCCAGGGCGGATATGGGGCAGCCACTTTGCCAGGCCAGGGCGGATATGGGGCAGCCACTTTCACAGGCCAGGGCGGATATGGGGCAGCCACTTTCACAGGCCAGGGCGGATATGGGGCAGCCACTTTCACAGGCCAGGGCGGATATGGGGCAGCCACTTTCACAGGCCATGGCGCGGATATGGGGCAGCCACTTTCACAGGCCAGGGCGGATATGGGGCAGCCACTTTTTCACAGGCCAGGGCGGATATGGGGCAGCCACTTTCACAGGCCAGGGCGGATATGGGGCAGCCACTTTCACAGGCCAGGGCGGATATGGGGCAGCCACTTTCACAGGCCAGGGCGGATATGGGGCAGCCACTTTCACAGGCCAGGGCGGATATGGGGCAGCCACTTTCACAGGCCAGGGCGGATATGGGGCAGCCACATTCACAGGCCAGGCGGATATGGGGCAGCCACTTTCACAGGCCCAGGCGGATGTGGGGCAGCCACTTTCACAGGCCACGGCGGATATGGGGCAGCCACTTTTTCACAGGCCAGGGCGGATATGGGGCAGCCACTTTCACAGGCCATGGGGCAGGCACAGGCCATATGGGGCAGCCACTTTCACAGGCCAGGGCGGATATGGGCAGCCACTTTCACAGGCCAGGGCGGATATGGGGCAGCCACTTTCACAGGCCAGGGCGGATATGGGGCAGCCACTTTTTCACAGGCCAGGGCGGATATGTGGCAGCCACTTTCACAGGCCAGGGCGGATATGGGGCAGCCACTTTCACAGGCCAGGGCAGATATGGGGCAGCCACTTTCACAGGCCACAGCGACCAGCGCGGGTGATGGAGCTGCACCAAACTTGGTACACAGAGCCCCCCTAACCCCCTTTACGTCCTGGCGCGGGTCGGGGGACATGACCCACAGATTATGGGATTTGTAGTCCTTTCAAACCCTTTGGTTCCCACAGACCACTGAGGCCACCAAAAAGGACCAATACAGACCACACTCAGCACACACAGGCCCCATGACCCACTCTACGTCCTGGTGCAGTTCGGAGGAGGGTGGACCATGGATGATGGGACTTGAAGTGCCTCTACTCACTTCCCAAGTCCGCTGCAACCCTCATCCAATCACTGATCGAGACTAAACTTGGCACACATAACCCCCATGACTGCCTTCATGTCCTGGTGAGGTTTGGGGGAGGACTGACAATGGATGATGGGATTTGTAGTACTTTTACACCCCTCTGTTCCCACAGACCACTGTGGCCCCCAACAAACACTGATAAAGACCACACTTGGCACACAGAGCCCCAGTGACCCAGTCCACATCCTACTGAAGTTTGGAGGGGACAGAACATGGATGATGGGTCTTGCAGTACCTTCCCTCACTTTCCAAGACTGCTACAAACCTAATCCTATGGTTGATCAACACCAAACTTGCCACACAGAGCCCTCATGACCCCCTCTACATTCTGGTGCAGTTTGGAGGAGGGTGGACCATGAATGATGGACTTGAAGTACCTCTACTCACTTCCCAAGTCTGCTGCGACCCTCATCCAATTACCGATTGAGACCAAACTTGGCACACACAACCCCCATGACTGCCTTCACGTCCTGGTGAGGTTTGGGGGAGGACTGACAATGGATGATGGAATTTGTAGTATTTTCACACCCCTCTGTTCCCACAGACCACTGTGGCCCCCAAAAAACACCGAGAAAGTCCACACTTGGCACACAGAGCCCCAGTGACCCACTCTACATCCTACTGAAGTTTGGAGGGGGACAGAACATGGATGATGGGACTTGCAGTACCTTCCCTCACTTCCCAATCCTGCTACAAACCTAATTCAATGACTGATCAACACCAAATCTGGCACACAGAGCCCTCATGACCCAGTCTACAGCCTGGTGCAGTTTACTGTGAGACGGACCACAGATGATGGGACTTGAAGTACCTTCACTCACTTCCGAAAAACAATGCATCCCTCATCCATTCACCAATACAGACCAAACTTAGCACACAGAGCCCCCATGACCCAATCTACATCCTACTACACTGGGGGGGGGGGGGGGCAGAGATGATGGGACTTGCACTACCTTCAGTAATTTCATGATACCACTGCAACTCCCAATAATGATGGATCAAGACCAAACTTGGCACACAGAGCCCCCATGACCCACTCTACATCCTGCTGCGCTTCACAAATAACCCGGGCAGGGCCGGGTCCCCAAGCTAGTAAATAAATAAATACCAAGGTTTATTTTCCCAAACATCCAGTATTTTCCATTGATCATGGGAGTGCCAAGTTTGGTTCAATTCCATTGTTGGTGAAGTTCAGAATGCTCTTTGATTGAAGAAGAACTATAAATCCACACAACTGCAACTCCCAAATATCAGGGCCTGTTTTCCCCAAACACCTCCAGCATTTTCTGTTGATCATGGGAGGAAGCAAGGTTCATTGTTGTTTTCATTGTTAGGCTGGATCTACAGTGCCCGTATCCCAGAATCTGATCCCATTGCCAAATAATCTACATTGCCAAATAGTGCATTATATGGTCAATGTAGACCAGGCATGAGCAAACTTCGGCCCTCCAGGTGTTTTGGATTTTTAAAATGGATACAAGTATATGAGACTCCACTGTTCTAAACCAGAATATATGGTCTCCACTGTTCTAAATCGGAGTATATGAGTCTCCAGTTTTTATACCGGAGTATATGAGTCTCCATGGTTTTAAACTGGACTATATGAGTCTAGACTGCTTTAAACCGGAGTATATGAGTCTCCACTGCTTTAAACCGAAGTATATGAGTCTCCACTGTTTTAAACTGGAGTATACGAGTACCCACTGTTTTAAACCGGAGTCTATGCATCTCCAGTGCCAGATAATCTAGGATCAAATTCTGCAAAATAGGGACCAAATAAAATCTACTCTGCCATATTAAATCCAGATTATCTGATTTGCACCAGATTATATAGCAATGTATTACAGTATTATTTCTTCCTCACCTCTTTCTCCCTCCAATCTGTGGAAAGATTTCAGCAAGCATCTCCATGGAATTAAATGGGCTTCCTTCCAATGAAATCAGATTGATTTGGGGTCTTGCCCAATGGAGATGGAAGCTCAAGCGCTTAGGACTCTCTGCATTCCTCTTTTCACCTGAAAGGCAAATCGGTGGATTTGGAAATCCAATGGGAAGTGCATTCGGGTGCATCTACACTAGTATAAACCCTTCTCCCGCTTCCCTCCCTCCTTCCCTCTTGCCTGGTGACCACCTACTGCTTTATGGTTGCTTTGTTCCAACAATTGAGAGAAGACTTTATTTACTGTTAGCATTAACTTAAAGCGAGATGTTAATGAGGCCTAGCAATTCATCAATGAGATGGGTCCCCTCCTTTCTATTTGTTTCCCTGTGCCCTCCCTTCACTTTTGGAGAGATTTCGGGGGAATTTGAAGGCAAAGGGATTGGGTTTTGGGAAGGAAAGGAGCCGGTCAAGGTCTGTTGCTGACAACTGAATCCTATTTGATAAAAGTGTTGGGGAATCTGAGCTGTTAGGCTCAAAATAACTCTCAGTTGGAGTGGTTCTACCATAAATATATTTATTCATTGATTGGTTTGGGGAGGGGGCGCCAAAATACTGTTTGCTTACAGTTGAAAATTACCTAGGCGCTGGCCCTGCTTTCAGGACAACCTGTAAAGAGCTACATTTTTAGAGTGAATGGTGAGGAATGCGGAAGGAACAACAAGGGACGCTGGGAACACTGAGAGATGAGTGCATCAGCTCCCCCCTGGTGGCCAGAGTTTGCCTCTGTTCATCTATATGTTCGTCTATATGTGTGTATGTGTACCTGTAATCCGCTCTGAGTCCCCTTCGGGGTGAGAAGAGCGGAATATAAATAAAGTAAATAAATAAATAAAATGAATAATAAATAAATGAAACCAAATCTCCAAGGGTTATCTGCTCTCCCTCGTCCTTTCTTCAAAACCTCCCCCCCCCCTCCCAAACCCCCTTGGAAACATCTACACCGACACTATAATGCAGATTGGAACCAATTAGGAAGGAACCAGTTTTCTTGCATGGGTGATTAGATTGACAGGACTGGAATGAGTTTGAGTCCAGGTGGGTATCACATTTTATCAGTGCTCCAGGATGAGAGAGATAGAAAGAGAAAATGACTGATAGGAACTGAGGCAATCAATTATTTATCGAAGGGACCCCAGAGTTTAGAATCGCCTGGAAGCTTCATTATAATCTTATTGTAGATGAAGCCTGTCTTTCTTTCTTATACCAACCTCTCCTTCACATCTTCATCTGTTGAGGAGAGGGCATCTCTCTTGCCAAAAATCTGAACAGATTTGTGAAATGACATAGAGGACCATATGATATTGGAAGTAAGTAACTGTTTGCCCATTCACATATATAAACTAGAATATCAACTTTGCTATGGGCATCTATTACGTGACTGGCAAGCTCCCTCTCTGAACAAGAAAACCCACATGATATTTTTGCCTTAGGAGCACTATAAGTTGCAAACAACTTAAAGGCACACAGCAACATTTTCCAATATTGCATTTCCTTGGTAATTTCTCATTTGCAAATGTCAGACAAATTCATTTTCCCTTATTTGCCTAGCATTTCTTCTCAGCTAAATTGGGAATGGCCACCGTTTTTCTTTAGGCAGGTGTTAAAAGAAATTTTAATATCAAATATATGAATTTGTGAGTGCTGTTGTAATGAATTGTATTGTCTTGCTATAGGAAGAAGAAATTGTTGCTAAAGATGAAGAGGAAATGGCTTGGAAATTTCTTTCTCTTGAAGAGGTTACTGTGCTTTTGGAGCTAGATATAGTTGGAGTTCAAAAGTAAGTTTGCTCCTAAATGTTGAAATAGATAGATAGATAGATAACTCTTTTTCTTTTCCTTTGCTGAGAGTGCAGACTGCATTTTTCCCCAAAGGACATGCCAACAGAGACTTGTTCTTATTTGGTATATTTTGACTAGAAATCATGCCCTTTTTTGTGTGATTGATGATATAGGAGAATGTGTCTGATGCCATTCTCCTGAGGGCTTATTTAAGAGGATTTTAAAAATCAAACTGAGTTAATTAATTTTCTTAATGTATAGCACACAGAGCCCCAGTGACCCACTCTACATCCTGCTGCAGTTTGAAGGAGGCCACACCATGGATGATGGGACTTGAAGTACCTACACTCATTTCCCAAGACCACTGCGACCCTCATCCAATGACTGATCAAGACCACACTTGGCACACAGAGCCCCCATCACCCACTCTACATCCTGCTGCAGTTTGAAGGAGGCCAGACCATGGATGATGGGACTTGAAGTACATTCACTCATTTCCCAAGGCCGCTGCAACCCTCATCCAATGACTGATCAAGACTAAAGTTGGCACATAGAGCCCCCATGACCCACTCTACATCCTGCTGCAGTTTGCAGGAGGGTGGACCATGGATGATGGGACTTGAAGTACCTTCACTCACTTCCTCAAAACCATGCAACCCTCATCCATTCACCAATTCAGACCACGCTTGCCACACAGAGCCCCCATGACCCACTCTACATCCTGCTACACTTCTCAAATGACCCGGACACCGCCGGGTCCCCAAGCTAGTAATTTATATATGTCAGGTATGGGCTGGACCAGTGGCAAATGTTTGTGTGAGCTAATTCACACAGTGCAGGAAGAAATACAATACAGTATTAAAATTGAAGAACAATTTTAACCAGCATAAGCTTCTGCCAACCTAACAGTTTGAAATCATGCAAGTGTGAGTAGATCAATAGGCACCACTCCAGTGGGAAGGTAATGGCACTCCATGCAGTCATGCTGGCTATATTACCTTGGAGGTGCCTACAGACAATGCCGGCTCTTCTGCTTAGAAATGGAGATGAGCACCAAACCCACCCACCCCACCCCCACCCCCGGGAGTTGGACATGACTGGACTTAATGTCAGGGGAAAACCTTTACCTTTACCTAATGTATATCTATTTTTTACAAAGTCAAAGGCTGCCAACAAGATGTTGCAATTACTAATTTAGACCCAAATTTAGACCCAAACCTGTGGTGTACTGTTTAAATTACATTATTACTAGGAGTGCTTTGGATCAGGTACATAGGGTTTGCACAGATTACAGTGTCAAGATGTTTGTTCTAGTTTGGGGAATCAAGATTGTCATCGTTGTGTATTCTGTGGATGTATGCTGCAGTGTGGGTTAACCATACTTTTCATCCACAGAGCCTTGGAAAATTTTCTAAATTTGAAACATCGGTTGACATCTTTGAATGAAGCTGTGATACTGGATTATTACGCCTCAGGATTTTTGTGGGCTAAATCATTAGAATTCACATCTGTGCAACTCGGAGGATTCCTGACTCTGTTAAATTTGCTGATGGAGAACATTGACAGTAAGTTTTGTTGCACTGTGCCTTTAAAAAAAATTGATTTTTAACTTCAGTATTTTCAAGCCTTGTCGAAGGCTTTCATGGCCGGAATCACTGGGTTGTTGTAGGTTTTTCAGGCTGTATGGCCATGTTCTGGAATGCTTCTGGCTATTTCGGCAGGCTTTTGTAACTGAGTCTGTTCAACTACACATGTCAGTTAAGCTAATACTGTTGTTTTAATGTATGTTTTATTGTTTTATTGCTGTCATGTTTTACTGTTTTAATGCACTATTGTTGCCTTGTTTGCCTTTGATTCTGTGAGCCGCCCCGAGCCATCTGAGAGTGGCAGCCAAAAAGTCAAATAAATAAATAACTAAAATCTACAACAACCCATTTTCAAGCCTCTTCTTATTTTTGAGCATTCCAAACCTCACCAGTTTGTCAATTTTATTTTAACTATGACTCAATAGCTAGAGGTCTCAGAGCCAGAAATTGTGGTTTTAAATGTGGTTTCATGTAGTCTTAGGCTCAGGCTCCTGTTGCTTAAAACTTTCTGAACACAATGCAATTAATAAAATAAAGTTTGTAATCAAATGTATGTATTTAGCTGACTAAGAACATCATCTGTTTGTTTTATGTAAGAAAACAGATTAAAATCCTGTTGCTCACATAAAACTTGACTCATGTGACCTTTCCTTTCCTTTCCACTTAAAAACATGCAAACTTGATTGGTTTTAGTTAGAAAGTTAAGCATGTACTTTCCGGTAAATCTTTCTCTAGAAAAGGGTTAGATTTTGTTTCAGGAAAATCGAACCATACTAGCAGAATATACAAAGTTTCCAGAATATGTTTTGCATTGTTATAGATACAATGGCTTGCATATTTGCACACAGTCATACAATGTTTTTCTTTCTGAATGCAACAAAGAATTCTTTGCAACTTAACCAAGGGAATACTGCTCTTTATTCAACATGTAAAATTTCTTCAGGGCTACAATCATGTTTGGTCTCACAAAAAAGTGGTGCTTTGGGTATGTTGGAAGCATTTTAAAAAAGAAATTGTCTAGTGCAACTTAATGTTGTTGCTGTGACACAGATATTTTTTCCTAACCAGCTCTTTATCTTTATCTATGTTAGTATTATATAGATGTTAAATGCAATTTTTATATACAGTATATCTATATCTATATATATATATATATATATACTGTGTATATATATATATATACTGTATATATATATATATATATATATATATATATATATGTGTGGATGGAAATGTGATCAGCATATGTTGATGTATACGTCTAACCTTTATTTCTATTCTACGGTACTCTGTGATGAATTTTCTCGGTTCTTTGCGGATAAAGTGGCGCTGATCCGTTCCAATTTCGATACCACTTTAACGGCAGTCTCTGAGGATGTGACACGAGCATCTGCTTGTCCGATTTTAATGGATTCATTTCAATTGGTTCAGCTTGAGACACAGGTTCGCAGCTTGGGAGTGGCCAGGGGAGCTTTTGCACAGTTAAGACTCGTGCGCCACCTGCGCCTGTACCTTGGGAAGTCTGATCTGGCTACGGTCGTCCACACTCTGGTCACACCCCGCATAGATTACTGCAACGCACTCTACGTGGGGCTGCCTTTGAAGACAGTTCGGAAATTACAATTAGTCCAACGGGCGGCAGCCAGATTACTACCTGGAGCATACCACCCCTCCTGTTGTGCCAGCTCCACTGGCTGCCTGTCCATTTCCGAGCTCAATTCAAAGTGCTGGTTTTGACCTTTAAAGCTCTAGATGGTTCTGGCCCAGCTTACTTGTCCGAACGCATCAGCCTATATGTCCCACCTCGTAATTTAAGATCATCCGGGGAGGCCCTGCTCTCGCTCGTGCCAACTTCTCAAATGCGGTTGGTGGGGACGAGAGAGAGGGCCTTCTCGGTGGTGGCTCCCCGTCTGTGGAACGCACTTCCAAGCGACATACGATCAACCCCATCCCTCCTGGCATTCAGGAAAGTGTGAAGTCTTGGCTGTGGGACCAAGCGTTTGCACATTAGCACAATGCAGCACTTTGGACTGGATTTGTAATAGCAAGTTGATGGATATGGCTCAATGCTCCTGTTATGGACGAAATACTGTTTTTAACTTAAGAGAATGTGTATGATGTGTTAATGTTAACTGTATTTTAATGTATTTTAATGCTATATGTTTTTGGTTTTATATTGTATTTTATTATGCTGGCATCGAATAGTGCCTTTTGTTAGACAGCTATGAATCCCCCCTCCGGGGGTTGAGAAGAGCGGGGTAGAAATGTTGGAAATAAATAATAAATAATAATAAATAAATAATTTTATTGACTTATTCTTCCACCTTCCCTTCCCTTTTAATTTTTCTCTTTGCTTTCGGCTTCTTTTTTTTTGTAAGCACCCTGTAAAAGTACAATACTTTTAAAAGTTGCAGATGGTGAAATTAGGTTTCCCCACCCATTATGTTTGAATTAATATTTTCTAAATGGCAAGCTTGGGTAATTATTTTGTTGGTTTGCATTGCAGGCCAACAAATGACACTGGAAGAGAACATCCACGAACTTTTGAATGCAATGGCAGGAATTGGACAATGTAATCCCAAGAAAAGTGGTGGGTTTGAGTTCTTCACTGTAGACCAAGCCAAGGCTATAATAAATTATTTGAAGATCAGGTATTTCTACCTTCATTCTTAAGAAGCCCTGTACTCTATGACATTGTTCATTGTTTACTGCTTTAATTGTTTTAATCGTTTTAACTGTTTTAATTGTATTGCATGTTTTAAGTGATGTATCTTCCCTGTGTTTTTATGCTGAACCTCTGGCATTGTGCCATTGGCCTTGTGAGCCGCCGCGAGCCCTCGGGAGTCGGCGGTGCAAAAATCCAAATAAATAAATAAATAAATAAATAAATTGTATGTTTTCTGTCTTTAGACTGTGGTCGCATTTAGCAGCAAATAACATATGAAAGGCTTATCCCAACACATTTTTACTTGCATCCTGTTTTATTTATTTATTTATTTGAATTTATTCGCCGCCACTTCCAGTGGCGGCGAATAAATTCAGACACTTTGGCATAAAAGTAGTTAGATTGTTGGTGTGATAGACTGGGAATCAGGAACTTTTGCTTCCCCTGAGCAGTAAAACTTGATGGGTAACCATGGGCCAGTCACTTTCTCTCTCAATTGTGCCTACTACACAAGAGTTATCATGAAGATAAAATTCTATTCATGCTCCTTTGAACTCACTAGTGAAAAAGGACTAAATAAAAGTAACAATCCAAATAGATAAATAAATATGGGTTTTAAGGCAGAAAACATAAGGGCAAAAAGAGAGTCTGCTTGCGTAGTTTCCCCTATTTTTATTCTTTGGTTGAAACTGGTGGTCTCAGCATTTGTAGCAGGAAATCTCTATGCAACTTCCATGGTGAATAAAAAATGAACCCAGGACTGCGATTGTGTGACATTAATTATCATAATAGAGAAACTCGTGCAAATATGGTTTTAAATGTACAGGGGAGGGATAGGCAAATTGCATATTTCCAGATGTACTTGGTCTACATCTTACATCCTCCCATCGTACCCATTGGTGAGGAATGTAGAAAATTACAGTCCAACGATACATGTAAATCCACACTTTGCCCACCCTGGACAGTTGCCTCATTAAAGAAATTTTCATCAAGTAATCACCAAGAGTTCCAACTGATTGATTTAATGGGTGAAATTTGCATATGGATTACTGTAATATTTCTGACAGAAAATTGTATCTTTATTTTAATTCAAATGAGGACATGTAGGTATTGTAGCTTCCCTGTACTATGAAATAAATGGCTCTAGTATTTGCATGGAACAATTCACTCTTAATTTTTCTGAGTCATTACAACTCTGAGGTGTAATAATATAAATACATAAAGAAAGCCTTGTTGTCTTACAACAAAAATGACAACTTCCCAGAAACTCAGAAGCTGAATAGGAAAGTGAGAGCATTTATCTACCTTTTGGAAATACGAACATGGAGGCTTCGTGTTGGCTGAACACTGAGGTTACAATCAGGTGTATTTATTTGCCTGTAAATCCTACTAGAATCAAAAGATTTTTCATCTGAATAGACACATGTAAGTTAGCACACTATAGTAGTAAATGTCCTTCAATACCAGATCATCTCATAAATCCAGTTGATAGTCCCAACCAGAGTAGAGTCACTAAATCGGTGGACCTCATGCGTGTTCAATTACTGAGCTGTCATTGATACAGTATGGGCCCCTAGTGGTGCAGTGGGTTAAACTTCTGAGCTGCTGAACTTGCTGACCAAAAGGTGGGTGGTTTGAATCCAGGAAGCAGGGTGAGCTCCCACTGTTAGGCCCAGCTTCTGTCAACCTAGCAGTTCAAAAACATGCAAATGTGAGTAGATCAATAGGTATATCTGCGGAAAGGTAATGGCACTCCATGCAGTCATGCTGTCCACATGACCTTGGAGGCTTCTACAGACAACCCCAGCTCTTGGCTTAGAAATGGAGAGGAGCCTCAACCCATAGAGTCAGGGACTTAATGTCAGGGAATACCTTTACCATTGATATAATTAGTCAGTCCTTGTCAGAACTAAAAGATTTAAATTATAATAAATATTTTTGATGAAGATAAGAAAGGAAAAAGGCAATGTAGAAGGGCTGTTCTACACCCACCACTTATTCCAGAGCTGAGCTGGAATGGTGAATTCCGGATTGACCCCAGGATTGTTTAGACTGCCACACACACCCTGAGCCAGCACTAAACCTGCTGAACTGCCACTGCCACTAGATGACCACCCTTACTGTGCCCTCCCACAATCTTTGTAGTGGTGGTCAATGAATGGTGCTGCCAAGGAGATTATCTTCAGATTCTGGGGAAGAATTTGGAACAGTGCAGAATTTGGAAGATGATTCTAAGCAGTATTAAGCAGCTTTGGCTCATGTTAGCCTGGATTGGTTCCCTTTGTCATTTAGCCACCATTGAGCTGATTTTCTGGCCCTGCTTCATGTGTAATCAATGTAGATTTACCCTAAAAGAGAGGAAGAAAGTATAGGCCAACCAATGTGGTCAGCCTCAGTAACAGAGAGGAAGAAAGTTCAGCCTCACTCTACTCTTTTCTCTATTTGGTTGGTCTGTTCTCAGGAATTCCTCCCTGGCTGTGGTTTGCAAGACAGTAGAGCATCCTCTAGGACAGGGGTGGGCAACCTACGGCCCGTGGGCCGGATATGGCCCAGCAGCCAATTCTGTCTGGCCCAGGGAGAAGGGCGTCGGGGGCGGGGCAAAGAGGAAGGGGTGCCACTGCCGCCATCCCATCCCGGGCTCTGTGGGGCCTGTGTCGGCAGACAGGCTGGAGGAGCGGCGGCTTTGGAGTGCCTGCCATCCCTGGAGGTGATCCGGGCCTGCAGCGGGAGCAGTCGGTGACCTGCGGTGGCTGATCGCCGACTGCTCCCCCTGCAGGCCCGGATCACCTCCAGGGATGGCAGGCACTCCATAGCAGGGCGATCAGCTAAGGAACGGCTGGGGGCGAGAGCGGGCGGAGGCTTGCAGCCTCCGATCGCCTGCTGCTCTGCTCTGCTCTCCTCTGCTGCGGCGGCTGGGTCCACTTTGCCATCCTCTGGGCTTATTTTATTTTAGTGGTTTTAATTATTATTTTATAATAATTTTATAATAATAATATAATAAATAATATAATATAATGTTATATTATATTATAATTTCAATATATTATAATGTCTATATATATACTATAATATAATAATTATGATATTAATACAAATAATTTATGAATATTTCTTGATATATTAATATGTTAATATTAATGATGTATAATATATAGTAAATATAGTAAATAAAGAAATAAATAAATAATGTAGATTAGAATGTAGTTCCACCTTTAGGTGCGGCCCTCCATAATATTTTTTGGCTCTCGTGTGGCCCCTTGGAAAAAATAATTGCCCATCCCTGCTCTAGCTGCTGTATTCTGAGCATCTGGACAGCTAAATTACAGTGCTTCTCTGGGACTAATATGCAGCTCTCATAACACATGGCCAAGGGAGCAGTTTTGGGTCTGCTTGGCCCTTCCTATGTCTTCTCATGCCATCAGGTCCATTGAGGGCCTGGCTATCCCTTTCAACTCAGTGGAGGGGAAAGTGACTTTTGGATCACTATCTACCAGTGAAAGCAAGAAAGAAAGAGAGATTTCACCCACACTCCATAGAGGAAATGCAAATTTAATTGAGGGAGGAGGTGCAGCCTTCCTAGATGTCCCAGGCATCAACAGTTATCTGCCCCTGCTTTATGTTCTCTTTCCTCAAACTTCTGTTTTGTATTAGTCAAGAGGGTCTGGGTTCCACTATATGTTCCTGTGTGATTAATAGTGCATAGATTTTCTCAGGAAATATTGAATTTATGACAGAAAATATTACAGCATCGTAGGGAGTTAATAATGGAGCTGCAGCCAGCATGGCTCTGGGAGCTGCACTCTTTCAAAAGGATTTTTCTTACCTATGTGCCAGACACAGCTGAGCCACCTGATGCTGAAGAGGAAAAAAAGAATTAAAAAGGGAGCCCAGATTCAGGCATTAATAATTATCCTTGGATAGGCACTAAGAGTTACTCAGGAATATTGCTTGCCCCCTAAATTTGCTCTTAACTGGTATTTCTAGTTTATGTATTTTAAATAGAAATTTAGTTTACTTAATTCCAAGAGGCCTTAGATCCCACGCAGGGGGTAAAGCAGGATCTAAAACAAACATACAAACAAAACATATCTAGTCCATTCTTTCTCCATAAATGTATATTTTAAATTGCATAATATATAACACAGTTTTTGTTCCTGGCTTATAAATGTCATTTCCTAATTGGTTCTGTCATATAACCATAGAAAATGTTTATTAAGCTGAACAAACTTTTTTTTGCAGGACTTTCCTGCAGTGCATTTTGCAATAGTTGTTCAACGACTATCTTCGAGAGCTTTAACTAATTCAACATAGTTTGTGGCAGCCACAAAAATTAAGTGTCTGGTGTATAATCTACTTTCAAGGACAGTACTGCACAATTAAACAGGAAATAAAATTTTCAAACTAGGAACAGTTTTTTTCCAAATGTTGTTACATAGTGTTATGTGTTAGGACAGGGGTGGGCAAACTATGGCCCGCAGGCCGTATGCGGCCCGGCAGCCAACTCTGTGCGGCCCAGGGAGAAGGGTGACAGAGGCAGGGCCAAGAAGAAAGAGGTGCCGCTGCCGCCATCCCATTGCAGCGGCTTTGGAGTGCCCCAGGCTCTCTGCCTCTTCCTCATGCCTCCGGCATAGAGAGGCTCCAGATGGCCAGCGTGGGAGGCTCAGTGCCGGTGGCGTGGTGGGGAGGAGCCTTTGGACGACTTCCTGTAGTCCCGGGTGAGCTGACTGAGACATTCTGTGAGCCGTAGGAGTCAGGAAACTACGGTTCCCAGAATGCCTCAGCCACCTCAGGAGGAGGAGGCGGAGAGCTCGTAGCTGGTGCTGCCTCCAACCTGGGGCACTCCCTCACTCCACCGACGCACGACGCTCCATGCAAAAGGGCCAAAGCCCAGGATCGCCACCACAAGGGCACTCTGGAGCCACCGGAGAAGGCAGGAAGGAACCCCCACTTTGAGGCAGGACCATGGCAAAACGGGCTGCTGCTCCTCCTCCCTGTGCCCTCCTCCCTCCTCCCTTCTTTCTAAGGTATGTAGTTGGATTTTCTTTTAATTATTATTATTTTATAATAATTTTCTAATAATAAAATAATAATATAATATTTAATATAATATAATGTTATATTATATTATCATTTCAGTATATTATAATGTCTATATATATACTATAATATAATAATTATGATATTAATACTAATAATATATGAATATCTCTTGATATATTAATATGTTAATATTAATGATGTGTAATATATAGTAAATAAATAAATAAATAAATAATGTAGATTAGAATGTAGCTTCGCCTTTAGGTGCGGCCCTCCATAATATTTTTTGGCTCTCGTGTGGCCCCTTGGGAAAAATAATTGCCCACCCCTGTGTTAGGATGATTTGATTTGATTTGAAGGGAATATTCAGTATTTTAGTTCTCATAACTTGTTTTTAATGGAGGAAGTTATCTTGCAAACCCCTGATATTGTAGTAAAACACAAGGAGAAAATCAGAAATGGCAAAAAAATACTTAAATGGATTTTAAAAACCCAGAATCATCCAACTGACATGGCCAGGAAACTTTTTTCAGCTTCTAGAGAAATGTCTCAATAGAGAAGCATGAACCATGCAAAAACTGCAATGGTCCGCCCCCCGTCCGCCCCCCCCCCCATCACCGTCACCGTCTTTCATCTTGTTTCCTGAGGCAAGCGCAGGCATCAACATTATCATTTGACATTTTCTTTCAGGAAACAGTTAAGCTAAGAAAATATGTCAGCATTAATCTCTTCCAGATACTTGCAAGGTGTCCTAAAAGCCCTACCCTGCAACTTTGCGTCTTGCTAGAAATGTAGCTATCAGGAAAAATGTATGCCAAACTTATTCCATTGTGTCATGAGAAAAGGAAATCTGTACTGGGGTAGAAATATACACGTGTTACAGGCGCTAAATAATTGGATGGAAATGTGGGCAGATTAACTTCAGTGGAAGCCAGAGCAGTAGTAATTTCACATACTCACATTTTTCTTCTGCCCCTCATCCTCAATATGGTATAGATCCATTAAGCTAAACAAAGATATAGAAAGCACGGGGACTAAGATAAATTACCAAGATTTTTGATATATTTTGGACATGTTATTTATTTATTTTATTTTTTTAAAAGAAAACTAGGACAGGAGAATGTGATTTATGGGTTTCCTACTACAGAGGTTTTTAATCTTCTTTCACTGAAGTTTATGTGGTATCGGATTTATAGTCTCTCTTTTCCCCAAAGAATTCAAAGTAGTACGTAGTTCTATTTTTGTATCTCATAACAATCCTGTGAGGAATATTGAGTTAAAAGATAGTAAGTGGAGAAAGATCACCTGGTTGGCTACATGGCTAAATTGGGATTGTCCCTGCATCTCTCTAGTACTAGTCCAGGGCTTCAACTACTACAGGGCTGTCCAACTGCCAGCCCTGCAGGTGTTTTGGACTTCAACTCCCAGAAATCCTAGCCAGTTTACCAGCTGTTAGGATTTCTGGGATCTGAAGTCCAAAACACCTGCAGGGCCGGCAGTTGGACAGCCCTGAACTACTATATCTCCATTGATTCTGAGCGCCCTTCCACACAGCCATATAATCCAGAATATCAAGGTAGATAATCACAATATCATCTTTGGAACTTGATTATCTGAGTCCACACTGCCATATAATCCAGTCCAATCTAGATTTTATACAGCTGTGTGGAAGGGACCTGAGATGCTCCACAAATGGTCTCTGCCTCTTTACAGCCGTATTTATTAAACTCTGCTCCTCCAGGTATTTTTGACTTCCAATCCCAGAAATCCCAGCCAGTTTACCAGCTGTTGGGAATTCTGGGAGCTGAAGTCCTATACATATGGAGAAGCAGAGTTTGAGGCCCCTTGCACACGACTGTATAAAATCCAAATTGAACTGGATTATATGGCAGTGTGAACTCAGATAACTCAGTTCAAAGCAGATATTGTAGATTTTCTGCCTTGGTATTCTGGGTTGTATGGCCCTGTGGAATCACCCTACATGCCATATAAAATCCAGATTATCTGCTTTGAGCTAGTTTATATAGCAGTGTTGATTCATATAATCTAGTTCAAAGCAGGTGATACAGATTATCTGCTTTAATAATCAGGATTATATGCCAGTGAAGAAGGTCCCCTAGAGCAGTGTTTCCCAACCCTTTTTTTGAGCCGCGGCACACTTTTTACATTTACCAAATTCTGGGGCACACCACCAACCAAAATGGCACAAAATGACACTCTAACACAGTAATACATATAGTTAATATGTTTTTAAATGTATTTGTACACTCAGTGTGAAACCTGGGCCTGTTTTGATGAACACAACATAGAGTTATAGTTCACCCGCAATCAAAGAGCACTCTGAACTCCACCAATGATGGAATGGAATCAAACTTCCCACACAGAATTCCCATAACCAAGAGGAAATACTTTAAGGGTTTGGCGGGCATTGCCCTTGAGTTTGGGAGTTGTAGTTCACCTATATCCAGAGAGCCCTGTGGACTGAAACAATTTTGAATCAGGACCAAACTTGGCATGAATACTCAATATGCCCAAATGTGAACACAGATGGAGTTTGGGGAAAATAGACCTTGACATTTGGGAGTTACCGTTTCTGGGATTTATAGTTAACACACAATCAAAGAGCATCCTGAACTCTTGCAACAATGGAATTGAACCAAACTTGGCACACAGAATTCCCATGACCAACAGAAAGTACTGAAATGCAGATGGAGTTCAGGGGAAATAGACCTTGACATTTGGGAGGAAAGCTGGCGAGGGAGTCCCTCACGGAATCCCGCCTGCCTTTCCTTCCTCTGAGGGTCCTCCTGCCAGGCCCCGACCCTTTCCTTATGTGAAGGAAGGCCCCTTCTCCCCTTTGGGGCCCTTTCTCCCCAAGGGGCTTGGGGGGGCAAGGGGAAGGGCGCCCTGGGGCCTCACCTGGGACGCAGCAGGGCCGAGCCGGGGCACCTCTGAAAGCAGCTGGTTCCTTCGCTTCCTTCACTCCCGGGACCCAGACAAGCACACTTCCACTTCCTGGACCTCTGTTCCTTGCCCTCCCTCGATTGGAGGCTGGCTGGGGAAACGGACAAAGGAGGCGGAGCCCCGGCCCCCTTCTTTTTCTTCGCCACTGCCCGGCCCTTCCTGCTCCTCCCCCAAGTAGCAGGAGTTTGGCAGGAGTGGGAGAAAGGGGGGGGGAGACGTTTTCCGTGGCACACCAGATGATCCGTCACGGAACAGTAGTGTGCCGCGGAACAGTGGTTGGGAAACACTGCCCTAGAGGGATGAACTAATTATAGTGTATTATACTGACTCTAATGCTGCCTTTGGGTAGTGTAACAAATTTACCTATAGTGCTAACTTGGGGGAAAGTGTTTCCTGGTGAGTCTCCTTACTTTTGTACTTTTTGATGCCCTCATCCATATTTTCCTGTCTTAATTACGGCCTGTCAGATCTTTCAAGCATCTTGTTATAAACTAGAATCAATCAAAGGTATTAAAGCTACCATACCAGGTATCATTCTGAAGCTTGGGTTAGGAAGACACACAGAGCCAATAATGTAGTTGTCTTCTAGTTAGGCCCCTTCTACACTGCTATAATGCAGATTACTAAAGCAGATAATCCACATTATCGTTGAACTGGACTATCTGAGGACCCTTCCACACTGCCATATAAAATCCAGATTATCTGCTTTGAACTAAATTCTATGGCAGTGTAGAATCTGCTTTGATAATTTGGATTTTATGGCAGTGTAGAATGGGCCTGAATCTACACTGCCATATAATCCAGTCCAAAGTAGATAATCTAGATTTTATATAGCAGTGTAGAAGGAACCTAAATCTCCATTTGTACCCAAATACTTAAGATCCATCTGAAAGAGTCCAGATACCAGGGAGCTATTTATGTGATTTCTAGCCCCAGCTGATTGCTTTATCTTGGTTAGCATCAGTGCCAAAAGTGATGGGTTTCCTTTTAGCTGCAGCGGTAGCTACTTGATTACAAAGATATTGTGTTATTACCCAGGAAGAAATGGATAAGAATCGCTTAAGTCCCTGTGACTGCTGCTTTGCTTCCATCAGTAATTCCAAGTGTGAGAGAGTTGTTCTCTAAATGATCATGTTCTTGCTGCAACTTCTTTATAATCTCTGATACCATAATGTTTTCTTGTTGCTATGGATGTAACTGATGTGACTTTCCCCCCTGGTATTGTGATGTCACCAGAATGAATCTCCTGCCCACAAAGGGACTGTGATAGAAAGACCATATATTTGAACATCATAAGAGCCATTTGATCATTAACATTAAGGAACACAACAAAGGATTTTCCCAATCAGAAGAAATGTGTCAGGAGGTGGCAGACTTCTTGCTGTATGTCAGGGTTTATGCCAGAGGTGCTCATTAGGTAGATCGCGATCTACTGGTAGATCGGGTAGGGCAAGGGTGCCAGGGGTGCCAGGGGAAGGGGGCGGGGTTAGGGTTAGGGGCTTGGCTCCACCCCCTCCCCCGTCTGGCTTCAGCATTTCCACAGCTTCTCAGGGTAGAGGAGGGTAAAGCCAAGCCAGTGGTGGCATAGATAGCCACTACTGGCTTGGCATTACCCTCTTTTACCCTAGAGAAGCTGTGAAAATGCTAAAGCTGGTGGAGGGGGCGGGGCTTGGTGGGGCTTGGCTCCACCCCCTCCCCCCTCTGACTTTAGCAATTCCACAGCTTCTCCAGGGTAGAAGAGGGTAAGGCCAAGCCAGTGGTGGCATAGATAGCCACTACTGGCTTGGCATTACCCTCTTCTACCCTGGAGAAGCTGTGGAAATGCTGAAGCCGGCGGAGGGGGCGGGGCTTGGCGCAGCATGGCTCCGCCCCCTCAGAAGCGCCCCATCAAGCTGGGATCAACCTCCCTCGGTCCCAGGATCGACTTCCTGAGCACCCCTGGTGTAGGGTGTCCTGTTAGATCGCAGGCAGGGCTGGAGGAAGGCTCAGTCCCATCCCGCAGGCTCCCGACACTGCCCAAATGCTGCCGGCCCTGGGTTATCTGAGGTCCTTTCCACACAGTTGAATAAAATCCCATGTTATCTGCTTTGAATCAGATTATATGGCAGTGTGGACTCAGAAAACCCAGTTCAAAGCAGATATTGTGTTATATGTTGCACATTTTTGTAGTGGGTAGGTAGATCATTTTGACTTGGTTGTTTTATAAGTAGCTCGCATGCTGAAAAAGTGTGAGCACCCCTGGTTTATGCCTTTTCAGAGTCAACTATGCATTTCTGAATGATTTTCTCTCCTTTTCTGGCTTCCTCAACCTGGTACTCTGGTACTCCAGGTGTTGAAGTAGAGTTCCTAGTTAGCATGGATACACAGGTATGGCTGACTGGGCATAGTTAGTGTTATTTAAAGATATCTAGAATGAAATGGTTTCATGGAAACTCATGGAGAAGAACGTGAATGTAATGGAAAATGTACCCTAGATTGGGTTCTGTTATTCATAAACCCAGAGCAATTTCTACCCCAATCTAAGTTTTGTGCTGGGAATGATGAACTGTCAGACATGGCAGTGTGTCTGTAGGAACTTTTTGTTTGAGTATCAAAATGACCCCAATATGCTCTTTCAAAACATTTCCTGAAGGGATTTTATTCTTTAATAAGGTGTCCGTTTTTTCCCTTTCTTTCCTAGCTTATTTCAACATTATACTCTGTATCAGTATCTTTTCCATAGTCCCAGGGAAGAACTTGTGATTGGAGACGAGGTAAGTAATTTATATGACTGGAACTGATTAAGTGGAATATTTTAATATGTGTTCTCTGGCATCTGTTTGCTATAGCTCAAAGCAACTTTGTGTCAGAATTGCTCAAGTATTAACAGCGCAGAATAGCAGATGAAAGAATGAAAAAGAAAAATAGTAATGCCTGTCTCCTCTGGAATTTGAAATTGAAAAAAAATAAATATGCCATTGTTGGTTAGTCTGCTATCTGTGTTGACAAAAAAAATAACAGACAACGTTTGTAAGGGTAGTGTGTTGGATTTTATGTTCAACTGAAGAGAGATAGTTCCAATTACTGTGTGCGTTTTTGTGATTGTTTTGCTTCATTTAGGTTCTGTTGCAGAGTCCAGAACTGTGACATTGAAGGTCACAGTTCAATTTAGCCTATGTCTTGGAATCTACTGCCATAACTTTCTATAATGTCAGAAGCAGTGGTGGTGGAAGTCATAGTGATAAAGTTCCAGCATTAGCCCTCACCATGCATAGTAACCATATTGTGTTTCTCCATAGCTCTTCCACAGCACAGTAACCAGCTGTCTGATCCTCCTTCACTTTCATGCACTTTCCTTTTTTTTAAATTCAAATATTTTATTAGTTTTCAAAATGTTAAAAACAAAAAGACATAACAAACGTTTACATCACCAACACTTAACATCACAAAATACATTGACACATTAAAAATTCTATATGAGTACTTCCTTCCCTTCGAACCCCCCATTCTCTTTTGTCAGTAATTACTGGTCATTACCGAACCCTCTAAAACAGGGGTGCTCACACTTTTTCAGCATGGGAGCTACTGATTAAAAAACCAAGTCCCAAAGATCGCCTACCCAGAAATGTAAAATGTATAACTATTTTCTTATTTATTTATTTATATTTATTATTCATTTTTATTTACCGCTCCTTCCAGCAGGCTCGGGGCAGTTTACATAAAATGAAGTTATAAAACATCAACATTTCAATTTAATAACAACAATATAAAACAGAGCATAAAAATACATCCAACCACCCCATTTCTCCCACACTGCCATATTACCACACATATTATCAGCCAGAAAGTAAGAAGAGTGGCTTTTGAACTGCAAGGCCATTTAATACTCAGCAAGGTAAACAAAGGGGCATGCAAAAATACATCCAACCACCCCATTTCTCCCACATTTCCATATTCCCCAACATATATTTCTCAAGGAACAAAGCAAGCAGAGAGGCTTTGGAGCTAAAAGGCCATTTTTAAACATTAAAAACAAACAAAGAGACATGCCACAGAACAATCAAGCACCCACCCCAAAGTAAAAAGACCGACCTTTGAGATGCGGTAAGGAAATGACCCCAAAGCGTCCTTCTTCTTCTCCTCCGTCGTTGCTCCTATTTCCACGCTGCCAGCATGCGTGCCGCCTCCAGAGCTCACGAGAAGTCCGAGAGGCAGAATGGGCGCTTCTGCGCATCTTGCGGGGCCAGCCATGCATCGCGTCATCAGGCCCGCCCCCTTTGGTCTCCTACGATTCTGAGTGGCTGGAGAAGGACGGAGGGAGGAGGAGGAATCCAAAAGAGGGGGCCCATTCTGCCTCTTGGACTCTGGACGTCTGGAGCTTTTGGAGGCAGCACGCGAGCAGGGAAGAGCAACGACGGAGGACTTCTTTGCAGCGTGCAGGGGCGCATGAAGAGGACCAACAGCAAAAAACCTGGTCAGGGGCCTGAAGATCACCAAGATGAGGCCCTAAAATCACCCTGTGATCGTGATCACCGTTCTGAGCACCCCTGCTCTAAAACTATGACTTGATTTATAAGTCCAACCTTTATGTTATATTCCAGTCTATATTGTTCCTTTTAAAGTAATTTGTGATCAAAGTCCAGTCTGTACTCTTCGGCTTATTCTCCTGCGTTAGAGCCTGTGTCAGCCGATCCATATTCATAATGTCCATCAGTTTTAATTTCCAGTCATCAGTTTTGGGTATACTGTCTTCTTTCCACTTCCTAGCCAATATTATCCTGGCCGCCGAAATACAATAAACAAACAGTTTTTCTATATTATCCTTCATCTTGAAATCACTTAGGCCCAACAGTAAATATTCCGGTTTCAGCTGAAATGTAATCCCTAAGGCTTCTTCGATCTCTTTGTGAATAGACCTCCAATATGCCTTTACCTTTTCACAGTTCCACCACATATGAATAAAAAACCTGTTTCTTTTTTACATTTCCAGCACTTATTGCTATAATTTTTATTGAATTTGGAAATCTTGTCCGGGGTGAGGTACCACCTGTGGGAAATTTTTAGGTTGATTTCTTTTAAGTCATATGAGTATGTGTAGTTGAGATGTTTTTTCAGAAAGATTTCCCATGATCTCAGGGGAATTGGATGACCTATATCTTGGGCCCATTTAATCATTCAGGTACGACACACTGTTGAAAATTTCGGGAGACAATGTAATTTTGACAGACTTAGATGAAATAAAAGAATTTGATAATTCAATAGATTGGCTACAATATATGCAAATAAATGAACAATTCAAAAAAGATAAAATTTTAGGATTTTGCATGACAGACAAATTTTGGCAGGAAGTGGAAAAAAACTAATGGAAGAATATCATACTTATATAATAGATGATTAGAGTGGCAGACCAAAGAGGAAGAGGCATGCACTTTCCTCTTGTGACTCATATGCCTCGCCAGTCTAACAACATTTAGCAAATTTATTTATTTATTTATTATTTGGATTTCTTGGTCACCCCTTCCGAGTGGCTTGGATGTTGTTACTCGCTCTCCAAAATACCTTTGCATACCAAAGGAGTTTCCACATGCTTCTGTTGGCCGTCAACGTTACTATCTTGCCCAGTCTGTACATTTTGCCCTCTAGATCCCATACATTTGATCACCTGTATTATAATGTAAATACAATGGGCAAGAAATTGAACTATTATATACAGTCAAAGCCCTTTTGCTTTATTAAGGCCCTTTCTACTCTGTTATATAAAATCCAGATTGTGAGCTTTGATCTGGATTATATGACAGTGTGGATTGATATCATCCAGTTTGGATTTTATGGCAGTGTAGAAGGGGCCTAAGACATCCTTCAATTTCAGAGATGTCTTGGAGATGGGAGCTAAGTCTAAACAGGAAATACATAGCCTAACAGTAATTTCATACATAATATTTTTTAAAAAATATATATGCATAAAACAACATTTGGGTATACTGAACCATTGGAAAGAAAATACGTTACTATCTCAGCCACTGATTTGGACAATTTTGGGTATTGTTTAAGATTTTGGAATTTCATATAAGGGATGCTCAACCTTTATTCTTCTTTATGTTTATTTCATTCATTATCTCTTTTCTTTTTAAAAGTTAAGAAGCTTATTCAATCTACAGTTTGGATGGTCTACAGTGATCTTTTTTATATTTTATCATAGTACATTTTGTTTATCTTTCTACTTCATACACTGGATATGAACACATTTCTTTAAAATGTCATATATAGGCATTAATTTCTTTTAAAAAATTATAAATGTTTTTTATCAAGCTAAGGGTTCTCTAATGTGATGAGAAATTGTGGTTTTCTACTGCATGACTGAGGCAGGATCTACACCAGGGGTGGGCAATTGCCGGCCCTCCAAGTGTTTTGGACTTCAACTCCCAGGAATCCTAGCCAGTTTACCAGCTGTTAGGATTTCTGGGAGTTGAAGTCCAAAACACCTGGAGGGTCGGTAATTGCTTAGCCCTGATCTACACTGTCCTATATCCCAGGATCTGATTTCAGATTATTGGGCAGTGTAGATTCATATAATCCAGTTCAAAGCAATAATCTGGGATCAGATCCTGGGATATAGGAAAGTGTAGATCCAACCTATGTCTACATGCGTCTTCTGCTCTGTCCTCCTTTTTCATATAGGGGGATTTGGGAGGTTAGTGGCAACAAGCCATGTTCAAATTAGTTCCTCATTCACAAACCACAGTTTCAAAAAAAACAACACAGTTTACCAAATTTAAATAAATAAATAAATGTATAACTTGCTTTATCTTCCCTAAGGGACACAGGGCAGTTTGAATGTAACTTGGATTTTTTTTTCATGTTAGGAGTGACTTGGGAAACTGTGAGTCGCTTCTGGGGTGAGAGAATAGGCCATCTGCAGGGATGTTGCCCAGGGGACGCCTGGATGTTCTGATGTTTTATCATCCTTGTGGGAGGCTTGTCTCATGTCCCCACATGGGGAGCTGGAACTGACAGAGGGAGCTCAGCCTGCTCTCCCTGGATTCAAACCACTGACCTATTGGTCAGCAATCCTGCCAGCACAAGGGTTTCACCCATTGCACCACCGGGGTTATAAATAAATAACTTTATTTATAACCTTCTTTATTTTCCCTAAGACAGTGTTTCCTAACCTTTTTTGAGCCACGGCACACTTTTTACATTTACAAAATCTTGGGGCACACCACCAACCAAAATGACACAAAATGACACTCTAACACAGTAATACATATAGTTAATATGTTTTTAAGTGTATTTATACACTCAGTGTGAAACCTGGGCCTGTTTCGATGAACTCAACATAGATATCCTGACAGGAATGGCAGAAAGACACAAACTTCCCACACAGAACTCACATAACCAAGAGAAAATGCTATAAAAGTTTGGTGGGCATTGACCTTGAGTTTTGGAGTTGTAGTTCACCTATATCCAGAGAGCACTGTGGACTCAAACAATGTTGGATCAGGACCAAACTTGGCATGAATACTCAATATGCCCAAATATGAATGCAGATGGAGTTCAGGGGAAATAGAGTTGTAGTTGCTGGGGTTTATAGTTCCCCTACAATCAAAGAGCATTCTGAACCCCACCAATGATAGAACTGGGCCAAACTTCCCACACAGAACCCCCAGGAGGCAAGAGGAGGTCTCTACTTGGGGATAGGGAGGCGGGCCTTCCCAATGCATGGAGAGGGAGAGACCAAGTAGACAATGGGTGGGTAGGGGGGATGTTTGTAATGTTGTGCCTTTATCGAGGTAAGTTTCTTGGGGTTTTTATACTTCAACACACTAGACTCCCCCCCCCCCTTCCTGGAGGTTCCAATTTCCCACGGCACACCTGATGATCGCTCACGGCACACTGGTTGGGAAACACTGCCCCTAAGGGACCTAGGGCGATTTGAATGTAACTTGAATGTAACGTGGAATTAACTATGGTTGCTTTCAAACAAAAAGCAGAAGCTACCAGTCACCTTCTTTAGGATGAAAAGAGGCATATTGGTGTGTGTGCATCAAGGAATGTGAATTCTGAGGTTTCGCATTATGGCTTAATGAGATTCTCCTTTTTATCATCACAAATTTGTGCGTAACCTTTTGCAAAGATTTTTTCTGTAATTTTTTGGCATATGTGTAAGATTGCATATATATTAAAATATCAAGGGCATTTTATATCTTTTCACAGAGAATTTTAAAATTATATTCTTCCAAACATTTCTTCCGAATGGCTCAGAAAAACGTTTATCCAATGAGAAAGCAGCAGTATAGTGAGAGAGCAAAGAATAAATGTCACTACAATCCTGCTGACTGCCAACTTTCGTAAATCATTTGGTTTAATAAGAATAAAGAAATTGCAAAAGAAAACCGTCAGACATGAATACCACACTGTTCTGAGAAGGCATACTTTGGCATTTAGCTAGTGATAGGAAACATTTGTATAGTGATGTTAAAGTCTCTCTTTAATGCTTACTTAAGTAGTAGAGCCTTATGGAAATAATTTGCCAAAGAAATGAATTTGGTCTTTTAGAAAGTACCCAAGTCCAATTTATACAGTGGCTTTCATTTTAATGGCTGTCGGTGCATATATTCAAAGATGATACTGAAGAAATGTGTTCAGGAGAGAAAAGAATTAAGCTGAACATACTGACAAAGCAAGTATTTTCCTAAAATACTTTTTATGTCAAACGAGTGAAAATGTCTTTGATGGCCCAACAGGTGTGCCTAATAGGGGTGTGCAATTTTTTTCCCGTTAGTCCTCGTAAGTCAGATCAAATTTGTTAAATTTGTACTTATGACATGATATCCAATGCATGGGCATGGCCTGTGCCATAAACTTAAGAATCAAAACTTACTCAATACCTTTTTGTTTGCATTTTATACATTTCAGAAGCCTCCCAAAGTCAGTTTTATTTTCAGTGCAAGGAAGCAAAGCCAAGCCAAAAAGTCTGCATTTCTTTTTAAAATTAATGGTCCCTCACCATTAATAGAGGCGATCAGCAGGGAAAAAGCAGAGTTAACTGGGAAAGAAAACATAGAACTTTGGGAAATGTAGTTTGGGAAGGCATGGAGCCCTATGCCAGAGAATTCAAATGGCCCTGCCCTAAACTACATTTTCAGTATCAGAAAGCCCCAAACAGAATAGGGGAGAGATTTGTCTCTCCGTAGCAGCTGCCAGCCAGAGTTGCAACAAATTGTTGAATCTGCAAAAAGGAGGGCTGACCGATACTTCTAATAAGTAAATCTCTGTGCTGGGGTGAAATCCCTAAATGGAAGTTCTGATGGTTAATATGAGAGACATTCAATGAGAAAGCTGTGTTTTTTTAAAAAAAATGTTTTTGTCAAAACTTTAAAAAAATTCCCTAAAATCAGTAGACGTATGATGGAATTATTTCCTGTTATCTTGTGCCATTGTATAGAACAGTGTTTCCCAACCGGTGTGCCGTGTAGTGCCATGAGCGATCATCAGGTGTGCCATGGGAAATTGGAACCTCCAATACCTTTTCTTCCCCCTCCTAGCAGTTCTTTCTCCCTCTTTCCATCCTGAAAGATCCTCCCTGAGGCAAAGGAAGGACTCCGCCAAATGCCGGGGCCAGGCCCGCCTTGAGGAAGCCTTCAGGAGCTTCGACTCACAATGGCTCCAGCTCCCGCTCAGGGTTGCTTCAGACTCCCGATGCTCCCAGGTTTGCTCACTATCCAATTCACCAACGTGGAGCTTCCGGCTTTGGCTGTTCTCGCGTGAAATCCATGCCAACGCTAAAACGCCAACTCAATCACTTCCGCCCAGTGCTCTGCTTTTGTGGAGGGAGGCAGCGAAAGAGGCCACACAGATCTATGAAACGTATAGACTACCCATTCACAGGTTTCCAAGAAACAAATTGAGCCTCTCCGCTTGGAAATGTTTTGGTTTTTAAAATTTTTACTTGATTTTTTGAGAGTTGCCTCCCCCCCCCCCAAAGGAACTGTTTATAACAGCTTCATGACGTCCATAGTTAACTGGAAGCAAGTTTCACTCAGGGTGAAATTTCACAAGGGTCTGGAGAACAAGCCCTATGAGGAGCGGCTTGAAGAGCTGGGCATGTTTAGCCTGAAGAAAAGAAGGCTGAGAGAACACATGATAGCCATGTATAAGTATGTGAGAGGAAGTCATATATATGTTGTGTTCATCGAAACAGGCCCAGGTTTCACACTGAGTGAATAAATACATTTAAAACATATTAACTATATGTATTACTGTGTTAGAGTTTCATTTTGTGTCATTTTGGTTGGTGGTGTGCCCCAGGATTTTGTAAATGTAAAAAATGTGCCGCGGCTCAAAAAAGGTTGAAAAACACTAGTATAGAAAATACAAGGAGATGGTTCTTGTTGTTTTGTTTTTTTTAATGTTGTTTATAAAAACTTTGAAAATTCCCAAAAACTCCATAGATCAGTGAAACATTCTGAAACTTGGTGGACTAACAGTGGTAAATGTGTTCTACCATTGTAGCAAGTTTCACCCCAATAGCTGCAAAAATGAGGGAGAAAAGAGCCCCTGAAGTTCCCTCATTTGTGCAATTACTATAATGAAAAAGTAACGAGATTTCGTTATTCTCATTAGAGTAATGAATTTTTTTTTACTAATGATACCTTAGAAAAACTTTAGAAACAAAACACCAACACCCCCTAATTTTGTAATAACAGTTGAAACATTTTTTAATCGATTGCACATTCATAATGCCAAATTCCAGCCAAATTTTATGTATGTTTGCTTAGAAGTAAGACCATCATAGGGTTGCTGTGAGGTTTACAGGCTGTATGATCATGTTCCAAAAACATTCTCTCCTGATGTTTCACCTACAGTACATCTATGGCAGGCATCCTCAGAAGTTGTGAGGTCTGTTGGAAACTAGGCAAGTGAGGTTTACATATTTGTGGAATGTCCAGGGTGGGAGAAAGAACTCGTGTCTGCTTGAGGAAAGTGTGACTGTTGTGATTATGCACCTTCTGGAACATGGCCACACAGCCTGGAAAACTCACAGCAACCCAGTGATTCTGGCCATGAAAACCTTCAACAACACAAAGACCATCATAGTTCCACAGAAATCTTTGCTACATCTTGTTTGCTTTGCTACATCTAGTTGTTTAGACCAGTGTTTCCCGACCAGTGTGCCATGGAGATAGGGGAGAGAGAGAGAGAGAGAGAGAGAGAGAGAGAGAGAGAGAGAGAGAGAGAGAGAGCCCTCCTGTCCTACTGGGAGGCCCTAGCCAGGGCTCGTGCTTGCCTGAGTTCTGCAAACACAGCCTCCTTTTGGGAAGCCGCCAGACTCACCACTTGCCTTCTTGGGCTTCCTCCTCCCCTCCTTACTCGGCCTCGGAAGGGTTTGAGCCGAAAGGCAGGGACTGCGTCAGGCAGAAAGAGCCGCACTGAGAGAGAGAAGATGCTGGGATGGAACTTCCCCGGGTCCCCCGGCTGCCTGGGGGTGGATCTACACCGTAGCATTCATGCAGTGAGGCACCCCTTGGTCTTCCAGGCCTCAAGGCTGGGGAATCCCGGGATTTGTAGTTTGGGGAGGCTCAGGATGGTGTCAAACTACCACGCCCATGATTCCCTCGCACTCAACCAAGGCGGGTCAAGGGGCGTTCGGGACACAGCTTTGAGGCACCTTTAAGCAGGGGCCGAAAACTAACAGGATTTGCTCACTTAAGGCAGGCATGGGCCAACTTGGGCCCTCCCTCCAGGTGTTTTGGCCTACAACTCCCACCATTCTCCCTTTCTGTGTAGGCTATATGTGTTGTGTGTGTATATGCATATATGTACTGTGTATATACATATTAACTATATGTATTACTGTGTTAGAGTGTCATTTTGTGTCACTTTGGTTGGTGGTGTGCCCCAGGATTTTGTAAATGTAAAAAATGTGCCGCGGCTGAAAAAAAGGTTGAAAAACACTGGTCTAGACCTCTGGCAAGGTCTTTGCAGAATTGTAGATAGCATTGGACTTTTTCTTTCATGATGCCCCATCCAAGTAATGCCCTCCCAGAATGGCTCACCTGTCCAATTACATGAGGGTGGGGAGTTGTCAGTAGCTAAAGCCCCTTTAATTTACACAGGTATTTTAGGAAATATTTTAATGCAACAGCATTCTTTCCCTTTGTAACATTGATTTTCCCCCTTGGCTCTATTTTATTTACATTTTATCCTATGTGGCTTTATTGCTACTTTATGTCCTTGATCACATGTTTATGCAGACCATTGTGTAGCCCCATCTTCCATTTATTTTCTGGAAGACATGAATATTGTGTCTAATATTGTATATGTTTTATTTTCACTATAACCTGTTATGAGAGTCTTACACATAAGCACTTTATACATCTTAATACACACATACACACACATTCACTCATTTGACTGGTCTGACCCAGAAGTGCAAAGATGTATGCTGATCATATAACAAATGTTACATTGTGTTAGAAACAGGTGTCCCCTGGTGGTGCAGTGGGTTAAACCCTTGTGCTGGCAGGACCAAAGACCGATAGGTCACAGGTTCGAATGTGGGGAGAGCTCTCCATAGGGGGGGGGGGCTTGAGAGAAGCCTCCCACAAGGATGGTAAAACATCACAACATCCGGGCGTCCCCTGGGCAATGTTCTTGCAGATGGCCAATTCTGTCACACCAGAAGTGACTTGTAGTTTCTCCAGTCACTCCTAATACAAAAAAATAAGAAAAGAAACAGGTGTAGAAATGACTTGAAAATGCAGGTAAATTTTAATCATAAATATTTCATTTTACAAAATAATCATTACAAAAAGAAATGATAAGCTAGGCCATCACCATTGTAGAATGGATCAGCAACTTATTACTATAGGATTCTTCATGGTATCTATATCTCACACAACTGGGTTTTTTGCCTGATCATAACCTAATTCAGAATCCCCTAAAGCAGGTGTTTTGAACCTTTTTTTTGTTCTTGGACTCTTTTGCCAGACAGGTAGAAACCATGAACCCCCTTTCCCAAAAAATAGCAGTAGATGGTTTTATGACACTCAACATCTGCATGTTTTAAAATGAAATGTTAGTTTGCACACAGCAATGAGTACCATGAGTACAAGTGATCTAGCATCACATCTGACAACTACCATAATTTCACAGTAAGAATGAGCTTAATCAATTTTTGAGCTATACAACAACTGTAATGTGATATGGAATAAATGTTAGTGTAATTTATTGCATTCATTCATAAGTGAGGGAAATGCTAGATTTCAGTTACAGGTGAGAGAAAATAAAGATGATAAGCTTTTTTGCAATTCAAGTTCATTGATCCCTTGAAATCTTTCCACGGACCTCCAAGGAAACTCCTGCTCTAGAGCTAAGCAAGTTGGTGGAAATCCGGCCCCATTTCCCCAATGTGCATGCGCAAGGTCAACTCAGTTCTTTTTGATCTGCCACATTGGCAGACTCATTTGGAATGTGCTTTTCATCTGCTCTTTTTGTCAGGTTTGTTGAGTTTTCGTTCTTCTTTCTTTATTTCCTTTATTGGCTATCACTCTCCCTACTGATACCATTGGTCACCTCAAGAAGCCACTGTTCACATTAATGCTCTGGAGTGCCGATTCAGTCTACAGGCATATCTTGTCTAAAATGTTCTTACAAAGAAGCTCCTTTTTATAAAGTACTAGCTGAGGACCCGGCGGTGCCCGGGTTATTTGAGGAAGGCATTGTGTGCCAAGGTTGGTTCCTATTAGATGTTTATGTGGCTTGCAGTGGTCTCAGGAACTTAGTGAAGGTACTGCGAGTCCCATTGGCCATGGTCCATCCCCCTCCAAACAGCACCAGAATGTAGAGTGGGTCATGGGGGCTGTGTGTGTCACATTTGGTCTTGATCATTCTCTGGATGAGGGTTGCAGTCATCTCTGGAAGTGAGGGAAGGTACTGGAAGTCCCATCACCCATGGTCCCCCGTTCTCCAAACTGCACCAAGATGTACAGTGGGTCATGGGGGCTCTGTGTGCCAAGTTTGGGCCTGGTGCTCTAAGGATGTGAAGTAAAGTACTGCACGTCCCATCATCCATGGTCCATCCTCCCTCAAACTGCACCAGGATGTAGGGTGCATCTTGGGGGTCTGTGTGCCATGTTTGGTCTTGTTCTGTCATTGTTGGGGGCCTAGTCAGGAAAATCAAGTTGAGGAAGACTTGCTGTCAATTTTGGGCCTGGTCTGTGATTTATAAGTGCTACAGTGTTGTTTGGGAAGTGAATGATGTGAAGGTACTGCAAATCCCATCATTCATGGCCCATCCTGCCCTAAACCACACCAGGTTGAGAAGTGGGCCATTGGGCCCCTGCTTGCCAAGTTTGGTCCTGATCTGTCATTGCTGTGGGCCACAGTGGCTGACTGCCTGAGGCCTTTCCTTTTCCCTCTGAGTCACTTTAGAATGTTGGAATGTGGTTGGCCAATCGGAGTCCTTTATGCAAATAGCATTTCAGTGGCAACCAATCCCCTCTGTCTGGGGCTGTAGAATGTTGGAGTTCTGAGGCTGGCCAATCAGAGCCCTTTATGCAAATAATCTCACAGTGGCAGCCAATCGAAACGCTGGCACATATTCCTCCCACCGCACCACCGCAAACACTGACTTTTATTATATACATAGATAGATAGATGATAGATAGATAGATAGATAGATAGATAGAAGATTACTATGTCCTCCCAGCCCCACATTGTCCTCTATGTAGCTCCCAATTTTTTTTTTTGTTGTTGCACTAGTAAGTCAGGTGGGCTGCAGAAACGCAAATGATTAGTGTCAGATTGCAGCATTGTGTCTGGAGTGAAGAAGACAATGAATGGTAATAATGGGCTTCTGCTCTAGCTGATCCTAACATAGCTGCATACCTGTGTAACTTTCTGAAGGGAAGTCAACAGATGCGGCTCACAGTTTAATATGAGCCTCTGACAGTTTAAGAAAAGTCATCTTCTCAAGCTTGGCAGTGATACATCAACAGTAAGGACATAAAGAGAGGGGAAATCAGTTATGACATTTACTTGTTTCTGTGCTTGTGCTGGAACAGAGACCCATGCTGTGCATGTTTACAATTTACTCTTCTCACTTTTTAAAAGGCATCTGATTAAAAAATTCACTATGAGGTCATATCAATCTCATTAATTACTCGGAGAATCCGCATTATTCAAAATGCGGCTGCCAGGCTACTTGCAAAAACACCTTTGAGATGCCACACAACTCCAACTCTGTTACATTTGCACTGGCTTCCAATGGAATTCCGGGCCCTGTTTAAGTTGTTGGCACCTTTAAGGCGCTTTATGGTCAGGGGCCAGCATATCTCAGAGACCGCCTCTCCCCTCTTCGCCGCCAGTGGTCACCACGACTCCTCCAACTAAACTCACTGTATGTTCCAGGCCCCAGGGAAGTACGTCTCGAGAGCACAAGACGTAGGGCCTTCTCCATTTCTGCCCCTGTCTTGTGGAACTCCTTGCCTCCCCTCTTGAGGGCAATGCGTGACTTGCGACCCTTTGCTCAGGCACTCAAGACCTGGCTTTTTAGCAGAGCTTTTAATGTTTAATGCAGTCTATTCGGTATTGTGTAATGTTTCTATGCAATTGTTTTATGTAAATCCTGGAGCATTTTCATGGAGGGCGATTAACAAGTGAGAAACTGATGATGATGATTAATTACACATTTAAACAGACATTAAACAGAAGTTATAGGATGAATCTACATTGTCATATAATAAAATTATTATTAATAATAATATTTATTATATCCCGCTTTTCCTCTCCATAGAGAGACTCAAAGTGGCTCACAATTAAAGCATTGCAATATAACTTAATATACAGGTGTCAAAAGAATATTGAGCTTTTATTGTCTTCTCTTTTGGCACTCTGCTAATTTATTTCACTTAGGGTGATATATTACTGTGCCTTTTAAGGAGTTTTAGGAACATTTTCAAATGCTACCTTGAGGGTTACATGTTCATGCTGTTCTTGAATGGAACAACCCTAAATACATTTGAAATGATGTTTGTTTTGAAGCATTTCTTTGTAAAAACAAAATAATGTGGTTGATAAATACACTTTCCTCCCTTATTACTTCAATCAGGATGACGGAATAATTTTTCTTTTTATGGCCCAGTTGACTTGATGAAATACTCACTTTTTGAAAGAATTCCATATATCATGGTTACAGTCCACAAAAACCTTTTTTGCCCAGGCTCATGGAAATGAATTTATTTGAAAAGAAGAAAAATCCAGAACATTGTACTCAAGATTTAGAAATTCTATAGGGTCAGATTGCAGTATCCCTTCATTTTATATATGTATAAAAAGTCAAACATGTCCTGCAATTAGATTTACAGTTACTTGGTATCATCTGCTAGAGTTAACCTTGTTAAATAGTAACTGTTTATGGGAACATACTGCTCTCTTCAGCATTTCTGTCTTTGGAGTCCTTCCAAAACTGACTTTATTTCATTTGGACTTTATTTGCACTTGAATTTGTTACATAAAAAGGCCCCTGCCAAGTCCCCCAAATTGTCAAGTTCCCCATGACTGGATACAATTGTTTAAAAAGTGTTACTTCCAAAAATTAGGGAATCGAGCTCAGTAGTTGTATATCAGGGGTGCTCACACTTTTTCAGCCTGGGAGCTACTGATTAAAAAACCAAGTCCCAAAGATCACCTACCCAGAAATGTAAAACGTATAACTATTTTCTTATTTATTTATTTATATTTATTATTCATTTTTATGTACCACTCCGTCCAGCAGGCTCGGGGCAGTTTACATAAAATGAAGTTGTAAAACATCAAAATTTCAATTTAATAACAACAATATAAAACAGAGCATAAAAATACATCCAACCACCCTATTTCTCCCACACTGCCATATTACCACTCATATTATCAGCCAGAAAGTAAGAAGAGAGGCTTTTGAACTGCAAGGCCATTTAATACTCAGCAAGGTAAACAAAGGGGCATGCATAAATACATCCAACCACCCCATTTCTCCCACACTGCCATATTCTCCAACATATATTTCTCAAGTAACAAAGCAAGCAGAGAGGCTTTGGACCTAAAAGGCCATTTTTAAAAATAAAAAGGAAACAAAGAGACATGCCAAAGTACAATCAAGCACCCACCCCATTTCTCCCACATTTCCATATTCCCCAACATATATTTCTCAAGGAACAAAGCAAGCAGAGAGGCTTTGGAGCTAAAAGGCCATTTTTAAACATTAAAAATAAACAAAGAGACATTCCACAGAACAATCAAGCACCCACCCCAAAGTAAAAAGACCGACCTTTGAGATGCGGTAAGGAAATGACCCCAAAGCGTCCTTCTCCTCCTCCATCGTTGATCCTATTTCCACGCCGCCAGCATGCGTGCCGCCTCCAAGAGCTCATGAGAAGTCCGAGAGGTAGAATGGGCACTTCTGCGCATGCGCGTAGGGCCAGCCATGCATCGCGTCATCCAGGCCCGCCCCCTTTGGTCTCCTACGACTCTGAGTGGCTGGAGAAGGACGGAGGAGGAATCCAAAAGAGGGGGCCCATTCTTCCTCTTGGACTCTGGAGCTTTTGGAGGCAGCGCGCAAGCAGGGAGCGGGGAGGAGCAACGACAGAGGACTTCTTTGCATTGTGCAGGGGCGCGTGAAGAGGACCAACAGCAAAAAACCTGGTCAGGGGCCTGAAGATCACCAGGATGAGGCCCAAAGATCACCCTGGTGATCGCGATCACCGTTCTGAGCACCCCTGTTGTATATTGTTCGTTAAGTAGTTTGAAATTTATGTCATTTTGCTTCCAACGCTGGAATGTGTTTTTCTTTGCAAACTCGGGTTTTTTTTGCCCCAAATGGCTGATTTTGGGGCACATTCCTCTTGAATTGCAATTGGGCGAGAATGTCATGTTTACACCTTATTTTTAGAATATCTAAAAATGACCTGCCCTCATAGGCATCAATAATCTATGTGTTTGTGCAAGCAGACACAGAATAGTGATTCATACAGAAATGCCACAGGTAGCTTTCACAGAAAGCAGATGAACCTGCTGCATCTGTTGTGATAAAATGGTGTAATCACACCATCCGGAAACACAGCAGACTTACATACTTCCAAACAGGATATAAATCAGGTGGAAGAAGACAGGACCAACTCTGAAAATTATGTAGATACATATAACACTTAGTTCATTGAAGATTTCATTTAATGTATTTTTGTGATGCATGTCTAGAAAGAAGGTTTCTGATGGCATGTTTATATTTATTTATTTATTTATTTATCATTCTTGTATGCCGCCACTCCCCGAGGGCTCGGAGCGGTTCACAATCACAAGTGTAAAACAGATAAAAGCATCAAGTAAAGTTATTCTAAAATTAAACTAAAACGAACTATGCAGAATTACAGAAATCAACAGCTAAATGCCAGTTTGAAAAGATAGGTTTTACAGGCCTTGCGAAAAGAGAGAAGGTCTTGCAGGGCACGCACTTCAGCTGGCAAGGTGTTCCAGATAGTTGGAGGCACCACAGAGAAGGCCCTGCGTTGGGTCGAGGCCAGACAGATGGTCTTGACACCAGGCACCTCAAGGAGATTCAGATCTTCAGAGCGGAGTGATCTCTGGGGTTGGTAAGGGGTGAGACCGTCCCTCAGATACATCGGTCCCAGACCATATAAGGCCTTGAAGGTTAACACCACCAGCTTGAATGTGATCCGGTGCCCGACCGGAAGCCAATGAAGCTGCTGTAAGATGGGAGTTATATGACTCCTCGCTGGCACTCCAGCGAGGAGTCGAGCAGCGGCGTTCTGGACAAGCTTAAGCTTCCGGATCACGGACAAGGGCAGGCCAATGTAAAGGGTGTTACAGTAGTCTATCCTTGAGATGACCGTGACTGGGATAACTTGGATATAACCTCCTGCACAATGTAAGAATGTGCTGGTTTCAAGTTAGCCACTGGGAAGGTTTCTAAAACTGCATCTATGATCAAGTTCTAGTCACATGACAGGCTCATCCCTTCCATTTTTCTTTCTGGAGGATCAGAGGCATGCTGACACCTGGAAAGCAGAACCAGGGCAAACAAAACGGAGGTATCTTTTACAGCAAAGTCAAAATGATGAGCCAAACAGGATAAGTCAAACAAAGAGCGCAATCTGTTATAGTTAGGGTAGTCCTAAAATAGGCTAGGCAAAGACATGTTGGTGCCTGAAGTAGAGCAGTGGTAATATGAGCATGCCATAGGCAAGGAGTATGGTACCCAAGGTGAATCACATTATATTGTCACCTGATCCAATCATTAATTTATGATACCATTTCTAGATTACTAGGGGGTTACTGCTCATCCATATGGATATCAGGGCAGTGTAGAAATCCCTTCTTACTGCCTGGCAATACAAATGCAGTAAAAACATTTTGATGCAATTACATGACAGATTAATTTGGGACTTTTGGTGTCACTTCAGCATCTAGATGCAATATACCAGCTATCTTTTAATTAGAAAAAGAATCAACTATATCAAATACTGGCCAATGTTGATCAGATGTTCTACTTTAACTTCTAAGATATATAGTGTGGAAGTTACATTCAGGCCAGGATTACCTATAAGGCCAACCTAGGCCATGGCCTATGGGTGCAAGCCGAGGGGGGATGCAGATCACGAACCAAATAATAATAATCATAATGTTGAAACAAATAAAAACGCAACGCGCATGGAGATGACAAAGGAAGGATACCGGAGGTCCTCCTTTTCGGCGGCGCACCTGCCCCTTCCTGAATACCAGTTCCTGCCTCTGCTATTGTTGCGCAAACGGTGTATGTGCAGGGGCTCTCGACACCGGCGTCAACGTCGACAGGAGGAACAATTAATTCCCTCGATGCTGACAGCATCCACTTGCTGGCTCCTTCAGTGCAAGTACAGGAAACTCCATTGTGCAGTCTGCGCATGCCCTAATACCATGAAAGCTGGTATTCCTCCTCCAACACAAAGAGGAGACTCCTCCTTACTGAAGAGAGAAGTGCAACTGCCAGCTACGGCACATGCGCAAACCCCAGTACAGGAGACAAGTCCAACGTGGCAAGCTGCTGACCGATGCGCAATCCCCGATACCGGGTAGGAGCCAAGTGCCTCAAGCCCTGGCATTGGGAAGGAGGCTCCTCCCCCCATGCCTGCATCCATAGTGCCTGTGAGAGGGAAACTCCTGTGGCAGACCTAGTAGGGCCACACCGGGAGAGCTGGATGTGGGGCCTTAAGGGGGACGAGCGGATGAAAGGATGTGGGGGGGTGCAGTAGAGGTTGGCTTAAAAGGGGCGTAATTCCAAAGTGTGGCCTAGGGCACAAAAAGGTGTTAATCCGGACCTGGTTACATTTGGCTTTAAATTTAAAGATTTACTAATGAAAATCTTTATTTGCTTTACACAAATCTGAAAAAAAATGTTGGTAGAGAAATGATAAGTGCACAAGGTGAAAGACCACCTTAATGTCTTGTGAACCTGTAGCCCACACAAGCTCCATCACAGAGAACAAATTGTAGTCCCTGGATCTAATTTGGCCAGTGCAGATATGCTATGTGAAGGCTGTGACCCCTTCTACACTGCCATATAATCCAGATTATTAAATCAGATAATCTACACTGTCTGCTTTAAACTGGATTATATTAGTCCACACTGCCATATAATCCAGTTCAAAGCAGATAACCTGGATTTTATATGGCAGTGTAGAAGGGGCCTGTATTTTTCTGAAAATCTGATAAACGATAGGAGCAGGTTTCCCCTCTGCTCTTTGGGGAAAAGTTTTGGTACATTGGGGCAGCGCTTCCCAACCAGTGTGCCGGTGCACACTAGTGTGCCATGAGCGATCATCAGGTGTGCCGTGGGAAATTGGAACCTCCAATACCCTTTCTTCCCCCTCCTGCCAAACACTTTTTCTCCACTTTTTCTCCACTCGGGCTCCCTTCTTCCCAGCCTCGCTCTGCTCACTTTGCCTCACTTTGCTCAGGAGGGGAGGGGGAGGGGGGAAGATGTGACCCATGCAAGCGCTACTGCGCAGACTCGCCCCACGTCTTCCTCCCTCCCCCTCCCCTCCTGAACATGCTCACGCTGCCCCCTCGGATCAAAATGGCGGAAGCTATTTTGACATTGCTCCCATTTTCCATCACATATCTATGTGAGATGAGCTTCTCAAGCTTGACTGCGATAAAAACTAAAAACAGAGAGAGACTGACAGCTGTTGAGCAAGACCTTCGTGCGTGTCTTTCTACCATTCCTGCCAGAATATCTATGTTGTGTTCATCGAAACAGGCCCAGGATTCACACTGAGTGTATAAATACATTTTAAAACATATTAACTGTATGTATTACTGTGTTAGAGTGTCATTTTGTGTCATTTTGGTTGGTGGTGTGCCCCAGGATTTTGTAAATGTAAAAAGTGTGCCGCAGCTCAAAAAAGGTTGGGAAACACTGCATTGGGGAATACATCTTTTAAAGCTCAAAGATCTCTAGATTGTTCTAGTTAAGAATGTCTCATTTCTAAGGTGCAGATGTGAGAGATAACCAAAGTAAGATAGCTGGTATTGTACTATTCTCTTATGTACCATTAAATGACGTTTTCCAATATTAAGTGGGAATTGTATTACCAGCAAGCAATATATTCATGTAAAAACAGAGCTTATACTGAGTAACTACAGCTGTGGAATGAGTGAGAATGTGCATTGCTATTTAAATTGTTACCATATGGCTTGTCCTATAATGAATGTTTGCATATTTATGAAACTTTACCTAAGGAAACATTTATGTTGTGTTTTTTAAAAAAAATAACAATGTGTACAGTGAGAACATAAAACTATTGTTATGAGCTCTTCCTTTTAAAAGAAAGAAATCTTCAGACTTAAATATTTGTGGCTTGATAATCTGGGGTTGTCTGGCAAGGGACTTATGATGAGTGAATTTTCAAAACCCAAGACAATGGAAACATTTAGCAATGCAAGGAAGAGGAATTGTATGCAGAAACCTTGCAAGTTTTAAAAGCATTTTGAGCATGTTTTAAATCTCACAGCAGAATATTTCTTCTGCTTTATCTAATTAAGGAAGTGGACTTTATAGAAAGGTAATTGAGTTCAAAACCAGAGCTGACTTTTCATGTAATTTTAATTGGCACAGCCTAGGAGGGAAACAAAGCACTGCAATGCCTCCAATGTCCTAGTTTTGAATTTCAGTATATGCTGTTCATCCAAATATAGGGGGGAACAACAGTAAAGCAGTGTTTCCCAACCTTTTTTGAGCCGTGGTGCACTTTTTACATTTACAAAATCCTGGGGCACACCACCAACCAAAATGACACAACATGGCACTCTAACACAGTAATACATATAGTTAATAGGTTTTTTAATGTATTTATACACTCAATGTGAAACCTGGGCCTGTTTCGATGAACACAAAATAGATATCCGGGCAGGAATGGCAGAAAGACACACACGAAGGTCTTGTCTAACAGCTGTCAGTCTCTCTCTGTTTAGTTTTTATCGCAGTCACCCGGTCCTCAGGGAAAATATACCCGGTCCTCAGGGAAGCCGGCTGGAAAGAGAGCAGCCAGATGGAAGCACACTCTGAGGCAGAGAGTTCCACTGCTGAACAGCTCTCACAGTCAGGAAGTTCTTCCTAATGTTCACCCTCATACACAGACATGATTTTCTGCCTGCGCTGTTGTGCTCTCTCTCTCTCTCTCTCTCTCTCTCTCTCTCTTTATATATATATATAGCCAAGCCCGGCGGAGCCGCGAATCGGGAGAAAGGCTCCCCGCAAGGAACAGGCCCTGCCTGGGAGCCGGGTTTGGCCGGCTCGCATCTCCTGCCGGGCTCAGCGGAGCCACGAACTGGGAGAAAGGCTCCCAGGGAGCCCGGCGGAAGACGTGAGACGGCCAAACTCGGCTCCCAGGCAGGGCCTGTTCCCTGTTCCTTGTGGGGAGCCTTTCTTCCGAGGCTTCCTGAGATTCCCAGGCTCTCCCTGGCAGCCGGGATGAGCTGGCTGGGGCGCATGGAGGGGAAACAGCTGAAGGAGGCGGTGCCTCAGCACCTTCTTCGCCACCGCCACCCGGCCCTTCCCCTTCCTCCTCCCCCAAGCGGCAGCAGCAGGAAGAAGGGGGAAGAAGAGGGGGGAAGAAAGGTTTTCCCGCGGCACACTAGGTGATCACTCACGGAACACTAGTGTGCCGCGGAACACCAGTTGGGAAACATTGCAGTAAAGGGTGGGAATGTTTTTAGGGTTTGGCTTTATTATATGAAGTTTGAGAAAACTGAGCATTGCTTTTACGTATGACCGAAAGTATTTACTGGAAAAAAGAAAGCTACTTGCTGTAGTTTATAGTTACTACTTGTAGCAGGAATCAAAACATTAAAACTGACAGATTGTCCAATCCAGTCAGAAGGCTTGCTCGAGTGCTTCTCTCTCTAAATACTATCTTTGAATTCCCACATAGTTAGCCATGTTTTGCAAAGGTTGATCAGGGTTCATTGCCTCTACCTCTCTTGTTCTTAACAGTGTCACAACAGGCTGGTGCAACATAATCTTTGTCATGCACAGAATAGCTGAATCTATTAAATTTGACCAGTTCAGGTAATTGAGCACTTTGTTTGGCTTGTAATTGATGAATACCTTCCACATTTTTCATACTCCTTCACAAATTTTTATGGAAAGAATGTGAGGTTGTGTTTTTTAAAAAATCATTTATTCTTGCTGACAGTATGACTGACCTGTTTTGTATGTTTCTGCATCAATGGAACATAATACTCAAATTGTTCTCACAACCAATGAGAATATGATTATTTCCGCCTTATCAGCTGAAAAATGGTTGGTACTTCTGTGAGAAACTACCACAGAATATCAGGGACCTGCAAGTAGGTCTAGGAAAGAAGCAAGCCTGAAAATGTGGAGGACCATTGCTGGTTAGATTTGTCAGTATTGAGTAGTTAAACCATTGGTCCACTCGGTATCAGGTATTTTTCTGTGTCTTACTTTACCATATGGTGAGGCTTTCTACACAAAGACTATTACTGCATAACTCGTGAAATTTTTTCTCATTTCGTTAGTCCCAAAGAGACGCCTATCTTCGTGACCACATCTTCCCCTACCAACCCACATGATCTCTAAGATCAGTGTTTCCCAACTGCTGTGACATGGTAGTGGACCTCCTGCTGTGCTGCGAGAAAAGCTCTCTGCCCCCCTCCTTCCCCCCTCCTCCTGCCGAACTCCTGCTGCTTGGGGGAGGAGGAGGAAGGGCCGGGTGGCAGTGAAGAAAAAGAAGAAGGGCCGGGGCGCTGTCTCCTTCGACCGTTTCCCCAGCCAGCCTCCAATCCGCCATGACTCCCGCCCCTCACTCGCTTGAAGCCACGCGGAGCCCCACCCACTGAAGCGTGTCCACCGCTCATGCTCCTCCTCCTCTGCACAGCCTGGCTCCGCCCCCTCTCCCCAGCTTCAGCTCTCCCACAGCTGCCCCAGCCTTGAGGAGGCAGTGCCAAGCCAGCGGTGGCAGAGCCAGCACAATGCTGGGTTGGCACTGTCTCCTCAAGGCTGGCGAAGCTGTGGGAGCGCTGAAGCTGGGGGGAGGGGGCGGGGCATGTTGCGGCCTGGCTCCACCCCCTCCCCAGCTTCAGCTCTCCCACAGCTTCTCCAGCCTTGAGGGGGCAGTGCCAAGCCAGCGGTGGCAGAGCCAGCACAATGTGGCTTGGCACTGCCCCTCAAGGCTGGCGAAGCTGTGGCAGAGTTGAAGCCCGGGGGAGGGGGCAGGGCATGGCACGGCCTGGCTCCACCGCCTCCCCCCCCTCCCGGCTTCAGCTTTCCCACAGCTTCTCCAGCCTTGAGGATGCAGTGCCAAGCCAGCGGTGACAGAGCCAGCACAATGCTGGCTTGGCACTGTCCCCTCAAGGCTGGCAAAGCTGTGGGAGAGCTAAAGCCGGGGGGAGGGGGCATGGCGTGGCCTGGCTCTGCCCCCTCCCCCAGCTTCAGCTCTCCCACAGCTTCCCTAGCCTTGAGGAGGCAGTGCCAAGCCACATTGTGCTGGCTCTGCCACCGCTGGCTTGGCACTGCCCCCTCAAGGCTGGAGAAGCTGTGGGAGAGCTGAAGCTGGGGAGAGGGTAGAGCCAGCGGTGGTAGAGCCAGCACAATGCTGGCTTGGCACTGTCCCCTCAAGGCTGGCAAAGCTGTGGGAGAGCTAAAGCTGGGGGGAGGGGGCATGGCGTGGCCTGGCTCTGCCCACTCCCCCGGCTTCGGCACTCCCAGCAGCTGCTCCCAGCAGGCCACCATCCCCCAGCTGTTCTTTACTGTGTTAGAGTGTCATTTTGTGTCATTTTGGTTGGTGGTGTGCCCCTGGATTTTTTTAATTTTAAGTGTGCCACGGCTCAAAAAAGGTTGGGAAACACTGTCTAAGATCATCTGGGGAAGCTCTTCTCTTGCTTCCACCTCCATCTCAGGCATGGTTGGTGGGGACAAGAGAAAGGGCCTCCTCGGCCTTGGCCCCCGGCTCTGGAACTTCCTCCCCAGGGAGACTAGGCTCACACCCTCCCTGTCCACTTTTCACAAAGACCTAAAGACGTGGATGTTCTGCTGTGCGTTTGAATAGACAATTCCCTAGATAGCTGGCCCCACCTAGGACCCAAAATCTTGTCCTCGTACTTTACTATTGTTTTGTATTAAAGCTATAATGTCCTGTTTTATATTGTTCTTATTATTACTTCTGCCATATGACCCATGCGTTTTATTCATTAGCCCTGTCCTCTAAATTGTTGTTGCACTAGTCCACTTACCCATGATGACAAATTGAATTTTATTATTGATTGTTGGTTTTGATACCTGTTTTGTATATTGCTGTAGTTTTGTTGTTTAATTTTGTTTTATCCTGTTGTTATGCATTTTATTTTATTACATTTTAACTTTGTTGATTGGGCTTGGCCCCATGTAAGCCGGCCTGAGTCTCTTTGGGGAGTTGGAGGTGGGGTACAAAAATAAAGTTGTTGTTGTTGTTGTTGTTAGAGGTATTTTGTAATGGCCTCTGTAATAGGTGCACAGCCCATGTCTAGTACTGGTTCTACATTGCCATATAATGTCAGTGTAAAGCCATATAATGGTTAGTGCATAACCATATCATGCCGTTTGAACTGCATTGAACTGTATTATATGGGTCTACTCTACATTGACCATATTATTTATTTATTTATTGTTCATTTTTATATACCACTCCTCCCTGCAGGCTCGGGGCAGTTTACATAAAACAACAGATTAAAATACAGATAAAACACTTTGTTATATAAAACACAAGGACATGGCCAGAGTTGTCCGGGGGAACTTAGATTGAAGACTTTCTTTAAAAGGGTCGTCTTGCAGGCCCTCCAGGAGGGGGATAACTCTGTGATAGCCCGAACATCATCTGGTAATGCGTTCCATAGCGTCGGTGCCACCACGGAGAAGGCTCATTGTCTTGTCACTGAGAGGTGACAGGAACGAACTGATGGAATCATCAGAAGGTTTTGTTCTTATGAGCGCAGAGATCTCGGGGGAACGTATGGGGTGAGGCGGTCCCTCAAGTAAAGGTCAAAACCAGCACCTCGGTTCAAAGTGAATAGCCAGGTGGCGGGCCAGCCCATACCTTGGCTGGGGCGTGGCCAATGTATGGGCTGGCCCGCCACCTGGCTATTCACTTTGAACCGAGGTTCGGAGGGCGAGGACATCTCCCTCTGAACCTCCTGAACAAGGATGAAGAAGAGGACTGAGAAGAACAAAGAGGTCAGTAGCGGGGGCCATGGGGGGTGGAGTGGGCCTCATCCTACTCTTTGCCCCCTGCCATGGCCCCCACCCCTGGGCTCCCCTGCTTCAGGGAGCCTTAAGGGGGCCTTTTGTTGGACATCACATCCATAGATGTTTCCTTTGGGGGAGGGGGCCCTATTTTCTTCTCCTCTCCTCCCCATTCCCTAGGCCACGGGTGGAGGGGGGCCGGGGCGATGGCGGCAGCTGAACGCTGACTGGGCCGCGTGGGCACCTTTTCCCGCGGCAGCAGGGCGCCGCCGCCTCAACTCCTGCGTGGGGGGATCGGAGGGGGCCTCATCTGAACGGAGGGGGCCTCATCCTCCCCCTCGCCCCTGAAGAGGCCCCTTCCCACCGGGCTCTCTTCCTGAGGGGAGCCTTCGTCCCGGCAGGGGGAGCGGCGGCGCCTTTTAGCCGAGGGGGTATAGCCGGCTGGGATACCTCCTTGGCTTTGTCACCAGGTTCCTGATACATATTAGTTTAGGTTAAGGAAGATTAAATAGGTAACAATTAAAAATAAAAGTTGCCCAAAATTTGAACCCAATACGCTTGTGTGGTCTCGTTATTTCGGGGGTGGGCAGGCAAAAAGTATTTCAGCATCCACCATAACAACCTCAAATGTTGCTAAGAGATACTCTTTTCTTTTAACTTGGCAGCTAAAGTATTAACATTAGTAATTCTGAGGTCAAGCTTTATCCTGACATTTCCAGTTGTCTTTCATTTTATTAATTAGTGAAGAATTCAACTCCCCAGTTATTGTGTTTCGATTTAAAATAATAGAGTAGGTAGTCATTTTTTTCCGCTTGTATATCTCCGAACGGCTTTCCCTTTATGGATAATGCAAATGAAAGGGTCACTTGTTCAAGTTCTTCAAATACCTGCTTAACATTCTAACGCAGTTTTCCTTTCTTTATTATTTATGATATCCATTTATCATTGTAATTCTTCGCTGATATGCATACAGTTCCCTTAATGGTCCTTCATTTGTTCTAATAAAGATTGCTTGTTAGCTTTTGAATCTCGGCAGGTTTTCAGACTCCTGTTTGAAGAGTTTGTATAGAGGAAAGACTAAATTAACCTATCATGATTATTCTTCTAAGAGAATATTTAATGGGGCTATTCTTTCACCTCCTTCTGTTGGAGACCTGTAGGTGTGTGTGTGTTTTATTAGCATTATTAATTTCAGATTTTGATACTGTAGACATTTTTTTTAAAAAAAAAAGAAGGCTGCACAGAGGTTAGTTTGCTCTTCAAACATTTCTTACCAGAGGACACTCGTGTGCCCTCATGTGGGAGTTTTAGAAACATCTCTCCGTTGCTCCCTCTCAAAATACCTTATTCAGTATGCTATTTAGATACAATGGGTTCTATTGGGAATATCCATTTTCATGCATTTGTTTGCTCGCTCGCTTGTATGACAGTTTCTGTTTTGACCAAGGCTGGTTGTTCCACCCAGAGCAATGAGGACAAATATTATTTCCTTAAGAAACCATGTCCTAAAATAATCTTACCTTTTCTGAATTCCTTGCTGTACATTGTCAAGTCTGCCTGTAAGGATTCTTTCTAAAATTATCATCCTCCTTTCAGAGAAGCTCAGAATGAATGTAATTGCACAGTGGGGACTGTTAACAATGATTCAGGCTTATCTTGGCATTTCCTAACTATTATGAGTTTAAATTCAAGGCATTAAAATGCCAAAAGGAACAGGTGGAATTTAAATATTATTCCAAATAATCTGTGTTGTTCTGGAATCACCTGTATTTAAACAGGTGAAGAATAAAGTAGGTAGAAAAATAAGCCCAGACTTTTTTTCAAAATAATAATACAGAAATGTTGTGTGCAGACATTGAAAGAGTTTTCTTGGTTTTTTGGTCATAGAGACACCAACACCTGACAACTTAATTCACTTGTTGCCCCATACATTGGAAACATCAAGATTTTTAGTTTGCTTCTAGCAATTCTTATTCATAGCCAATTTTGCATTATTTCCAGCACCTCTATGATATTTCAAAAAGTTGCATAGGGTGCCACATACGGACAAATACAATTGATGGCAAAAAGAGTCAGACTACTTAACTGAAAGTAATATGTAGGGATACCAAGATTCTCGTTTATAAAGCCACTAGCTTGGGGACCCGGCGGTGCCCGGGTTATTTGAGGTAGGCATTGTGTGCCAAGGTTGGTTCCTATTAGATGTATATGTGGCTTGCAGTGGTCTCAGGAACTTAGTGAAGGTACTGCAAGTCCATCCCCCTCCAAACAGCACCAGGATGTAGAGTGGGTCATGGGGGCTCTGTGTGTCACATTTGGTCTTGATCATTCTTTGGATGAGGGTTGCAGCGGTCTCAGAAGGTGAGTGAAGGTATTTCAAGTTCCATCATCTGTGGTCCATCCTCCTTGAAACAGCACCAGGGTGTAGAGTGGGTCAAGGGGGCTCTGTGTGCTAATTTCAGTCTGTAGTAGTCATTGGGTGAGGGTCGCGTTGTGAAGTGGGCCATTGGGCCCCTGTGTGGCAAGTTTAGTCCTGATCCGTCACTGCTGTGGGCCGCAGTGTCTGACTGCCTGAGGCCTTTCCTTTTCCCTCTGCGTCACCTTAGAATGTTGGAATGTGGACAGCCAATCAGAGTCCTTTATGCAAATACCATTTCAGTGGCAACCAATCCTCTCTATCTGGGGCCGTAGAATGTTGGAATTCTGAGGCTGGCCAATCAGAGTCCTATATGCAAATATTCCCATAGTGGCAACTTATCGAAACGCTGTCACATATTCCTTGGCACCTCCGCACCTCCCAGAAAATGAACATTCCATTTCCCAAATACTCCCTCACTCTAATCTTGAAACTAGTAGTGCGTTTCTGCAACTAACTAATCTTAGTTAGTCCCCTGAGAGTCCACTCAGGCTACGGGCACACACTAACTAACTCCCTACAAGAGCTCCCTAGTTAGTTGTTCCCAAGTGTGAGCCAATCTCTTAACCTAAGAGATCTAGGCCTGCTGTCTGACTCTCCTGGTCAGCTTTCCACAGACTTTTCCTGCCAGCTATCTAAGACACTCCCTGTCTTGCTGACTGCTCACAACGAACTCCGATGTTGCTCTCACAAGAGCCAAGTTCCCTCTCACTGAAAAAGCTACACTTTTTCCCTCCTAAGTCAGCTGGCCCCTCCCCTTCACTCTGAGCCACTCCCCTGAAGCTCTCTCTCTCTCTCTCTCTTTTTCTCTCTCTGGAGAGGCTCCAAGCCACTCCCTCTTTCCTAGCTCTTCTATCTTACCATGGATGCCAAACTGCTACCCAGGCCTCAGCCTAGCTAAAATGGGTCAGTCCTTACAGGGCCCCATCTCTTTAAAATGTAAGTGCTAGGTATTGTTAATACATAATCTACTCCCCTAACTCAGAAAGAAGGAACATTGTCAATACTGACATAGCTACTAGCCCAGCTATTTCATTTACTTTATTTTTTATTTCTGATAAGCCTCAGTTTTCCAGTATATGCAGTCCCTTGGTCATTGTCAAAGAAATCACCCCTTCTTAGGTGACCTCCACCACAACCCCCAGCATTAGAGCATTGAAGGAAACCCATATATTATAGTCAGCCAGTGGTGGTGGTGATCCTAGAAAGGACAAGTGATATTGCATTCCAGTGAGATACACATGGGAGATCATCTATATATATAAAGGAAGACTTGTCATCGAACGACTGCCAGAGGCAGAGAAACCTTCCAAGGCAGACAAACCAAACTTGGCAACAAAAATAGGCCTCAGGCAAGGAAGGTTTATAGCAAAGAAACTCCCCCCCAAACCTAGAAGGCCCCCAAAACAACGATTAAAAAACCTACATTTCCCAGCATCCTCTGCGGCCACCAGCGAAACCCATTGGCCAACATCAGCCCACACAAAATGCAGGGAAGTTGAGTTACCATAGTAACGGTGGGCAAAGCCAGCCAGGGCTAGATTAGAATGCTGAGTGATTTGAGTTTAGTCAGTTGGTGTTTGTGGGTTAAACTGTCAAGGCCAAGCACTAGGAGGGACATAAATAGCGCACCACTGACAAACACATACCGCCGGAATAACACAAACTTGCAAAACCCACAAAAAAAATCCTGAAACACAAAAACTCACCCCAAACAAAATACACAACAAACACCACTAGCAAAAGCAACACCCCCTCCACATCACAGCCAGCACACAGCCAGACTGAGACAACTATGTCACCACAACACACACAAAATACACCCCACAAATACCTGACAACTTCCCCAACACAAAACCCAGGACTGCACTCACTACTCACCCCCACACACACATCCAAATACACACACGTCCCAGGCACAATACTCCAGCAATTCCTACCCACACAACACAACTTCCTATCACAACCCATCCCCCCAACCTTACGGGACCCCACACACACCACACCTACCACCACCACAAACAAAAACCAACTCCACCTATACTCCAACCACAACACAACACTGCACTGATACCCAAACACACACAAACACCCAAAACACCCCACCCACACAAGCATTCCCCAACATACTACCACCCACAATGCCACCACACACCCACTAACTCACCAAAAAAGTAATACCTACACACAACACAATACGTACATAACACAACCTTTCTTGCATCTCCTAAATAGGGCACAGCAACGCGTGCAGGGTACAGCTAGTTATAAACAAAATTACAGTGGTGGAACAACCACATTGGAAACATACCACTAGGAAAATCCAGCTGATATTCAGCTAATTATCTGAAGAAATTCTAAAGCAACGTAGCAAACATTTCATTAATGTTTCTGCATTCTTTTAGATTATTCCAACCATATCCTTTTGGGGAAGAAAATTAAATTTAGATTGAAATTGCACTTATCTTCTAAAATAACCCAACACAATTCATAAACAAATTGAACTATTTATTAATTTGCAATGCATGGCTGCAATACACCATCATTTTGTTGTTCTTATAGCTGAGCTATACAAAGCTGCCACATTTTCAGTAAAGGCAGCCTTTATGCAGTACATCTGCTTCTGATTAAATCTGACATTTTGTTAGTACACTGGTTGAGGTCACGCTGCCTGTATAACCCTTGTGATTGTACTGGAGTCTTTTAAGATTAAATCATTACATACAAAGAAAGATGTTTTCCTACTGTAACAAAAATAGAATATGAAACATCTCTTACAATTAAAATAATCTAGTTCTGATTTTTAGTAATAAATAAGAATTAATGTCACATTTAAGGGATACTTTGCTGAGGGGTGGGGATGGGGGAGCAGAGATTGCTTCATCCAACTTCTCATTAAAGCATATCCACAGGAGAGACATTTATGAGAAAGCATCCATTAAGTTCAACTGTGTCAGCAGCAAGACTATATCTTTTAAATGTTAACAAGGCATGCTTGCAATTTACATTGAGGAAAGACATGCAGATATTGAATTAAAACTTTAACACAGCTGTCTGGTCTAGAATGTGGTTTGCAAACGCTTACACTGAGATTTTCTCCTGATAGACATAGAACTAAGCTGTATTTTGCATACCTGAAAACAGGGGCAAGATATATCTCTGTCCCTGAAAATTGTGCTTTGATCCTGAGCAGTGACCATAATTTGGCCCAGCTATGGAACCTTTCATCAATAACTTTAATTTACTTGGTTATATTTGTTAATGACTTTAGTTCAACTAGTAAACAACACCAAGCAGCTTCCATTGTTATGTTTTGTGGCAGAGAACCAGTTTGCAAAGACCAATCGGTATTGTTGAATTAGGAAGACTTGTTGAAATATGGGCTGACCTAGGCCCCATCTACACAACCATATAAAATCTACATTATCTGCTTTGAACTGGATTATATTTCATTTCATTTCAATTTATTATTTGATGAGTCGCTCTCCACCAAAGTGCTCTGAGCGACTTACACAACAATAAAACAGCGAACATATCTATAGGCCCGGATTATCCATAAGGCCACCCTAGGCCATGGCCTAGGGCGGCAGCCATGGGGAAACAGCAGGTCCGGACACCCCAAAATTAAAAAAATTAAAATTAAAAAAAGTTCAATCTTCAGGCACTTCTGCACCTGCGTGCGAAGCGCCATAGGCCCTAGGGCCTCTGACGCGGCTTCCCTCTGCCTCCTTCTCGCTCGTGTCGGCCCCGCCCCTCCTTCCTTCACTGAAGAAAGGAGGGGCGCCCGGCGTGAGCAACGAAGAGGCGGAGGGAAGCCACATCAGAGGCCCTAGGCCAGAGGCCCTAGAGGCAGGACTTCCCTCCGCTTCTTCGTTGCTCGCGCCAGGCGCTGCTCGCGCCAGGCGCCCCTCCTTCCTTCACTCAAGCCATGTCAGAGGCCCGAGGGGCGGGACTTCCCTCCGCCTCTTCGTTGCTCGCGCCGGGCACCGCTCCTTCCTTGTGTGAAGGAAGGAAGGGGGCAGCGCGAGCGAGTAGGAGGTGGAGTGAAGTCCCGCCCCTAGGGCCTCTGACGCGGCTTCGCTCTGCCTCTTCCTCCTTGCGGCACCCAGGAACATGGCGGAGGATGCAGCGCCGCTCGCGCATGCCCGCAAGCGGCCCCGCCCCCCGTAAGCGCCCCCGCCCCCGGGGGCGGCGCTTCCAGAGTGTGGCCTACGGCACCACAAACAGTTAATCCGGGCCTGCATATCAACAATAAATCACAAATTAAAAGCCTTGACAAAGAGCCAAGTTTTGAGAGCTTGAGAGAATGGCTGCAAATAAGACATAGCTCTAATGTATGGAGGTAAGGAATTCCACAAGGTTGACGCAATCTCTGCCCCCCATCACCACCCCTCAGCAAGGTATCCCTTAAATGTGATATTAATTCTCATTTGTTACTAAAAATCATAACTAGATTATTTTAATTGTACGAGAGTCTACACTGCCATATAATTCAGTTCAAAGCAGATAATCTGGATTTGATATGGCAGTGTAGATGGGCCCCTAATGGCTGGAGAGACCCACATTCAAATGTCCACGCTCTCATGAAACTTGAGCCAGTAACTCTCAAGTCCACTCCAGGTCTACAATTTGTGTTCATAAAGTCCACTTTTTAAGGCCTTATTTAACAAACATTTTTTTTCTCAACCTCACAAGCTGTTTGGTTAGTCATTTTAGTCCTGTGGAAAGGACCCTTTATAAGCAGAAATTTGAAACACTGAATTGGGCTTGGACTCAGAGCTGGCTGGTGAAATTTTGCTGCCCCAAGAGAGCATTAAATGATACTCCAATCCACTCACCCAAGTAAAAAAAAAAGTGTAAAGCCATTCAGATTATTTTTCCACCCAAAACAGAAGTTCCCTTAGGAATCTCTCCCCATCCTGCCAATAAAAATAAAATGTCGTATGTCTTCAAGTATTTAGCTACTATACCATAGGATTTTTGTGCCAAGATTTGCTTGAAGGGGGGTTTATACTGCCTTCCTCTTGAAGATGATCGAGTATTACTTGCCCAGAGTCACCCAATGAACAGATTTAACAAATTGTTACCTTTCTTGACATTTAAACCTACTATGTCAGTTGTCTATCTCATTTTCGCTAATGGTAAGGCCAATTCTGCCTGAGCCATTGGTATGCATCTTCTGAAGTCTTTCAGTCATTCCATTGTTTGAGACCAGAAATTAAGATAGAAGTGAAGTTCTTTAGTGTACTTGTTTCTTAAATTATTCTTGTTTGTTTGTTTGAGCTGCTCCATATTTAGCATTGTGGGTTGATGATGGATTCTTATACAACACATCTTTGTTCATAAAGACTTTGACATTTCATTAGCATTCAAGGCTGCTAGATTTGCATGAATCACTTCCTTATCATCTCCTTGCTGATAATGTTTCATGCATGGGTCTGTGTTCCTCCTTCTAATTTTCTTGACTTAATCAGTGTCTGTAACATAAAGCTGATGTTCCAATCAAGGATATGACCTTTGTTTTCCTCTTCTTGATCTGAACAGTATGATACACTCAACTAGTTATGAATGAGACTGCCTAAGTAGAGAGCGATCTTATTCAGCTTCTTTTCCCAGTACATTTGTGAATGCCAAGGCACCATGTTGTCATGCTATTTCGCTGCAAGGCACTGCACTGTGAAAAGACGAGGTGACATTTCTGTAGCACTATCTGAAATAAGCAAAGCAGGACTAGAAATAATTTGATAGTGGGACAGAGTTACCAAATAATCACATCCAGACTAAAATGAAAGCCAGGAAGGGATGAGAGAGTACTGTATAGACTCATGTATAAGTTAACCTCATGTTTCAGTTTCAGTTTCTCACTTGTTAATCGCTCTCCATTAAAATGCTCCAGGCGATTTACATAGAACAAATTGCATAAAAACATTACAACAAATACCGAATAGACTGCATTAAACATTAAAAGCTCTGCTAAAAAGCCAGGTCTTGAGTGCCTGAGCAAAGGGTCGCACGTCACGCATGGGTCTCAAGTGGGGAGGCAAGGAGTTCCACAAGACAGGGGCAGAAATGGAGAAGCCCCTACATCTCATGCTCTTGAGGTATACTTCCCTGGGGCCTGGAACATATCGTAAGTTTAGTTGGAGGAGTCGTGGCGACCACTGGTGGCGAAGAGGGGAGAGGCAGTCTCTGAGATATGCTGGCCCCTGACCATGAAGTACCTTAAAGGTCAGAACCAACAACGTAAACAAGGCCCGGAATTCCGTTGGAAGCCAGTGCAAATGTAACAGAGTTGGAGTTATGTGGCATCTCAAAGGTGTTTTTGCAAGTAGCCTGGCTGCCGCATTCTGAATAATGCAGATCCTCCGAGTAGTCGACAGGGGAAGGCCAACATACAAGGCGTTACAATAGTCTAGATGTGACCATCACATGAATGATTGTAGCCAAGGCTTGGAAATATAAGTCAAGGGCAGATAGAAATATAAGTCAAGGGCAGATTTTGCAGCCAAAACTATTGATTTTGATATGACCCATGGATAAGTCAAAAGTTATTCTACAGAGGAAAAAGTTTCAGCATTGTTTCAAGGGGCCAGTTACTTCTGGCTACCATCACCCAAGCATTAAACACACACACACACACACCCCACCACCACCACCATAAACAGTGTCATGATGGAGAGAATAGAGGGGCTGGTGCATCTTTTAGGTTCTCACCTTTTACCATTTTAATCAGAGAAGGGGGTGGTTCCATTTTGATAATAGTTAATTTCCGGTCCTTATATTGGCCTGTGGATAAATCAAGCCGGTTTTTGGGTTGATTTTTTAATTACAATTCTAGATTGATACATTCTATATTTATATATAGACTTAATTAAATCAAATTTCTATTATAGTTGCCAAATTTCAAGTTTTAAAAAAACCCTGAAAATGACTCTTATTTGGTAATTTATGGTTATAAAAGAATACCACACGCCTGTTGGAAATGCTTGAAAACTGTGTCAATACAATTTGACAGAAATCAGGCTCCATGAATAAACTTTGGTGGACACTCAAGAGTGAAAGTCCAGCCAAACATTCTTGCCCCATTGTGCTTCTTATGTATGCTTTCAAATTGAAAACAACTTTTCATTTGTAGCTGATGACACTGGCAGTGCTGCAGAAATCTGAAGTTTCTTCACATTTGGAAAAAAAACCTGCCCATCACAGGCAAGATATGCTTCCAGTGCATTTGATTGTTTTTCTGCAGGTGCAATCTTTTTCCATTTCTACACCACAGGTCAAATTCTTCCATCAGTGTGCACTTGTTCAAATTGAATTTTAAATGGCCACAATTAATAGAGAGGAACACTTGCAGATCCTGAACTACTTCCCCTGTAGCTTTGTAGCCTTTTCTTGAAGCTGAATGTGGAAAAAGTCCAGAAATGGGATGCACACATTTACCCTATACTATTCCATTATTCTGTGTTGGATGGGGTTACACTCCCCCTGAAGACGCAGGTTCGCAGCTTGGGAGTGATCCTGGATTCATCGCTGAGCCTGGAACCCCAGGTCTCAGCGGTGGCCGGGGGAGCTTTTGCACAGTTAAGACTCGTGCGCCAGCTGCGCCCGTACCTTGGGAAGTCTGATCTGGCTACGGTCGTCCACGCTCTGGTCACATCCCGAATAGATTACTGCAACACACTCTACGTGGGGCTGCCTTTGAAGACAGTTCGGAAATTGCAATTAGTCCAGCGGGCGGCAGCCAGATTGCTAACGGGAGCTACATACAGGGAGCATACCACCCCCCTGTTGTGTCAGCTCCACTGGCTGCCTGTCCAATTCCGGGCTCAATTCAAAGTGCTGGTTTTGACCTTTAAAGCTCTATACAGTTCTGGCCCAGCTTACTTGTCCGAACGCATCAGCCGCTATGTCCCACCTCGTAATCTAAGATCATCCGGGGAGGCCCTGCTCTCGCTCCCGCCTACATCTCAGATGAGGCTGGTGGGGACGAGGGATAGGGCCTTCTCGGTGGTGGCTCCCCGCCTGTGGAATGCGCTTCCCATTGATGTACGATCCACCACATCCCTCCTGGCCTTCAGGAAAAAGTAAAATCCTGGCTGTGGGACCAGGCATTTGTACACCAGCACAAGGCAGCATTTTAGATTGGTTTTTAATGAAAGTGGGTGATTATGGCCAATGTTTTTATGGACTGAAAATTGTTTTAATCCAGAGTGAATGTGTATGGTGCTAATGTAGTTGTATTTTAATGTATTTTTAATGTATTTTCATTGTTGAAGGGTTTTGGGGTTTTATATTGTTATTATGTGGGCATCGAATTGTGCCGTACTGTAAGCCGCTCTGAGTCCCCCCTTGGGGGCTGAGAAGAGCGGGGTAAAATCCCGAAATAAATAAATAAATAAATTAGTATTGGTGAAGTTACCTGCATGTTGCTTTTACAATTCTGCCCTGAACAGATGCAAGGAATCCTAACTTGATGATAAAAAATATTCTGCGTGTCAGCTGAGAAACCATATACCAAGTCTGTATGGTTGGATGCTTATCTCTTTAGGTCTTTTTACAATGAAGAAAAAGTATACCAAATAATATATAATATGCAGTTATTCTATAATAGTTTATATAATAACTGCATATGGTTTTCCAATGTGCAAAAATGAAATACATGCAAATATGTAAAATTTGATTAATCACCTTTATAGTGCAGACTTGGTTCACTCTTGGTTAAAGATATCCTTTTAAAACCAATGGCATAAATAAATATTTTATGCAAAAGCCTGTCTACCAGTCAAAATATTTTATATTATTCACTCGTAGATATTCTCAATGATTATGTTTTTGATTGTGTTTTAATTTTGTTCAACTTCCCTGCTAAATGCAACTGATCACTAGATGGAGACATAACAATTTACCTTTACACACTAAAAGATTTACAGATGGTAATCTAATCTACCAGCTGCTGTCTACTTTTTTGTGGCATTTTGCCAGCTTTACTGGCAATTGTGTTGATTTGGACATGCATAGTGACACTTTTTGATTGAGATCTGGGGCTATGATTTATATTTTCTTTATTTTAGTTGTTGCTGCTGCTGCTGCAATGTTACTAGGTTGGCTTGATAGTTGCTGTTATTGTTTAGACAGGATCCAGTATACATGCTGTGATCAAAGTATGGTGCTGACTACTTTCATCTCAGAAGCCCCAGATCTAAAGAAATCCAGTTGTACATAGAATCATAGAATCATAGAGTTGGACGAGACCTCGTGGGCCATCCAGTCCAACCCCCGCCAAGAAGCAGGATAATCGCGTTCAAAGCACATGGAAGGCACTCAGCGAATGCGAGAGAGAGAGAGCTCTCACTTGTTCTGTTCATGGGGGATGCTGTCAAGCTAGGAAACAGAAGATAAAGCAGGATGAGGAAATCAGTTTAAAAGATTTTCAAAATTAACAGCTTCGAATAATTTAAATGTTATTTATTTGCCATCTTTCTCTATGGATTTTGCATTCATGAATTTCATCAATGAGCACTAAAAAATATCTTGGGGGGAAAACATTCAAAAAGTAATCCTTGATTTCACTGTGCATTTGTTGGCAAATAGGAACTATTTCATTAGAGGTGTTTTCCATTTTATAAGGGGACACCATTGTTACTACATTATTGTATATAATGTGACCTGAGAATCTACAGCTAATTACCTGGAGCTAATTCCCAGCAGGTGTAGAGGGCCCACTGTACAGTGAAAATAATGAATAATTAAAAAATCAAAATAGTAAATAAACGAATTATACTAAAAAGCAATTTGAAACAGTTTAAAACATAATAGAACCATAGAATCATAGAGTTGGAAGAGACCTCATGGGCCATCCAGTCCAACTCCCTGCCAAGAAGCAGGAAAATTGCATTCAAAGTAGCCCCGTCAGATGGTCATCCAGCCTCTGTTTAAAAGCCTCAAAAGAAGGAGCCTCCACCACACTCCAGTGCAGAGAGTTCCACTGCTGAACAGCTCTCACAGTCAGGAAGTGCTTCTTAATGTTCAGATGAAATCTCCTTTCTTGCAGTTTGAAGCCATTGTTCCGCATCCTAGTCTCCAGAGCAGTAGAAAACAAGCTTGCTCCCTTCTCCCTATGACCTCACCTCACATATTTATACATGGCTATCATGTCTACTCTCGGCATTCTCTTCTTCAGCCTAAACATGCCGAGCTCTTTAAGCCACTCCTCATAGGGCTTGTTCTCCAGACCCTTGATAATTTTAGTCGCCCTCCTCTGGACACATTCCAGCTTTTCAATATCTCTCTTCAGTTGTGGTGCCTGGAATTGGACCCAATGTTCCAGGTGTGGTCTAACCAAGGCAGAAGAGGGGTATTATTATTATTTATTTATTTATGGCATTTTACCCCGCTCTTCTCAACCCCCGAGGGGGGACTCAGAGCGGCTTCCAAAAGGCATAATTTGATGCCTACATCACAATTGCAGTATAAAACACAATATAAAACCCTCCAGCATTTGACACTAAAATACATTAAAATATAATTACATTCACACATCTTATGCATTCACCTATGTTAAAAACAGTGTTCCATCCATAAAAGCCTTGAGCCCTATTCACAAACTTCCATTAAAACTACTAAAGTGCTGTCCTGTGCTACTATGCGAACGCCTGGTCCCACATCCAGGCTTTCACTTTTTTCCTGAGTGTCAGGAGGGATGGAATTGATCGTATGTCGCTAGGGAGCGCATTCCACAGACGGGGAGCCACCACCGAGAAGGCCCTCTCCCTCGTCCCCACCAGCCGCGCCTGGGACGCCGGCGGGAGCGAGAGCAGGGCCCCCCCGGATGATCTTAAAGTACAAGGTGGGTCGTAGCAGCAGATGCGTTCGGACAAGTAAGCTGGGCCAGAACCGTATAGAGCTTTAAAGGTCAACACCAGCACTTTGAATTGAGCCCGGAATTGGACCGGCAGCCAGTGGAGCTGACACAACAGGGGGGTGGTATGCTCCCTGTATGTAGCTCCAGTTAGTAGTCTGGCTGCCGCCCGTTGGACTAGTTGTAATTTCCGAACTGTCTTCAAAGGCAGCCCCACGTAGAGCGCGTTGCAGCACGACTTCCCTGGACCTAGATACTATACTCCTATTGATGCAGGCCAAAATCCCATTGGCTTTTTTTTTGCTGCCGCATCACATCGTTGGCTCATGTTTAACTTGTTGTCCACGAGGACCCCAAGATCTTTTTAACATGTACTGCTCTCAAGATATGCGTCCCCCATTCTGTAACTTTGCATTTCATTTTTTTCTGCCTAAGTGGAGTATCTTGCATTTGTCACTGTTGAGCTTCATTTTGTTAGTTTTGGACCATTTCTCTAAGTTGTTAATATCATTTTGAATTCTGCTCCTGTCTTCTGGAGTATTGGCTATCCCTCCCAGTTTGGTGTCGTCTGCAAACTTGACGATCATGCCTTCTAACCCTTCATCTAAGTCATTAATAAAGATGTTGAACAGGACCCGGCCCAGGACGGGAACTCTGCGGCACTCCGCTCATCACTTCTTTCCAGGATGAAGAGGATGCATTGGTGAGCACCCTCTGGGTTCATCAGCTTAACCAATTACAGATCCACCTAATCGTAGTTTTGCCTAGGCCACATTGGACTAGTTTGTTTGCCAGGAGGTCATGGGGGACCTTGTTGAAGACCTTACTGAAATCCAGGTACACTACATCCACGGCATTCCCCGCATCTACCCAGCTTGTAACTCTATCAAAAAAAGAGATCAGATTAGTCTGGCATGACTTGTTTTTGATAAATCCGTGTATTTTTTGTGTGGTTGTTAACCTAATGTTCAGATTAAATTGATTGGAATCAGGTTTTTAATCTTGCAAATATATCTAAAAATCAAAAGTCCTGTTTGTTCATGTTTCTATTCATGATAATGGACAGATTGATATTTAATCCTTTTCTTGTTGATAATGAGGCAAAACTTTAATGCTTCAAATTAAGTACAACAGAGCTGCATAGATTAATCCAAATTATATGACCATTCAGTTCCAAATAAGAAGTTATACCAAGAAATCTTAGAAGAATGGACGGCAAGCCACAAAACAGAGAAAGCTGAGAACAGGCATTCAAATGCTCTGTTCTTCCATCCATTCCCAATTACATCTTAACTCCACACTGTTTTACCGCACCAAATCTTTTCTCATGAATCTCAGCTTGAGGTTAAATTCTTTGTGATTATAGAGATCTTGTTTAAACAAATGTCATCTCTCTTGCTTTTAAGAAATGGAAATTAAATTACAGATGGTGAAGGATAAGGAGCAAAATGGCTCTGTTATGTAACAATTCACTTCAGGGGGAAATTGTTTGGTTGAAAATGGTTATTGTTTCTTCCCACTCCTAGTTAAACACATTTTAAATACCCTGATTTAATAACATGATTTTCTGGCAGTTTTCAAAGCAATTCACAATAGAAACTATTTCAAGCCCAGCAACATTGGGAAACAGCATTTTCCAATGCTGTTTAAGACTAAATAAAAATAAAACTTCTGGCTTCTGAATATATTATCCTTCACATCCCCCCAGATTTGAAGCCTCCATGGTTTTTGTGGATGGGGGAGTTAATTTGATAAATGTACTGTTGCTTTACCATGTTTAGCGCCAGTCTAACTGATTTTTTCTCCATCTCGTCTGTTGATCTTATTTGATCTTAAATTTGTTTATAATGGAATGTACAGCTGGTTTGGTTTATGTGTTACACTGGAGGCCTCTGGTTGCTTGAGAAAAACTGTTTCATTTCAGATCCTCAAATCTGATATGGTGGCAGTAAGGCATTAAATCATTTTGTTAGCAAGCTGTTAGATTTTACGAAAAGTGACTTCCTCCCCTGGAAAGGAAGTGTTTATATCCCCATTACTTTGTTTTGGTTTATATTTCGGTAATAATCTAAACTTATTACTTTGCTGCAAATAAACATGCAAGTGACCATACATACTTACAGTACAGTACAAGAGTGCATTTGTCAAAACAATGACAGTATAGCAGAACTGCAGGAATATTACATGGGGTTATGGTTTCATATTTATGCTCGGATCAAAGATGCAGCCATTACTTGACTTTTTCCATCATATATCTGCAGGACATATAGAATTGTACTAATATTTATTTATTTATTTATTTTATTAGATTTCTTAGCCGCCACTCCCAGTGGCTCGGGGCGGCTTACATCAACATAAAATCGCAGCCTGCTATAACATTAAAACACAGATTAAAAGGATTCCAGAAGAGAATACAACCTTTAAAATAACATATTATTCATGACTAGAAGGCCTGCCGGAATAAAACAGACTTGCAGGACTTCCGAAAAGCTAGTAAATTGTGCAAGGCCCAGGGACAATGCGTTCCCGAGGACTGGGGCGATGATGGAAAATGCCCTCCTCCGCGTTGATGTCAGATGGTACTGTTTAACATTTGGCACAAGTAAAAGATTTCTCTCTTCAGATTTAAGTGATCTCGTGGGACAGTACGGGGTTAAGCGGTCCCTCAGGTACACTGGCCCCAGACCATACAAGGCCTTAAAAGTCAAAACTAACACTTTGAAGGTGATCCGGTACTCGATAGGAAGCCAGTTCTCACAGAATTGGTGTGATGTGGCAGCTCGGAGGAGCCCCTGCGAGCAACCGAGATGCGGCGTTCTGCACTAGCTTGAGTTTCCGGGTCACCAACAGAGGCAGGCCAATGTAGAGAGCTTTACAGTAGTCTAACCTTGATATAACCTTGAGATAATAGCAGAAGTAAGTGAGAGAAACTTATATCAGATCTAGAATTTAAAGCAACAAGGGTTGAGAAGTCCAGGTGGCAATTTGAAAGAAGCAATCCTGCGGAGCCAGGAGAACTAGTGCAGTGTAGTGGTTTGATTATTGGACTACAGCTCTGGAGACCAGGTCTTGAATCCTCATTTGGACATGGAAACCCATTGGGCAAATAACAGTCTTCTAAGCCTCAGAGGTAGACAATGGCAAACCACCTCTGAACAAATGTTGCGAAGAAAACACTGTGATGGGTTTAATTTGGGGTCACATAAGTTGGGTAGTTCGGGACAGATTTGACTATTTTTACAGGCTAATAGCTTGTCATTGATTTGTTGCAGGGATTGCTAAATAGTAGCTCAGAATCAGTGATGGCCGGTATCTTCCACATTAATGCTGCACTGGATCTGTTTTACACTAAATTTTAAAGGAAGCATCTAAATTGCAGAAATGCATCCCAAATATTATGTTCAGCGTTTTAGAGATCTCCTCCAGAATATGGATCCATTGTATTCCTGGCATGGAAGACACTGGTTACTACTGTTGGTGGAAGATTCCCTAGTGAATGTTCATCCTGGGAAATGGTTGGCAATAACTATGTGTCGTGGAGAGGAACTCTATCCGTGCTTGAGGGGTGATGACATGCCTTCACCTCTCTGAGAATGGGAACTGAGAGTATAAATTTACTGTCTCATAAGCAGTAGCACCAAAGTCAGTGAGACTGGATTTACACTGCCATCTAATCCAGATCATCAGAGATAATCCACAATATCTGCTTGGAACTGGATTATCTGAATCTACACTGCTATATAATCCAGTTTTATGTGGCAGTGTAGACTCAACTTGAGTGTTGCAACTTAGACCTGGAGGATCCCTCAGTAAACCACCACAAAGCAGCCGTGATTAAATGCTTTATTTAGAATAAGTAGGGAGAAGGAAAGAGATAAAATATAGTCCATTGATGTTCCCAGCATCCGAGTATTGCAAGGCAATAGTTCCAGCAAAGTTCAAAGATCCAATAAATGAAGAAATAGTCTTGAAACCCCAATGGGCTAAAATCCGGGATAAGTCCTTGGCAAACAATGGCTTGGCTATAGATACTTGGGTACGGTGACATGGAGGCTCGGCGGTCTAATCCTGGACTTGAATTCCATGGAGCTTGGCAAGGAAAGCTGAACGTTGGCGCGAGATCCTGAGCGCCACCGGGACCCAACTTAAATAGGTCCCCCATTTTTTTTATCTCTGAGGCGCTGACTGCATCGTAACTCTTTCCCATGGACAGCTTGAGGGCTTGACTTTTCCCAGCCTTTCGAGGAAGGCAAATATGTCAGCTCATTAACAGTTGCACCTGGAGGAACCGGGGGAAGCGAGGCTTTGCCTTCCCAGCACTTCTTATCAGTTTGGGAAGAAAGCAGGCTGCGCTTGGCCTTGACTGCTGGCTGACTCGGAGGCCCATGCAAAGGTTTTCCCTCAGCCCTGGCCGGTAACTTGGATTTAACATGGCTTCGGTCTGGCTTGGCTATGGAGGCAGACTGGGGCATGACATTGAGTCTATTGAGTTTTTGTACAAACTTTAAAGGAGCTGTCCAAGGTGTTGAACTTTAACCCCCATAATTTCAGCATCCTGAGTAATTCTTATCAAGTTTGGACTAAAACTGACAACACATGTAGTTTGCCTTTACTTCTGCTTTAAATGTATTTTTAAATTAAGCAGAGACTACCTAGATGTCACAGGTCTCTGGTATCTGAATTAGAGAAAACTAAATTCACAATCCCTCACTACTTGGAAATGTTAGGCTGCACGACACTCTGGTTTGAGGTGCTGTTGCATTAAATTGTGTGACATCACATCTCTGAAATCACTTGATTGGCAGCAAGGGGGAGGTGCAACCATTTTTCATGGATATCAAGCCTTGTTTGAATAAAAATATGTCCCAAAATCAGCCTGTGGGTGGTATGGAAGACTTCTGGGTAGATATGGGACTTGAAGAGTAGAGTGCGAGGGCTATGTGCATCTTACAACAGCATGATCCCCATCCCTGTTTTAGATGTGGTACCAGTAACTGAACTTGGAGGTTTTTGCATACTTCCATTAAGCATTCGATTTGCAATTGCTGAGCAGCTGATTCCCAAGCAACTCTAACAGGATGTTTTGAACTGGGAGGAGAGATTGAACTGGACACATTACGACTATCTTCACTTGTGGCTGTGATCAGGATTAAAGGCTCACATGGCATAGCACATGATGTAATGGCAGAAGAACCTTTCTTCTGGTCTTCTCAACACAACTAAAAGCATAAACTGCAAGAAGTGAGTCCATTTAGAGGATTAACATGTCACTTCTTGTATTTCTGGGTAGGGAAATGTATGAGGTATGTTAATAATCCAGTATGGAACATGAAAAATTAAAGCCACTCAAATAATTTGGAGTCGGTTTTCTAGGAACATGAATTTTGTATGCCCCTCTTTTTGACTAAAGTGACTCATGGTACATATTTTATTTTTAAATAAGTGCTAATTAAAAATATGGAAATAATGTGGGATGCATTACTGTTCACTGATGAGGGATAATCATAACCAGTTTGTTCACACAATCACGCCTGTTTGGGGACATTTTTAACCATCTCTGAGTTACATGCTCATTTCTCCAGCAGAATATGCTTCTGGTAAAATCAGTAATTGAATTTGCAGCCCAGAGAACAAATGCTTGTTTTAACAGAAACTTACATGTTCCATGGAAAAGACTTAAGCTCTTTGTATGTTGTTTCCAACGGCAGAGGACACAACATTACAGTCTTTATGTTTCCTTGTAACCCACACGTTTAACTAAATGCATAATATTTATAAAATAATGTCTATAGTGTAGGAGTTTTTTATCCTTGAAAAATTTATGGCGTACTACCCATGGATTAAGATTCAAGTTTATTTTTAAATGCCAATTTCCTTGAATGAAGCACAAAAGTCATATGTAATCTAGACATCAGTTTGGTTTTGGCAGTCTTACTGTATATCTCCAGAAACTCGAAAGAACCTGCTAGAAATCTTTGAATAGTTTCTGCATCTTTTGCCTTTGTGCAGTACTGTATTTCATCTTTCATGCATCCCTTCTGTCAATTAGATCCTGATGTCATACTTAGAGTCGACTCATTAGAATCAATGGGGTGAGTTAGTCATGGCTAGTTTAAGTTCACTTAATGTCCATGTGTCTACTTTAAACATGACCACACATCGATTCATCCCATTGACTCCTACTCTGTTAAGATTGATGAACTAAGTTGAAAAACTGCATGATAGAATTGAGTTTACACAGTTACACAGGGCAGCAGTAAGTAATCGCGGTATAGCAATCTTAGCGTCAGCTTGAAAAAAGTCTTTCCTACTTTGTTTCATAGTTTTAAAGTATTGTTTAACAATGGTTGACCTAAAATTTAAAAGTTGTGTTTGGAGAGATGTGTATATTAGTTGATAAGCTGTCAACTATCAGGATGAGACTATGCAATACAAGGCAGTGGTTCTCAATCTTTCACCCACCATATGATTTAGATTTCAATTCCTGGTATCCCTTACCATTGACCATACTTGCTGGGGCTTCTGAAAGAAAAGCTGGGACTTCTAAAAGGTTCACTGATATTCAGAACATTTCCAGTGGCAGATGTGTATCACTCCTTGTCCACTCTTACATTCAATTTAACTTGTCCTGTCCACCAAAACAGAAGGCTCTTGCCAGAGCCACAGCAGAGAGCAAGGGATGGTAATATTTCCGGATTACCCATAAGGCCAACGAGGCCATGGCCTAGGGGCGCAAGCCGGGGGGGGCAGATCACGGACCCCAAAAAACCTGGTCTGCGCCCCTCTTTCCCCCTTTCTCATGCCCCCCTCTCTCCTTCTCCCGGCAAAGTCTCTGCTCGTCCTCTCTCTCTCTCTCTCTCTCTCTCTCGTGCACACTCTCTCTCGCTCTCTCTCTCTCATGTGCGCGCGTGCTCTCTCTCTCGCGCTCTCTCTCTCTCGCTCTCTCTTGCGTGCGCTCTCTCTCGCTCTCTTGTGCGCGCCTTTGGAGCGGGTTTGCACCCGCTGTGCTCTCCCCAAGCCTCCCGACTCCTGAGGAGACCTTCAGAGCACAGGGGAGCTTTCCAGCCGGTGGGAATGCATGGGGAACTTGGAGGTAGCAGGATGGTGCCTACTCACCTTTCTCTTATGCTCTGGAGACACTATGGCGAAAGCCAGCCAATTGTGGGTCTGAGTGGTGTGTGTGTGTGTGTGGGGGGGGTAATTCCAAAGTGTGGCCTAGGGCGCAAAAAAGTGTTAATCTGGGCCTGGATGGTAAAACATCTCATTATGCTTCAGGTTGTGAAGTAAAAGTGAGAGAGGGCAACTCAACATATAGGAAGCAATGATTTGTTCTTTGTAGTATTCATACCCCCCCCCCCCAAAGATGTTCTGTTTTGTTTTACGGCCATCTTTATTCTTCACCACAGAGCCAGTATTTCCCCCTGTCCAGTTCTTTATTTCAGCCAACTGTAAATATATATATATAAGCATACACATTCAGACACACATGGACATACAGTTATCCATATTGTATCATCCTTATCTTATTGATCATATTCTTCATCACATTGGTGCTGTCCTTTACTTAATGGGCTAACCAATTGAAATAACCTGGAAAGGCAATATGACTAGAGTTGTGAACCTTGCTAAAAGACATATGTGTGTTTTTGCATGCATGCTCTGCCTTTAAATTACAGAAATGCATGAGTTAGCTAAAAAAAATATGAAATATAAATACACACTACAACCTCAAAGACATCAACAAACAAAATGTTAAACCCAGGAATGAATGAAACAATAAACAATGAAAACCAAACATAACAGTCACACTAAGTCATGCTAAAAGCAGCAGAAAATAGTAATCTTTTCAACCTTTTTATTAAAAATTAACATCAGAACCCAACAGAGGCAGCTGTTTTACTGGTAAGGTGTCATTACTGAGAAGCCTCTGTTGCTCATCACTACTTACTTGCCCATTTCAGAATATGATGTCACTCAGAGCAAGGATACTGAAGATATTTTAAGATTTAACAGATTCATAAGGAAGCTGAGGGATCATTGAAGTATTTGGAATTTGGGGATTTAGTGGTTAAGAATAGCATTTTGAATTGTACCAAAAATAAATTGGTATTTGATTAATTTTTTTAAACGCCAATGTTGAGGTGAGCAAGTTTCATATTTTCAGTACTAGTTGGCTGTGTATTTTCTACCCATTGTGGTCAAACAGTCTTCAGAGACAGCTCTTGTTGGAACATTGATCCATCTCACCCTTCATTGTAGAAATTATCAGAGTTTATTTGTTTCAACCATTAAACTTATTGCTGCTCAACCCACTAGGGGCCCATCTACGTGGGCCATATGAGTCAGCCTAGGGTGAATGGACTCTGTTGTATCTATATGACACATATAATCCATTTGCCATAACACAGGAGAAGGGTGCTTAATGCATCCTTGTCCCACATTAAGAAAATGTTTTGCGTCGCTTCCTATTTGCTTACCTTGCCCAACGATAGGAGGAAAGAAGAGGGAAAGGAAGGAGATATTCATCACCACTTCCCCCTCCCTCCACACACACAAAGACTACGGCAAAAAAGTAATAAAACTAAGTCGACAAAGGAACTTACCAACATAGATCAAGGAAATGGAAGTGAAGATAATAACTAACAAGGTAAATGGAATAAATGCCGCAAATAAAAGGAAATTGATAATCAACTAATTCAAGAGAGGAAATTGTGATGTAATAGCAATACAAGAAACACATATAACACAAAAACATTCAGCACACTTAGAAAACAAACAAGTAAGTAAATTATTCCATTCATCCGCCTCCAAAAAAAAGGAGACGGTCACAACATACATAAAGGAAAATTTGAAACCTGAATTTGCCTTCAAGGACTATGATGGGAAAATGGTAGGTCGTCCGGGCTGTGGAGATGTCCAGCTACCTACCCTGGCTGGCGAGGCACTTTGCCCGTCATTGTCAGTAAAAAATCTGGGCGTTCTTCTGGACCCGCAGCTGTCAATGGAGGCCCAGAGATTCTGGACAAGCTTAAGTTTCCGGATCACAGACAAGGGTGATGGTGTTCAAGCGTGAAATATGCTGCCTCCTTCCTTGGAGGTTTTTAAACAAAAGCAAGATGGCCATATGTTGGGAATGCTTTTATTGTGTTCTATTTCTTCTTCGGCTCTCAGTAGGTTATCGTTTAGTTTCCATAGGGGTACAAATCAGATTAAACGAGCAAGGCACATTCATATGTAATATATACGCTCCAACTGGAGCTAAATTTGTCTTTATAAAATTCCTGAAGAAAAAAAAACCAGAACAGTTCTATGATAATTTAATAGTCCTGGGTGACTTTAACGAGGTAATGGAAAGTGAGAAAGACAAATCTAGGAAGAAAGTAAGATGAGGAGATCCCAAAAAGGCAGTCTAGCTCAAAAATTATTGCAATTAAAAAAGATTTTTTCCTTCAAGATATATGGAGATTTAAAAACCCAACAGAAAGAGACTTTACTTATTACTCGGCCAGACACCAGTCATGTTCCGGAATAGATATGTTTTGGGCCTCTAACACATTGGCAACAAAATTTTAAAAAGTAAAAATCCTGCTGAGAACCAACATGGACCATTGTCCACTACAAATTGAAGTTTTAAATGGCCATAGAATGAGAAGTTGGTGATTCTTTCCTTGGCCCTTTTTTTGATGATATTTATTATCTTGCCAGTCCCATTTCTTCTTCCGAATCTGATGTGTCCTTTTATTCCGTCTCATTTTCTGTTGTCCTTTCCTTGGGTAGAATTCTTTTTAATTTTTTTGGTAGAAGTCTTTCGCTTTCTCCACTGAGGTAATCCAGTATTTTCTTCTTTAAAGATTGTTATTATCCCTTCTGATCTCTCCCATCTAAATTTTATTTGATGTCTTTTTAATTCATCCGTTAAAAATAGTATTGTTTTCTTCTGTTCATGACGGAACTTGAATCTTAATCCATGGGTAGTATGGCATAAATTTTTTCAAGGATACAAAACTCCTACACAATAGAAATTATTTTATAAATATTATGCATTTAGTTAAATGTGTGGGTTACAAGGAGACATAAAGACTGTAATGTTGTGTCCTCTGCCATTAGAAACAACATACAAAGAGCTCAAGTCTTTTCCAAGGAGCATGTAAGTTTCTGTTAAAACAAGCATTTGTTCTCTGGGCTGCAAATTCAATTACTGATTTTACCAGAAGCATATTCTTCTGCAGAAATGAGCATGCAGGGAAATAAGCAGTAACTCAGAGATGGTTAAAATGTCCCCAAATAGGCATGATTGTGTGAACAAACTGGTTATGATTATCCCTCATCAGTGAACGGCAATGCATCCCACATTATTTCCATATTTTAATTAGCACTTATTTAAAAATAAAATATGTACCATGATTCACTTTAGTTAAAAAGAGGGGCATACAAAATTCATGTTCCTAGAAAACCGACTCCAAATTATTTGAGTGGCTTTAATTTTTTCATGTTCCATACTGGATTACTAACATACATTTCCCTACCCAGAAATGCAAGAAGTGACATGTTAATCCTCTAAAGCAGACCTGGGCAATTACCGGCCCTTCAGGTGTTTTGGACTTCAACTCCCAGAAATCCTAGCCAGTTTTTCAGCTGTTAGGATTTCTGGAATTTGAAGTCCAAATGTCACGATGCACGGACTTGACCGGCCCCTTAATCACACACACAGAGACAGAATGAAGGCTAACTACTTTATTGAATATAAAAACAGTTCCAAAGAATATAGTCCAATAGAATATGATGTAATCCAAAAGGCTTGAAGTAACAATGTCCAGGATAACGGGCCGGTCTATGCTCTTTGACCATTCCCTTCTGCTAGACTCTATGTTCCGTCTCCTATCAAAGGTTCGGCCTTGTCTTTCCCCAGCTGTGCTGCTATCTCTCTGAGAGCTCTCCTCCCTAGCCGTTTCCCATGCGCCTTCTTCCATATCTTCCTCAGGAGGCTCCTGAGAAGATCTTCCTCCCGGATGTTCATAACTCCCAGAATCGCTATCAAACTGCACCTGGTTATCTGAATCATCCCTAGGACCAAAACACATTTCTTCCCAGGCCAAGCTCTCTGTGGGCGAAAGAGGCCCCTGAGGGGAAAGCTGCCCTTCACCCCAATCATCTAGCTCATCCTCTGAATCCTGTTCTGGCCCTGCTGGTTCTAATGCTAATGGGACCCCAAGTCCTGTCCCCTGCCCTCCCGGCACAAACGAGAACTGCTGTGCTACACCAAAACACCTGGAGGGCCGGTAATTGCCCAGGTCTGCTCTAAACGGACTCACTTCTTGCAGTTTATGCTTCTAGTTGTGTTGAGATGACCAGAAGAAAGATTCTTCTGCCATTACATTATGTGCTCACACCCGGCACAATTATTTAGGATAATTCAGTCCTTGATGATAGTCTCTACCATCCCAAAAAATAATGATCAGGCCCTCACTGCCGAGGTATTTCAGAGCTATTTTGCAGACAAGATCTTGACCCTCCTCCGGGACCTCCCAGCCACAATTCATACAGTGAGTGAACTCGAGACCCCATGGCCACTCGCTGGGCCCACCCTCGACTGTTTCCAACCGTTGGATGCAGAGACTGTCGATAGGATTGTAACTGCCACTAGGTCAACCACATGCTCCCTCGATCCGTGCCCCTCCTGGCTTGTGAAATCTTGCCTGGAGGGCTACGAGGCCCACTGTTGACTATAGTTAACAGCTCCCTTGAGCAAGGAGTGTTTCCAGAGGGTTTAAAAGAGGCTGTGGTTTCTCTGCTGCTGAAAAATGGGTTTAGATCCCTCAGTTCCCTCCCACTACTGCTTGGTCTCAAATTTGCCGTTTCTGGGAAACGTAGTTGAGAGGGCAGCAATAGAGCAGTTGCAAGCTTTCCTAAATGACACAGCCGGACTAGATCCCTTCCAGTCCGGCTTCCGTATGAGTCACGAGACAGAGACCGTGCTGGTGTCCATCACAGACCAGCTTCGTTGCCAGCTTGATCAAGGCGGGTCAGCGCTGCTTGTGTTATTGGACCTCACAGCAGAGTTTGATACTGTCGATTATGATCTTTGGACTCATTGCCTTGCCGTGGCTGGAGTGAGGGGGACAGCCTTAAATTGGTTGTTCTTTTTTCTCCGCAACCGGAAGCAGCAAGTGTTGAGGGGTGGGTTGGCCTCTGAGGGGTCCCTCCCTTGTTTGGGGGGTCCCACAGGGGGCCATTCTCTCCCCTCTGTTATTTAACATCTACATGCGACCACTTGCTCAGCTGGTGCAAAGCTTTGGGCTTGAGTGCCATCTGTACGCTGATGACACTCAGCTCATTCTGAGGATGGAGGGCCGGCCTGACTCCGTACCCGATAATTTTCATCAGTGCCTTGAAGCCATTACTGGATGGTTGTGAGCCAGCAGGTTGAGGGTGAATCCAGCAAAGACGGAGATCCTTTAGCTGGGTCGTCTGGGCTGTGGGGATGTCCAGCTATCTACCCTGGATGGCGAAGCTCTTTGCCCGTCATTGTCAGTAAAAAGTCTGTGGGTTCTTCTGGACCCGCAGCTGTCAATGGAGGCCCAGGCATTCTGGACAAGCTTAAGTTTCCGGATCACAGACTAGGGTGATGATGTTCAAGCGTGAAATATGCTGCCTCCTTCCTTGGAGATTTTTAAACAAAAGCAAGATGGCCATATGTTGGGAATGCTTTTATTGTGCTTTACTTCATGGTAGGGGGTTGGACTTGGATGACCCTTGCAGTCTCTTTTGACTCTGTGTTTCTATGATTATAGGTGTAGTTCTGTGGGCAATCCTGTATCTTAAGTCCTGGGGATCTCATTTTCTATTTTAAGAAAGGTGCTAACCCTCAGTGTTTTGAAAAGAGCTTCATGATTTTGTTTTTTTTCATTCCCAACCAAGAAATGCCATCTGGAGTTTGTGAACGGGAGAAAAAATGGACCCGAATTTAAGATACAGTTTAATTCGGAGAGTAGAATTTCTGTTCTCTCTACAGAACAAGAGCAGATTTTAATATTACATAAACAACTCCTTTGTAACCTATTAGTCATAGCACTTTATTCATCCATTGAACAAGCACAGACGTGTCTGTATGCTCTTTTTATTCCCCCAAACTGAAAAGCACAGTTAAAGATGAACATATTGAATGAGCTTGGCAAAATCCTCCTTTAAGTAGGCTAAGTGATTCAGTTTATAAGCATGATTGTGTCATTTTTTAGAAGTGCATTTGTCTGAATATGCTTGTGGTACGTGGGTGTCCTATATGTGATTGAGAACTTTGTAGGCATAACAAGGGAAGGCAGGCTGGCAGGAATGAAGGAAGAAGAATATCAGGTTCTTTTTGGCCTGGTATTTCCAGGTATCCAGGGTGAATCTTACCTTGTGGCCGACATTCTTCTGGCAATAGATGTACACTGATTACCACGGAGTCTGCCACTGGTACCAACTATTTTTTTTCTTTTCGATAAGAAAGGACAAACAATGTATATGTCAATTACCTAAGAATTTATATCTCCCTTCTCATCTAGCAAAATGGATGGCTGCAGCTTTATGCATAATATCAAGTGTTCACCTGGCCATATTGATGGGCCATCCTGAATAGTAATGATGGGTGGGTGTTTATGTGGAGATTCAACATAACTAAAGACATGGCTCATGGTCCATCATCAAACTAGAAATAGGCAGATGTTATGTTTCAGTGATATAGTCTAATGCCATCCCTGCTATTGAAAAGTTCTATGAATAATATTTATTTATCCACTAATATATATGCCCAGGTAATAGAAAAGTTGCTGCCCCTTTGCTTTCCCTTCTTTCTCTTCTACACTCCCTCCCAACCTTTTCAATTTTCCTATTTATCCCTCCCTCTGTTTCCCCTTTCTCCTTTTCATTCTATTTCCTTTTCTTTGTTTCCTTCCTCCCCTTCCTCCCTTTTCCAGCTCTAAAAGGGCCTATCCCACAATTTTTCCATTGAGCCACTTCACCTAGCAACATCCAATGCAGTGATATCACGAGGGCCATTTCACCTAGCAACAGCCTTTGTAGTACAGACAGACCTTGACACAATAGATAGATAGATAGATAGATAGATGTTTTCATGCCAAGCTCTGTATTAACTCTCATCTTCCCAGTATGCACATTAGAGAGACATTTGTTTGCTTGCTTGTTGATTGATATTCTAGCGTTCTCCAAAAATAAGACTCAATTAATCTCTGGAGGGAAATGTATAAAATACAATTAAAAGACCAAACACATTTAAATATTTTTTTAAAAAAAATAATAATTTGATTAAAACCAGAGTCTACTGCGAGGAGGATTGGTTTTAGAAAATAAATACATTTTTCATATTGAAAAACTGTTACGCAGGTGTTAGACCGTGATTCTAATTTTCTGGATGTATATTTGTAAGTACATTCAAAATGTTCTCACATTTTGCTCCTAGTTGTTCCTTGCATAATATAAATAAGCTTTCAAATAAATGTACTGCAGGCATTCCCTCCAGTCTAAATTAACCATGTAAACAAATAGCTAGTTTTAATCTCTGCAATCTTTTGAGAGCTCATATTCTGTGTTTTTGCTTATAAACTATGGAGTTATTTGCATGGCATAAGTACTTAATAACCTAAAATATATTACCACCTCTCAGCTTTCCTTTTATATTTCAGTAACAATAGGTTTACAGATAGATAAATGGTACAATAATTTTTATTTTATGGGATCTTAAATAAGTGGAATTTTATATTGGTGGGTTGCTTAATGTTCATTTTATAGCAACTACCGCATCCACACATCTTGGTTATTTAGATTTCAAAATAATCATTTTCCCTGCATTCTTTAGAAGATTTCTTATTATTTACACCAGTATTTTCAACCTTTTTTGAGCCGTGGCACATTTTTTACATTTACAAAATCCTGGGGCACACCACCAACCAAAATGACATTAATACATATAGTTAATATGTTAATATGTTTTTAATGTATTTATACACTCACTGTGAAACCTGGGCCTGTTTCGATGAACACAACGATGAACACAACATAGATATCCTGGCAGGAATGGCAGAAAGACACAAACTTCCCAAACAGAACTCCTGGGGAAAATAGACCTTGACATTTAGGAGTTACAGTTTCTGGGATTTATAGTTAACACACAAAGAGCATCCTGAACTCTTGCAACAATCGAATTGAACCAAACATGGCATAGTGAACTTTCATTACCAACAGAAAGTACTGAAAGTGTTTGCTTGGGAATTGACCTTGAGTTTGGAAGTTGTAGGGCGAAGGAATGGTGGGAGTTGGAATCCAAAACACCTGGAAGGTCCAAGTTTGCCCATGCCAGCTTTTGACAGAGACCCTTCCCCTTTTCTTCCTCCTCCTGCCGAACACTTACTTTTTATTCTACACTGCTGCTTCTGCCACCATTTTGATCTGAGGGGGCAGCGTGAGCGTGTTCAGGAGGGGAGGGGGGAGGGAGGAAGACGTGACCCGTGCGGGCGCTACTGCACAGACTCACCCCAGAGCAAAGCGAGGCAAGCGAGCAGAGCGAGGCTGGGAAGAAGGGCGCCCGAGTGGAGAAGAAAAAGTGTTCGGCAGGAGGAGGAAGAAAGAGTATTGGAGGTTCCAATTTCCCACGGCACACCTGATTATTGCTCACGGCATACTAGTGTGGCACGGCACACTGGTTGGGAAACACTGATTTACACCAATTCGAATCTCACTACATAAAATAAATTAAAATGGTGCTACCTAGAGCTTTCTTCAGGGTGCTGTGGCTGAACTCTAATATGGCTACAACCAATCTCACTGAAGTAGAGTTTTTGCTAAGTGTCTACTCAGACCCAGAGTTGGCCCTACTGTGATGGCAAACCTAAACACACTCAGGGCTTTTCTACACTGACCATATAATACAGATTGAAGTCATCTTGAGACAGTGGTGGCCACACTGACAGTGCATGGTAGCACGCATGCACCAGTACACAACACATTAAAATAATGTTAAGAAAGTCTGAGTTCAGCCCAAAAATTATGCTGCAGATGATGCCAGTGTATCCCAGATCCAATGAGAAATTGGTTCTGTAAAATGCAAACCAGCAGTACTTATAAATACAAAATTATAGACATACTTAGACAACGACTGTCCAAGAAACATATATCTCTGCCTATAACTCTAAAACAGTGGTTCTCAACCTGTGGGTCTCCAGATATTATGGCCTTCAACTCCCAAAAATCCTAACCGTTGGTAAACTGGCTGGGATTTCTTGGAGTTGTAGAACAAAACACCTGGGGACACACAGCTTGAGAATCACTGCAGACTACAAACAAATACATTATTTTTAAAAGTAGATTTCCATCTTTTCTTTTGTTGTTTTCTCTATAAATTGAACATTTTAATTCCACATTATATCCAGAAAATTGTTTATTTCTGTCTGTTTTAACATTTAGAATAGAATATCCCAATGTTTTATGTCTCCAAAACTGTACATAAACTTTTTCCTTTCAATATATATTAATAAAATGATTTCCATTCTTCTGAATATGTGCTTAGTGACTTCTCTTTTGACAATTTTGTTAATCTGGCCTTTTTATTTTACTTCCCACATCTTAACTGTCTAGTCTTCTACCGTTGGTATCTCTGTCATTTTCCACTTTAGGGCCTCTGGAACGCCTTCCCTCCTTACATCAGACCCACCCGTAATCTAAAAGACTTTCGCATGGCTTGCAATACGTGGCTGTTTGAGAGGGCGTTTGGCTAAGAACTGTTAGGTTGTTAATTGTTTTTAGATGTTAATTGTTTTTAGATATTTTTAGATGTTAGATACTTTTAGATTTTTTTAGATGTTTCAGGCACACAGTGTGTGTTTTACTGTAAATCGCCCAGAGCCATCTGGGGTGGGCAATTGATAAATCCTTAAATCTATATATATAAAAAGAGAGCTGTCATCCTAAGTAGCTTATAGACAGCAAAACCACACAAGGCAGACACACCAAATCAGCCTACATACACACAAGACCCCACGAGGTATGTTTACCACCCCCCAAAAATTAAAAAAATAAACAACACGACCAAAAATACAAAAAACAATTGGACTACAACTCCCATGATCCCCCACGCCACCGTGCTCTGGCAGTTTAGAGTGTCGGAATGTTGGTGGTGCTGGCCAATTAGAGGCATTATGCAAATACTCCCTCACTTAGAATGTAGAGGCTGGGAGTCACCCCCCTCTGGCAGTTTAGAGTGTCGGAATGTTGGTGGTCCTGGCCAAACGAAAGAAGGAAGGAAGGAAGGGAAGGAGGGAGGGAGGAAGGGAAGGAGGGAGGGAGGGAGGGAGGACCCAAGGAAGGAAGAAGACAATAAGGAAAAAATGGAAATAGGGAAGGAGGGAAGGAAGGATGGAAAGAAAGAAGGAAAGAGGTCACACAGGAAGGAGGAACAGAAAACAGACAGGTAATAAAAGGCAATACAAGAGGTAGAAGCTGGTGAAGGGACTAGCAAAAGGAAGGGGGAAAAGGTAGGGAGGGAATGGAGAGAGGGAGACAAGGGGAGCAAGAACTGATACAGAAAGGGGAGGGATGGCAGGAAGGAGGGAAAGGAAAGAAGGGAAGGAGAAGGGGCAGGAGGACAGAGAGAAGAGAAAAGCTGAGGGATGAGGGGGAGAGGGAAGAAAGGAAGTATAAAAGGCAGGAAGGGATGTTACTGTTGGTCTTTGCCACATCCACACACGTATGAACATATAGACATGCACACATACACACATATATACATGCACTGAAATATACACATGCACACATACATACACACATCTGTACTTACACACATCTACACATATACATGCATATACATATACAAAAACACACATATACATAAGTACACACATATACACGCATATACATATACACATATACATAAGCACACACACATATACACACATACACATATGTACACATAGACACAAATCCATATATATACATAAATACACACACAAAACACACATATATAGCCTGGGACACAGGAAAGAGAAAAAGCCACAGCAGCGCGTGGCTGGGTTCAGCTAATAAATAAATAAAAATTCTTGCTGCTGTTGACATGTGCTGCAATATCACCCCATGTTCTTTTTATTTGATTGTCCAGTAGTTCTTATAATGTAAGTTCTGGCTTGAAGTTTGTTTTGTTTTAAGAATTTCTTGGATTACCTCTGACATTTTTATCCAGAATTTTTTTTAACCTTAGAGATCAGGTTCTATGTTCAATGTAAACAACTTTCTGGCCTCAGACCACTTCCAGGCATGACAATCTAATCGCTGCTCAATGAAACAGGTTCTAGCCAAACCAGTTCCAAGCTTACACAAGAATAGGATAAAGAATAGATAACAGTGTTACCATTGTAGACACAATTGGTACCGCCTGAGTCTAATTTTACCACCATCAGTGATTACAAGGTACACGTGAAAGTAGTTTTATACTGAGGACATCATCACATGGAGGGTGGCCTTTGTTTCCATACACTTCAAATATGAAATCCCATGGATCCCATCAAACAACAACACACAACCCATCCTGTAGGTTTCCCCTGGGATTCCATCTCCACAGCATGTCAAAATGGGTGGATATTACAGACCGTCTTGGTGGACCTGTCTTCCTGGCATTAAAAACATTTAGAAATGTGTATTTTTCTGTGATATGAAAAATTGTGCATTTGCCCATTTTCAGTCCTTTTTTTGACATTTCGGTGTGGGCATACATGTAGGGAGACTTTTTGAGCCCCCAATGCTCTTTCTGCTGTCATTACTCATGGGACAGAGGAAAGTACTGGTAAATAATGCTTTTCCCCCTTATTTTTTAAATGCTGTGATAAATGTGCAATTTCAAACCTTTGAAATTTTACAATTCTGCAATTTTTTTGAAAAAAGGAAAAAAAATCTGTGGTGTGGGCACCCTGTAATAGAATGGCAGGAGACAACTGCTGCTGCTTCCCATTCCATTGTCTGCAGAATGCCCATTGAAATATGAAAATGAAATATTGCTACTTTATTGAAAACTTTTCTACACTATATTGTCTGATGACTAGTTGTAATTATATTATTAAGGTTTAATGTGTAGATTCCATGGTTCTCTGATCCATAAACCCAATTCTGATATACAGTATGGCCCCTTTATCCACAGATTTTATATCCATAGCTTCACTTTCCCATGCTCCAGAAAATATTCCCCTTAGAAGGGTTTGTGAACCTTTCTAGGTCCTCCAGCACTTTTCTGTGTTATGCTTCTAGCCCAAATATAATCAAACACAATTTTCTATTAATCATGTTTCCATATATCCAGGGGAGTCTTAAAATGTAGCTCCCATTGATATAGGGCAGGCCCGGATTAACCCCTTTTGGCGCCCTAGGCCACACTTTGGAATTACGCCCCCAAACCAATCTCTACCGCACCCCTCCCCCCACATTCATTCTTTCTGCCTGCCTCTCCTCTCTCATCGATGTGCTGCATGCGGAGGGCCAGCAAGGCCTCGCCCAGGCCCGGCTCGGTGCCCTTGTGCAGCTGGGCCAGGCAGGGAGCCATTCCCAGGCCCCTTCCCGACCCCTGGGCCTTTCGGAGCTGGCACCCAGGAACATTTGGGAAGGAGACAGAGGTGCTCGCGCCCTCCTGCCGCACGCGCATGTCCGCCAGCGGCCCCGGGGACAGGGCTTCCCTCTGCCTCCTCCTCTTCGCCCTGCCCTTCCTTGGGCGCGAGGATGAGGCAGAGGGAAGCCCCGCCCCCGGATGGGATGGTCCGTCCTCCGTGACTCTTGAAAGACTCCTGATGATTTAACACATGTGAGGACGTCATACTTAGTTTACGCTGCCTCTGAGGAAGTCCTATTGGAAAGGACGAAATGGCCTGCCGCCGGCTTCGTATTGAGCTCCCCGCCATCAGGCTTGGTCCCCGCACAACACGTCCCTGGAAGACGACTGTGTTAGGGCTTCAGTTCCCCCCCCCCCCCGCGCGCCGCTCGCAACAGCTGAGCTCGGGCGCCTTTGCTCATGAGAATCAACAGTGGACTACCACTCCCGCCACCCTTTGCGACATAAATCTGGGCGGTGCCTGCGCTACATACCAGGAAGACGCTTAGCGTCTTGAGCAAGACCCCAGAAACAACCTTTGTTTCGCCACCCGATCTCTGGGGCTAACTGCCCCAGGTTCTAGTTGGGGCTAACTGCCCCCAGGAATTTTCCTCTTTACAAAGGGTTTCGGCCTTGATCCTATTTAGGTATTGATTTATGAAGATGGACCCTTACAGTGTTCTTGTAGCCCTGTTTTCACTGTACTGTATTTGAATGTATGATTATCCAGTGGCTATTGGATCTGTACACATCCTTAAAGAATGTTTGATATGTAATGTACTTTTTGTGTAATTTCTATGTGATTTCTAATGTTATTTGATGTGGTTCACATTTTGTGAGCCCCATTCTGCCCATTCAAATGTATTTTGATATGACTTATTTGCTGCCTTTGTAGTATTTGTGTTATATTACAGTGCTGCCCCCTGCTCTGTTGGGCATGCGCAGCACCCAGGAACATGGCGGAGGAGGCAGAGGCGCCCTCCTGCTGTGCGCGCATGCCCAACAGTGGCGCCGGGGTGGGGCTTCCCTCCTCCTCACCCCGCTCTCCTTTCTTGGGCGTGAGGAGGATGAGGCGCCTCCTTCCTTGACAAGGGGGCGGGGGCGATGGTGAGGGGGGGCGCCATTTCCTCCTCCCCCACCCCCTTGCAGCATTCTCCCGAGAGAGAGAGAGAGAGAGAGAGAGAGAGAGAGAGAGAGAGAAAGTCATCATGCCGCACATTGCGGTTTTGTTTGAACATTTTTTTGGTCCTTGATCTGGCGCCCCCCTAGGCCTGTGCCCATAGGCCATGGTCTAGTGTGGCCTAATGGGTAATCCAGTCCTGATATAGGGGTTGTACTGTAGTCGTTTCTTGAAATAACCAAGAAAAAAATGTTTAAAATCCCTAATGCATTGTCATCATGTAGTTTATTCACTAAGTGGCACTTGTATCAGAATGAAGTAAGAAGTTCTCCACTGCTTGTTCCATTCTTAGACATTATATAGTCTTCTTATATCTGGAATGACATTTCCTCTAAGTCAATTGTGCCGTTGACCAATTATGGGAGTCCTGTTTTACTTTACAGAATAATGGACAAATATCCATTTTCTTGGGGGTATAAAAGCTGATGGAGTTCAGAATTAAATGCAAGCAGTGACTAGTGTATTACGATATTGAGCAAAGAAGAAATATGGGTGAACATAGTTGATTTGTGTATCCATTCAAACAGGATTTCAAGTAATGCAGCATAGTCAAACATTTATTTCCATAGTTTATGAAAGCCTTTGCATTGATGTAGCAGGATCAAGCTGTGTATCGGAAATGAGCAAAACACTTCGTTCTCAGAATAAATTGTTTGCCATGATTGCCTGATAATGATTTGTCAGCCCTTTTCTATTTAAACCATGTTACAATTCCGGTCTGAAAACTGTATTTGGGGGGTGGGGGGGAGCATGCAGCAAACGTTGCTTGTTTGGGTGCTATTAACAACAACAGCACAACAGTACAAAATTTTGTTTAATTTACTTTTATTGCTTGGCCTAATTCACTGTGGAAGCAAATTGCCTGAAAGCATTCATGTGCATAAGAAAGCTGTAAATTTCCACAAGGAAAAAAAATGCAATGTTAAAAACAGGATTATAATAGTGACCTTGTCTTCTTTATTTTTTAAATGGATTTTACTGCATAATCATTGGTAATAGTATACATGAGGTTTTGTTTAAAAGAAAAACAAAGCCTTAATTGTGCTTTTGAAAAGGAACGTATTGCATCAGAAGGATTCATTTAAATACATTTGGCTCTGAGCTGTCTTCACAATTCAGCCATTCTGCATTTTCCCTGGACTAATTAAGAATGCAAAATATAGAAAGGGTCAAGTCAAGTAGCTCTTTTTAGATCACTACATTCCGGCTTCAAAGCACACTTCTGGTCATAAACCTCTATTGCTAAACAAAATATTTCATTTTCACTTTAGGTTACAACTGTGGACGCTTTTTTTTTTAAGCCATTGGCTAAATGCCAGGATAACAAAAGAGGCTAGTTCTGCTGTAATGTACTAGTAGCTGGCTAAATTTATGGGTGTTTCCCGCAGGGCAAATGTATGATCATTGCAAAGAAAACAAGTTCAGGGCTATTCAACTAGAGCCATAGAATTCACTATAAGGATACATAAGTATAGTATACATAAAAAAGTCTTAATGTAAAATGCTGAATAACTTTTAAGTGGTAAATGGTATCTGAATTCTGCTCCCAAGACAAAATGAATATGGAAGTAATATTTTTGAAAGGACTGTAAAAGCTAAAGCAGCTTAATCTATGAAGGCACACTTTGTGAAACACAAAAACTTGGAGAACATGTCATAATATCTCCTGCAGTTAAACAGTTGGAAGAAATACAGCAGTGCTTCCCCCCTTTTGCACAGATTTGGGATGCAGGAGCCCTGCGAAAGTGAAGAAAAGGTGTTTTAAAAACCACTATTTTCTAACCTGAGAAAGCATAGAATCACACTAGATGACTTAAATTTTCCTAGAAAAATCTTCTATCCAGGTCCTTTAGGCAACTCTACTGCCAATTTTTGGCAGATGTTGGTCATTGAGACAACTTGGAGGACAGAGAGATCCCTAGAGGGAATATGTCAGGGGTGCCCACACTTTTTCATCATGCGAACTACTTATAATAAAACCAAGTAAGAAAGATCTACCTCCCGCGCGCGCACCTCCCACGCTGCGCACCGTCCATGTTTGCTTCCGGATGAGAGAGAAGCAGGGCAGAGCAGGGGGAAGGGGTGGGGCTTGGTGCGGCCTGGCTCTGCCCTCCTCTGGCTTCAGCTCTAGCAGCAGCTGCTCCAGCCTTGAGGAGGGCAGTGCCAAGCCAGTGGTGGCATAGCTAGCACAAGGCTGGCTTGGCCCTGCTTTCCTCAAAGCTGGAGTAGCTGCTGGGAGCGCCAAAGCCGGGGGGGTGGGGCTTGGCACGGCCTGGCTCTGCCCCCCTCTGGCTTCAGCTCTAGCAGCAGCTGCTACAGCCTTGAGGACGGCAGGGCCAATCCAGTGGTGGCATAGCTAGCACAAGGCTGGCTTGGCCCTGCTTTCCTCAAAGCTGGAGTAGCTGCTGAGAGCGCCGAAGCCGGGGGAGGGGGTGGGGCTTGGCACGGCCTGGCTCTGCCCCCCTCTGGCTTCAGCTCTAGCAGCAGCTGCTCCAGCCTTGAGGAGGGCAGTGCCAAGCCAGTGGTGGCATAGCTAGCACAAGGCTGGCCTGGCCCTGCCCTCCTCAAGGCTGGAGCAGCTGCTGGGAGTGCTGAAGCCGGGGGAGAGGGCGGGGCTTGGTGCAGCCTGGCTCCACCCCCCTCTGAGAAGCGCCCCATCCGGCTGCGATCGACCTCCTTCGGTCCCAGTTGATCGCGATCGACTTCCTGGGCAGCCCTGGAATATATGAATCGAATCTGCAAATAAATCCCCAAAGGTTAAGACTGCATATCCCAAGAGCTAGCTACAATATTTGTAATGGAGATTTACATAGAAGCTTCCATCACATATTTTGACTCGCATTAAGGTCTCAAGCTAATCAACAATATTGTACATTTCTTGGAGCATGACTACAACTGAGGCCTCTTTCCAGAGAGCTGTATGCTAGTGTTTTATATACCATGACTACATTTTTCTCCAGCTGACCGCAAACAAACACACACACACATGCATCCCATCACAGCTAGAGATAGGAAGGCCTAGAAAAAAAAACACAGAAAAATTGTCCCCCATTTTTATCCCCCCCCCCTTTTGTGTTTTTTCCAATTTTTTTAATTTTTCCCCAGGCCTTCCCATCTCTAGCCACAGCACAAAGATCTGTTTGAAGTGTCCAACTAAATGTCATGTTGTTCCACCTTGGTCACCCCATAGGCAGCTATTTCTTTTCTGGGAGAGGATCTTATTGTTCTAAAAAAAAAATGAGGCAGCAACAGTTTGCTTCTTATCTGAGAGGGCAGTTGTGGCATACAGTTCAATGGCCTAGCAATGCAAAGCAATTTGTGCTGGAGAAAGCAGATGAATTCCTATCAAGTAGCAAAACTTGAATTCAGCTTTTCAGTTGTGGACTGGCAAGATGCAAATAAGCACCACATTTTGATGTATTAATACAATTAATAGGTGTGTGTGCATGTGTCGGTGGGAGTTATTTTCCTTTTATATTACGCTGGCGACATTTATCACCTGAGGTCCTCCACAAACCTTGTATTCCACTATGCTTAGTAATTTTTAAGGTATTTATTTATTTATATTTATTTATTTATTTATTTATTTACAGCATTTATATTCTGCCCTTCTCACCCCACAGGGAACTAAGGATGGATTACAATGTCATAGACAGAGTCTATTTAACTTTTTTCTGGCCACCAGGGGAGCTGTCGCTTCACCATCCATCTGCGATACTGATGAAGTACTTTCCGCATCCCCCCGCATGCTTTTTGCTGGAGATTTTTTATGGCCTTTATTTATTTACTTATTTATTATTCTAATTTGCTAGACCGCCCCTCCCCAAGGCTCGGGGCGGTTTCCAACATAGTAAAATTACATGAACAGCCTAAAACATCATAAAAAGATTCCTAAAACAGTCAAATATGTCATAAAACAACACAAATAGCATTGCTGTTTGCTATAGCAGATACGAATATGTCTCCTCAGATACAAATATTTCTTCAGCTTTAAAGAGGGCTCTTGGAAACACCATACTTCTAAAAATTAACTGCATCTTTGGAAAATATGTCTGGAAGCCATTGTTTGGAGCACTTGAAGAGTAACAAAAAGTGTTGTTTGCTAACAGCCTGAGGCATTTTTATTTCTTTCCTTAAGAAATCCATCAGGAAATTGTGAACATTAATTGCACCGGGAATGTGGCACAGCTGGCTGGGTGTCAGCTGCATAAGATCTCTACTGACCAGAAGGTCATGAGTTCAAGGCCTGCCCGGGTCGGGGTGAGCTCTCGACCAATTTGTGTAGCTCGTTGTCGACCTTTGCAACCCGAAAGACAGTTGCATCTGTCAAGTAGGAAATTTAGGTACCACTTTGTGGGGAGGCTAAATTTAACTGATTTCTGAGATGTTTAATTGCCTCTGAGTGTCTGTCTATATATGTTGTGTGTCAATGGCATTGAATGTTTGCTTGTATATGTGCATTGTGATCTGCCCTGAGTCCCCTGCGGGGTGAGAAGGGCGGAATATAAATGACATTAATTAATTAATTAATTGCATCTTGTGTCCCTCCACCCTCCCTGTTCCTCTTCCCCCTCTCCTCCTCCTCCTCCTTCTTCTTTTGAACAGAACATAGTAGAACTAGTGAAGCCTGCAGACAGCCCTTTCCCTGCTCCCTTGGAAGAAGGTCTGCCTTCTGAGATATATTCTAAATTTATCCTACCAGGCCCAGAGATAGAAGAGGAAATCAAGGTAAGGGAGATTTTCCTTGTTAAAATAATTTGTGCAAGAAAATGACATGTCCACCCCTCCGTCCTCATTCCTCACCCAGTAAAAGGGTTGTGCGGATAATCCTCTTCTAAAATATGCTACTTAAATGCACCATAAGCTAACTTCTAAAATGAATATTTGCTAAGACTGCAGTATCAAATGATGGCCAGACATTCACCAGCTCTACTCATCTGCTTTGTTCTTCCTTTTATTACTCACGCAGAAATTTCAAGCATTCTACTTTCATGCCAGTTTTGCATGTTGTGTGCAGAGAAACACTTTTAATGGGAGATTGTCTTGTCCTCTATTAGGAGATAGATGAAGACCATCCAGAAGAGGAACCTGAGCCTGAAATCGTGATAGATCCTTTGGTGGGCTATACCATAGAGGATATCCAGTTAGTGCTTGGTGTAATTACCAATGAAATGATCAGCGGTGTTCAGGTATTTTTACTAAAATAGATTGATTGACTATAAGTGTAACTTAATCTGCAGCCTGAAAAGAGAGTGTACAACTACATAAGGCTACTAGTACCGACCTTAAAAATTATGATGTGCTAGAAGATAATTCGTTAGTATATAAGAACACAAGAACATAAGAAGAGCCATGCTGAATCGGGCCTCAGCCCATCTAGTCCAGCATTCTGTGTCACACAGTGGCCCACCAGTTGTACACGGGGATCTCGAGCAGAAGGGAGGGCAAAACCCTGACCTGCTCCCGACCCCCCACAACCAGTACCCAGGAAATCCTGCCTACCTCAACCAACTCCGAGGTGGCACTTGAATGTCCTTTTCAGTAACTACCGATACACTTGGTATCCATGAATCTGTCTAATCCTGCCTTGAAGTTGTTCAGGCTGACAGCTGTCACAACCTCTTCTGGAAGTGAGTTCCATAACCCAATGACCCTCTGGGTGAAGAAATATTTCCCTTTATTAGTCCTAATTTTCCTACCTTGGAGCTTCAGGGAGTGCCCTCTAGTCCTAGTGTTTTGTGACATAGAAAATATTTTTTCTTTATTCACCTTTTCTATCCCATGCATGATTTTATACACTTCGATCAAGTCACCTCTTAAACGCCGTCTTTCAAGGCTGAAAAGACCAAAGCGTTGCAACCTGATTTCATAAGGGAGCCGCTCCATCCCTTGGATCATTCTTGTTGCCCTTTTCTGTACCTTTTCCAGTTCCGTTATATCCTTCTTAAGGTGCGGAGACCAGAATTGTACACAGTACTCCAAATGTGGCCTTACCATATGTTTTTACAAATATTTGCTATCTTAGCCATAGTGTGATCCCATTTGTGTAGCTCTTAAAGTATCCCCTCCAGTTTCACCTTCATGCATGTGTGTGTGTGTGTGTGTTTGTGATAGATAGATAGATAGATAGATAGATAGATAGATAGATAGATAGATAGATATTGTGTCAGGAGCGACTTGATAGACTGCTAGTCACTTTTGGTGTGAGAGAATTGGCCATCTGCAAGGATGTTGCTCATTGGACGTGCAGATGTTTTGATATTTTGCCATCCTTGTGGGACCTTCAGGTCAGCAGTTCAGCCAACACAAGGGTTTAACCCATTGTGCCACCGCAATTTAATTTAATTGGTTAAACTAATTACGTGAATTTAAGTGATTCAGTGGATCTACTTTAGTGGGAGGGGGGGTTCTTTTTTCATGTCAAGAGCAACTTGAGAAACTGCAAGTTTATTTATTTATTTATTTATTGTTTGGATTTACTAGATCGCCCCTCCCGAGGCTCGGGGCGGTTTCCAACAGATAAAATCATACAAAATTCTAAAAACATCATAAAGCATTCCTAAAACCAGTCAGGGTGGCATAAAAGTGACACAGTGGATTGGAACGAGGTCGATCTACAGTAGGATACAGTAGCAACACAACTAGATGGATAGGTTAGTATTCAGATGCTAATCAGCCGCTAAATACTTGCCTGAATAGCCAGGTCTTGCAAGACCTGCGAAAGGCCATCAGGTCCCGCAGAGCCCGTGTCTCGGCTGGCAGAGAGTTCCACAGGGCTGGAGCGGCCACCAAGAACGCTCTCTGTCGAGTGCTGGCCAACCTATAGGACTTTACATCTGGGACCTCGAGCAAGTTGTAACCCTCTGAGTGCAGTGATCTTCTGGGTATATATGGGGTAAGCCGTTCCCTCAAGTACACTGGCCCCAAACCATGTAAGGCCTTGAAAGTCAAGACTAACATCTTGAAGTTGCTTCTGGTGTGAGAGAATTGGTCATCTGCAAGGACATTGCCCAGGGGACACCCAGGTGTTTTGATGTTTTGCCATCCTTGTGGGAGTTTTCTCCCATGTCCCCACATGGGGAGCTGGAGCTGACAGAGGGAGCTCATCCGCACTCTCCCCAGATTCAAACCTCCAACCTGTCAGTCTTCAGTCCTGCAAGCACAAGGATGTAACCCATTGCACCACTGAGGGCTCCTTCTTCACATCAAAGATCTTCCCTCCTCCCCCTCCCTCCCCGTTTCGACACACTTCTAAAACAGTTCATAGATGAAGCAACACAGATCCCATCATATGATGCAAGCGAACTTCCCCCTCTTGCCTGTGCTGCTTTGTTTGTGAACTGCCTCTGAAATGTAGGGAAACGGGTGGAACTGAAGCTGGTCAGAAAGCATTTTCCGAGCTTCCAATGCATGTGTTCCACTCTAGAGCCCTTTAATGTTGCTGAGACACGGCTTTTGCATAATGAGCTGGAAGATGAATTAAAATAAAGATTCTGCACAGCACATATTGCCCATGATCTCTATATAAGTATACTCACAAATAAATTTCACTCAGAAAATGTGCTTTCCAAAGTGAATTGAAAATTTTATGTTCTCCAACCTTGGCTGCTTTTTTCGTTCCTCTTAATCAGGGCTGCCCAGGAAGTCGATCGCAATCGACTAGTCCATCGCGGGTCTAAAGGAGGTCGATCCCAGTGCGTGGGGCACCTTGCACGTGCGTGCACCTTCTGCAAAGCATTGCGTGAATGAGGGAGCGTGAGGCAGGGCCTTGGAAGGCCCGCAAGGCCCTGGCGGGAGGAGCGATGGGCAGGAACGAGGGAGCACGAGGCGGGGTCTTCCAAGTTGCGCGTGCGCAAGTTAGATCTTCTTCACTTGGTTTTCAAAAAAGTAGCTCGCATGCTGAAAACGTGTAGGCACCCTTGCTCTTAATCATCTGTGAGAACTAACAGAGCAGTCATTACAGCTCATCCAAACAGTGCAAATGTGTTGAGGGATTGCAGTATTGGTTGCAGTAGTTTCAATTTGGAAAAAGTAGCCAGACAATGTAGCTGTTGTTCTGGACTATTTTCTGGAAATTCTAGGCCGCCACAACCTACCCTCTTCTCCCATTTTTTTAGAATTATAATGCCAACATGCATCAGTGAATCATAACTCCATCAAATATTTTAATTCTATTTTTTTAATCTTCTTCGACGCTAAGACCAGTTCAATTTGTCCTGATTTTTAAAATCAAATAACCACCTCCCACCCCAAGGATAGGATGAGTAACCTCAAAATCAACAAAATAAACAAATCACAATGAATCCCGATGAATTGTTCAAACTTATATTTGTTTATATCAATGTGGAAGAATTTCTTGCAGTGTGGGGAGGCAATCCTTCATGTGAGATCTGGCACCTCCTTTGCGCTTGACTGGCAGGGCTCATTGTCTGTCATTGTCTGTCAATCATTCTTACCATCCCCAGTATATGTTCCTGTACCTGCAGGGAAATGGATTAGTATTTGTTTGCATGCAGTAACAGATATTTTCTTCTTTTCCTGCTTCTCCTTCCTTTAAAGCAGTGATTCTCAACCTTCCTAATGCCGTGACCCCTTAATACAGTTCCTCATGTTGTGGTGACCCCTTATCATAAAATTATTTTGGTTGCTGCTTCACAACTGTAATTTTGCTACTGGTTATGAAGTGTAATGTAAATATCTGGTATGCAGGGTGTATTTTTATTCAAATTTGGCACAAATTTATTCTATAGGGACTCAGACTGGCTTACAGCAAAATTTCAATGCTATACAAATTAAAACCTGTTACAACAACATTATTAAAAACTTAAAACACCAACTTACATACATACAAATACCCGATACACCCAAATTTGAATAATGGTGGGATTTGGGGGGGGGGGGGTTGTAGTTACTGGGATTTGAAGTTCATCCACAATCAAAGAGCATTCTGAACTCCACCAATGATCAAATCAAACCAAACTTGGCACACAGAACTCCCATGACTAACAGAAAATACTGGAAGGGTTTGGCGGGCATTGACCATGAGTTTTGGAGTTGTAGTTCACCTGCATCCCGAGAGCACTGTGGCCTCAAAACAGTGATGGATCTGGACTAAACTTGGCATGAAAATCAACATGCCCAAATGTGAACTCTGGCGGAGTTTGGGGAAAATAGACCTTGACATTTGGAAGTTGTAGTTGCTGGGATTTATAGTTCACTTACAATCAAAGAACAATCTGAACCCCACCAAAGTTAGAAGTGGGCCAAACTTTCCCACACAGAATCCACATGACCAACAGAAAATGCTGTTTTCGATGGTCTTTGGCCACCCTCTGACACCCCTCGCGACCCCTCCAGGGGTCCCGACCCCCAGGTTGAGAAACACTGCTTTAAAGCTAAAATAAATAGGGTTTTTTCATGTCAGGAGTGACTTTTAAAACTGCAAGTCACATCTGGTGTGAAGGAATTGACCGTCTACAAGGATGTTGCCCAGGGGACGCCCAGATGTTTTACCATCATGTGGGATGCTTCTGTCATGTCACCACATGAGAAGTTGGAGCTGACAGATGGGAGCTCACTCCACTCCTCGGATTCAAACTGCCAACCTTTCAATCAGCAGTTCTTCTGGCACAAAAGTTTAACCTATTGCACCACTGGGGGCTCCAAAATAAATAGTTAAAATCTATAGGGAAATCTAACAAGAAGAACAATGCCACTTTGAGTCCAATATGGAAGAAAAACAAGATATTAAACAAACTCAATTAAAGTTTTGCTGTTGATAAAAGAAACATGTATTTATTTGTCACTAGAAAAGACTTTTTTAAAGAGACAAGTAAATATCTGTTCTACAGTAAGAAGAGTAAGATTATCAGTATTAGCGAATCATAGAATCATATGCTTGGAAGTTGGAAGAGACATTGTGGGCCATCCAGGCCAACCCCCTGCCAAGAAGCAGGAAAATCGCAAACAAAGCACCCTCTGACAGATGGCCATCCAGCCTCTGTTTAAAAGCCTCCAAAGAAAGAGCCTCCGCCACACTCCAGGGCAGAGAGTTCCACTGCTGAACAACTCTCACAGTTAGGAAGTTCTTCCTAATGTTCAGGTGGAATCTCCTTTCCTGTAGTTTGAAGCCATTGTTCAGCATCCTAGTCTCCAGGGCAGCAGAAAACAAGCATGCTCCCTCCTCCCTATGAAGATGTAGGCCCCCTCTACACAGTTGTATAAAATCTACATTGAACAGAATTATATGGCAGTGTGGAAGGGCCCATAGTTAGCAGGAAAAACAAGGAAGATCTCCAAATGGGAAACCTTTACATAAATATACAGACACTATGAGAAACCTCTGATAATCATATGGCTGTCCGGACCTGGTATGCTGATATTGCAATACAATACCAGGGGACCTACAAGAGAAAATATGGACTATAAGGATTTGATAGTGCTAACGAATGAGTGATTCATGGACAGCTACTTCACAGGAGTGTCTTCACATTCTTTATTTCTTTCAGTATTTTATTGTTTAGCACAGTGTTTCCCAACTGCTGTGACGCAGCACAGTAGTGTGCCGTGACGGACCTCCTGCTGTGCCGCAAGAAAAGCTCTCTGCCCCCTTCCTTCCCCCCTTCTTCTGCCGAACTCCTGCTGCTTGGGGGAGGAGGAGGAAGGGCCGGGCGGCGGTGAAGAAAAAGAAGAAGGGGCCAGGGCGCCGCCTCCTTCAGCCGTTTCCCCAGCCAGCCTCCAATCCGCCATGACTCCTGCCATGACTCTCGCCCCTTGCTTGCTGAAGCCGTGCGGAGGAGCCATGCCCACTGAAACCCATCCACCGCTCATGCTCCTCCTCCGCGCGGCTTCAACGAGCAAGGGGTGGGAGCCATGGTGGAGAGCGGCACCGGGGACAGGGTCCGTGACTCCTGCCCCTCGCTCGCACTGCCCCCTCAAGGCTGGAGAAGCTGTGGGGGAGCTGAAGCCAGGGAGGGGGCAGGGCATGGCACGGACTGGCTCCGCCCCCTCCCCCCGGCTTCAGCTCTCCCACAGCTTCTCCAGCCCTGAGGGGACAGTGCCAAGCCAGCACTGTGCTGGCTGTGCCACCGCTGGCTTGGCATTGCCCCCTCAAGGCTGGAGAAGCTGTGGGAGAGCTGAAGCTGGGGGGTGGGGCGTGTCATGGCATGGCCTGGCCTGGCTCCTCCCCCTCCCCTGGCTTCGGCACTCCCAGCAGCTGCTCCCAGCAGGCTACCATCCCCCAGCCGTTCTTTACTGCGATAGAGTGTCATTTTGTGTCATTTTGGTTGGTGGTGTGCCCCCTGATTTTTTAATGTTAAAAGTGTGCCGTGGCTCAAAAAAGGTTGGGAAACACTGGTTTAGCATATATGGAATGGAGGAAAGAGAATACATTAGGGCTGCACAGAGTCTGATCCAAAAGGCTTAACACCTCCAATCAGCCATGAATTATGTCTTATGTTTTTCCATGTTCTTATTTATTTATTTATTATTCAGTCTTATATGCCACCACTCCCCGAGGGCTCAGAGCGGCTTACAACATAGAAAATAACTAACATAGTCAGATGACTCTTACCAACTCCCACATCCCTTTTGTGTGCTCACAGTTGGGCAAAAAAACAGGAAGCCAAATGTGGCAAGGCATTGGCATGGTACATCACAAATGGCTAGACAAGGAGATGTTGTGTATTATGTAGAAAGAATACATATCTTACACATTATGTTATAACCTTATAACCTCTCTACTTCATGCATCCCATTTTCTCTGTAATGGCCTGTAATGACCTGGCCTGTAACAGCAATGTCAGCATAGTCAACAAATCACCAAGGCTGCTTGATATTTCCAAGAACTGTGGACGGATATGCTGTTTTTTTGTCATTAGCAAGTGAATGTAATATCTGGTTACTTAGAGAGTGGAGCTTCATAAAGAAAGAGCTCAAAAGAGGTTTCCAAGTTGAATTTGATTAACTTTCTAAGAAATTCATATGATACGAAATTAATCATTGATGTTTACTCCATAAATACACCATGTCGTATAAGAACATTGGTTTTATTGCAATTTCATGCACATTATGGTGCAGCTGAAAGCCAGCCAAGCTTACCTCTCATGTTTGTCATCATCTGAAATAAATCTACAGGAGAAACACAGTTCTCTCTGGGGGATTTGCAACCAATATTCTTCTCTCACTCAGCTCAGTGACAATTAATAAAACTAGAATATAATTGCCGGAAGGTACAAAGGCAGCACAATAACTTTTCACTGGAATTTAGAAAATTATTGTGATATAAGATAATGTAAGGTAATGTAATTGGACTTAAACAATAAACAAAGAGGACCACAGTACATCTTCTAAGACAGAGTTAGAGGCATATAGAAGCTTATGATGTGTGAAACAATAGTCCTTAATTGTATCTTTAACATGGGCTGCACATCTTGATTCTTCTGTCTGCAATACTGTCTTGCATGTTCAAAAAATTGACAGGAATACATTAAAAAAAACTAAGCATGACTTTTTATGTACTTATATAGGACAATGCAGGCCCGTATTAAGAGTTTGTGGCGCCCTAGGTCACACTCGGGAAGGCCCGCCCCTGGGGGCGGTGTGGGGCCGCTTGTGGGGGGTGGGGCCACTTGCAGGGGGCGGGGCTGCTCACGCCCTGCCACGCATGCCCGGCGTCCTGCGCGGCGCCCGCCCCTTTTCGGCAGGGCTGGATGATGTCAGGCGCGGTGGCGGCGGCGAGGGCAAGGAGGAAGAGGTGGAGGGAAGCCGCAGCGCTGCGTCCTTTCTGCCTCCTCTGCCATGTTCCTGCTGCTGTGGCACCAAGGAACATAGCGGAGGAGGCAGAAGCTGCGGCGCTCGCGAAGAGGCGCCTCGGTTTACCTCCGCCTCTTCCTCCTCGCCCTCACCACCGCCGCCATGCCTGATGTCACCCAGCCCCACTGAAAAGGGGCGGGCGCCGCGCAGGATGCCGGGCATGCGCGGCAGGGCGGGAGCGGCGCGGTGCCCTCTGCCAGGTTCCTGGTGCTGCAGCAGCCGCCCAGGGGTTTCCCTTCCTTCGGAGAAGGAAGAGGAAGGAAGGTAAGCTCCCGGGCGGCTGCTGCAGCACCCAGGAACATGGCGGAGGGCGGCGAGCCGCTCTGTAAAGGAAGGACCAGCACCCGCGCGGCGGCAACAGGCGGGGAAGTCCCGCCCCTAGGGCATCTGATGTGGCTTCCCTCCGCCTCCTCCTCGCTCGCGTCGGCTCCACCCCTCCTTCCTTCACTGCGGAGGCGCAGAAGCAAGCGCCCAAAGATTGAATTCTTTCAAAAAATGGGTAATCCGGGCCTGGGACAATGGCAAGAAGAAAATCATGGGACTTTGATTTGTATATAATATTTCCATATGATTTATTGTGTCTCCCAGATATCATCTGTCTACCTGCTACCCAGAATGTATAGAACAGCAGTTTAGAAAATGTTATCATTTTAGGTATCATTACTATTGTACTTGAGTGTCTATAAACATTGTTGTCAAACCATTCAAATTTCTAATGGGACGCCAGTGACTTTGCAAGGAAATGATGGTCCATTAATGACAATCTCACAGATAAAGGTTTCTGTGGATTTTAAGATCATCTGTCTCTTTCCATCAAACCTCCCATAAAAATAGACAAGCCACTGGCACAGTTCCTTACACTTGCCTACTAAATCATGCTATTTCACCATTACCAATAATTCCTTCACCTGTTTGGCCCATTGTTTCTTCAGATCAGTTTGGCGGTATGCTAACAGTTTAATGTCTGACTAAAACATGCTTTCTCAGCTCCATTTCCCAAAGCCCCTCTGCAGCCTGAGATAACCTCATTGATTGTAACTTCAATAAACTGGCCTTGTGGATAGACGTCACTACAGCAGCCTCACCAGAAGTTCAATATTTTTTACCCCATCATTAACCTAAGCCTAGTGTTCCAAACAAGCTGGTCACTTGTATAAGCACTACCTCATATTGGCCAGTTATGTGATTCCAGTTTCCATCCAGAAAATACCACAAAATCCACTGTGTGTAGAATTCATAGAATCATAGAGACAAAAGATTATAAACTCTATCTATCCAGTCTCCTAGTATGGAGATTTACATAATTTAAGCGCTCTTCTAAAATGGCTGACCAAACACTATTTCAATGAAGGAGAGTCTGCTACCATCAGAGTCTATTCCCCTGTCAAATAGCTCCTATCATCTGCAGATGCTTAAGTAGAATTTTTTTCTTGCAATTTGATTTAATTGGCTTGTGGAAAATTAATTATGGAAAAAACAGAAAACAAGCTTAATCCAACTTCTACATTATATTCCTTAAGATATTTTAAAAATGGACAATCACATCACTTCTTTAGTGTTTTCGTCTCCTGCGCAACTCCCTACGGCCCTTTTTACACTGGCCTATATCCCAGGATCTAATCCCAGATTATCTGTTTATCCCAGATTATATAGCAGTGGAGACTTATATAATCCAGTTCAAACCAAATAATATGGGAGTAGACCCTAGTATATAGGCAGTGTAGATCCAGCCCAGTGTTTCCCAACCTTTTTTGAGCCGCGGCACACTTTTAACATTAAAAAAATCCGGGGGCACACCACCAACCAAAATGGCACTCTAACACAGTAAAGAACAGCTGGGGGATGGTGACCTGCTGGGAGCAGCTTATGGGAGTGCTGAAGCCGGGGGAGGAGCCAGGCTGTGCCATGCCCCGCCCCCTCCCTCCCAGCTTCAGTTCTACCACAACTTTGCCAGCCTTGAGGGGGCAGTGCCAAGCCAGCATTGTGCTGGCTCTGCCACCGCTGGCTTGGCACTGCCCCCTCAAGGCTGGCAAAGCTGTGGGAGCGCTGAAGCGGGGGAGGGGGAGGAGCCATGCCGCCCCCTGCCCCGCCCCTCCCCCCCGGCTTCAGTTCTTCCACAACTTTGCCAGCCTTGAGGGGGCAGTGCCAAGCCAGCATTGTGCTGGCTCTGCCACCACTGGCTTGGCACTGCCCCCTCAAGGCTGGCAAAGCTGTGGGAGCGCTAAAGCCGGGGGAGGAGCCAGGCCACACCATGCCCCCCCTCCCCCCGACTTCAGCTCTGACACAGAGGAGGAGCATGAGCGGTGGACGGGCTTCAGTGGGTGGGGCTCCTCTGCACAACTTCAGCGAGTGAGGGGCAAGAGTCATGGCAGGAGTCACGGCGGATTGGAGGCTGGCTGAGGAAACGGCCGAAGGAGGGGCACCCCGGCCCCTTCTTTTTCTTCGCCGCCGCCCGGCCCCTCCTCCTCCTCCCCCAAGCAGGAGTTCGGCAGGAGGAGGGGGGAGGAAGGGGGGCAGAGAGCTTTTCTCGTGGCACACCTGATGATCGCTCACGGCACACTAGTGTGCCACAGCACACTGGTTGAGAAACACTGATCCAGCCTACGTTGTACCTTGGTTTCTAGGCATTTAACAGTTTGGGGCATATTTCTCTGTACACGTTGCAGAGAATGCTAGGTGAGACTTGAGCAATACTGCACAGAGTGAAACTATTACAACTTTCAGTCTGAACATTATAGTCCTTTCAATGTAGTGAAGAATTGCATTCATTTTTTGTCTGGTGCATTGCACCTTTGACTCATATTTAGCTTGTGTTTTGCCAGGATCTGTACTGTTATTGCCAATTGGTTCCACTTGGTTTTCCATTTGGTTTTCCAAATCAAGGAAGAGTGGGATGTTTAACCACATTCCTGGCTTACAAAGGCACCTATGTCTGTGCTGTCATAAAGTGTTTTCTGAGTGGAGACACTTTTATATCATAATCACCGTATTCACTTTTTGCATACTCCTCCCTCCCATAAAACAGTATATATACTGATATATATAATTGTAGGGTGGAGGAAAGAAAAAAAGTGTATGTGATGAAGTGGGTTTTTATCCATGAAAGCTTATTCCATATAACATTTGTTATGTGCCTTTTCAATGGGTTTGAATTTTAAATGGACTTTTTGTTCAGGATAGATTTTAACTGACATTTAAATGCTATTTAAATAAGTATTGCCTTTAAAAAAATATTATCTTGTCTTTTTTGTATTTCTTAGATTGCAGATTTATGGGCTGTAATATATTGTAATTAAATGTTGACTCCTAATAAGTAGTAAGCAATTTTCAAAGGGTTAACATGTGAAGGCAGCTTGTAAATATTTAAATAAATTGTGGGCTGTACCAGCATTTAGTCACAATGGAATAGAAGATACTGATCTTACACCCAGGTCTAAATGGTGCATCAACTGAGTTAGGACTGGACATTTTGTAGCTTGAAAGGATGGGTGGCTTGAAAGATAAGTGCAGGTCCATTCCCAGTTTACAACCAAACCAAACAAAAATAGCAGTTTCTCAATATTGGTGAAAGTATCACAGTCCTTATCACTCAAGAGAAGCAGGCTAGGTGTCCTCCATTTCATCCCTTATGACAGTGTTTTTCAACCTTTTTTGAGCCGCGGCACACTTTTTACATTTACAAAATTCTGGGGCACACCACCAACCAAAACGACACTCTAACACAGTAATACATATAGTTAATATGTTTTACTCGAGATATGTGTGTGTGTGTGTGTGTGTTCATTTGTGAAATTAACATAACTCAAAAACCACTGGACAAATTGCTGCCAAATTTGGCCACAAAACATACTAATACTAACCCAAGGAGGGACTATCAGACAAAAAATTGATTTTGTCATTTGGGAGTTGTAGTTGCTGGGAGTTATAGTTCACCCGCAATCAAAGAGCATTCTGAACTCCACCAATGATGGAATGGAATCAAACTTCCCACACAGAACTCCCATAACCAAGAGAAAATAATATAAGAGTTTGGTGGGCATTGACCTTGAGTTTTGGAGTTGTAGTTCACCTATACCCAGAGAGCACTGTGGACTCAAACAATGTTGTTGTTTGTTTTCTATCCAGAATCACAATGTTGGAAGGTGGCTCAAAACTTTGGCCCTCTGGGCACTTTGGACTTCAACTCCCACCATTCCTAACAGCCTGAGGCCCTTTCCTGCTTAAATGGCTGAGGGGGGAAAGGAAAAGGGCCTGAGGCTGCTAGGAATGGTGGGAGTTGGAGTCCAAAACACCTGGAAGGTCCAAGTTTGCCCGTGCCAGCTTTCAACAGAGACCTCTTCCTCCCCTCCCCCTTCGCGCCCTTTCTTCCCCTCCTGCCAAACACTTACTTTTTCTTCTCCACTCGGGCTCCCTTCTTCCCAGCCTCGCTCTGCTCACTTTGCTCACGCTGCCGCTTCTGCTGCCATTTTGATCCGAGGGGGCAGTGTGAGCGTGTTCATGAGGAGAGGGCGGAGGGAGGAAGATGTGGGGTGAGTCTGCGCAGTAGCGCCGGCACGGGTCACGTCTTCCTCCCTCCCCCTCCCCTCCTGAACATGCTCACGCTGCCCCCTCGGATCAAAATGGCGGCAGAAGCAGCAGCATGAGCAAAGCGAGGCAAAGCGAGCAGAGCGAGGCTGGGAAGAAGGGGGCCCGAGTGGAGAAGAAAAAGTGTTGAGCAGGAGGGGGAAGAAAGAGTATTGGAGGTTCCAATTTCCCATGGCACACCTGATGATCGCTCACGGCACACTGTTGGGAAACACTGCCTTATGGAGGAATCAAGTGTCTTTTTATTAATTTCCATTCTCTTTCTCAAGACTGCATTAACATCATTATGAAATCAACTGAAAATGTGGTCTTGACTCTTCACATACTCAATATGAATATCTGCTTTTTCTGAAATTGCAGATAAAATGTCAAGGCATTGAAAATTCTGCATTATTTGTTGCATTCTTTTCCTTTCAAGGCTGTTTGTGTCCACTGAGTCATTTTCCCCATGAATGCAAATGTGCAAATTCCAAGTCCACTGATGTAGTGATCTAGCGTTGCTTTGGGTAGCAAAGTTGCAGGAATACATTACCCTTGCTGGAGGATATCCGCATTCAGATGCTCTGAAATATGGTGTTTATTAGCAATTATGATTTTGTGAAAAGAGACAAGCAACCTCTTTAAAAAATGGTTCTGTGTTTTTTTGCTCTTGCTGTTGCCAGTTCCTTTGCATTTTCAATAACATCACTTTAACTGCCATAGATATTTTTCTAGCAATTACACATCTGCAACAAAGCCTTTTGGTATTTATAGGTTAAATTAATCTGAAAATGCAAGGTTATTTGGGGGAAGTTGATTACTACCATACCATTTGCTGCTTATCAAAAACGCAGAATACACTGAACTCTGCATATATTAGTACGATGAAAATGTTATTATGTAAGCATAGATGTGGCATCTTAACATCTGCAGAACAGACAGCCATTGGAAGATAAATGTCAGCAGCTGATCATTATAGCTCCTTCCTGTTTTCAAGGAAGAGGCTGACAAAAAAAGAGGAGGTATCATTACTTAACTGAGTTCTTAAGTGTTTAAGTCTTATATCTCTCTAGAGCAGGGGTGGGCAATTATTTTTTCCAAGGGGCCACATGAGAACCAAAAAATATTATGGAGGGCCGCACCTAAAGGCTGAACTACATTCTAATCTACATTATTTATTTATTTATTTACTATATGTACTATATATTACACATCATTAATATTAACATATTAATATATCAAGAAATATTCATATATTATTAGTATTAATATTATAATTATTATATTATAGTATATATAGACATTATAATATATTGAAATTATAATATAATATAATATAACATTATATTATATTATTTATTACATTATTATATTATTATTATAAAATTATTATTAAAAAATAATAAAAACCACTAAAATAAAATGAAATGAAATTCAAGAAGACAAGGTACAAACCAAGATAGAGGCTGACATCCTCAAGAGAGGAAGGATCCCAAGATGGAATGGCCCAATGGACCAAGCGGACCCAGCCACCACCGCAGCAGAGCAGAGCAGCAGACGATCGGAGGCTGCAGGCCTCCGACCACTCTCGCCCCCAGCCGTTCCCCAGCTGATCTCCCTGCCATGGAGTGCCTGCCATCCTGGATTTGGAGTGCCTGCCATCCCGGGAGGCAATCCGGGCTTGCAGCGGGAGCAGTCGGCGGCATGAGGCGGCTGATCGCCCTGGCGACCCAGAAGACTTGATCGTCTTCCGGGTCGCCAGGGCGATCAGCCGCCTCAGGTCGCCGACTGCTCCCGCTGCAAGCCCGGATTGCCTCCCGGGATGGCAGGCACTCCAAAGTCGCCGCTCCTCTGATCATTCTCCAGAGTGGTGGGGTGTCTACCGACACAGGCCCCACAGCCCGTGATGGGATGGTGGCAGCGGCACCCCTTCCTCTTGGCCCCGCCTCCGACGCCCTTCTCCCCGGGCTGGTCAGAATTGGCTGGCGGGCCGCATCCGGCCCGTGGGCTGTAGGATGCCTAGGTCTGCTCTAGCGCCTCAGAGAGAGGGGTGACCTCTCAGCAGAATCAGAATAATGTGTGAACAGGCCACAGTCAATTAACACCTATGTGGTCTATATAATGTTGATAAATGTATCATATTAGATGGATGAATGGGTAGATAATGCTTTGTGGATTCATGAATGCTACTGTGGGTATTCAACTTGGTTTTAAGCCAGTGTTTATGTTGGTTTTTTTTCTTTTTGACTTACATGTAAGACAAAATCACAAACATATTACAAAATCATGAATCTGCATTATATAAAGGTAGATATGTACCTTGTCATTGTGAGTGTTTATTCATTGCGTTTTATGGTTTGTTATGTCATACTGGTTTAAACAAAAAAATCTATCTCTTTCTTTTCTTAATCTGTTTTTACAGTCTGAGATAAATGAAAAGCTACAAACGCAGGAAGAGGCCTATTCTGCAAGAATAGACAAGCTAAAGAAAATCTGAAAAATAAAAACCTTCTGCAAACAGATTGATGGCAGTGCCTTGCACAGATTATTGAGATGCATTTTATTTCTGAAGGTCAGCATAATGAAGTCTGTGTCTCTCAATCCAGCGCGTATTGTTCTAATACAATATCTTTATGTATTACGTGTATATTGAGTAATAAATGAAAAACAGAAACTGAAATAAAACCCTAAACTTTCATTTTTAAAGCACTGCCATGGTTTGACTTGGTTTTTAAATTTTAAAAGCATGTGATTTGTGAATATTTTCCTTATCTTTGTGAAGGTGGGAAACATATATCATATGCATAAGTATAAAAGGTTTCTACCCTGGTAGAGATCATAAGCCATCTTTGGGTCCATGATTTCTGGAACCTGATCCTTCTTCTCCTCAGACAAAAACCTTACTGAATCCTTACTGTATTCTCCATCATTGCCCCCACGCTTTGGAACTCCCTGCTGCCGGAGGCCAGGTCACTCCGTAATCTCCTGGCTTTCCACAAAGCCTGCAAGACCTGGCTACTTCGGCAGGCCTTTGCCTACTGAGTCAGTTCAAGGACATGCTAGTTGAGCAAATACTGTTGCTCAACGTAATCTTTTACTGTTTATTGCTGTTGTTTTATTGTATTGTGCTTTTATTGTTTTATCGTTTTATATACTACTAGCTGTACCCGGCACGCGTTGCTGTGCCCTATTTTGGAGATGCGAGGAAGTCTGAGTATGTAAGGGTTGGAGTTGTTGTTAGTTATGGTGTTGATGGGGTCATGGCTGTGTTGTTGTGGGTTGTTTTGGTGGGTGGGATGTTGGAGTCCTGTGGAGTTGTTGTGTGGTGTTGCTGGCGTTCTGCTTTGCTTGTGGATATACAATGTTTTTTGTCTTTCCGTCTGCTGTGTTGATGTAGAGGTTGATGCGTGTGTGGGTGGGGTACTTTGGAAGTGAGTGGAGGTACTTGAAATCCCATTATCCATGGTGTGTCCTCCTCTAATCTGCAGTCGGATGGAGTGTGGGTCATGGGGGGCATTGTTTGCCAAGTTTGGTCTTTATCGGTCTTGGTTCTGGGACACAGTGGTCTGTGGGGAATGATAGGTTTTGAAGTATTACAAATTCCATTATCCATGGAGGTACTTCAAGTCCCATAATCCATGGTCCACCCTCCTCCAAACTGTAGTATAATGTAGAGTAGGTCATAGGAGCTCTGTGTGCCAAGGTAGGTTACTGTAAATTAAGGCCATACACAGTGTCCCATGAGCTGAGGCCTAGTCAGGAACAGCAAGTTAATGAAGCCTTACTGTCAATTCAGGCCATACACAATGTCCAATGAGCAGAGGGCTAGTCGGGAGAATCAAGTTAATGAAGCCTTACTGTCAATTCAGGCCATACATAATGTCAAATGAGCTGAGGCGTAGTTGGGAGAATCAAGTTAATGAAGCCTTTCTGTCAATTCAGAGCGTAAACAGCATTCCATTAAGTGAGGCCTAGTCAGGGAAATTAAGTTAATGAAGCCTTACTGTCAATTTTTGGCATGGTCTGTGATTTGTAGGTGTGTAAATTTTCTGTGGGAAGTGAATTGGGTGTTTGTGTTTGTGCCTCAACCCTTTGCCTTATCCTCCTCTGACAGTTTATTATGGGTCGGAATGTTCATGTTGGCTGGCCAGGACAGGAGTTATGCAAATCCGCCCTTATTGGCAGCCAATCATGTTGTCAGAATGTAGAGGCTGGGAGAGTCGTTGGCAGCCCCGGAGGATGCTGGGAAATGTAGGTTTTTTTACTCGTTGTTTTGGGGGCCTTTTAGGTTTTGGGGGGGAGTTTCTTTGCTACAAACGTACCTTTTCTGAGGCCTATTTCTGTTGACAAGTTTGGCGTCTCTGCGTTGTAAGGCTTCTCTGTTTGGGACGGTCGTTCCATGACGACTCTTCCTTTATATATATAGATTGTATTGTGTTATCTTGATCCTGTGAGCTGCCCCGAGCCACTTGGGAATGGCGGCTAAGAAATCCAATAAATAAATAAATAAATAACTATCCATATAAATCAACACCATTTTATGCTATGGCCCATGAGTTAGGAGCATTCCTTCTGTTTTCCTGCTCTGCAAGAGAGTGTCTTCATACCAACCAATTCCTCAGTCTTCTCACAAAAAAAAGCCATCCTCAACTTCAGCAACATGTAGTGGACGAAGAATTAGAGAAAAGCCAACCCCAACAGGGAAACAAGTCGCTCAGGAATACCTGGCTGCTCTAAACGATTTCAAGTCCCTAGTACCAGATCAGTTATATCCAAGAGTATTGAAGAAACTAGCTGAAGTTATATCAGAACCACTGGCGATCACATTTGAGAGTTCTTTGAGAACAGGACAAGTCCCAGCAGATTGGAGGAGGGCAAAGGTGGTCCCTATCTTCAAGAAGGGGAAAAAAGGACAACCCAAACAATTACCATTCAGTCGGTCTTATGTCGATACCAGGCAAGATTCTGTAAGAGATCATTAAGGAAGTGGTCTGCAAACACTTAGAAATGAGTGCAGTCATCGCTAATAGACAACATGGATATATCAAAAACAAGTGATCTCTTTTTTTGATAGAGTTACAAGCTGGGTAGATGCACGGAATGTCGTGGATGTGGTGTACCTGGATTTCAGGATGGCCTTCCTTCAACAAGGTCCCCCATGATTTTCTGACAAACAAACTATTTTTCAGCTTATCTCGGATTTTAAGCACACATGCGCATCTAGCCACCCTCCCTTTAATCCCAGTTTCTCCTGGATTTTAGGGCCTTTGTTGAAGGGCCCTAAGTTCCTTTGTATACAGTTGAAAACAATGTTGATCTGATATAGATAATGCCCTGCCCTTTTTCTTCAAGACTTCAAAAAGTGCCAGTGCATATACCATATTACGTCTTGGGATTTTTGTCTTTCATTAATTTTTTGGTGTTTTTGTTGCAATTCAGATAGCCACAACCCCCTCTCCCCTTTATCCTGGATTTTAGGGTCTGTGTAGAAGGCCATAAGATGAAGGATTAAAAAATGAATCCCCAACACCTCACACAACTGGAGAGAAAGAGAGAGAGAGAGAGAGAGAGAGAGAGAGAGAGAGAGAGAGAGAGAGAGAGAAGAAAAGGGCAACCAGTCAGCTTAGGTTGCAACACTTAAAGTTCTCATGCTCACTCACTGGCAGGAGAAAGAGATTGGACTGCTGAGCCATCCAGATGGGTGGTAAAATGGAAAAGAGACAAAGGCTATTGGTTGATAGATTTATGCATGCCAGACAGAAGAAGTGCCACTGCTCTTGTTATATGATCTAAAATTGTGACAGCGCGGTAAGTGCCCCCTACATAAAAGATCTTGAGTTCGTAAAGTTTTTCTTTGTTCAAATGTGTTTTGTAGCTTGCACAGTTTGTTAAAGGTGACGTTGCATTGATTGGTCCCTAGTACCTGTCAATCATCATTCACAGATCCCACTTGAGTTTGTTCCGCCCCCTTTCCCAGGGATCTGGGAAGAATGCCATTTTTATATGCATTAGATCAGTGTTTCCCAACCAGTGTGCCATGGCACACTAGTGCGCCGTGAGTGATCATCAGGTGTGCCGTGGGAAATTGGAACCTCCAATACCCTTTCTTCCCCCTCCTGCCAAACACTTTTTCTTCTCCACTCGGGCTCCCTTCTTCCCAGCCTCACTCTGCTCGCTTTGCCTCACTTTGCTCATGCTGCCCCTTCTGCGGGAGGGGGGAGGGAGGAAGACGTAACCCGTGCGGGCACTATTGCGCAGACTCGCCCCACGTCTTCCTCCCTCCCCAGTGCTCTCTTGATATAGGTGAACTACAACTCCAAAATTCAAGATCAATGCCCACCAAACTCTTATAGTATTTTCTCTTGGTTATGGTAGTTCTATGTGGGAAGTTTGATTCCATTCCATCATTGGTGGAGCTCAGAAGGCTCTTTGATTGCGGGGGGAACTATAACTCCCAGCTGTTGAGCAAGACCTTTGTGTGTGTTTCTGCCATTCCTGCCAGAATATCTATGTTGTGTTAATCGAAACAGGCCTAGGTTTCACACTGAGTGTATAAATACATTTTAAAACATATTAACTATATGTATTACTGTGTTAGAGTGTCATTTTGTGTCATTTTGGTTGGTGGTGTGCCCCAGAATTTTGTAAATGTAAAAAATGTGCCGCGGCTCAAAAAAGGTTGAAACACACTGCATTAGACCATCAGGATTTCGCCAGAGAGGATGTGACTGGTTTGCCAGACCAGGCCTTGGTAAGGCTATCTTCCAACACCAGACTGACTTTCCTTGGGACTCAAACAGAAAACCCAGCATACCGGAAGCTGGATTCGATGGCAGTGTAGAATGGACAAGGAAATCTGCTTTTAAGATTTCCTCGCTCATTTGTTGTTGTTTTTTTCAGTGTCTTTAGTGAGGTTTCTATTTTTATTGCAGGAAAGTACATTCTTGCAGGTACAAATGTTGTTTATTATGAGAATTGGTGCTGTAATATTGCATAGGTAACTAAGAGCTGGGCATGTTTAGCCTGAAGAAGAGAAGACTGAGAGGAGACATGATGGCCATGTATAAGTATATGAGAGGAAGTCATAGGGAGGAGGGAGCAAGCTTGTTTTCTGCTGCCCTGGAGATTAGGATGTGGAGCAATGGCTTCAAACTACAGGAAAGGAGATTCCATCTGGACATTAGGAAGAACTTCCTGACTGTGAGAGCTGTTCAGCAGTGGAACTCTCTGGCCCAGAGTGTGGTGGAGGCTCCTTATTTTGGGGCTTTTAAACAGAGGCTGGATGGCCATCTGTTGGGGTGCTTTGAATGTGATTTTCCTGCTTCTTGGCAGGGGGTTGGACTAGATGGCCCGTGAGGTCTCTTCCAACTCTATGATTCTAGGGCAAAAAAAGTATTATAGAAAGTGGTCCCATTTTGGAAGAGAAAAGAGTGTACACCGAATGAATCAATGATTAAATACTCTTGATTGCTTTCTATTTGGGGTTTGAGCCTCAAAAAAGTTGAAGGGATTTGGGGGTTGAGGCCTTAGGTAGGCTTAAAGGAATTATTATTTAAATGGCAAATCATACAGCTCACCAAGAGGCTATCAAGATGTATCTTACCATTTTGGGAAGCAACTTTTGGGGAGTGGGGTTGATTTCAGGGATCAGAGAAGGAATGTGGTCAAGATTCAGGATAGGGTAAAAACAGTCCCCAAACTGTCCCAAATTGTCCACCCTTCTGTACAGAAGTTGCTATAGAGTAAGATCATGTCTACTTACTGGTTGATTCTACTGAGTCAAATGGGGCTTACTTCCAAGGAAATATGCCAAGATTAAAGGCGTAAAAAGTGTTATGTTGTATAACCCCACATTTATGATTCAGTCATTAAATTACATTATTAGATTATTTATTTATTTATTTACTTTCTTTATATTCCGCTCTTCTCACCCGGAAGGGGATTCAGAGCGGATTACAGATACACATACTTAGCAGACAATCCCTGCCGTTTCCACATACACAACATATAGACGAACAGAGGCAAACTCTGGCCACCAGGGGGAGCTGACACACTCTTCGTCTTTCAGCGTTCCCAGCATCCCTTGTTCTTCCTTCTGCATTCCTCAGTATTCCTGGAGTTCTTTAATGGCCTCATAATTCAGTCAAAATTTGCCTCCCCACTTAATGTGGTACCTTAATCTCCTACTTGACAGATGCAACTGTCTTTTGGGCTGCAAAGGTGGACAGCAAGCTACACTTAAAGGTTGAGCACCCACCTTGACCCGGGCAGGCCTTGAACTCATGACCTACTGGTCAGAGACATCTTACGCAGCTGACACTTAGCCAGCTGCGCCACATTTCCCGGTGCTTAGGGTTATGTTGTGGCAACCAAAAGCTCCTATCTATATTTGGTCATGCCAGTATAAAGAATAGGTAGCCGGTAACCTTGAAACTACTGTGGCTAATAGGCCTTGCTAGAGGTAGAATATTTGGAGAAGCAGAAAGAAAACTTGATTCCTGTGTCAGTGGTAAATTCTGCACCTTCCCGAGCCTTTGTCTAAATGCTAGTATTTTACTCAATTACAAGACATCTTTCCATTTTCCCCCCAATTTCAGTTCCGTCACCTTAATGCTGTAGAGGTTGAAAAGCAAATGTAGTTTTGAGTCATCTGTGTTTTTCCCAGGGTGTTTTCAAATACAGCAGATTTTAAGAGATACTATGACATAGCTAATGCACAACATTTGCAATCATGCTGTGGGCAAGGCTGCTTCTTTCTAACATAGAAAGCATTTCTGTGACTTTGGACAGCAAACACATAAGTTACTTTGGACCACATCATTCAATCATACCACTCAGTACATTTTTATGGTTTGGCTCTGCTGTGTTACTAGCATAAGCATTTTTTGCCCTTTAAAAAAGTTTTGCATGCAAAAAGGTAGTAGGCCCTCCACTTTCATGGGGACTAAGGGTGCAGGATCCCTGTGAAAGTAAGTAAACTGTGAATTAAAAACCACTATTTTCTTAGTAGAATATTCTCTCTAGAAATCATCCGCAATAAAAAAAAAGGGGGGGCTGTCCAGATGACATTCTGGTCAGCTCGCAATTAATTTGCTACAAACCAGGAAATCCATGGTTTGTGCTGAATTAATTAGATAGTGGATTTATTCTGTGCTTTCTTGGGAGGCGCAAAATTAACTCACTACTTCCAGTGTCTGGACTGCAATCCAGACACCATTCCCACAGTTATGCAGACTAAATTAGTCCAGAAAACTGTGGGAATCCCACCCACCTCCCCCAGAACCCCCAAACTCCTTTTAAAAGTAAGGAAAACTTGTTCATATTTGTTCATATTTATGACAACAGCAGCAAGAATGGTCTTTGCCAGGTGTTGGAAACTGGTAGGTACGCCGGAAATAGAAGAGTGGAAAACTAAAGTAAGAGAAATTAAAGATATGGATAAACTAACTTTTTTTTTTGAAGAGGTACATGGGTAACCCAATCAAAGAAACACATTGGGAACCTTTCCAAAAGTATGAAGAACAAACTAAGAAGAATACAAAATAAATAGGAGACAGTAAATTTCAATTTGTTAAGAAAATACAAGTAAAGTAAGCTTGGAATGGAAGTCAGACTTTTTCTTTTTTTATTCTTTTTTCTATTTTTTTTTCCTTTTTATCTTTTTCTTTTCCTTTTTTTCCAGGGAGGAATTTTTCCTTTTCTCCCCCCGATTTTTCTTTAAAAAAATTTATATTCTTTTTTGGTTGTGGTTTTCGTGTTGTTTCCTATCATCTTGATTGTTCCCCCTCTTTCCATGAATTAATAAACCATAAAACAATAAAAATTTATATCAAAAAAAAAGTAAGGAAAACTTACCTGATCTCCATTACAGTCTTGCTGGAGCTCTCCTGGCACATAGAAATGACAAGCCAGATGGGGGGAGAACCAATTTTCCTCTCCTCTCCTGGCACATCATTACTACGTGCCAGGAGAGCTCCCAAAAGACTATAATAGAGACCAGGTAAGGGGGTTTTTTTACTTTTAAAAGGAGTTTGGGGGTGGTCAGGGAGTGGGGAGGCTCTCTAGATGTTCTGCCGGACCAGTCCCAGCAGAATATCTGGACACCCACCCCAGAAAGCGTGCACTTTCTGGTGTGGGTGCAGACAGGCCCCTAGAAACATCAGTGTTTTTAAACGTGGATGTTCCTGGGATAAAAGTTGTCTGGAAGCATCCACGGTCATTCATCATTACTTTATGGTCATCTTCCAGCAGAATCACTCCAAAAAAAAAACCCTGGAGATTTCCAGAGAGGATATGAATCAAATCTGTAAAAGTTTAACCAGCAAATGTGAAAGGCCTCCAGTAGTTGTAAAGCTATACATAGGAACATAGTACACAATAATATTATCAAGCAGGCTGTGGTATATTGTTCACTGAGCCAGGGAGTACCTATTTACAAATAAGCTATTACTGCTAAGTAACTCTTTTTTTTTGCAATAAGCAAGGCATAGCTAAGTTACATTATGGTTGTAACTTAGCAAAGAGTTCTACTACTCCCTTTGGCACACTTATTAGAGAGCCAAGATTCTCCATTTCACCCTATTATCTTAACCCTTTCAAGTTGGAAACCTGTCTGTAATATGTGAGGGTGTGTGAAAGAGAGTGGATGCATGAGGATTTAAACTAACTTGGAGGTGGGAAGGGGAGATGAGAAGCACATGGTTCCCAACCAACAATCACTTGGCCAAATTGCCTTTACCGCCCCTTTCCCCCTACTTACAGCATCACAATTGGCCAATAGCACCCTCTGGTTGTTAATGTTTGCACGTCAAGTGAACTTGGTACAAATGACAACAAATTCCCCTCAGATCTGAGATGCTTCCACACAAGGCTTTTATAGTGCAACTAGCTGTACCCAGCACGCGTTGCTGTGCCCTATTTAGGAGATGGGGTGGGTTTTTGTGTTGCAGGATTGTGGGGGGTTTTTTGTGGGTTTTGCAAGTTTGTGTTATTCCGGCGGTATATGTTTATCAGTGGTGCCTGTGTCTCTGGTGCCCTATTTGTGTTAGTTTTTTGTCCTCCTGGTAGTTGGTATGTCCTCCTGTGTTAGTTGGTTGTACTGTATAGGTTTCTGTTTAGCAGTGGTATGTATGCGTTGTGTGTGTTGTGTGTCTGTTGTGTTGTGGGTCTGTAGAGGTAGGCATCGAGAGTTGTGTGGCTGTCATGTTGTGGGTGTGGTGTTTGTAAAGTGGAGGATTGGTGGTGTGTGGGTGGGATGGTGCTTGGAGAAGAGTTTGTGGTGTTGAGTGTGTAGTTTGTTGTTGTGAGTGTGCAGTGGTAGTTTGGTGTGGATGTACGGTGTGTATGTGGGGTGTGTTAGTTGGTTGTACTGTGCTGGTTTCTGTTTAGCAGTGGTATGTATGCGTTGTGTGTGTTGTGTGTGAGTTGTGTTGTGGGTCTGTAGAGGTAGGCATTGCGAGCTGTGTGGCTGTCATGTTGTGGGTGTGGTGTTTGTTAAGTGGGTGTCTTTTGTTGTGGGTGTCTTTTGTCCTGTGAGTGGTATGTATGTGCTCTGTGCACATAGTTGTGTATCTTCTGCATATTGGCGTTGTGTGGTATTTTGTGCCGGCTTGGTCTTTTGGATTGTGTTTCTCGAGTGTGGTTGTGAGAGTTGTAGTGTCTGGAGGAGTGTGTGGTGTTTTTTAAATTTTGTTGTTGTGATTGTGTGGCTGATCGTACCGTGGTCAGTGGTTTGTGGTGATTACCAGTAATCGGTTTTACTGGTTTGGCCATTGTGGGCGAGGCTGAAGGAGCCTGTCCTTTAGGCACGGTGTGTCCTCGGCAGTCCGACTGGCTGTGGTGCGTGGGAGGCTGTCCTGAGGTGATTTGTTTTGGTGGCAGTTATTAAAGAAATGGTCGCGCAGAGGGGCGGGCCAGCCCGGGGAAGGGGTGGAGTGGTTTGGGGATGGCAGGGGCGGGGCCAGGCTGGGGAAGGGGGTGGAGTGGTTTTAGGGATGGCAGGGGCGGGGCCAGGCCGGGGAAGGGGTGGAGTGGTTGTGGGGATAGCAGGGGTGTGGCCTGCGCTGGGAAGCGGCGCCAGCATTTTGTGTGGGCCGATGTCAGCCAATGGGATTCGCTGGCGGCCACGGATGACGCTGGGAAATGTAGTTTTTAATCGTTGTTTGGGGGCCTTCTAGGTTTTGCGGGGAAAGTTTCTTTGCTAAAAACCTTCCTTGTCTGAGGCCTATTTTTGTTGCCAAGTTTGGTGTCTCTGCCTTGGAAGGTTTCTCTGCCTATGGCAGAGATGACAGGTCCTCCTTTATATATATAGATTGCCCTGCCTCAAACACACCTGATTGGAGAAGGAGACACCATTATCTGCTTATAATACTCATAATACTTCGGAGAGTGACCCCATCATTTGTTTCCACCTCCGACTTGTCCTCATGATAAAGCAGCTCCCCTTCTATAAAGGTTAAACCCCACTGCTCCTCCTTTTTGGGCTCCTTTCCTACAAATACACTCTGTGTTCCTATCACACCCAGGGTTTTAACTCTCTAACATTTTATTCCATACATCTGGCCCGCCCGCTGTGTTGATTATACTATGTATTGCTACATTGTTTATCTCATTTGTCATTGTATATATTTTGTTATGATGTATTTTATTCTTTTGCTGTTTTATGTTCAATTGAGATATATTATTGGGGGGGGGGCTTGGCCTCATGTTTGCCGCCCCGTGTCCCCTATGGGGAGATGGAGGCGGGTTATAAATAAATATTATTATTATATTTTCTTGCCACTTTAACCTTTTTTCCCTTTCACAAAAAGTTCCATTAGGGAGGGAAAAGGCAGATGGGCTGCTTTTAGATGGAAAGTGCTGAGAGGCATCCATTAGGAAGTACTTCTGAAAGAGTTGTAAATGTTCATAGCATGGACTGTCATTTTCCTACTGCCCCAATAGACAGTAATGGGTCTGCTTTAATGACCCCCAATGAATGGTAAAAACAATAATATTGCAACACTAGAAAGCTTCAGTGTCACCAGAAATTGAACAGTGGATTACAAACGTGCAGCATTTCCCCTTTTTACTCTGGTATACTAAGCCTTTATTCACCAATTTCAGCATTCTTGCTACGATGTAGCACTCAAATCCTCCCCATGCCTTCATTCCCTCCCCTCATGTTCTGCTGTGATTCCCTCGCTCACATATCTTCCATTTCCCTCTCCATCTTGTTTGTTGTCTTGGTTTTCTCCTATCTTCCCTGGCTTCCTTTATGCTCTTAACATATTTTAACCAGTTTTTGGGGAAACAGTAGCAACTGCAGAAAGGGCAGGGATCATTTCACCTTGCGCCCCCTGGAAAGGCACACCATTATGCTTTAGTGTGTTAAAAATGGCACCATGCCACCCGCCTGCCACATGAGCCAATTTTCAACCTTTTGTTGTTGTTGTGGGATTTTGAAGGGAGAGGTAAACTGCAATGTTGAATCAGTTATCACATGATAATTGGTGAAAATATAGCCCAATGGGGCTTTTGACAATGGGTGGATGTCTGCCCCTTGGAAGCACCTTCAGTAAAGTTGTATGTTTGCAGAGTTGAAATAGACTATCACTGTGGTTGTTATATTGTGGACCTTTATTTAAAATACAACTTGACTTCAAAAATTCCCATCCTTCCGTGTTGACAACCAGAGAGGATATAACCTGGATTATTCCCACCTATTGGGTGGTGTTTAGTGTGGAAGTGGATCTGGGGCTCTACTAACCATATGGAGAACTGAAGCATATCCTGGACCTGTGCAGCCAAAGGATTATTTTGTGTTAAAACTCTTCTTCTTCAAATTATTTCCATTTGTACATTTCCACTCATCTGCATTGGTGCAAACTGAGAATTCAACCCGGATTACACTCACGGAATTGGAACTGGGATTTGGTGCACTATGCAATTAGCGGGAATAAGACCCATGTTATTCCCATCTACTAGGCGGCGCATCGCGCACAGTGGAACTCTTTTGCATGGGCAACAATTGGAAATATAACCCAAATTATTCCCATCCATTAGATAGTTTACCATACATTTGCGGAACTGGGACTCGGTGTAGGATATAAATTGCTTGGCTGCAAACAGAATATTATCATCCACCAAAAATATTTTTCTCCACTGGATTTGGAAAATTATGTCCATCATCTTGAAAAAATAGAAACATTATAGACTACACCCATTTTTTTAAAGGAGTGTTTTGCCACGACCTGAATACTAACAGTGGTCTGGAAACTGTTTACTTTATCTATATATACTAAATGATAAGTGTCATGTTTCCTGGCTCTAAAACAAAGAAACCATACAACGCAGAAACACACAAACAGCCCAGGTACATCCACAACCCTACAAGCTATGTTCTTTGCTTTAAAAAACCCTAAAAAAAATAATTGACAATGGCCAAAAACCCTCAAAACCGTTTTGGACTACAAGTCCCAGACTACTACTCTTCCCCCTCCCAAACTGAACAAAAAAACCCTTACTTTAAACAGGGAGAGGACGCCTGGCGCAGCGGCTGAACTTCAGGCCAAGTCCCGGCAGCGCGGGAAGGGGGCAAGGCTCGGTCCCGCTGCTAAGCCCCCTTCGAGGCCGCCGCCGGGACACATGGATGCCCTGGGCGCCCACCGCCTCTCCCTCCTTGCAGCCTGAGCGAGGAGGAAGGAGAAGGAAGCGCCGCCGCCGTCGGGAAACATGGGGGGCAAGGAAGAGCCCAGAGGGAGAGGTGGTGGCCAGGCCTTGCTGCTGCTCCTGCCCCGCTCCATGCTCCTGCTGCCCTTCGAGACCCCCGCAGCCTCCATCACCGGCAGTTAGGGTCTACTTGCCATCGCCTCCTCCTCCTTGGGGCCTGAGCGAGGAGGAAGGACGAGGAAGCGGAAAGCCCCCTCCTCTATCACTCCTCTTCAGGCCCTCCTCCTCCTAAGGGAGGAAGGGAGGGAGGAAAGGACGGAGGAGAAAAAAACGAAGCAAAGGAAGGTAGGAAGGAGGGGGAGGATGGAGGAAAGAAGGAAGGAGAGAGAGAGAGAGAAAGAAGGAGATCGGGAAAGGGTGAAGGGGGAGAAAGAAAGGAAGAGGAAGGAAGAAAGGAAGAGGGAGGATGGAGGAAAAAAGGAAGGTGACAGAGGAAAAGAAAAAGGAGAGCAGGAAACATAAGCACACACATACACACATATACATAAATACATACACACATACACACTTATATACATGCACATATACATAAGAACACACACATACACAATATACATATACACAATATACACACAAACAAGCACACACATATACATAAAGACATGCACACATATATACATGCACATATACATAAGAACACACACATACACAATACACATATACACACAAACATAAGCACACACATACACATATACATAAAGACATGCACACATACACACATATATACATGCACATATACATAAGAACACACACATACACAATATACACATACACATATACACACAAAAATAAGCACACACATGAGACTACACCATGTGGGTAGAAGGGGTTAGCCACAGACTATGGCACAGCAACGCATTCAGTGGTCAGCTAGTATAACCTATGATTGTCGTCAGCTGGTTGGAGCCCAATTGGGTTGAAAAATGGCGGCATGCCACCCCTGACTGCCACATGAGCCAATTTTCAGCCTTTTGTTGTCGTTGTGGGATTCTGAAGGGAGAGGTAAACTGCAATGCTAAATCAGTTATCACATGCTAAAGCACACCATCCAAAATTTCTCAGATGAAAACAGGGACATGGATAGCCAAACAATATCAGAGTGTCATCAAAATGGTGTTCTCTCTGGATTCTAGCCTCTGAACAGTTTGGTCAGAACAGAAATTCTTGCCTTTCCTGAGCTTGGGAAGCTTAGGGACACTGAATGGCAGTTACCATCCTCTGTAATCTTCCACGTCACAGCAGTTTTTAAAATATGGGTTCCATCTGTTGGCCATCACCTTCAGTGATGTCATTTGAGGCAACAGGACAATCAGGGAAGGGAGAGGGAATGGAAGGGGGATTCTTCTTCTCCCCTCTCTCTTGTCACCCTGTTTCCCTGCACAGTGTCACTGCAGATGGTGTCCAACAGGTAGGACCCCTATGGTGATTAGATTGACAGATCCAAAACTGGTTTGGTGTCAGGAAGGGGATCACATTAACCATGGAACTTGGCCTCAAACTGTTGTGCAGGGAGTTTTTTCTTCTTATTTCCAGGAGAGATGTGCATCAGTGCTCCATAGATCTAGGACAGGGGTGCTCAGGAACTCATTGTTTGCAGCAACTGATCCTGAGGCCATGAGTCGACAGCTGATGCGGCACTGGAAGAGGGGAGAGAGAAACTGGAACATTTTAAGCTCTACCACAGCTTGGAAAAGTGAGAAGGGTAGAGGATTTATTGAGCCAGTGGTGGCTAGCTATGCCATCACTGACTTGGCATACCCCCTCTGCCCTGGAGAAGTTGTGGTAGAGCTCCAGCCAGGGGCGGAGGGGCGGAGCCAAGTGGCACCGGTCACGCCCCTCCCACCAGCTTTAGCTGTACCACAGCTTCTCCAGGGCAGAGGGGGTATGCCAAGCCAGTACTTGGCATACCCCCCTCTGCCCTGGAGAAGCTGTGGTAGAGCTCCAGCCAGGGGGCGGAGGGGGCAGAGCCAAGCCACACCAGGCCCTGCCCCAGCTTTGCCCTGCTTCTCTCTTGGTAGATCTTTCTGTCTTAGATTTATTATAAGTAGCTCGCATGCTGAAAAAGTGTGGGCACCCCTGATCTAAGAGGTCGAAAAATGAGGGAAAGCGACATGAGTCAAGGTAATAATTTCCTCCTCCCAAGGGATCAGTTTGTTCCCTGCTAGCCAGTCATGACCTAGGGGCATTTTGCCCTCCCCCCTCTCCCGCCACCTCATGTTTTAAATTCTACAAAGTACTTTAACAAGGGAGTGTGTGCCCCACATTCTACTGAGCTGATTTCACCCTGGGATCTGGGGCGTATTGGGATCTGGTGCAGCACATTAAAGAACTTAACTCAGACTTTCCTGCAACTTTCTTTAATGTGCATTTAACCTGCATTTTGTGGCTTCTGCAGTTTCAAGTCAGCTTGGAGCTGCATCAAATGGTCAATATTGATGAATCCTATTACCATAAAAGCAAATTAAATGATTCTAGGATCGTGGGAGGGAATAAAATGTTATCTGTTTTGATCTAAGTTAGTTCAGATATTTTATAGCACATTGTTTTCATTATGGGTGTTTAAGAAATACAACTTCCCAGAGTCTTCTAGTTAGCATGGTCAGTAGTCTAGATCAGTGTTTCCCAACCTTTTTTGAGTTGCGGCACACTTTTAACATTAAAAAAATCCGGGAGCACACCACCAACCAAAATGACACAAAATGACACTCTAACACAATAAAGAATGGCTAGGGGATGGTGGCCTGCTGGGAGCAGCTGCTGGGAGTGCCAAAGGCGGGGGAGGGGGCGGAGCCAGGCCACACCATGCCCTGCCCCCTCCCCCCGGCTTCAGCTCTTCCAGAGCTTCTCCAGCCTTGAGGGGGCAGTACCAAGCCAGCGGTGGCAAAGCCAGCACAATGCTGGCTTGGCACTCTCCCCTCAAGGCTGGAGAAGCTGTGGGAGAGCCGAGGCTGGGGGGGAGGGCCATGCTGCGCCATGCCCCGCCCCCCCCCCAGCTTCAGCTCTCCCATAGCTGAAGCTACATGGGGGAGGAGGAGCATGAGCAGTGGACGAGCTTCAGTGGGCGGGGCTCCTCCTCAACGCGGCTTCAGCAAGCGAGGGGCAGGAGTCATGGCAGATTGGAGGCTGGCTGGGGAAATGGCTGAAGGAGGTGGCGCCCCGGCCCCTTCTTTTTCTTTGCTGCCGCCCGGCCGTTCCACCTCCTCCCCCAAGCAGCAGGAGTTCAGCAGGAGGAGGGGGGAAGGAAGGGGTAGAGAGAGCTTTCTCGCGGCACAGCAGGAGGTCCGTCACGGCACACTACTGTGCCACGTCACGGTGGTTGGGAAACACTGGTCTAGAAACAGGGATTTTTTTTCAAGTTTTGGTATCAATCTACATAAGTCTCCATAGCATTTTTCATCACCAGCACATCTGGTTTTTGGGTGTACTCCTACTATATGTGGAGGTACTATTTAAATTGGGTTGCCACTTTTTGATATAAGAAATAAGGGACATTTACGGAGTTTTTCACAAAAATAAGGGACACTTCATTTAAAAAACTTGAAACTCCAACATTAGGTAGAAATAGTTTTATTAACAGAATAAGATAATGATTGAAACTCACAAAAGAAACTGACTTACACCCTCTTAACAGGACATGGTATGTTTCTGCATGCTTTGTCATGCAGAAAAAAACATTATTAGAACTACCTAATTTTCTCCATCTGTATTTAGTCCTTGACTTTGCTGACTTTAAAAGTGCACTGTCTAAACATTAAAATAAAATAAAGACAGTACATCTTCATTATTATTATTATTATGTCAATAGTTAATGGTATAGTATGGGATACACAGCATTGTATAGTATTGGGATGCACAGCTAGGCCTATTTTAAGAGTAGCTCTCAAGCAACCAGAAACTATCTTTATCCAACATGATCCAACATTCCCCTTGGGTAACGGTTAATTAGTCTACTGTACTTTGAAAAAGTCCTGTATCGCCTCTTCCTTCCAACGGAGATGCAGGCTGCCCTGCGAGTTGGAATCCCCGGGCAGGCATTGCCGTGGAAACCACAGCGCGCACCTTCCTCTCCCAAAAATAAGGGACAGGGCCTGAAAAAAGGGGACACAAATTTTAGGGCCAAAATAAGGGGCGTCCCTTAGAATAAGGGACATATGGCAACCCTATGTTTAGAGATTATGGTTGATAACCATTAATAGGGTTCTACGAAATGAGACAGGCTGTAAAATCAGTATTGAGAACAATCTCTCTGGCAGAAAGGTTTTCCATTTTGTTGCTGATCATAAAATGACGAGTCTTTCAGCTGTATGAAAAGTTCTGCCTTTTAATCTTCTCCTTTGTTCTCTCTCATAGATATCAACTCCAAATGTTATGTGCTCCTTTGTGCTCAGATTCATAATCTTCTCCAGAACATAATACTAACGTCAGGAATTATCAGACTACTCGCAGAGAATTTTGTCCCTTGATTGCTTTCCAGAAAAATGTTTTCAATGCTTTCTCTTGCCAAATGTATGATGTAGATCATACTAACCATTTTTTCCCAAGCGTTCTTGACCCCTCCCTTGATGCTCACCATAATAAACAAATATGCAGTAATGGTTGGGGGGAATTTGGCAGATGTTTGCAAATGAGGGGTCTACCACAAACTATGCATCTACATTGCAAAACAGACTCGTTTCTAGGAAGTGGTTGATTATTTTTATAATTCAAGGAATACAGACAAAATACCATGTGAAGCATTCCTTAATGTAACATAATCCCTGCAGCATTATTCATGATATCTCCTTGGACTCGTTGCAGTTTTGACAGCTCAACTAAACATATGGCATTCGAGTTTGAAAGTTGGTCTTTGAGACGGAATAATATGGGATGAATTGGCCAAGGATTTTAGCAAGATATTTCTGGCTTTTCATTTGTATTTAGAATTAGTTACATGGGTAGAGATGGCTAAAGTAATGCTCTCACCCCATATGTGGCCCGGTCAATGAAGATATGATTTTAAAAATAGAACTTTTTTTAAACCCATAGTGTAAATGTTTCATTATAAACATACTAATCAGCAAAAAAAATGTATTGGTTTATGCCTTGTCCCTTTCTTCATGCATCAAGGAAACTGTTGCTTTTTAAGTGCACCTATGCATTCATTGATGTGTAGATTCATTTATCATAACAAAGAACAAAATGGGCAACTATTTGCAAAGTTGTAAATGTGATTCTGTGATGGTTGGAGAATTGGAGAAACAGTGTTATATGAAATATCTATAGGTACTTCCCATGCCATTTTCTTCTATTTAGGCTCAGGCCCGGATTACCCATAAGGCCAGACTAGGCCATGGCCTCAGGTGGCAGGTTTTGGGGGGCAGCGGATTTGGTCCCCCAAAAACATTTTTAAAAAATGTTTAACTGCCCCCTCGCAGCGCTTTCCCCCCGCCCTCTCCCGAGAGAGTCATCAGAGCGCTGCGAGGGGGCAGGGAGGAGGGAATGGTGCCCTCCCATCGCCTGGGCCGCCCCCTTGCAACGGAAGGAGGCAGCGAGGAGGAGGAAGGGAAGCTCCGCCCCGCTGGCGGGCATGCATGCATGCGCAGGCATGCGCACCAGCGGGCTTCCCTTCTTCCTCCTCCTCCTGGCCGCCTCCTTCCTTTGCAAGGGGGCAGCCCAGGCAGCGAGGAGGAGGGCGGGACTTCCCTTCATCCTCCTTGCGCCTTCCTTTCGATCGCGGGAGGAGGAGGAGGAGGTGGATGGAAGGCGCACGGCACTGCTTGTGGGGCTTCCGTCTGCTGCCTCATCCACCCCCGCGACCAAAAGGAGGGCGCGAGGAGGAGGGAAGGAAGTCCCGCCCTCCTCCTCGCGTCCTCCTTTCGGTCGCGGGAGGAGGAGGCGGCGGCGGACGGAAGCCCCACAAGCAGTGCCCCGTGGCTTCCGTCCACCTCCTCCTCCCGCGACCGAAAGGAAGGCACGACATGGATGGAAGCCATGGGGCCAGTGCCACGCAGCTTCCGTCCACCTCCTCAGGCCCTCCTTCCGGTCGTGGGAGGAGGAGGCGACAGCAGCCGCACAGCCGGGGCTGCTGCCACACATGCGCAGCAGCGCCCTGGGGGGCGTGGCTTTCCACGCCATGGGGGCGTGGCTTTCCCCACCCTGGGGGTGTGGCTTTCCCCGCTTTGGGGGCATGGCTTTCCATGCCCTGGGGGGGCGGCGCGGAGCGTCTTGGCCTCAGGCGGCCGAAGAGGCTGATCCGGGCCTGTTTAGGCTGATTCATTTAGGAAAACATGAACTATTTATTCCAAAATTCACCCAATAGCACAACTGCAAGTCACTTCTGGTATGAGAGAATGGCTGTCTGCAAGGATATTTGGGAATTATAATAATAGCAAAAACTCTCAACATGAAAAACAACTATGAGTTGATTTGGAAATACATTTTAAAATATTTGGACAATTGGAAAAACTTAAAATTATTATTATTGGGAAGAATATCAACCATTAAAATGAATATACTACCTAAATTAATATTTTTGTTCCAAAATCTACCAATCCTAAGAAATATGCATATATTCAAAGACTGGAATAAATAACTTTCTAAGTCAGGAGTGCTCATTAGGTGGCTCGCGATCGACTGCTCGATCTTTGGGCCTCATCCAGTAGATCTTCAGGCCCTGACCAGGTCAATCGCTTCTCCTCACTTGTTGGTTCTCTTCACGGGCTGCCTGCACACTCCAAGTGAGCATGATCCTAGAGGCAGGATGGGGCGCTTTTGCGCATGCGTGCGGAGCAGCAGCCGCGCATCGCGTCATCCACACACGCCCCCTCCATTGCTCTCTGACGACTTAGCATGGGCTGACAAGGAGGGAGGAGGAATGAGCAGAGCAAAGGAGGGGGTCAGGCCTGGAGGACGCGATGCGCGGCTCCCCATCCTGCCTCTGGGGGGGGGCAGGCGTGGATGACGTGCGCTGCTGGAGCCAAGCCCGCTCTACTTGACCCTCCTGGGCGGCCACCCGCTCCTCTTCCTCCTCCTTCTCTTCTTTGTCTTCCTCGGCAGTGGCTCTTGTGACTTCCTTGGTGGGCAGCACCTGGGAAAGTTTGGCCCGGAGTGGAGGCGGCTCCGGGGAAGAGGCTCCAGCCTCAGTGCTTTGCCCAGGAGGGACCCGGCTGGAGCCAGGGACCCCCAAGCTCTTGCCCTCCGCCACCGAGAGAGAGAGAGAGAGCTCAGCCTCCCATGCGGACGGAGCGCCCTCCCCGGCTTGCCAGGCCCAGGCAGGAAGAAGAGCCCGGAGGCACGTTGCTGGGCCTGGCAAGCCGGGAGGGCGCTCTGTCCGCATGGGAGGCTGAGCTCTCTCTCTCTCTCTCTCTCTCGGTGGTAGAGGGCAAGAGCTTAGGGGTCCCCGTCTCCAGCCATGTCCCTCCTGGGCAAAGCGCTGAGGCTGGTCGCCAGTGGGCAGGTGCTGCTGGAGAAGCTGTGGTACAGCTCAAGCCAGAGGGGGCGGAGCCAGGCTGCGCCAAGCCCCACCCCCTTCCCCTGGCTCCGCCCTGCTTCTCTCGGAAGGTCGATCTTTCTGACTTGGTTTTATTATAAGTAGCTCGCATGCTGAAAAAGTGTGGGCACCCCTGTTCTAAGTTTATTTAACAAGAGAAAAAGCCCTGGAGAAAATTCCAAAATCTTACAGATGGAAAGAAAAGAGTAGGTTTATCTATACCCGATTAAAAACTATATTATGAAGCTTCTTGCTTCCTGCTTTGGAATAGAGAATGGATGACACTAAAAAGAGAAACAGTTTTGGCGTTAGAGGGATTCGGTATAAGACCACGGTGGCATGCCTATTAGGGCTGTTTGATTAAAAAAAAGTTTCAAAACTCGTTTCGGATCTAGTCATAGATAGCATTTTGGATTATTTAGACTTCCGAAAAAATTTCGATAAATTTCGAAATTGATTCGGAAATATTTCTGAAATTCAGAAGTCTTCGGAGGTCTTCAAAAATGGCTTCCACTTTCAAAAAATGGGCAAAAAAATCAGCAGAAGGGAGAGTCAGCTGTTAGCCATCAGCCAATGAGCAATCAGCAAGAAAATTTGGAAATGATATCCGGAATTCCGAAACATGGGGAAAGTATAGAGAAGACTATATTCGAAAACTCCACTTTGGATATCACCATTAGAAGACTCACAAAGAAGACTATTAGGATGGACAAAATGGCCACTATACAAAGAAATTCAAAGGGGGCAGGACAGGAAGGTGAATTTATATTGAAAACCCAGGAAGAAATAAATCAATCATATGAAAACATTTTTTGGTTTCAATATAGACAATTAAGAGAGCATTATAAAAAAGATAAAAACATTGGATTTATGGATAAAGAAACATTCTGGGACAAAATAATGATAACAGAAAAGGAAACAATTACAAAAATATAGAAGAATGCATGATAAAATGGCTAGCAAATATTGAATGGTAGATTCGACTAGAAGAATGGGAACATCTTTAGAATAGAAAATGAAAATACATTTATGCATATGATCTCAAGGAAAACTGGTTTAAAATGATGTACCAGTGATACATAACTCCTAAAAAATTAGGAAAATATAATAAAGGCAGCCAAAGAAATGGTTGGAAATGCGAAACACAAGAGGGTACATTCTACCACATGTGGTAGATGTGCAAAAACACTAATTGGAAATATTGGAAATAAATTCATCATGAAATTCAAAAAATATTAAATATAACATTCCAAATTCTCCCAGAAAAATATTTATTAGGAATAACAAACAGAAACTTGAAAAAAAAATAAAGAAATCCTGTTAATCTATCTAACGACAGTGGCGAGAATTGTCTATGCCAGTGTTTTTCAACCTTTTTTGAGCCGCGGCACATTTTTTACATTTACGAAATCCTGGGGCACACTACCAACCAAAATGACACTCGAACACAGTAATACATATAGTTAATAGGTTTTTTAATGTATTTATACACTCAGTGTGAAACCTGGGCCTGTTTCGATGAACACAACATATATATGACTTCCTCTCACATACTTATACATGGCTATCATGTCTTCCCTCAGCCTTCTCTTCTTCAGACTAAACATGCCCAGCTCTTCAAGCAGCTCCTCATAGAGCTTGTTCTCCAGACCTTTGTGAAATTTCACCCTGAGTGAAACTTGCTTCCAGTTAACTATGGATGTCATGAAGCTGTTATAAACAGTTCCTTGGGGGGGCAACTCTCTAAAAATCCAGTAAAATAGTAAACAAAAACCAAACCATCTCCAAGTGGAGAGGCTCAATTTGCTCTTTGGAAACCTGTGAGGGGGCTGCTAGGAGGGGGGAGAGTGCCAATTTCCCACGGCACACCTGATGATCGCTCTCGGCACACTGGTTGGGAAACACTGGTCTATGCGAGGAAGTGGAGACTGAAAGAAACACCAACAATTCAAGACTGGTTAGTTAAAACTAGAATTATGGATGAATTAACTAAATTATTAAAGGGATATCAAAGAATACCAAAAGAAGAAGCAGACTGGAGCCTGGTCAGGGGCTATTTAACTCAAAAAAAGATAAAAATGATGTCTTAAATAAGAAAATTAAGAGGAAACACTATCTGAAGATAAGAAGAAAAGAAGCATATGATAGATAGAAGAAATCAAAATACAGACTGGAATGAAGAAACATCACCACGATAAAGAAGATCAGAATTTCAACCCCCTTCCCCCAAAATAACCCTCCCCCTCTATCCTCACTATCTTCCTAGACCCTGGTTTTTCCTATCACCGTTCTACTTTTAATGCTTTCTTATCCCCTCCTCAATTTTCTTCTCCTCCCTTCTCTCTCTTTTCCCCCACTTAAGCCCCTAACCTTATAGAGTTTTTATCCTATATTTTCACTTGATGTATTGATAAAAAGTTGAATAAACATTTATTAAGAGAAAAAAGGACATTGCCCAAGGGACATCCAGATGTTTGATGTTCTACCATCCTTGTGGGAGGCTTCTCTCATGTCCCCGCATGGGGAGCTGGAGCTGACAGAGGGAGCTCAACCCACTCTCTCCAGATTCAAACCACTGACCTGTGGGTCAGTAGTCCTGCCCATTGCACCACCAGGGCTCCATAGCACAACATGGTAGGCTCTCTTAAGCTAAGTAACAATGAATAAATCTACCCTGTGTTACCGTCTAAACAAAACAGCAAGCCACTAAGGTATGCTAAGGTATACTCGACAATAAGATGTAATATCAAATATATTTATCAGTATAATCATATATAGGAGGTAACTTCACAAATGTAAAAGTCTAGCAAAAGGCGTTCAACACAAAGCGTTCTACACTCTATATGGTCTACACAAGTTCTTTGTTCAACACATATATAGTGCAACACAAGAGCAGCCTCACAAAAGTTCTACACAGAGTTTATAGTACTCACTGTCCCAGCATGTGGATATAGTCCAATATCGGCAGTCCAAATGGATAATAGTTAGTGTGTTTGTCCTCTAGTGAGGCACCTGTATATCCAAACGAGCGCAGTCAACTTAGAATAAGACGAAAGCGTTGAAGTAAATCACGCCAAGGTTCCTAGATTCTCAAATGTGCCGAGCCGCGAGACCCAAGTAGCGGCGCAGGAAAACATTTACAACAGTTGGGCGCTTTTACGCAGAGAGGATACAAGTGCTCCTTGTAGCTGGGGTGTGCCAAAAATGAAGTTCAAACGGCAGCATTGTGGAACTTTTGCGACAATACTGCAAAGTGTAGACAATCAAAAGCCCAAATAGGGTATGTAGAATGCAAGGCAATGTAGCCTATATGCAGCGAAGATAACGCCAAATAGTCTCCACTTTGGGTGGAAGCCAGCTAGGCAAGAGGTAAAGACAAGTAGGAGAAGGCTTAGAACCACATACAGGAAAAGAATAGATGGACCCAATCCCGTTTCGTGTAACACTTCGTCAGGGCGGAAGGCAATCTCAAAGCTTCTCTTGCTTATTCAAACAGGTAATCCATACAATCACATCAAATAGTATTCAACTAGGGGCATCACAAGGAAGTATAGACCGTGTATACTCCTATATATGATTATACTGATAAATATATTTGATATTACATCTTATTGTTGAGTATACCTTAGCATACCTTAGTGGCTTGCTGTTTTGCTTAGGCTCTCTTAAGCCACATATGTCAAATTCTGGGTCCAGGGGCCAAATCCGGCCCACCATGCCATTTTATGTGGCCCTCCAGTAACTGGACTACAACTCCTATCTTCCCCATTTGACATCATGACTACAGCTGAGGGAAGTTGTGCTACAGTAACATTTGAAAGGCTACAATGTGTTCAGGATAATGGGGTCTAAATTTAGAGACAATGCTTGTGGATATGATATCTGACTTTAAAATGTCCTTTAACTTTTCCCCAATCTCAGAGCCACAAGTTGCAGATAATCAAAAGTGATGGGAGCTGTTGTTCAATAACATCTGGGGACGCACACTAGGTAAAAATTAAAGAGCACCAGCTACTATGTACAAAAATTATAGTTAGCTCTCTGTATTCATGGATTCTCTGTCCATGGAATCCACGTCCCTTTGAAGGTAACCATAAGACTGATGTGGCCCTCGATGAGAATGAGTTTGTCACTCCTGACTTAAACAATACCTGCTAGTCAATGAAAATTTTGTCTTTTGTGTTTGAGACACAACTGCATCCCACTTTAATACAGAGGGCAACGACTGAATGAAACCTGCCAGGTATGTCTTCTATTTCTTCCTTACTGAAGTTTTCCTGCACTCGAATTCTGTTAAAATGTTCTGCTAATGCAGTGTTTCCCAACCTTTTTTGAGTCACGACACACTTTTTACATTTGCAAAATCCTGGGGCATACCACCAACCAAAATGACACTCTAACACAGTAATACATATAGTTAATATGTTTTTAAATGTATTTATACACTCAGTGTGAAACCTGGGCCTGTTTCGATGAACTCAACATAGATATCCTGGCAGGAATGGCAGAAAGACACAAACTTCCCACACAGAACTCCCATAACCAAAAGAAAATGCTATAAGAGTTTGGTGGGCATTGACCTTGAGTTTTGGAGTTGTAGTTCACCTATATCCAGAGAGCACTGTGGACTCAAACAGTGTTGGATCAGGACCAAACTTGGCATGAATACTCAATATGCCCAAATATGAACGCAGATGGAGTTCAGGGGAAATAGACCTTGACATTTGGGAGTTGTAGTTGCTGGGATTTATAGTTCTCCTACAATCAAAGAGCATTCTGAACCCCACCATTGCTAGAACTGGGCCAAACTTCCCACACAGAACCCCTAGGAGGCAAGAGGAGGTCTCTACTTGGGGAAAGGGAGGCAGGCCTTCCCAATGCATGGAGAGGCAGAGACCAAGTAGATAACGGGTGGGGAGTTGGGGTTTTTTTTTGTAATTTTGTGTTTTTATCGAGGTAGGTTTCTTAGGGTTTTTATACTTCAACACACTAGACTCCCCCCTCCCTTTCCTGGAGGTTCCAATTTCCCACGGCACAACTGATGATCGCTGACGGCACACTAGTTGGTTGGGAAACACTGTGCTAATGAATAGAGCTCGGAAATAATTAATTTAAAATTCATTTGTTACTCCTAATCCATTTTTCAACAATGAATTTTAAATGGGTCATTTAATTATTAAATGTGAGCAATGTTATATTTTATGTAATAATTCCATTTCATGTGATGTTACTTTGAGAGAAAATATTACTTTTGGTTATTCGATTGATATATTTATTGAAACAGTAAAAAATATTTGTAAGTACAGGAGGTTTGATTAGAAATGTTAATAATAGGCCTTTGAGGTTTAATTGAACTAAACCTTTAGCCTCAAGTTGAAGTGTACATTTTCAAGTTGTAGCTTGTTACAGTGGAAAGGAATGAGGAAGGCATTTCCTTTAGTTTCAGTTTCAGGTCAGGTCAGGTCAGATTGACTCACTTTCGGTTTAACCTACATTTTCCACTGATTGACTGAGACTAAATGAAAGAGAATTTGCCAGAGCTGCGACCACTGCAGCTGTTCTATACTTAAGTAGAAAAAATGGAAGGTGGAAAATAATTCTCACCATGTGATACAATATTTTGAAATTATGTAAAATACTGTAACTCTTTCACTCCACTGTGCTTAAAGTGGTGAAAACTCAAGGGGTGCATGTAGTTTAAGGAGCAACAAGGAGAACCACAGGAAATGATCAGGTTCGCACTGGTAGTGAGGACAATAATGCAATGACTGTGGTATCAAAAATAGCAAATATAATAGGGATAGCTAAACAGCAAAGTGATACAACGTTGGTCTACACATTCAAACATATGCAATGCATTATAGCAAAGTCATCAGTATCAATTTCTACATAGAAATATATGTGACACATGTAACCATACTATACATTCAGGCATGTACAACACATCATGGCAGCATCATCAGTATCAGTATCTACATGCAAGTATATGTAACATATGTGACGATACTATATATTCAGGCATGTGCAATACATCATGGTAAAGTCGTCAGTAACAATAAATACATGCATGTATGCCACACATAACTATGAAGTGAAGCAGAGAAGATGCATCTACAGAAATGATACAAAGTAGAAAGACAATGCATGAAAGGAAATCTGTTGGATAACTTGGTCAATTCAAACCTGGCCCATATGTAGCCGCGTTGGCTCTTCAGAAAGCAATCAAACTCGAGTGGGGGATAAATGGGAAAGCTTTTAAGGAGTCACTTTGAAGAAATGGGTGCCAGGGAAAGTCGAAGGACGCAAAAATCCACTCCGCGTTCTCGAGGGTGGAAGCGGCGAGCGGGGGGATTCAAGCCGCGGCCGCAGCTAGCAGGATGGGATTACTTCCGCGTTAGCCTGGCGAGCCTGCCGGAAAGGACCGGAGAAGCCGCACAGTGTCGTAAAAGTGTCACAGCCTTTGCAACCCTATCAGTGAAGCCATTTGTTACTTCGCCATGATGCTTATATTCAGCGACGTGCCCAGATGAAGTGTCTTTAAGACACGAAAACGGATAAAGACAAACCCTTTGGCGCCCAAGCCCTCCGTTTGGCATCGGGGCCTGCCCCCATGCTGTCCCCGAGTGGCCCATTGCTCATTTCGAGCCTCATTTTCGCATGATTTTAGTCGCTGCGACACTTTTACGACACTTTGCGGCTTCTCCGGTCCTTTCCGGCAGGCTCGCCAGGCTAACGCGGAAGTACAGGTCATAAGCAAAAATATATGTATCATTTATTATACCCAAAATGGAAAAATATAGAGGCAATAAGCCTCCAAAGAAGTAACAACCAGTGAAGTATCACTATATAACAAGAACAAAGCACAAACCACGGATACACTGAATGCAATAAGAGATAAGAGAAACTCCCTCAATTATACAGGCATAAACATGGATGGAAGTACAAGCAATAAACACGGGAGCTCCTCAAATGAGGATATAATCTCGGCGGGTGGTGAGGAATGTCCCCCTGGAATACCAAAACATGAGGTTAAACACTTTGCTGTTTAGCTATCCCTATTATATTTGCTATTTTTGATACCAAACTCATTGCATTATTGTCCTCATTACCAGTGCGAACCTGATCATTTCCTGTGGTTCTCCTTGTTGCTCCTTTGTCTTTGTAAGCTCCCCCCCCCCTTTTTGTAGTTTTGGTGCATGTAGTTTAAACAGGATTTGTTTCCTTGGAATTCATGCCCGGATTATCCATAAGGCCAACGAGGCCATGACCTAGGGGCGCAAGGGGGGGCGCAGATCACGGACCCCAAAAAAACTGGTCCGCGCCCCTCTTTCCCCCTTTCTCATGCCCCTCCTCGCTTCTTCTCCCGGCAAAGTCTCTGCTCCGTCTCACGCGCCCACTCTTTCTCTCTCGCGCGCGCGTTCTCTCTCTCTCTTTTGTGCACTCTCTCTCTTGCGCTCTCTCTCACTCTCTCGCGTGTGCGCTCTCTCTCGTGCACATGCGCTCTCTCTCTCGTGCGTGTGCTCTCTCTCTCTCTCTATTGCACCCATCTTTGGAGCGACTTTGCACCCGCTGCACTCTCTCCAAGCCTCCCGACTCCCGAGGAGACCTTCAGAGCACAGCGGAGCTTTCCAGCCGGTGGGAATACATGGGGACCTTGGAGGTGGCGGGATGGTGCCTACTCGCCTTTCTTTTCCGCTCTGGAGGCACCATGGTGAAAGAGAGCCAAGTGTAGGTCTGAGTGGTGTGGGGGGGGGGGGGCGTAATTCCAAAGTGTGGCCTAGGGCGCAAAAAAGTGTTAATCCAGGCCTGTTGGAATTAGGTTTCTAGAGCCTCAAGAATAGAATACACCAAGATTTCTCAAACTGTGCTCCTCCAGAAGTTTTGAACTTCAGCTCCCACAATTCCTAACAGCTGGTAAGCTGGCTGAGATTTCTGGAAGCTGAAGTCCAAGACACAGTTTGAGAAACACTGCCATACACTACCACTAATCATGCTCCATCAGTTTTCAATAGTATGCTAGTTTGTGTGCTAAAACTACCAATAGTCAAACTTGTCTATACCACACCTCCTTGGTCTGATCTCAGTTCCTCCCCAATTTTTTTCCAGTTTATACATGTACATATTTATTTATTTATTTATGGTTTGGACTTGTACGCCGCCACTCCCCGAGGGCTCGGAGCGGCTTACAAACATATAAAAGCATCATAGGAGTAAAAACAACATATTAAACTTGACCAATAAAGATTTTCCAGCTTAGCGATCCAAGGCTAGTTGGGAAAGATGGGTCTTGCAGGCCTTGCGGAAAGAGAGTAGATAATGCAAGGCCCGCACATCACTTGGAAGGGTGTTCCAGAATGACGACGCTACTACAGAAAAGGCCGAGGTCGATGTGAGGCGAATTGCTTTAAAAGTTGGCACTTCCAGGAGATTCATTTGTTCGGATCAAAGTGACCTCTGGGGTTAGTAGGGGAAGAGATAGTTGATTGATCTCAGTCCTAGAAAAGTCAGTCCTCGATGAAGAAGAAGGAATAACTAATCTTCATCTCAGTCCTAGATGAAGAAGAAGGAATAACTAATTTCAACTGATTACTTGTGCCTTTTTGGGCCATTTTAGTTCTCACTAAGGACCTCATCTGGACTCCGTTTCCATGCACTTTGGAAGCGGAGTCCCGCAGAGGCATGAAGAAAGCACACTTCCAATAGAATTCTGTTTCCTCAGCACATAGAAATGAAGCCCAGAAGGGAAAGGATGTGGGATGGCTGGCCATCACAGAAGATGGACCTCAGTGGTAGGGAACAAAGTAAGACTGTTCCTTCCGCTATTTCCCTCTTCTCCCCTGTCTCATGGGATGAGATCTTGAGACACATCACCTGACTATAAAAGCTATCATCAACCATTCTTTTGGCATGTCTTACAAGATTTGCATCAGAGCAACCCAAGAAGGTCACTCTATTTCCAGAAATCCTATAATTAAGTATCATGGATTGAAAGAAACAATGAAGATAAAACTGAGCCACTGTATTTATTTATTTATTTTATTTTACTTCATTTATATTCCGCCCTTCTCACCCCGCAGGGGACTCAGGACGGATTACAATGTACGCATTGCATTTAGACACACAACAGAGAAGACAGACAGAGGCAATTTAACATCTGGCCACCAGGGGGAGCTGTTGCGCTCCTTCATTCCTCAGCTTGTTTCCTGGAGATCTTTTTTTCTTAATGGTCTCGTAAATCAGTTAAATTTAGCCTCCCCACAAAGTGGTACCTTAATTTCCTACTTGACAGATGCAACTGTCTTTCAGGTTGCAAAGGTCGACAACAGGCTACACAATAGGTCGAGAGCCCACCTCGAACCCGAGCAGGCCTCAAACTCATGACCCTAGAGAGCTTATGCAGCTGACACCCAGCCAGCTGCGCCACATTCCCGGTGCTGTAAATTCCCTTAGTGCTAATTTTATCTCCCCAGATACCACTACCCGACCCTTCCTGCTGTTGCACAATCACAAGTTGTAGTCCTACATTCTTGACTAGGGGCCCTTCCACACAACCTTATATCCCAGAATATCAAGGCAAAAAATCCCACATTATCTGAGTGGTGACCCAGATAACCCAATTCAAAGCAGATATTGTGGGATTTTCTGTGGAAGGACCCTAGGTCTCATTTTCCAAAGCAGCACCAAATTTGCTCTTCCATTTAAGCACACCTTGCTTCCATTTGAGATCTATTATGATTTCTAATTTTTTTCTACAGAAGCGGCAGCTCATTTGTTAACCTCTTGCTATTTACAGATCTCCATTCACACAATGGCCTTTCTTTTGTTTGAATACTGAAACTTTCTAAGGAAATCTGCTAGAAAGACGTTTACAAGATCCTCAGATGAATGGTTTTAACGAATATCAAACTCCCTCTATTTAACAGTGCCAGTTGAATTGAAAGGTGGAATGGCCTAGATATAAGTCATGAATAATTTGAAAAGACTTCCTTTTTTTCCCTCTCGCTGAAATTCTCTTCCCCGCCCCTTTCACATTTCTCAAGGCATTAAAAACAGTGGATTCTCAAAAAGGAGACTGGAGTTCAAAAATCATTTAGGACATAGAGTATAGATTTTTAAATTTACAATGATTTTATTACAATTTTTAAAAAATATTATTAGAAATACACTTCTTCCAAAAGCTCGACAAGGCTTAAAATCGTATAGCTCAAAGGTGGTCTTCAAATCAAACAATTTATACAGGCCTGCTTCAACAGCAGTATAACATCATGATGCCTTTAGTTTAGACTTTCTTATCCAGTATCTCAAATGAACATTGTATGCATGTGGGTCATGCTCAGCGTATATTAGGAAAGACACAAAATAAGGTATATGTACTTCCGTTATCTTGGATAACAGAGAAGAATAAGAAAATATTTACAAAGATCTATCTACTCAATAGTGTCCACCTAGCATGGTGCTGAGTAGAGGACTCTGGCAGCTAGAGTTAAAAAGAATTCCACAAACTGACCACAGCTGTCTTGAGTCTCCTATGGGAGAAATAAAGCAGGGTAGTAGTAGTAGTAGTAGTAGTAATACATGCTGAGACCCACTGGAATAAAGAACATTTTGTGCACCACACTGCCATGTGCCAAGCAGGCTCCCCTTGGCTGAGAGGCAGGCCAATCACAGTGGAGTAGGGCTTCTGGTGAGAAGATTTGCTGTCTGTTTCCAAAACGGAAGAGAGGACAGGTGGAGAGATGTTCAGCCTTCTCTGCCAAAGGGGTTCCTAATATGGTTTGATGGTCTTTGGTGACCCTCTCTGAAACCTCCTCATGACCCTTCCGGGGTCCCAACCCCCCATGTTGAGAAATGCTGTGCTAGACTATGGTTTAGTCTAGTGGTTCCCAAACTGTGCTCTGCAGAGCCCTAAGGGCCCCATTTGCACTTCCCATGAGCTCTGCGACCACTCCAGGAAAATAAAATAAAATAAAAATTGAATGAAATTAAAGAATAAAAACAAAAATTAGAATCAAGAAAACTAGATATCCCTTTACTTTACATTTTTATCATCATGTCCTCTCACCGTAACACTACTCCTAAACGCCATTAACTTGTAAGACATAGGGTAGGCCTAAGGCACTACTTACCATCATCTAGATGTGTTAACTCCTACCCAGATACTGGAACTGATTTCAGCCTGTTAGCTGTTGGAATGATCCCACCTTTTAACAATTTATACTATATGATTATGTTGGTTGTGATCTATTTAAGATATATTTTGGTTAATTTATTTGGTATTAAGTTTACGGTTAGGTTGTTTGTATATTGTTTGATGCATTTTGTTTTGATGTAATTTATTTATATGTTCTTTGTATACAACGAATGTTTGCCATATGTGTTGGAAACTGCCCTGAGTCCCTTCGAGGAGATAGGGCAGTCTGTCAAGGATAAATCATTCAGAGCCAGGTTGGAACTATAAAAGTCATTTTATTTGTAAAGAAAACAAAGCATTTTTACCGGAGCTTTCTACAGCCTGTGTCTCAAAGCACATCCATCATGGCGACTGGAGCGTGCTTATCTTCAAAAGTTTACATTCCAGAGGTCGAAACATCTGGGACCTCTTGCTTTCGTCACAGACATAAGCTTTTCTTCCCAAGTTAACCCTGTAATTACCTAACCAAAAACACAGCTCAGAAAATAGACACCTTTTACAGAAAGCATTTTAAACTCATCTCTGTCATACATCTAGCACTGACACAGTCTACAAATAAATTGTTGTTGTTGTTATTGAAATTGGTTCTAAAAAGTGCTCCGTGGATCAAAAAGGTTGAGAACCATTGACACAATGAATTGCTCAGTTTTGGAATAAAAACAGATTCCTCTTGAAGTGCACAATAAGTTTCTCATAGGTAAAAGTAATTTAAAACTGAAACATTCCACTGTCTTCCCACCCCATACATTTCTACCCTCTTTTTTATAACTAAATTACTTTACTTACTTGTTTCCTTATTGGCTTAGAATAGCAATTCTTTACCATGGACACCATTTAAATATCTTTTGTTGCAATGGACCACTAACAATTAACTCAAGATTTAAAACCTTACAGTATATCAAATGTTTATTTGAAGTTGCTCATTTGAGGATCTTCAAATTTGGAGACAAGAGAGAAATACACTCCACTGTAATATTTTTGTTAGAATCATTCAATCAAAAATACCAACAACAACACATGAATGAAAAGGCTACTCCTGCATTTCACTATGACTTATATCAGGCTGAACAGCTGAGACTTGTATTCTGGGTTCTCATTCTACATTTTTCAAATGGTTTTTATATTTATTTTAAAGATAAACAAGTGCAGAGAATTATTTTTCATACAAGTATGTCATTATGAAATGCATCAATACTTACATAGCCCTCTTCAATCTGATTGTAAATGAGCCCTGACATTTGGACTTTTTTGAACTGTAATATCAGAGCACCATCAATGGATATTTCAATGAGGTCACCCTCCTCTGTTGCTGTAAATCTCTCTAGTTCATACAGATCAACCAAAAATGACTATCTAATCCAGTTTTTCTTGAATCAGGGACATGAAAAAATTCATAGAAACAATGCTGCAAACTTTCCAAACATTTATTTATTTATTTATTATTCGGGTTTCTATGCCGCCGACTCCCTGAGGCTCGCGGCGGCTCACAGGAACCGAAGGTACAACTACACACAAGCAATGCGATAAAACATCTAAGACAATTAAACAGTTAAAACAGCAAAATACAAAACCCCCAGGTACAGTTCAGAAATTAGATAGCGTGACACCCCAGGACAGCGGCTAAAGCGGAACATGGGCAGGACCTACTCACCGAAGGCCTGCTTAAACAAATAAGTTTTGCAGGCGTGTCTAAACGGGAGCAGGTCCTTTATAGCCCGCGTTCCAGCCGGGAGGGCGTTCCACAGCGTAGGAGCTATAACGGAGAACACCCTCCGGCGAGTAGATGTCAGTTTAGCCGATTTCGCCGAGGGTATCTCTAACAAATTAGCATCCTCGGAGCGTAGTGATCTCGGGGGACAGTGTGGGGTGAGTTGGTCCCTCAAGTACGCATTGTGTATCTGTCTCAGACAATTGGTTGAAACAAGAACATATAGAAAAGCTTCATATTTTTGGTTGCACAGGTGAGGATGATGCCACAATTCCTACTGTTCTATCATTGCTTCAATCTTATATTTAACTTGAAAAACTGTGACTTCTTCTCCTTGAGTATTTAAACTGAACATATTTAAACAGGTGAAGGCATCTGCCTGATATGCTAATTTTACCAACCAGGAAAAAATCTCTCAGTCGATCACTGAGGTGAAACTACTACTCCGTAAAAAGTAATCTTATCCCATCTCTCAATTCCGCAAAGCAAGATGAAACATTATTCCATGATAGTCTATCAACTTCATGACCAGGGGTGCTCATTAGGGAGATCGTGATCTACTGGTAGATCGCGTAGGGGGCCTGGTAGATTGCAGGCAGGGCAGGAGGAAGGCTCAGTCCCGCCCTGCACGCTCCCGACACGGTGTGTATGGCTCCCTTATGTAGAAGGATGTTGGACTGGATGTGGAGGTAGATCATGAATTTGACATTTAGTTGAATTGTTTATATTATATGGTACTGTAATAAATTTTCTAATATTTTGATTTTATGGCTCTCTGAGTAGTGGGAGGTGCATTTTGAAAAGTGCTGAAAAAGTGTGAGCACCCCTGTTCATGACTTAGCAAACATTTTCATGATCATTATCTAAATCTTTGCAAAGCTGTTCAAAAATTATTGAATTCAGTGATTTACTATAAAATTGACAATTTTGACTGATTCATTTAAGGACTGTTTTTGTTTTTCTAGTAACTTTTTAGCAACTAGAGCTTCACCAAGTCACCGATGATATGGTTTCATTAATCCATTCCAGAGGTCCAGTAAACTGAGCTACATATTCCAACTCTGTCTTCCTTGAATATGGTCTTCTTCTCATAAATGAGTATCTTCAAGGACATTCTTGACACATCTACATAACTTTGGGAATTAACAGACATTCTGAGAATGTGATTACAATGTGAGTAACACTAGTTAGTTGGTTTAGTTTATTGCATTAGCTACGAGGCCATATAAAGCAGAACAAACCATGCAAAAGAAATACATGTATCAAGCGTTGAACAGTGGTTCCGTACTGTGCAACAGTACATTAAACAACCGTTCTGTAATAAAATAACAAATTCTCTCCTGGCACCTCTGCCTTTCTGAGTAACACTAGAGTTCAGTGTGTTTGTGAAATCGGCTTCTGGCTATATGCTTTCTACTGGCTACTTGGTATTATTCAGTTGTGTGTTTTCACTACTTGCAGAAGTAAAAAATGATGAGGGGGTATCTTTAAAAAAAATAAACCCTACTGGTCTCTGAGATCAAAATATGGCCATCCTACGCAGAGGGCATTGCGGCTTCCTGAAGCATCCACAGATCACAGGTTAGGAAACACTGGCTTAGTAGATTGATATGTTGGCCCATAGCAGACATGCTCTAGCTACCTCACAAAATAATTACAACGAATTAAGGAGAGAGTATAAAATGATAAAAACCAATTAAAAGTTAACATTCAGATCTGAAAAATGACAACCTAATTGTAAAACATTTGAATAATCTGAGTGAACAAACAGACTCTAAAAAGACTACAATGATGTAGCCAGATGAAAATTAGTTCCCAACTAAGCTGGTATTATGGAAATGTCATCTCCTTGATGATACTTCTTTGGACAGAATCCCTTTGAATGGGGCCTTTGGAGATTTAACGGGTTAGTTAGTATATATGGAAGATGGGCTTTCTAATGTTCTAGTCCTGAATTGTTCAGGGCTCTAAAGATTACAGCCAGGAATTTCAACTGCACTTTCAAATCACTTGAGTGCTAATGCAGGTGACAAAAAATATTGATAAATGTGAACAGACCTCTCATGAATATGTGATTTGTGCATCATTTCCTACTTACGAAAATGAGAGAATGTACAAATTAGATGTGTCATTGGCCATCTGCAAATATATGGTAGTTCCCCCACCATGTTGAAAATCATATTGTTTCAGACCAAATGCTTTTAACAATGGAAAGAATATTAGGCAATATTCCAAAAATAATCAAAAACATATTTCTCACATGTCTGGAAATCCAGTGAGAAATGTCTTGAATTTAAAACAAACCTTCACAGAACTTATTCTGTATAAAATTCGCACTTCACACTTTTCTTAGATAATAATAATTATTATTATTATTATTATGTAGTTTAGTGCAAGGAAAATGCTGCACAAAAATGTGCACGCTTTAGACAAATAAATTCCAAGCTAGAAATAATCTTTCAAAAATGTGGCTTTTTGAAGTTTTCTAATAGCGAGGGAGGAAATTGCTTAATCCATTTCTTAGGCCTGTTTGATCTATACAAAAAAAGGTTCAAAACTCGTTCCGGATGCAGGGGGTGCTGGCACTTCGAATCTGAATGACTTCAGAAATTTTCTGGAAAAAATGCAGAAATTTTATGATTTTTTTGGAAATTTTGGAATGGCTTCGTTAATGGCAGACACGCATGCACAGTAAGAAAGAAACAACACTGGCAATAGGAAAGAAACAGCACTGGTTAAACACCCAGTTTGGACGCGGATGTGCTTCCCTCTGCATCTCGACCCACGTCTAACGTGGAGGGAAGCACATCCACATCCAAATTATTCCTTTCCGAAAATGGCGGCGGTGGCTTCAAAATGGCAAATTCACTTCCGGGTTGCTTACATTGCCTCGAAACTGCTTCAAATGTGAATTTAATCCAAATTCATTCTGATTTTACGAGCATTCCGACAAACCTACTCAGGTATACTATTTATTGCTTCCTTTAATTACAAAATTAACAAAGAATTGAATCCCTACTGTCCTCTTTAGTCAGTATATTGTACACACAGCAACCAAACACTTGCTTATGGGAACCCTACAAGAAACAAACGCAGAGTAGGCTACAGAACTGAAAAACTACCAAACTAATGGGGGTCTGTAAACTACAAAGGCTAGTAGAGTTGCCAAATTTACAGACAAAAACAATGAAAATTATATCCTATAATGGCAGACATTCAAACAGGTCCGTATAAATACTGAACCTTTATGTAATGTTATATCAAACAGTGAGTATATTCAAAAATACATTTAAGCATGATACATACAATAGATAGTCCATGATTAACACTAGTAGCAGTCTATAGCGGAGAGTACCTCTATGGGCGTCCTTGTGCCGCGTGCAGATGTTGAAAATAATCCTGCATGTCCCCGGAAAACACAGGTTAAACCGCCGGATAATCCAAGATATCAAGGATAGCCTTGTGTGATATAATCCGCATTTTCTGACACACAAGGCTATCCTCGACATCTTTGGGCAAAAAGACGCCCAAAGAGGATTTACCTTTTGGATCTCATTGTTCATCTCGGATTATCCGGTGGTTTAACCTGCGTTTTAACAAACAACTTACTTGGGGAAGGGTTCAGTTCAGTCAGCATCATCAACAACAACAATTTTATTTCTTACCTACTTCTCAAGAGGGGAGGGAAGATTTAACTCATTGACCCCACTACAATCAAGATTGGAATAATTGCCTTGATTGCAGTGGGGGGGGGGGGATGACTCACAAAACGGTCAAATTTCTGTGGAGCCCATCATTGGAGGTAGAATTTGAAATATTATTCAACAGTGAGTTTCACTCCTGAGTAGCTAATGTTAGTTGGATTGCGCTGTTCACCTTTTTAAAATTTAATTTCTATTTCTTTTTTTCATTTCCTAAAAAAATATCTATGGTCTTGTACACGACTCCTCTCCCTCCCTGCTTTTATCCTCACAACACCCCAGTGAGGAGGGTTATCCTGGAAAAGATAGCGATTGGCACCAAATCATCAAATGAAATTTAGGGAAAGTGAACTTAAGTTTCCCAATACAATACCTAAAACACTGCATTACACTAGTTCTCTGTGTGAAATTATTCAAGTATAGCAACCACATCACATGAGGTCCTTTTTGGTGGCATGTACCAGTTTGCCTCTTCTTTTTGCTGGCTCCCATCCCATGATGTAGAGCAGTGATTTTCAACCTTTTTTGAGCCACGGCACATTTTTTACATTTACAAAATCCTGGGGCACACCACCAATCAAATTGACACAAAATGACACTCTAACACAGTAATACATATAGTTAATATGTTTTTAATGTAATTATACCCTCACTTAGTGTGAATGAAATATAGCTTTCGCTGTATTGCCTCGAGCTCACCGTCTTTTCTTTTTTCTTTTGTCCACCACTCATATTAGGGCCTTCATCTGTGTCATAATTTTGTCCAGGGCCCTGTTCGGCATTTGCATTTTCCCTTCTCAAAAACTTCTCCATCACTGTCACTTGCTTGTCTTGCTGTGATCACAAATTGCCACTGTCACTTGACGCGCAGCTGCAGCACCAACTCTAACTTTGTTTACTTAGCTGCGTCTGAGCGAATCCAAGATGGCGCGACCATAGCACTCTCGTGTCACTTCTTAGGTGATGCGAGAGTGCTATGGTTCCATTTCTTAAAGGGACAGATGCGCCTTATAGTTTATATATGAATGAAGTTCGAAAATAATTTCCCACGGCACACTGGTTGAAAATCACTGATGTAGAGTAACTTCTGGAGGGGCTCCATTATAAAAGTAGAGATGAACTGGCATATGCTGCCACTGCAGCAGCAACATGAGAGGCTTCCTATATTGAATAGAAGTCAATGAGTGGAAGCTGGGCAGCCTACGCTTCCCTTTGTGGGATGGGGTCTTGGGTGAGTTGAGTAATGCGGCATGTGGGGCAATGAGTTTCTTGTGCCCTCTGATGGGCACCTCTGGATTTGCAATGATGCATGGCAATTCTGGCGGCCCATCTGATGAGGTCATCAGTCACATAAGGGCATGTCTTGGGATCAAAATTATGGATTTTGATATGACCTTTGGATAAGTTGAAGTTCATTTCACAGAGAGGGGGATGAATGAATCCTGCCTCATTTCTCCATAGTTCCATTTAAGCATGTATAGCTCATACAGGGCATGTAGAATTAGCTGTTCTGGAAGAGATTCAGACCATAAATATATTGCAGCAGTGACTGGATCTACTAAGAGTTGCTTCTACTAGTCCCCTGCCCCCACGGCAGGAAGATTAAACCTCACTGTTATCCTTTCTGCAGTGCAGCTCTGTGGCCTTCCAGCAGTAATAATTGCTGCAGAGAAGGATGAATTCTGCTTTTACTGAACATACAGAAAGTAAAATGATGACCCACTTTCCAAATGATTCTTATTCAACCTCAAAAGGTTTTGAGTACTATTTCAAGCAAGTTGAAAGGAGGAAGATAAAATATTTCCAGGACTAAATCCACATCAGTGTGTGTGCGTGTTCATTTTTGTTCTGATGCTATTGCAATATTTGCCCTTCACCAGGAATATTAGGATTTTAAATTTACTGCTGAGAGATTAAGTTATTGCTCAGTGCTGATATCCGAAAGAGATAAAGGTTTGTCTCTGATTAATGTACCTGTTACGTTGGGGTAGCAAAATGAGGCCACCCACCATGAGTCCATGTGAAAGAGATATGGGGTAATAATTTAACAGATAATAATCTACTGGCAGGCTTCTTTGTATAATTTGAATATTCTGTTCACCAAACTCCAGAGCCCATAGGTAGTTAGTTACCAATATTATAGTTATCTATAACAGTGTTTCCCAACCAGTGTGCCGTGGCACACTAGTGTGCCGTGAGCGATCATCAGGTGTGCCCTTGGAAATTGGAACCTCCAATACCCTTTTCTTCCCCCTCCTGCCGAACACTTTTTCTTCTCCACTCGGGCTCCCTTCTTCCCAGTCTCGCTCTGTTTGCTTTGCCTCGCTTTGCTCACACTGCCGCTTCAGCGGGAGGGGGGAGGGAGGAAGATGTGACCCGTGCGGGCGCTACTGCGCAGACTCGCCCCACGTCTTCCTCCCTCCCCTCCACAGTGCTCTCTGGATATAGGTGAACTACAACTCCAAAACTCAAGGTCAATGCCCACCAAACTCTTATAGTATTTTCTCTTGGTTATGGTAGTTCTGTGTAGGAAGTTTGATTCCATTCCATCATTGGTGGAGTTCAGAATGCTCTTTGATTGTGGGTGAACTATAACTCCCAGCTGTTGAACTTGAGCAAGATTTTTTGTGTGTGTCTATCTGCCATTCCTGCTAGGATATCTATGTTGTGTTCATCAAAACAGGCCCAGGTTTCACACTGAGTGTATAAACGCATTTAAAAACATATTAACTATATGTATTACTGTGTTAGAGTGTCATTTTGTGTCATGTTGGTTGGTGGTGTGCCCCAGGATTTTGTAAATGTGAAAAATGTGCCGCGGCTTAAAAAAGGTTGAAAAACACTGCATTAGACATATGGTTTTATCCCTTCAGGATAGCAATGCTCTCCAAAACAAAACAATGACAAAAATGGAATTCCATTCCTTTCTGGTGGAACAAGTTATGTTTTCTAGCTTTAAAAGGATTTGTAGGTACTTCTAGAGTCATTTGTATGGAATGTATTCATGCTTTACGCAATCTTATACTCCTAAGGATTTTTTTTATAGTCAAGGAGAATAATAAATAGCAAGTGACTAACTCAACAAGTCTTGAAGAGGTTATGTTGCAATGAGTAACACTGACAAATTGTGTATGCATGTGTATGTGTACTGAATATAAAAGTAACAGGAACAAATTACTTATTAAAAAGCAATTTTCCAAGCTTGATAATTTCCATGGTGCTGGATACATGTTGCCTAGTACCAAGTAAAGATAAATGTGCATCTTGCTAGGAGCTTTGGCGGTTTCTCATGCTGTGTCTTATGCTTCAAAAAGGGGACTTAGGGAGGTCAAATCTCCTTATTGCTGCCTCTGATCACTGCCAAAAATTGAGTCTGAAAGGTATTAGTAGTAATTCTTTATGAAGTTCCTTCTCTGTCTTTCTCTTCCTGCCCAATTAAATGAATATTATTTTTCCTTAATTGATTTTACAAGTCATTTATCATAAATTTATGCGAATCAACCCACTTTAGAAGGTATTAGATAACTTTAGCGTTTGACGCACCTTCATTTATCATTTACTGTACTCTTGGTTTATACTCTGCAATCAGATATCTTTTGAAAATTAGCTTTTGTTGACAGTGCGCACCATACAGAAGACAGTTCTTAAAATTTCGTGTTATATTTTAATGATGTAAGACAGATGGAAGATTAGGAACTAATAAAATTCGGAAGCTTTTTCTAGGCTTCCATCATTAAAACACAGCATTACTACAGTTCTTGGTTACAGTTCTTCTTTTTTTTTTTTGAAAAAGCTTTATTGATAAAAGGGAAAACATAAACATAGAGACGAACATATACACAACACATTAAAAGGTTACATTGGGGTGGCCCTGCCAGTATCTGGCCACTGTTTGACCCATATCCATATTACTAGGATATCCCGCCACCTCCCAACATGAAGAAATACTAGAGTATTAGGGATAGGCAGTGGAAAGAAAAGGTATGGAGGGATAGGAGCAGGGGGGGGGTAAAGATAGAGCTAGGGGTATGGTTGGGGGAAAGGGGAAGGGGGTGAAGCAGAGTACAAATAAGAACATTATAAAACATACAGACTAACAGAGGGATTGACTCCACGTCTTCACCATTATTAAGAAAAACATAATTTCTTGCCCCAAACAGTTCATGAGAGAAACTTACATGATTTTTTAGATTTACACAACTCATATTTTAAAGCCTTTCAGCAAAACTTTTTTCTTTTCTTTCATAAATTCTAAGAATGGGGTCCATGTATCATTGAAGCTTCGTGATGACCCATATCGTAGTAGGCATGTTAATTTATCCATTTCTGCCAGTTCTACTACTTTACTGAGCCATTCATCTTCCTCAGGTACTTGAGGCAGTTTCCAGTATCTGGCAAAGCTGATCCTTGCCGCAGTTATCAAGAAAGTTATCAATTTCTCAGCTTCCTTACTCAGCTTACATCCTGCAACATTTAGAAGATATAATTCTGGTTGCTTCTCTATCTTACATTTCATAATTTCTGATATTGTTTTATGAATCCCCTCCCAGTAGTTTTTAGTCACTCTGCAGGTCCACCACATATGATAGTATGTGCCCCTTTCCTGTCTACATTTTCCAGCAGGCGTCTCCATTATTTTTGTATATCTTGGCCAGTTGGGCTGGAGTGAGGTCCCATCTATAAAACATTTTGTATATGTTTTCTTTTAGACTATAGGCATAAGTATATTTCAATTTAGTTCTTGGTTACAGTTCTATTTTCTAGGGTTATGTTCACATTGCAGATTGTAAACCATTGGACTTAGCAACTTAATTGACCCGGAATGGATTTTGGATTCTGATTTTAATAGAAGTGTGTTAATCAATTGTTTTAATTACTGTTTTAATATTTTTAATGTACTTTTGATTGTTTTATGATGCTGGCATCATATGGTGCTTTTGTGAGGCCGCCCTGAGTCCCCCCTCGGGGGGTGAGAAGGGCAGGGTACAAATATAGGAAATAAATAAATAAATATTTCGTCCTCTAATAGTCACCATTGCATCGTTGCACCGTTTTTTGGATCTCAGTTTCTGTATTATATTTTTCATTGCATAATAGTTGCATCCTTGATTTCAACAGCCTCCCCACTGTAAACAGCCTAGCATTCCCTTCCACTTGGTCATCTACTCACTCACCTAGTTGCTTGCCCATCATCCATCCATCACTTTCTCACTCACTCACCCACCACTCTCACACACACCCATGTACTTACACATGCTCATCCATTCACTCAGCCAACCCCTTGCAGAAATGCTTCGCTTCAAATGGGATTCTTGGAAGGGGGTAAGTGAGTAGATGGATGGGTGTGTGAGTGAGTGTGTGCATGTGTGTGTGCATGCGTGCATGAGTGGGTGGGTGGATGAGTGGAATCAGATGAGTTAGTGAATTGGTCAGTGGATGGATCTTTATTTATTACTAGCTTGGGGACCCGGCCCTGCCCGGGTTATTTGTGAAGCGCAGCAGGATGTAGAGTGGGTCATGGGGGCTCTGTGTGCCAAGTTTGGTCTTGATCCATCATTATTGGGAGTTGCAGTGGTATCATGAAATTACTGAAGGTAGTGCAAGTCCCATCATCTCTGCCCCCCCCCCCAAGTGTAGTAGGATGTAGATTGGGTCATGGGGGCTCTGTGTGCTAAGTTTGGTCTGTATTGGTGAATGGATGAGGGATGCATTGTTTTTTGGAAGTGAGTGAAGGTACTTCAAGTCCCATCATCTGTGGTCCGTCTCACAGTAAACTGCACCAGGCTGTAGACTGGGTCATGAGGGCTCTGTGTGCCAGATTTGGTGTTGATCAGTCATTGAATTAGGTTTGTACCAGGATTGGGAAGTGAGGGAAGGTACTGCAAGTCCCATCATCCATGTTCTGTCCCCCTCCAAACTTCAGTAGGATGTAGAGTGGGTCACTGGGGCTCTGTGTGCCAAGTGTGGACTTTCTCGGTGTTTTTCGGGGGCCACAGTGGTCTGTGGGAACAGAGGGGTGTGAAAATACTACAAATTCCATCATCCATTGTCAGTCCTCCCCGAACCTCACCAGGACGTGAAGGCAGTCATGGGGTTGTGTGTGCCAAGTTTGGTCTCAATCGGTAATTGGATGAGGGTCGCAGCAGACTTGGGAAGTGAGTAGAGGTACTTCAAGTCCCATCATCCATGGTCCACCCTCCTCCAAACTGCACCAGAATGTAGAGTGGGTCATGAGGGATCTGTGTGGCAAGTTTGGTGTTGATCAATCATAGGATTAGGTTTGTAGCAGTCTTGGAAAGTGAGGGAAGGTACTGCAAGACCCATCATCCATGTTCTGTCCCCCTCCAAACTTCAGTAGGATGTGGACTGGGTCACTGGGGCTCTGTGTGCCAAGTGTGGTCTTTATCAGTGTTTGTCCCCCAAACCTCACCAGGACGTGAAGGCAGTCATGGGGGTTATGTGTGCCAAGTTTGGTCTCGATCAGTGATTGGATGAGGGTTGCAGCGGACTTGGGAAGTGAGTCGAGGCACTTCAAGTCCCATCATCCATGGTCCACCCTCCTCCGAACTGCACCAGGACGTAGAGTGGGTCATGGGGGCTGTGTGTGCTGAGTGTGGTCTGTATTGGTCCTTTTTGGTGGCCTCAGTGGTCTGTGGGAACCAAAGTGTTGGAAAGTACTACAAATCCCATAATCCGTGGGTCAGCTCCATCACCCGCGCTGGTCGCTGTGGCCTGTGAAAGTGGCTGCCACATATCCGCCCTGGCCTGTGAAAGTGGCTGCCACATATCCGCCCTGGCCTGTGAAAGTGGCTGCCACATATCCGCCCTGGCCTGTGAAAGTGGCTGCCCCATATCCGCCCTGGCCTGTGAAAGTGGCTGCCCCATATCCGCCCTGGCCTGTGAAAGTGGCTGCCACATATCCGCCCTGGCCTGTGAAAGTGGCTGCCACATATCCGCCCTGGCCTGTGAAAGTGGCTGCCCCATATCCGCCCTGGCCTGTGAAAGTGGCTGCCCCATATCCGCCCTGGCCTGTGAAAGTGGCTGCCCCATATCAGCCCTGGCCTGTGAAAGTGGCTGCCCCATATCCGCCCTGGCCTGTGAAAGTGGCTGCCCCATATCCGCCCTGGCCTGTGAAAGTGGCTGCCCCATATCCGCCCTGGCCTGTGAAAGTGGCTGCCACATATCCGCCCTGGCCTGTGAAAGTGGCTGCTTCCGCCCTTCTGCCCTCCCGCCCTCCGCATACACACACACATACACACATACACACATACACACATACACACATACAAACATTCCGTTTTATAAAGGTATACAGATTTATTTATTATTTATTTACTTTATTTATATTCCGCTCTTCTCATCCCAAAGGGGACTCAGAGCGGATTACAGATACACATACTTAGCAGACAATCCCTGCCATTTCCACATACAACACATATAGATAAACAGAGGCAAACTCTGACCACCAGGGGAAGCTGATGCAATTATCTGTCAACGTTCCCAGTGTCCCTTGTTGTTCCTTCCACATTCCTCAGCGTTCCTGGAGTTCTTTTAATGGCCTCATAATTCAGTCAAAATTTGCCTCCCCACTTAATGTGGTACCTTTATCTCCTACTTGACAGATGCAACTGTCTTTTGGGCTGCAAAGGTCGACAGCAGGCTACACTTAAAGGTTGAGCACCCACCTCGACCCGGGCAGGCCTCAAACTCATGACCTACTGGTCAGAGAGATCTTATGCAGCTGACACTTAGCCAGCTGAACCACATTCCCGGTGCTTTGGGCAGGTGGATAGAAAATTACTGTTTTGGAACAAAAAAAGACCCATTTTTCTTCACATCCCGTTTTTTGAGGGAAAAAGGGGGGAAGATGCAACTATTATGCAATAAAATATGGTAGTTTAAATGTGATTCATGTCTATAAATAAATATTTGAATCAGGTCATCCAAAGATAAATTGCTGCCTAGCCAGAAGAACAAATACAGTTGTCCTTCAGCGTTTATAGATTTCATTTTTGAGGATTTGATTATTTATGGATTTGATTAAGGTGTTCTCTCTAGGAATTTTCCAGCAGAGTTCTATGGCCAACTTCTGATGGAAGTTACTATGGAGTTAGAGATTCCTAGAAATATCTAGATATAACATTTCGGAACATTTCTGTAGGCCAGGGATGGTCACACTTTTTCAGCATGTGAGCTACTTATAAAACAACCAAAATGATCTACCTACCCACTACAAATATATAACACATAACACAATATCTGCTTTGAACTGGGTTTTCTGAGTCCACACTGCCATATAATCTGATTCAAAGCAGATAATATGGGATTTTATTCAACTGTGTGGAAAGGACCTCAGATAACCCAGGGCCCTTCCACACATCCTATTTTACAGTTGACACACACAAACTGATTTCTTACTACTCCCGGCCTGTCTGCAATCTACCGGGATGCCCTACGCGATCTACCAGTAGATCGCGATCTACCTAATGAACACCCCTGCTGTAGGCACTTACAGGTCCTTCTAAATGATTGTATTAAAGGTTGACCATTGAGTCATGCTAGAGGACCTAGAGCTTCCAAGAGATCTGTTCTCTTGGATCAGAAGGGATTTTTTATTCATTATTTTCCACTTTCATGCACCCTAAACTTCAGTGAATATAGAGGGATGACTTTAGTGCCCAGTCAAGCTACCCTAGGCCAACTAGTCTGGTTATTTTGTCATTGATGGCAGAAAAACTTACAAGAATATTCACAATTAAAATGAATGTACTTCCCAAAAATATTATATTTGTTTCAGTCAATTCAAATTTTGAGAAAGGATGCATATTTTAAAGTTTGGAATATAGATCTGATAAAAGGTATTTGGAAAAGTACATTAAGTATTCCTTAATACTAATTTAATAACAGATTAAATTAAAGTTTTGGTATACTATGTAAATAGATAAAGGATTTAAAATAAATAATATAACATATAAAATATAATGACAGATAAACTTAATAGATAGTTACTGAATTCTACTTAAACAAATATAAAGCTATGTTTTATGATAACAATGAACTGGAAGAAGGGACTAGAAGATGGCAAAATAATACTATAAGATACAGTATTGGACTTATTGTAGATACATGGAAACTTTCAGTATTTCATATAATCCTTATAGTTGATACAAAGAAATAGTTGTGTTAAAAAGGGGAAATGCTTCAATTAAAAATGTTTTTGTAGTAAGAACATTAAGAAAACTTAGTATATTGAGAATTGTCTCTCCACTTTTTCTTCCCTCTTCTTTTGTCACAGTTTTATCTACTAACAGTAACTCTATTTCCTCCTTTTTCTTTGCTTTTTATCATTGTATAAATTGAAATTGTTTAATTAAAAATCTTATAAATTCCTAACAATATGAAGGTAAATTGTTAACAGTTTACTGGTCTTTGATGTCACCCAAAGGTTATTGCCCAAGTTGATTGCCTAACAGTCATACCATAAGATATAGTTATCCAACCTTACTGTTTGTTCAACCCTAAGTATAGACAGAATGAAGCCCTCCAGCTGTTTTTGGTTTCTAGTGTTCCTAACCATTGACAACATTGGCTAAAGATGATGGGAATTTAAGAGCCACACTTTGCCGATGGCTGCCATAGCCCCGTATTATTGTAACACAACTAACATGAGCAGGCCCGGATTATCCATCAGGCCAACAAGGCCATGGCCTATGTGCGTAAGCCAAGGGGGGCACCAGATCAAGGCCAAAAAAAATGGCGATGACTCATGCCGAGTTGTCCCAGCGGCAGCTGCACGGCGCCCTTCCACGCGGCGCCCCATTCATGCAGCACAGCTGTTGCTGCCTGTGGGACAATTCGGCATGTCCTCAGAAGGAGGGAGGGAGGAGAGCAGCCCAAGCGACGTCACTCCCTCCGAGGGTGGGGCCCGAGCGACATCACTCCCTCCAGGGGCGGGGCCCAAGTGACATCACTCGGGCTCCACCCCCGGAGGGAGTGACGTTGCTTGGGCTGCACTCCTCCTCCCTCCTTCTGAGGCCACGACGAGTTGTCCCAAAGGCAGCGGTAGCTGCGCTGCATGAATGGGGCGCTGTGTGGAAGGGCACCGAGCAACTGCTGCTGGGACAACTCAGCGTGTCCTCAGAAGGAGGGAGGGAGGAGGAGTGCAGCCCGAGCGACGTCACTCCCTCTGAGGGTGGGGCCCGAGCGACGTCACTCCCTCCGGGGGCGGGGCCCGAGTGGCGGCGTGCGAAAGGGGGCGTAATTCCAAAATGTGGCCTAGGGTGCAAAAAGGTCTTAATCCGGGCCTGAACATGAGTCCAGTAGTATCCAATAAATAGTGCTGCCTGTATAAACTCAATTCAGTAAACTATTCAACCCAGGTGTACTTATGGCTTATGAATGAGCAAATAAATGTGATGGAAACATCAGAGCAGGAAATCAATATAAGCATATTTATCTTCCTTAAATATTGCTTTCTGATATGATGTGAGCTTTTAAATTATAAAAATGTGACATACTATAATTATCTTGTCATGCCCTTTTAGTCTGGCATTCAACTCCATGCTATGATTTTTACCCCGAGCAGTTTATTTTAATGGCAAACTAACACAGTCACACAAAGGTAGAGGAGATGACTTTATGGAAAAAAATTGCACTGAGTTAGTAGCAAAGGTAAACATTAAATCCATGGACATTTTCCTCCAAGGGGGTAAAGACATCTGTGTATATGTATGCAAAATAAAAACAGCAACTGTAATAATAAAATCTTAACAGGGAATCATTTATTAGCTCGCTGTAAGTGGCAATTTACATGAAAGGCCTTATGCATTATTGAAGTGCTACTTTCATTACCTAGCTGCATGGATATCTGCAATGCAATAGGCTCTTTTTCCTCTCTGCCAAATTTATCATGGCCGAGAGGCCAATACACTAGAATAATGGATTATTTTTTTTACATTTATACAGCATATTTCAAATATTCAAATTAGCGATGGCTGAACTCATTCACCATCTTCACCTCCAGTGAACACAAACTCAAATCAGATTAACTTTGAGTAACCTGGAAATGTTTTCAAACTACTGAGAATTGGCTTAGCTTATTTTGAAAACAGTCCAAATAGATTTAGGAGTTCAGCTTCCAGAATAATTCTAACCAATATTATTTGCCAGTTCTGGTCACTGACAGCCCTGTCTTGCAAACTAAAGATTGTAACTTCCTTGACGAAGGACCTCATGCCATGAGCTGGGGGGAAAGTGGGGGAAAGCAGAGGGAACCATCTCACTTGGTTCCCTACCGTTAAAGTCTGTCTTCTGGGATGGCAAACCATCCCACCTCCTTTCCCCGTCTGACCATTTGGAGTCTGATGCTATCAACTCCAAACACATTCTGGTTTGTTTCCATGTCCCGTAGAAACAGAGTACCATGGAGTACCACAGGAAGTGCCCTTATCGTATCATGTGATGGCTTCTGTGTTTGGAAACGGAGCTCAAACTGCGTGGGATGAGATCCACATCAACACACCTGTAATGTTCCTTCTTCTTCTTAGCCTACTGCTTTCTACTTTCTCAAGTGTTATTGTATTTTCTTATGAGATATGGCATCTCCTGGTATGTCTAAAGTACAACAGAGTAACAAAACAAAAGTGTAACAATCAAAGTCATAGTCATTAATATATCATATTTAAGTCATATATTTCATCTTCATATATGAAAGCATAATGCACATGTATCACCATGAGTCCTACCGCTCATAAATCCAGTTCAATAATGAAAGTGGAAGGCTTTGTCAGTCTGTCGCATTGTTGTCGCATATATTGCGTCAAATGGAAGTCCGCTGTATGCGAAGCCAAAAGTATTTGTAAAGTTCCACAAAGTAGGAAATTATGTCAGCCCAATAGTATCCAAATTTGTAATCCAGTTGTATTATCCCGGTGGGGCAAGAAACCATGGGGTTGCCAAAGGAGCGGTGTATATATCTCAGGAAAATCTGAATTAGTACTGGTGGACACGGGGGAAGAAAATAGTTTCCTCCAGCCTAATGCCGACAGGTTGCGGGTGCAAAGGCCAGAAAATCCGTTTTACCTATTACAAGTTTTTTCAAGGCAATCAAAACATATTGGTCAACCCTTATCATAGAAGAAAGGGGTTATACTTGCGTTGTGAAAGATAGTGATACTGGAATGCACAAATATGTTTTGATTGCCCACCAAATGGTAGAAATGTAGTTGCAATACAACAGCCATCTTTGTCTGTGTTGAGGCGGGAGGATTGTTGAGTCTTCCCTGCTGAAAACTCACATTTAATCTTTATATATTTTCATCTATGCCTGTAGAGCCACTGGACCCTTTTCTCTTATTGAGGTTGCTTTTGGAGCCTGCAAACAAATCTGAGATAGTAGCAATGATTAATATTACTGTTCCTGATGGTGTTGCAAAGGCAGATAGCTTCCTAACACAATGGAAAACCATACTGGTTCTTCTCAGAAAGCAGTGGCATTATCTGACAGGCTTTACTCACCATGAGTATTTCCAGGTCCCCTAGCACAATTCATTGGCTTTCCCAACCTGGCCATGCATGCTCTGCTGCATTAGAACAAGAATACTTTAGAAATCATTCATTGAATCCACTAAGTCTTATCTCCCAAATGTATGTTGCATGGAGAATTTAGCAGGAAGTGGTTGAGTCATTAATTTTTGTTATAAATACCAAGAGCTTTAAGGAAAAGAAAATGCATTTAAATAGTACATTCATGAAGTAAATCATGAACTTTTCATTTAGAAGGTTACTTGCTAAAATAGCAGCCTTTTAATGCCATCCCAACAGCAGCTACCACAGATGAATCAGAACTTAACTATTTTGAGCCATACAGAGCATTCTCTTCATGGTGTCTAACAATAGTTAGCCAACACATTTTAGCTTTGAATCCCTCATTACATGTCTATAATGCCTTTCTTAAAATACTATTACTGTATTTACTCAAATCTAGTGCGCCATTGAATCGAATGCACACCTCAATTTTCAAGACCCTGAAACCAAAAAAAAAAAGAACTTGCTGTTGGCAAAAAATGTCCTCTTTGTAATTTGGCCACAAAGGTGTTGTTGCACTTAGAATGCCTTCTTTAAAAATAAATAGTGTTACATCACCAAATCTTTCAGCAATAGAGAATAACACCATAGAATCAGGTAACCCTTCCCTCAAGGAGCCTAAAAGAGAAGGAAGAGAAGGAAGGGTGGAGGGAGAGAAAGAAGGAAAAGAAGAAAGAAAAGGCAGGGAAAGGGAATGGAAAGAAAGTGCAAGAAGGAAAGGGAGAAAGAAAAATCATAGAGAATGAATGGTGGAAGGGAGAGAATGAAGGAAATGAGTTCTACAGCAGCCTTTCTCAGTGTGCTTTGGGGCTCAGACGTTTAAGTCTGACAGAGGGGAGGCAGGCATGTAGCCAGGGGGGGCTAAGGGGGCTTCACCCCCCCCCCGAAATTCTCAGGGTGGTCCGTGAGAAGGCCTTACTGGTACATTATTTAAACTGTTATGTTTATTCATATCATGATCTGTTCACCATGCTCACTATATCCCACGTTCATGGGGTTATTGGGATAACAATACAAAAGGTTTGCTAGGGTAAACCCTCTTCCACCCAGTCTCAGCCCCCGAACCAAACTCAGCCCCGGAACCAAAATCCTGGCTACGGCCCTGAGGGGAGGGGAGGCGGAAAGGCAAGGGAGCATGGAGCCCCATCCCTCCTTCCTGTCCTCCTGCTCCTCCTCCTCCACCGTAGAAGCCCTGTGGCTCCTGAGGAGCTGTTCTCCTCCTCCATCTCGTCCACTTTCGCTGCTTGCCTGCCTCCCTTCTTCACAGGGATGCTGCCTTCATTTCCTCATCCTCATCCACTTTGGGGCTTGCAGTGAGGGAGCTAGCCCAGGAGGCCACTCCTTCTCCACCTTCACTGCCTCAATAGGGTGGGTTCACTCATTGGCGGCTTGTAGCAGGCCCCGGGAGCCAAGGAGAAAAAAAGTTGATGAGTGAGTACTGAGATGAAGATAAAGAAGAACAGCATAAAAGATAATGAGCAGAAACGGGAAAGAAGGTATGTTTTGTCTGGTCAACATGATAGCCTTCTCCAAATATCTGAAGGGCCATCACATGAAAGATGCAGTGGGCTGGTTTTCTGTTGCTTCAGATGGTAGGATTCAAATTACAAGAAAGGGAGATTCTGACTAAACATTAGGAAAAACTTCCATATTCTAGAAAAGTGTTTTTCAACCTTTTTTCAGCCGCAGCACATTTTTTACATTTACAAAGTCCTGGGGCACACCACCAACCAAAATGACACAAAATGACACTCTAACACAGTAATACATATAGTTAATATGTTTTAAAATGTATTTATACACTCAGTGTGAAACCTGGGCCTGTTTTGATGAACACAACATAGATATCCTGGCAGGAATGGCAGAAAGACACACACGAAGGTCTTGCCCAACAGCTGTCAGTCATGGGAAAACTTCAGCCCTCTGGGTGCTTTGGACTTCAACTCCAACCATTCCTAACAGCCTGAGGCCCTTGCCTGCTTAAGTGGCTGAGGGGGAGGGGGGAGGAAAAGGGCCTGAGGCTGCTAGGAGTCCAAAACACCTGGAAGGTCCAAGTATGCCCATGCCAGCTTTCGAATCCATCGTCACATCTATCTTCAGCCTCTGGCGGTTTGTATATATGTGATTATCTACGTGATTTTCTACCTTGTCACTATGATTATGGTGCTGCTTCTTTAAATTGTCCGCAAACTGACTGTGTTATTGTGGATAACATCGTGAGGATACACTTTGTTTTTTGCACTCACTTCCGTGATTTCATCAAATATCGCGAGTTTTCCATAGAACTCGCTACTTCCTGGTTTGCAACTCCTCCACTCTCTGTGGCGACCACACCAAACTACCTTATGTAAGACTTTTTATTTTCTCCAGCAGGTTTGGGTACTTTGAATGTGTTTTTTGCGCATGATTATGTATGATTAACTGTGCATTTTGTACTGTGACGTAGCAGTGCTCCTTTAATAAGTAAGGGTATTGGAGATTCCAATTTCCCACGGCACACCTAATGATCGCTCACGGCACACTAGTGTGCCTCGGCACACTGGTTGGGAAACACTGCTCTAGAAGTCATTTGTCAGTTTGTTGAGATTTTAGCTAGGACCGCGGATAAGGAGGTCCATGCCTGGTGGGCTTCTGCTAAAAAAGACCAGCCAGGACAAATGATACCTAAGAAAAAATAGTATCTAGATGGCTAAGGAACAATAAGGAGCACTTATCTCAATGGGACAGAAAGAGCACCAAGTTTGATGAATGGATGAGGAAAGAGAAAGACACCCTGAGGGGAGGATGACTGGGGAGAAAGGATGTCTAGGTATGTTGAGGTGAAAGCCCCAAGAGGGAGTAAGGATTCTTTGGTTTATAGTCCACATGAAGATTGTTAATGGCAATCATGTATGCAATAAATTACATGTGGATGACAATGCCAGGTCCCATAAGTAATTTAGTGCTAGTAATAAGTATTTCTCCCTTCCATCTCCACAAACTACAATATTTTGCTCCTGAGGTAGATAACAAAAGGAAGGAAACATCCAAAGTAGAAAATATTGTAGAAATGAGTTATTTCAACTATTCTCACACAGACTGGGTAAATGTATGCTCCAATAATAATAAAAATAACATATCAGTTATTGATATTTTAAATGACTGTCCCCTAATCATGGCAGTGACCTGAGATGATGTGACTTTAGACATGAGCCTAAGTGATGTTTCCAAGGTGGTTGTTGTTAATGTGTGCCTTCACATTCTGATTTATTGTGACCTTGAGAAGACATTACCATTGAGTTTTCTTGGAATAATTTGAGAGAGTGTGTTTTGGCCAAGGTTGCCCAGTGGATTTCCATGGCTGAACCATCTCTAATCATGCTAGTCAGGGACCTAGTTGAAAAAAAATGAGTGTTGCTGGATAGACTGAAACAATGAGCACATTGCCACCAAACGCAAGTTATATGTAGGAAGAGAAGTACCTAGGGATCCTCAAGTTGTCATACTGGGGGGATATTCTCCAACATGAAGGAAGTGATCAGAATGGCATGATTTGCCACTATACTGGTTGGTGGCACTATAAGAGAGATCTTGCTCAGGATTGCTAGGATAGGAGCATCAGCCTTCCCCAACCGCTGCAATTTTGCAGAGAATGTTTGAGAGGAAAGCATTGCGAAACCTTATCTCCATCTTTGTGTGTGTTGTACACATTTGTTTCTGAGCACAAGCAAAGTGATGAGTTCCTTCCTTCCCCCATGACAAGATTGTTGTGCACACTTGTTCTTCTCTGAGATTTTTCTTACTACACTAGACCACGGTCTTCCTTTTTCTGCATGCATTGAACAACATTTGGAAAAGTTATAGTTTGAACTACAACTCCTAGAATTCCTTATCAAATATACTGTATATGACCACTAGCTGTACCCGGCACGTGTTGCTGTGCCCTATATAGGAGATGCGAGAAAGTCTGAGTATGTAAGGGTTGGAATTGATGTTACTTATGTTCTTTGTGGGGTCATGGCTGTGTCGTTGTGGGTTGTTCTGGTGGGTGGGATGTTGAAGTCCTGTGGAGTTGTTGGTGTGTGGTGTTGCTGGCGTTCTGCAGAGCTTGTGGATATACAATGTTTTTTGTCTTTCCGTCTGCTGTGTTGATGTAGAGGTTCTGTGGTTTCCCAACTCTGGAGCACGCTACGTAGAGTTGTCCGTGGGAGAAGCATTCTGTGTCAAGGTCTGTGCCACAGATTTGTAGTGTTTGTCCTTGAGCCTTGTTTATGGTGATGGCAAAAGCTAGTGTAGTGCAGTGTCTTTCTGTTCTGGCGTTTGTTCTGCCCTTTTTTGTGTGATGTATGTAGCGTTGCGAGTGTGTTGTCTGATGCTGTTCTTTTTAGAAGGCATGGCTTGTCTTTTCGGTCAGCTTATGCCTGTGTGGAAGGAAGGAATGGCATACAAATGGGTTGAGCAGTAGATGCAAGGTTGTGTTATGTGCGTATTGTGTTGTGTGTAGGTATTACTTTTGTGTTGTTCTGGGGGTATGTGTTTGTCAGTGGTGCCTGTGTCCCTGGTGCCCTATTTGTCTCCCTCCTAGATCTTGGCCGTGGCAGTTTAACCCTCAACTGAAATCACTCAGCATTCTAAGTGGCTTTGCCCACCGTTACTATGGTAACTGATGTTGGCCAATGGGTTTCGCTGGCTGCCGCAGAGGATGCTGGGAAATGTAGTTTTATTTTTACTTGTTGTTTTGGGGGCCATTTAGGTTTTGGGGGGAAAGTTTCTTTGCTACAAACGTACCTTGCTTGAGGCCTATTTCTGTTGGCAAGTTTTGTGTTTCTGCATTGTAAGGTTTCTCTGTTTGAGGTAGTCTTCACATGACGGCTCTTCCTTTATATATATAGATTTTCCCAAAGTTGGACTGTATATTCCTGCTAATGCTGCCAACTCTGTAAACCTTCTCTTGTTTGAATTTTGATGAAGCTAACGAAGAATGAATGTGCAGATGCCTGGTGATTTATATCTATGTAGTATTAAGGATATGGAGTTGAGACGGGGGTGGGGGAGATGTATCACATGGATATAATATAAAATAAAGCCTCAAAAGGCTATACTCCCAGTCCACCGCCGAATGCTGGTAATCAAAGTAACTCACTCATGTATGTTGCTATGGAAGATCCGTAATGCAAGCAGGATGCCTCGCTAGGTGGGGGCATGTCTAGCGTCCAATGCGTGTGACGTCAGCGTTGGAATACAGTCTCACAGTGAGGAGTTCTAAAGGTATCGGGTGAAGACTACGTACTGAGAGTGGAACCTTCATGAGTTACTTTGATGTCTACTACCAGAAATCAGTGATGGTTTGTTGCTATAGCCTTTTTAGGCTTCATATTGTATCTATGTGACTTGCGATCCCCACCCTCTTTTCAACCCCATGCCCTTATATTATCTATTGTATGTGGAACTGCCCTGTGAATGTGATATTGTTATCTTCATTTGGCATGATATTATTGTATTATACATCTGAATTTGATGTCTATTTATATGACTATGTGATATTTGCATGATACTCAAATTGTTTGCTTATACTGCTTGACTTGAGATTATGTATATGTGATTGTACATTGCCATTCAACCTATGATTGCTGTACTGGGTATGTACTCAGTTCGATCATTTTAATAAGATTATATTTTGCATTGTATCGATTGTTTGGTCTCCTCATATAGACTGTTGTCTATCACTCAGTGTGTTCATTTTGCTGTACATGCATAGTCTCCCCTTGTGTCCTTTGTGTTGTTAGATATAATTGACACACAAGTAAACGTTCCTCTGGCTGGAATGTAAGACGCTTGCCAGCTTGCAGTCAGTTAAGTCTGCATAAATTCTTACTGTTCCCAATTTTAACTTGTGATGGGATTCTGTTGTTTGATTTGGATCATTGGCCAGAGTGATTTATACTACTCATTTCAAGAAAACTTGTTTTTAGAGACTAGTTTTGTGATATTGATTGAAAGTGTCTTGGGAAAACAGTTTTGTTTTGAAAGGCAACATAAAAATTCATGAAGGAGTACAAGTCTATGAAATCAAAGGGATTTAACTCTAAAAACGGTAAAAGACAACTACTTTCCAATACTTCATTTTTAAAGGCAAGGAAATAGCCATGCTGATTTGAGAAGTCCAGGAATTGTAATTTTTTTTATAAATAGCCTTTTGTCAGACTCACTTTAGCAGTTCGAAATAACTCACAGGAGGCGTCCCGGATTTTACTCAGAACTTTTACTAAAGGATATCATAGCATGGTTAAAGCCAAGAGCGGCTGGTTACAGTGATTCACAACCTTATATACCCTCCCACATATTCAAACAGTGCAGTTCCCGCCTGGCACAAACCCTGCGCTTCCTTCCCACCAAGTCTCGAAGCATTTCTTCCCAGGGTCGAGTGTGCAGGTGTCTTATCTCGAGTTTACACTGTCAGGGTTAATGAATCTCAGGCCATGAATCTGAGTCGTGACACCTTTCGTACCTCTGTTGTAAACCATGGCAGTAGTTCTGTGGTGGATAACGATGTGTCATGTTTTACAGATGGGAAAGAAGAGGTTAAAGGTTGCAGGAGGAATTAGCAAAAATTTGAATACAGATGTTTTATTTATTTATTTATTATTCAAATTTACTAAACCGGCCCTCCCCAAGGCTCGGGGTGGTTTCCAACATAATAAAATTACACGAACAACCTAAAAACATCATAAAAACATTCCTAAAAACAATCAAATTTGTCATAAAACATCACAGTAGATCGGTTAAGGCCAATCTTCAGTACAGAGGCGGCATGATTAGGTGGCGAAGCTTGATGTTCAAGTGCCAGTCATTCGCCAAATGCCTGTCGAAACAGCCATGTCTTGCAAGCCCTTCGAAAGGCCATCAGGTCATGCAGGGCCCGTGTCTCGGCCGGCAGAGAGTTCCACAAGGTCGGTGCAGCCACCGAGAATGCTCTCTGTCGGGTGCTGGCCAACCTGTTGGACTTCACACCTGGGACTTCGAGAAGGTTATAACCCTCTGAGCGCAGTGATCTTCTGGGCATATATGGGGTAAGCCGCTCCCTCAAGTACACTGGCCCCAAACCATGTAAGGCCTTAAAAGTCAAGACTAACACTTTGAAGGAAATCCAGAATTCAATAGGTAGCCAGTGCAGTTCGCATAGCAAAGGTGTTATGTGAGCTGATCTAGGAGCTCCCAGCAGGAGGCGGGCTGCAGCGTTTTGGGTTCAAGACTAAGATCGTTATGAGTTGCATAAAAAGTGACTGTTTGGGGGCTACAACTTCCAGGAATATCCAGTCCAAAAAAGTAACCTTGTCGAGCTCTGGAAATGGCAACAAGTGTGCAAAGAAAAGCATGCTATACAGATTCACTGTTGTTACATTTCATCAAGACAGCTTAGACTTGTTGCTGACCTATGAAAGAAAGCCCTGGTCTGAGGGTTCCTTGGGTCCATCAATCCCGCTCTAAACAAGTCTTCCTGTTTTCCTGCTGCTTTCAGCTTAACTGAGCATGATTGTCTTTTCAGTGAGTCATGTCAACTCATAATGTGTCCAAAAACATAAGGGCCTACCTGCGATTCTGCTGTATAGCCTGTTAACTCAACTAGTTGCATCATATCCTGAAATGTGATTGTCATCCAGCTTCTTTCTAACTGAAGCTGGCTGATCAAAATGAAATCTTTTTTTTTCTTTTAAAGAAATTCAATTAGAAGAAAAATCCCTATAGAAACAGAAATTAACAGAATTAGCAACAGATGCTGAAACAGCAAATGTCTGATGCCAGCTGACATCCCTTACTCCCCACTTTATGTTTCTCTTTCTTGCTTTTCTCCGAGACCATTTAGAAAATGAATCTGGATGCCAATTGGTGTTTCTAGAAACATATGTGTACAAGATGTCAGTGCCACAATCTGTTCCACTTTGGACTAACGCTCATGTTTTCCTGCAAATACTTCAGCACACATAGGTTAGGAGGCATGTTTTGTGCCAGGTAAATTGTGTGCAGACCATCTGGCTAATGCAAAAGCAATCTCACACCCTTTTTACTGGATCCTGACTACAACGAAATCACGATGTAGTAATAGATGCAGCATTGTTTTGATTCTTTACACATCTCACTCCTAGACTTAAAAGAAAACCTGTGCAGGGCCCACCAGTCTAGCAATGCATTTGGGTAGTTTCTTCAGTTGCTCAGTCTTTATCAGGGAGGTAGTATATCCAACATACAGTGGAAAGCGATGCTGCTATAGTGTTGTATATCAGTGTTTTTCAACCTTTTTTGAGCCGCGGCACATTTTTTACATTTACAAAATCCTGGGGCACACCACCAACCAAAATGACACAAAATGACACTCTAACACAGAAATACATATACCGTATTTTTCGCACCATAAGACGCGCAGTTTTTCCTCCCAAAGTAGGAAGAAAAATCAGCTGTGTCTTATGGAGTGAAGATGCAGGCAGGGAGGGGGGGGAGGCGCTGGAGCAGAGAGGGGGGCGGCGATGTACTCACGCTATATTCGCGCCCCCGGCGGCTCGGCGGCTCCAGCGCATGCCCAGACTCTCGTTGCCGTGTCACCGCAGCCAGCCGGGCGGCGCGGAGGAACGGGGGCGGAAGAGGGGACTCGTCACGAAGTGACGTCAGGAAGATGCGCCTCTGCCGAGGAGGAAGGGGAGGCGGCCGCGCGCTGTAAGAACGCCCGGAAAAGAGGCCGGAGGGAGGGAACTCTTCCTCCTTCCCTCCCTCCCTGCGGCCTCTCTTTCGGGCCTCCTTACAGCGCGCGGCCGCCTCCCCTTCCTCCTCGGCAGAGGCGCATCTTCGTGACGTCACGAAGATGCGCCTCTGGCTTCGGGCCCTTCCGCTGCTGCTGCTGCTGCTGCGGCTGCTGCTGTTGCGGCTGCCGCTGCGTTGCCGTGGGGGCCGCCCTCGTGGCCTCCCCCTCCTCCTCGGGTCCGTGAGCGGCGAGGCCGCCCCACGAGTCCCCTCTTCCGCCCCGTTCCTCCGCGCTGCCAGCTGGCTGGCGGCGACACGGCGGCGAGAGTCTGGGCATGCGCGGAGCCGCCGGGAGCCGCCGGGGCGAATATAGCGTGAGTACATTGCCGCCGCCCCCTCTGCTCCAGCGCCTCCCCCTCCATGTTAGTGTCTCCCCCATATTAGTGTAGCCAGCCCCCATTTTTTTCCAATTTTCCTCCTCGAAAATCTAGGTGCGTCTTATCAGCAGGTGCGCCTTATGGTGCGAAAAATACGGTAGTTAATATGTTTTTAAATGTATGTATACACTCAGTGTGAAACCTGGGCCTGTTTTGATGAACACAACATAGATATCCTGGCAGGAATGGCAGAAAGATACACACGAAGGTCTTGCTCAACAGCTGGGAGTTATAGTTCACCCACAATCAAAGAGCACTCTGAACTCCACCAATGATGGAATGGAATGAAACTTCCCACACAGAACTACCATAACCAAGAGAAAATACTATAAGAGTTTGGTGGGTATTGATCTTGAGTTTTGGAGTTGTAGTTCACCTATATCCAGAGAGCACTGTGGACTCAAACAATGTTGGATCAGGACCAAACTTGGCATGAATACTCAATATGTCCAAATGTAAATACATATGGTGTTTGGGGAAAATAGACCTTGACATTTGGGAGTTACAGTTTCTGGGATTTATAGTTAACACACAATCAAAGAACATCCTGAACTCTTGCAACAATGGGGGAGGGGAGGAAGACGTGACCCATGCAGGCGCTGCTGCACAGGCTTGCCCCACGTCTTCCTCCCTCCCCCCTCCCCTCCTGAACATGCTCACGCTGCCCCCTCGGATCAAAATGGCGGCAGCATGAGCAAAGCCAGGCAAAGCGAGCAGAGCGAGGCTAGGAAGAAGGGAGCCCAAGTGGAGAAGAAAAAGTGTTCATCAGGAGGGGGAAGAAAGGGTATTGGAGGTTCCAATTTCCCACAGCACACCTGATGATCACTCACGGCACACTGGTTGGGAAACACTGTTGTATATGACTGTGCAAGTATTACCATTGTCACTAAAATTACCTCCCTCCATTGTATCCTCCAGAACTGATTCTAAAGAGAACACAACAACAACTACAATGTTAATTAGCCATACCATTCAAACCACTTTCAGTGAATGATGAAACAGGATAGACTGAAAATGACTTTTTATATATAAAAGGTATATAAAATTCAAACATTTACTGATAACAAATCAGCATTTGCAAGGCATACTGAACAAGCCAATATTCCTTTTTAACAAGTACAGTTGAAGCATCTTTTTCAGAGTCCATTGTCAACACTGCACAACGGATTTATGTAAATGTCTAATAATAATAATAATATTTATTTGTACCCTGCCACCATCTCCCCAACGGGGATTCGGGGCAGCTTACCTGAGGTCAAGCCCATCACCATAACAACACAATAAAATCAATAAAAAAAACAACACATTCAATTACATAGAACATACACTATAAAATACTACAATCAATAAAAAATTACAGTAAAATAAAATCATTACAGACGCAGGACAATGAGAGGGCCGCATGTACAGATTAAAATAGAAAGATAAAAACTGAGGGGGGGTGAGATAGCTGTGAGGTAAAGTATTTGTGAGGGAGAAAGCTCTTTCAAAGGGTCGTATAAAGGAAAGAACATTCATATAAAAGGGGGGAGGGGTGCATACTCAAAGCAGATATTGAGGATAAATGGTGACATAAGACTATATGATTGATCTTTGTAGGCACAGCAGAAGAGCCAGTTCTTGAGATTCTTCTTGAAACTCTCTAGAGTAGGGGCTCGCCTAATCTCACCAGGCAGTGCATTCCATAGACGGGGGACAACCGAGGAAAAGGCTCTCTCCCTCGTTCCCATGAGGTGGGACTGGGACAATGGCAGAGGTGAAAGGAGAGCCTCCCCTGAAGATCGAAGGGATCGGGCCGGTTCATGGAAAGAGATACGGCCACGAAGGTAGGCGGGTCCCAAACCGTTTGGCACCTAGTGTCTAAAACAGCAGAATAGGTGCCAAATTCCCCATGACCCCATCATGGGACCCCATTTGAGGTTGAGACTCACAGTTTAGGACAGGGGTGCCCACAGTTTTTCATCATGCGAGCTACTATATGAACAATCAAGTTGAAAAGATCACCTGTTGTGCATGTAAGCGTGCGCGCGCACACGCGCGCATGCGCTCCTACTGCAGCCTCCTGTCCGTGCGGGGCTTCTTTCTTGCCTGCCCATGAACTCGGCACCGCACGCACCTGGGAAGGGGATCCTCCTTGCCTGCGCGCACTCTCCCTCTTAACGTCTTCATTGCCTTCCTGCTGCGTGCTTTCGCAAAGCAGGAAGTCCCCATCCTGCCCTGCTTCTTGCGTGCACAACAGGCCCCTCCCACGCACGCAGCAGGAGGGTATTTATAGGTGCACCCGCCAGCGCACCGGCCAGATATGGCTTCGGCGGCGGCTTGGAAGGCGCAGGGCTGGAAAGAGGGGCCGCCTGGCTGCTGCCTGGGCTGGAAAACTCAACCGAGAAAGGGACCCACGTGAGGCTGGAGCCTCCCCACGGCAGTCTCCTCCCCTCCCTCCTCCCTCGAGGCTTCCTTACCTGGGCAGGAGAAGGAAGAGTGGAAGAGGTGTTTCCCAAAGTGACAGATGCAGCGGGGGGCCTTCCTTTCGAGGGTGTCACTCAGAAAGGACACCCAAGTGGACGGCTGGCAGGAAGGAGGACCCTCCCACTGGTGGCAGTCCATGCCCACGGGGGGGAGAGAGAGGGTGTCTCTTCCTAGCCAGCTCGGAAGAGCCACCCTCCCCCCCCCCTTGTGGGCCCTCGCCGCTTTTCTCCTTCGAGGGCGAGGGAGGGCGAGGCAGAGAAAGGCGGCGAGGGCAGAAGCAGCAGCAGCAAGTGGAGTCTCCATTCCCGCAGCCCCCTCCTCCTCGGGTTCAGCCCCAGGAACACGGTGGAGCCCTCCCTCCTCACCCCCAACCAAGGAAAGAAAGCAGCCCCACACAGCTCGCTCACCCAGGTCTCGGCTTGGAATGGGAGTCCCGAGGGCAGCAGCAGGGTTTGTGGCGGGGCTTGCTTGGCTTTGCCCCCCTTCGCCCCCCTGTGCCCGGCCTCCTTCGCCTCTGTCTCTCTCTCTCTCTCTCTCTCTCTCTCTCTCTCTCCCTCTCTCCTTCCAGCGCCCGCCTGCCTGCCTGCCAAAAGGATCCGAAAAAGTTCTCCGGATTTCTTTCTTCTCTCCTTGGCTCTCTCTCTCTCTCACACACACACACACATTCCCTCCATCCCTCCCACAGCCTCGCATCCTATCTGTGCGCGTGCCTTTGCCTTGCTCCCCCAGCAGCAACCATGTCACCACACCGTGCGTGGCAAGACAGCGCCAGGGCCCGCCCCACTAAAGCCTCATTTTGGCAAAAGAAGCCCGCAAAGGCGGTGGTGGGAGTGCACGTCAAGGCCACAAGATGGCAGGAGCGCGCCATTGGGCTGGTGAGGCCCAAAGATCACCTGGAAGAGGGCTGAAGATCACCTAGGTGCTCCCGATCACCATAATGAGCACCCCTGGTTTAGGAAATGGTGTGCAAGATGAATGTGAATTTGGTAATACTTGGATATGATGCTTATCCTCAGCAATGTAGTCATACAATCATAGGATCGGAAGGGACCACATCAGATCCAATCCCCTGCTCAGTGCACAATCTCCAACTAAAATGTATGCAACAAGTAACTGCCCAGCCTCTTTTTGAAGGTATGCTGAGAAGTAGACTCCACCACTTCTCTAAGCGAACCAAACCGATCTCACTTGCATCTTTCCTATACTTTTAAATATGCATAGTTCCACACAGGCAATAAAATGTAGTGCAAAGCAGTTTTGAAGTTGCTGTGTCTACAAAATGTACACATCGAAGTGCATGCTGTAACATGCATCCACCTTGAAACAATTTATGTTTTTAAAAAGCTTTAAATTCTAGAATAAGTCATAAAATCCATTGCAGCCAATCAGTGTGTAGCCTATGCAGAGCTAGACTCAAGACAAAGAAATTCAGAAGGACAGGGCTGAAGCATTTTGGGGGGAAATGGAAACACAGCTCGCTGGAAGTAGGCAAATACGTCTCCCAAGAGTGTTCCCATTTACGCTGGAATTTTGTGAGAGTGAGACATGAGTGGCCAGGTCGTTCAGGTATAGGTTAAACAGGATAGGGGCCAGGATGCACCCCTGGCGTATTTTGCATCCTATGAGTGTTCATCAATCTGATACCCATAAGTTCAACCAGTGGGATGAAGTAAGAAAAATGTTTCTGATTTCAGATCAATCTGCAGTCAGAGGACTTTTGTATTCACTATTCCAGCCCGAAACTGGTTTCTGGGGTGTCTGTGTTGGTGCTCTGCAGCAGACCAGCTCACTACAAATCTACACTATGATTCGGTTTAAATGGCTGTGTAATACTGCCTTAAGTTTCTATTTAGACAGGTAAAGATAACAGTCTTTGCTGTAAAATTACATTGTTGGTTCATGTTCAACTTACAATCAACAATAATCCTAAAGTTTTCTTCAAATGTTAAGCCCCAAACTTATACCCGTGGATCTGGTTTTGGTGGCCTAAGTGTAGAATTTTTCATTTGTCTCTATGATTTCCCTTTTCTTAATTTCACTTCAACTTTCTAGTTTATTGAGGTTCTTTTGAATTATTTTCCTATCTTCTAACAGGTTAGCTACTACATACAGTTTTACATTATTAAAAATATTGAAGTGTGTTAGTTTCAGGACAGGACTCTGAGGCAATCCACTTGGTATTCCAATTTGAAATAAAAGTTTCTCATCTCCCAGAATAGGTGATCAGTACACACCCTCTTTGATGCAGGACTTTTTTTTCCTGCCATGTAGTACCGATAGGTAAATGTTGGGCCAATCCAGAGGGCAATCATTGTGCGAATTCTTTCATAGGTGACGTTCACTTGATTTGGACAATTTCCAAGCGCCATTCTACTCAGAATAACCTAGCTCTCAAACCCTGTATTGCTTCAGATTACAAATTCCAGGCTTGAAATGTCAGTGAGAATGAATAGAGAAGGTCTCTCTTTGGTTTGCTTCTTTTCTTCAAACATACAACAATCAGGTAGTACAGGGGTCGGGAACCATTTTGACTCAGAGAGCCATGAAAACAAAATATTTGTAAATTTATTTTCAGTGAGAGCCATATAATATATATAATATATTTTAAGACTGAATTCAACTAAATGTGAGTCTATGCATACATACTATGAGAAAAGGATTCCCCCGGCAGAATGACGGGACACTTCAGACCTGGCTCTGCAAAAGCCATGCTCAGGACTCTGGGAAGGAGAAAACGGAAGGAAGGGGGAAAGAAAGAAAGAGAGAGAGAGAGAGAGGAAATAAGGGAGGGAGGGGGAGGGGAAGAAAGAAAAGAACAAACTATGGAAAAGGAAGAAAAGAAAAGCAGAAAAGAGAGAAGGAGGGGAAAGAAAGAAGGTAATGGGAAGAGAGGAAAGGAAATGGTGGGGGGGAAGGAAAGGGAGTGAGGAAAAAGTAAAATAATGAAGGTAAAAGAAGAAAAGAAAGAAGAGGAGAGAGGGGGAAGTGAAAAGAAATGAAGGAGAAGGAAAAGAAGACTTGGGGGGAAAGAATAGAAGAGGAAGGAAGAGGGAGGGAGAATGGATGGAAGAAGGAAGGGGAGAGAGGGAGGGAAAGGAAGGAGAGAAGGAAAGGGTGAAGGGGAGAAAGGAAGGAAGGAAGAGGAAGGAAGGAACAGGAAGAATGGAGGAAAGAAGGAAGGGGAGAGAGGGAGGGAAAGGAAGGAGAGAAGGAAAGAATGGAAGAGGAAGGAAGGAAGAGGGAGGGAGGGAGAATGGATGGAAGAAGGAAGGGGAGAGAGGGAGGGAAAAGGAAGGAGAGAAGGAAAGGGTGAAGGCGAGAAAGGAAAGAAGAGGAAGGAAGGAACAGGAAGAATGGAGGAAAGAAGGAAGGGGAGAGAGGGAGGGAAAGGAAAGAGAGAAGGAAAGAATGGATGAGGAAGGAAGGAACGAAGAGGGAGAGAGGAAAGAAAGTAGGGAGAGAGGGAGGAAAAAGAATGAAAGAAAAGGAGAGGGGAAAAAGGGAAGAGAAAGGAAGGAACGATGGCAGAGGAAGGTGCGGGCTGCTCTGGAGAGCCAGATGCAATCATGAAAAGAGCCACATCTGGCTCCCAAGCCATAGGTTCCCTACCCCTGAGGTAGTACAATGTCTCCCAAACTCTGGTGTTTGGACTTCAGCTCCCAGAATCGCCGATCACTGGCCAAGGCAGCCAAGGCTTCTGGAAGGTGAAATCCAAAATACCAGAGGACTAGTGTCTGGAAATCACTGATTTAGTATATGACCATAACCGGACCTGCACCAAATACTGATTCTGAAAATGCAGTGTCATTCCTAGGAGCTGTTCTACACTTTCTTAGTTGTTATGCAACCGTTACACCCATTTTAAAGGGCACATTGTGCTGGGTTATGAATTGATTTGATTTATATTTTGTTAACCAACTAATCCAGTTCTAGCCAACCTATGTACCTCCAGGGAAATAATCTTTTTTCAAAGGCTCTCAATCTAAACCTATACAGAAATACATCACTGCCATCATTGTTTATACCACCATACAATAGAAGTTGAAAGCAAAAATACAAAAGGAATTCAGGGCAACCTAAAGCTCTCCCTCCATGGGTCCTCCTTGAAAGCTTTAGTTCAGCCAAGTGGAGACACCTGCTGTTTATCATGGCAACTTCACTAACAATGCATCAAAGGTTCAGAAAGTTGAAATTAGCTGCACCTTGCCTTTCAGTTTTTTTTAAATACTGCTAGGAGGAAAAGTATGACACATCAAAGTCTCTGGGAATCTAATCCACTCAGGACAGGTTCTTTCCTAAATTTAGCATGTGTCCCAGAGCACCGCAAGATGAGTAATTATTTAAATTGTATTTATTCAAAATAGACAACACAGATCCACTGAATATACACGTAGAGTAATTCAGTGATCAAAGAAATTTCAGTTGAATCACCATCTGCCTTTCAACCGTGGAATTAATTTTTTTAAATTGTACATTGCAAAGACTTTAATATATGGTTTGTTTAGGGTTTGATGGAAGTGGGGAAAACTTAGGTCCCAGTCCTAAATGAAGCAAAATCAAAATAATGCTCTGTCTCCTGTCTTTGATGTTTCCGTTACTGCCAGCATTTAATCTGAAACCTTTTGGAGAGTTAGGGATCATTTTGTTTATATTATAAATATATCTTTTGGTGTTGCATGCAAACATCCAGCGTGGCGCACTGTTTATAGCCTCAGGTTAGGAGAGGGAGATACAGGGTGCATCTGCACTGTAGAACTAATGCATTTTGATGCCATTTTAACTACAATGGCTCAATTATGTGGAATCCTGGGAGTTGTAGTTTGTTGAGACAGTGGCACTCTTTGACACAGAAGGCTAAAGACCTTGTAAGACTACAGCTTTCATGATTTATAGCATTGAGCCACTGCTGCTAAAGTGATGTCAAACTGCACTCATTCTGTAGTGTAGATCAGTGTTACCAAACCAGTGTGCCGTGGCACACTAGTGTGCCATGAGCGATCATCAGGTGTGCCGTGGGAAATTGGAACCTCCAATACCCTTTCTTCCCCCTCCTGCTGAACACTTTTTTCTCTCCACTCGGGCTCCCTTCTTTCCAGCCTAGCTCTGCTTGCTTTGCCTGGCTTTGCTCATGCTGCCGTTTCTGCGGGAGGGGGGAGGGAGGAAGACGTGACCCGTGCGGGCGCTACTGCGCAGACTTTCCCCACGTCTTCCTCCCTCCCCTCCACAGTGCTCTCTGGATATAGGTGAACTACAACTCCAAAACTCAAGGTCAATGCCCACCTAACTCTTATAGTATTTTCTCTTGGTTATGGTAGTTCTGTGTGGGAAGTTTGATTCCATTCCATCATTGGTGGAGTTCAGAATGCTCTTTGTTTGCGGGTGAACTATAACTCCCAGCTGTTGAGCAAGACCTTCGTGTGTGTCTTTCTGCCATTCCTGTCAGGATATTTATGTTGTGTTCATTGAAACAGGCCCAGGTGTCACACTGAGTGTATAAATACATTTAAAAACATATTAACTATACGTATTACTGTGTTAGAGTGTCATTTTGGTTGGTGGTATGCCCTAGGATTTTGTAAATGTAAAAAATGTGTCGCAGCTCAAAAAAGGTTGAAAAACACTGGTGTAGATGCACCCACAGGTTCAAAGCCCCAATAAGCTATATAGATCACTGGGAACTCTTTGGTCAGTCACTGTTCTCTTCATTTAACCTTCCTCATAAGGTTGTTGTGAAGGTAAAATGGGACACTATGAAAATAAAATGTGAAGATAAAATGAGGAAGAACATGTATACCATCAAGCTCCTTGGAGAAGAATTGCAATATATATCAAATAAATAGCTGATTAAAGTCTTATTTATATTGACAGCATAATAACCACAACAATGTAATACTGAATAAGAAAATGTCCCTACTAAGCTTTTTTAAAATGTTTCCTTCTCTTCATTATAGCATGAATATCCAAGAGCCAAAATAGTCTACAAGAAGAGATAAGTGTGACTAAATTAGGGATGGTCAATTAAAAACTATGTGTAAGTGTACCTACTTATTTAGGGTGTATCTACACTGTGGAAGTAATACAAGTCTGATGTCGAACACGAATTTAGGGGGCCCTGTCATGGCAGATGCCAGTGAGACACAAAAAGAGGATCCGCAACACCTGGCGTGACAGTAAGCACCAGCAAAGATTTTCCCTCTTTCCCAATAAATCTCACTAAGTTGAAGCAAGGACACTGAAGTTTATTTTCTATTCCAGCTGGATAGGATGACGACAGCAGTAATCTGCCCAACAAGCCGACATGCTTGCTAGGAAAGTAAATACAAAATATATAGGGCTGTCAAATTCAAATTTCCTACGCCCACCCCCAGAGCCGGCTTTGCTGTTATTGGTCATGACGTCAGCGAGCCGGGAGGAGCGGCCGAGGAAGGATGCACCTCCACCAATCAGAGTGCAAACCCCGCTTCAGCCACTCAGCCAATCAGCAGGATGGAGGCAGGCAGAGGAGGAAACAATGAAGGAATGTGTAAATGATAGGATTATGAATGGCCCTTCCCAGAACTGAATGATAGGTGATTAAGACATATAGCTTGAGCTCTCTAGTCGCAATCCTGCCTATTGTTCTGAGTTTGAAATATCATTCTTGTCTGGCCCCGAAGAGCCAGCCCATTGTTATAAAGTTCAGCCATATTAACTTTTTTTAGAAGACCTTGGATCCTTCTTCCTGAGATGGGGGAATGGCTTTGGGAAAGAAACGGCAACAATCCCGCTTTTCTTCTCAATTGGGGAAGTGTCTTTTGTGTCAAGTGATTATCATGTCCATCAAGCCCATACCTCAGGTGGTTTGGTCAAAAAGACTCTCCAAAGCCCAAGCAGGGTCCATGCTGATGGGTTTCTGCAAAGTCCTTTGTTTTAGAAAAGATGACTCAGGAAGTCTTGCAACACCTGGGCCTTGAGTTGCCTTGCTTAATATTTTATATAGATATACTTACTTTTGACAATTGGGAATATGGGGCATATACAGAGGGTCGAGGAAAGATCTGCCCTGGTCATCCAGAGTCCATGCAAGATGATATATATATGAGCACTGAGCAGCCAGAGTCCATTCATGAAACAGGAGTTTCATTCATAAAAATCCAGTTCATAAAAATAGCCAAATTGGCCTGGAGCTGGCTTGGGTCACAAGGGTGACATACGAGGGCTTTCGTGGGTCAGCAGGCACCATGGAGCACCATTCCAAGGTGACATGCATAGGAAAGAAAAGGGACACAAACATCAAGGCCATGTGGTCAGGAGAAGTGGATCTGAGGAGCACAGACCCCGTTCAGCAGAAAGCAAGATAACAGTTAGTTTCATAATTAATCAAGGAAAAATATGGCATTGGGTTGGAAATGATCAGTCAATCCACGAATACCGAAACTGTGCAAGCCTCAATACCCGCAGTTTGAGAGAGCGCAGTTTCGGGCTCCCCGGGATGCTGCTGGACCGTACCAGCTGAGCCAGCAGGGCTCCATGGCTCAGGAGAGGGAAAGTTCATTGTTGGGGCGAAGTTAGAGCCAGTAAAGGACACGATATATCACTCTAGAGAGGGAAAAGTTGGGAGAAAAGGATACTTATATTAAGGGGTTGTTACAAAGAGGCTAAGGGAAGTTAGCAGGGAGGGGGAAAATGAGTTCTCCATTGAAGCTGTTGCTGGTGCCACCATCCTGCAGATACTTGAAAACTTGCACTTCCAGTAACTGTGGAACTCCCTGCTGCGGTCAGATAAATTTGAAGGCAGGGACCTCAGCACTTGCTATCAGTTTGACACCACTTTAACAGCAATGAAATCCTGGTATCTGTAGTTTGATAAGGTACTAGTCACTTTCGCCCCTTCTACACTGCCATATAAAATCCAGATTATTTGCTTTGAACTAGATTATATGACAGTGTAGACTCAGATAATCCACTTCAAAGCAAATAATGTAGATTATCTGCTTTGATAATCTGGATTATATGGCAGTGTAGAAGGGGCCTGAGTCTCCTTTATGGAGTGAAAATTCAGAATATAAATAAACATAATAATAATAATAATAGGCAGAGAAATCCAAAGACTCCTAGGATCCCATACCATTGAACCAGAGCAAGTAAAGTGCATCAAGATGCATTGATTCTACAGTGTAGATCACGGTGCTCATTAGGTAGATCGTGATCTACTGGTAGATCGCGTAGGGCGTCCTGGTAGATCGCAGTCAGGGTGGGAGGGAGGCTCAGTCCTGCCTCCCTCCCATTATTATTATGAATAATAATGGGAGGGATTATTATGAATCATCATTATTATTATGAATAAATCCAGGGAATATTATACTCACATTTAGTTGAATTCAGTCTTAAAATATATTATATGGCTCTCATTGAAATAAATTTCCAAATATTTTGCTTGTATGGCTCTCTGAGTAGTGGGTAGGTAGATCATTTTGACTTGGTTGTTTTATAAGTAACTCGCATGCTGAAAAAGTGTGAGCACCCCTGGTGTAGATGCACCTTTGTTTATACATACTGTAGATCAATTAGCATAAATGGATTGGATGATTAAGGGCCCTTCCACACAGCCATATAACCCAGGATATCAAGGCAGTTAATCCACAATATTTGCTTTGAACTGGATTATCTGAGTCCACACTGCCATATAATCCAGTTCAATGAGCAAGAGGGGGCCTAGATCATAGAGCTATCCTATACAACAGGGCTGTCCAACTTCTACCGGACCTGTGGCCGGAATTCCAGTTACTGATGACCTGGTGGGCCGAAGGGTCTGCTTCCGCCCCCGGCTCCGCCCCCTCCCCGGCTCCACCCCAGCTCCGCCCCCTCCCTGGCTCCACCCAGGCTCCGCCCCCTCCCTGGCTCCACCCCTGCCCTGCCCCCTCCCGGCTCCACCTCTCCCCGCCTTGAGGTGTCTGTGGAGGACACCGGGCTTTGACTTGGAGATAGAGATGAACACCAAAATCCCAGTCTCAAGTCCCAGTCCCTGCTTTGAACTGGATTATATTGCAGTGTGGACTCAGGGCCCTTCACACAGCCATATAACTCAGAATATCCAGGAAGGAAACCCCACAAAACCTGCTTTGAACTGGATTATATTGTAGTGTGGACTCAGGGCCCTTCACACAGCCGTATAACGCAGAATATCCAGGCAGGAAACCCCACAAAACCTGCTTTGAACTGGATTATATTGCAGTGTGGACTCAGGGCCCTTCACACAGCCATAGAACGCAGAATATCCAGGCAGGAAACCCCACAAAACCTGCTTTGAACTGGATTATATTGCAATGTGGACTCAGGGCCCTTCACACAGCCATATAACCCAGAATACCTGCTTTGAACTGGATTATCGGAGTCCACACTCATATAATCTGGTTTAAAGCAAATAACATGGAATTTTATTCAGATGTGTGGAAAGGAAGGCAAATAAGAAGCCAGGGCCCTTCCACACAGGCCTATAACCCTGAATGATAAGGCATAATATTCATTCTGCCTCTGCTAATAATAATAATAACAACAACAACAACAGGTTCCTGGAGTAGGAGACCTCCAAGAGCCATCCAGGGCCATCCAGTCCAATCTCCTTCTGCCATAAGGGGAAAACACAATCAAAGCATTCCTCACAGATGGCCATTCAGCCTCTGATGATGATGATGATAATAATAATAATAATAATAATTACAATGGGTTCCTAGAATAGAGACCTCCAAGGGCCATCCAGTCCAATCTCCTTCTGCCATAAGGGGAAAACACAATCAAAGCATTCCTCAGCCATGTTGAATCAAACCTAAACTCTCATGAGAGCAACAGAAAGTACTGAACCTTGAGTTTGGGAGTTGTAGTTCTCCTCCATCCAGAGAGCACTGTGGACTCAAATAATGATGGATCAGGACCAAACTTGGCACGAAGCCTCAGGAGAGGAGGAAGCCGGAAAGGGAATGAATGAGCACCCCCCCCCTGCTCCAAACTCGGCCCCGCCCCTTTTTCGCTCTGGCCACGCCCCTCTCACTGTGCTCTCTCTCTCTCCTTCCCTCTTTCCTTCAGGTGGTGGAAGGGGAAGGAAGGAAAGGGGGAAAGAGAGAGAGAAGGAGGGAGGAGGGAGAGGGGGAGGGAGGGAGCAGGGAGGAGGAGGAGAGCCTGCTCCTCCTCCCTGCTCGCGCCTCACCCCCCAAAAAAAAAAAAAAATATTCTGAAAAATATTCCAAAAATATTCCAAAAAAATATTTTTTTTAAAAAATTTTTAATCTTAAAAGGCAGATACCTGGCTGGAGGGTTGGGGGCCGTGGGTAAGGGGTTGGGGGGCCGTATATGGCCCGGGGGCCGCCAGTTGACAGCCCTGCTATACAACTTTACTCAAAAGTATGTCCCAAAGGGAATTACTTCCGGCTAATCGTATATAGTAGTGCAGACTAAAACATGTATTGCCTTATTTGGTCAGGTATTAAGACAAAGTGCTAATTTTTGTGTAAGACGTCTTTTGTAATACTTCATAAGTAGCTTGCATAACGCGAAAAGGGAGAGGGGAATTTATATAAGGCCAAAAGAACATTAAAGTTCTACTACAAAGGAAAATACTGCAGCTGCCAAGACCCGATTAGTCATAAAACCCACAGCATTATCTGGATCCATCAATGCCTTCCTTTTAATTACTAATCTAACAAGAAGGACATCAAAGATGCCTTTTGATATGCACATAGTTAGAGACATATCCTGTGAGTAAGGATTATATTCGGAACTGTTCACTTGAAACATTAAGGACATGTTTGTTTTTTTAAAAAAAACAGATTTGTGAAAATTCACATTTTCCTTTGCTCTAAAGTTCACAGTTTAGGGTCACACTCCATTATGTTAACTGGCACTAAGTTCATGCATTCCTAAATTACCATGTAATCTAAAACCTTGTTGTCAGCTGCTCAGAATTGGAAAGTCCCCCGAAACAATTGCAACGATTCTCGGCAGGAGAACAGAACTTGTTTGTCTTATTGTAAAAATATCCTTCACGCCGATCATCTCCCTTCTTACTGTGCAAAACTATAACGGTTAAAAATAAAAGTCTGTCTTCCCTTTTTGATGTATTCATTCTCTCCCGATCTGCTCTTTGCTTACTTTGGGACAAAAGATTTCATTACATCGCCCTTCAAAAAAAACACACACACACACACCCAAAAGCATTCGAAACAGGCAAAAACCTCGGTGTAAAATTCTATTGCTTTCCTTCCTGTAGAGACTTGACTGTAAATTGCTGAGCCAAAGTTATCTTACAGAGATTTCATTGTCATATCTACTTACATCATCTTAATGCGATTTTATTTTTTACTTTGTCAAAGTCGTATTAATGGAAATGTGTTCTTGATGTCAAACAGACCTCCTTTTTTATGCAAAACAGGATTCAGCTGACTCTAATAAAAACAGCTTGCAATGTACTCAACGCTTACAGTAATAGGCTGAATATAGTTTTGTTTTGTTTCCCGAGTCAAGACTGTGTCAAAGAGCACTAAAAGGAGATTTCTCTGTTCTTTTTTTTTTTTTTTTTTTTTTTGTTCCCTCGGTACAATAATTGCTTGGGTGGGGTTACATTATGATCTCTAAATGAATAGTATCGCTTAGAACAAACACTTCTTGTATCTTTTATCTTCCCCTTGCGTACAGAGCTCCGCTTTTTCTTTTTCTTTTGAAAAACGCCAAAGCTACTTTTCCAGATAAGTCATCAAAATGTTTCCAAAGTATTTTAACTGCCAGATTAACTATATCTGGAAAACAAAGAAAGATTGCTTACATTCTTGGAGCAGCAAGCCTGCCAATGTGTAGCAACAAGCAACAAATTAATTTCTTTTGCAACCATGGCTGGGCAGCGGTGGGGCAGGAAGGAGAGCTCATTCCAAACAGTAGGCCTTGATTTAAAGGGAAAGCAATTTATTTCCAGAAAAGGAGGATGTTTACTAGCAGTGTCTTACTTTCTTTTTACCCCCAAAAGCCCCACTACGTTTTACATTTGCACGTCTTATATTGGACATACCCGAAAGAATTCTTCAACCAAAAGTACCTGTGAATAACACTCTAACACAGTAATACATATAGTTAATATGTTTTTAAATGTACGAAGGGACACTCAGTGTGAAAGCAAGAGGCGGGGGCCTGTTCGCGTCAGAAGGCCAGGCAAGATATTCTGGCAGGCATGGCAGACCTTTATCGAAGGTAGTTTTCTTAGGATTTTTATACTTCAACACACTAGGCCTCTGACTCTTGACAGCAATTCGCCCGCCTCTTGCTCCTTCTTTCCCCCTATCGCATGGACTGGAACTTTTGGGGTCCAACATTAGCCGACATGACACCGCCGATACGTCTTACAAGAGGTGTCTTACTATCGGGAAACACCAGTGTTTCCCAACCTTTTTTGAGCCGCGGCACACTTTTTACACCACCAACCAAAATGACACAAAATGACACTCTAATACAGTAATACATATAGTTAATATGTTTTTAAAATGAAACACTCAGTGTGAAACCTGGGCCTGTTTTGATGAACTCAACATAGATATCCTGGCAGGAATGGCAAAAGACACAAACTTCCCACACAGAACTCCCCTAACCAAGAGAAAATACTATAAGAGTTTGGTGGGTATTGACCTCGAGTTTTGGAGTTGTAGTTCACCTATATCCAGAGAGCACTGTGGACTCAAACAATGTTGGATCAGGACCAAACTTGGCATGAATACTCAAAATTGCCCAAATATGAACGCAGATGGAGTTCAGGGGAAATAGACCTTGACATTTGGGAGTTGTAGTTGCTGGGATTTATAGTTCCCCTACAATCGAAGATCATTCTGAACCCCACCAATGATAGACCTGGGCCAAACTTCCCACACAGAGCCCCCAGGAGGCAAGAGGAGATCTCTACTTGGGGAAAGGGAGGTGGGCCTTCCCAATGCATGGAGAGGGAGAGACCAAGTAGACAACGGGTGGGGAGGGGAGGTGTTTGTAATTTTGTGCCTTTATTGAAATAGGTTTCTTAGGGATTTTATACTTCAACACACTAGACTCCCCCCCCTTCCTGGAGGTTCCAATTTCCCACGGCACACCTGATGATCGCTCATGGCACACTAGTGTGCCCCGGCACACTGGTTGGGAAACACTGTATTAAGGCATGTTTTAAGAAAAATAGAAACGGTATTCCTGAAAGACAGCTTGTCGATGTCTTGTCTTGTCTACCTGATTTCATTGTGTGGCTACAGAGCGTTGGTTCCCTGAACACATCTCTGGGTGCACACTATAGATGTAAAGCAATTAGACTCCACTTTAATTGCCATGGCTCAAAGCTATGGAATCATGGGTAGTTTTACCTGGCCTTTAGCCTTCTCACCAAGCGACACCTTCTAAGATTCCATGGCATTAAGCCGTGGCAGTTCAAATGGTGTCAGACTATATTACTTTATTTTTTATTTATTTATTTATGCTTCACATTTATAGACCGCCACTCCCCGAAGGCTCGGAGCGGTTTACAGCAGTATGCATAAATACAATCTAGTACAGAATACACATATAAAACAACACATTACCTAACATTAAATAAATAAATACAAAAAAGTGGGATGAACTGAGGGTAGCATATCAGGTGGGATCAATAGTCAATTTAGGGGCCGTAGGTAAGGTTTGGGACCGAGCAGCCTTGTAGTCAGGTTTTAAGGGTCCATACCGTAACCTCAGCGGATGACAAGGAAGGGTCTCAACCATGGCGATTTGGGAGGCCCTCGCCACTCCATGCTGGGCTCCTTTAGGAGGGTTTAAAGTTCCAGACCGGCTCCTGCTTCCAGCCATCAGACCCCAAAAAACTCTAGGGCCAAACCGCCGATGCTAGAGTTTGCGTCGGTAGTCTCTGTGTGTCAGATGCTCCTCAGATTCAACTTCCAGCGCCCGTGAACCAGCCCGCTTACTATTCTGGGCTGCTGGGGCTGCCGCTCTGTCCTCCTTCCCCTGCAAAACTCTCTGGTCGTTGCTGGATGTGGTGCTCAGAGACTGGCGCCCCCTCCGCTTCCTCCCAGTCTACGTCGGGAGTGACCGATGGGTTGCTGGGAGGAAGCTTTCTTGGCTTTCTCGGCGACATCCGCCTTCAGGTTGGTGGTCTCTGAGCCGGTGACTTCACTTTATAGTCTATGGACCCTTCTAAGGCGCTAAAATGCAGAAGAATCCGGGATCAAAAGGAGGATGGCTAAATGATGTTTAATGAAAATGTGCACTGGTTTGCATTAACAGCTGAAAAACAAGTGTTAAAAAGGTGTGCTTAAAACCCGATTTCAGCTAGAAAATGTGCATATTTGCATCACTCTGTATCCCTGCAGTCAAAGAAAACATGTGACTTCATTCCTATATGCTGGTGTGGACTGCTCCAGTGCAGGTTCATATTTTAAAATCCTGAAACAGCTGATGAGGGCTGTAAACAAATGTAACCGTGGACACACAGCTGACTAAATGGAAGCACAATTGGAAAGCCATTCCCATGCGAACTCTCTGCAAGCTTTCCTTTGTTCTGATGTTTATGACATTAAACAGAGCTTGAATTTACACCATGGGCACCAGCATGGCAGGCAAGTGACCCCAAAGAGAAATGGGGTTCAAGAGGGAAAACATAAAGGCAGGAGGACGGTGAGAAGAGATAATGACAAGAAATCTGCTTGTGTGCACATTCATATATCTGCATCAGCGTATTTGAGGTTCAGCGCATCTTAGAGGGTTGATTTTAAAAAAATTAAAACTAAACTTACTGCAAATGTCCCCCGTCCATCTTGGAGATTTCTAAAATCCACTACAAATGAAGGTGTCAGGATGGCGAGGGAGCATTTATCAGCACTGTTGTCAGGTACCATGTATTTTTTTTGTCCAGATTATGTGGCTGTCTCAGACCCCTTTCACACAGCTGAATAAAATCCTGCATTGTCTGATTTGAACTGGGATATATGCCAATGCGGACTCAGATAACCCAGTTATTGTGGGATGTTCTGCCTTGATATTCTGGGTTATATGGCTATTAGGCATGAGAAAAAAGTAACGGAAATTAAAAGAAGTCGTAAGTGATTCGTATGTAATGGGACTTTTGAGCTTTTATGGATCGCAAGGCCAATCCCGGAAGTGGACTTTCTTTTTCGAACCCCCTGGGCCCAAAATTTCGTTAGAATTCTAAATATTTCGGAAGGCTCCCTATTACCCCCTCGAAAATCCAAAATCCCAGACATTACTCACAGTCAGATGGGGCCTTTCCATGCTCGAGGCCTACTTTAACTGAAAGGCCTTGCCTCCAGGAAGAGAAAAACCAGCCAGAACCATAGAGAGATCGAAACCGGAAGTCCTATAGCGGCTGGAGGACTCAGGAAAAAAGCGCTTTAAACTGCAGGGAAAGGAGCCTGGAAAGGGCTGCCGTGCGGGTGGCCCCTTCCCCGCTAAGAAATAACCCGACCCAGGCTTGGGTGAAACATATCTTAGCGGGGGAAAGACTGCCGTGCGAGGCGGCCCCCTCCCTGAAGATATAACCCGACCCAGGCTTGGGTCGGCCCACATCTTAGCGGGGGAAAGGGCTGCTGTGCGGGCGGCCCCTTCCCGCTAAGATATAAGCTGACCCAAGCCTGGGTCGGGTTATATCTTTCGCAGGAAAGGGCCGCCCGCACGGCAGCCCTTTTCCCGCTAAGATATAAGCCGACAAGCCTGGGTCGGGGTTATATCTTTGCAGGAAAGGGACCGCGCACGGCAGCCCTTTCCTCGCTAAGATATAAGCCGACCCAAGCCTGGTCGGGTTATATCTTAGCAGGAAAAGGGGCCATGCGGGCGGCCCCTTTCCTGCTAAGATATAACCCGACCCAGGCCAGTTGGACAGCCCTGTTCTAGTTTACCAAGAGCACGTTCCTCATACCCTCCAGGTCACTATCACACTTACTACATTCTTACTATTAGAATTTATTATTTAATTCTAATAAATGCTCTGGAGAAGCAAGCCTTGACTATTTTATTTAATAATAATAATAATAATACTAATAATATATTAACGCTTTATATCTCCCTGCAAGGAAACCAAGGGAAATGTTGCCCCTTGATTTGCCTGTGCTTAAAACAGTGTCAGTCCTATTTCCCTGCTTTTCAGACTTTAGAACTACTAACGAATTTCATTAGTAATTACGTTACATTTTAGAACTTTTTGGAAAAATTTTCTTAAGTCTTTCTATTACTAATCAAAAAAAATCCCCCCCCCAATTTGATTTTAGAATCACGATTTTTTGGTTCTAAACCATGCCTAATGGCTATGTGGAAGAGCCCTCAAAGAGCACTAGATCAGAGCTTTCCAAACTGTGTGCTGTGATACATTAGTATGCTGGCTGCGGTTTATAGGTATGTTGTGAGTCAGTCTATGCAAAATAAGAACCAAATTATATAATTTTAAAAATGTAAATGAAAAGTTTCAGGAGATATGCTGCATCCCCATACATTTATGTATATGTCCATATCTCTTATGTGGCATTGGTTTAACCTCTGATTTTCTAGTAAAACTGAATTACTGTATCGTGAAATGATGCATGTTTGAAAAGTAGTCACCAACATAAAAGGTTTGGGAAGCTCTCGCCTAGATACACCTTAATTTTACATAGAGTCTGGTTGCCTGACCATCTGTCCAGACAGATTTGATTGTGTACTTGTGGCATCAAACAAGAGGGTGCTGTTCCTGGATTATACATGGCTGCTCCTGATTGCTCTTCTTGTAAAAAGATGTAGAACATTGACTAGGGGGCCACAACTTTGTTCTGGCCAGAGAAAATGTGTCCTCCACACATTTCGTGAAGTTTCTGGCACACAAGCAAAGTTTTTGCCTTCTACTCAAGTGTCACCTTCTTTTTAGGAACTGACCAATCAGAAACAAACATCTAAAACCTGGGAACAAACCCATTGAAAAATCCAGTGATTTCCAATTCCAGGGATATATAGACATGCAAAGAGCTGCATATTTGACTCTAAACCACGATATTCCCTCATCTTGTGTTTTTTACCTTTTGTAGCTATTGCTTCTGCATTTTTAGGGAACAGCGTCTGGCCACCCTTCTGTTTGCTGTGGAAGCTCCTGGGATAAAGGTACAGTCTGGACAGGCCCCCAGTTCAAAGCAGATATTGTGGGATATTCTACTTTGATATTTTATTTATTATTTACAACATTTCTACCCCATCCTTCTCAACCCCCGAGGGTGGGGGACTCAGAGTGGTTAACACTGGCAACAATTCGATGCCGCAATATCAATATAACAACAATATAACAACCATTAATACACAATACATTAGAAACAATAACATTAATTATACAGTCACATAGCCATTTCATATTCTGGGATAGAGGGCTGTGTAGAAAGCCCCCCAGAAATGTCCACAATGGTGATTCCCATACTCTAGTGCAGTGTTTTTCAACCTTTTTTGAGCTGCAGCACATTTTTTACATTTACAAAATCCTGGGGCACACCACCAACCAAAATCCAGAGAGCACTGTGGACTCAAACAATGTTGGATCAGGACCAAACTTGGCATGAATACTCAATATGCCCAAATGTGAACACAGATGGAGTTTGCGGAAAATAGACCTTGACATTTGGGAGTTACAGTTTCTGGGGTTTATAGTTAACACACAATCAAAGAGCATCCTTTTTTAAAAAACAATTTTTTATTTTATTTTAACACACACACACACACAAACATACCAAACACTCACAGAACATTTACAATTCCCACCACCAACATGAGGATTATTCCCTTTTATATATTCATTTCTTATGGAGACTTTTTATATCTTTATCTCATTGCCAACAGAAAGTACTGAAAGGGTTTGCTTGGGAATTGACCTTGAGTTTGGAAGTTGTAGTTCACCTACACCCAGAGAGCACTGTGGACTCAAACAATGTTATGTTATGTTGTTGTTTGTTTTCTATCCAGAATCACAATGTTGGAAGGAGGCTCACCACTTTAAGGTCCCTAAAACAGGCATGGGAAAACTTCGGCCCTCTGGGTGCTTTGGACTTCAACTCCCACCATTCCTAACAGCCTGAGGCCCTTTCCTGCTTAAGTGGCTGAGGGGGGAAAGGAAAAGGGCCTGAGGCTGCTAGGAATGGTGGGAATTGTAGTCCAAAACACCTGGAAGGTTCAAGTTTGCCCATGCCAGCTTTCGACAGAGACCTTTTCCTCCCCCTTCGCACCCTTTCTTCCCCCTCCTGCCGAACATTTACTTTTTCTTCTCCACTCGTGCTCCCTTCTTCCCAGCCTTGCTCTGCTCGCTTCGCCTCGCTTTGCTCGCGCTGCCGCTTCTGCCGCCATTTTGATCCGAGGGGGCAGCGTGAGCATGTTCAGGAGGGGAGGGGGAGGGAGGGAGGAAGATGTGGGACATGTCTGCGCAGTAGCATCCGGACGGGTCACAGCTTCCTCCCTCCCCTCTCCCCTCCTGAACATGTGAGCAGAGCGAGGCTGGGAAGAAGGGAGCCCGAGTGGAGAAGAAAAAGTGTTCGGCAGGAGGGGGAAGAAAGGGTATTGGAGGTTCCAATTTCCCACGGCACACCTGATGATCACTCACAGCACACTAGTGTGCCGCGGCACACTGGTTGGGAAACACTGCTCTAGTGCTCCAAGGGTTTTGCACTTCAGCTCCCAGAAAGTTCAGTTGACTTGGCCAAGGGTCAGGTATTCTGGAAGCTGAAGTCCAAAACACCGGGAAGACTAGAGAGTGAAAAACACTGTTCTACAACAAGCTAAAGATTCTGCTCCAGATTCCCAGGGGCTCTTCAGTAAATAATCAGTGTTCCCCGAAGGTAGGACGTTTTGCAAAATACTGCCCTGGAGGACAAAGGAGATGATTGTATATTTACCCTTTCGGGGGGAAAATCTGTGATGCTAATATATTCCATTAATTAACGGTCACAACGACCTTCTGGCAATTTCTGAAATCTATGATTGCTAATAATTCCCCCGCCCCTTCTAATTCTGCCTTTCACCCCAGAGCCTAATCTGTTTCAGGTTAAGGACTGTTTGTGTCAGCAATGTTCAGGCTATAGAACTCCGAAATGCTTTTAATAAATTTATCAACTGGAAAATATTGCAAACATTTCATTTCCTTTGATACAGACACAAGCGCCTTCCTCCCCCCCCCCCTTTTGCAAATTCCTGCTTCTATGAATCACTCTATTTGCTTTAACTTTCCTGCGGTTCGACAAACAGACTTTATATAGCTAGACTTCAAAGATGGGAGAAATAAAGGTTGGGAATGTGATAGGAGGCATCTATTATTAGGCAGAAAACATTTTGCATTATAAACCTTAAAACATGATTTTATTTAAAAAAAAAAATTTTTAAGGATATGCCTCACATTTTCACTCCCTTTGGCATTAATCATAGAGGACTGTTTAGAACAGAAATACTTTCCGTGAACCACATTTGGCTCAAATTTCTCCCTCTAATATTTAATTTAGATGGGGGGAAAGAGTAACATTATAATAGGCTTCTCATATGTCAGAACTGAAATACTCTACTTGATGTTTCTTTCAGTCTAAAATGAATGTTTTAGCATGATCCTACCCCCAAAGTACTTATAGGGTAAGGGAGGGGGAGGGCACTGATAAAAATCTTCATTTTGAATAGGAAGTGAAGGCAGGCGGAGGAATGCTTGCAGCCCACTCCTGACATCAAATGAATTTTCAAAAAAATAAGCTGAATGTGTGCTTCAAAGAATTTATTAGCTTCATCCAGAGTTGCATACATGGCAGGAATGTTAATTGTAAAAATCTGCAATGTAGCATTTCTGGTAAGCAGAAGAACGGCATTTAACAAAAGATCCCATTTGCACACTTTTCTCCCGTTCCCCGCAACACCGCTTCTGCTTTTGTTTTTATTTGCTGGGTCTCTTTGCCCAAGAATATACTTGCACAAATCAAATTAGTCTGGTGTAAGATGGAGGTCTTTAGAGAATTAAGAAACTGCTGCTAAGCTGATGTGTTCCTTTCGGGACACAATTTAACATTGGTAACATTTTGTTCTTTGGTTTGTGCGCTAATGCCGCAGATCAAGAGTTCGCTCAAAGCATATTAACAGTCAGATCAAAATAAGCAATGTCTCAAAACATGGAACTTACAGTTCTTACTCTGCTCAAAGGGGGAGAGCAGGACAGTGTTGATGCCTAGAAGCAAACTGGGGAGGTAAATATGCCGCTTGCTTCACTTACAACAATGAAACATTATAGTAGCACATTATGTCACCAATATTTAACTTGCTTTGTTTTATTCATTCAAGCCTGGTTCATAATTAATTGAGGGTAATTTTTATGGTTTCTAACTTGCTTTGGTGCACTAGCTGAGCTGGAATGGCATAAATGATCAATAAAAGCTAAGAGGGGTGGTTGATCCATAAAAAAATTAATTCTAAATGCATGGGGGGGGGGGTTCTGTCCCTGGGTCGTTATAGAAATTATTACAAAAAAAAATTGGCTTCATTTCGTAATTGAAATGTAATTAATAACGATTTTTGGTTTTATTCAATAGGCCAGTTGGGAGGCTAGGCTAGAATGGAGGGCTTGCTCTCCTCTCTCCCCTCCCTCCCCCCCCAGCTCAGAAGCATTGCAGGGAGAAGCCCCGCCCTTAGGTTATGTTGCGCATGCACGTCAGTGGCACGAGGGCGGGGCTTCCGTCCTCCTCCCATGACCGGAGAACGGTCGTGGGGAGGAGGAGTAGGAGGAGGAGGTAGAAAGGAAGCACTGCCCTCGCGCCGCTGACGCGCATGCCCGCCAGCGGCCTCGGGGCGGTGCTTCCCTTCTTCCTCCTCCCTCCTCCTCCTCCCTGCGACCGTTCTCCAGGAGGAGGAGGAGGAAGAAGAAGGGAAGCACCTCCCCGAGGCCACTGGCGGGCATGCGTATCAGCGGCGCAAGGGCGGGGCTTCTGTCCTCCTCCTCCCACGACTGGAGAACGGTCGTGGGGAGGAGGAGGCGGAGGAAAAAGGGAAGCACCGCCCCAAGGCCGCTGGCGGGCTTCCCTTCCTCCTCCTCCACCACCTCGCGCGGCGCGCCCTCCTTCCTTTACAAGGGGGCGGGCGATGGCGAGGGGAGGGCACCATTCCCTCCTCCCCGCCCCCTCGCAGTGCTCTTCCCCCACCCTCTCCCTCTTGGGAGAGGGCAGGGGGAGAGCGCTGCAAGAAAGCAGGTTTTTTAAAAAAAATTAAAAAATTTTGGTGCTTCATCTGCCGCCCCCCTAGGCCTACGCCCATAGGCCATGGCCTAGGGTGGCCTTATGGGTAATCCGGGCCTGGTGAGTGCTGATAGGTGTTGGGGAAACCGACATATTTTGGAATGAAATTGCACACAAATTGAGAGTGAAGGATTTTATGGACTGACAGAGTGTCTCAGAGGACACAAAAGTTGTTTGAGGGGGCAACATGTTCAAGGGGCTTCAGGGACTTGAACCAAGGTCTTCTCGTTCCTATTCTAACACTTGAAATCACTATATTGGAGTTTGTGTGCATAGGGATATGAGAAGTGTTTTTCATCTACTTAACAAATTGATTCCTGTTTCCTATATAGAGGAACCTCCCACCTTAACTGCCTCGTTAGAGTTTGGACTATTAGAAAATGCAATTGGTTGAATAGTTAGTGTAACATATGAAGACAGACAGGATATAACACAGAGCATAGTGTGTATTATTTGTAGCATTGCAGCTATATCCACCCAGTCAGATCACACACTGCCCTACCATTAGGCAGAGTTCTCAGGTAGAAGCTCTTGGAAAGTGGTGACAAAGTGGAAAAGAAAACGGTGTGCCACATGGTCATCCATGCTGTCTACTGGCCTATGGACTTTGGGTGTAGGCCAAAATGCTGTCCCATTACCAGAGTGGAAGAAAAAACCCTGCCCTTCCATTTGGCTGTTTATGTAGAGTAACACATATACCGCAGGGCTATATTTAGTGTGATCAACTAAAAATGATATGGGAAACAGGGTCCATCTTGTTCCTGAATCTTTGGACAACGCGATATCTGGAGCGAGCCATGTATCAGGCTGCTGGTGTAACAAATACAGACAGCCCTCCATAGCCACAGATTCAACAGTTCACAGCTTGAAAATAGAGTACAACTGCTGTATCCTTGATTGATATGTTCCAACTGGCCAACACACATTTTGGTGCCTCACATTAGACCTGTTTCTGGGTTTATTTGACCTGTTGATCCCAAAAGTGGCACCAGTTTCCCCTATCAGCTCTAGTTTTTGAGACACAGAACATAAGCCATATACCAGTCACCATCTGGTCACTCACAGAAGATCATGATGACTGTATCTAAGAAACTAGAAGTGATGTGGTCTGGTCTATGCAATGCAATTTTCTGAATCAGTTCCCAAATAATTTCAGGAATAAATAAATAAAACATTTTTGTCATTATGCTGTGTTAAACCCGGGCTAGAAACAAAGTATAGAATACAACTGGAAGACCTAGAGAAGCCCACAAACACTTTTGGGTGAGAAATACATAGTTTTGAAATATAAGTCAGTGAAGCTATAGATACGAAATCAATGAATAAGGGGGTATCTTCCCCAAAATTGATTTTGCCATCTTACTATGCTATTGTATGTAATAGTACTTCAGCATCCAAATATTCTGGTATCCATGGAAGATCCTGGAACCACCTGAGTCCCTTAGGTGAGATGGGGCAAGTTATAAATAAAGTTGTTGTTGTTATCTAAACCACTGTTTTTCAACCTTTTTTGAGCCACGGCACACTTTTTACATTTACAAAATCCTTGGGCACACCACCAACCAAAATGACACAAAATGACACTCTAACACAGTAATACATATAGTTAATATGTTTTTAAATGTATTTATATACTCAGTGTGAAACCTGGGCCTGTTTCGATGAACACAACATAGATATCCTGGCAGGAATGGCAGAAAGACACACATGAAGGTCTTGCTCAACAGCTGGGAGTTATAGTTCACCCACAATGAAAGAGCATTCTGAACTCCACCAATGATGGAATTGAATCAAACTTCCCACACAGAACTACCATAACCAAGAGAAAATACTATAAGAGTTTGGTGGGCATTGACCTTGAGTTCTGGAATTGTAGTTCACCTATATCCAGAGAGCACTGGGGAGGGGAGGGAGGAAGACGTGGGGCGAGTCTGCGTAGTAGCGCCTGCACGGGTCACGTCTTCCTCCCTCCCCCCTCCCGCAGAAGCGGCAGCGTGAGCAAAGCGAGGCAAAGCAAGCAGAGCGAGGTTGGGAAGAAAGGAACCCGAGTGGAGAAGAAAAAGTGTTCGGCAGGAGGGGGAAGAAAGGGTATCGGAGGTTTCAATTTCCCACGGCACACCTGATGATCGCTTACGGCACACTAGTGTGCCATGGCACACTGGTTGGGAAACACTGATCTAAACTACAGTGGTACTGCAGATTTAAGCATCATTGTAATCTAATGCATAGAAATTACATTGGAAGTTTAAGGTGAATGATAGAAATATAGACAAGGAGTGAAAATCATATAATCATTGTATTATAAATGCATTGCAAATGCACTGTTTTTTCCTTTGTATATAATAATAATAATAATAATAATAATAATAAATGAAAAAGGAAATCTGAATTCCAGTTCTACAGGATCCTGCTCTCTGACATTTAACAATTCACAATAGTCTCCACTCAATTTCCAACTTATGAAAAGAAAATAACAGTGACTTAGTTCACAGAGCTATAGTTTAAAGTTCTTCAAATTTTATTGCATTCCTTCTATAAGTTTATGCATTCTTTTTTTCGTCATTTCTTTTTGGCACGCCAATTGTTTTCAGTACATAGCGGTTGTGTGTGTGTGTGTGTTTGTGATGTAATAATAATATAATAATGGCAGTAATACAAACTGAAACCAAGTATGTAATTTCTTTTTATGATGTATCTCCTCCTGAAAATAAACATACGTATGTTTTCCTTCAGCCCATATTATTCACCTCCGAAAAGTGTTCTAGGCACACCCAACTATTTTACAGAGGTTTAGCACAGCCGTTAACTGCCTTTTAACCTCCCTCTCCCATTCCCCCTTGCCCATTATTTCTGGTTTCAGGCCAATCTAGTTTAATAGGTTACTTGTTACAGGCTTGCCCGTCGGGTTTACAGAGATCATGCCGCTTTGTTTGGAGTAAGGCTTTGACCCCCCATAGAAAAAGGTTTGTGCACCAAGGCAAAACAGTCCTGATCCAGGTCAGCATAGCTGTCAGGAGCAACCTGGAAGGGTTCTAATGCTGTCTGGAAGAACAGAGAACTCAACATTGAAACAGCTTATTCCAAAGCATGCTGGTCTCAATAGGATGATAGTTTATGGGCAACAGATACCAGTAATTTGTTTACCAAGCCAGATTCTTACATAATCTTAATTCTTTCTTCAAATTAGGTAAGTCAAAGGAAGTGTAGACATCAAAGAACATTCCCAAGTGAGCCATTAAACATTAACTTTTTGCAGATTTTTTAAAAGTGTGATTTACAATCTTGCACAATAGTGTGTGAGGAGCAAGAAAGTAATGTTGAAATAATTGATGAAACCGGAGTAGTGGCTCTGAGAGAAAGAAATATGTGCCAGACGTTGCTTGTTCACAAAAAACTGGCTGCAAATCAAACACATACATAGAAACACATTAACTCTACTCTAGCTCTCTACTTTGAATCACATACGTAGGTAAGGTTTTCCCAACTTTGTAAATTATGATCTCTGCAATGATTTCTATTAGAATGCTACACACAATCAAAACACAACATAAGACTGAAAAACTCACATATTACAAACTAAGGGGGAGTGTTTATAAACCTGTAGAAAAGACAATTGTAACTTAGATTTTAATGTAAACAATAATTATGCAGAATTATTAATAAATTGGAAATCAGTTGGAAACTCCATAAGAAAGGGATGCCAAGACGCTGTTTGCAAGACCATAAGACCCAAATTGGATTGGACAATACATCCACCTAGTCAGGCATGTAGCCAGGAGAGGGGGGGGGGGGCTTAGAGGGCTTCAGCCCCCCCCATCCCCCAAAATTCTCAGGGTGGTCCGCGAGAAGGCCTTACTGGTACATTATTTAAACTGTTATGTTTATTCATATCATGATCTGATCACAATGCTCATTATATCCCACATCCATGGGGTTATTGGGATAACAATACAAAAGATTTGGTAGGGTAGTCCCTCTCTTACTCAGACTCAGCCCCTCCCGAATCAAACTCAGCCCTCCCCGAATCAAAATCCTGGCTACGGCCCCTCACCTAGTTCAATATTATGTTCATAGAGCAGCCAACTGGATGCCTATCAGGAATTTACAAAGCATGACTCGAATGCAGTAGCACCCAAGTATTCAAAAGCACATTGCATCAGAGCTTGGAAAATATTTATTTATTTATTTATTTGTCACGTTTATATACCGCCCCTCTCAGCCCGAAGGCGACTCGGGACGGTTTACACAAGGCAGTCTCTGCCCTCAATACAACACAAGCAAACAAACCAAAAAAATAACCGTATAACAACAAATTAACAATTAAAAACATACAATTGCAATCTCAGCGTCATGTTGAAATCAGTTTCCGTCACATCGTCGTCATTCCATATATCTCATTAAACCCTTATATTTCATCAGCAAGTGCCTGCTCAAACAGCCAGGTCTTGACTCTCTTGTGAAATGTCAGGAGGGAGGGGGCCGATCTGATGTCTCTAGGGAGGGCGTTCCAAAGCCGAGGAGCCACCACTGAAAAGGCCCCGTCTCTCGTCCCCACCAGCCGTGCCTGCGAAGAAGGCGGGATCAAGAGCAGGGCCTCTCCAGATGATCTCAAACATCTTGATGGTTCATAGGGAGAGATGCGTTCGGACAGGTAAGTAGGACCCGAACCGTTTAGGGCTTTAAAGGCTAAAGCCAACACTTTGAATTGTGCCCGGTAGCAAACTGGCAGCCAGTGGAGCTGGCACAACAGGGGAGTTATACACTCTCTGAATGCCACTCCTGTTATCAACCTGGCTGCTGTCTGTTGGACTAGTTGCAGCTTCCGAACAGTCTTCAAAGGCAACCCCACGTAGAGAGCGTTGCAGTAATCTATACGGGGATGTAACCAGAGTGTGGACCACCGTGGCCAAGTCAGACTTCCCAAGGTACGGGCGCAGCTGGCGCACAAGTTTTAACTGTGCAAATGCTCCCCTGGTCACCGCCGAAACCTGGGGTTCCAGGCTCAGCGATGAGTCCAGGATCACTCCCAGGCTGTGAACCTGCATCTTCAGGGGGAGTGTAACACAGGCTGTAACCCTATGCCCTGTTCGGCCTTTCGACTGACCAGGAGTGCCTCTGTCTTGTCTGGATTCAATTTCAATTTGTTCGCCCTCATCCAGACTCATGATTGATAGGCATTGATAACCTTCACTTCCGTGAATCCATTTGATCCCCTATTGAAACCACCTAAATTGTAACCATTGGTGGAAAGGAAAAAAGATTTAAAGATGGCCTTAAAGCCAACCTTAAAAATGTGGCATAGATGCCGAGAACTGGGAAGCCCTGGCCCTTGAGTGCTCTAACTAAAGGTCAGCTGTGACCAGCAGTGCTGCAGAATTTGAAGATGCATGAACGGGGGCAAAAGGGAGAAACATGCCAAGAGGAAGGCGCATTAAGCCAACCCTGACCAGGACTGCCTTCCACTTGGAAATGAATGTCCTCACTGCGGGAGAACATGTGGATCAAGAATAGGTCTACACAGCCACATACGGACCCAATGCCAAGACACCACATCTGGAAGACCATCATCCTCGAGCTACGAGGGATTGCCTAAATAAATAAATGTGCCAAATGGAGTAGTACTTTCTGTCCTGAGGAATCTACCATTCAGCATCATTGAATGCTCCTGGCTACTTACATTTTGGGGGTGAAGGGAGAGAGAAATCTCCTATTCTGCTTTCTCTGCTCTATGTATGATGCTAGAATTTGCAGTTCTTCTAAACTCCAGGGGATGCCTGGTGAGCTAGTTAGTGTGGATACCGAATCAGGAACCATAACTGAAGACTTCACCAGGATGATGGCCAAAGACAGAGACTTTATTCAATTTGTGCAAAATTGACACTTGGGGGCTTGAAGGGTACAAGTGTAAGAATGTATTCACAAGCAGACACCATTATACGCAGAAGTTTCCATTTACTGACATTGTCCCATTCCAAAATCTCCCTCCCTCCTCCCTGATTGGACAGCTCGGCACAGCTGGCTGGTACTTTCCCATCATTCGTGGTCCATCCTCCTCCAAAATGCACCAGGATGTAGAGTGAGTCATGAGGGCTCTGTGCGCCAATTTTGATCTTGATCAGTCATTGGATGAGGGTCACAGCCGTCTCAAAAAGTGAGTGGAGGTACTTCAAGTCCCCTCATCCATGGTCCACCCTCCTCCAAGCTGCAGTAGGATGTAGATTGAGTCATGGGGGCTCTGTGTGCCAAGTTTGGTCTTTATCGGCCTTTGTTGGGGGCCGCAGTAGTCTGTGGGATCCAAAGGGTTGGAAAGTACTACAAATCCCATCATCCTTTGTCTGTGTCCCGTCCCGTCCCCCCCCCCCAAACCTTACCAGGATGTAAAGGGGGTCATGGAGGTTATGTGTGCCAAATCTGGTCCAGATCTGTCACTCGTGCTTGTCACAGTGGTCTGTGAAAGTGGTAGCCAATCAGAAAGCTGTCACATATCCACACCTCCACATATATCCATACTTACATACACTGACTTTTATTATATATATAGATATAGATGGTTTTCTGTGGGCCAGCAGATGGTGACTACTGGGTGACATATGTTCTGTATCAGAATCTAGAGCTGATAAGATCTATCCAATGCAATTTTCTGAATCAGCACTCCAAATAACCAAACTAAATCTAAAGTTGACCAAAAACTGATTTGTAACTCTTTTGGTAATAATGTTGGAATGTGGGCCCTGGTCAAAGTGGTCCCTGGTCAAAGAAAGGTTGGGAACCACTTCTATATACTATAGAGATCATATTTTTTCCATAAGGATCAGTTATGTATCCTATGAATACTAGACTTGTTCAGGAATCTTGATGAGGGACTTAATCAAAAGTTTTTAAAGAGTCCAAACAAACAATGTTTACCAAGTTACTGCTACCCAAATACTAATTAACACAAAGAATGCTAGATGGTTTGTGAGATAGATCTACTTTTTTCAGCAGTCCTTGCCTTGCTCTGTGAGTTATCATTTTATCTTTATTAACTCAGCTTGCCTAGAACAAGGAAATAAGTTAACTGAGCTAACTTTTCCTGGATCCTCCTAGGTGTCTCTCTCTCTCTCTCTCTCTCTCTCTCTCTCTCTCTCTCTCTCTCTCTCTTTTAACTGACATTTCACTGATAACATTTCAGTATTTTCATAGCAATTATCTTATGATAGATGGTTTGGGTTTTTTGGAGTATTAGCTATTTATTTTTTTAATCTCTAATTTCTATGTAGGGACTTGTTTATGTTCAGTTTGTCAATGAAGTCTAAAGCCTCATGGTTCCCATCTGCTTCAGTTTCTCATTTTCTCTTCTTGAAAATGTTAGTCTAGGCATGGTTATCTGCCCTACATCTTCTGCAGTGAGGACAGCTGCAAAGAACCCATTTAGTTTCTCTGCAGGCTCATTATCCTTCCTTAACTCCCTGGCCATGCAGTGGTTCAGCACCTGTCTATATGGTTTCAAGTTTCTGATTCGTTTCACTATTTTTTTTCTTAATTTCTGATCTTAAAGTTATTGGTAATACATTCCTCCTGTATCCTTTTAGGTTGTTTGCATTTTAATGTACAGTTTTGTTTCCATTCATATCTGTGTTTAGATAAGATTTCCATTTCCTGAAAGTAGTCTTGTTTTTTTAATAGCTCACCTTGACACTACTTGTTAATGAAACTGGTGACTTCTTAGACCAGTGTTTCCCAACCAGTGCGCCGTGGCACACTAGTGTGTCGTGAGCGATCATCAGGTGTGCCGTGGGAAATTGGCACTCTCCCCCCTCCTAGCAGCCCCCTCACAGGTTTCCAAGAAACAAATTGAGCCTCTCCGCTTGGAAATGGTTTTTTTTACTATTTTACTGGATTTTTCGAGAGTTGCCCCTCAAAGGAAGTGTTTATGACAGCTTAATGACATCCATAGTTAACTGGAAGCAAGTTTCACCCAGGGTGAAATTTCACAAAGGTCTGGAGAACAAGCTCTATGAGGAGCGGCTTGAAGAGCTGGGCATGTTTAGCCTGAAGAAGAGAAGGCTGAGAGAAGACATGATAGCCATGTATAAATATGTGAGAGGAAGTCATATATATGTTGTGTTCATCGAAACAGGCCCAGGTTTCACACTGAGTGTATAAATACATTTAAAAACATATTAACTATATGTATTACTGTGTTAGAGTGTCATTTTGTGTCATTTTGGTTGGTGGTGTGCCCCAGGATTTTGTAAATGTAAAAAATGTGCCGTGGCTCAAAAAACGTTGAAAAACACTGTCTTAGACATTATAATATTTTTCTTGATCTTTTGGTGTGTGATACGGTGACATCCTTGGCCCTCGGCGCACTCTTGCTTATTCATATCATGATCTGATCACTATGCTCAATATATCCCATATGCATGAGGGTATTGGGATAACAATACAAAAAAATTGCTAGGGTAGATCCTCTCTCACTCAGACTCACCCCCACCCCCCCAAATAATCAAAATCCTGGCTACGGGCCTGCCTGCTTCTGTTTCTGTGGTTTTATGTAACCCTCCAAGCGTTCTTAAGAGATTTGACTCTTGACTTTCCCTTTCAACCTCCTTTTTAATTCCCTTATTTGAGGTGTCTTCTCTTGAAGTCCAATATCTGAGATCTTCAGAGCAGCCCCTGTTGTGTGTCCCAACAATTCATGAAGTTAGGTTGATTGGCCTGGTCGCCCTGGGTTGGATGAGTGCCGGTTGCCTACCCGGGATGGCGAGCAGTTAAGCCCGTCACCTTTGGTAAAAAGCCTGGGGGTCCAGCTGGACCCATTGCTGTCCATGGAGACCCAGGTCTCCATGGTTAGCAAAACATCATTATTCCATCTACGACAGGCTAGGCGACTGGCTCCCTACCTGTCTAGGGACGACCTGGCTGCAGTGATCCAAGCGACGGTCATCTCGAGGCTAGACTACTGTAACGCCCTCTACGTTGGCCTTCCCTTGTCGACAATCCGGAAACTCAAGCTAGTGCAAAACGCTGCTGCTCGATTACTGGTGGGAGCACCAGTGAGAGAGCATAGTACTCCCCATCCTACAGCAATTGCACTGGCTACCAATTGAGTACCGAATTGTCTTCAAGGTGCTGGTTTTGACCTTCAAGGCCTTGCACGGTCTAGGGCCAGTGTACCCGAGGGACCGCCTTACCCCATATGTTCCCCCGAGATCACTACGCTCAGAGGAGCAAAACCTGCTAACTGTACCATCAGTCCGCTCCTGTCACCTTTCCACAAGGCAACGAGCTTTTTCAGCAGCGGCCCCGGCACTGTGGAACACACTTCCGGACGATGTTCGCGCGATTACAGAGCTCATTCCCTTCCGGAGGGCATGCAAGACCACTCTTTTTAGGCTTGCCTTTAATTGAAGCCCGGATATCTAAACTGCCTGTACGACTATTGTTTTATATGAATTTTATGTAATTTTAAAATGTTATGTACACTGCTGTTTTATGTATGTCCAATCTGGTTGTTCAATCTGATTGTTGTGTGAACCGCCCCGAGCCTGCAGGGAGGAGCGGTATACAAAATCGAATAATAAATAAATACATAAAATTGGTCCATATAACAGGGTTTTCTATGAAGCAGTATCTGGCATCGTGTTTGGTTTTTTTAACCATTTCAAAACTGAATTCTATGATTGTTTTCAAGGAATATTGTAATGTATTTTTAAATGTTCTTATTGTGGTATTAATTGGTTTTTATTGGGTCATTGCCTCAGGAGCCCTTGAGAGCTGGGAGGTGATTCAGAAACAGAATAAATAAATAAGATTATATTAGGCCTTCTTGGTAATATATGGCCACAGTTTCTTGCTGGTTCAATCACTCTCATATCTTGCACTGGGTCTTAGGCATTAATTAGAAATGTCCAGAGTGACGTGGTCCAGTTCTTCTTGGGCACAGTCATTTGCAGTAGAAAAGTATTCTAAATACACATGTTCTGATCAACATATGTATTTATCTAATCCAGAAAGTATATCCAGACCACTCCTATGATGTGGATGATATTATCATAAGGTACTTAAAACTCATACATTGTTAACAATATGGGGGATGCCATTATTAGCTCTTTTTCCACCATCTTGGAGTGTTTTTCAACTATTGTTTGTTCATTTGACGCCTACATAAGGCAATGGTGGATCTGAACCAGCACTGAGATATCCCATAATGCCTACAACATTATGTCAGTTAGGGACATGATGAGAAATTAACTGGTGACTCAGTCAACCATCTGGTGTTCACTTACAAGGCATATTCATCAGGACTCACTGATACAAGAGGCGGACTCAGTCCCATATAAACCCCCAACCAAACCCAGTATGTGGGACTACATCTCTTTGTTGGTGCACATTTTGCCTCTTCCCATTAGTATAACAGAATTTTGACCTTTAAATTCAGATATGAAATTAATATTTTAAGTCACCCAGAATTTGCAGGAATTCTGGGCTCAAAGAATCCATGTCTGGCTTCTGGAATGAGCAGTCACAACTCCAAACTGGGCCTTATTTTATGTTATTTTAGTTCTGCTTTTCTCCCAGTATGGGTCTCAAAGCCTTAATATTTGGATCTCATGTGTTGGATGTTCACTGAAATCTATCCATACAATGCAATGGCAAAGCATACTGTTTTATGTGACAAGAAATGTATGGCTTATTATAAGGTCTTAGCTTGGTTGAAGTTTGTATTACCACAGATCTACAAAAAAGGTGGGCCAGTTGTCACTGATCTTAGTGGAGATAGTTTCATTAGTAGCCTTCTTAAGAAAATAGGCACAGTTTCTTCTATCCCTGCTGACCAATGGACATTCATATCTTTCAACTCACACATGTCAAACACAAGAACTGTGTGCCAAATTTAGGAGACCTATGAGCCTTTCAGTGTCAAGGCAACTTGGGATTTCAACACATTTGACAATTTCCATTTTTATAGTTTTTTATTGCTTTTCCATACACGAAAACACATTGAAGCTTAGGTAGGCGGGAATGGGGGGGGGGTACAGGGGTGTACAGTAGGTTTATACACATATACATACAGATAAAAAAACAAAAAAACAACGACTTCCTAAAGCATCTCAATAACCTAATTTGTGGTTCTTGTCTTACTTATAACATAATGGTAGTACAGTAAAGATGGACTTTTGTTAAACTTTTTCAAAGGTCATTTAGTTCTACCGTAAATTTATTTCCTTTGTTTTGTATATATTTTATGAAATTAGTCCAGTCCGTTATTCTCTTTTTGTTGTTCACACGCTGTGCCAAAGCGTCCATTTGTATCATATCTAGAGTTTTCATTATCCAATCTTCTTTGGTGGGGATGGCTTCCTGTTTCCAAAGTCTTGCCAAGGTAATTCTTGCGCAGGAGCTCAAAAGGAAGAACATCCTATCTTGGTTCTCCGTGAAGTTTACATTTGTTATACCTAGTAGGTAACACCGGGGGCCCATCTCAAACTTTACTTTTAATATCTCTTGTATTTCCCTGTGTATATTTCTCCAGTATCTCTGCACCCGTTTGCAACATTTGACAATTTGAGTGTCTTAGGAAGCTTATAGGATACTGGGAGAATGGAGCCCAAGGGAGCCCATCCGATGACGTAGGGATACTTCTGGTGGGGCTCTGTACTTCCAGCATCTTACAAGCATCCTAGGATGCTGGCCAGGTAACACAGGAGGCTTCCCATATTCTCATAGGAAAGAACGGGCCGAGCACAGGGGGAAGCCAGGTGACAATGCTTCCCCTTGTGAGATGGGTAAGGGGACAATGTGGGCAATGCGGGACACAGGGCGACAGTTTGTCCCACTGCTTGCTGGATTCCCCACACTGCCTGGTGAATCCCCCCACTGTTGCCTGCAAATTGGACCCTAATTTAATGAGGGGCATAGTTACATTTGTACAGCATTACAACTTCATCAGCTGGGGGGAAGAATTGGTGGCATGCTCCACTTTAAGCACAGAGCCCTCCAGCTCCCATTACACAATGCATGACTACTTCTGGTGGGGCTCCTTGCTTAAAGAGGCAGCAAAGTGGAGCTTGCACGGGAGGCTTTCCGTGTTGCCTTGGATCAATGGGATGAAGCTGAACAGTTGATGATTCCCTCCATGGGATCATTCTGCTGGTAAGCCAGATGATGTGGGACATTAGCAACAGGTGTCCCGTGTCTTCGTCCATCCTTTTAAAGCCCCTTTTTGGGGTTCTGGGCAGACGTCATACCCCCCCCCCCAAACCCAGACGGTGGTCATTGGATTCACCATGATTCACCGACGGCCAATGTGAAGAGGTCTCTACAATTACAAATGCCACTTTGAAGGCAACCATAAGGTTGATGTGGTGTAGGTGAAAATGAGTTTGACACTCCTATTTTAAACCAAATGACTGGTGACATGTTTGCTTGTGGCCTCTCCAGCCAAGCCTATTGTTTGGCTGATGGATATTCCCTTTGTGGTGTCACTTTCTGAAAACGGTTTTAAGGAGAAAAAACAACAACAGTGGATTTGGTTATTAGAAGACCAGAGGGAAGCAGCAGCAACGAAACACAGAATAGTCTCTAACTCAACTGACAATCTTCTTTGCATGTTGTTTCTCTCACCTTTGAACAGCTGTGTCCACCATTGTGTTTCAGGTAATTGAGCTTCTGGCACCAATTAGCACAGAAATAATTAATCTATTGATGAACCAGTAGATAATTATGTACATGCAAAGCCATCAAGCAACTGCTGTGGGCATTAGCCAAAAACAAAAATCAAGAATATGTCACAGTACTAGTAGACCAGACACTGTAAATAATTAGAAATGGGTATGAACTTGTTTTAATTCCTTTTTGTGATCCTTTTATGTTATCAGTTTTAAACCTTTATGCAATGCTTTTGACATGAAATAAATAAGTTCCTTTTTATTAAAAATTTGTCCAGAATTACTCTTTTTGAAGACCTGTTTTTCAATCATGAACTTTTTTGACCATTTTGAATTATAGTAAAACCCTTGTATCTGCAGATGATGCATTAATGAATTTAAAGTGGAAAAAACATAGATAATAACGAACCTCACTGAAATGAATGACTTCTACCAGAAGTTAACATTGAGTCAACCTGGAAAACCTTGAAAATTCCTAAAGAGGAAAGTTTCAGTGGAAGCTCATCATAGAATAACCTAGAGAGGATCTAGGAAACTCCTACAGAAAACATATTTTGTCAGATGTGGCTAGGTCGCATGGTATAGGGGTCATACTGTATACCCAGAACCTGTACTTTAGCACGTGTTCTGCTCTTATATCATGTATTAAAATTAAAATAAATTAAAATTCAACCAATTTAAAATATAAGCACATTAACACAAAGCCAAAATGCAATCAGTTGAAAATGCAACCAAATTTAAAATCAAATTAGAACATAATGTATCAGTTTGTCGATTTCTAGTTTTTCACAGTGTCCTGGTCCCCAACTTACCAAATAAGTGTTGGATGCCTGTACAACATTTGTGGGGGAAATTCATATATTTGTTTATCCCAGTGGACAGGTGAGCATTTTCATTCCAGTGTGTTTTTATTAGATTTTCCCAAAATATGCAAAGTCCAGCTATTGAGAAAAGTGAAACTAATAAGTTTGCCCACCCTCTGTTTGCAAGAGTGCACTGCCTTTGACAGACCTCTCAATGGAAAACTCATGGCATAATCTGGTGGTCCTGGAAGCATATTATTATATTATATTTAAAACATTTATATTCTGTCCTTCTCATCCCAAAGGGGACTCAGGGCAGAGCATATATATGGCAAACATTCAATGCCGGGACATGCATTCATTATAAACATTAAAAACATTTGTCTCAATATTAAAATACACTATTAAAAACCGACTTGATCATTTGCGTCTAATCTAATTTGCCTGGTAAGGTTTCCTATCACTGCTTAATGCACTGTCCCGAAAGCTTAGTCCCACCGCCAAGTTTTTACCATCCTTCTGAAGGACAGGAGGGAGGCGGACAATCTGATTTCACCAGGAAGGGAGTTCCATAGCGTGTGGGGGGAGGAATCACTGAGAAGGCCCTCTGTCTTGTCCTCGCCAATCACGTCTGAGACAATGGTGGGACAGAGAGCAGAGCCTCCTCGGAGGACCTTAATTTCCGCGATGGTTCATAGGGGGAGATGCATTCGGATAGATAAATTGGGCCGGGGCCATTTAGGGCTTTATAGGCCAAAGCCAGCACTTTGAGTTGTGCCCGGTACCAAACTGGCAGCCAATGGAGCTGGCATAACATGGGCGTTATATGCGCCCTTTATGCCGCTCTAGTTATTAACCTGGTTGCCTCTCGTTGGACTATTTGAAGCTTCAGAGCAGTCTTCAAAGGCAACCCCATGTAGAGTGAATTGCAGTAGCCTATCCAGGATGTAATGAGAGCGTGGACCACCGTGGCCAAGTCTGGCTTCCCAAGATATAGGCACAACTGGTGCACAAGTTTTAATTGTTTGAAAGCTCCCCTGGCCACCGCCGTAACCTGGGATTCTAGGCTCAGCAATGAGTCCAGGAGAAGTCCCAAGCTGAGAATCTGTGCCTTCAAGGAGAGTATAACCCCATCCAGCACAGGCTGTAACCCTATACCCTGTTTGGCCTTGAACTGACCAGGAGGACCTCTGTCTTGTCTGGATTCAACTTCAATTTGCTCGCCCTCATCCAGACCGTCACACAGCCAGGCACCAGTTCAGGACTTGGACAGCCTCCTTAGCATCTGGTGGAAACAAGTGATAGAGTTGGACTTCATCTCCATACAGATGGCATCGGACTCCAAAACTCTGGATGATCTCACCCAATGGCTTCAACAACATGGGGGACAATACTGAGCCCTGTGGGACCCCACAGAAGAATGGATGTGGGAGCCAAGGAGGAGTCCCCCAGCAACACCTTCTGGGTACACCCCTCCAAGAAGGACTGGAGCCACTGCAGAACAGTACCTCCAAGACCCATTCCTCCAAGATGACCCAGAAGGATACTATGATCTATGGTACCAAAGGCTGCTGAGAGGTCCAGGAGAACCAACAGGGACACACTCCCCCTTTCGAGCTCTCTGCGGAGATCATCCACTAAGGCAACCATGGCTTTCCCGTTTCCATGACCCGGTCTGAATCCAGACTGTGATGGATCCAGATAGTCAGTTTTGTTCAAGAACTCCTGGAGTTGTGAGGCAACCTCATGTTCCAAGACTTTGCCCCAAAAGGGGAGATTGGAAACTGGCTGAAAGTTGTTCAAATCAGTGGGGTCCAGTGATGGCTTTTTCAACAGCAGTTTTATCACAACTTGTTTTAAGCTCACTGGAATTTTGCCTTTCCAAAGGGAGGCAATAACCACCACCTTTACCTAGTCTGCCAACCCCCCTCTGGCTTTCTTTATCAGCCAGGATGGGCAGGGCAGGGGTCCAGGATGCATGTGGTTGCCCTCGCCTCTCCAAGGATCTTGTCAATGTCCTCGGGTTGCACGAATTGAAATGAATCCATTAAAACTGGACAAGCAGGTGTTCTCGGAACATCTTCGGAGACTGCAGTACCTGTGGTGTCCAGGTTGGAGTGAATCAGAGTGACTTTATCAATGAAGAACCAAGCAAATGCCTCATAGTGAGCTGTTGAAGGGCCAGGGACCCCATCACAGGTGGCAGGGTTCAACAAACGCAATACACTGGGGTACTTGCCCAAAGCGCAAACACACACGTATAGCTGGACTACACAATAGAAATAAACAATGACAATGAACGTACCAGCAGTGTGAGTCTATAACATCTATTATCTGCTATAGAAAGCTACTATCCCCCACCAAGTCTGGCACCGCTGATGGAGGAAGCACGAGAGCCCCCGCTGCAGCTCAACTGGGGAATGCTCCCCGGAGCCAGGTCCCCAAGTGAGGAACAGAACCTCCCTTGGTCCCCCAATGAGGTAATGTATCCCTGGAATGGGAATTATAAAGAATAGAACCCCTCAGTGGGAAAGGCACAAAATATCAACCCAAATAATAAAGCAGTCCCTGTCCCACGTCACTTCATGTGTGGGTTACGAGCCCCCTGCGGGCGAGGCTCGTAGCCCGAATACCGTCCCATGTGGGAAAGTCTCGTGCCCGGATCCGGATGCCGCCAAGTCCTCTCGAAGAACCCGGGCGGATGGCAGGCCTGTGGATGTGGCGGGCCATGGCGGGATCGCCCCGACAGTCTCCCTGGTCGCCGGAGTCGTGGTCAGCCTAGGGCGCGTCCCTCAGTGATGACGTGGCGCATAAATGCAATACGTAGGGGCAAGGCCGACGTCCTCCATGGATGGCGTGCTGGCGAGATGTGATGACGTCCTGAGGAAGCGTCGAGTGCTCTGGGTGTCGAGCGTGCTGGGCATGCTGACGTCGTCCGGGATATCCCAATGCGTGCCCGGCGGAGCTGGAGTGGGGGGGCTGAATTAAAGGGCCACTGTGGTGGGCGAAGAAGAGCCTATGGTCCCAGGCGTACCCAGGACGGTGTCCCACTGGGTGGTGGAGGCGCCAAATGGCGGGGAGCAAAGGCCTGGGTCCCGGGGGGGAGTTGCCCCCTCCCAGGACACTGCACATGAGCCCAGGCGCGTCCCAACGCAGGGCCGAGCGACGGTGGGCAGATGCAGCGATGTTATCCAAAATAAAGATGTGTGACACAGTCTGGTACGAAAATATGAAAATGTAGTTTATTGGACCCACAGTCGATCACCGTGAGGCCCAGGCGGTATCACATAGACCGCAGAAGCACCAAATCATGAACGCCAGTGGATAGTACTAAGAGTAAACCCCGCAAGGGGCTGGCAGCTCCCCTGCTCGGGTGTGAACGCCTATGGGTGGTATTCTGGTATTTGGAGGGTCCCAAATCCCCGTTTCGCTAATCACAATCCTAGCTTCATCAGGGCGTTTTAGATAAAGCATACAATCATGGTTTTGGTGAAGAAATCATTATATCAAACCTCTGACCTTTCAAAACATCTCAGCTGGATGATTCCTTGCCGATGCAATGTTGGCTGCAATGTGAGATTTATTTGCAGCCTTCACTGCCGCGGAGTACGCCCTTGCATAGGTGCACGCCTGTGTTCAGTCTGACACACTGCGAGATGTCTGCCACATGCCCTCTAGACTCTTCTTCGTTCACTTCATCACTGCCAGATCCTCATTGAACACAGCGCCTGGTTTAGTTCTGCTACTCGAGAGGGGTCACTCCAGAGCGATTGTGTCTATTGCCCTGGTTATCTCCCTGTTATAGAGAGTGACCAGGGCATCAACAGAATCGCCTACCTCAGTGGCAGGAAATTTCCCAAGAGCCATCAGGAATCCTTCTGGATCCATAAGCCTCCTGGGGCGGACGATCTTATATGGTACAAAGAGGAACAAATCTCCACCTAAAAGGTTTTGATAATGTTCCAATTTCAGAAGCGGGAATTCAACATTAGATGCTCTATTATTGATTTTTTTTTTTCTAGGACTCACTATGGAGTTGTCTGTAGAGATCCAATTCTCCAAACATACAGCTTCCATCTGAGGGGAGCAAAGGGTACAATTACACTGTGCTTAATGCAGTGTAGAGGAGCAAGTGAAAGGATGTGGATCTGCTGGTTCCATAGCCTTCTGAGCCACATCCCTGACACAGGAGAAGTTTGAAACCAGTACCTACATGGTCTGACTCTTCCCCTTCCCACTGCTTGCACTGGGGTTTATTCCCAAATAACCCAGGCTTTTATCTACCAGGTCTAACCAGAGCAATCAACCCATTCATCTCATTGAGACAATGTGTTTTCTTTGGTGCCATTGAGTGTTTCTTTAAAAAGATTACTCATCTGGAACAACAAGAGAAAGAAAGCAATTACAACAGAGAAGCATGTGGGTTTGGAAGATACCCAACCTCATGTTCTGTTTGTTTCTGTGTTTTTGGAGAACAAAAAAACTTGTGGAAGTAAGCCATAAACATTAAATAATTGTTCGCCCAAGATGAAAGGCCCATTCTAAAATTCAGTGGCGTGCCCGCTCAGAAATGCAATGGACAAATCTATATATATAAAGGAAGAGTCGTCATGGAACGACCGTCCCAAACAGAGAAACCATACAATGTAGAAACACCAAACTTGCCAACAGAAACAGGCCTCAAGCAAGGTACGTTTGTAGCAAAGAAACTTTTCCCCCCTAAAACCTGAAAGGCCCCCAAAGCAACGAGTAAAAAAACTACATTTCCCAGCATCCTCCGGGGCTGCCAACGACTCTCCCAGCCTCTACATTCTGACAACATGATTGGCTGCCAATAAGGGCGGATTTGCATAACTCCTGTACTGGCCAGCCAACATGAACATCACGACCCATAATAAACTGTCAGAGGAGGATAAGGCAAAGGGCTGAGGCACAAACACAAACACCCAATTCACTTCCCACAGAAAATTTACACCCCTACAAATAACAGACCACGCCCAAAATTGACAGTAAGGCTTCATTAACTTAATTTCCTTGACTAGCCCTCACTTAATGGAATGCTGTTTACGCTCTGAATTGACAGTAAGGCTTCATTAACTTGATTCTCCCTGTCAGCTCATTTGACTGGCCTGAATTGACAGTAAGGCTTCATTCTTGCTGCTGACTAGGCCTCAGCTCATGGGACACTGCGTATGGCCTGAATTTACAGTAGCCTACCTTGGCACACAGAGCCCCTATGACCCACGCTACATTCTACTACAGTTTGGAGGAGGGTGGACCATGGATTATGGGACTTGAAGTACCTCCATGGATAATGGGATTTGTAGTACTTCAAAACCCATCATTCCCCACAGACCACTGTGGCCCAGAACCAAGACCAATAAAGACCAAACTTGGCACACAATGCCCCCCATGACCCACACTCCATCCGACTGCAGTTCAGAGGAGGACACACCATGGATAATGGGATTTCAAGTACCTCCACTCACTTCCAAAGTACCCCACCCACACACGCATCAACCTCTACAACAACACAGCAGACGAAAAGACAAAAAACATTGTATATCCACAAGCTATGCAGAACGCCAGCAACACCACACACCAACAACTCCCCAGGACTTCAACATCCCACCCACCAGAACAACCCACAACGACACAGCCAGGGCCCCAACAACACCATAACTAACAACAATTCCAACCCTTACATACTCAGACTTTCTTGCATCTCCTAAATAGGGCACAGCAACGCGTGCCGGGTACAGCTAGTGTAGAATGTTTTGAGAAACCTAGGGAGTCGCACACCATATTTGCAGAAGTGGTGAGAATGATTGCCACTATTTTCAATCAGCATGGTCTCATATTTTCCTTATAAGATGCATGCAATGACAAACATGTAATTGTTAACACAAAAGAACTATAAACAGGGCTGAGCCTACCATTGGGAATAGTAAAAAAGACTACTTCAGAAATAGATTCTGGATATCATGAAAGAGCAACCAATAATTACATGCAGGCAAATCCCAGTTAACAAAATCTCTGACAATCTTCCTTTCACCACATGAGGAGGTATATATGAAACAGAAATGAATTTTGTGTTTAGACTTGGATCCCATCTCTACAGTAACACATAATGTAAACTTATATGCTAATAAAGTTATTTCAAAATAGAAAAAAATCTAAAATTCTAAATACTTCTGATCCAAGCATATCAGATAAGGAATGCTCAACCTGGATACTAATGCTTAAGATGAAAAAGAATAAAATTTCGCTCTAGCCCAGGGGTGGGCAACCTACGGCCAATGGGCCGTATCTGGCCCGGCAGCCGGTTCTGTGCGGCCCGGGAGAAGGGCGTCGGGGTTGGGCCAAGAGGAAGGGGTGCCGCTGCTGCCATCTGATCATGGGCTCTGTGGGGCCTGTGTTGGCAGACAGGCGGAGGAGCAGTGGCTTTGGAGTGCTCGCCATCCCGCGTCACTCACAGGACACACACACCATGCGCCCTCTTCTCTCGTCCTCTCGCCTTGCCCGCTCGCCTCGCCCACGCGCCCGTGCGCCCTCTCACCCACTCTGGCTCTCCCAGCGCCAGCAACAAAAAGGCCAGGCAGGAGAGGGTGAGATGAGCGGCGAGCAGGCGGGGCGAGCGAGCGGTGAGCGAGTGGCGAGTGGGTGGGGCGAGAGGGCGAGGCAGGCAGGCAAGCAGAGCGACCGACGGAGAGGGAGGGAGGGGGGAGAAGAGGAGGAGGAGGCCAGGGAGGGAGGGAGCAAGCGCCGCTGCCGCCGCCAAGCATCCTTAATAAGTGAACTATACATCCCAGCAACTCCAACTCCCAAATGTCTATTTTCCTCAATTTTCCCCAGTGTTCACATTTGGGCATATTGAGGATTCGTGCCAAGTTTGGTCCTGAGTGTCCCATCCTTTCAATGTGGTTTGATCTCTTCCTTTTCCATCACGAATCTCAAAGGCTCGCTGTCAGGAGGTTTTTAGAAAGGTGCGAACAGGAAGTCATCGAGAGGGAAGGGACCCCAGGGCTATCCAGCCCAACCTCCAGGGATACACAATCAAAGCACCCTGGACTGATGGCCATCAAGCCTCTGCATAAAACTCTCCAGAGAAGGGGACTACAAGGAAGCATTATTTTATTTTAGTGGTTTTTATTATTATTGTATAATAATATTATTATAATAATATAAAAATATAATAAATAATATAATATAATGTTATATTATATTATAATTTCAATATATTATAATGTCTATATCTATTATATAAATGGGTTCACGTCATGTGATGTATACCTCAAACAAAGAAACCATACAACGCAGAAACACAATACTTGCCAACAGATATAGGCCTCAAGCAAGGTACGTTTGTAGCAAAGAAACTTTCCCCCCCAAAACCTAAAAGGCCCCCAAAACAACGAGTAAAAATAAAACTACATTTACCAGCATCCTCCGGGGCAGCCAAAGACTCACCCAGCCTCTACATTCTGAACAACATGATTGGCTGCCAATAAGGGCGGATTTGAATAACTGCTGCACTGGCCAGCCAACATGAAAATTCCGATCCATAATAAACTGCCAATCCCCAACACAAACACCCAAATCACTTCCAACTGAAAAATCACAGACCACGCCCAATATTGACAGTAAGGCTTCATTAACTAGATTTCCCTAACAAGCCCTCACTTACTGGGAAGCTGTTTATGCTCTAAATTGACAGTAAGGCTTCATTAACTTGCTGTTCCTGACTAAGCCTTAGCTCATTGGACATTGTGTATGGCCTGAATTGACAGTAAGGCTTCATTAACTTGCTGTTCCTAACTAGGCCTCAGCTCATCGGACATTGTGTATGGCCTGAATTTACAGTAACCTACCTTGGCACACAGAGCCCCGACCATGCATGATGGGACTTGAAGTACCACCATGGAAAATGGGATTTGTAGTACTTCAAAACCCATCATTCCCCACAGACCACTGTGGCCCAGAACCAAGACCAATAAAGACCCAACTTGGCACACCATGCCCCCCATGACCCACACTCCATCCAACTGCAGTTTAGAGGAGGGCACACCGTGGATGATTGGACTTTCTCGCATCTCCTAAAAAGGGCACAGCAACGCGTGCCGGGTACAGCTAGTATATACTATAATATAATAATTATGATATTAATACTAATAATATATGAATATTTCTTGATATATTAATATGTTAATATTAATGATGTGTAATATATAGTAAATATAGTAAGTGAATAAATAAATAAATTATGTAGATTAGCATGTAGTTCCGCCTTTAGGTGCGGCCCTCCATAATATTTTTTGGCTCTCGTGTGGCCCCTTGGAAAAAATAATTGCCCACCCCTGATCTAGCCGGTCCGCCTGAAGCCTTGCGTACCAACCTACAACAGGAAAAGTAAACAGCAGTTAGCCCCAGAATCCTTCAATGAGCCTCTATGAAAAGCAAAAATGGAACAGGGTTATAGACCAAGGCCCCTTCTTCACTGCTATATAACTGGATTATAAAAGTCTACACTGCCATATAATCCAGTTCAAAACAGATAATCTGGATTTTATATGGCAGCATAGAAGGGGCCCAAGACAAACTAACTTGAATACAGTAGAATGCTGCTCTGCATTTGTATTCAGGACCTCTTTCTTTGAAGCAGGCAAATGTGCTCTAACCAGATATTAAAAATCCAGGAACAGCTGTCCCTGTATAATACCATGCGAATTGTTCCTTTATCCAAACTTTGCTTTGGCATGAATATAAAAGAAGCCTGTACATTTCCCTTCCCATTTATTTTAGTTCTTTCTAAGACACGCTTTAGGACAAGCCCACACGAGGTGATTTCACAGTAAAAATGTTAACAGTGCCATGCATGTACAATGACAAGAGTAAGAAGGAAAAGAGCTTTCTTCTGCCATTTAGCTAAGAGGAGAAACATCCAGAAGCATATTCAGCAGAGAGTATTCAGTCAAAGTGTACATTTTTGAGTCTTAGTAGATGAGCTGCCTCTTTAATTTTGTTTTTCAGAATACTGCCTGCTCTGTGGCTTTGGGTACTACTATTGTATTATATTTTAAAATATAAAACAATGTTTTATATAAAAATAAACATTGGCAGCTAATGCAAAACAAGACCACCCAGTTCTAAGCTCAGCACCCCATTTACTTGTTTTGTGTTGTAATAGTTCTGAGATATATTAGCAAGAGTATATCCATACACCACTATAGTAATCCAATACCACTTTCATTGCTGTGTTTCCATAAAACAGAATCCCAGAATTTGTTGTTTGGTTATGCACTAGAACTCTCTAACTGAAAATTCTAAATATCCCTATTTAAACTGTAAATCATAGGATTATATAAACTGGAACCATGGCAATTAAAGTGGAATCTTGGGCCCCTTCCACACAACTATATAAAATCCACATTGAACTGGATTATGTGGAAGTGTGGAGTTAGATATTCCAGTTCAAAGCAGACTGTGGATTATCTGCCTTGATATTCTGGGTTATATGGCTGTGTGGAAGGGCCCACAGTGCAGTATAAAATAGATCAGTGTTTCCCAACCTTTTTTGAGCCGTGGCACACTTTTTACATTTACAAAATCCTGGGGCACACCACCAACCAAAATGACACAAAATGACACTCTAACACAGTAATACATATAGTTAATATGTTTTTAAATGTATTTATACACTCAGTGTGAAACCTGGGCCTGTTTAAATGAACACAACATAGATATTCTGGCAGGAATGGCAGAAAGACACACACGAAGGTCATGCTCAATTTATAGTTAACACACAATCAAAGAGAATCCTGAACTCTTGCAGCAATGGAATTGAACCAAACTTGGCATATTGAACTCTCATTGCCAACAGAAAGTACTGAAAGGGTTGGCTTGGGAACTGACCTTGAGTTTGGAAGTTGTAGTTCACCTACACCCAGAGAGCACTGTGGACTCAAACAATGTTATGTTATGTTGTTGTTTGTTTTCTATCCAGAATCACAATGTTGGAAGGAGGCTCGCCACTTTAAGGTTCCTAAAACAGGCATGGGAAAACTTCGGCCCTCTGGGTGCTTTGGACTTCAACTCCCACCATTCCTAACAGCCTGAGGCCCTTTCCTCCTTAAGTGGCTGAGGGGAGGAAAAGGGCCTGAGGCTGCTAGGAATGGTGGGAGTTGGAGTCCAAAACACCTGGAAGGTCCAAGTTTGCCCATGCCAGCTTTCGACAGAGACCTCTTCCTCCCCTTCCCCTTCACGCCCTTTCTTCCCTCTCCTGCCGAACACTTACTTTTTCTTCTCCACTGCCGCTTCTGCCACCATTTTGATCCGAGGGGGCAGCGTGAGCGTGTTCAGGAGGGGAGTGGGGAGGGAGGAAGACGTGACCCATGCGGGCGCTACTGCGCAGACTCGCCCCAGAGCAAAGCAAGGCAAAGTGAGCAGAGCGAGGCTGGGAAGAAGGGAGCCTGAGTGAAGAAGAAAAAGTGTTCGGCAGGAGGGGGAAGAAAGGGTATTGGAGGTTCCAATTTTCCACGGCTCACAGCACACTGGTTGGGAAACACTGAAATAGATATTTCACTAAACTACAATTCTTGATACTTCATCGTTCCCCAAGTTGTATCAGAGTGCTATACTGTTATGATTGGGTAGTACAGATTTCAACTTGCACTTTCAGAAGTAATATGGAAAAGCCATTTTGGGGCTGTGCCCATTCAAAATATTAGCATATCTTTGTGGACTGGATGGCTGAATGATTCCCCTAATGATTTCCTTTTTTCTTCTGTCCTCCTACCCAAAAATCTCTCTACTACTAGAAAATACAATTTACTCCATATAGTCCTCTGTGACCCTCTAGTTTTCCAGATTCAGAGAGGATTTTACATAGGGGAATATTTGTCAGAACTAACTCAGTGGCTCAAGTACTATTGTGGTTTTGTTGCTTTAAAAAGATGATGCAGTGTGGTCCTCTATTAAATGGAATGAATGTAGGCCGGTGTAAACAACAGCAATAACAATAATATTGATAAATATTGGGGAGAGAGCATTTACACCTTGAGCTTAGCTAAAAGGACTTCTAGTGTGGTTTACAAATATCAGGAATAAGTCCATTCTTGTCCTCGGGTTTACAGTAAAAAAAGACACAACAATGAAAAACAAATGGAGATGGAAGTGGAAATCAGACTTTGAAGTGTTCCCATGTCCGTTCAGGCGATACCTTTTAATAGGAACAATTTGCACTGATGCAATGGCTTTTGGCATCCTGTCACCAACACAACTTGCCTGAATCAAGACTATCAGCTTGCCTACTTTGACAGCCAGAAATGATGGCTGCACAAGAACCTCATACAGATTTGCTTATTGGCTTCTACTAAACACTAAGGATGGTGTACTGTCTGGAACAGCAAGTTATTCATGAATGAGCCATTACATTAAAGAATCTAACAGGATACTGGATAAGGCTGGTGTTTTTCCCTCCTGAGGCTGGAACTACATACATCTTGAGATTTAGAGACTGTCTCATCAATGGCACTCCCATATTGATATTCTCTTTGCAATCTATCTATGTTTATAATCTATCTATGTATATAATAAAAGTCACTGTTTGCGGTGGGAGATGCGACGGGAAGTGCGGAGGAAGGGAGGAATATGTGGCAGCTTTTTGATTGGTTGCCAATGTGGGATTATTTGCATAAAAAAACCTTGATTGGCCAGCCTCATAACACCAACATTCTAAGGCCCAAGACAGAGCCCCCATGACCCACTCTACATGCTGCTGCAGTTTGAAGGAGGGACCGTGGAAGATGGGAGTTGCAGTACCTTCACTCACACACAGAAACCACTGTGCCCCTCATCCAACGACTGGTCAAGACCACACACATAACTCCCATTACTCCCTTCACATAATGCCTCTGATTGGCCAGCCCCCCAATATTGGAAACATTCCTAGCCAGCAGAGAGAGAAAAGAAATTGGCAACAGAAAGGGAAAAGAAAGGGCCTGACTGAATGAACAGGGCCTCAGATACTACATTGAAGGAGACTCATTGAGTTACAGAAGAAACGTCAGGAGAAAATGCTACCCAGGCATAGGCATAGAGAAGAAGGCAGAGTTAGCAATAATCTGCCCAGAGACAGCAGAACAGAGAAGGGAGTCAAACTGAGCATGTGCAGGAATGCAAAGAGATAAAGAAACACTGTATCTCCAACAATGAAGCGTGGACAGTCCGTGTTACATTATGATAGGCTGCAATTCTAGCTGCGACATAACTTAACCAATAATAAGATTTTGAGCAACCATAAGTTGAACCCTGATGCTTGTATAAATATGTGCCTTACAAGAGGGGAGGGGTCGCCCCCTTGAAGCACCATGTTGTGCTGAGGGACAGACTCACAGCTGTGAAAACAAAGTAAACTGAGCTTTCTGAGAAATCCTGTTGTCTGTCTTCCCTTCTACTGCGTCTGCACGAGCAGCCTGCCTTGTGGGAGTATGGTTATCTGCTACATTTCTGGTGACCCCGACGTGATATGATTTATGAGACAGACCGTGAAGCGGAGACAGATCCTGTTGGCAGGACGGCCTCAACTCGTCGGCGAGAACTGGAGGTGAACACCGTGAGTCGGTAAGTGGTCGAGTAAGCCACTAGGAAAGTCCGGGGGCGCAGGGGTTCCTGGCGTCTACAGAAATCCGGCAAGTATACTGGCCAGGGAGGGTAAAGGGGAGGGGTTGCCCCCTTTGACCCAAGTTTAATTGCATAGAAGTTCAAGAAAGGGTGACCCGACTTGAATTTACAGAGCTGGGGGGAAGATGCCCGTTTAGCCTCTGAGTTATGTGCACAAAAAAAGATATGATTACCGGTAGAGCTGTATATGTCTCTGTTGCAACAAGTCCAGAGACTTGTTCTTATGTTCTTATGTATGTTTTCAAAGAGTGCTGTTATGTTTTTTAAAAAGTGTGAACTGTTTTTGTGTCTGATTAAGTCAAAGCAACCAAAATGACTGTATTTAGTTTAAAGAAGGACAGTTTGAAAGAAACTCATTCTGTGCAAAAGAGTAGAATGTGCCTAGAAGCTGATTACTAAGAACATAGCATGCTTTGTTCCCTAAGAATGTTGCTAACAGACAGAGAAGGAAGAGCTGGCAGATAGTTGAGTTTTTTTTCCGACCTTGTTCATGTCAGCCTGGGAGATATGGGACTGCATTTGAAGTGCTGGGTTTAAAAGGTTCAGGATTGAATGCCTTATATTAAATGTTAAATGTTATATGTTTATGTGTACAAAATGAAATGCATTCATAGGAATGATATATATCTCGGTGTTCCTTAAAACTGTAGGGATGTGCAAAATGGAAATATATATATTTTAAAAATGTATAAAAAGCTGATGTTATCAATTGTTTGAATTTTGTTATGTTTATGGTCAAATAGCCATGGCGTGTCTGCTTAACAGCCGCGGAAAAAGATGGCGCACACACAGTTTCCTTATCTATAAAGAATGCTTTCTTGCATACCAATGGGGGGGAGGGTGACTGAACTGTCCAGTTTAATGTTCAACAACACCAAGACTGTCTCGTGATGCTCTCTGTGTAGTTTAACTCAATCAATGCTGGAACAGGGTTTCTCTGGGCTTGTGGCAGCGCAGAATAACTTTTCCAGAGATGTTTAAAATCTCAGCATTGCATTTGCTAGGTCACTACTGAGGATGTGTGAAAAAATGTTTAGACCATGAATATTTGTTGATTTATGCAGAAATCCTAATTCACTGTGTCTATGTGAAAAATGAATCTTGCTTGTAAATATGTGATATTTTGCCCATTTGGGGCTGTGGCTCTGCGCCAGGGTCTGAGTACAGTATGTACCGAGATAAAACAAGCCAGCCAGGATGAGGCTATCTATTGTTTTCAAGGAGGGGAAAAAAGAGAATAATTATCTGTGCCAAATGTTGGAATGTGAAAGAAGGACACTGTGGGCTTGCCAAATGTTGGAATGTTCCTGAAGCATTCTCCCCTGACATTTAGCCTAGAACTGTGTAAAAATTATTTTACAGCAACCTTTTGAAATGAAAAATGACATTTTGAAAAATATCTTATGTGGACAACCCTAGACATGATTTTTAGTGTGAATTATATTCAAACACAGGACAAGACAATTTTGGATAATGAATGATTCTTTGACTGAAAAGAGATTATTTTTGAATGGGACATTAAAACAGATAGAGCCCAAGGGGTTTTCTTTTTTGCCAGATTTAAGGAGGAAAAGGATGCTTAGGAAGTGAAGCGTCTGGAGAGCAGGACCCTCCCCTTTGGTGGACAACAGCGACACCTAGTGTCTTTGGGAGAAGTATAAGCAGCAAAATGAGATGGCTGCTATTGGAGGAAATTGAATGGAATATGATTTCATGCATTGATGGAAACAGATATGTCAGAAAGATGGTTGCAGCAGAAACATGTGAGATAAATTGTGGAGAGGAACCTTGGTGGAGATAAACCGTGGAGATTGTTATATGGATGTGGAGAAAAACCATGGAGGTTGTTCTAAAAAGGTGAAAATTGGCTGGAAGTGAGAGATTGTGAAAGCAAAAGGATGTGATGGAATATCGATGAGAAATCGGTGGAAGATTCTACGGCTGGGTAATTAGCCTCCCCCTCCCCCTTCTCTCTTCACTATCTTTGCTTTTTAGGTCTCAAGCCTGGAAATTATGTGGAACCCTGCTTATAAATTGATATCCAATCACAGCCAGCTGAAAAGCTTAATGAGAATACAATCACAGGAGCTAAGCCTGGCTAGATGAGTGAAAGACGTGGAAAAAATATGAGAACTGGCTGGATGAGTGAAGGGCTTTGAAAATAATGAAAACTTTATTTTACAGACTTTCTTACACAGGACTGACCTTAGAGACTACAGATTGCAGAATATAGATATTTTCCTCATTTTACCTGGAATCTAATAGACTGATTTCTTCAATCAAGGGTGACGGAGATTGTTTTCTTATGCCAGAGATCAAAAGAGATAAAAATTGGACATATGAACGGATGTGTGCCTAAAATAACCAAGGCTGGACTTGCTTGGGATTGTACTGAAGACTATATCCTTTTCAAGTTAAATGATTTCTGTTGTTGAATTGTTGAAGTGGTCATTACCACCATTTAGCCTTGATTGTTAGTTTGATAAGAGATTAATTTGTTTGTGCCATTTTAGTCAAGTGTTCAGAATCGTGTTTTTAAAAAAGTAGATGAAGATGATGTCCTTCACAGCTTGATGCCACGCCCCATTACAACGGAATGGGAGAGAGATACCATCTACCAATTGGTAAAAAAATTCAATTGCAAAAATTTTGCAAGCTATTGTTCATCAGAGAATCTATTCCCTAGGGGTGACTTGGATTAGGACATTGAAAGAAACTTTAGCGAAAATGTGTCAAAAACTGATTTGAATTGAAAACAAATACTTCCAATGATATTGTTAAAAGATTAGATATGCACCTACACTGTTGAGGTTGTTATTGAGATATGAAAAACCATTACAGAGAGAGATTCCACAGAGCTGAAACGGGGAAAAAAAGGAAATTATGAAGGAAGTGCAAGTTTTGGGACAAGTGTTGAAAGATTTATATCATTATAGTGGTGTGCTGTGTTTCCCTGTTACTGTTCTGTATTTTTGTCTCCTCAGGCGATATCATGTGGTTTAAAAAAAAACAAAAGGAAAAAAAAAAAACAAAATGGAGACTTGGCCCATTGAGATCAAAGTAAAAGGGCAGTGTGATGTGATATGATGTTTTCCTGACCACCCCAAATGAGGAGATTAAGGCCTTGGAACCGTTATATTTAAATCCAAAGAGATACTATTGGAAATAAGCCATTGAATAGCAGATGTATTATTACTCAGGTGGACGATGACCAGAAGGACCCACTGAAGATATGCCCGACCAAAGTTCTGGCAGGCGAGCCGAAAGGAGGTCCAAAGGACGACCTTGAAGAGGAAAGGAGAGTCAGTGTCGTGGGGGGCCACTCTCCTGGGGACAGGCTGGTCGAAAGCCACCCCAAAAGAGGAGGATAGACTTCCGAGAGTCACCCAAAGACATGACCTTGGGACTTGGGAGTGCCAGTTTGGGGGTTTTCTGTGTATTGTATAGTTTTGTTTGTTTTGGCTCTGCTGGGGGTGCAAGAAGATCCTTTGTAGGCCTCCACCAGAGAGCAGAAGTGATAAGGCTGATCAGTAAGATGTGTTATTGGGACTGACCGTAGTCCAGCATAGGGCAATTGGATCAAGATACATGTACAACATATGTTTCAGATAGTACATTGATACATACACTTACAAAAAACAGTAGGGTCATTCTTATCCCTACCTTTAAAAAAGCAAGGATCCTCAAATAACGCTTGGAGGATTGCAGTTAACAATTCAATGTCCTCAGCAATGCTGAGGGACCCAATTACATTTTTACTCATTGCACAGATCACTATTTGTGCAAAGGCCAAAACTTCAGTCATGTCAAGACTCAGAATCTGTCTGACATGGAATAGAGAGAGCTGTATCCTAACTATCCTATGTTTGACACTAGTGACACCATCTGTTCAGGTTGGCAGATAAAGAGACCCTAACTTGGGGTTCTTCTTTGTCAAATGGGCTAATAGCTATCATCCTGGGAGGTATCAGTGTGTTGGTGTGGGCTTTCTAACCCTACCAGTGTGAATCATCAAAGGAACCCAACCCAGAGAGAGGCAGAAGAAAGGGGGTTCCAGCCAGAGAAAATGGGTGCTGGGTGTGATGAGACAGTGATCATTGAGGATCAACTGTCTGACACCAAAAGCCCAAAGGGTAGGAGCCGGAGCTATCACTGAGATCCTGTCTTTTGGGTCATACCCAGGAATAATAGCCCAGGACAATCAAAAGAGCATTGTGAGGCTCATCTGTCACCTAGAAAATCCATCAGTGTCACTGGGAAAATAGTTAGAGCATTGCAAACTGAAGCTGAAGAGTTAAGTCAAATGGAGATACAGCAGAAAATGGACTTAAATTACCTCTTGACAACCAAGGAGGATTTTGTGCAATGATCAAAAGACAACTGCTAAATACAATTTCATAATTTGAACCAAACAATAGAAGATGGCCTGGAAAGCTACAGGTCATGATTCAACATAATGTTAATGAACCATCTCAGTTTTCATGGCTAAATCTATGGTTACCAGATGCAAAGTGGTTAAAGTCGCTGGTGGTGATAGGTTTTGGAACCTTCTGTGCAAATTGAACTTGAATTTTGTTGTTTCCCATTGATGTTAAAATGTTGTGTCTAAAATTGCATGTCAGACTGTCAAGTTAGAGAAGATAGCCATAGTACAGAGATTGGAAAAAGAGTTGGAGAGATTTTTAGGCTGCCTTAATCATGTTTGCATTCGCTTTTTGTAAAACGCTTTGCAAAAGAAAAAGTGAGGAAATGAAGGAGACTCATTGAGTTACAGAAGAAACGTCAGGAGAAAATGCTACCCAGGCATAGGCATAGAGAAGAAGGCAGAGTTAGCAATAATCTGCCCAGTGACAGCAGAACAGAGAAGGGAGTCAAACTGAGCATGTGCAGGAATGCAAAGAGATAAAGAAACACTGTATCTCCAACAATGAAGCGTGGACAGTCCGTGTTACATTATGATAGGCTGCAATTCTAGCTGCGACATAACTTTTAACCAATAATAAGATTTTGGGCAACCATAAGTTGAACCCTGATGCTTGTATAAATATGTGCCTTACAAGAGGGGAGGGGCCGCCCCCTTGAAGCACCATGTTGTGCTGAGGGACGGACTCACAGCTGTGAAAACAAAGTAAACTGAGCTTTCTGAGAAATCCTGTTGTCTGTCTTCCCTTCTACTGCGTCTGCACGAGCAGCCTGCCTTGTGGGAGTATGGTTATCTGCTACAACATAAAGGGCCTGATGGAAATAACAGTAAGGCTTCCTCAAATTAATTTTCCTGACTAGGCCACAGTTACTATGATACTGTGTACAGACAGATCCACATTTACTGTATGTCTTATGCTGGGTAGATAAAGAGACGCCATCTTAGTTTGGGCAGTTAGCCCAATGACAGTTTTTTCCCCGTTGAAATGTTCATTTTTTGAGAGGATATCACTAGAGTGAGAAGGTTTCCTGATGTACTGAGAGCATTACTGTGCTGTTCGAGGTACCCTAAAAGATTGTAACCTGAATAGACATTTCTTCTTCGTGTGGTCTGTGAAATGCCAGAGGCTTGCAGGAAGGCAGAGGGAGGCCGCGTGGCGCTGGCCTCCACGTGGCGCGCCCTCTCGGTCTCCGAGGAGGAAGAAGGTGGGGGGGGTGCCTGAGCGAGCTGGAAAGGAGGTGAGGGAAGCTCAGGCTCGGGAACCGGGGAGAGAAGAAGACTGGGGAGGAGTTGGGGGGGGATTTCCACCCCTGAAAACTGAGTGCTCTCTTCATCAAATAATTGCAGCGTCTCAGCTGCACACAAAGCCATAGGAGGACTGGGGGGCGCAGGGCCAGCCAGGAGCCTCGCATTATTTTGTGCCATGGGAACACAAGGGCTGGAGGGCGCAGGACCAACCAGGAGCCTTGGAGTTTTTTGAGCCAGAGGCTCTTTAGATTTTTCTTTTGATTTGCCAGCCTTGGCAGCTTTTTGCTTTTTCTTCCGGAGTGGCTCTATGGCAGAGTCAGAGGCCAACTCACGGATGGCACCATCAGTCAAAGCACTCAAGGGGCTGGGATTCTGAGTCCCAGAAGGCAGAGAGGGCTGGCTCATGGATCGAGAGAGCCCAGTCTCTGAGGAGAGCAAGGCCTGTTCAAAAAGAGTGGCCTTGAGCTTAGAATCCCTGTTCTTCAGGGTTCTATTTGAAAAAGTCCTGCATATCTTGCAGGTCTGGGGAATATGGGTCTCCCCCAAACAGAGGAGACATTTAGGATGTCCATCCTCTTGGGGCAAGGTTGCTCCACAATCAGAGCACCTTTTGAAAGAAAGGGAAGACATCTTATCTGATAGTCGAGGCAATCCGTGGACTTCTATCAGGAGCTAGCAGTCAGAGATCCTTTCGCTGGCTAGGCGGAAAAGGAACTGCCTGGGTAGCTCGATCAGGGGGTGGGGGGGGGGCGGGGAGTGGGAGGGGCATATGTAAATCTTTAATTTTAGCTAGTATGTCCGAGATTCTGCGCATGCGCGGGAGTAAACCCACTTGTGTGAATTTCACAGACCTTACACTCAAAGAAACACGGTTACAGGTAAGCAACCTAACCTTCCCAGGCATGCTTCATTTAACTTGATTTTCCTGACAAGGCCTAAGTTACAAAATATAGGGCCTGAAAGGGCCTGACTGAATTAACAGTTAGGCTTCCTAGATTTGATTTTCCGGACTAGTCCTCAGTTACTGGGCTACTATGTAAGGACTGAGTAAACAGTAAGGCTTCCTTAACTTGAAACTCCAGATCAGGCCGCAGATAAAGGGATCCTGTGTATGGCCTGAATTGACAGTAACACTTCCTCTACTAGATTATCATGACTAGGCCACAGTTACTGAGATACTGTGTAAGGACTGAAATAACAGTAAGGCATCCTTAACTTGATTTTCCTGACCAGCCCCCAACTCATGGGATACTGTGTAAGGCCTGAATTCACATTACCTACCCTTTTCAAATAACCCGGGCACCGCCGGGTCCCCAAGCTAGTCTATAGGATAAGGATGAGCCTATTTGAAGTTGATGATACCTTTGAGCTTATCTCAGGAAAATATGGTTGACGCCAAATCTAACCTCCTAACACTTTTCATACAAAAACACATTTGGGTTGCTCCTCTCCAACGTGCTCAATCCACCCCAACCTTGCTTTTATGTATAGAGTATTTCAGGTCATATAGTGCATTTGGAAGGCTTCACAAAAGAGTCTGGAGCAACAAGAATCTGAGGCAAAGTACCAAAATCAGTGTGTACAGTGCTATCATACTGTCCATCCTCCTCTATGGGTCTGAAACATGGGTCACCTATCGCCAACACCTACGACTCCTCGAACGCTTTCATCAGCGCTGTCTTCGCACAATCCTAAATATACACTGGACCAACTATGTGACTAATGTTGCTGTCCTTGAGCAAGCAGGGATCACCAGCATTGAGGCCATGCTATTGAGAACACAGCTGCGCTGGGCAGGGCACATCTCTAGGATGGAGGACCACCGCCTCCCAAAGATACTACTCTATGGTGAACTTGCCATGGGTCAGCGCAAGAGAGGTGCCCCCAAAAAGAGATATAAGGACTCCCTGAAACAACATCTCAGGTTCGGCCAGATTGATCACTAACAATGGTCCACCCTGGCCTCACATCGGGAGGCATGGAGATGCACTATCCACAATGCTGCGGCCTCTTTCGAGAAGACCCACTGAATGAGTCTCGAAGCAAAACGACAATGCAGAAAGAACTGCAACTTGGAAACAACATCACCCAAGGAAACTTTCTGCTGTGCTTTCTGCAACCGAACTTGCCTATCTCAGAGTGGCCTTTTTAGTCATCAGCGCGCTTGTAAAAAGCCTGGGATGAGTCCTTCCTGAATCTTCGTTCACAAAGCAATGCCGAGAGATTTCAGGTCATGCCATGGGGGTCAAACCATCTGTTGCATAATACCAGGAGATCTCCTCAAAGTTCTTTCCCACAAATGAAGGCCTTTCACTTCACTGGTGTTTATCACAGGTTGGCATCATTGGAGAAATTCATGTGCTGTAATGACCTCTGACCATGGAATGGGGAAAGTGGAAACCTCACCAGAAAGATGACATTTCCACAGTAGTCCATGGTGAGTGTAACATATAGTTTATTGTCAAGAGCAGCTGTTAAATGGTGGGCAAATATCTGTCTGAATTTCACCATCATCTCAGCCACAAACATACCAGCTGGCCTTGAGCCATTTCTCTCTCTCTGCAAAAACACATATATAGGGAAAAAAATAACACCGACCTGCTTTAGAGGGCTGTTGCAGGGATTACTAAGGTAATGTATGAGAAGTGATTTAAAGTGCTATTAAAATGCTAATTTTTTCACTTAAATGAATATTCCCTTAACTGGAATCATATCTGACATACATTCAAGGCTTTGGTTTCCAAGGTAACTAGTGTTTTAGGACAAGGCTCGACCTGCATCTCTAGCCATTTTTGAAACAGGTTGTATCATACACACACCCTTACACACACCCATTTGATTCCTACATGGAAGTTGCTATCTTTGTGATGCTGTTGATTCAGAAAAAAATTGGCCAGTGAACACATGAAAACTTGAGGCTGCAAACCTAATCCCTATGATGAGGCTGTGAATATTTGAGAACCCATTGAACAGAACAGAACAGGACCAGCCCTATCATTTGACAAAGTAAGGGCATTATCTCAGAAAGCAGATGCTGGGGAGCTGCCCTCCATGTAAGTATCCTTCCGTGCCCTTTTTTTTAACACAGGGAGAAGGACACAAAAAAACATTCACTCTAAGGACCTCCTCACACCTACCGTTTTCATGTCCTAGGACAGTGTTTTTCAACCTTATTTGAGCCACGGCACATTTTTTACATTTACAAAATCTTGGGGCACACCACCAACCAAAATGACACAAAATGACACTCTAACACAGTAATACATATAGTTAATATGTTTTTAAATGTATTTATACACTCAGTGTGAAACTTGGGCCTGTTTCGATGAACACAACATAGATATCCTGCCTTGTGTGCTTCGGGCATAGATATCCTGCCTTGTGTGCTTCGGACATAGATATCCTGCCTTGTGTGCTTCAGACTGGGTTGCCTGGGCCAACGCTGCCCTATCATCACCACCCGGTGCTTCAAGGCCGCTGCTCACCTGGGTTTCCCTTAGACAGGCAGGCAGGAGGGAGGGAGGCGCAGGGGCAGGCCGCTTCCTTCCGAAGCCAAGAGGCAAGCCGCAAAGGAAGGAAGAAGGCCTGAGAGCAGGAGAGGCCGAGGCAGAGCCCAGGCCAGGAGAGGAAGAAAGGAGGAGGCCCTGAAGCCACCTCGGCCCCAAGGTCCAAAGGAATCCTGAGCCAGAAGGGGAAAACAGGCAGCTGAGAGGAAAACAAAGCCCAACACTCCTCTCCAGAAGCTCTCCGCCTCCTCCGGAAGTGACCTCACAGGGAAAGGCGCCATTCAGCCCCTCGCCTCCTCAGCCTCTAACCAACCACTTCTCCAGGAAGCTGAGGCCCCGCCCCCTCCCCTCTCTCGGGACTTCTGCCCTGAACAAACATGGTGGTGCCAGGCGGGAGACCCTTAGAGAGGTGGGGCTTGCTTCTTGGCCGGCGTTGATTGGCCCTGCTGGCACCCCAGAGAGAGAGAGAGAGAGAGAGAGAGAGAGAGACGGAGAGACAGAACGAGAGGCAGGCTGCCCAGATGATTCCTGACGGGATGGTCGGTTCTTCCACGGCACAGCTGATGATCGCTCACGGCACACTAGTGTGCCGCGGCACAGCGGTTGGGAAACACTGTCCTAGGATACTAGACATTCCAGCTATGGATGGGCATGCTTCCTGTCACACAATGTTGCTGGTTTTCCTGTTAAAGCCCCACCCCCAACCAGAGTAGGACCCTTCCCTCCTAACACGAGAAGGCTCCTGTGTTGACTCAACTTGACCCAAACTTCAGTGCCACTTTGGCACCAGTTTCCCCATGTTATGGGGTAAGTGTTGCTGCTCAGAAGCAGCACACGGAGTGATAGAGCCACCCCACTTCCCTTCATTTTGCCATGGAGACTAGTGAAATGGAATTGGGGGGGGGGGGGTCATCTGTGTGATGAAGTCGCAAGATATCTTATATTTGTTGTATTCACATTCTATTGGTAAGAATTCCTGAACTGTATTGCTAAATGATCAATAGAAATGTAAAGTTAAAATACTGCTAGATACCACATGACTGTCCCATAGTCACATTGTGCTTGATTCATGACTGGATCATCTCTTTTCATTGACAAAATCTGTCAATAATCCAATACAGTGTTTTTCAACCTCTTTTGAGCCACGGCACATTTTTTACATTTACAAAATCCTGGGGCACACCACCAACCAAAATGACACAAAATGACACTCTAACACAGTAATACATATAGTTAATATGTTTTAAATGTATTTATACACTCAGTATGAGACCTGGGCTTGTTACGATGAACACAACATAGATATCCTGGAAAGAATGGCAGAAAGACACAAACTTCCCACACAGAACTCCCATAACCAAGAGAAAATACTATAAGAGTTTGGTGGGCATTGACCTTGAGTTTTGGAGTTGTAGTTCACCTATATCCAGAGAGCACTGTGGGCTCAAACAATGTTGGATCAGGACCAAACTTGGCATGAATACTCAATATGCCCAAATGTGAACACAGATGGAGTTTGGGGAAAATAGACCTTGACATTTGGGAGTTACAGTTTCTGGGATTTATATTTAACACACACAATCAAAGAGCATCCTGAACTCTTGCAACAATGGAATTGAACCAAATTTGGCATATTGAACTCTCATTACCAACAGAAAGTACTGAAATGGTCTGCTTGGGAATTGACCTTGAATTTGGAAGTTGTAGTTCACCTATACCCACAGAGCACTGTGGACTCAAACAGTGTTGTGTTATGTTGTTGTTTGTTTTCTATCCAGAATCACAATGTTGGAAGGAGGCTCACCACTTTAAGGTCCCTAAAACAGGCATGGGAAAACTTCGGGCCTCTGGGTGCTTTGGACTTCAACTCCCACTTCGCACAGGGATTTGCATCAACAAAGTCTCAGCATTGCAAAATTGAACCAACATGTGAAGGAAATCACATGTAATTACATTATGTTTCTGTTTGCTTAACAATGCAAATGTAACTAGACAACAGGTTGGTGTGGTAAAGTCCATAGATATTTAATCTATTGTTGTTGTTTTTGAATTTCATGGATAGGGAGATGTTTTTGGTATATCTACATCAAGCAGTGATAACTTGTTGTCTCCCATGTCTTAAAAAAAATAAAATAATAATCCAGAGTATGACTGCCTTGGATTCAGAGTCCTGTCTTTTATGCTCTACTGTGTACAATCTGTGTAACAGTACAGTTTTCCCAATGCCTTCAGCACAGACATAGATGCTTAGATGTGTGGGGCAAACATCTGAGCTTGGCAAATAATGTAATAAAAATCCATTTCTGTCAAGGCCAGTATTTTCTGCATAAGCATCCCCTCCCCTCCCCATGTGCTCCTTTTCTCTGTTTTCGTTCCTCCAGGGAGCAATTGCGATAGTCATTAGTTGTCCTATTCATCATTTAAGTACAGCATCATCCAGAGCTCCCTTGGAAATGAATGTACATGACACAATTACACAACGGAAGGACTGTGGGCTATTCAGCACAGTTAAAGATAATCAGGCTGGGTATATAATGAAGAAGGAAAGTGAGAGCATCTGTCTCTCCAGAGGATTAAAATAAATACTGTCATCTCTCGGGGCTCCATTGCTTAATGGTTAGAACTCAAGGCCTCTCATGTCCCTGGGAAAGTGTCCAAAGAACAGAGTGTGTTACAATGCCAGGGTACAGAGGCAAGATGTCTTATGCGGAATGACTTTGGGAACTGGGGTATGTTTAGTTTGATGAAGAGAAGACTTATAGATGACATAATAGTTAGCTATCTTAAACATCTATAAACATCTGATGAAATGTTGTGTAAATGGTAGAGCAAGCTGTTTTCTGATGTTCCAAGAACACAAAACAAATCAATGGATTCAAAATGTAGGAAAAGAAATTTCACTCAAATATTAAGAAAACTTTTTTTTACCGTAAGAGCTGTTTGAAAGTGGAATGGATTGCCACAGACGATGGGGAACCTTGGGAGGCCTTTAAGCAGAAGTTGTATAGGCATCTTTCAGGAGTCCTTTAAGTGTGTGTTTTTGCATGGCAGAGAATTAGTCTAGAATCTAGATGGCCTTTGCAGTCCCTTCCTACTCTAAGGACCCTATCACATGGATGAAGTCCAGTGTTGCAATTCTCCAGCCTCTGTGGCAAATCGGGACAGCAGCTGGACAATCTTGGCACTCTGGCCAGCAGCTGATGCTTCACATGTAGGGAAGTGTCACTGCACAGCTAATCCTGCGGTAGCCCTGTTGATCCTAATGGAATGCCATCTTGGTGGATGACGTATGCTGTGAACTAAATATGGAAAATGTGTTCCTATTGGTTCTCCTGGACCCCTTGGCATCTTACAATACTATTGGTCATTTATTTATTTTTATTTATTTATTTGTTCGACTTCTTAGCCGCCATTCCCAGGTGGCTCGGGGCGGTTTACAATCCAGGAGAAGTAAACAACAGTAATCGTTAAACACTAAAACACAATAGCGATAGACATTAAAAATTACATTAAAATATTACACAGCAGTACTAACTAAACTAAAATATGTGGCTAGACTGACTCAACATTGAAGGCTTGCCGAAATAGCCAGGTTTTACAGGCTTTCCGGGAGGTCTGAAGGTCACGGAGTGACCTGACCACCGGCGGCAAGGAATTCCAAAGCGTAGGGGCAATGGTGGAGAATGCCCTTCTTCTCGTCGACGTGAGACGATAGGCTTTGGCGCTCGGGATGAGGAGAAGATCTTGATCCTCGGATCTCAGTGATCTTGTGGGACAGTATGGGGTAAGGCGGTCCCTCAGGTACACTGGTATCCTTCTCAGTTGCCTTGCTGGAATGGGACCTTGGGGAACAGTTTTACAATGGCTTTACTCTTTCCTGGAGGGACGAGCCTAGAAGGTGGTACTGGAGGGCTCTTGCGACAACATCAGAAAGCTGCTGAGGTTGCTCTGCTTCGTAGAGGGGTGTGGGTAATCTGGCGCCCCACACTCTGAATCTACTACACAATATCCCAGAATACTTTTTGGGTATCTGAACAAACACTAAGCAATCTATATGCTAAAGAGCATATAGTATACAATTTTGTCAAAATCCTTAGTACATGGCTCAATTCAGTGGCATAAAGCAAAATGAAAAGGAGAAGCCACTCTCAAACAAAACAGTTCTAAGTCTGATATAGGTCCCTATATATATAGGCTTCAGGGACACATGTTCAATGCAAAAACCTTTCAGACGAAGTAAGCAGACGATGAGTCATGTGGCTATTAGGCATGGTTTAGAACCCAAAAATAGGAAATCGAAAATCTAATTAGGGGGAATGTTTTTTTTTTATTAGTAATAGAAAGACTTACAAAAAAAAATTCCCAAAATTTCTAAAATGTAACTTAATTACTAACGAAATTCGTTAGTAGTTCGTATGCCAGCGCATGCGCATTCCAGATGGTTTTGGCCTACAACTCCCAGAAATCCTAACAGCTGGTAAATTGGCTGGGATGTCGGGGAGCTGTAGGCCAAAACTTGAATAAATCACACTGAAGTCTAGCTGGGACTCTCCAAATAGGAAGGAGGGAGTAAAGGAGGGAGGGAGGGGGTATTCTATTCTTGGAAGCAGCAAAGAAAAGGAGGAGGAGCCCCCGGCTCCTCGCTGCCTCTCTCTCTCACCCCGATCCCGAGGAGCGAGGGCCCAAGTTTGCCCAGGCTGGTCATATACCTACATTCCATGCACATGCAATAATACAGCAGTAATAACAATGGGTATAAGAAGAGGTAAAATTCAAACCGAAGTATTCTGACTGGTCCCTGCCTCATGCGGTGCAAAACGGGCTCTTCTCTGTGAGCCCGGGAAAAGCCAGCGTTTTCTACTTGGGTGCACACACACATATATTCTTGGGAGGGGATTTGCTGCAGAATCTTCTCTATGAGCCCGGATTCTGCAGCAAATCCCCCAGAAATATATGTGTGCTCCCAAGCAGCAAACGCTGGCTTTTCCGGGGCTAATACGAGAAGAGCCCGTTTGCACCGCATGAGGAGAGACCAGTCAGAATACTTCGGTTTGAATTTTACCTCTTGTTATTGTTATTACTGCCGTATTATTGCATGTGCATGGAATGTAGGTATGACCAGTTGGATTACTTATAATATTAGGCACTTACAGTAGCATTCATTCTATTATACATTAGGTTGGTTTCTCACCCCAATACTCTTTGATGCTTTAGATCCTGGCAGGGCAGGAGAGGCAGGGAAGCCTGGAAAAAATGTAAACAGAGAGGTTTACTCAGAAGTAAATCCACAAAGGAGGGCCCTTCATCCAAAGTGCCCTCCTTTGCAGATTTACTTCTGAGTAATCCTCTCTGTTTACATTTTTCCGGGCTTCCAGCCGAAAGAAGGAGCGAGTTTAGGGCTTGCCTTGCCATAATACTTATTGGCAAGGGAGGCGGGAGGGTGGTGAGAGATAAGGAGGGTGCCCCCTTACGACCTAATAACGACACTTAAGAAAATCCGGCCCCCGAAGGTCGAAAAAGAAAGTCCACTTCCTGGTTGGCGTTCCAGGTGCGGAAATACTCGAAAGTAGCATTTCTTACGAATTTCTTACGAAACGAATCATTTTCATAACTTTTTTCTCATGCCTAGTGGCTATATGCAGAATGGAGAAAATAATGACAATGGGGCACCACTCTCAAAAATGCCTTCGTGAGTAAAATCCAAGTGAAGTCCAGTGATAATGGAGTGCCACTCTCAAAAAACATCTTCATAAGAAAAGTCCAAATAGCATCTACAGGGGTGCCTGGGTATTTTTGTACCCTGTTTCGGGGAAAGAAATCCTCTTCTTCAGGAGTTGATATGATCAGCAACTCTAGACTCCTATATATTGCCTGATAGCTTTACAAGAAATGAGACTGCTTGTAGTAAATTACCTGGCTCCAGCCGAGGGCAATCACATGGGGGAAGCGGTAAGCATGTTTGGTGTATGCAGCTTCACCGCATGCATTGCAATGACAACATGGGAGCCCTCCCGTGTTGTCCTGCCAATGGCTCTGCTCTCCTTCACTCATGGAGCTGGTGTAGTGTCATGTGATTGGAGCGGGCTGGCTCCATAGTTGACTTGGGCTAAACTGGCGTATGCCACCAAATTTAGCCCTGTGTGATGAGGTGGCTACTGATAACATCCATCTCTATTACTGCTTTCCACCATGAGCCAGGAAAGCTATTTAGTCCTAAATCAATGCCCTTCATCAGTAATGGACTGGCTGATGATAAATAAATTGAAACTTGACCCAAACAAAATGGAGGTGCTCCCAGTCAGTCAAAAGGGAGATTGCAGAAAAGGGATTCAGCTGTGCTAGAAGTGCCATGGCCTATCAGGTACCGGTAAAGGAGACAATAAACCCCTGGGTTTGCCCACGTGATGCTTACACTGTTGACAAGAAGTTTACACTCTCCCTTGTTTTTAACATGTGGCAAGGCTACATTTTATCTCTGAGAACATATCTCTAATAATATCTAGGTCCTCCAAGGTGATTCTATGAATTTCTAGGGGTGTGCATTTTTTTTGTTAGTTGTTATATGTTGTATCAAATTGGTTAAATTCGTACTTATGATGTGCTATCCAATTCGCGGGCATGGCCCACACCAAAAACTTAAGAATTGAAACTTACCCAATACCTTTTGATTTGAATTTTGTAAATCTCAGAAGCCTCCCAAGCAAGCAAAGCCAAGCCAAAAAGGCTGCCTTTCCTCTTTAAATTAATGGCCTCTCATCATGAAGAGAGGAAAGCAGCAGAGCGGGACAAAGCTGAGTGATCTGGGAAAGCACAGAAATGTAGTTTGGGCAGGCGAGGAGCCCTATGGCCGAGAATTCGAAAGGCCTTTATTTATTTATTTATTTATTTATTTATTTATTTATTTAAAACTTTTGTACCCCGACCTTCTCACCTCTATCGAGGAACTCAGACCCTTCCCTAAATGACATTTCCCAGAATCCCACTCAGCATCAGAAAGCCCCAATTAGGATAGGGAAGAGATTGGTCCCTCCATAGCAGCAGCCAGACAAAGTTCCAATAAATTGTTGAATCTATGAAGAGAAGGACTGATGGATACTTCTAGTAAGTAAATCTCTGTGCTGGGCTGAGAATAAATCTCTAAATGGAAGTTCTATTGGTTAATATGAGAGACATTCAATGAGATAGCTGTTGTGGCTTAAAAAAACACTTTTGTCAAACCTTTTTTAAAAAATCCTAAAATCAGTATGTGAAGACGCGCCTGGGGTCTTTGACTTAGAATAGAAACAAGGACGTGACATCTCTTCCCAGGGGACTTCTTCTTGCCTTCCCATAGAGAACTAGAACTCTCAAGGACCAAACCAGTCACTTTAGATAACTCAAACAGGCTTTATTGTTCACAAAAGGAGTTATCTTATTGAGGTATTAAACTTAGTTCTCCAAACAGGGGTAAAATAAAATATACATTACAGTTCTTTAGTTGTTTGGGTCCAGGAAGCTTTCAGCCGGATGGCTTTCCAAATTCTCTCTCTTAATGGCTTTGAGGTGAGAACTCTCTTAGCCCCAGTCAAATGGCCTATATTGAAGGCACGGAGCCTTCCTCCTTGTGCCAAATGACTAGTTGAAGGCGCTTGAGATTCCACAGTCCCATCCAGGTGTGCTGGATATGCAGAATGAATCCAAGATATGAAGAATTGGTGCTAGAGAATGCCTGACTGAGGCCTGGCTGGCAAACCCTCTAACACATCCTCTTCTGTAGAGATGCAGGCAAAATCTAAAGAGAAAGCTAGATTTCCAAAGTCTCAAGGGGGAGGAAAAACAAACTTAACGATGATTGACAGCTCTAAAGAACCAATCAATGCAACCAAAACTTAACAACACTAAACAAACTAGTTAAAACATAATCCAATAGTTTAAACCTTGCAACTTAAAGTCTTATACACAGGTGGCATCAGCCACGCCTTCACACAGTAGATGTACGGATATTTCTGAAAATCTGGGGAATTATCCTGTTATCGTGCAAAATTTACCACTGTTAGCCCATCAAGCACCTGAACATCAAGCCTCGCCACGTAACCATGCCGCCTCTGTCTGTAGATCGGTTGTATTCCGATCTATGTGATGTTTTATGACATATGTGATTGTTTTTAGGAATGTTTTAATGATGTTTTTAGGCTGTTTGTGTAATTTTATTTTGTTGGAAACCACCCCGAGCCTTGGGGAGGGGCAGTCTAGTAATTCCGAATAATAAATAAATAAATAAGTTTCAAAACGTTTCGCTTACCCACAGATTTTAGCACATTTTTTTTTAAAAAAAACTACAAGAGCAATTTTTTTGAGATCAGTAGATGTATTCATATTTCTGAAAGTCGGGGGAATTATCCCGTTATCTTGTGTCATTGTATAGAAAATTCAAGGAGATTGCTCTTGTAGTTTTTTTTTTAAAAAAATGTTTCAGAAGCTGATGGGTACATTCACTTCGGTCCAATACGCTATTTGTAGGGAGTTGAGTGGTAATGTCATAATCCTGAGTTGTCCCATGATTTTTTTTAGTTGAGTTTTACCCATTCATCCCTGGGAGAGCTCAAGGATCCACCTTCTGGGCTCACGCAGGGCCGTAGCCAGGATTTTGATTCGGGAGGGGCTGAGTTTGATTTTGGGGAGGGGGAGCTGAATCTGAGTGGGAGAGGTTCTACTCTAGCAAACCTTTTGTATTGTTATCCCAATACAGCCATGCATATGGGATATATTGAGCATGGTGATCAGATCATGATATAAATACACATAACAGTTTAAATAATGTACTAGTAAGGCCTTATCGCGGACCACCCTGAGAATTTCGGGGGAGCTGAAGCCCCAAACCCCCCGCTACATGCCTGGGCCTCAGGTTTGGGTTTTCAATTTTCATAGAATGGAATGCTGTCTGGCAACACTCTGGCCCCTTCCACACTGCCCTCTTTCCCAAAATCTGATCCCAGGTCATCTGCTTATCCCAGATTATCTGGCAGTGTAGATTCAAACAATCCAGTTTAAAGCAGATACTCTGGAATCCGTTCCTGGGATATAGAGTCATGTAGATCCAGCCTCCATCCTTCAACCCATTGCATGTTTGTAAGCAGAAACCAATGTTTTCTGTCTCACGGTCATATTTAGGCCCCTTCCACATAGCTGTATAAAATCCCAAATTTTCTGCTATGAATTTGATTATATGGCAATGTGGACTCAGATAACCAAGTTCAAAGCAGATATTGTGGACTTTCTGCCTTGATATTCTGGGTTATATGGCTGTGTGGAGGAGCACCCCAGATCCGTCTATTCGTCCTTCATTGGCACATAAACTACACAAATGGAAACATGTACCCTGAGAGTTGATGCAATGAATTTTCTCTGAGCAAAATCAATATGCCTAAGTTGTTGGAGCACTGGACCATGACACTGGAGAAAAGGATTCAAATCTCACTCAGCCATAATAACCCACTGGGTTTCCTTAGGCAAGTCACACACTCTTAGCCTCAGAAACTCCTATTATAGGGTTGTTTAAGGGTCACTATACGAGTAAGAAATAACTTGAAGGTACCCAACAACAATAGGAATTAGTCACATATTTATTATGTAATCGAAATTTGGTTCCAACTCAATGTATTTTCATACAAAAAAAATCTCTTTGCAGTTTGTAGGGAAATAGATTAGGTCATTGAGTGCCTATGTCTCCCTTTTCTTCAATGGGAGCAATGCACTGAGAATTACTAAAGAGCAGCTACACAGTCTCTCAAATAAAAGCCAAGCGGTTGAGTGCAACTATCAAAAGTAACAAGCACTGCCAAAAAGACTGTCGATATTGTTGGTCACCACTAACCACTCATCCTCTGGTTGCACCTGGTTTCTTCTAATAGTAACATGGAATAAGGAAGCTTCTGGGAAAGGAAGTTATGGTTCCCCACTATTGTTTGAAAAAAAAGTCCTTCTGGATGTACAGTATGAGTGAACAAGCAAGTGATCAGGGTATGAGTTTGTTTTAGATAGGCTGTCTCCAATAGATGTTTTTCCCATGCTAAGCATATGGGTCAATAACTACAGGGGAAACTCCAGCAGAGATGCTTTCACCTAGTTCAGGGTAGGAAGCATCCTGAGCTGCAATTCCTAGTAGATGTAATAGGCATGGAGCTGGGGGTGGTGACGGCCAACAGGGAGCTCTGGCATGGGCTAGTCAATGATTGAATGAATAAACAACAACATAACAGGCATGAATCAAGAATGAGGAATGCTGGGATCTGTGGTACAACACATGCAAAAGGACCTGATATTCCATCCCTGGTTTAAGCCAAGGGTGGATAACCTTTTGCTCTCCAGTTGTTTTGAGCTACAACTTCCATAATCTCTTGCCACTTTCCGTGTAGGCTGAGGCTATTGGGAGCTGAAGTCCCAAACAGGGCAACATCTCCATAAGAACATAAGAACATAAGAAGAGCCATGCTGAATCGGGCCTTAGCCCATCTAGTCCAGTATTCTGTGTCACACAGTGGCCCACTAGTTGTACACAGGGATCTCTAGCAGAAAGGAGGGCAAAACCCTCACCTGCTCCCGACCCCCACAACCAGTACCCGGGAAATCCTGCCTGCCTCCATCAACACAGAGGTGGCACTTGGATGTCCATTTCAGTAACTACTGATTCCCTTGGTATCCATGAATCTGTCTAATCCTGCCTTGAAGCTGTCCAGGCTGACAGCTGTCACAACCTCCTCTGGAAGTGAGTTCCATAACCCAATGACCCTCTGGGTGAAGAAATATTTCCCTTTATTAGACCTAACTTTCCTACCTTGGAGCTTTAGGGAGTGCCCCCTAGTCCTAGTGTTGGGTGACAGAGAAAATATTTTTTCTTTATTCACCTTTTCTATCCCATGCATGATTTTATACACTTCGATCAAGTCACCTCTTAAACGCCGTCTTTCAAGGCTGAAAAGACCAGGCGTTGCAACCTGATTTCATAAGGGAGCTGCTCCATCCCTTGGATCATTTTTGTTGCCCTTCTTTGTACCTTCTCCAGTTCCGTTATATCCTTCTTGAGGTGCGGTGACCAGAATTGTACACAGTACTCCAGATGTGACCTCACCATAGATTTGTAGAGAGGCAATACAACATTTGCCGACCTATTTTCGATTCCCTTCCTGATCATGCCAAGCATAGAATTTGCTTTTTTCACTGCTGCAGCGCACTGGGTTGACATCTTCATTGAGCTGTCCACCAAAACCCCGAGATCCCTTTCCTGGTTTGTCTCAGAAAGCTTTGATCCCATCAGTTGATAAGTGTATTTGGGGTTCTTTGCCCCGATGTGCATGACTTTACACTTTTTGGTTAAAATGCATTTGCCACTTTGTTGCCCATTCACTCAATTTCGAGAGATCTTTCTGGAGCTCTTTACAGTCAGTTTAATTTTTAACTACCCTGAACAGTTTAGTGTCATCTGCAAACTTTGCTACCTCACAATTTACTTCTACATCCAGATCATTTATGAATAAATTAAACGTAACGGTCCTAAAACTGAACCTTGGAGTACGCCACTTCTCACCTCTTTCCATCCAGAGAAGTGTCCATTTATTACCACCCTTTGTTTCCTACAGTTTAGCCAGGTTCCAATCCAGGACAAGACCTGTCCCCTGATTCCATGGCTGAAGAGCTTATTTAGGAGCCTTTGGTGAGGGACTTTGTCAAAAGCCTTTTGAAAGTCAAGGTAAACAATATCGACTGGGTCCCCTTTATCTATGTGTTTATTTACACCCTCAAAGAATTCTATCAAGTTAGTAAGACATGATTTGCCTTTGCAGAAACCATGTTGATTTTCCTTCAGCAATGCCTGTTCTTCTATGTGCTTAGTAATTTTTTCTTTAATAATGGTTTCCATCACTTTGCCTGGAACTGAGGTTAGACTAACTGGCCTATAATTTCCTGGATCACCCTGGATCCTTTCTTGAAGATCGGAGTTACATTTGCCTCCCTCCAGTCCTCGGGTACAGTGCCTGATCTTAGAGAAAGGTTATATATTTTGGCTAGAATTTCAGCAATTTCACACTTGAGTTCCTTAAGAACTCTGGGGTGGATGCCATCTGGCCCTGGTGATTTGTTGACATTTAGTTTAGTAAGGCACGTGAGAACATCTTCCTTGTTTATCTCTATCTGGTTTAATTAATTTAATTCCCTCCCTGAAAAAACTGACTCAGCTGCAGGCATATGTTGTCTGTCCTCCTGTGTGAAAACGGAGGCAAAGAAGTCATTTAGCCACTCAGCAATCTCCTTGTCTTCACTTATTGTCCCTTTCTTACCATTTTCGTCAAGTGGCCCAACTGCTTTTCTAGTTGGGTTTCTGCTTCTGATGTACTTAAAGAAGTTTTTGTTATTTTTTTAAATGTTCTTAGCTATATGTGCCTCAAAATCTCTCTTGGCTTTCCTGACGGTTGCTTTGCATTTAGTTTGCCAGAGCTTGTGTTCCTTTCTGTTCTCCTCAGTAGGAAGAGCCTTCCATTTCTTAAATGAATCTCCAGGGGCATCTATAGAGCTGGAGCTATATTTGAACATTTTTCTTTGTATTTTCTTTCCATCTTCAAACTAATACCCAGTACTTAATTAGCATTATGCAGTGATTTGAACAAACGCTGAAAGTTGGAGTTGTTTTGCACATACATTTGGGTAGTTTCTCACTGCATGATTCTGCAGGAACTGAGCTGCACCACACTGAAAAGTATTGTGCTTTAGCAACCCTAGTTTCCCATCAAATCAGAATTAGGACTTCCAGATCTCAAGACCTGGATGCTTTTTCGCAGTCCTTAAAGTGAAGGGCGATTTTTGTGTGAATGTTGTTTTGAAGAGTCAGTTTATCTATATTTTCATCATTACTAAGACTTTTTTTTCTTAGAATGGCACTGTGCATAGTTGAAGCTTAAAGCATCATGCTTATGGGCATCAACATACTAAAGGATATCCTGTAATATCAGAAGGGATTATTCCTAGATCTCTGGTTTTTGCCCGAAATCACAGAGAATTCCTAATATTCATGCTTGAATGTTTCCTGCCTGCAGAAGCCGTCAGTCACCGACAGACAGCCGATGAGTGAGCAAGTGTAAGCGAGCACCGTCTGATTTTCGTTTTTGACAAGATGAGAGAAAAACTTGAACAGCTTTACTGCATTAAATTTTGTGTAAAGCTTGGTGACTCCCAAGTGGAAATGATCCACAAGATTCAACAGGTCTTCGGGTATGAAGTAATGGGCACCACACAGATAAAGAACCAGTACGGTCACTTTAAAGATGGCTGCACATTAGTGAAAAATGAGGCACATTTTGGTAGGCCCTAAACATTCAGAAATGACAACATCATTGACCAAGTGAGGACCCTAGTGATGCAGGATCATCGAATCACGATCAGAGAACTTGCAGACGAGGTGAGCATCAGCATTGGATCCAGTCACTCCATTTTAACTAAGGATTTGGGCTTCAGGAGAATCTCAGTGAAGTTTGTGACAAAGCTGCTAGCGATCAAGCAGAAGCAACTCTGTTTGGAGATTGCACAGGACATGCTGAAGATTATGAACAGTGATCTCACTTTCTCAATACAGTGATCGCTGGCGATGAGTACCAGGTTTATGGGTATGTCCCAGAAACTAAGTTGCAGTCATCACCATGGAAGCATCCAACATCCTTGAGGTCAAAACAGCACTGCAGCTCTTTTGCCATGATTCCTCCATAGAAGTAGGATTCAGCCTCTATGGAATAGACCAGGGCTGCCCAGGAAGTCGATTGCGATTGACTCGTCGATCCCAGGATCGAAAGAGGTCGATCCCAGCCAGATGGGGCACTTCTAGAGGGGGCGGAGCCATGGAGCGCCTTGCCCCGCCCACTCCCCGGCTTCAGTAGTGGCTAGTTATGCCACCACTGGCTTGGCACTACCCTCCTCTAGCCTGGAGAAGCTGTGGTAGAGCTAAAGCCAGAGGGGGGCAGAGCCAGGTTGCGCCAAGCCCCACCCTCTCCCCCTGCTCCACCCTGCTTCTCTCACGGTAGATCTTTCTGATTTGGTTTTATTATAAGTAGCTTGCATGCTGAAAAAGTGTGGGCGCCCCTGGAATAGACCATCTTCCCCGCTCATTGTGTATTTCCTGTATATGTATTGACCACGATCTTGGCTCCATTTGGATGTAAACGTGCCTTGAAAAAGACCTACGGGTCGAAACAAGTGAAGGACTCCCGTACCATTGTATCCTTGTCGGCCAGTTCTTTCCACAGATGTCATTAGACTAACGGCCAGATCGATCTATAGAGATTTATATTTAATAACGTTTAGTGGTCGGATGCCTTTAATGCAATACAGCGATACACGCGGATGTTACATGAATACCCAGTAGTTGGATTATGAACCGGATTATATTCATTTCCTACCAGTGACTTTGGAATATATTTGCAACCACTTGGAACTATGGACTACTTAAGGATTATGCCTGAGTGAAATATGGACTATTAGATCCTTATATGGACTTTCCATGTGAACTTTATGTTGGACTTCTTGATACATATTGATTTTGGATTCATGTATGAAGGATGTCTCCGGTAGGAACCCAATTGGGAATTTAAAAAAATATATACGTTTTGATATACTGTTTCCCTGTTGTAGTTGCTTCAGTGGTTCTTCATGAGGACACACCACGCAGCACAACCATCGTGAAGGGATACTACCAAGGGGTTCTGTGTTACCTTCATAATGCTGTGTGACGCAAACAGCGGAATCTGTGGTTAGCGGGCAATTGGCAGCTCCATCCCGATAATGAGCCCACCCATTCTTCATATTTCCTGATCAAACACAGCACACCTGTGCTTTGCAAGGTCTCCCTACTCTCCCAACATGGTTCCATGTGACTTCTGGCTTTTCCCCAAGCTGAAATTGCCCATGAAAAGAATCAGATTTCAGACCAGAGAACACATCGTGCAGAAGGCGATGGATCAGCTATGTGCCATCTCAAAAGAGATGCTTCAGCGCTGCTTCTGACAGCGGCAGAACCATTGGGAGAAGTGTGTGGCAGCACAAAGGAGATTAGTGTAAGATTGTTTTATCTTAATACTTTTTTTCTGAATAAAAGTTGGATATTTTTGAACACACATTTGAGTCCCTTGGAGGAAAGTTGGAATAGAAAAATAGGAGATAACATGACATAATACACATATAAAAAGTATCCAGATTCAAATTATGACATTTTCACGATTCTTTTTGAAAATGTAGGAGAGGGAATTCTCCTGCTGTGAGGCTCATAAAGATCCATGTCTTATAATTGTAGCCAAATAGAAGTAGGTAGTATTGAGCTGAATTCATCGGTAAAATCAGTTGGCAATTAAAACTGCAGCTTGTCATTCCAGTGCCCGGATTTTTTGGTTTAATGCCATGTTTTCATGTAGATTGTGCATTCTTCCAGTTAAGGAAAGCGGCACACAGAGAGGGACAGACATCCAATTATAATTTTGCTGTTTACTTAAGACCTGTGTACCAAGAACAGCAACTCATGTTCACAGTTGCTTTAAGTACACTCAGGAAATGCTATTTACTGCCTTACAGCGGTCTGTGTAGCAGGATCCCCCCAATCTCCTGCCCCATTTCTTTCCGCTAGCCATCATTTTTTAAAAAACTAAAAACAGTTTGAGGTAAATTACTTGACATGAGATAAATGTGAAATAGCTGCACTGCTTATTTCCTGTGCATTATTTGGAAAATGGAATGACCTTTTAAAGCCACTAACAGGCATGCTTCCTTTCTGTGATCTATGAATAAAAACTTAGAGTAGCTTCATGTAGTTGTTTCCATAAAAAATGAAGTTGATTTTTCAAGTCTTGTGGCTCTTGGTGGTTTGGGTATTTTTTTTGAAAAAAAGAAAGAAAAGCAACTGTTTTCCAAAAAAGAACATGTGGTACATGATTACTGTGTGTACGTGTAGATATAAGTAGATAATTAAGGCAAATTGCTTAATGCAGTGTTTTTCAACCAGTGTGCCGTGATAGATCATCAGGTGTGCCGTGGGAAATTAGATTCTTATCTATCTGATGTCATGTATAAAGTTTGCTGCTCTGTCTCTGGGATCTCAGCGCGTGGGTCCCTGTTTCCGGGAGGGCCGCGCAGTAGGGCGGACCTGTTTGGGCCCGTTCCCTTCCATTCCGCTCTGGCGGGGAGCACTTCCAGTCCAGCCCAGCCCTGTTGGCGCTATGCGAGGTGTGAGTCAGAGAGCAGCGGAGCCCGAGGACTGAAGGCAGGCAGGCAGGCAGGCAGCCAGCCAGCCAGCTAACAGGGGAAAGAAGGGAAGGGAACTTGTGGGAGAAATATGGGTCCCCCAAAGGCCATCCAGCCTGACCCCCTTCAGCCAAGCAGGAAGGCACCACCCAAGCCCTCCCGACAGATTGGCATGGAGACTCTGGCTATACATTAAGGCAGGCAGAATCTTTATTAAGGGCTTGGAAGAAGGTTTAGACTAGATATGGTCAAACTTGGGCCTTCCTCCAGGTGTTTTGGACTTCAACAAATATTGCGATATAATTGTTATAATACAATGTGCTATGTTGTACTGTGACAATGACATAGTATGTTGTATTTGATATTATAGTAATATACGTATATTGTGTATACATATAATATTGATAATGTTGTAATGTAATGCAATATAATAATAATCTATATATATAAAGGAACAGTCGTCATGTGAAGACTACCTGAAACAGAGAAACCTTACAACGCAGAAACACAAAACTTGCCAACAGAAATAGGCCTCAAGCAAGGTATGTTTGTAGCAAAGAAACTTCCCCCCCCCCCAAACCTAAAAGGCCCCCAAAACAACGAGTAAAAAAACCCTACATTTCCCAGCATCCTCCGGGGCTGCCAAAGACTCCCCCAGCCTCTACATTCTGACAACATGATTGGCTGCCAATAAGGGCGGATTTGCATAACTGCTGTACTGGCCAGCCAACATGAACATTCCGACCCATAACAAACTGTCATATGAGCCTCCTCCAACACTTTCAAATCAGAAGACCATGATGGAGATCAACACCATTCAAGGGGAGCTCTTCTTCCTTTCCCAAAAGATCTCCAGTGGCTTGGAATTCCACATTAATAAGAGGACCATCCAGCAACAATGGGGTTTGCCAAGGAGGGTGCTCCAGCCCCTCTATATGCTGGCTCCAAGGGATGGAGGTCATCACCAAGTACCTTCTGATGCCCAGCGCTGGAAGAGCTCCCTCAGATGGCCTGTCCATGAGGAAAGCCTCATCGGACATCGACCAATGGGTGCAAAAGACACAGAGCAGGACATCTTGAAAAAGAGAGGAGCAGAAAGTAAGCTAGACATGAAGATCTTGAGAAAGGTGGCTAAAAGGATACGGAAAGCATTTTTAACAGTCCCCAACAGACACTGGATGCACCTGTGAAGATAGAGATCCCCTGACAGGACAAGCCCTCCCAAGCTGATCCGTCCTGGCCATGGTACAAGTCAAACCCGAAGGACTGCAGGCAAAGAGCTGAATCACAAACATAAAACACCCAATTCACTAACAACAATTCCAACCCTTACATACTCAGACTTTCTCGCATCTCCTAAATAGGGCACAGCAACGCGTGCCGGGTACAGCTAGTTCCATATATAGCAACCCAGAAGTAAGTTCAGTTGGATTCAATAGTGTTTGTCACAGCCTGAGCCCTACATGCACAATGGAGGACCTTCTCACAGCAACACCAGAGGCACTCCAAGTGGGCAGTTAGTATAATGCCAAGTTTTTAACTTTGTTTGTGTTTTCAAATACATTATAATGCACCCTTAATTCGCTTCAGACATGATAAATACATAAAATGGGGTTTGCTGTTTTTGTGTGCCTTTGAGTCATTCCCAATCTATTTCGACTCTAAGGTGAAACTATCATGGGTTTTTCATGGCAATAATTGTTCAGGGGAGTTTTGCCATCAACTTTCACCTGAAAGTAATGGAGGCAGAGTAAATATTGGATTTCATCGCAGAATAGTCACCTTTGCATAATGGGTGCACCTCCCTCTTTGGGAAGACAAAATTGCCTTTCCTCATGTAATATTCATACCCTTAGTGCAGCTCCTACAGCTCAGAAGGGAACTTTTTCACCATATAATAGTCACTTCTGCATAATAGTTGCACACCACCTCCCACCCCCATTGACAGGGAGTGTGACTATTATAGGATGAAATACAGTAAATTGAAAACCAAGATAGCTAAAGGACCAAAATTTATAAAGTCTAGACTTGGGTTCCATCTCCAAGTACATCTATCTATGTATATAATAAAAGTCAGTGTTTGCGGTCGGTGGGTGGGTGGTGCGACCGAGCAAATATGTGCCAGCGTTTCGATTGGCTGCAACTGTGGGATTATTTGCATAAATAGCTGTGACTGGCCATCCTCCCAACATTACAACACAGCACAGAGAGGAAAGGGAAGGGCCTGAGGCAGGCATAAATGGCTGGAGTTGAAGTTAGCCAGTTGACAGTTTTTTCTGTTGGAAATGGAATGTTCAGTACCTTCACCCAATACACTTCTAAGGTGACTCAGAGGGAAACCAAAAGGCCTCAGGCAGTCATCCACTGCGGCCCACAGCAATGACGGATCAGGACCAAACATGGCAAACAAGGGACCAATGGCCCACTTCACAACCTGGTGTGGTTTAGGGCAGGATGGGCCACGAATGATGGGATTTGCAGTACCTTCACCTCATTCACTTCCCAAACAACACTGCAGCCCCTATAAATCACAGACCAGGCCCAAAATTGACAACAAGGCTTCCTTAACTTGATTTTCCTGACTAGGCCCCCAACAATGACATAACAAGACCAAACTTGGCACACAGACACCCCCCCCCCAAGGTGGGCCCTACATCCTGGTGCAGTTTGAGGAAGGATGGACCATGGATGGTGGGACTTGCACTACTTTAATTCACTTCCTTAGAGCACTGTGGCCCACACCAATGACGAACTATGGAACACAATGCCTTCCTCAAATATCCCGGGCACCGCCGGGTCCCCAAGCTTAGTAAGTACATATTTGCAAATACAGGTATTCCAAAATCTTCTCTCTCCAATCTGAAACCAAAGCATTTTGAATAAGAAATACTCAACTTGTAATATACTATTGTCTTTTTAGACAATTCCAGAATGTAAAACAAACCAACCCCGCCTCTCCTAAAGCCTCACTTCAAGATGAAAGTTAGCCTGGATGGCGTGATCTGGCAACTTGATCGGTACTTCAAACAGTTATTTTTAAAAGGAGCACTTACAGCTTCCAGAACAGATGGGATGTATAGCCCTAAAAAGAGAATTTTTAAAACTCTGCCCCTGATGGTCATTCTGACCATTACTGGCATGTTGTGTTGCCACAGATGCCCCCTTTCCTTTTCTATATCTCTCACTTCTTTATTTTGGCCATGGCAAGGGCAGGTGGTGTATTTGGAGAGGCTTCTTGGCTAAACCTGTCCTTAAACAGCCTGTACAAGAACCACAACAAATAAAATAGGCCAGCGTTTTCTCTGTCCACAGCTTCAGTGAGTATCTATTGTTATCGCCTAGCAAATCTTTGGACGTCTCAAGCTGTTTGAAGAGTTGGCTCAGCAATGTGTCAAGGCAGCAAGTAAGGAAAAAAAAGGATCATTACTCAAGTGGAATACATAAGGGAACAAGGTGGTGAGAGGCTAACAAAGAAGTAGCACTTCTGCAATGGGAATTTGGCCCGAGAATTTGAATTGGGATTGATTTGCAGCCTGCTGCCCAGATGCAGCATTAGGAATGTGCAAAGGTCTATCGTTGCTTTGGGAGAATTGTTTTGTTGTTATTTGTTTTATCCAACACTTCGGCTAATACATGGTATACTGTAGCCGTTTCAAAAGTTTTAAGAACAGACTTCAATGTTTTGATGCATATCTCCCATTGCGATCTACAGATATCGCTGTTCAAAAAAAGCACAGGGTTGCCAATCTGAGTGCCTATTTGCTCCCAATTGCTGCTCTTCTGTTTTTGAAAATATTCCAGAAAAAAACTCACTGTATGCATTCTTTCTTCAGAGGAAAAACATGGCTACACAAAAAAGCTGATCTGCTGTTTGGCAAAACGCTGATACAAAAGACCAAAAGAAGGGGGGAAACAACTGATAATGAATGTATCCGTCTTCTAAAATGTTTCAGCAAAACAAGGCTTTCAACAAAAGCAAATCAAGCAAATGGGAGACAATGACTGTTCACTCAGGCCCGGGTTACCCATAAGGCCACCCTAGGCCATGGCCTAGGGCGGCAGCCATGTGCGCGCAGCAGATCCGGACCCCCCAAAACTTTAAAAAATATATTATTTTTAAAACACCGCCCCCTTGCAGCGCTTTCTCCCCCGCTCTCTCCCGAGAGTCATCATACCTCGGGAGAGGGCGGGGGGAAGAGCGCTGCCAGGGGGGCGGGGAGAAGGGAATGGCACCCTCCCCTCGCCATCGCCTGCCTGGGCCGCCCCCTTGTAAAGGAAGAAGGCGACGAGGAGGAGAAAGGTAAGCTCCGCCCCGCCGGGGCCGCTGGCAGGCATGCATGCATGCGCACGCATGCCTGCAAGCAGGCTTCCCTTCCTCCTCGCCGCCTCCTTCCTTTGCAAGGGGGTGGGCCAGGTGGCAAGGTCGGAGGAGCAGGGAAGCCCGCCCCCGGCCCGCCAGCAGGCTTACCTTCCTCCTCCGATCTCACCACCTGGCCTGCCCCTTTGCAAAGGAAGCAGGCCAGGCAGCGAGGTCGGAGGAGGAAGAGGAAGGTAAGCCTGCTGGTGGGGCGGGGCTTCCCTTCCTCCTCCTCCTCTGATCTCACCGCCTGGCCCGCCCCTTTGCAAAGGAAGCGGGCCAGGTGGCGAGGTCGGAGGAGGAAGGTAAGCCTGCTGGCGGGGCGGGGCTTCCCTTCCTCTTCCTCCTCCGACCTCGCAGCCTGGCCCACTTCCTTTGCAAGGGGGCGGGCCAGGCAGCGAGGAGGAGGAGGAGGAGGGAAGCCCCATGCCTGGGGCTGCTGCCGCACATGTGCAGCAGCGCCCTGGGGGCGGGGCTTTCCACGCCCTGGGGGCGGCGCGGGGCATCTTTTGGCCTAGCACCAAAAGACGCTAATCCGGGCCTGTGTTCACTGGAATCAATGCAAAGCAAAACCTGACATTTTCATTATTTTAAAGTTATTTGAATCGATAAATAATAATATTATCATATATGTACATTTTTGTATTGTGTTATTTTAACATGTTGTCAGCTGCCCAGAGAAAGGTGGGAATCAAATGAAATAATAATAATAATAGCAGCAGCAACAACAACAATAATAAACCATGTACATAATCCTTCCTTTCTACAGCCGTGATGATGAGTGAATATTCTGGAATGATTTCATTTCAGCTGTAAGAAAAATGGATTTAGAAACTTCCCTTTAAATGGTTTCCTGTCTGCTAGGTATTTTTAACCACAAATGTTTTTCATTGTAAGCCCTGAAAATAGCATGACTTAATTAATTAACGCTTTCAATGCTCAGGAGTGGGGAAACCAGAACGATGCTGACTTTTAAAAATAGCCCAAGTTTGACTAACATGTAGTTAACCTGACCGCTGTTGAATCTTGACTGTATCTTATTTCCCTCATGTAATCGACTGCTTTGCAGTTGTTGTCATTGCAATGTTTTATGGTTTTGTTCTGCTTTATGGACTTGTTAAACGGCAACATTTTTTCCCGTCCTCCTCTGAAAATAGCCTTTTATGAGAAGCTTAAGTGAAAACCTTGGAATGCTGCAAAGGGAAAAGCATAGAAACATGACAACATTGTGCAAATTTCTTCTGGCCTGAAAGAGCCAGCAAATATTCGCACAGAGAAACATAGCCAGCGCCTGCAGGATACAATCCAACTTATGATTAAACTGGAATTCACATTCCTGTGTTGCTGGGGGTTTTTTTTCTTTCTGTCCCCAACTCACAAGGAAAACCAAAGATATTATATTGATGGAGGTATCAGAAATAAAAATATAGTTACCAAAATTGCCACTAAGTAAAGACTGACTTTTTCTTGTACTGGATGAGTATCCCCTATTCAAAACAATTGGGACCAAGAATATTTATGATTGAAAAGTATGACATTGGCACCAATCATCAGAATCCCTGTCCATGCTGTCTTTGGCTTCTGGGAACACAAGTCTCAGTGTAGCATCAAATAGTGTGGTGAGGAAGAAGGGGACTTTTCAGTGTCTGCTCCCAAATTGTGGCCTTCTTTTCTATGGTAGGCTTCACTGACCCCTGCTCCACTCTCCTTTCGCTACCCTTTTATTTTAAAGAGGCATTTCCCAAGTTATAGGTTACTGAATGATCTTTTCATGAGAGATGTGGCTATATTTTTATCTTACTATGAAGTTTTAAAAGCCTTTGTATTTTATAGAACCACTGCTGTTTTCTCTCGGCATTACTTCACGAACGAAGATTCAGGAAGGACTCATCCCACGCTTTTTACAAGCGCGTTGATGACTAAAAAGGCCAATCTGAGATAGGCAAGTCCGGTTGCAGAAAGCACAGCAGAAAGTCTCCTCGGGTAATGTTGTTTCCAAGTTGCGGTTCTTTCTGCGTTGTCGTTTCTCTTTGAGACCCATTCGGCGTGTCTTCTCGAAAGAGGCCGCAGCATTGTGGATAGTGCTTCTCCATGTCTCCCGATGTGAGGCCAGGGTAGACCATTGTTGGTGATCAATCTGGCCGAGCCTGAGATGTTGTTTCAGGGAGTCCTTATATCTCTTTTTTGGGGCGCCTCTCTTGCGCTGACCCGTGGCGAATTCACCATAGAGTAGTATCTTTGGGAGGCGGTGGTCCTCCATCCTAGAGACATGCACTGCCCAGCGCAGCTGTGTTCTCAATAGCATGGCCTCAATGCTGGTGATCCCTGCTTGCTCAAGGACAGCAACATTAGTCACATAGTCGGTCCAGTGTATATTTAGGATTTTGCGAAGACAGCGCTGATGAAAGAGTTCGAGGAGTCGTAGGTGTTGGCGATAGGTGACCCATGTTTCAGACCCATATAGGAGAATAGACAGTATGATAACTCTGTACACACTGGTTTTGGTGCTTTGCCTCAGGTGCTTGTTGCTCCAGACTCTTTTGTGAAGCCTACCGAATGCACTATATGCCTTTGATAATCTGTGATCTATCTCTTTGTCAATCTTGGCATCTGAAGAGATGATGCTTCCCAGGTAGGTGAACTGCTGAACGAACTTAAGCACAGATTTGCCTATGCTGACGTGAAGATGATGGTGTTCTTCCTGTGGTGTGGGCTGGTAGAGGACTTCCGTTTTCTTCAGGCTGACTTCCAGCCCAAACAGCTCTGCAGCTGTTGCAAAGCAGGATGTGAGGCGCTGCAGGGCTGCTTCTGAATGGGTGACAATGGCAGCATCGTCAGCAAAAAGCAGCTCACGGACTAGATAGTTTAGAATCTTAGTGCGAGCCCTCAGACAGCTTAAGTTGAACAAGCTGCCATCAGTACGATAGCGTATATATATGCTGTCTTCTTCTTTGAGGTCTGCCGTAGCCCTTTGGAGCATCATGCTGAAGAAGATTGTAAATAGGGTTGGTGCAAGAACACAACCTTGTTTCACTCCATTAGTTATTAGAAAAGGCTCCGAGAGAGCATCGCCATATCTGACTTGACCGTGCTGGCCCTCATGTAACTGCTGTTTTAATGATATTTTAAATGTGCATTAATTGTTTATTTGGACTTCTAGCTCTTCCTTGTTTTAACTTTATTGGAAGCAAACTTGGGTCCCATGTTAAGAGAAAGGCAAGATATTAGACACATACATGCATGTAGTTGTCCCTTCACATTTGCTGAGGTTAGGTGCACAGGACCCCTTGAAAAGCTATATTTTTTAACCCAAGAGAACATCTCTCCAGGAATATTTAGGTCTTTTAGCATGACTCTATGGTCAGTTTCAACTGAAAGCTCACCACAAGTTTCATTGGAAGACTTCTACGTTTCTAGAGAGATATTTCACTCTAGAAATCTCTACGGCATCCAGTATATCTCGAGGGAACACAGAGTCACACTGGAAGACCCCCAAATTCCTAGAAGGAATATTTTTAATCTGATCTGTGAATAATCAAATTTCCAAAAGCCAAAACTGCAAATGTGGAGGGTTTGCCAACTGAGGTGCTGTATAAATATCCAGACATTTTCATGCTAAATATGGAGAAAATATATGAATTGTGGTGAATTAAAACTCTCATCCTATGGTATAGCTTTCAAAAGATTGACTCCAGCATCACTATGATTTCCATGGCTCTAGCATAAACAATAGAGTTACAAGCTGGGTATATGCGGGGAATGCCGTGGATGTCGCGTATCTGGATTTCAGTAAGGTCTTCGACAAGGTCTCCCATGACTTTCTGACAAACATTATTAATGACTTAGATGAAGGGTTAGAAGGCATGATCATCAAGTTTGAAGATGACATTGAATTTGGAGGAATAGCCAATACTCCAGAAGAGAGAAGCACAATTCAAAACGATCTTGACAGATTAGAGAGATGGGCTAAACTAACAAACTGAAGTTCAGCAGTGGCAAATGCAAGATACTCCACTTAGGCAGAAAAAATTAAATGCAAAGATACAGAATGGGGGAACGCATGGCTCGAGAGCAGTATGTGTGAAAAAAATCTTGGGGTCCTTGTGGACAACAAGTTAAAAATGAGCCAACGATGTGATGTGGCAGCTAAAAAAGCCAATGGGAGTTTGGCCTGCATCAATAGGGGTATAGTGTCTAGATCAGGCCTGTCCAACAGGCGGCCCGGGGGCCGTACACGGCCCCCTAGCCCCTTGACTACGGCCCCTTATCCTCCTGCAATAAATAATATATTTTAAAAAATATTTTAAAAATATTTTTTCAATTAAAAAAATATGATTTATTATTATTATTTTTGGTCCCGCCCCTTGGCTCTCTATTGGCCGCCTCCTCTTCTCCTGAGGGAGGGGGCCAATGGGAGGGAGTGACGTTTCTTGGGCCCCGCCCCCTTGGCAGCAAACAGGAAGAGCGACCCGGCCGCATGGCTTTCCCCCTCGGCAGCGCCGCTTCCTCCTCCTCAGGATTGCTGCTCCGTCTCGGAGGCGCTCAGGCCCTCAGCGCCAGGGAAGCAAAAGGGGTTTGGGAGGGAGGGAGTGTGTCTGAGAGCGTGAGTGACAGAGAGAGAGAGAGGAGGGGGACCTGCCCTGGGCACACCTCTCCCCAGCGCAAAGGGAAGATCTCTCTGGCTCTCTCAGACACACACACACACACAAGCCCCTTCCTTTCTGACCCCTTCATTTGCGTTTCATGAACTGTCTCTTTAATGAGAAGGAGAGAACCGGCCAGCCATAGGAGAGGGGAGGAGGAGAAAAGGAGGGAGGGGGAATTGAATGAGAGAGAGCTCAGGAAAGGCCTCCCCCCCTTTCCCCCCCTTTTCCTCCCCCCAGAATTATTTACATTCTTTGCAATTACCTAAGTTTACTTTGATGACTTGCACTGAATGGAATCAGCCAGGGGTAAACTGTCAGAATGAAAGCACACAGACCTTTCAACTGCAAGGTCATTCAATGCTGATCAATGTGGCCAGTGGAACAGTCATATATTCCAGTTCAAAGCAGAGATTGTGGGATTTTCTGCCTTGATATTCTGTATATTAATGCCCCTCATGTGTTCCATCCAGCCCTCCCTCTGCCCTTCTTTAAACAATATAATATGTAATTGTATATTTATGCAATGCTGGGGGCAGGGAGGGGCGGAGCTGGAGGAGGGGAGGGGGCGGAGCCAGGGGAAAGGAGGGGCGGGGCCAGGGCTTGCCCCCCCCCCCCCAGGGGATCAGTGACCGGAATTCAGGCCCAAGGTCCGGTAGAAGTTGGACAGCCCTGGTCTAGATCCATCGATGTCATGCTACCCCTGTATTCTGCCTTGGTCAGACCACACCTGGAACATTGTGTCCAATTCCAGGCACCACAATTGAAGAGAGATATTGACAAGCTGGAATGTGTCCAGAGGAGGGTGACTAAAATGATCAAGGGTCTGGAGAACAAGACCTATGATGAGCAGCTTAAAGAGCTGGGCATGTTTAGCTTTCAGATGAGAAGGGCCATGTATAAATATATGAGGGGAAGTCATCAGGAGGAGGGAGCAAGCTTCTGCTGCCCTGGAGACTAAGACGCAGAGCAATGGCTTCAAATTACAGGAAAGAAGATTCCACCTGAACATTAGGAAGAACTTCCTAACTGTGGAAGCTGTTCAGCAGTGTGGTGGAGGCTCCTTCTATGGAGGCTTTTAATTGTCCTGTTTCAGGGGCGGTCCTACAGGTAGGCCAAGTAAGCGGCCGCATAGGGCGCCATCTGGGAAGGGGGCGCCATCCTGGCCACATGGGGCGCCATCCTGGCCCTGCCGATGTTCCTCAGGCAGCGCCGCGCAGCTGCCTGCTTTTGGGCCCCGGCCTTGTGCGCTCCGACGCCGCTTCTGGGCATGCACGCAGGCGCAGTTGCTCCGGAGCTGAAGTTGAGCGCAGGAGAGCATGCGTGAAAACCTGCGCATGCCTGTAGCGGTAACTGGAGTGAAAACCTCCGCGCATGCCCAGTAGCCCAGTTGCACAGAAACTGGCTGTGAACCCAGCAAAACAAAGCACTCCCTGTTATCGGGCAGGTAGGGAAAGTGCATCTTAACCCTCTCATGGTGAATTTGTCTCCACTGTTGTGGCTTTACGTGTTTGCGTTTCTTCTGTTAAAGGGAAGGAGAAAAGAATCAGTGAAGGAAGTGTAAGTGAAGGAATGAATGAAGGGCTTTCCTCCTCCTCCTCTGTGACCTCTTCTCTTCCTCCTTCCTTTCTTCGGCTCTATTTCTGTCTAGACCTGAGGCTATGAGGGGTTGGAGTCCAAAACACCTAGCGGGAGGGAGGGCCCAAGTTTGCCCAGGCCGCGCTGCCTGTATTCGACCTCATTTGAACATTTTGGCTGTTTTTCTATTTACATTTACATTGGGATCCTAATTTTGGATTTATGGGAGATTCCTATGAATTATGAGACGGGTGGTAGGTAATATATTCTGATTTTGATGGATTTACATTGCATTTCTTGTTGATTATTATACAGTTCTGCTTAATATTGTCATACAATATAATAAAAATACAATATAACAATAGAATAATGATATATTTTATATTACATGTAATATTACAAACAATATTGCAGTATAGTGGTATTGTAGGGGGCGCCAAAATAATGTTCGTTTACCATTTAAAATTACCTTAGACCGCCCCTGTCCTGCTTCTTGGGAGGGGGTTGGACTAGATGGCCCAAGAGGTCTCTTCCAACTCTATGTTTCTTTGAGTCTATGATTGTATGATTCTATGTGTAGAAGGGACCTGAGGAAGGAAGTGGCAAATAAATCTTGGCAAGACAGTCCTATGATAGGTTCATCATAAGTCAGAAATGACTTGAAAGCACACAACAACAACTATCTTCCTTGTGGAGAAGGCAATGTTCAACATACCTCCAAGCACTATTGAGCTAGGTAGGATTCACTCTGTAGTAAATATTCACAGGACTAGATTGTGCTCCAAATATTTTTTTCCCCTGGCAATGCTTTCAATATGAGGGATCTTTTTTTATTCTCCAGGTCAGAGCCCCCTTCTACACTGCAAAACATTGCAATATATTGAAACAGCTATGGATCCGGGCGGGAGGCAGACTGTTTTAGATAATACAGAACGTTGGATGAAAGAAGGTTGGATAAACGAGACTCTTCTGTACTTTCAACAGGAAACATTTTCGAACCAGGAAGGTTTTTTTCCCTCAAATTTTGTTACATAGTGTAATAATAATTAAAATAATAATAATTACACAATGTAACAAGAGTTATTATAATTTACTAGCGGAGGACCCGGGTTTATGCAAATAATCCCACAGTGGCAACCAATCGAAACGCTGGCACATATTCCTCCCTCCGCACCACCACACCACCGCCCGCAAACACTGACTTTTATTATATACATAGATAGATAGATTGTAGGGCTGGATGTACACATAATGCACCCCAAGCTGTCAGAAGAGGCTAGTAATTAATAGAATATTAACAGAATATTATTATTATTCTATTAATTACCGGCCTTTTCTTACGGCTTGGGGTGCATCAAGTGTACATCCAGCCCTACATTAAAATCATAACAACTCTTGCAGCAACACTGAAAAAAACAATGCGGTTTGACACAGCTTGAATAGTTATGGCTCCTTGCTAAGGAATATTGGGAGACTGTAGTTTGACGAGGAGCCAGCTATATTTGGCAGAGAAAGCTAAAGACCTTGCAAAACCACAACTCCCGTGACTCCATAGCATGGAGCCATGGCAGTGTCAAACTGTAGGGAAGATGCACAGAGTCAGACATTGCACAAGAATAATCAGCTAAAACAGTGGTTCCCAAACTTTTTTGGCCCACCGCCCCCCTTTACAGAAAAAAAATTACTCACTGCCCCCTAGAAATTATTTTTAAAATTTTTTTTAATAGCAATTAAACAGAAAAATATATGTATTAATGTTTCTACATTTTTCATAAAATATAGTAAAGAAAGGTGTAAATTACAAACGTTGAATTCCAGAAATAATCACAAAAATCAATATTTTTGGGAGAGTATGAGCAACGGATGATGGGATTTGCAGTACCTTCAGCTAATTCAGCTCTGACTTCCACAGACCACTAAGACCCCCAAGAATGACAGATCTGGGTCAAACTTGGCACACAGAACCTCCATGACCAACAGAAGATACTGGAGGTGTTTGGGAAGAATTCACAGTAATAGAATCCTAGGGTTGCAAAAGATCTCCAAGGGTCATCCATTCCAACCTCCTTCTGCCATAAGGGAAAGGCACAATCAAAACACTCCTGACAGATGGTCACTCATACTCTAAATAATAATAATAATAATATTCTGGGGTTGGAAGAGACCTCCAAGAGCCATTCAGTCCAACTTCCTTCTGCCATAAGGGAAAAGCACAATCAAAACACTCCTGACAGATGGTCACTCAGACTCTCCTTAATAATAATAACAATAATAATAATATTCTGGGGTTGGAAGAGACCTCCTTTCTCCACCAGAGGTCCCAGCGTGTGAGGAGGGGTGGAGTGGTCTCCGAGGGCTCCCCATTAGTTAGTGGAGTTCCGCAGGGGGCCATTCTTTCCCCTCTATTATTTAACATCTACATGAAGCCACTTGCACAGCTGGTGCGGAGTTATGGGCTTGAGTGTCATCAGTACGCTGATGACACCCAGCTCATTCTGAGGGTGGAGGACAGGTCCCCGATAATTTCCAGCGCTGCCTCGAAGCCGTTACTGGATGGCTGCGAGCCAGTAGGTTAAGGGTGAATCCGGCGAAGACGGAGATCTTGTGGCCGGGTCGTCCGGGCGGTGGGGATGTCCAGCTTCCGACCCTGGATGGTGTGGCGTTATGCCCATCGTCTTCCGTGAAGAGCCTGGGGGTCCACCTGGACTCCCAGCTGACCATGGAGACCCAGGTCTCTGTGGTCAGTAAGATCGCTTTCTTTCATCTCCGACAGGCGAGGAGGCTGGCCCCCTACCTGTCCCGGTCCGACCTGGCCACGGTGATCCAAGCCACGGTCATCTCGAGGCTAGATTACTGTAACGCTCTTTATGTTGGCCTTCCTCTGTCGGTGATCCGGAAGCTCAAGCTGGTGCAGAACACTGCCGCCCGGCTCCTGTCTGGCTCCCCAGCAGGATGCCATATAACACCCATCTTGCAGGATCTGCACTGGCTGCCTGTTGAGCACCGGATCACCTTCAAAGTGCTGGTTCTCACCTTTAAGGCCTTACACGGCCTGGGGCCAGCGTATCTGAGGGACCGTCTCACCCCATATTACCCTACGAGATCACTTCGCTCGGAGGATTCCAACCTCCTAGCCGTCCCCTCCGCTAAAGCGGCTAAAAGAACTGCCACTCGCCGAAGGGCCTTCTCGGTCATAGCGCCGATATTGTGGAATGCCCTCCCGGCAGCTACACGGGCTATCCCTGACTTACTCCCGTTTAGGCGGGCTTGTAAGACTCACCTCTTCCGGCTGGCTTTCCAGGTATAGGCCCACTGGGACCCCCAAGCCATGCCACTGTAGCCCGGCCACTGTAACTACTCCAACTGTGTTTTAATGCTGTTTTATCGTGTATTTTTAATCCTGTATTTTATATTGCATTTTAAAGTGTATTTGTTTATTTTATGTTGTTCTGCTTTCTGGCTGTAAGCCGCCCCGAGCCTACTTGGGAGTGGCGGCATAAAAGCCGAGTAAATAAATAAATAAATAAACAAACTTCCTTCTGCCATAAGGGAAAAGCACAATCAAAACACTCCTGACAGATGGTCACTCAGACTCTCCTTAATAATAATAATAATAATCTGGGGTTGGAAGAGACCTCCAAGAGCCATTCAGTCCAACTTCCTTCTGCCATAAGGGAAAAGCATAATCAAAACACTCCTGACAGATGGTCACTCAGACTCTCCTTAATAATAATAATAATAATAATATTCTGGGGTTGAAAGAGACCTCCAAGAGCCATTCAGTCCAACTCCCTTCTGCCATAAGGGAAAAGCACAATCAAAACACTCCTGACAGATGGTCACTCAGACTCTCCTTAATAATAATAATAATAATAATAATATTCTGGGGTTGGAAGAGATCTCCAAGAGCCATTCAGTCCAACTTCCTTTTGCCATAAGGGAAAAGCACAATCAAAACACTCCTGACAGATGGTCACTCAGTCTCTCAATAATAATAATAATAATAATAATATTCTGGGGTTGGAAGAGACCTCCAAGAGCCATTCAGTCCAACTTCCTTCTGCCATAAGGGAAAAGCATAATCAAAACACTCCTGACAGATGGTCACTCAGTCTCTCCTTAATAATAATAATAATAATAATAATAATATTCTGGGGTTGGAAGAGACATCCAAGAGCCATTCAGTCCATGCCACTGCCCCCTTACAGGGGTTCAGCACCCCCCAAATTCTCCTGAGCCTTTGGGAACCACTAAGCTAAAAGGTTCATTCATTGAACTCTGGAAAGTGTTGGAATGGAGGCGGGGCTTAGCGGCAGTGCTGGGGAGGGAGGCAGGGAGAGGGGGCTCCTTTGGGGTGCTATACCCGCTCCGGTCGCTAGAGGTCGCGGGGGGCAGAACGCGCCTTGACCGGAGCCCTCTTCCATCGGCAGGCTTGTTGCTGAAGTTGTTTCTGGCCTCGTGGGTTAGGCGAATGCTGACTCCTCGTTGCACGCGCCCCTTCTCAGAGACATAAATAGGAGCTGGCATTTTCAGAAACGTGCTTGACTTTCTCTCTTGGAGAGGGGAGGGGGACTCGATCCTCTGGAGCGATTGCGCCTTGTCATCCTTTCCCCGACGCCGCTTCCCATTGGGTGGGAATCGGCTGGGTGGGCGGAGTTAGAACGTTGGCGCTGCCGTAGATGCGGAAGTACAGTCTTCGGATTCAAAACAATCGGCAGCCAGGCAGCGTGCTCTCTCTCCCTCCTCCTGATCGCGACAGGCCTGGCAGGTTGATCAGCAGTATTCTCCTCCCTCCCGCCTGATCTTCATTCCCAATGGGGAAAGGCGAAAAGGTCTTGTGTTAGAGAAAGAATACCGCCTTTCTGTTTTGCTTCACGCCTTGGTCTCGAGGAATTGGACTTCTGAGTGCGGGAGACCGTGCCACTGCAGGGTCGAGAGCCTAGTGGGGCTGCCTAGCAATGAGCAGCGAAATGTGCTGTGTAGCATCTACACGGAGTATGTAATGCGGAAGAAGAAGAAAGAAAGAAAGAAAGAAAGAAAGAAAGAGGAAGGAGGATGAGGAGAAGACGGGGAAGAAGGAGAAGATGAAGGAGGATGAGGAGAAGGAGAAGAAGAGGAAGAAGGGAGGAGAAGGAGAAGAAGGGGAGGGGAAGAAGGAGAAGAATAGGGGGGAGAAGAAGATGGAGGAGGAGGGGGAAGAAGGAGAAGAAGGGGCAAGGAGGACAAGAAAGGGGAAGAAGAAGAAGAAGAAGAAGGGGGCAAGGAGGAGAAGGGGAAGAAGGAGAAGAAAGGGGAAGAAGGGGAGAAGAAAGGGAAAGAAGAAGAAGGGGGAAAAGAAGATGGAGGAGGAGGGGAAGAAGGAGAAGAAGAAGGGGCAAGGAGGAGAAGGGGAAGAAGGAGAAGAAAGGGGAAGAAGAAGGGGGAAGAAAGGGAAAGAAGAAGAAGGGGGAAAAGAAGATGGAGGAGGAGGGGGAAGAAGGAGAAGAAGAAGGGGCAAGGAGGAGAAGAAAGGGGAAGAAGAAGGGGCAAGGAGGAGGAGGAGGAGAAGGGGAAGAAGGAGAAGAAAGGGGAAGAAGAAGAAGGTGGAAGAAAGGGAAAGAAGAAGAAGGGGAGAAGAAGGTGGAGGAGGAGAGGGAAGAAGGAGAAGAAGAAGGGGCAAGGAGGACAAGAAAGGGGAAGAAGAAGAAGAAGGGGGCAAGGAGGAGGAGGGGAAGAAGGAGAAGAAAGGGGAAGAAGAAGAAGGGGGAGGAACGGGAAAGAAGAAAAAGGGGGAGAAGAAGATGGAGGAGGAGGGGGAAGAAGGAGAAGAAGAAGGGGCAAGGAGGAGAAGAAGGGGAAGAAGAAGAAGAAGGGGGCAAGGAGGAGAAGGGGGAAGAAGGAGAAGAAAGGAGAAGAAGCAGAAGAAGAGGGAAGAAAGGGGAAGAAGAAGGGGGAGAAGAAGATGGAGGAGGAGGGGGAAGAAGGAGAAGAAGAAGGAGAAGAAGGGGGCAAGGAGGAGGAGGAGAAGGAGAAGAAAGGAGAAGAAGCAGAAGAAGGGGGAAGAAGAAGAAGAAGGGGGAGAAGAAGATGGAGGAGGAGGGGGAAGAAGGAGAAGAAAAAGGGGCAAGGAGGAGAAGAAAGGGGAAGAAGAAGGGGGCAAGGAGGAGGAGGAGGAGAAGGGGGAAGAAGGAGAAGAAAGGGGAAGAAGAAGAAGGTGGAAGAAAGGGAAAGAAGAAGAAGGGGAGAAGAAGGTGGAGGAGGAGGGGGGAAGAAGGAGAAGAAGAAGGGGCAAGGAGGACAAGAAAGGGGAAGAAGAAGAAGAAGGGGGCAAGGAGGAGAAGGGGAAGAAGGAGAAGAAAGGGGAAGAAGAAGAAGAAGGGAAGAAAGGGAAAGAAGAAGAAGGGGGAGAAGAAGATGGAGGAGGAGGGGAAGAAGGAGAAGAAGAAGGGACAAGGAGAAGAAGAAGGGGAAGAAGAAGAAGAAGGGGGCAAGGAGGAGAAGGGGGAAGAAGGAGAAGAAAGGAGAAGAAGCAGAAGAAGAGGGAAGAAAGGGGAAGAAGAAGGGGGAGAAGAAGATGGAGGAGGAGGGGAAGAAGGAGAAGAAGGGGCAAGGAGGAGGAGGAGAAGGGGGAAGAAGGAGAAGAAAGGAGAAGAAGCAGAAGAAGGGAAGAAGAAGAAGGGGGAGAAGAAGATGGAGGAGGAGGGGGAAGAAGAAGAAGAAGAAGAAGGGGGCAAGGAGGAGAAGGGGGAAGGAGAAGAAAGGGGAAGAAGAAGGGGAAAGAAGGAGAAGATGAAGGAGGAGGGGAAGAAGGGAAAGAAGAAGTAGGAGAAAGAAGAAGAATTTATATTCCGCCCTATCTCTCTGAGGGCACTCAAGGCAGATTTCAACAAAACAAAAAGGCAAAGATTCAGTGCCTCAATACAACAACAAATACAAACATAACAACGCGAAATATAACCCATGAAAGCAGCAGGCGGAAGCAAAATAAAAGTGTGTCTGGTCAAACATCAAACTGCAAGATCTGCATCTAGCCCTAGGCAGTTCTTATCCAGATAGCCTGGCTCCAACCCCATCTACGCTATAATGCTGCTTCCAGACCACTGGAAATTGTGGTGGCCACGAAACACACGTGTTGCAAGACAGATTGAAGGCCATATGGTGCATTGAATAAGTTGCAGGAAAGTCAAGAGTTCAGCCCAATACTGCGCTGCAGCAGATGCCAGTGGATTCCAGGCTGAAATCGACTGCGGAGCAGAAGCGCATTATACTAACACATTTTTTTTGTTGCTGGGTGAGAAATGTCATTTTCTAATTGCATCAATCATACAAACATGGGCGAAAGGCAGCACGTTTTGCTAATAGTTTTTCAGAGAATATCTCACTTGATTCTCAACCAATTCTGTACAGTTTTTGTCAGCCACAAAAACAAAGTTTCTGGAGTATAACAGCTACCTTCAAAGTACCACACAATTAAACAGGAAACAACATTTTCAAACCAGGAAGTGAAGATTTTTCAAATTTTGTTGCATAGTGTTAAAAGTGTCCAGAAGGGGGCTGCCAAAAAGCACCCCAAAGGCATGGCAGCGGAAGGTTAATAATGGAGCCCCTGCCAGGGACAATTCATTACTTCCACTCCTGTCACTTTCCCCCCTTTTCACCCCTTATGTCTCTGGTACCCTGATGCGCATATCTCTGGTAATTTGGGGTGGGTTTGAGGCCTTAAACTGGGATAAAGTACAGGGAAGTACGCCTGGAGTCCACGAGACGTAGGGCCTTCTCCATCTCTGCCCCTGCCCTGTGGAACTCTTTGCCTCGCCACATGAGGACCATGCGCGATTTGAGGCCCTTTGCTCAGGTGCTTAAGTCTTGGCTTTATAGCAGAGCTTTTAATGTGTAATACAGTCTACATGGTTACTGCTGTACATTCTTATGCAATTTTTATGTACTGTAAGTCGCCTGGAGCATTTAATGGAGGGCGATTAATAAGTGAGAAATTGAATTGAATAAACAAAATTGGGAAATATACTGAAACTGGGCCTCTAATGCGCATCAGCACACCCAGGTGTACACCACATCGCATGGCCAAACTGATTACACTATGTAACACAATTAATGCGCATCAGTGCTCTGTGATTTGCATATATCGTCATCCAGGCCTCAAAGTTGGTTACAAAATTTCCTGTGCAATTGTCTGCACAGCAAAATAATGTTCATCATTTGAAATGGTCAGTGTAGACCAGTGTTTCCCAACCGTTTTTAAGCCGCGGCACACTTTTTACATTTACAAAATCCTGGGGCACACCACCAACCAAAATGACACAAAATGACACTCTAACACAGTAATACATATAGTTAATATGTTTTTAAATGTATTTATACACTCAGTGTGAAACCTGGGCCTGTTTCGATGAACACAAAATATATAGTTATATAGTATATTATTATATTGCATTACATTACAACATTATCAATATTATATGTATACACAATATACGTATATTACTATAATATCAAATACAACATACTATGTCATTGTCACAGTACAACAATTACATACCACATTGTATTATAACACCTGGAGGCAGGCCCAAGTTTGGCCATATCTAGTCTAAACCTTCCATGCCCTTAATAAAGATGCTGCCTGCTTTAATGTATAGACAGAATCTCCATGCCCATCTGGGCTTAGGTGGTGCCTTCCTGCTTGGCTGAAGGGGGTCAGGCTGGATGGCCTTTGGGGGACCCATATTTCTCCCACGAGTTCCCTTCCTCCCTTTCCCCCATTAGCTGGCTGACTCCCTGCCTGCCTGCTTGGCCTACCTGCCCCTCCGGCTGCTTGCCTGCCTGCCTGCCTTCAGTGCTCGGGCTCCGCTGCTCTCTGACTCACACCTCGCATAGTGCCAACAGGGCTGGGCTCGACTGAACCGGAAGTGCTCCCTGCCGGAGCGGAATGGAAGGGCACGGGCCCAAACAGGTCCGCCCTACTGCGCGGCCCTCCCGGAAACAGGGACCTGTGCGCTGAGGTTCCGGAGACAGAGTAGCAAACTTTATACATGACATCAGATAGATAAGAATCTAATTTCCCACGGCACACCTGATGATCTCTCCCGGCACACTAGTGTGCCACGGCACACTGGTTGGGAAACGCTGGTGTAGACAATGCCATGGGCTGCATCTATGTGGTCCAAAAGTGGCAGGAGCTAAAGTGAAACCCCAGATCCCACATTTATTATGATCATTATTCATTTATCACTTGCCGCTCCTTGCGGCTCGAGGCGGGGTACATCAAGGTTAAAACAGAGAAATAAAACACATAATGAGAAGACAGGAAAGCTTTAAAAAGACAATTACGCTGGGGAAAAGGGAAGGAAAAAGGAAGAGGGGGCGGCCACGAACAAGATGAATGGATGGTATCCTCGAAGTGACTGGCTTGACTCTGAAGGAGCTAGGGGTGGCCACAGCTGACAGGGAGCTCTGGCGTGGGCTGGTCCATGATCCATGAGGTTACAAAGAGTCGGAAGTGACTGAACAAATAAACAATAACAACTAGTATTAAAATACAGACAGTCCCCAGTTGTTCTATTATCCTAATCTGTTCTGGGCCTTGACTCAGCTCCAGAACTTAATGTATTCAGATCTGCCTTCCTCTGTGAGAGCTGTGGTTCACTTCTTCTCCTGCCACTTTTGCACCACATAGATGCAGCCTATGGTGCTGTCTACGCTGACAGTTTCAAACTGGTATGGAAGAACATCATTTCTCTGTGCAGACGATTGCATAGGAGAGTGTTTCTCAACCTTTTTTGAGCACTTTTAACATTAAGGCACACTTTTAACATTAACAAAACTGGGGCACACCACCAACCAAAATGACACAAAATGACACTGTAACACAGTAAAGAACGGTTGGGGGCTGCAGCTGGAGTGCCAAAGCCAGGGAGGGGGCAGAGCCAGGCTGCGCCATGCTCCCGCTCTCTACCCCCAGCACCTCTTCCAGCAGCTGCCAGCCTTTGAGGGGCAGTGCCTGCCAGCGGTGGCAGAACCAGCACAATGCTGGCTTGGCACTGTCCCCTCAAGACTGAGCAGCTGCTGGGAGTGCCAAAGCCGGGGAAGGGCAGAGCCAGGCCGCGCATGCCCCGCCCTCCCAGAGTTTCAGCCTCCTACAGGAGCATGAGCGGTGAACGGGCTTCAGTGGGCGGCCTCCACGCCTCAGCGAGCGGCGAGAGTCATGGCGGAGTCATGGCGGATTGAGGCTGGCTGGGGAAACGGTCAAGGAGGCGGCAGAGAGCTTTTTTTCGCGGCTGCCCTCTCTCCCCCCCAGCAGCAGGAGTCCGGCAGGAAGGGGGGAGGAAGGGGGCAGAGAGCTTTTCAAGGCACAGCAGGAGGTCCGTCACGGCACACTAGTGTGCCGCGGCACACTGGTTGAGAAAGTCTGGCATAGGAGATTTTGTAAACAGTAATGCACTCACTTCCCAAGACCCCTGGGACCCTCATCCAATGACTGATAGAGACCAAACTTGGCACACATAACCCCCATGACCGCCTTCACATCCTGGTGAGGTTTGGGGGAGGACAGACAATGAATGATGGGATGTGTAGTACTTTCCAACCCTTCTGTTCCCACAGACCACTGCAGCCCCCAACAAAGACAGATAAAGACCAAACTTGGCACATAGAGCCCCCGTGACCCAATCTACACCCTGGTGTAGTTTTGAGGAGGATGGACTGTGGATGAGGGGACTTGAAGTACCTTCACTCACTTCCCGAGTCTGCTGCAACCCTCATCCAATGACTGATCAAGACCACACTTGGCACACAGAGCCCCCATGAGCCACTCAACATCCTGGTACTGTTTGGAGAAGGATGAACCATGGACGATGGGACTCGCAGTAACTTCACTAACTTTCTGAGACCACTGCGAGCAACATACATAACTGATAAAGAGCAAGCTTGGCACACAATGCCTTTCTCAAATAACCCTGGCAATGCCAGGCCCCAAGCTAGGCACATTCTCTCAGAGGAAGGCAAATCTGAACATGGCTAGCCCGGTGGTTCCCAAACTTTTTTGGCCTACCGCCCCCTTTACAGAAAAAAAAATTACCACCCCCCTAGAATTGTTTAAAAATTTAATAGCAATTAAACAGAAAGCTATATGTAATAATGTTTCTACCTATTTCGTAAAACATAGTAAAGAAAGGTGTAAATTACAAACATTGAACTCCAGAAATAATCACAAAAAACAATATGTTTGGGGGAGTATGAGTAACGGATGATGGGATTTGCAGTACCTTCAGTCAATTCAGCTCTGACTTCCACAGACCACTAAGACCCCCATGAATGACAGATCTGGATCAAACTTGGCAAACAGAACCTCCATGACCAACAGAAAATACTGGAGGGGTTTGGGAAGAATTCACAGTAATAGAATCCTAGGGTTGCAAGAGACATCCAAGGGTCATCCATTCCAGCCTCAGATGGTCTGCCATAATTGGGAAAAGCACAATCAAAACACTCCTGACAGATGGTCACTCAGACTCTCCAAAATTCTAATAATAATAATAATCAAAACCTGGGATTGGAAGAGACCTCCAAGAGCCATTCAGTCCAACTTCCTTCTGCCATAAGGGGAAAGCACTATCAAAACACTCCTGACAGATGGTCACTCAGACTCTCAATAATAATAATAATAATAATATTCTGGGATTGGAAGAGACCTCCAAGAGCTATTCAGTCCAACTTCCTTCTGCCATAAGGGGAAAGCACAATCAAAACACTCCTGACAGATGGTCACTCAGACTCTCCTTAATAATAATAACAATAATAATATTCTGGGGTTGGAAGAGACCTCCAAGAGCCATTCAGTCCAACTTCCTTCTGCCATAAGGGAAAAGCACAATCAAAACACTCCTGACAGATGGTCACTCAGACCCTGCAAGCCTGCTCACGCCACCGCCCCCTTGCAGGGGTTCAGTGCCCCCCAAATTCTCCTGAGCCTCCCAGCGCCCCCTTGGATCGCCCCACCGCCCACCAGGGGGCGGTACTGCCCACTTTGGGAACCACAGGTCTAGCCACACAAAAATCCCATCATAGGGCCTCAGAAGAGGGGAGCAGTGGGTCTTCTTTCCCTTGGGAGACAGAGGCCCCAGCCTTGCTTCCCCATCCCCCCCTCACTTTCAGTGTCTGGAGCCTTCCATCTACTGCTGTGATGGATGGAGCCTCGAAACACAATGTTATGACTCTCTGGCAAGCCGAAATCAAACAGGCTATTAACTGCATTACTTCAAAGAACACAGCCCTCAATACAATCTACTTATCTTAATTGAAACTTTCTCTGCAAGGCTATTTAGAAAGGAGATAATTCTCAGGTGTGGAGGGGCGGCCTCAGACCTCACCCTTTGAGGGGCCACAAAGGCCAAGCAAAAGGTGGGAGCAGGGAATAGAGAGGGGGGATAATACATTTTCGAAGGAGAAATCGTTACACTATGTAACACATTCTCAAAAAAAAAAGTCTGTTCCTGGTTTGAAAGTGTTATGTCCTGTTTAACTGTGCAGTGCTGGCTTGGAAAGTCATCCTTCTGATCCAGAAACTGTGTTTTGGTGACTGCCCCAAAATGCGTCCAAGTGGTTGAGACTGCATTGAAAAACTAGCACCAAATGTGCTCTGGGGTGTCCCGAAAAAACAAAGTTTTGGCACTTTAATCCGATTTTCCCACGTTTTTATGATAGAAGCCATTGGGAAATGATATTCATAACCCAGGAACAAAAGTCATATTGCACACAGTGTTGTGGATGATGCAGAATGAATGCAGAAGGAAGGAAAGAGAGAAGGAAGGAAGGAAGGAAGAAAGAGAGAGAGAAGGAAGGAAGGAAGGAAAGAGAAGGAAGGAAAGAGAGAAGGAAGGAAGGAAGGAAGGAAAGAGAAGGAAGGAAAGAGAGAAGGAAGGAAGGAAAGAGAAGGAAGGAAAGAGAGAGAGAAGGAAGGAAAGAGAAGGAAGGAAAGAGAAAGAAGAGAAGGAAGGAAGGAAAGAGAGAAGGAAGGAAAGAGAAGGAAGGAAAGAGAAGGAAGGAAAGAGAAGGAAGGAAAAGAGAGAAGGAAGGAAGGAAGGAAAGAGAAGGAAGGAAAGAGAAGGAAGGAAAGAAGGAAGGAAGGAAAGAGAAGGAAGAAAAGAGAGAAGGAAGGAAGGAAAGAGAGAAGGAAGGAAGGGAAAAGAGAAAGAAGGAAAGAGAGAAGGAAGGAGGGAGGAAGCAAAAGGGGGAAGGAAAGAAAGGTCGAGAAGGAAGGAAGGAGAGGAAGGAAAGAGAAGAAGGAAGGAAGGAAGGAAAGAGAAGAAGGAAGGAAAGGAAAGAGAGAGAAGGAAGGAATGAAAGAGAAGGAAGGAAAGAGAGAAGGAAGGAAGGAAAGAGAAGGAAGAAAAGAGAGAAGGAAGGAAGGAAAGAGAGAAGGAAGGAAGAAAAGAGAAGGAAGGAAAGAGAGAAGGAAGGAAGGAAAGAGAGAAGGAAGGAAAGAGAGGAAAAAAAGGAAGGAAGGAAAGAAGGAAGGAAAGAGAGAGAGAAGGAAGGAAGGAAGGAAAGAGAAGGAAGGAAAGAGAGAAGGAAGGAAAGAAAGAGAAAAGAAAGAGAGAAGGGAAAGAGAAAGGAAGGGAAGAAAAGAGAAGGAAGGAAAGAGAAAGGAAGAGAAAGAGAAGAAAGAAGGAAGGGGAGGAAACGAAGGAAGGAGGGAGGAAAGGATGGAAGAAAGAGAGGGGGAAGGAAGGAAGGAAGGAAGGAGGGATGGAAGGAAGGAAGGAAGAGAAAGAAGGAAGAAAGAAAGGAAGGAAGGAGGGATGGAAGAAAGAAGGAAGGAAAGGAAGGAAGAAAAGAAGAAGGAAGGAGGGAAGAGAAGGAGAAGGATGGAAGGAAAGAGAAGGAAGGAAAGAAAGAAAGGGAAGGAAAGGGAAGGAAGGGGAAGGAAGGAAGGAAAGAGAAGGAAGAAATGAGAGAGAGAAGGAAAGAGATGGAAGGAAGGAAGGAAAGAGAAGGAAAGGAAGGAAGGAAGGAAAGAGAAGGAAGAAGAAGGAACGAAGGAAAGGAAAGAGAAAAGAGAAGGAAGGACAGAGAGAAGCAAGGAAAGAGAGAAGGAAAGAAGTGAGAAGGAAGGAAAGAGAAGGAAGGAAAGAGAGAAGGAAGGAAGGAGAGAAAGAGGAAGGAAAAGGAAAAGGGGGAAGGAAAGAGAAGGAAGGAAGGAGAAGGAAAGAAAGGAAAAGGAAAAGGGAAGGAAAGAGAGAAGGAAGGAAGGAAGGAAGGAAGGAAGGAAGGAAAGAGAAGGAAGGAAGGAGGGAGAGAAAATGAAGGAGGGAGGGAGGAAAGGAAGGAAGGAAAGAAGGAAGGGAAGAAGGAAGGAAGGAGGGAGAGAGAAAATGAAGGAGGGATGGAAGGAGAGAAGGAAGGAAGGAGGGAGGGAGGAAGAAAGGAGAGAAAGAAGGAAGGAGGGAGGGAGAAAATGAAGGAGGGATGGAAGGAGAGAAGGAAGGAAGGAAGGAGAGAAGGGGAGAAGGAAGGAAGGAGAGAGAAGGAAGGAAGGAGGGAGAGAGAAAATGAAGGAGGGATGGAAGGAGAGAAGGAAGGAAGGAAGGAAGGAGAGAAGGAAGGAAGGAGGGAGAGAGAAAATGAAGGAGGGATGGAAGGAGAGAAGGAAGGAAGGAAGGAAAGAAGGAAGGAGGGAAGGAAGGAAGGAAGGAGAGAAAGAAGGAGGGAGGGAGAGAAAATGAAGGAGGGATGGAAGGAGAGAAGGAAGGAAGGAAATTCTGCCATTCCAATTCCTCCAAACACCACCAGCGACAATGCAGAGAATGGCACACATATTAATCCAAAATAACCGGGAAGGGTTTTGAAAAAGGTCGTGGTTTCTTCCAGAGGAGACTCATTGAAACAAGCAGAGCCCGAAAAGCATCCAAAGGAGAGATCGGTCGCCTTACTCGAGAGTAGACCCATTGAGATCAATGGGCTTACTCTCCGGTAACTGGGTCGTGCCTTCTTTTAATAACAAGAACAAGGCGCGGTCTGTAGTGTTTACTCTCGAGTAAATGTATTGGCACTCTGGTTGTTGGATAGGAATAGGATCGGGTCGAAAATGTGTGCTTTTTAGGATCCGGCTACAAACCGTGGGATCCGAGCAGGCACAGTCACTCGCTTGCCTTGTTTAGTAGAGGTTTTGAAGCGGGATCGATCCGGTTCCAGTGGATTCCGGGGATCGGGCCGCGAATTGCAGCCGCAGCGCTTTGCCAAGGCGGGGCGGAGAGGAAGAGACATAAAAAAGAAAGAGGGAAAAAATAACATTAAAAAAAACACATTCTCTGCATTCAGCGCTAGAGTGGTACTGTCCCTTTAAATTATTAAAATACTTTCCGGCCGCTCTTTGAGCAAAAAGGGGGGGGGGCACTCTTCGGACTTCTGGTCGTGTTTTCTCCAGCCAGCGATCTTGTGATCTAAATCCCGGATTTGAGTGTACAGTATATATATAATCGGGGTCGTTCACCATAAGTGATCTAAATTTTTAAAAAAAAAAACTATTATTTTTTAATTAAAAATAATTATTTTTAATTTTTTTAATATATATTTTTTCAAAAAAATATTTTGATTTAATTTTTTTTAAAAAATTGAAAAAATTAATTTCACTTGATATATCATTATTTTTTAAAAATAAATATTTTAAATATATATATATATTACAATAAAAATATTTTTCGATTTCCAAAATAATTTTTTTTAAGTTTTAGAAAATAATTTTTATTTGTAATATAATTTATATATATATATATAATTTTAAAAAATAATAAATACATATTTCAATTAAAATATCCCAAAAAAAAATATTAGATCACTTAAGGTGAACTAAGTCCCTCCATTCGCCTTGGGTTGGGGAGTGGGAGGGGAGGGCTCTTCGCTCTGAATCCAGAGTCACTCCAGATCCTCCTTTCCCCTTCCTTCCTTCCTCCCCCCTTGACTGTATTCCACTCAGGCACGTGAATATCATATTATTCTATATTTCCCCCTTCTCTGTCTCTCTTTCCATTACAAACAATTTTTTTAACGCGTTTTTTAAAAATAGCTCCTGCAATGGGGATCGGATTACACAACTGTCATACTGTACACATGATGATGTTTCCCCTTGAATAGCAGGTTATTTTATTGCGGGGGGGGGGGGGAGAAGGGAGGAGGAAGAGAGATCGAGGTTTGGGTGTGAAGCCAGAGAGAGAATGCACCATTTTCTAGTATCAACACACACACACATAAATATATAACATAAAGCGCCCATCTAGGTTGCTGGATCTAGTTGGGCGATGAGGTTGCCCCTCCTCTCTCTCTCTCTCCTTCCCTCCCTCCCTCTCTCCCTTCTAGTTGGGCGATGAGGTTGCCCCTCCCTCCCCCTCTCTTTAGTTGGGCGATAAGGTTGCCCCTCCTCTCTCCCCCCCCCCCCCTTTCTCCCTCCCCTCCCTCCCCTCCCTCCCTCTCTTTCTCTCCTCCCTCCCCTCCCTCCCCCCTCCTCTCCCCTCCCTCTTTCTCCCTCCCTCCTCCCCTCCCTCCCCCTTCTCCCCCTCCCTCCCTCCCCCTCCCTCTCTTTCCCTCCTCCCTCCCTCCCTCTCTCCCTCCCACCCTCTCTTTCTCTCCCTCCCCCTCCCCCTCCCTCTCTCTTTCTCCCTCCCTCCCCCTCTCTTTCTCTCCCTCCTCCCTCTCTCCCCCCCTCCTCCCTCCCTCTCTCTCCCTCCCTCCCTCCCCTTTCTCTCCCTCCTCCCTCCCTCCCTTTCTCTCCCTCCCTCCCCCCCTCCCTCTATCTCTCTCTCCGCCCCTCCTCCCTCCTCCCTCTCCCTCTCTCTCTCCCTCTCTCCCCCTCCCTCTCTCCCTCCCTCTCTCCCTCCCCCTCCCTCCCCTTCTCTCCCTCCCTCTCTCTCCTCTCCCCCCTCTCTCCTCTCTCTCCCTCCTCTCTCTCTCCCTCCCTCCCCTCTCTCTCCCCCTCTCTCTCTCCCTCTCTCCCTCCTCCCCCTCCCTCCTCCTCCTCTCTCTCCTCCCCTCCCTCTCCTCCCTCTCTCCCTCCCTCCCCTCTCTTTCTCCCTCCCTCTCCCTCCCTCCCTCCCTCCCTCTCTCTCCCCTCCCTCTCCCTCTCTCTCTCTCCCTCTCTTTCTCTCCCTCCCCCCCTCCCTCCCTCCCTCCCCTTTATCTCCCCCCTCCCCCCTCCCTCTCTTTCTCCCTCCCTCCCTCTCCCTCCCTCCTTCCCTCCCTCCTTCTCCCTCCCTCCTTCCCTCCCTCCTTCTCCCTCCCTCCTTCCCTCCCTCCTTCTCCCTCCCTCCTCCTCCCTCCCCTCCTCCCCTCCCTTCTCTCTTCTCTCTCAAGTTTCTCGGGCTTTGCGTAATAATAACTCCGCAGGCAGAACAATCACTCAATAAATAAACACTCCGAGTATTTTTGCAAGCTGCATGGCTTTCTCTTCCTAGTCAGGGTTCCCATTGGTCACATATCGGGGTGCCTCTACCCCCACCCCAAACTCTTAATGCTGGGAGAGATCGCGATCCATCCCCCCCCCCTTCTCTCTCTGAAATAATGTATCGTTTGCTTATATAAACACATTAGTATCGCTAACCCCCTTGATGGGGCGATCTGCATTGTAAACACGTAACCGGCAGGCGTGTGAATGCGCGTGTGAGTGCGCGTGTCCGGGCGGATCGATAGATTGCTTCGTTTTCCATATATATGTAAATATATACAGTATATATATGTATATATAGGCGATCGTTCCCTGATTTATGATCCCGCGATCGCTGGCTTCCTAAATGCCCCTAAAAAAAAAGGGAGAACAAATGCATTAATATTGATATGTTTACATAATCGATCACCCACTTTCTTTCCCTCTTTCTCTCTTTCCCCCCAACGTGTGAAAATGCCTCCTTGTAATATGTAACTGCTTTTTTTTTTTCCTCCTCGGAGGGGGGAAAAGATGGCAGTCAAGGGAACGCAATTTAACTATCAAACAAATCTACATGTCTAATAAAAGCAAATCTGCTAAAGAGAATTAGAGAGAGAGAAAAAGGAAGAACAGCGCCTCTGACTCTCTGCAGGAAATGTTCTTTATATTAGACATATACAAGCAGGTCCTGTCAGATGCGCAGCGGCGCCGGAGCGCCTTTCCCGCTGGCAAAAATGGACCCGGGCTTAACGGGTCCCCGCGCCGGTTCCGAAACGAACCCGGGTCCACTCCGAAGCGATCCAAACGCATTGGGGGTTTAAAGCCCCCCTTGGAGAGAGGCTCCGAGGCGATATAACCAAGCACTGCCTTGTGCCTGCTTTGTAAAGGGGGCAGAGAAGGAAAGAAACCTGGCCCTACTCTATTTGGGGGGACCGGGGTGCTGTCAAGCCCCGGGAGCTTTTGGGGGCGACTCGATCCGGACCCTGGATGCCTTGTTTCAGTCTGGACACCCGCTGGCGGCAGCGCTGCGGGCCGGAGCTCTCCTTTTCCCTGCCAGGACCTGATGCAATCCATTCAAGCCAACAAGTTTGGAGAGAATGTTGAGTTCAATCAATTCAGAGCGTCGCGATGGAGCCCCATTCAGTCCAGGTATTGCCACTCTCCGCTTCCCTTTCCCCTTGGCGCCCCCCAACACCCATCCCCCCCTTATGCCCCCTTCCAAAACTTTCCCACAACTTTGCCTTTGGGTCAAGGCTGCCCTTGGGGTTTTTAATTCGGACGATCAGGATCAGATCGATCCATTAGAGCCGGTGATTACAGATCGTTGGATGTGACCCCTAATTCCCCCTCCTCCCCCTCCCCTTTTGTCTTACACCCCTATATATATATCTATGTCTATAGGGATGGCTCAGATCTGCCCTTTGCGATCCTGCTGATGGGGATCAATGTGATTGTGCTGCTTCTTCTCTCCCCAGTGGGTCGGCTCCCCGTGTGGCTCGCACGGCGCGTACGTTTTCTACAAGGCTTTCCAATTCCACCCGCGAGGAAACAGATCCCGGATCCTCTCCCTGGGCGATTTCTTCTTCGTGAGGTGCAAACCCAAGGACCCCCTTTGCATCGCCGAGCTCCAGCTGCTCTGGGAGGAGAGGACTTCCAGGCAACTTTTGTCCAGCTCCAAACTTTATTTCCTCCCGGAGGATACCCCCCAGGGAAGGAGCAGCCACCACGGAGAGGTAGGCCACGCGCCCACTCGCCCACTGCACCCTTTACACTCCCACCCCCCCGCTTCTTCACCCATCTACCTGGGTCAGCCCTGGAGAGTGCTCTCCCGCTCGGGCTGCAGCCCTGCCCGCCTGCCTTGCCTGCTTTACAAGCCTGCTCCAAAGGGCTGTCATTTGCCCGAGCCAACACCCCCCAGCCCCAGCATCTGTATTGAAAGCCTCGATCTCCCATAACTCGGTGTTGAAGGTGATCTTTCCTTACATCACCCCCCTCCTTTCCCTCTTCCCTCCCTCCCTCCCTAACGTTGCTGTTTAAGCGTCCGTCGTCAAATGGTTTTGCTGCTCATTCCCTTCATTTTTCCAGCCTTTCAGGCTTGTCTTAGGTTAGGAAGAGCCTCCTTTGCTTCAATAGGCTTTATCCTCCGGATTCATCATCATCATCATCATCTATTCTAGATTATTTTTCCTCTATTTTATTATATTGTATTATTATATTAAATTTCACTATATTTCATTATATTTATTATGTTGTATTTCTATGTTATATTATTTTACTCTGATTTTATTTCCTTATATTTATCTATATTTATTATATTTACTATATCAATTATATTATATGTTAATTTTATATTGTATTTTCTATATTTTATTTTCTATATTATAATTCCATTATATTTCATATTTGTTATAGTGTATTGATTTTATTTTATATTTTACTCTATTTTATTTCATTCTATTAATTCTGTTTTATTATATTATAATTATGTATTATTTTATTTTACTCTATTTTATTTCATTAAATTTTACTTTATTTATTATTATATTGTACTATATTATATTTTTATTTATTATTTTATTTTACTATATTTATTATTATATTGTACTATATTGTATTTATTATATTTTTATTATATTTTATTTTACTCTATTTTATTTCATTATATTTTACTATATTTATTATTATATTGTACTATATCATATTTATTATATTTTCATTTTATTATATTGTACTATATTTATTATTATATTGTACTATATTATATTTATTATATTTTATTTTACTCTATTTTATGGCATTATATTTTACTATATTTATTATTATATTGTACTATATTATATTTATTATATTATTTTATTTCATTTCATTTCATTATATTTTACTATATTTATTATTATATTGTACTATATTATATTTATTATATTTTATTTTACTCTATTTTATGGCATTATATTTTACTATATTTATTATTATATTGTACTATATTTATTATATTATTTTATTTTATTTCATTTCATTATATTTTACTATATTTATTATTATATTGTACTGTATTATATTTATTATATTTTTATTTTACTCTAGTTTATTTTTATATTGTACTATATTATATTTTATATTTTATTTAATTTATTTTTATTATTATATTTTACTTTGTTTTTGTGTCATTATATTATATTTATTATATTTTATTTTACTCTATTTTATGGCATTATATTTCACTATATTTATTATTATATTGTACTATATTATATTTATTATATTATTTCATTTCATTTCATTATATTTTACTATATTTATTATTATATTGTACTGTATTATATTTATTATATTTTTATTTTACTCTATTTTATTTTTATATTGTACTATATTATATTTATTTTTTATTTTTTTATTTTTTATTATTATATTTTACTTTGTTTTGTGTCATTATATTATATTTATTATATTTAATATTATTTTAATATATTTTTCTCTATTTTATTTCACTATATTTTACTATATTTACTATACTGTATTGCATATTATAGTGTACTATAGTAAAATATAATGAAATAAAATAGAGTAAATAATATAGTAACATAAAATATAGTAAAATATATTTTATTTTATTTCATTATATTTATTCAATTCTATAATAGTATCCAAAATTCATTATATTTTATTATATTTATTATATTATATTTTACTGTATTAGATTATATTTTACTGTACTTTTAGTATAATATATTTTATTTTATGTGACTATATTTTATTTTATTTTCTCTCTATATGGAGGCTGCTTGAATCTCCTCCCTCCCTCCCTCCCTCCCTCGCTAGGCATAGCTGCGCGCACTTCTCGCTCCTTTCGGTGGGGGCGCCTTGTATTAGTATTATTGTTGTTATTATTTTGGAAAGAGGGAGGGGGGTTAAGAAGGCGGAAATTACGACACGGAGACTGAGATCAAAAGCGATTTAATGAAACATAGATCCTTGAATAAAGTGATAAATGACAGCGACTAGAAGCACTTGCAGATTGCTGCCTGGGTGGATGTCTGTATTCTCCGGTGGGGAATAAAGCAAAGCAGCGTTCAGCAGCGCCAACAGCCTCGCTGCGGAAATGGGACCGGCGGAGGCTGCAGCCGGTCCCATTTGCTTTGGCCGCTGGGGGCGCCCCCGTGAGCAGCAGCAGAGACCTTAGTGAGCGCGGAGAAGGCATTGGCAGCTTGTCTGAGTCTGATTGTGCGGATATACCAGTGAATCCTGTGGCAGGGAGTTCCAAGGGTGAAGGTTTTGGCTCCGGGAAGAAGGAAAGGGGAGTTTATGCGGAAGACTAGCACATAACAATAGCCAGATGGGGGGAGAGATGGGACTGTGTGTATTTGTGTGTGTGAGTGTGTGTGTGTGTTAGGATCAGTCTGTCCTTCATCTGCTGGAGCCTTTGGGGCTGAGCCTGAGCCCTACACACAGATATTATTATATTTTATTTATTTATGTATGTATTACTTCGATCCCAACAGGCTCCGAGCGGTTTACATAAGGCAACATTAACAATAAATTCACTAAAAAAACAATAAAAATAATGCTAAAACGAACAATTATATTATATTATATTATTATGGGATATTATATTTTCTAATATGATCATATTCTATTCGATTACATTCTATAATATATATTATATTATTACATTTTAGATTATATATTTTATGATATTTTATTATTATATGATTTTATGACAATTTATTCTTTATATTTTTTAAAAATATTTTTATTGTTTTATCATTATCAACACAATATTATACAATGTCTATTTACAGCAGATTCAATATATTTTATATATTCTTCTATAATATGATTTTATTTTATTATATTACATTCTGTTGCATTTTGTTCTATTTGATTACATTTTATGATACTATATGTTTTATGACATTATTTTATATTTTATATTATTTTATATTCTATTATATACTTATGATATATTATTTTATGATGATATTCTATTCGATTACATTCTATAATATAGATGATATTTTCCAATATTATATTATTACATTATTACATTTTAGATTATATATTTTATGATATTTTATTATTATATGATTTTATGACAATTTATTCTATATATTTTATATAGTCTTCTATAATATGATTTTATTTTATTATATTACATTCTGTTGCATTTTGTTCTATTCGATTACGTTTTATGATATTATATATTTTATGACATTATTTTATATTTTATATTATTTTATATTCTATTATATACTTATGATATATTATTTTATGATAATATTCTATTCGATTACATTCTATAATATAGATTATGTTTTCTAATATTATATTATTACATGATTGCATTTTATATTATATATTTTATGATAATATTTTATGACAATTTATTCTATTCTATTTTACAATATTCTTCTATAATAGGATTTTATGATATTATATAACATTCTGTTGCATTTTATTCTATTCGATTACATTTTATGATATTATATATTTTATGACATTATTTTATAGTTTATAATATTATTTTATTTAAAAATATATTATTTTATTTAAAAATATATTATTTTATTATATTATGGTATATTGCATTTTTTATTATTTTTTGTTATATTTGCAAATACATACACACACCAAGCTGCCACTTCCAGCAATCAGTAGCTTTATGGTGTTCATTGTGACCCCCCCCACCCCCCCCCCCAAATTCTTCCTCCTGGGTTCTGAGATAGAATTACTCCCTTCCTTCATCTCTCTTCCTTGTGCAATCCCTTCACTTTCTGTGACAGATTCCTGCAGACATGCTGCATTATTATTTATGACCAGTGAATCCTCCCTTGCAACATCCCCACCACCCTGTAAAAGTGGCTTCGTTTGCCTACTTCGCCTTCAATCCCACCATTTTTCAAAGAAAAACCTGCAATAGCAGCCATAATAATCCTACACTGTTAAAGGGTGTATGCATTCTTTTAGGGGCAGCCTGGGTCATCAATGCCCTCTTCTTGCCCACCCCATCCCTACATGTTGGGATGCCTCATTGGGCCCTACTTATTGCCAGCCTTTCCCATCCTCCCCACCCCACCCCTTTTCCAACTTTCCCCTGCAGCTGTCTCTCTCCCCCCTCCTCCTTTCACAAGTACGTACTTATTATTTGCTTTTCAAATTTATTACTTCAACATGGGCTGTGATCTGGAAAGGGGAAGGATTAAATATCTCCCCCCCCCCCCTTTCCTTTGCTCTGCTTTTCTCTTGAAAATGCTACAGGAATAATAAGACAGGCCCCTAAAGCAGACAGGATACCCTTCAACATGTGATTAAATCAGTGTTTCCCAACCTTTTTTGAGCCGCGGCACACTTTTTACATTTGCAAAATCCTGGGGCACACCACCAACGAAAATGACACAAAATGACACTCTAACACAGTAATACATATAGTTAATATGTTTTTAAATGTATTTATACACTCAGTGTGAATCCTGGGCCTGTTTGATGAACACAACATAGATATCCTGGCAGGAATGGCAGAAAGACACAAACTTCCCACACAGAACTCCCCATAACCAAAAGAAAATGCTATAAGAGTTTGGTGGGCATTGACCTTGAGTTTTGGAGTTGTAGTTCACCTATATCCAGAGAGCACTGTGGACTCAAATAATGTTGGATCAGGACCAAACTTGGCATGCATACTCAATATGCCCAAATATGAACACAGATGGAGTTCACGGGAAATAGACCTTGACATTTGAGAGTTGTAGTTGCTGGGATTTATAGTTCCTCTACTATCAAAGAGCATTCTGAAGCCCACCAATGATAGAACTGGGCCAAACTTCCCACACAGAACCCCCAGGAGGCAAGAGGAGGTCTCTACTTGGGGAAAGGGAGGCGGGCCTTCCCAATGCATGGAGAGGGAGAGACCAAGTAAACAATGGGTGGGGAGGGGGGTGTTAGTAATTTTGTGCCTTTATCGAGGTAGGTTTCTTAGGGTTTTTATACTTCAACACACTGGACTCCCCCCCGGAGGTTCCAATTTCCCATGGCACACCTGATGATCACTCACGGCACACTAGTGTGCCCCGGCACACTGGTTGAGAAACACTGGGTTAAATCATATCAGAGGACTAATTCCAATATAAGTGGCCGAATCCAGTGGATCGTCCCAACTAGAGAAGGCCCATTGAAGTCCAAGAGGGTCAATGGACCTAATCCTTTGGGGAGTATTCAAACATATACTTGGGATACTTGCCCTCCTATTTTATGTGTACAGCTCTTGTTGAGTTGCATTTTATACTGCTAATATTGTTTTATCGTGCTTTTATTGTGTTTTATCTCGAGATTTCGCGGTTGCAAGTCGCCCGAGCCAATTGGGAATGGCGACTGATAAGTGCAAATAAATAAATAAATCTTCTATCTGTATACCTTTATAAAGCGGAATGTTTGTATGTATGTATGTGTGCGGAGGGCAGGAGGGCGGGAGGGCGGATATGTGGCAGCCACTTTCACAGGCCACAGCGACCAGCGCGGGTGATGGACCTGCACCAAACTTGGTGGACACATAACCCCCTAACCCCCTTTAGTCCTGGTGCAGTTCGGGGACATGGCCCACGGATTATGGGATTTGTAGTACTTTCAAACACTTTGGTTCCCACAGACCACTGAGGCCACCAAAAAGGACCAATACAGACCACACTTAGCACACACAGCCCCCATGACCCACTCTACGTCCTGGTGCAGTTTGGAGGAGGGTGGACCATGGATGATGGGACTTGAAGTACCTCTACTCACTTCCCAAGTCCGCTGCAACCCTCATCCAATCACTGATCAAGACCAAACTTGGCATACGTAACCCCTATGACTGCCTTCACGTCCTGGTGGGGTTTGGGGGAGGACAGACAATGGATGATGGGATTTGTAGTACTTTCACACCCCTCAGCTCCCACAGACCACTGTGGCCCCCAACAAACACTGATAAAGACCACACTTGGCACACAGAGCCCCAGTGACCCACTCTACATACTACTGAAGTTTGGAGGGGGCCAGAACATGGATGATGGGACTTGCAGTACCTTCCCTCACTTTCCAAGACTGCTACAAACCTAATCCTATGACTGATCAACACGAAACCTGTCACAGAGCCCTCATGACCCACTCTACATTCTGGTGCAGATCGGAGGAGGGTGGACTATGGATGATGGGACTTGAAGTACCTCTACTCACTTCCCAAGTCCGCTGCGACCCTCATCCAATTACTGATCGAGACCACACTTGCCACACATAACCCCCATGACTGCCTTCACGTCCTGGTGAGGTTCGGGGGAGGACTGACAATGGATGATGGGATTTGTAGTACTTTCACACCCCTCTGTTCCCACAGACAACTGCGGCCCCCAACAAACACCGAGAAAGACCACACTTGGCACACAGAGCCCTAGTGACCCACTGTACATCCTACTGAACTTTGGAGGTGGGCAGAACATGGATGATGGGACTTGCAGTACCTTCCCTCACTTTCCAAGCCTGCTACAAACCTAATCCAATGACTGATCAACACCAAACCTGGCACACAGAGCCCTCATGACCCACTCTACATCCTGGTGCTGTTTTGTGTGAGACGGACCATGGATGATGCGACTTGAAGTACCTTCACTCACTTCCTAAAGACAATGCAACCCTCATCCATTCACCAATACAGACCAAACTTAGCACACAGAGCCCCCATGACCCAATCTACATCCTACTACACTTTGAGGGAGGGTGGACCAGAGATGATGGGACTTCCACTACCTTCAGTAATTTCATGATACCACTGCAACTCCCAATAATGATGGATCAAGACCAAACTTGGCACACAGAGCCCCCATGACCCACTCTACATCCTGCTGCACTTCTCAAATGACCCGGGCACCGCCGGGTCCCCAAGCTAGTATATAATAAAAGTCAGTGTTTGCGGGCGGTGGGTGGGGCGACCAAGCGAATATGTGCCAGTGTTTCGATTGGCTGCAACTGTCGGATTATTTGCATAAATGGCTGTGACTGGCCAGCCTCCCAACATTCCAACACAGCACAGAGAGGAAAGGGAAGGGCCGGAGGCAGGCATAAATGGCTGGAGTTGAAGTTAGCCAGTTGACAGTTTTTTCTGTTGGAAATGGAATGTTCAGTACCTTCACCCAATACACTTCTAAGGTGACTCAGAGGGAAAGCAAAAGGCCTCAGGCAGTCAGCCACTGCGGCCCACAGCAATGACGGATCAGGACCAAACATAGCAAACAAGGGACCAATGGTTTAGGGCAGGATGGGCCACAAATGATGGGATTTGCAGTATCTTCACCTCATTCACTTCCCAAACAACACTGCAGCCCCTATAAATCACAGACCAGGCCCAAAATTGACAACAAGGCTTCCTTAACTTGATTTTCCTGACTAGCCCTCAGCTCATGGGATATTGTTAGGCTTCCTCAACTTGATTTTCCTGACTAGGCCCCCAACAATGACAGGACAATACCAAACTTGGCACACAGACCCCCCGAAGATGCACCCTACATCCTGGTGCAGTTTGAGGAAGGATGGACCATGGATGATGGGACTTGCAGTACTTTAATTCACTTCCTTAGAGCACTGTGGCCCACACCAATGACGAACTATGGCACACAATGCCTTCCTCAAATAACCCGGGCACCGCCGGGTCCCCAAGCTAGTAAATAAATAAATAAATCGTGTAATCATATTTTAATTGAATCACATTTCCTTCTGAGTGACTGCACAACATTGCAGCTCTTACCATATTAATATTTCCTGTATTTTACCATTTAGGGCACTTATTCATTCCCATATTGGTGAGTAACCCAGCTGTTTACAAAGAGATGGTCTTCCGTAATAGAAATAGTATCTGTTCTAGAAGTTGAATCAGGCTGCAGTACTAGACATACATCCTAATGAGTAAGCAATACTTCAGAGTCAACGTGCATAGGATGAGTTCATGCAAATGACAGAAATACAGGGAAAACTCCCCTGAAATAACTTGTTGTTAATATTTATAAGTGAGTCTCTTGCTGTCTTTTTTTTTTTAATGAAAGGGTGGGGGGATGGTCCACAAATCATTTTAATATGCCTTAATGACCATCTCATGTTACTGCGGTTGGAACATCAGAGGAAATTAATCCGACCATTACGAGCCGGAGCGCTCTTTCGATACAGCAGTCCTGTACATGCCTCACATGGTGCGTTTTTTTTCATTGTGTGTGTGTGTCTTTTAAAAATGCAAACGACTAGCAATTAGCCGTACGATTACACACTCCCGGCATGTTTCATGATGGGCCTTAATGACGCCTCTGTGAATGATCAGACAATCTTGATAGATCTGTTTGTTTATATCAATGGAAATGATGGCCCGCCTTGTACCTGAGCCTGAAGCAGGTAGAAAAGTCCAGCCCGCCCCCCCAAAATCGCTCTCTTCTTGCTGATACAGCGTGGAGTTTTTTTACACCCCAGTGATGTCATTTCCCCCCAGTCACTTGCAGTTAGTCATTCATTAGCAGCAGCAGAGAAATAGCAAACGCTGAGCCAGACTCACTTGGCGGAAAGCCTACCGAAACCCGCACTTAGAGCCAAGGCCTAGAGAGGGCAACCTAACACTCCCATTAAGCGCCGTACTTTGTTTTCACTTTACTCCATTAACTTGTTTATAGGTGCCAAAATGATTTTTTTCCTTTGTAATCATTGATTCAATTTTTATTATTATTTTAGATAAGATTTTGATCAGAAGTATGCAAGACGGAGGCAGAAAAGCTCTCTCTGTTTCTCTCTTTTTCTTTCTCTCTCTCTCTCTGTATGTTTTGACTTGCTGATTGGCAGTTCCTGACTTTGGGGAAACATTTCTGCATTCTTTCACAGTCCAGAGGGCAGTTATTTCAAGTAACTTAACCGCAGCAATAATTCTTTTATGTAAATGACATCAACAGCTATTTCTGAAGCTTGAGAGATGAGGGTGTACTTTTTTCTAAAAAAGGGTAGAGAAAAAAAATCTCACACAACCCTTTGTCGGCCTGTGTCCCGGATATGGAAATTGCACCAAGGATAATTTATAGGGGAAATAACAGGCAAGGAAAAGGGTTATTTTAATTATATTTTAATTATAACACTGAAGAAAGTGTGGTCAGACATCTTATCCTCAGGGGCGGTCTAAGGTAATTTTATATGGTAAGCAAACATTATTTTGGCACCCCCCCAAACATTATTTGCCCCCCCATGTAAAACAAATATACAATTATAATATCACAATACCATTAGTATTATATTGTATCAATGTATGTACAATATATTATAGTACATACCCATACTATATTATATCACTAGCTGTACCCGGCACGCGTTGCTGTGCCCTATTTAGGAGATGCGAGATGTAAGGGTTGGAACTGATGTTACTTACGGACTTGGTGGGGTCATGTAGGCATGAATTGCGCACTTTCTATGTGTGCTCCAAATGATGTCATCTGGAAGCATGAGTTGTATTGTCTTATATAGCGAATGAAGTGTTTTGATTCTGGAGTGTGTCCACTCAGCAAAGTCTGTAGTGGTTGTGGAGGAGTGGCAAGTGGTGGTAGAGAGACTTACCGGCTAGGCAGCACATTCCTGTTGTTTCTGCTGGGTATTTCAGGGCTTTGCAGTGTGTGCAGATGTGCGTTAGGCTGCCAATGTCGGCCTCTGGCACCATGCTGTAGTCTTCTGCAGCGTTGTATCTGAAGGCTAGGCGGTGGAATTGGTTGTGGTGTTTTTGAAGTTTGTTTTCTGTGTTGCGACGTCGTGTTTCTGCGCTCCTTGCGCGCTGCTGTTGTGTTGCATTTCTGCGTCTTTGTTGTTCCTGGCTGCGCGCTTCTTCTTGTCGTGCAGTTCTTTGCATTTGGTTCTCAGCTAAAGGCCGTGCAGTGACCTGTTGTCTGTGTCTCTGCTGCGCAGTGTGTTTCTGTTCTGGCGTTTGTTCTGCCCTTTTTGTTTGATGTATGTAGCGTTGTGAGTGTGTCGTCCGATGCTGTTATTTTTATAAGGCATGGCTTGTCTTTTGGGTCAGTTTATGTCTGTGTGGAAGGAAGGAATGGTTTTAGTTTGTGGTGTTTGTAGGTGTTGTGTGTACAGGGTCCCGTAAGGTTGGTGGGATGGGTTGTGATTGGAAGTTGTGTTGTGTTGTGTGGGTAGGAATTTGCTGGAGAATTGCTCCCTCAGAGTTTGGTTTTGGCAGTTTAACCTCAAACACCAACTGAAATCTCTCAGCATTCTATCCTAGCCTTGATGGCTCTTGCCAGCGTTGCTATGGTTACAGCAGTTATGCAAATCCGCCCTTATTGGCAGCCAATCATGTTGTTCAGAATGTAGAGACTGGGTGAGTCGTTGGCTGCCCCGGAGGATACTGGGAAATGTAGTTTTATTTTTACCGTTGTTTTGGGGCCTTTTAGGTTTGGGGGAGTTTCTTTGCTACAAACATACCTTGCTTGAGGCCTATTTCTGTTGGCAAGTATTGTTTTTTCTGCGTTGTATGGTTTCTTTGTTTGAGGTATACATCACATGACGTGAACCCATTTATATAATAGATAATTATATTATACTAGATTACAATATAATTATATTATAATATATTGACATTATAATATAATATAACATTCTATTATATTACTATTATAAAATAATAAATAAAATTATTTATTTAAATAAAATTATCCTCTACTAAATATTTTCATTACTCCTATAAAACTCAAATAACCCAAAATAAAGGAAAATAAAATATTATATATTACTATTTGCCTGCGCAGTTGCGCCTGTCTCTCCTTGATGTTCCCGGCCGGCGCGCGCGTGCAGGGAGGTGAGCAGGTGTGGTAGGGTTCACACGTGATTGGGCCTAGCGAGGGAGTTCGCCTCAGCGCGCGGCGGCTACTTCCGGTGGCGGCTGTCAGGAGGCAATACGCCGCCAATACCTCTTTGGCTCCACTCCTCTCCCTTTGTCTCCGCCCCCTGCCTGCCCAATTGGGTCACCGTATTCAGCGGCAGGGCGGAGACAAAGGGAGAGGGGAAGCACTCCCTGCCTGCCTGATAGGGAGTGCTTTGCTTACAGGCTTTTGCGCACAGGAGCTTCTGGGCATGCGCAGAGGGTTTCGCACATGTGCAGTTGCTCCTGCGCTCAACTTCAGCTCAGGAGCAACTGCGCCTGCGCGAAAAACCTCCGCGCATGCCCAGAAGCGGTGTTGGAGCGCACAAGGCCGGGGCCCAAAAGCAGGCAGCCGCAGTGCTGCCTAAGGAACTTCGGCAGGGCCAGGACGCTGTCTGGCGCCGGCGCCCAGCGGGCGGGGGAATTCGCCCCTTCCCAGATGGCGCTCCATGCGGCCGCTTCCTTGGCCTACCTGTAGGACCGCCCCTGCTTATCCTCCATCCTTTGCTTCTTAATATGGATTGTAAATCTGCAGTGTCAGAGGGGTTTTTTTTCATGAGTTCAGAGGTCAACAGAGGCACTTGCTCGGAGTAAAAATGATGTTTAGCAGAGCCCCGGATCTTATCACATGATGGCGATCAAAAGTCTCATGATGGTTGGTTGTAGGTATCTTTGTTTGATGAGAGCTGTAACTAAGTGGATATATTTATACATTTCTCAGAACTGGAGCAGGCGAGTTGTGCCTGCTTTTAGGATGAAGTCGCAAAGAGGATATGTTGTGACAGCTTCATACAATATGCATTTCCTCGAAGGAAGTTGGTTCTGAATGGGAACCTGTCCGTTGCATTGTGCGACAGATGCACGCATGTCTGTTCTGTTCTTTGTACATTTGGCAAAATACGTTGTCTCCATAAGACAGGGCAGGTTTGATCTGCGAATGTAAACTTTATGTGGGGAACTTCATATTCTATAAGCCATCCTACAAACCAGAATCTGAATTTATTGACTCAGGAATAGAATTTCGCTCCATCTAATGCAGTGTTTCTCAACCTGGGGGTCAGGACCCCTGGAGGAATCACAAGGAGGTATCAGAGGGGTCGCCAAAGACCATCAGAAAACACAGTATTTTCTGTTGGTCATGGTGGTTCTGTGTGGGAAGTTTGGCCCAATTCTATAATTTGGGGGGGGGTCAGAATGCTCATTGATTGTAGGTGAACTATAAATCCCAGCATCTACAATTCCCAAATGTCAAGTCTATTTTTTCCAAACTCCACCAATGTTCACATTTGGGCATATTGAGTATTAATGCCAAGTTTGTTCCGAATCCTATATTGTTTGAGTCCACAGTGCTCTCTGGATGTAGGTGAACTACAACTTCAAAACTCAAGGTCAATGCCCACCAAACCCGTCCAGTATTTTCTGTTGGTCATGGGAGTTCTGTGTGCCAAGTTTGGTTCAATTCCATCATTGGTGGAGTTCAGAATGCTCTTTGATTATAGGTGAACTATAAATTCCAGCAACTACAACTCCCAAATGACAAAATTAATCCCCTCCAAACCCACCAGAATTCAAATTTGTGTGTATAGTGTATTTCTGCCAAATTTGGTCCAGTGAATGTAAATAAGTCCTACCTATCAGATATTTCCATTACGATTCATCACACTTGCAAAATTTCACTTATGAAGTAGCAATGAAAATAATTTTATGGTTGGGGGTCACCACAACATGAGGAACTGTATTAAGGGGTTGTCGCATGAGGAAGGTTGAGAACCACTGGTCTAATGGGACCTAATGACTCGAGGAAGTGTACTGTTTGTAAAGGATCCTGCATTTTGATCCTGTTATTTATGCAGAAGTAACTTCCACCACTCAATGTGATTTGCTTTCAGGTATTGATTCATAGGCTTGTGGCCTTAGTTAGATTTTTTCTGGCGGTGACATCTTTCAACAGGTTTTGCTGTTGATTTGATCTAAGCTGCGGTTAAATGTATTAGAAGCCTATGGCTACCATTGAGCACAGTATGGCATCTCTTCAGGTGACAGATGTTGGCATCAGCGAGGTGTTGCTGGGGGGGGGGGGGGGAAATGTATTTGAGAAAAGTAGCCATTTTTGTGTTCTCAATTTCTTAATAGATACAGTAAGAATATGTTTCCCGGATGCCAGTTTGAATTAAAATTTAGCTGCTAATGTGATTTGCACTTGCACACTGGTTTTATGCAGACCCTTGCCCAATAAGAACTCTTCCATAGAGGAGGTTTAAGATGGGAGAATACTATGGGTTGGTTACTACTTCTGGAGGTGTTCCTTCCTACCACTGTAAAATGGGCATGTGATCAGTAATAATTTTGCATTAAATTACAACTGGAAGGTCTAACCCTGGGTTGTCAAGAGGTGTCACTGACCCAATGTTCTTAAGGACATTTTTTGGCATTCACACAAAGCACTTTTTGGATTGTGTCCTCTGCTGTTCTCTTCTAAGTTTGGTGTTTTGACTTTGGCAGTATTATGCTAGAAAGCCATTTGACCAAAGAAGACATCTTGATGGTGTGACCTTGGGTTGCATCCTTTGATGTTGGAGAAAGCCTCCCTAAACTTAAGAAGGTCCCCTCCGCTCTCTACAGCCAGCTAATAAAATACTAAATTGATTGCAGTATATGAATCAGGGTAATCTCTTCTCCCACAAGTGAATGCATTGTGATGGGGCCAATATAAAGAAATGTGATACATACTGTAGCTTGGACAGCAAATTTATCAGCCATCCTAATAAAGAAAGTTGCTGCGACCAGTATCCTTCAGGTTCCAGAATATTGCATAATGAATATTCCTTTAAAAACCCAGTGGAATCTTTTCAATTTAACATACCATATCTTCCCACAGATCAAAATGTGAAACAGGGAAATGAAAGTTACCTGTATTTGTATTTGCATATGAGATAGATGAATGCCATGTTGCAGTGTTTTGGTCCTCCATGAGTTTTGAACTTTAGCTCCCAGAATTCCTGACAATTGGCCAAGCTGGCTGTTGCTTCTGGAAATTGAATTCCCAAACACGTGGAGGACCAAAGGTTTGGAGTCACTGCCATACTGCATAAAAGTTGCCATTATATCTGAAGCCTCTCCATTGGCACCCCCTTCTCGCGGGGGAAAGGCTTGCATATCCTAATGAAGTTGCGAGCTATGCTGGCGGTGGCATAATAGCCACCGGTAGGGCCTCCCATGCCAAACAGGTCACAACTGAAGGGTCTGACAAAGAGCGTCAACGGGCAGGATGGGCTTTCTAGCCTTTTGGCAACCATCCTAAGAAAAGGAAAACTCTAATTTCAAACCAGGGCAGATGGTGCTTGTCTAACCCTGTAAGGCAATGTTTCTCAACCTGGGGGTCGGGACCCCTATGGGGGTCGCGAGGGGGTGTCAGAGGGGTCGCCAAAGACCATCGGAAAACACATTATTTTCTATTGGCCATGGGGGTTCTGTATGGGAAGTTTGGTTCAATTCCGTTGTTGGTGGAGTCCAGAAAGCTCTTTGGTTGTAGGTGAAGTATAACTTCCAGCAACTACAATTCCCAAATATCAAGGTCTATTTTCCCCAAATTCCACCTGTGTTCACATTTGGATATATTGAGTATTTGTGCTAAGTTTGATCCAGCTCTATCATTATTTGAGTCCACAGTGCTCTCTGTACAGGGCCGTAGCCAGGATTTTGGTTCGGGGGGGCTGAGTTTGGTTGGGGGCTGAGACTGGGTGGAAGAGGGTCTACCCTAGCAAACCTTTGTATTGTTATCCCAGTAACCCCATTAAGGTGGGATATAATGAGCATGGTGATCAGATCATGATATGAATAAATATAACAGTTTAAATAATGTACCAGTAAGGCCTTTTCGCGGACCACCCTGAGAATTTCAGGGGGGGGGCTGAAGCCCCCTTAGCCCCTCCTGGCTACATGACTGTCTCTGTATGTACGTGAACTACAACTCCAAAACTCAAGGTCAATGTCCACCAAACTTCCGGTATTTTCTGTTGGTCATGGGAGTTCTGTGTGCCAAGTTTGGTTCAACTCCATCATTGGTGGAGTTCAGAATGCTCTTTGATTGTAGGTGAATTATACATCCCAGCAACTACACCTCCCAAATGACAAAATCACCCCCCACAACCCCACCAGTATTCAAACTTGGGTGTATTGGGTATTTGTGCCAAATGTGGTCCGGTGAATGAAAATACATTTTACATGATGATTCATAACAGTAGCAAAATTAGAGTTATGAAGTACCAACAAAGATGACTTTATGGTTGGGGGTCACCACAACATGAGGAACTGTATTAAGGGGTCATGGCATTGGAAAGGTTGAGAAACACTGTGTAAGGTCAACCATCTAGAGAAGGAAACTCAAATCAAACCTACAACCTGAGGACCTCGCTGCCACCATCCAAGCTTGTTAGGCCCCAGCAGACGAACCTTTGGTTTAAAGGGTGAGGCCAGTTCTGTGCACGCTGCACTCCACCAGAAAAAGGCATCGCATAGGCTCGAAGGACACATCCAGCCTCCGAATCATCAACACGCTTGTAGAAAGCGTGGGATGAGTCCTCCCTAAGAATCTTCATTCGCGAAGTAATGCCAGGGATATCTGAAGACATTTCTTAAACAGTGCACATAGTCATTAAGCTTTATTTTGTTAGTGGCACAGACTACAGTTTGTCTTTCAATTATAACATGAGCAAGACTTTTTGACCCTTGGCTATTTGTGCAAGGATCAGTCTTGCTGCTAAGTAATCCAAACTTGATCAAATTCTTACTTAATAGTATCCATAAAAGAGCCAAATGACCAGAAGCAGGGGATAATTTTATCTTCTGGTTGATGAGTATCCATATTTTCTTATATTATTGAATAAGATATATTATAACATATATAAAGATTTAAAAAGCAAGGCAGAAGTGGGGCGGGGGACGTCACAGCAAAAGAAAAAAAGGGGAAAGGTATTAAGGTAGGTATGGGAGGAAAGTTGACTTCCAGTCTTCCCCATATCTGTTACCATAGTCCAGTGTTTCCCAACCAGTGTGCCAGGGCACACTAGTGTGCCGTGAGCAATCATCAGGGGTGCCGTGGGAAATTGGAACCTCCAGGAAGGGGTGGGGGAGAGAGTCTAGTGTGTTGAAGTATAAAAACCCTAAGAAACCTACCTCGATAAAGGCACAAAATTACAAACACCCCCCTCCCCACCCATTGTCTACTTGGTCTCTCCTTCTCCATGCATTGGGAAGGCCCACCTCCCTTTCCCCAAGTAGAGACCTCCTGTTGCCTCCTGGGGGCTCTGTGTGGGAAGTTTGGCCCTGTTCTATCATTGGTGGGGTTCAGAATGTTCTTTGATTGTAGGGGAACTATAAATCCCAGCAACTACAACTCCCAAATGTCAAGGTCTATTTCCCCTGAACTCCATCTGCGTTCATATTTGGGCATGTTGAGTATTCATGCCAAGTTTGGTCCTGATCCAACATTGTTTCAGTCCACAGTGCTCTCTGGATATAGGTGAACTACAACTCCAAAACTCAAGGTCAATGCCCACCAAACTCTTATAGCATTTTCTCTTGGTTATGGGACTTCTTTGTGGGAAGTTTGTGTCTTTCTGCCATTCCTGCCAGGATATCTATGTTGAGTTCATTGAAACAGGCCCAGGTTTCACACTGAGTGTATAAATACATTTAAAAAACATATTAACTATATGTATTACTCTGTTAGAGTGTCATTTTGTGTCATTTTGGTTGGTGGTGTGCAGGATTTTGCAAATGTAAGAAGTGTGCCGCGGCTCAAAAAAGGTTGGGAAACACTGCCATAGTCCATATTTTGATAAACATTGTGCACAGAATTTGAACGTTGGGAACAAAACCACACATAGGAATATAAATCCCTCTATCTCTCCTGCATAACTGGCATAATTGGTCTGGAATTACTTTATTGATATCATTTACCTTGACAGGTGTTAAGTACCTTCAGTTCAGAAGTTTACATTTGTGACCTTTATCTCTAGGATCAGCCTGTTTTGCATGTTCTGTTATTTTGAATAGGTGATCTAAGGCCCATTATACCTCTTTGGTTATTAACTTCAAGACTTTGAGTATGCTGTGCTAATCCCAAAGCATGTGGCTACTCTTGTTGCTCTTACATGAACGCCTATTTTTTTTCTATACCTGTTTGAAAGCAGGCCAAACTGGGATAGTGTCATCGGACTTGCTTGCCTGGAAAGGTAATTGCTGGACTAAATGAAAGCAAAAAGTGTAAAGTGGGAAGGCTTTGGTTCATTCCTGCAGATTTCAAACCTTTTGTATGATTTGGAATGTAGCATTGGTTGAGTTCATACCGTTGTCATGAGACTTTCCCAGGTGATGTTGGAACTGGAATTATTTGAACAATCAGAATCCCTGTATATCCAGTTCCTCGTTCTTCTTCTACTTGAGATTATGTTTTTAGTGATTTTATTACATACTAGCTTGGGTACCGGCGGTGCCCGGCATATTTGAGAAAGGCATTGTGTGCCAAGATTGGTCTTTGGTACTTCAAGTCCCATCATCCATGGTCCATCCTCCTCCAAACTGCAGTAGAAGATAGCGTGGGTCATGGGGGCTCTGTGTGTCACGTTTGGTCTTGATCATTCATTGGATGAGGGTTGCTGCGGTCATGGAAGGTGAGTGAAGGTACTTCAAGTCCCATCATCTGTGGTCCATGCTCCTTGAAACAGCACCAGGGTGTAGAGTGGGTCAAAGGGGCTCTGTGTGCTAATTTTGGTATGTATTGGTCATTGGATGAGGGTCGTGTTGTTTTCAGGAAGTGAGTGAAGGTACTGCAAGTCCCATCATTCATGGTCCATCCTCCCTCAAACTGCACTAGGATGTAGAGTGCATCTTGGCGAATCTGTGTGGCAAGTTTGGTCTTGTTCTGTCATTGTTGGAGGCCTAGTCAGGAAAATCAAATTGAGGAAGCCTTACTGTCAATTCAGGCCCTCAACAATATCCCATGACCTGAGGCCTAGTCAGGAAAATCAAGTTAAGGAAGCCTTGCTGTCAATTTTGGGCCTGGTCTGTGATTTATAGGGGCTACAGTGTTGTTTGAGAAGTGAATCAGGTGAAGGTACTGCAAATCCCATTGTTCATGGCCCATCCTGGCCTAAACCACACCAGGTTGTGAAGTGGGCCATTGGGCCCCTGTGTGCCAAGTTTGTTCCTGATCCATTAATGCTGTGGGCTGCAGTGACTGACTGCCTGAGGCCTTTACTTTTCCCTCTGCGTCACCTCTTAGAATGTTGGAATGTAGATGGCCAATCAGAGTCCTTTATGCAAATACTCCCTCAGTGACAACCAATCCCTTCTGTCTGGTGCCTTAGAATGTTGGAGTTCTGAGGCTGGCCAATCAGAGTCCTTTATGCAAATAATCCCACAGTGGCAACCAATCGAAACGCTGGCACATATTCCTCCCTCCGCACCGCCGCAAACATTGACTTTTATTAGATAGATAGATAGAAGATAGATAGATAGATTAGCTGCTGTTTTTCCATATAAAGATCCTATTTCCTCTCCATATCCCAGGACTCCATAGAATGTTCCCATGACAGCTAAAGTACTATAAAAAATCCCATAATTGCATAGTGTGGAAAAGACTCAGACAGATTAAGAAATCTTCAGTTGAGTGTCTTAAGATTGTTTATTTTCTGATCCCAATGGGAACTCCAGCGTATTGCAGGATATAAAAATTATGCGTGCCCATGGGAGTATTATGGGTGTAAAATTAATGATACTAAACACCTAGAACCAGAAGACACATGTTCACATGAGGGCTTACTTATTTGCAAAGTGAATAACCAAAAGAAATGCACTATATTTGTTGGGGTATACATGGAAGGCGAATGAAACTTGGGACATTGTTTACAGCTCTTCAGAAGACAGTGTCATAAAATGACTGCCTCGTCGATTTACATCTGTGTGTATTCTATAAGAAAATGTGATTCTAGGGGATTTAAATGTCCTGTCTGCATGGGTAAGGGTAAAAGAGAGACGAGGGAAAGGGTATGCTAATGTAGCAGTTATATCCAATATGTGCCTGCTAAAATTAATTCAGATTTGAAAATCAAGGAGATTAGTAATTATGGTATTAGAGACACATATTTGACATTCATCACAAGCTTTTCCTAAAACTGGTCATTGCGTAATTGCTCCTTGAAAAATTGTCTTTGAATTGATGTCTTTATTTTTGGCCCTGGCCATATAGACAAGAAAGGGTGATCAAAGTTATGGACAAATCAATGTTACATATTGCAAATGGACCGTTCGGCTGTGCCCCAGTCACATGACAGAATTATAGGATTATCATTCCATTTTCACTGCCATGGTCCTGTCTTGTGATTTGCAGTTTAGGGACGCCATCACCAAACTACAAATCTTAGGTTTTCATGGGATAGAATCATGGCAGTTAAAGGGGAGCACTTGAGCTTTCTTAACCCCCATATTCAGCATGCATTTACACTGTAGAATTAATGCAGTTTGATACCACATTTACTGCCATGACCCAATGCTATAAAATCCTGGCACCGGGAATGTGGCGCAGCTGGCTAAGTGTCAGCTGCATAAGATCTCTTTGACTAGTAGGTCATGAGTTCGAGGCCTGCCCAGGTCGAGGTGGGTGCTCGACCTTTAAGTGTACTCCAATACACAATGCACAATATGCTCACTAGGAACAAACACTATAACACAATGCTAAAGCCAACAAATAAATGGGCTGGACCTGAATGCGACGCAAATAAAGTACTATGGAATTGCAAAAATATCAAAATATATATTACGGTGTACAATCATAAGAATTGGTGTTACGCTAAACACAACGTAATGAGCATCATATCTATATCACAATATATTGCATGTATACAAACTATATGTTTCTCAATGGTGAAGCATACACAATTCGAAACAATGAGCCCAGGGCATCAAGCAGGCGACATAAACATAGAGTCCACATAAACCCTATGAGTAGTCCGGAGCCAAATAACTCACAGACAGAAGACTGAGTCCTTGGGGGAGCCTGGATGGACGGAAGAGCTGGCACGACTCCGGCTAGGTAGGCGCCTACGGCTGGAAGTACGATGACGATGCCAAGATGGCCATTTCGCGTTAATACGCTTCCTCAGGGCGTTTTCACTTCAAACCGCTCCTCCCCAGGTTTGTAGTATAATAACTACCGATCACAGTGTTGACGGGGGGCATTCGCGTTTCCGCACTTCAATAGTATCAGTAATGCTTTCAGTCTTCTGTCCGTGAGTTATTTGGCTCCGGACTACTCATAGGGTTTATGTGAACTCTATGTTTGCAAAAATATCAAAAGATATATTATCGCTTTAGCCCTGGGCTCATTGTTTTGAATGGTGTATGCTTCACCATTGAGAAACATATAGTTTGTATATATGCAATATATTGTGATATAGATATAGATATGATGCTCATTACATTGTGTTTAGCATAACACCAATTCTTATGATTGTACACCATAATATATATTTTGATATTTTTGCAATTCCATAGTACTTTATTTGCGTCGCATTCAGGTCCAGACCGTTTATTTGTTGGCTTTAACGACCTTTAAGTATAGCCTGCTGCCGACAATTGCAGCCCGAAATACAGTTGCAACTGTCAAGTAGGAGATAAAGGTACCACATTAAGTGGGGAGGCAAATTTTGACTGAATTATGAGACCATTAAAGAACTCCAGGAATGCTGAGGAATGCAGAAGGAACAACAAGGGGCGCTGGGAATGCTGAGAGATGAGGAGTGCGTCAGCTCCCCCTGGTGGCCAGAGTTTGCCTCTGTTCGTCTATATGTTGTGTATGTGGAAAACAGCAGGGATTTTCTGTTAAGTATGTGTACCTGTAATCCGTTCTGAGTCCCCTTCAGGGTGAGAAGAGCAGAATATAAATAAAGTGTATTATTATTATTATAGTTTCATGTGGCAGTAGCAATCTTTGACAGAGAAGGCTAAAGATTGAGTAAAATGACAACATCCATGATTCCATAGCATTGAACCATGGCAGGTAAAGTGATGTCGAACTGCATTAATACTGCAGTGTAGGTGGACCTATAGTCAGCGCCAGGCATGTAGCCAGGGGAGGGCTAAGGGGGCTTCAGCCCCCCCCCCCCCGAAAATCTCAGGGTGGTCCGGGAAAAGGCCTTACTGGTACATTATTTAAACTGTTATGTTTATTCACATCATGATCTGATCACCATGCTCATTATATCCCACATTCATGGGGTTATTGGGATAACAATACAAAAGATTTGCTAGGGTAGACCCTCTTCCACCCAGTCTCAGCCCCCTGAACCAAACTCAGCCCCCCCCCTGAATCAAAATACTGGCTACGGCCCTGGTCAGCGCATACCCACTCCAATGCACAATTGCTCAGGAACAAACCCCACTGAGTTTGTTTGGATTTACTCACAAGTCAACAGACTCACAGTCCTTTGCTGGCTTCCCTCAGTGTGAACAATCATTAGGTCAAGTTAGGATTGATAATTGACCATAGGCTTTTCAAAGTGCAGCTGCTGAAATTCCAAATTCCCATTGGACAGATCCTGCTCAGAAACCTATCAGTCACAGTACTATGGTCTACAATTGCAAGCCTCTAGTTCTTGTTCTTCCCCCATCAGCAGCATGCATGTAACTTGAATGTGCTTTGCATCAGACTGATAGTGATGGTCCAGTTTTTGAGATAGGACTCTGTCTCAGCTCTTCCTAAGACAGTGTTTCCCAACCAGTGTGCCGTGAGCGATCATCAGGTGTGCCGTGGGAAATTGGCACTCTTCCCCCTCCTCAGGGCCGTAGCCAGGATTTTGATTCGGGGGGTGGGGGGCTGAGTTTGGTTCGGGGGGGCTGAGACTGGGTGGATGTGGGTCTACCCTGGCAAACCTTTTGTATTGTTATCCCAATAACCCCATTAATGTGGGATATAATGAGCATGGTGATCAGATCATGATATGAATAAACATAACAGTTTAAATAATGTACCAGTAAGGCCTTCTCGCGGACCACTCTGAGAATTTCGGGGGGGGGGGCTGAAGCCCCCTTAGCCCCCCCCCCTGGCTACATGCCTGCCCCTCCTAGCAGCTCTTTCTCCCTCTTTCAGCACTGGGCGGAGAGAGGAGGGAGACAACGAAAGAGGCCACACAGATCTATGAAACGTATAGACTCTATAAGTTTTATTGATCTGTGTGGCCTCTTTCGCTGCCTCCCTCCTCCCTCCGCAAAAGCAGAGCACTGGGTGGAAGTTATTAAGTTGGCGTTTTCGCGTTGGCTTGGATTTCCCGTGAGAATAGCCAAAGCCGGAAGCTCCATGTCGGCGAATTGGGCAGTGAGCAAACCTGGGAGCATCAGGAGGCTGAAGCATTCACAGGTTTCCAAGCAACAAATTGAGCCTCTCCGCTTGGAAATGTGGTTTTTAAAACTATTTTACTGGATTTTTCGAGAGTTGCCTCCCTCCCAAGGAACTGTTTATAACAGCTTCATGACATCCATAGTTAACTAGAAGCAAGTTTCACTCAGGATGAAATTTTGCAAGGGTCTGGAGAACAAGCCCTATGAGGAGTGGCTTGAAGAGCTGGGCATGTTTAGCCTGGAGAAGAGAAGGCTGAGAGAAGACATGATAGCCATGTATAAGTATGTGAGCGGAAGTCATATATATGTTGTGTTCATTGAAACAGGCCCAGGTTTCACACTGAGTGTAGTTAACATTTAAAAACATATTAACTATATGTATTACTGTGTTAGAGTGTCATTTTGTGTCATTTTGGTTGGTGGTGTGCTCCAGGATTTTGTAAATGTAAAAAAAAGTGCAGCGGCTCAAAAAAAGGTTGAAAAACACTGTCCTAAGAGATGCTGAGGATGGAATTGGAGATTTTTTGCATGTAAAAGATAGAGTGTTTGTTTGACCACAGTCGTAGAGCCTGTTTCTATCTGGACAGCTTGCCCATCATAATCCTCCATGCAATCAGATACAGAGCTTTCCATTTACATCCCAATTTTAAAAAGCATGATTTCATAAAGATTTACCAAAGTGGATAGATTGTGTTCCTAATCTTTATTGATACAAGCAAGAGCGCTTGACACTTCGTAGCTTGTGTCTCTTGTCTGCAGAAGAATTCTTGCCATTCATTGCGCTTGTGATGCACTAATGTAAGTAAAGACGTCTGCAACTGCAGCCTTAATGCACTCTCTCTTTTCTGTAGTTGCTGTTCCCGGCCTGATCGGTGGCACTAAACATTAAACTCTTGTCTTTGGAGAATAAAAGGCTTTTACACACTACACCCTCAAGCATGTTAAGCTACTGAGCAAGATGGTATTCTTTTTCTGAAAAATAAAAAAAAACCCCACCAAGTTCCAACTGAGTGTTTTTAAATAAGCACTGAGCAAATTAATTAGGCTATACTTTATTTTTAGTTGCTTAGTTACACAGTAGCATATTCCTAAGAACAAGTGAGATAGATCAGTCTCTGTGTGTGTGTGCGCGCGCATATACATGCTATTTATCCCTTAATCATATTTACTGAATCCAAAATGCACATTGTTGTTGTGTATTCTTAATGAAAGTATGCATGCACAAAATGATTAGGATGAAGGGATTACATGCTGGCACAGTCTCCTGGGTGTTTTAATGCAAGGCGTTTTGGAGCAAGCAAGGCTTAGAAGAGGAGTCCTGGGAAATGCACCTCTCGAAGTGCTTTTGGGTGAGAGGGTATCTCTCATTCAGCATTCAATGCAAGAAGGTCATAAACTGTTAAGACATTCAGATACCTATTGGTTTTTAATGTGTGTTCTCCAGTTTAATACTCTGTGTTGTAGGCCCGGATTAACACCTTTCAGCACCCTAGGCCACACTTTGGAATTACGCCCCCTTTAAGCCAACCTCTACCACATGCCTCCCCCCCCCCCATTGGGAAGATTTGGGGCAGGTGGGTGGGTGAGTGGGCTAGCTTCCTAGCCATTCAGGAGGGTCCCTTTTCGGTTACCTCAGTTTCCCCAGAGGTATGGAAGCCCATCCTTAAAGGCACAGGCACCCCTTTGATCCAGCCAGGGCTGGCTCTGCTCCAAAATGGACAGAAAAAAGGCTATTTCTGGCTCTGCAATGAAAGGGGGAGAGAGGCGGAGGCATGGGGAAGCGCGTGCGAAGGAGCGGGGGGCGCACATAGGTCTCGCGCTCACTCTCTCGCTCGGAAGGCAGGCTCCCCGTCTGCTCCTGCGGATGGGAAGGACCACGGGGGGGAGGGAGGGAAACAGGCGTGCACAGAGCGGCCGGGGGTGTTCCTGAGGGGCGCATGCCACTGAGTTGGGAGAGACCCCAGGGGCCAGCCACGGCATTTTTATTTGTTGCAACATATTTTTTTTGGTCCGTGATTCTGCGCCCCCCTCGGCTTGCGCCCCTAGGCCATGGCCTAGGTTGGCCTTATGGGTAATCTGGGCCTGCTCTGTTGGATTAATAGCCATATTGCCTATCTTTTCCCAGACTACATATTTTGCGGGTTGGCTGGAGATGGCACTTCAAGTTATCTGAGTCAGAGAATACAAGTATAAATGGCGTTTCTTTGTATGTTTCATGTTTGTGTACTGGCTCTCATCCATTCTTAGTCATAGAAAGACTGATGGTGTGTGTGTGTGTCACTAAACCATACGAATTCATGACTAATTATGGATTTTCTTTCATTTGAAGATAGAAAGAGCCTTTTTCATTTCATAGTTACTTACAGCCATCCATAGTGGCTTCCTCAGCAGTGAGCAGTGAATCCTCTCTGGGTTTCAGTCTGAACTTAAAAGTCGCTATCCAAAGTGATAAACATTGTCCCCAAAACAATTCTCAAAATCAGAGGTTGAGGAAGGCAATGGAAATATTTGGAAAAAGCTGCTTCCTTTGTGGTTAATCCAGTTTGGGTTTTGGTTCCAAACTTTAAAGGAGCTGCCCAAGGTATAGAACCTTAGGGTTCAACTTCAGACTAAATCCTACACCGAATTCACTGTCTATCTATGGCAGTGGTTCCCAAAGTGGGCGGTACCACCCCCTGGTGCTTAAGCTGAGGCGGTTAGGAATGGTGGAAGTTGAAGTCCAAAAGACCTGGAGGAAGGGCCCAAGTTTGCCCATGCCTGGTTACACTCCATTAAGCAGCTGAGGGGGAAAGGAAGGGGCCTGAGGCTGTTAGGAATGGTGGGAGTTGAAGTCCAAGACACCTGAAGGAAGGGCCCAGGTTTACCCATACCTGGGTTAGGGGCACATTTCAAAAAAGCAGAATGCCAGGTCTAGCTTGTTCGAAACTTCTGCATAACCTTGGTGGCCAGGAAGTGGAACCTCCAGTATTATTTATTACTTCTTTATTTACGCTCTTTCTATGCTGCCTTTCTCAGCTTGAAGTAGGTGAACTACATATCCCATAAATCACTGTCAATTCCTCCCAACCTTCTCCAATATTTTCTGTTGGTCATGGGAGTTCTGTGTGCCAGGTTTGGTACAGGTCTGTAATTCGTGGGGGATCTCAGTGGTCTGTGGAAGTCAGAGTTGAATTGGTTGAAGGTACTACAAATCCCATCATCTGTTGTCCATACTCCCCCAAACATATTGTTTTTGTGATTAATCAGTATGCTTTAATTATGTTCAATTTGTAACAATGAAAATACACCCTGCATATTAGATATTTGCATTAGAATTCATAAGAGTAGCAAAATTATTAATGAAGTAGCAACAAAATATGGTTGGGGGTCACCACAACATGAGGAATCTTATTTAGGGCTCATGGCATTAGAAAGGTTGAGAACCACTGCGCATATATATATATATATATATATATATATATATATATATATCTGTTTAATTGATATTTAAAAAATTAAAAAAATAATTTCTAGGGGGGCACTGAGTAAATTTTTTTCTGGAAAGGGGGCGGTAGGCCAAAAAAGTTTGGGAACCACTGGTCTACGGACGCATTTCCGTGAATGAACTATTCTTTTGGATCTTGGTCCCTATCCATCTATTGATATGTTGATATATCAATATACTGATATATCTATATATATCTGTGTGTGTGTGTGTGGTTATATATATTATCTATACACACACACAATCTCTATATATGGAAAACATGATGATGAGCTTATGTGCTCGTAGAGATAGAAAACTTAAAATACAAATGAGATAAGTATTGATTCATTTTGCTCCTCATTATTTATATGGTTATACCTGTTATGCCTTGCATACCTCAGCTGGCCTAAGGCAGTTGCTTACCATGTGTGGAGTATGGTATGTTTCACTCAGTTAAAAGTATTAAGGTGCAAGAGTTGCAAAGAAAACTGGAGCCTTCAACTGTAGATACATACTTTACATACAAAAGGTATAAAGCATGGAGGTCATTAACTGATCAGCAGTCCAGATCTAGTAGATGCCATACCTTTCGAGACTCATGTTTCTACTCTGCTTGAAGCTCATAAATTTCTCCTTAAATACACAGGATTGAAGTAAAGTTCTTGGAATGTAGCAAAGAATTCAGACTGTGTATCTTGTTCCCTTAAGATCATCTTGATAAAAATGACATCATAATTCTATTCTCAAATGGTCTAAAGGAGGGAATACACAGATCAGCACTCACTTATAACTCCACACCTAGGCACATTATTTGTTGCAAAAGATTTAGATCACCCCACATTTTATACATGAAGTTACCCTGTTATGCCTAGTTCATCCCTAAGAGTAGAGGTGGTCAACATTGAACTTCCAGGGACCCTTCCACATTGCATAATTTAAGCATTATGATTCCACTTAGACTGTCGTGGCAACTATGAATTCCTACAACAGAAATTTTAGGGAGAGGTGTTTGGAGAGTTCTGATGCCTCCCTAAACTACAAATCTCAGAATTCCATTAGATGCAGCTCTAATTGTGTAGTGTAGGAGGGCTTAAGTTGAACTTAAATTCCCAGCATTACTCGCCATTGGCTGCCCTGGCTAGGGCTGATGGGACTTCCAACCCAACAACAACTGGATGGCTATACTTCTGAATACAAGACTTCCTGGTTCATAGTTCACATGCCTTAGTAGGGATAAGGCATGTGAACTATGTATCAGGAAGTCCTGTATTCAGAATTCTCCTCTGTCATAAACTTACAAGGTCATTATAGGAAGCTATGCTAATTTATTTATTTACTAGCTTGGGGACCCGGTGGTGCCCGGGTCATTTGGAAGTGTAGCACGTTGTAGAGTGGTTCATGGCAGCTCTGTGTGCCAAGTTTGGTCTTGATCCATCAGTATTGGGAGTTGCAGTGGTATCATGAAATTACTGAAGGTACTGCAAGTCCCATCATCAGTGGTCCACACTCCTCCAACCTGCAGCAGGATGTAGAGTGGGTCATGGGGGCTCTATGTGCCAACTTTGATCAGTCATTGGATGAGGGTTGCAGCGGTCTCGGGAAATGAGTGAATGTACTTCAAGTCCCATCATCCATGGTCCGCCCTCCCTGCAAACTGTAGCAGGATGTAGAGTGGGTCATGGGGGCTCTGTGTGGCAAGTTTGGTCTTGATCAGTCATTGGATGAGGGTCACAGCGGCCTTGGGAAGTGAGTGTAGGTACTTCAAGTCCCATCATCCATGGTCCGGTGTCCTTCAAACTGCAGCAGGATGTAGAGCAGGTCATGGGGGCTCTGTGTGCCAATTTTGGTCTTTATCGGTCTTTGTTGGGGGCCGCAGTGGTCCGTGGGAACCAAAGGGATTTAAAGTACTACAAATCCCATAATCCGTGGTGCATCTCCCCCAAACCACACCAGGACGTAAAGGGGGTCAGGGGGGTTATGTGTGCCAAGTTTGTTGCAGGTCTATCACCCGCACTGGTCGCTGTGGGCTGTGAAAGTGGCAGCCAATCAGAACTCTGCCACATACAAACATACAAATTTTCCGCTTTATTATATATAGAGATTTATTTAGCATATTTGTACCCCATCCTTCTCATCCACAGAGGGGGATTCGGGATGGCTTCACAACAAGCATTCATTCAATGCCAAAAAGAGGGGAAAGGGACAGCCATTCAACTCTGTATGAAAAAGGCAGAAAGGGGGTGGGAAAGGCAACTAAGAAGCTAATATTCTTAGTAATCAAGGGTAAGTAAATATATACACATTAACACATACTTGTAAATGTGTATATATTCATTCAATGCCAACAACAGTAATAAATGATAAAAGCAATTAAAACAAATCCTGAAACCTTGGCTCTCAATCTGCAAAACCTGGGATAATAATATTGTCTTTCTATATTCTAAAATTACAGAGATTGTAGTTGGCATCCAGTAGGAAAACAGGCAGTCTCTACAGTAGCTTTTCTAAAATTTTCTGGATGGCTCAGATAGTCTCCAGAACTAGCCTGAAGTGGTGTCGTGTGGTGGCCTGCAGTGTGAAATTGAGAAGACAATCATCATATTTGTCTTGTATCATTTGTGATATGATTTATACCCTGAAAAGCATTGCATATCTGTATGTCTTCAAGTTAGCTATCCCGTTTTGGTACCCCCCCCCCCCCAAATGTATTTTATAGGGTTTTCTTAGATCAGAGATTATTTTATCTGTTTCTTATTATTTACAGTACTTCATTTACTTTATTTATATTCCGCTCTTCTCACCCCAAAGGGGACTCAGAGCAGATTACAGTACACATACTTGCAGACAATCCCTGCAGTTCAGCATATATAGTCAACATATATGACATATTTAGACATATTTAGACATATATAGACGAACAGAGGCAAACTTCTGGCCACCAGGGGGAGCTGATGCACACCTCATCTGTCTCAGCGGTTTCCAGGGTCCCTTTGTTGTTCTTCCGCATTCCTCAGCGATTCCTGGAGTTCTTTATGGCCTCATAAATCAGTCAAAATTTGCCTCCCCACTTAATGTGGTACCTTTATCTCCTACTTGACAAATGAACTGTCTTTTGGGCTGCAAAGGTTGACAGCAGGCTACACTTAAGGTTGAGCACCCACCTTGACCTGGGCAGGCCTCAAACTCATGACCTATTGGTCAGAGAGATCTTATGCAGCTGACACTTAGCCAGCTGCGCCACATTCCAGTTTCTTCCACTGGAATGTAACCCTAAAGCATCTAGTATTTGTTGGAGGTCTCCCATCCAAGTACTATCCAGGACTGATCTTGCTTAGCTTCCAAGATCAGATGGGATCTGGTGAATTAAATTATAGTGTTTACAGAAACACTAATTAGACCTTGTAGGTTTTACTTAACAGATCAATCAACAAAATGTACAGCTGATTGACCGGTGAGAGCAGTTTTACTCAATGTGGCAAATTTAAAGTAGCCAGTCAAAAGATTAGTATTTTTTCCTCTGGAGAACTATACTCTTTCTTTATGATCATGTTTTACATGCAAAGCCTCTTTTTAAAAAGAGTGAACGCTGGTTGCCTATGGCTGCTGATGTGACATTCTGAGCCTGGGATTCTTTCTGCACATTTTAATGTTGGTTGGGAATGATATCCTGATGGATAGAGATATCAAACAATAGAAGATTATGGCATGAGACCCAGTGTACATGCTCAATAGTCATATGTGAAAACTTCCCCCATTGTTTTATTGCACGGAAAAGCAAGTAAATTATTTACAGATATTTGCTAATTAAACCACATATTGTTTTTCCCAGCACAATGGGACACCATGCAAACAAAAGCCAAAGAGACGTGAGTGAGCGAGCGAGCAAGAAATCCGCTTGCATAATTTCATTCTGCTAATGCAGTGTACTGTATATATTACTCCTTGGTAAGAAAAATATGTATGTAATCTGCTCAAAAAAGCTTTTCTCAGGGTAACTAGAGAAGGCCAAAAGAGCAATAAATTGCTTGTCAGCTTGCCCAAACGTAAATGGTTCCTGGAGTTCAGTAGGCCATCTGATAGGAAAACACTGTGACTGAAGCTTATTTTTTTGCCTTTAGTCACATTGTCTCTATGTATCTATCTGCAAAGGCACACAGAACTTTAATTGAAAACGTGTATCTATGATTTGTACACACAGAGACACACACAAGTGGAAAAAAGAAATTAGAAAGTGAAATGTTTCAAAACTTGACCCTCCTCACCTTGCAAGGTTTGCTAAGAAGCAAGAAAAATTACAACACTGCTGTTTGGGAAGGAACGTATTATCTAACCCAATGCCCAACATGTCCGAAGAGTACAAAGATGGGGGAGGTTGGTATCGCAGCTGTGTTGTATTTCCAAACACTAGCTTGAGGAAGTTGTTGTTTTCTTTCAGACCCAAGCTCTCTGAATCCTCAAGAAGAACCACTGGAGGGGAGTTTTTAACTTTGCCAAGTCTGCATTTTACTAAACTCAGCTGAATAAAGTGATGCAAAGACTTCTGTATTAACATTAATAGAATACTAAGAAACAAAGCTAAACACCAGGAAGCTCCCCAGTTGTGTTTCCTGTCATTCACATATTTATTAGTAGTCCAGTCCTCCTTGTGTTTACATGAAACATGCCTCAAAAAATTTCACAGTACTTCCAACTACCCATCGGATTACATTAGAGCAGGGGTGGGCAATTATTTTTTTCCCAAGGGGCCACACAAGAGCCAAAAAATATGGAGGGCCGCACCTAAAAGCTGAACTACATTCGAATCTACATTATTTATTTATTTTCTATATTTACTATATATTACACATCATTAATATTAACATATTAATATATCAAGAAATATTCATATATTATTTATTTATTTATTTATTTGGTTTAATATACCGCTCTCTCTGGAGCTCAGAGCGGTTTACAGAGATAAAATCAGATAAAACATATAAAACATCATAAAACCAATAAAACCCCCAATTAATCCCATTCCCAGTAAAACAACCATATACAGCGTAATGGCATGACGATGACGGTGATGTGGCAGAGTGCAGATTATGGCGGGCACTGGCCAAAGCCGAATGCCTGCCTGCAGGCATGTTGCCGGGGGGGCTAAGAGGGTCAGCCCCGAAATTCTCAGGATGGTCCGCGAGAAGGCCTTACTGGTACATTATTTAAACTGTTATGTTTATTCAGTCTCAGCCCCCTGAACCAAACTCAGCCCCGAACCAAAATCCTGGCTACGGCCCTGCCTGCCTGAATAGCCAGGTCTTAACGGCTCTGCGAAATGGCATCAGGTCCCGTGTGGTTCGAATCTCCTCAGGCAAGGAGTTCCACAGAGTCGGCACAGCCACAGTAAACGCCCTCTGCCGCGTACTAGATAACCTGTAGGTCTTGATACCAGGTACCTCCAATAAGTTGAGCCCCTCTGAACGCAGTGATCTCGTGGGCACATAAGGGGTAAGCCGCTCCCTCAGGTACACTGACTCCAAACCATATTATTAGTATTAATATCATAATTATTATATTCTAGTATATATATAGACATTATAATATATAGAAATTATAATATAATATAACATTATTATATTATTTATTATATTATTATAAAATTAGTATAAGATAATAATAAAAACCACTAAAATAAAATAAAATTTAATTCAAGAAGACAAGGTGCGAACCAAGATGAAGGCTGACATCCTCAAGAGAGGAAGGATCCCAAGATGGAATGGCACAATGGCCCCAGCCCAGAGGATGGCAAAGCAGACTCAGCCGCCGCAGAGCAGAGCAGAGGGCGATCGGAGGCTGCAGGCCTCCGCTCACTCTCACTCCCAGCCGTTCCCCAGCTGATCACCCTGCTATGGAGTGCCTGCATCCCTGGAGGCGATCCGGGCCTGCAGGGGAAGTAGTCGGCTATCTGAGGCGGCTTATTCGACCTGGCGACCCGGAAGACGATCAAGTCTTCGGGTCGCCAGGGCGATCAGCCCCTGCAGGTCACTGAGTGCTCCGGCTGCAGGCCCGGATCGCCTCCAGGGATGTCAGGCACTCCAAAGCTGCCGCTCCTCTGGCCTGTCTGCCAACACAGGCCCCACAGAGCCTGCGATGGGATGGCGGTAGCGGCACACCTTCCTCTTGGCCCCGCCCCCGACGCCCTTCTCCCCGGGCCATACAGAATCGGCTGCCGGGCCGCATCTGGCCCGCGGGCCATAGGTTGCCCGCCCCTGCATTAGAGCATCAATTGCCATAAGCACACCACTGTGTTTTAGTCTCATCTAATTCATGGCTTGGAATGATGCTCCTTCTGAGTAGCTTGGAGTATTACCATACATATTTATATACAGTGGAACTTTGACTTAATAGTGCCTCAACTTAAGAGCATTTTGAGTTAAGAGCCACCACTCAGCCCAGGTTTTGCTTTGAGAAGCATTTTGACTTAAGAGCTAGCACCAGAGGGAGCACTAGCATGTGATTACAGGGCTTAAGCTCTTCAAGGGGGCAGCCTCCATGCCTCCTGCTCTTGTCCACTGGTTGTGGGACCAGGCATTCGAACAGTAGAGGCAGCAATCAAGAATGAGACTGATTTTGTGTGACTGACAATGGATTGACCTGGACTATGATTTTGAACCTACGTGATTTAAAATTGTTTTAGTAATTTAATGTGTTAATGAATTTTTAAAATTGTAATTATTATTTATCATTGTTGTTGGCATCGAATGAATGGTTATTGTGAAGCCGCTCTGAGCACCACCACCACCCCCCTGGTTAGAAGGATGGAATACAAATATGCTAAATAAGTAAATAAATAAAAGCCTGGGTTGTATTATCCATATGCCTTAACACTTATCATAAAGGTGTTTGTTGCGTAAAACAACAAAAGGAAAAGCTTAATCCATCCTGGGAGGAACCAAAAAGATGCCCGACTCATACTCTCTCCAACATAGCTCCGCTTCCACCCTTTTTGTATATCTGAATGGGTAAATAGCAGTGGCAGCGAGAGGCGACTGACTCCCTGAGATGATGCTGGTTATTTCCTCTCTCTGTAAAATAACCCTCAATTTATCCATGGGTCTTATAAAAATCCATAATTTTGGCCCCAAAACCACAATTTCTACACGAGGCCAACTTAAACACAAGTCTACGGAAATCAAGCCTGTTTAAAAAAATAAAAGGGGTATTGGTTGAAGTCCTAAATGTGTGAGATTCTTCACGTTTAGTGTCACATCAGGGTGAGCATCTGGCATTAATGTGTGGTGCTTTGTCATGGTGTATTCTCTGGCATGCTGATTTTGCATTTGGCAAAGTGAGGCACGTCTCAAGCAATCAATGCTTGAGCACATAAAGGGTTGAAGGAGAATGCATGGACTGACTTCACCTTTCATCTGTGCTGGTTAGGGTTGCTGGAAATTTAAGTCCTACAACATTGGGAAAGTCACACCCTTCCCTTGAGGAAAGAATAAACTACTAGCCCATGCAGCTTTTGTACATGAAATGGAAAGGGGCGCTGTCTTGTTCTCCATATTGTTGCGATGCGTTCAGATCAACTCCAATTTTGGGTAGGGTTTTCTTCCCAAGATTATTTCCGAGGACGTTTGTCTCTGCCTTCCTGAGGCTGAGAAAGTGACTTGCCTGAGACAATCCAGTGGGTTTTCATGGCTGACTGAGGAGTTCAACCTTGGTCTTGACAGAGTCCTAGTCCAACGCTCAAACTAATGGACCATGTTGGCTGCTATGGTTGCTTTTTAAATGCTACTGCGCAAGTCAACTCTGAAGTGCTCAGCTTTATTTTATACTAGCTTGGGTACCCGGCCCTGCCCGGGTTATTTGAGAAAGGCATTGTGTGCTAAGGTTGATCCTTATCCATTGTTTATTTGGCTCGCAGTGGTCTCAGGAAGTGAGTGAAGGTACTTCAAGTCCCAGAATCCATGGTCCGTCCCTCCTCCAAATTGCACCAGGATGTAGAGTGGGTCATGGGGGTTCTGTGTGCCAAATTTGGTCTTGATCAGTTGTTGGATGAGGGTAGCAGCAGTCTTGGGAAGTGAGTGGAGGTACTTCAAGTCCCATCATCTGTGGTCCATGCTCCTCGATACTGCACCAGGATGTAGAATGAGTCATGGGGGCTCTGTGTCCCAAGTTTGGTCTTAATAAGTCTTGGGGGCTCTGTCTGCCAAGTTTGGTCTGCATTGGTCATTTGATGAAGGTCGCAGTGGTTTCAGTAAGTGAGTGAAGGTACTGCAAGACCCATCATCCGTGGTCCACCCCCCTTAGAACTGCAGCAGGATGTAGAGTGTGCCATGAGTACTCTGTGTGGCAAGTTTGGGCCTGGTCTGTGATTTGTAGGGGCTGTAGTGGTCTGTGGGAAGTGAATTGGGTGAAGGTACTGCAAATCCCATCATTTGTGGCCCATCCTGCCCTAAACTGCACCAGGATGTAAAGTTTGGTTCTGATCTGTCATTGGTGTGGACCACAGTGCTGTAAGGAGGTGAGTTTAAGTATTGCAAATCCCGTCATTCATGGTCCATCCTCCCTCAAACTGCATCAGGATGTAGAGTGCATCGGGGGGGTGCCAAGTTTGGTCTTGTTCTGTCATTGTTCTGGGCCACAAAGTGTTTTGGCCTTAAACTCCCACCATGTCTGACTGCCTCAGGGCTTTTCCTTACTCAACTCTGCTACTTTAGAGTGTCGGAATGTTGGTGGTACGGGCCAATCAGAGGCATTATGCAAATAATCCCACAGTGGCAACCAATCAGAAAGCTGGCACATATCCACAAACACACAAACACACATACATACAAACATTCTTTTTTATTATATATAGAGATACTAGCTTGGGGACCCGGCCCTGCCCGGGTTATTTGAGAAAGGCATTGTGTGCCAAGGGTGGTCCTTATGAGATGTTTACGTGGCTTGCAGTGGTCTCAGGAAGTTAGTGAAGGTACTGCAAGTCCCATTGGCCATGGTCCACCCCCTCCCAACAGCACCAGGATGTAGAGAGGGTCATGTGGGCTCTGTGTGTCACATTTGGTCTTGATCATTCATTGGATGTGGGTCGCAGCGGTCTCGGAAGGTGAGTGAAGGTACTTTAAGTCCCATCATCCATTGTCCATCCTCCTTCAAACGGCACCAGGATGTAGAGTGGGTCATGAGGGCTCTGTGTATCAGGTTTGGTCTTGATCAGTCATTGGATTAGGTTTGCAGCAGTTTTGGGAAGTGAGTGAAGGTACTTCAAGTCCCATCATGCATGGTCTGCCCTCCTCCAAGCTGCACCAGGATATAAAGTGGGCCATGGAGGCTCTGTGTGCCTAGTTTGTTCTTTTTTGGTAATTGGATGAGGGTCGCAGTGGTCTCAGAAAGTGAGTGAAGGTACTTCAAGTCCCATCATCCATGGTCCGTCCCACTCAAAACTGCACCAGGATATAGAGTGGGTCATGGGTACTCTGTGTGCCAAGTTTGGGCCTGGTCTGTGATTTGTAGGGGCTTCAATGTTCTGTGGGAAATGAATCGGGTGAAGGTACTGCAAATCCCATCATTTGTGGCCCATCCTGCCCTACACTGCACCAGGCTGTAAAGTGGGCCAGTGGGCATCTGTGTGCCAAGTGTGGTCCTGATCCTTCTATGGTGTGGGTCACAGTGCTCTAAGCAAGTGAGTTAAGGTACTGCAAGTCCCGTCATCCATGGTCCATCCTCTCTCAAACTGCACCAGGATGTAGAGTGGGTCTTGAGGGTTCTGTCTGCCAAGTTTGGTCTTGTTCTCTCATTGTTTGGGGTCACAAAGGGGTCGCAAAGTGTTTTGGCCTTAAACTCCCACCATGCCTGACTGCCTCGGGCCTTTTCCTTACCCCCTCTGCCACTTTAGAGCGTCGGAATGTTCGTGTTGGCGACTGCCTCAGGCCTTTGCCTTATCCTCCTCTGCCAGTTTAGAGGGTCAGAATGTTCGTGTTGGCTGGCCAATCGAGGCGTTATGCAAATACTCCCTCACTGGCAACCAATCATGTTGTCAGAATGTAGAGGCCGGGAGCCAATCAGAACGTTTCCACATACAAACCCACAAGCATACAAACATACAAACATACATACATACATACATACATTCCACTTTATTATATACTAGCTGAGGACCCGGCGGTGCCCGGGTTATTTGAGGAAGGCATTGTGAGCCAAGGTTGGTTCCTATTAGATGTGTATGTGGCTTGCAGTGGTCTCAGGAAGTTAGTGAGGGTACTGCAAGTCCCATTGGCCATGGTCCATCCCCCTCCCAACAGCACCAGGATGTAGAGTGGGTCATGGGGGCTCTTAGTGCCACGTTTGGTGTTGATCATTCATTGGATGAGGGTCGCAGTAGTCTCCGAAGGTGAGTGAAGGTACTTCAAGTCCCGTCATCCATGGTCCATTCCCCTCAAGACAGCACCAGGGTGTAGAGTGGGTCATGAGGGCTTTGTGTGCCAAGTTTGGTCTTGATCAGTCATTGAATGAGGGTTGCAGCAGTCTTGGGAAGTGAGCGAAGGTACTTCAAGTCCCATCATCCGTGGTCCGCCCTCCAAACTGCATCAGGACGTCCATTGGGTCATGGGGGCTTTTTGTGCCAAGTGTGGTCATGATTATGCACTGGATGAAGGTCGCAGCGGGCTTGGGAAGTGAATGGAGGTACTTGAAATCCCATCCTTCATGGTCCATCCTCTAAACTGCAGTAGGATGGAGTGTGGGTCATGGGGGTACTGTGTGCCAAGTTTGGTCTTGTGGTTCAGGGCCGCCTTGGTCTGTGGGGAATGAAGAGTTTGAAAGTACTACAAATCTCATAACCTGTGATGGTACTTCAAGTCCCATCATCCATGGTCCTCCCTACTCCAAACTGCAGTAGAATGAATCATGGGTCATAGGGGCTCAGTGTGCCAAGGTTGGTTACTGTTAATTCAGGCCATACACAATGTCCCATTAACTGAGGCCTAGTCAGGGAAATCAAGTTAATGAAGCCTTACTGTAAATTTTGGGCCTGGTGTGTGATTTGTAGGGGCTACAGTGTTTTCTGGGAAGTGAATTGGGATGCAAATCCCATCATTCATGGGCCATCCTGCCCTAAACTCTCTTTTGGGGCCTGTAATGTTCTGGCCTGCTCTGCTGGTAATTGGTAACTTTAAAAGGCCGTATGGCAGGCAGCCGTTTTCTAAAAGCTGAGGGGGAGGAGAAAACAGGATTCCATTTTGTTTTCACAGAGCCAAGTGGGGAGGGAATGTTGATGGTGCATTTTTTCCCCTCAGTGGGAAGAAATCCTGTTGTTTGAATGTAGAGGCCTGGATTCTGGGATGCTGGCTAATCAGTGGCTATCAATGCCCTCTGTCTGGTGCCTTAGAATTTTGGAGTGCCAAGGCTGGCCAATCAAAGGACTTTATGCAAATAGCTGCCACATATCCGCCCTTCTGCCCTCCGCACACATACAAACATTCCGCTTTATTAAGGTATACAGATTGGTATTACATTTAAAGCAGGCTTCAAATGAAAAATGTGAAGAATTATCTCAAAGGTGGTAATGATTGTTATTATCTGACAACTTGTAACTAGCATAGTCATATTTCACAGATGGGGAGGCATTCTGCATGTCTTCCAGAACACCATATGCACAATTTTCTTTGTAAAACTACAAATGACAATCCTTTATGTCTCAGAAACAATTGTCAGTTAATTAAGGCTGTGTTTTGCAGGTTCAGCAATCATAGCATTATTGTCTTTTAAAAATGTCAAACGTCTGTTGATAGTATTTCGGATAGCCTCCTCCTGCTAGCAAAACCTGCCACTCAGTTGGGATGTAACTAAAAAGCCCCATGAGAAATAGTTCCAAATGTTCACAAATAATTTGGTCTTCAAACAGTACGTATAGGCCAGGGCTGTCCAACTGGCGGCCCCGGGGCCGGATCCGGCCCCGTAGCCTGTTGGACACGGCCCCACCTATGCCCTCAACCGCCATTTTTAAATTTTTTAAAAAAATCGATTTTTTTTTAAAAATGGCGGCCGGGGGAGGGGGAGGCGGGGCAGGGAGGAGGAAGAGAGCTAGCTCCTCCTCCTTTTCGGCACCCTCCCTACCTAGGGGCGGGAGCCGCCGAAAAAGGGCAGAAGGCGGCGCCAACAGCAGCGCATCACAGGCCTGCCGTGACGCGCTGCCCTGAGCGCCGCCTACTCCTCCTTTTCGGTGCCCCCTCCCTTCCTAGGGCGGGGGGGCGCGAAAGGAGTAGGCGGCGCCAAGAGCAGCGTGTCACAGGCCTGGCGTGACGCGCTGCTCCTGGCACCGCCTCCTCCCTTTTGGCGCCCTCTCCCTTCCTAGGGCGGAGGGGCGCGGAAAGGAGGAGTAGGCGGCGCCAAGAGCAGCGCGTCACAGGCCTGGCGTGACGCGCTGCTCCTTGGCACCGCCTACTCCTCCTTTTTCGGCGCCCCTCCCTACCTAGGGGGGGAGCCGCGAAAAAGGCAGAAGGCGGCGTCAAGAGCAGCGCGTCACAGGCCTGGCGTGACGCGCTGCCCCTGGCGCCGCCCTCCTCTTTCGGCGCCCCCGCCCTAGGAAGGGAGGGGTGCCGAAAAGGAGGAGTAGCGGTGCCAAGGGGCAGCGCGTCACGTATAGGCTAAGATCAAAATCACATGATTTCAAAATATAATGCATTCGTTTTTGTGACTGCGGCAAACAGTATTGAATTGGTTGAGACTCAAAGAGATATTAATTGAAAAACTATAGCAAAATATGCTGCTTGATGTTTCCCCAAAACAAAGTTTTTTGCAGTTTAATAAACTGTTCCCATGTTTTATAATAGAACCAATTAGGAAATGACATTTATAACCCAGGAACAAAAATCATGTCACTAGTGATTATAATTGGCGGTGATCTAACAGGCTTTGATTTTTCTAAGGGTCAGACTAGACAATAGGGTTAGCCTGTGTTGAGAAAGGTGTTTTGTGTAATTGCCACAGTGCAGGGTTTTCTGTACCTATCCATTTTGCTTTTAGTGTGCATTTTTTGGTAACTGATCAATTGAAAGCAAAAAATTGCCTTAATGGTCGGATTGCTGAAACAAAAATCTGTGAGGAAATCCCATGGTTGGGTGGTAACCGTTGTTTACAAGAAATATGCATTTGCTTTACCATTAAATTTGGCCATAGACAATATGAGATTGTGTCTGAGGCCATGCTTTGTCACTCCCATGTTAACATTTATTATTTACTAGCTTGGGGACCCGGCGGTGCCCGGGATATTTGAGGAAGGCATTGTGTGCCATAGTTCGTCATTGGTGTGGGCCACAGTGCTCTAAGGAAGTGAATTAAAGTACTGCAAGTCCCATCATCCATGGTCCATCCTTCCTCAAACTGCACCAGGACGTAGGGTGCATCTTCAGGGGTCTGTGTGCCAAGTTTGGTCTTGTTCTGTCATTGTTGGGGGCCTAGTCAGGAAAATCAAGTTGAGGAAGCCTAACAATATCCCAGGAGCTGAGGCCTAGTCAGGAAAATCGAGTTAAGGAAGCCTTGTTGTCAATTTTGGGCCTGGTCTGTGATTTATAGGGGCTGCAGTGTTGTTTGGGAAGTGAATGAGGTGAAGGTACTGCAAATCCCATCATTCGTGGCCCATCCTGCCCTAAACCACACCAGGTTGTGAAGTGAGCCATTGGTCCCTTGTTTGCCATGTTTGGTCCTGATCCGTCATTGCTGTGGGCCGCAGTGGCTGACTGCCTGAGGCCTTTTGCTTTCCCTCTGAGTCACCTTAGAAGTGTATTGGGTGAAGGTACTGAACATTTCATTTCCAACAGAAAAAAACTGTCAACTGGCTAACTTCAACTCCAGCCATTTATGCCTGCCTCAGGCCCTTTCCTTTCCTCTCTGTGCTGTGTTGGAATGTTGGGTGGCTGGCAGTCAGAGCCATTTATGCAAATAATCCCGGAGTGGCAGCCAATCGAAACACTGCCACATATTCCTCCCACCGCTCGGCCGCAAACACTGACTTTTATTATACACATAAATTTGATGCTGCAATTTGATATCTTGTCCAATGATAGTAATAAACAAATTACAACCAGTCTTTTTTTAAAAAAAAAATATCTTATGATACAAGATACGATGAGGTTTCAGCATTCATTCTGCTATTAAGTTATTGTTTGTAATTTTCAATGAGAGACTAGTGTATGCTAAAGTTTTCTGTCTCTCATGTCCTTTAAAAATAAATACAAGAGATTGTAGGGATCTTTGTATTTGTTAATGATTAGAGTGTAATAATTCAATTAATGCCAAGGTGAAAAGGTAGGGATAAAGGGATAAAGCTCATATTTTTATCCAGATGTTTCTGTCCCAGACAGTGCATAGATACGCCTCATCTGTCCTGGGAAAGTGAACTTTGAAGCTCTTATTCCAGCACTTTTAGTTGATTCTCATGGGAATTAGCAAGCAAAAGAAAAGGGAGATCAAAGAGATGATATTATAAGAGATGGAGGAAACAAAAGAAAAGGAAGGTGGTGTTTTTTTAAATAAAAAAATTGGGGTGCATGAGAAATTGGACTTTCAAAAATCATTGCAGTGTTGTCCTTTTCTCCCTAACTTAATGGACAAAGAAGGAGATGTGACAAAAATCTCTGGTGGCAGTGTTTCATCATCGTTCTTCAGTGTGGGCTTTTAATTTAAATCTAAATAGCAATTTGGCTTTAATGTAATTATTCATTTCCCCCAACATTTCAGTTTTCCCTTATTAACGAAAATAACATATCTAAATGCGTTAAAAACCCCAACATATAATATGCTACTCACCGTGGTGATTTTTGAAGTATTGAAGGGAAAGCATGGGACATTGCCTACATTAGATCAACATTGTTTGCGGCTACATGCAAAGGAAATGATACAGGAGGGAGAATAGGTTGGGGTGGGGGAGCGGCTTCAGATGGCAGGTTTGGGGTGTCAGGAGAAAGCATCAAATATTTATTGACCATTGTTAGTTGTTCTTTGATTGCTAGGAATAAAGAAGAGGTGTTTATGAGATTTTCTCCCATAAGTGCCAAAATAATTTGGTTGGCCTTGGACACTGTACCTTGGCTTGGGTGAATAGGAGTGCTGTTTTCTGCTATCTCTCAGATAACATTTGTTGAGTCATTCATTAAGACTTTGGAGACCTTAGCTTTCTTGCCAAATACCATTATTTTGGATTTTTCTTTATTTATAGTGAGGGCATTTTCAGAACAGTTTTGGCTGAATTTTTGCAGGAACCTCCTTAACCCCACCGGGGTAGTGGATAACAATACGATGTCATCTGCATATATCAAAATATTTATCTCCCTATCTATAATTCTTGGACTATGACATTCTTTCAAATTCAAGTACTCCACAATATCATTTACATAAAAATTAAAACAGAACGGCGCCAGTAAACATCCCTGTCTCACACCCCTGGAGGTAGCTATTCCATTTGAGACCTCCCCGCTATTACCTAACCTCACTTTAACCGAGGAGTCTGCATATAAAGCAATCATAAGAGCGAGCAGTCTTTTATCTATGTTGGACTTTGAAAATTTCCTCCAGAGTAACCCTCTACTTATAGAGTCAAAGGCAGTGGACAAGTCTAAAAGCAGAATATAAACTTCTATTCATTGATGAGTATTTGTCAATTATATGCTGAAGAACAAAAGCATTGTCTATAGCAGGGCTGTCCAACTGGCGGCCCGGGGCCCGTATGCGGCCCCCAGCCCCTTCCCTCCGCCCCCCTAAGCTTTTTAATAAAAAATAAAAATTGAAAAATAAAATAAATAATAAAAATTAAAAAAATGCCTACTTCCAGGTTCGAGCAAGTATCGTGAGAATACACAATCCACATGGGATTTCGCTGTCAACGCGAGATCACGCTGGCGTTGACAGCGAAATCCCGTGTGGATTGCGTATTCTCGTGATACTCTTCAGCTAATCTACTACTGGATGGCTGAGGGCCTCTGTCGGGATTAGGACCTTCTGTGACTCAGTCGGTCGTTGCCTCTCGTCGTCCGGGTACTCCTGGATCCTGCGCGTTGGAAAAGGTAGGCCGAAGCAGGGGGCTCATCAGGGGCTCCTCATTCCCTCCCCATCTCCCCTCATGTATTAAATATAAAATTAAATATATTTAAAGATGAAATAAGGGGAGATGGGATACATTAAGGGGGAGGATGGAATTAAAAATATTAAATATTAAATTAAAATAATTAAATTAAAATAACGAGGGAGGGGAGGATGGAGTTAAATATATTTAATATTAAATTAAAATAAGGGGAGGGAGGATGGAGTTAAATATATTTAATATTAAATTAAAATAGGGGAGAGGGAGGAAGGAATTAAATATATTTAATATTAAATTAAAATAAGGGGAGAGGGGAGGATGGAGTTAAATATATTTAATATTAAATTAAAATAATTTAATATCTTATCCCTGCATTTTATCTCAGTAAAAGATTATATTTGACTGTATGGATGCCCCTTTTGAACTCCCACCCTGCATTTAATGTTAGTAAAAGATTATATTTGACTGTATGGATGCCCCTTTTGAATTCCCACCCTGCATTTTATCTCAGTAAAAGATTATATTTGACTGTATGCATGCAGGGGCGGGGGTGGGGCGGGGGCGGAGCTGGGGAGAGGGTGGACCCGGGACGGGGCAGGGGCGGAGCTGGGGGCAGGGGTGGAGCCAGGGCGGGGGCAGACCCTACGGCCCCCCAGGTCATCGGTGACCGGAATTCAGGCCCCTGGGCCGGTAGAAGTTGGACAGCCCTGGTCTATCGTGGAGTAGCCTTTCCTGAAGCCTGCTTGTTCTTCCTTTATTATCAGATTGTTTTCAGCCCATTCCTCCACTTTGTCCAGTAGGTATCTTGCATAGATCTTTGCTGCAATATCAATAAGGCTGATTGGACGATAATTCCTAGGCTTGGCTTTGACTCCTTTCTTTAAAACTGGTACGATGATGCTTAATTTCCAGCCTGATGGTACTATGCATGTATTATTTATATGATTAAATAAACCCGCTAGTAATTGGGCCCACCAATCTATATTTTGCTTAAACAACTCTGGGGCGAGAAAATATTCACCTGGGGCTGGTGCTGTATGATTTGATATGGTCAAAATTGACTAATCAATAAAGAATTATATAAGACTTAAAAGTACTGTACTACCAACCATTATATCTGCAGGGGTGTGTTTTAAGACACTAAAAGTGGTTTTTATTGCTATTTGAAATCATGAACTCTATTCTGTCCATATTTGGGCCAGAAACATGCCATAAGAACATAAGAACATAAGAAGAGCCATGCTGAATCGGGCCTCAGCCCATCTAGTCCAGCATTCTGTGTCACACAGTGGCCCACCAGTTGTACACAGGGATCTCTAGCAGAAAGGAGGGCAAAACCCTCAGCTGCTCCCGACCCCCCACAACCAGTACCCGGGAAAATCCTGCCTGCCTCAATCAACACAGAGGTGGCACTTGAATGTCCATTTCAGTAGCTACTGATTCCCTTGGTATCCATGAATCTGTCTAATCCTGCCTTGAAGCTGTCCAGGCTGACAGCTGTCACAACCTCCTCTGGAAGTGAGTTCCATAACCCAATGACCCTCTGGGTGAAGAAATATTTCCCTTTATTAGTCCTAACTTTCCTACCTTGGGCTTTAGGAGTGCCCTCTAGTCCTAGTGTTGTGTGACAGAGAAAATATTTTTCTTTATTCACCTTTTCTATCCCATGCATGATTTTATACACTTCGAGTCACCTCTTAAACGCCGTCTTTCAAGGCTGAAAAGACCAAGGCGTTGCAACCTGATTTCAAAAGGGAGCTGCTCCATCCCTTGGATCATTTTTGTTGCCCTTTTCTGTACCTTTTCCAGTTCCGTTATATCCTTCTTGAGGTGCGGTGACCAGAATTGTACACAGTACTCCAGATGTGGCCTCACCATAGATTTGTAGAGAGGCAATACAACATTTGCCGACCTATTTTCGGTTCCCTTCCTGATCATGCCAAGCATAGAATTTGCTTTTTTCACTGCTGCTGCGCACTGGGTTGACATCTTCATTGAGCTGTCCACCAAAACCCCAAGATCCCTTTCCTGGTTTGTCTCAGAAAGCTTTGATCCCATCAGTTGATAAGTGTATTTGGGGTTCTTTGCCCCGATGTGCATGCCATAGAATGGCATTGGAGGACTTCTATGTCACCACTTCTAGGAGAGCAGAGATTTTTTTGAATGTAGGTAAATGAAACCATGGATGTCAAATTTGTAGATAAGAACCTCATCACAAAGGCCTATGGATTCACCCCACATCATGGCAAATCTGTGGGGTCCTTGTGGGGTGTGTGGAGAACCCATCTCTCCATGCCCCACATCTGCCAACTTACCTCTGCCCCTATCCCATTGGGGGGGGGGGGGAAGCATCGCTGCCCAGCTTCCCCCTGTTGCTTCTAAGCAACACTATTGCTACGGCGGCAACGTATGCCACTTGCTCTCCCTTTTCACCATATAGAGCCCAGCCATGAGCCACTGTGCATTGTGTAATGAACTCTGTGGCAAAAGGGGAGAGAAAGCAGCATGCAACAGACAAATTGTTGTTGTTGTAAACCACCCTGAGCCTTCTTGGGAAGAGTGGTATATAAATTGAAATAATAAATAAATAAATAAAATCAATTGTAGGAGAGTTGGGCTGAGTTTAGAAGGATTCTACCTTTTTTCTCCTGTTCCTCCTGCTGAGTTAAATCAGTGCTGACAAAATGCACTTTGGACTTCATTTGCAGCTACTGAAGTACAGTAGAGCCATAAACAGGCAGGCAGAATGTTGGATAAGCAAAAATATTGGATAATAAGGAAGGATTAAGGAAAAGCCTATTGAACGTCAAATTACGTTATGATTCTACAAATTAAGCACCAAAACATCATGTTTTACAACAAATGGACAGAAAAAGCCATTCAATGCATGGTAACATTGTGTAGTAATCACTGTATTTACGAATTTAGTACCAAAACATTGCAATGTATTGAAACAGCTGTAAATCCAGACAGGAGGCATACTGCATTGGATAATACAGAATGTTGGATGAGCAAAGGTTGGATAAGTGAGACTCTGTCTAAACTAGCTGGAGGAGGAGAAACCAGGCCATTTTAAACAAAGCAGAGAAAGTGGGACAGCAGAGGATTACCTGGGTGTTTCCTACAAAACTCGGACAGTTAGAGACAAAGATATAGATACTGCAAGAACTTGTTTTGTCATCGTAACAATAATTTTTTTTGGTCCTTAGCACAAAACTTTTGCAGAAGCTAATACTATAGAAGTTGTGGAGGTGAGACATATTCTGCATATCGGTTTGGTTTCTGTAAGTCAATCATGTAGCCGGGGGCTTGGGGCTTCAGCCCCCTGAAATTCTCAGGTGGTCCACGATAAGGCCTTACTGGTACATTATTTAAACTGTTATGTGTATTTATGTCATGATCTGATCACCATGTGCAATATATCCCATATGCATGGGGGTATTGGGATAACAATACAAAAGGTTTGCTAGGGTAGACCCTCTCCCACTCAGATTTAGCCCCCCCCCCCAATCAAACTCAGCCCCTCCCAAATCAAAATCCTGGCTACGGCCCTGCTGTAAGTGATTGAAGTTGCAAATGGGAAGCAGAAGTATTATATACTCTCAGGTCAGAGTTGGAAATAGCCATTTGCCTCCCCAGCTGTTTGGCATATAGATGAACAGACAGGGAAGTATTAGTAAAACTTAAACATACGAAGTTTGAATAATACTATGGGTTCTGAAGGATTCTACTTGCTCCACATTGTAAAACAACCTAAAACCATTCACCCTTCTCAAACTAAGAGTGGATTTGCCCATTGCATTGCCTTGCATGGTGCTCCACTTTTACTGATATAGTGATCAGATAATTTTTTTTTTATGTGCAAATTTTGGTATTTTGTCAGGAAATGTTCACTGAAATTGATATTTTGAAGGGCAATGCGAGGAAAAATAATGTTCAGTTCAGAGACATTTTTGTGCAGTTCTTTTGCTCCTCACCAGTAAATATTTCAAAGTGAGGCAGAAATGAGTTAAAATGGGTGTGTGAGTTAATACAGGCAGAACGAGTAAGCTTGATGCGTCAAAGTGGACTGCGATATGGCGAGAGAGCATTTTTGAAATGTCCTCATGTTTAAAATAACAGCTTTTTTTTAAAAAAAAAGGCATGAGTGTGTCTAGTCCAGATCAATTTCTGTTTTCTGTTATCCTTTAAATGTCAAAGAACATTAAGAAGGCGCTACCTGAAATAGTGTAGAAGGAACTTTAAAAATTTTAAAATTTCACAGGGGGTTTTGTGGTCCAATCCTCATGAAAGTGGTAGTATTTCCAAAGTATGTAGGTCACATTTGTTCTTTGTACCTTATCCTGCTGTTCTGGCTGATATCAGCTGAATGTGTGGAGATGTTTTGGAACATGACTCAGATTATTTTGTACGTGTTTCACTGAAGTGGAAATCACCAAGAGCCTGTAACATTTTTCTGTGCCCAAGCAAACTGTCTTCTTTAACCTGGTTCTACCTCATTCAGGCAATATGGTCACTTTGTGACTTGACAGCAATTTGTAATTAATTAGTGGCAGGTTGATCTTGACAAGACTCATTTCACTCTTGCGGGGTGGTGGTGGCAATGCTAGGAGGAAACTGTGTTCCAAAATGTTTATTCCATTTTTAGCAAATTTGTACTTATGATGTTTCTGGCCATGTGTCCTGATATTATACAGATTTGTACTTCTCATGTTTCTGGCCATGTGTCCTGATATTATACAGAAGCTGCCACGTGAGTTCCTAGAGGTGAGCCATACCCCTTAGGGGGAAATTGTTACTGCCCCACCCGTCATTCCAAACCTGAAATAACCACAACGTTTCTAGAAAAACAAGCCAGGGAACCTGAATGCACAATACAGTATGACCGTAGGCTACAGTAGTAATCCCGTTGCAACTACTACTGCTGATAGTACAGTGATGCCTTGAGTTAATAGTTTAATTCATTCTGTGAGTGTGCTCTTAACTCAAATTGCTCTTATCTCAAAGTTAATCTGCCCGTTGAAATGCAGCTATTTATGTATTCCCCCAGAACTCCCCCCATTCTTGTTACATGTTTTTAAATAAGAAAATGTACTTTATAAATAACAAATAATGTATACATTCATATTTACAGGGAACAATAAAAAAGATCAACTTTAAAATGGTAGAAACCCAAAGTTGTGGCAAGGAAGCACAAACCACAAAGTGAAGAGGCAGGAACATCCTTTTCTTCATTCCAGCTTCCCTCCCTCTCTTAATATATATATATATATCCATCTCTCTTCATGAAGCCAAACATGCCAGGAATAAAAACCACACAAAATCAACTAACCCAAAGTTCCTCAAAATGACAAGAGCAAAGTGGACAGCAATTCCCTGAATTTTGCTTTGACATAAGAGCAAATTTTTTAGTCAAGAGCTAGCACCAGAGGGAGCACTAGCGAGATAATGGCTTTAGGGCTTCAAAGGAGCAGCCTCCGTGAGCACGAGGCACAGAGGCGGCTTATTTGAAGCCCTAAAGCCATTATTTCGCTAGTGCTCCCTCTGGCGCTAGCTCTTAGCTGAAAATTCTGCTCTTATGTCAAAGCAAAATTCAGACCAAGCAATAGCTCTTAACTCAAAATGCTCTTAAGATGGAACACTCTTAAGTTCCGCATATGATCTTCAAAAACGGGGAAAACTGCCAATTAAAATGTTATTTTTTATCAGAGGGAATACTTCTCTAGCCATCTCTAGATCTTCTAGCATCACTCTATGATCAACATCTGTAATTAGGTTTAGTGGCCACAATAGAATGTGAGGCAAGAGAAAAAAACCCATTTTGAACCACACAATGTTCCTATTCCACTGTTTAGCAAAGCCATACTGTAAAAGTAATTCAAAGTTATGCCATAAAAAAGAATGAAGTTACCCCTGAATAAGGTACGATTGCAACATGACATCATTCCATCTTAATGACTGGGAAATGAATTAACTGCAAATAATTAGGCAGAGCTTAGTTACTTGCTCTGATCTTTCTTTCTCATTTTCATTTAAGGCACAAACAGTTGTGATCAGCTGTCTCGAGGCAAACTGCTTCCTTCGTGTGTAATCCTCTTTCTTTTACACTACAATAAGCTGCTTTAAACCTCCTTTAACCACCTGACCCTCCTTTGCTTGGATATATGCATCTCCATCCGTCTGCTGAGTCAGGCAATTTAGATTTCTGCGCTGTAGGAGGACGGTGCCAATTATAATATAATTATATTGTAATGTAGTATAATATAATTATGATATAATATAGTATGAGTATGGTATAATATATTGTATATACATTAGACAACAATGACATAATATGTGGAGCATGAATGTTCTCGGAGAAGAACTGGCCAGAGAGATTGCTGTCTCCAAACATCATTCAAATTTAATGGATACTTTATTATTATTTCCGGGGGGTTGTTGTAAGCAGTCTTCTCTACGCTGCACCCCATCCCATTTTTAAACAGCATGATTTGGTTAACTTGTATCGAAATGAGGCCCGTGGGATGCCACAAATTTTTATCAGGATTAGAGGTTGCCAGACAACGAGAAGGGGAGGGGGCCTGGGTTGATCCGCTATTGAGGATTTAACTGCAATTTGAGCCCCCCTCCCCCCGGATGGAGAAGAGTGTTACTGTTACCTGCAAATGTGGGCAGATTGGGCTGCTGTAAAAGACACACAAGAGACGCAAGGGCTGGTTAGCAGCGTTGTTGGCAGAGCCAGAGCTCAGAGGGTTGAAGGACCGGCACTTGCCCTATAGACTCATGTATAAGTCTATATGTTTTGGGTGAAAAATCAACCCAAAAAACCAGGGTCGACTTACCCAGTGTGAGTACTGTACCTTGATTCCTATTTAAAGATGTATAGGCAGGCTCCAAATTACGAATAAGGTTCTGTAGTTGAATTTGTATGTAAGTTGGAATAGGGGCATTTTTAAGTGTAATTTCAGCCAAAAATATATATCTTTTAGATTTGGATATCACAGGGAAGGGATAACAATCCTTCCTGGACGGTCGTACCCAGAAGGTGTTCACCTCCGCAACTTTTATCTTGTGGAGTCCCTCAGGGTTCAGTACTGCCCCCGATGTTATTTAACATCTACATGAAACCGCTGGGAGAGATCATTCGGAGTTTCGGAGTAAGGTGTTATCTGTATGCAGATGACATCCAGATCTGTCACTCCTTCCCACCTGTCACTAAGGAGGCTGTACAGACTTTGAACCGGTGCTTGGCTGCTGTGTCGGACTGGATGAGGGCTAGCAAATTGAAACTTAATCCAGACAAGACAGAGGTCCTCCTGGTCAGTCGAAAGGCCGAACAGGGCATAGGGTTACAGCCTGTGTTGGATGGGGTTACACTCCCCCTGAAGATGCAGGTTCGCAGCTTGGGAGTGATCCTGGATTCATCGCTGAGCCTGGAACCCCAGGTCTCGGTGGTGGCCAGGGGAGCTTTTGCACAGTTAAGACTTGTGCGCCAGCTGCACCCGTACCTTGGGAAGTCTGATCTGGCTACGGTTGCCCACGCTCTGGTCACATCCTGAATAGATTACTGCAACGCACTCTATGTGGGGCTGCCTTTGAAGACAGTTAGTAAATTACAAGTAGTCCAATGGGCGGCAGCCAGATTACTAACTGGAGCTACATACAGGGAGCATACCACCCCCCTGTTGTGTCAGCTCCACTGGCTGCCTGTCCAATTCCGAGCTCAATTCAAAATGCTGGTTTTGACCTTTAAAGCTCTATATGGTTCTGGCCCAGCTTACTTGTCCGAACGCATCAGCCTCTACGTCCAACCTCGTAATTTATGATCATCTGGGGCAGGGCCGTAGCCAGGATTTTGATTCGGGGCTGAGTTTGGTTCGGAGGGCTGAGACTGGGTGGAAGAGGGTCTACCCTAGCAAACCTTTTGTATTGTTATCCCAATAACCCCATGAATGTGGGATATAATGAGCATGGTGATCAGATCATGACATGAATAAACATAACAGTTTAAATAATGTACCAGTAAGGCCTTTTTGCGGACCACCCTGAGAATTTCGGGGGGGGGGGGCTGAAGCCCCCTTAGCCCCCCCTGGCTACATGCCTGATCTGGGGAGACACTGCTCTCACTCCCGCCGACTTCTCAAACGCGGTTGGTGGGGACGAGAGATAGGGCCTTCTCGGTGGTGGCTCCCCGTCTGTGGAACGCACTTCCAAGCGACATACGATCAACCCCATCCCTCCTGGCATTCAGGAAAAAAGTGAAATCTTGGCTGTGGGACCAGGCGTTTGCACATTAGCACAAGGCAGCACTTTGGATTGATTGTAATGGCAAGTTGATGGAAATTACTCAATGCTCCTATTATGGACGGAACACCGTTTTTAACTTAAGTGAATGTATATGATGTATTAATGTTAATTGTATTTTAATGCTCAATGTTTTTTGGTTTTATATTGTATTTATACTGTGTTTCAGCATCGAATTGTTGCCTTTGTTAGGCTGCTCTGAGTCCCCCTTCGGGGGTTGAGAAGAGCGGGGTAGAAATGTTGGAAATAACACTCTTATCAATAATACAGTTTGTTTTGCTGTATGTGCCCCTGTTCAGAAGATTTCGCCGCACTTTCAGTCCCCGTGATAATTGGATTTTGAAAAATTTGGAAACAAGGATTAGTGAGAAATCTTCAGTTGAGACACATTTTTCCCATGATCACTCTTCCAAGAGTGAATTTCCCTTCCAAGGGGTCAATTTCTCTCACTTTCTGACTGTCTGCATCCCTTTTGTGCAGAGTAAAAGTTGTTTAACATCATGACTCTGTCGTTAAGGAGTTCATTGACTTAAGTCCAATTGTTAGGAAAACAACAGGAGGAGGAGAAAATGAAGAAGCAGTTGAGTAGCACGGGATGCACAAATGTTGTCACTAGGTTCATTATTAAGTGGATCAGCGGGATACTTCAGAGGAAAGGTGGATTTTGAGGAAGGATCTAAAGGGAGAAGAGAGACACATTCATAATAGCAAACCATGATATGTTCAGTCTCTTGAGGATATTCCTAACATCATAAAAGCAACAACAGAAGGAAACAGCTACTAACTGGCACTTTAGAAATCATTGAGATTTTTTGTTGTTGTTTAATATATGTGTTCCTTCTGACTTCCAGATATCATTTGCCATTCCACTGGGGGATGTAATATCTATAATTTTATTTCTCTGCCTGTGTTGACTGGCAGCAATCTTTGCAAACTAGCTCCATTGAAAAGCATTCTTTTTGAACTATGAAGAAATGCTACATTTTCTCTACTGGTTAATATCACCACAGAAAAATGAGCATGCCCGTGCAAATAATAATACACTTTACTTATATTCTGCTTCATCTCCCCAGAAGGACTCAGAGCGGATTACAATATACACATATGAGGCAAACATTCAGTGCCTTTTATACACAGTGAACAACGACATACACAGACAAAGGCCTTCCCTTTTTTTCCATCTCCGATGTCTGGAGACAATGTTCAACTCTGGCCATGGGGAGGTGCTCTTGTTCCATTTGTCCATGCTGAGAAGCCTGTTGTCTGTAGACATCTCCAATTGTGTTGCTGGCATGTCTGCATATCTGCATGGGACACCCTTTTACTTTCCCACCGAGGCGGTACCTATTGATCTACTCACATTGCATGCTTTTGAACTGCTAGGTTCTATAGAATTATTTATTTAAATAAGTAATTTTATTTTGTTTAAATAAATAATGTTATTTATTATTTTATAAGTAATATAATATAATAATATATGATATAATATGTTACATTACATTATAATTTAATATAATATAATATATTATAATGCCAATATATTGTATTATGTTATAGTATAATAATTGTAATGTAATAATAATAATTATAGTATGATAACGGTATGGTGTGTGGAATATGCATTTGGTATTGGTGTTGTTGTATTGTAACACGGTATAATACTGCCAATGATAATGTGATATAATAATTATATCGTGATATTATAATTTGTATATTTGTATTACATGCAATATTGCTAACAATATTGCGATATGTTGTAGTGCAATATGATGTGTAGTGCTAATGTTGTGCTATGACAGTAATGTTAATTGTTATTTTTTCAGTTTGCTATAAGCCACTCTGGCAATATTGTTATATGTACATTGTAAGCCACTCTGGCAGTATTGTTGTTTGTTGTAAGCCGCTCTGAGTCCCCTTCGGGGTTGAGAAGGGCGGCATATAAAAATAGTAAATAGTAAATAAAAATAGGTTGGCAGAAGCTAGAGCTGACAGTCAGGAGCTCACCGTGACTCGCAGCTTCAAACTGCCAATCCTCCAGTCATCAGATTTAGAACTTGCAGTTGTCAATTTACTAACAGGCAGCGCTTGAAAAGAAATATTGTCTTAGATGATAACTTCTAGAATCCTTCATTTGGCCTGGCCAAAAAAGTACTGCACTATTCACAAGTTCTCTTAGGCACAGGCACATATGAACCAGCCCTTTGTTATAGCATTTTCTAAGGACCTGCTCATGTGTTATCTCTTCCATACCTAGCAATAGTCCTAATCATCGCAACGTATGAACTCATTGTGTTTATCATCATTTAGTGTTACTGTGAACTTTGGGCTCAGGAGGTCACATATCCTTTTATTGCTTCCTTTACAGCAGTGGTTTTCCAGCTTTGGTTTCCCAGATATTTCAGATCCTCCTACCATTTGTGATCACGTGTTGATGCTTCTGAAGTTCATAACATATGTAAGGTCAAAGCTGGGGAACTATGAGGGCAGGTCAATAAGTCCATGACTTTTTGAATTTCCCGCCTCTTAACTGAAAGGGCAACACTGCTCCTGTCAACAGGCACCTGTCAGTTGACTCCTGTCAAAATTTGAACAAGCTGCGTCATGTAGTTTGTGTTTGACAGCCATTGATAGCTGACTACCGCGTGATTTGAGGAGAAAATGGGAAAAAGTGATTTTCATGTGCTTATTAAGCACTATTTTTTTGCGGGAAAAAAAATCACTCAAACCAAGCTTGATAAATACTATGGGGACTCTGCACCATCAATTTCAATGGTAAAAAAGTGGTTTATTGAATTTTGCTGTGACCGTACAAGCACAGAAGATGCCGAACGTTCTGGACGCCCAGTTGAGGTCTCTACACCCGAAACAATTGAAAAAATTCACGATATGGTGTTGGCCGATTGGAGATTGAAAGTGCGAGAGATTGTTGAGGCCATAGGCATCTCACATGGCCAGGGCCGTAGCCAGGATTTTGTTTCGGGGCTGAGTTTGTTTGGGGGGGGGCTGAGACTGGGTGGAAGAGAGTCTACCCTAGCAAACCTTTTGTATTGTTATCCCAATAACCCCACTAATGTGGGATATAATAAGCATGGTGATCAGATCATGATATGAATAAACATAACAGTTTAAATAATGTACCAGTAAGGCCTTCTCGCGGACCACCCTGAGAATTTCGGGGGGGGGGGGCTGAAGCCCCCTTAGCCCCCCCTGGCTACATGCTTGCACATGGCTCAGTGGTTTCAATTTTAAATGATCACTTGGGTATGAGAAAGCTTTCTGCAAGATGGGTGCCACGTTTGCTCCCAATCGACCACAAACGCAATCGTGTGACAATTTCGCAGGAGTGTTTGGCATTGTTCAACCACAATAGGGACAAGTTTTTGCGCCGTTTTGTAACCATGGATGAAGTGTGGATCCACCACAACACACCAGAGACCAAACAGCAGTCAAAACAGTGGGTTTCTCAGGGTGAATCAGCGCCAAAGAAGTCCAAGGTGGGTTTGTCAGCCAATAAAGTCATGGCGACCGTTTTTTTGGGATGCATGCGGTATAATCCACATTGACTACCTTCAAAAGGGTAAAACAATCAATGACGAATATTATGCCAACTTATTGGGTTGATTTAATGAGGATTTGAAAAAACCCCGACTGCATTTGGCCAAGAAAAAAGTCCTTTTGCACCAGGACAATGCAAGGGTGCACACATGTGCAGTTTCCATGGCAACAATCCATGAATTGAGATACGAATTGCTCCCTCATCTGCCCTATTCTCTGGATTTAGCCCCGAGTGACTATATCTTGTTTCCAAACCTGAAGAAATGGCTCGGCGGAAAGAGATTTGACTCCAACAATGAAACCATCTCAAACAAATACCTATTTTGAGGACCTTGACAAATCTTATTTTTGGAAGGGATAAAAAAATTGGAGAAACGTTGGACAAAGTGTATAGAGCTCAAAGGAGACTACGTTGAAAAATAAAATGATTTTTTTATCCAAAAACCTCTGTTTCATTCAAAAAGTCATGGACTTATTGACCCGCCCTCGTATTGTAGTGGTATAGCTATGAGGTGGAGTTAAGAAGCATTTGTTTTCATTTATCATTAATCTTAATTTAGTGAGTTGGCATCCCATGTTAACTATGATTTAAATAAGATTTTAACTTGGCTTGTTTCAAACCAAATATTGGTGAGATCAATTACAGTTTGTTGGGTTTAGACAAACCAACAATTTTTGCTTAAGCCAAAATACAAACCAAAGTTTCTGATTTCTTCCTTGTCAGAAATCATAGCAATTTCAATGAAGAAGGCTTCTGAAAAAGCTTCTGTTTTTTCTGTGGGAGTTGCTCAAATTCTGTATATAATCTCCCAGTTTTACTCATTTTGTTTCTGCCTGTGATTACACCCCTGAATATCACCATTCAGATATAGACACACACACACACACAGAGAGCACTTGGTGGCTTCCAACATGGCTTATGCATTCACATTATTGTTGAAACCATTCTGATGACACTACAGTGGTGAAACCAGTTCTTAAATAACTTCTGAAATCCTTCTGCCTTGAATAAATATTTCTGAGCATTCTAATCAAAGCTTTCCATCTGGGATCATTTTGTGCTAGATCGTAAAACCCTTAATTACCCAAATGAGACCTGAGTCACTCCTGTGAGCAAGTAATTCTACATTATGAGTAAAAGGGGGTTGCTAGGCCATACATGAACTCTCTATTATTTCACAATGTGATTTTGTTCCAGCATTCTCAACTGTTTCTCATATTTAGTCCTCCTAATCAAACAATATATTAATTCAAAACTCTACAAGTACTAATTTGAGTACCAAACCTGCCATTTTAACATTGGAAAGGGAATGGGAGACCTTCAGAGTGTGCTCCATTGGTCTATTCTTTGATTTCTTGAGGATTAATTACATTGTGAGGAAAGATATGTTGAGTATCTTTTTCACATCTCATAAGAGAAATGCTGGTGGTGTCTATACCTTGTAACCAAGAGGGGACAGTCGATCTGTATAGCCTAGTAAACCTTAACTAGAGATCCAGTGACACTATGCAGTTATTATGCTATGATCCTGATGTTTATGACCAATCAACTGAATAAAGTATTACATTAATAAGAAGTATAAAACATAAATGCATAAAGAGTTTACCACACAATGCCATGGAGTCCAGACAATGTAGTCCAAAAGAAGATATTTGCTAATGCAAGGTCGCCAATGCGACACACCCGCCAATGCAGGATATTTGTAAAGTTCCAAGTGGAAACTCCGGATTGGAGTCTAGACGCAACAAAAGTAATCCAAAGGTTGAAATGATGCACAACAATTTGTAAAGTTCCAAAAGAGACTCCGGACTGGAGTGAAGGTCAATATAATCGAAATGGACATTCCAGCGTGCGTGGACGCAGAGGAAAACAATAAGTCCCTCCAAAAGGTGAAAGGCTCTGAAACTCAGGCCGACGGTCCGCTAATGCGTAATGTTGGGCCACCAAAAGACCGTTTCATCGTAAACGGCTTTTTCAAGGCATCTATGAGTAATGAAAAGCATCCAGCGAATCAATCATAATGCAGTTATAACGTAACCCATGCAACATCAAGATAGGGTGACCAAAAGAGTTGAATGGGTTATGTTATAACTGCGTTATGATTGATTTGCTGGACACTTTTCATCACTCATAGATGCCTTGAAAAAGCCATTTACAGTGAAACGGTCTTTTGGTGGCCCAACATTACGCATTAGCGGACCATCGGCCTGAGTTTGAGAGCCTTTCACCTTTTGGAGGGACTTATTGTTTCCCTCTGCGTCCACGCACGCCGGAATCTCTATTTGTATTATATTGACCTTCACTCCAGTCCGGAGTCTCTTTTGGAACTTTACAAATTGTTGTGCGTCGTTTCAACCTTTGGATTACTTTTGTTGCGTCTAGACTCCAATCGGGAGTTTCCACTTGGAACTTCACAAATACCCTGCATTGGCGGGTGTGTCGCACTGGCAACCTTGCATTAGCAAATACCTTCTTTTGGACTACATTGTCTGGACTCCGTGACATTGTGTGGCAAACTCTTTATGCATTTATGTTTTATACTTCTTATTAATATAATACTTTATTCAGTATATCCTGTCGTACCTCTCCTTTCCCACTCCCCTTGTGTTTAGCTCTTTGTACTAGCCTCCTTGTTACTTTACCTATGACCAATCAACATCAGGATGTAGTCTGAATGTGGCATCATAAGTTGTTTTTGGCTTTCTGTACACTATTTTCATTTGATCTGCACTAGCCTGTTCCATATTGGCTTTGTTTTTAGGTAGTTGTATTGATAAACCATCCATAAGAATTGACCTTTACAGTATCCCTTTAGTTTACAGTATCCCCGTGGAACACTTTTGCCCTACAAAGAGCCCTTCGTACCACACAGATATTGCACTTTGGTTGTATCATGTGTAATATTTTGGAATTGAGATCCAAGTTTAAACATTAAATTTGTTTATGTTTCATAAACAAACTTTATACATGTCACCTGAAATTTATACAATATTTTAAAAATAATTTTGTGCACAAAGCAAAGTTTGTGAACCATCAGAAAGTAATGGTGTCACTCTTTCAGCCACTCATGTGGACAGTTTCGGATTTTGGAATTCCAGATGAAGGATACTCAACTTTCATAATGGACAGATCACACCCTTTCAGCCTCAGAATTATTATTATTATTATTATTATTATTATGTTTATGTTTTATTATTATTATGATGTTTATTTATACCTTGCTTTTTCTCTCCACAAGGAGACTCAACACAAATATATAACATTAAAACAGAATTAAATAGTATGGGTATTTTAAAAATCAGTTTAAATCAGTGCATATTCAAACAAAAAAACCACAGCCACCCCTGACTTCATATTAAAAACCATATTTTTTGAAAGCCTGTCTGAATAAAAAGCCCTCTCTGACCAAACCTTGCCTAGAAAAACTGGTGATTGGTTTGTCTTATAAAACAGAAAAGAACAGCAATAGCAATACACGTTCAGACATCTGCATTTACTCATTTCTGTGTAATAGAATAACAAACTGACTGTTCCCATTCACAGGTTTAACCTCTAAAGATCTAGTATCTGCAGCTGGCACCTGATAAGATTCGAGATGTCTTACAGTATATCTTTCCATAAAGCTTTATTAAAGGCTGCCCTCAAATTCTGCTCAAAGGTTAAAATGAAGAAGTTGATTTTTCAGTAAGAAAAAAAAACCAGGGTGATCAGGGAAGGTTGGAAATAATATAGTTTTAGTTTATTTCCATAGGTATTGAAACTAAACCTCAAGGTGAGCGGAGGTTGTTTTTTAAGTATGGCAAAAGACATTGTGATTAAATTACAGCCTTGTATTTAAGAAGTATGCTCTGCAGAAGAATTTATTTGTACTTCCTTGTTGCCCGTAGGTGATTACGCAATGTTGATAGCCATTTAATGCCTGTGTTATCAAATAATCCCTAATAAACTGCCACTCTTATATCTGCAGCATGTTTGGTCTTGTGAATTACAGTGAGGCAGGCATATAGCCGGGTGGGGGTCAGCCCCCCCCCAATTCTCAGGGTGGTCTGTGAGAAGGCCTTACTGGTACATTATTTAAACGGTTATGTTTATTCATATCATGATCTGATCATGCTCAACATATTCCATATGCATGGAGGTATTGGGATAACGATACAAAAGGCTTGTTAGGGTAGACCCTCTCTCACTCAGCCTCAGCCTCCCCCCCCGAATCAAAATCCTGGCTACGGCCCTGCAGTGAGAGCAAGTGATCTGTCACCTGTATTTTACTCATAATAAAGTCTAAAGTCCTTTAAGCGCCTTCTCGGTGGTGGCTCCCCGTCTGTGGAACGCACTCCCAATTGATATACGATCAACCCCATCCCTCCTGGCATTCAGGAAAAAAGTGAAATCCTCATTATGGGACCAGGCGTTTGCACATTAGCACGATACAGCACTTTTGATTGGATTGAAATGGCAAACTGGTGGACATGACCCAATGCTTCTATTATGGATGGAATACTGTTTTTAAGTTATGTGAATGTATATGATGTATTTTAATGCTAATTGTATTTTAATGTATTTTAATTGCTAACTGTATTTTAATGTATTTTAATTTTGACTGTTTTTGGTTTTCTATTATATGTATACTGTGTTTTTGGCATTGAATTGTTGCTGTTATTAGGCCGCTCTGAGTCCCCCCTCGGGGGTTGAGAAGAAGCGGGGTAGAAATGGTGGAAATAAATAAATATACTGTGTTTTTGGCATCGAATTGTTGCCGTTGTTAGGCCGCTCTCAGTCCCCCCTCGGGGGTTGAGAAGAAGCGGGGTAGAAATGGTGGAAATAAATAAATAAATTTAACAGAGTAGCAAAATTTAGTTCTGCTTGAGAAATATATTCAAATGCTTTCCTTTGATTATTTTGTTTGAAAATGCCTCGCTGCCCTTGATAGGCTTTCCCACCTCTGTGCAAAACCAAATTAGCCTTGCTATCTCTTTATGTTCCTTTTAATTATCCAAATGTTTCATTTTAGGGTTTTTTAATTGCCTGACATTCAAATTCAAATTGTCACCCTTAGGTTTTGAGATGAAATGTGGGACGTTCTAGGCCTCTGATGTTACTGTCCTATTTTCAATGCAACTACAAGACTGTCCAAAGAAAAATCTACAAAAGTACTCAGTGGTACAGTTTCTTCTGTGTTGCGCTTGCTTTTGATAGCATTCATATTTGGCAGTTGTACTAAACACACATCCATACTCTGCCCAGTATTTGAAATCCCATATTCTCAGATCGAAATAGATTATGCAGACTAACAAGACTGGGAACAAATGGCCAATTTTTTTCCGTTGTTCCAGATGAAAAAAAAATCCGGGATCTAGTAAGTGTTTGGAAAATACAGAGAGAATAGAATCAGCAGAACAACATGATGCACGTGTAGGTGATGGGACTGAGGGATGCCTATAGAGATTTCCTTAGATTAGAGTTTCTACTTAGCAGGTTTGCCTGCATTGTAGCATTAAAAAAGCAGACAGTGTTATAACCCATGACAAGGATTAGCTCAGGAGTGTGGAGTCCTTTCCTTTCCAGATGTTTTTACCTCCTAGGAGGTCTTCCTGGCACGAGCAAGGAAAAGGAACTTTGGGTTCAAAACATCTGAAAAAACCGAAGTTCCTTATCTGTAGCTATAGAATGACAGATTACTGTATGGTCAATGAAGAGCTTGAGGACATGAATATTCATAGTGACTGCTATTGTTGTTATGTTAGACCAGGGGTGGGCAACCTACGGTCTGCGGGTCGGATCCGGCCCGGTAGCCACTTCTGTCCGGCCCGGGGAGAAGGGCGTCGGAGTGAGGCCAAGAGGAAGGGGTGCCTCTGCCACCATCCCATCACAGGCTCTGTGGGGCCTGTGTCAGCAGACAGGCCGGAGGAGCGGCGGCATTTTAGTGGTTTTTATTATTATTTTATAATAATTTTATAATAATAATATAATAAATATATAATTTATATAATAATATAAATATATAATTTCAATATATTATGTCTATATATATATATACTACAATATAATAATTATGACATTAATACTAATAATATATGAATATTTCTTGATATATTAATATGTTAATATTAATGATGTGTAATATATAGTAAATATAGTAAATAAATAAATAAATAAATAAATAAATAATGTAGATTAGAATGTAGTTCAGCCTTTAGGTGCGGCCCTCCATAATATTTTTTGGCTCTCATGTGGCCCCTTGGAAAAAAATAATTGCCCACCCCTGTGCTAGACTGTATATAAATTACAGGTCACACAGAGGCCCTATCTATGCTGCTAAATAAAATCGCCCCCCCAATGTAAAATAATAGTAATAGAAAATGGACCCAAAATTTGGAAACATGTTGAGATATATTTTGGTAACGAAGAGCAAATCTATGAATGAAGTGTTCTCTTCTGAACTGAATTGACACATAGAAAGTGGACTCTCCAAGAATTCTGTTTGTGCTTCTGCATGTATAGTTGCCCCTCCCTATCTATGCACGTTGTATCCATGGATTCAAGCATCTATGGCTGGAAAATACCTCAGTTCCTCAAAAAAAAAAATCCCAAAAGCAAACTTTATCTTTACCATTTTATATAAGGGACACTATTTATATGTATATAACAGGGCGTAAAAACCTATGTTGAAGTTTATAGCAACAGGACATTTGTGTATTTACAGTGTACTTCTAGATATCTGTGTATTTAGAGTGTATTTGGAAATCACTCTGCTTTTGAGATAAAACTGTTCCCAGGCCCTACTATGAGCACTGTTTCTCAATCAGGTGCCTTTTCAACTATAACTCCCAGGCTTCCAGACCACGTCATGTGGGCTGGGCTGAGAATTGAATCTCAAAACATCTGGAGAGCACAAAGCTGACAAAAGTTGGAATTTCCAGTTTAAGGAGGGCCGGCCCCTCTAGAACAGTGTTTTTCAACCTTTTTTGAGCCGCGTCACATTTTTTACATTTACAAAATCCTGGGGCACACAACCAACGAAAATGACACAAAATGACACTCTAACACAGCAATACATATAGTTAATATGTTTTTAATGTATTAATACACTCAATGTGAAACCTGGGCCTGTTTCGATGAACACAACATATATATGACTTCCTCTCACATACTTATACATGGCTATCATGTCTTCTCTCAGCCTTCTCTTCTTCAGGTTAAACATGCCCAGCTCTTCAAGCCGCTCCTCATAGGGCTCGATCTCCAGACCCTTGTGAAATTTCACCCTGAGTGAAACTATGAATGTCATGAAGCTGTTATTAACATTTCCTGGGGGGGGAGGCAACTCTCGAAAAATCCAGTAAAATAGTAAAAAAAATAAACATTTCCAAGCGGAGAGGCTCAATTTGTTTCTTGGAAACCTATGAATGCTTCAGCCTCTCGATGTTCCCAGGTTCGCTCACTGCCCAATTCACCGACGTGGAGCTTCGCAGAACCCTTCCTTTGCCTTGGGGAGGATCTTTGGGGAGGAAAAGAGGGAGGAAAAGCTGCTAGGAGGGGAAAGAGTGCCAATTTCCCACGGCACACCTGCTGATCACTCACGGCACACTGGTTGGGAAACACTGCTTTAGAGTTCTCAGCCAGAGAGCTCAATTGCCTTGCCAAACTACAAACCCCAGGAATCTAAACCAGCTAAAATGGAATAATAGTGCTATAATTCTGCAGTGTGAATGGACCCCAAGTCAAATACTAGATTATGTTTTTGATTTAGAGACATGCGAAGTTTGAAATGCTCAGCAGTTGCTGGGTATATATAGTGCCAAAGGTTATAATGGGGAAATAATTATGTAAAGTGATGGAGTTTGTATAGCAATTGTGGATAGTTTTTGTCCCTTCGCTGCTCGGTTTGTGAGCTTTTACAGCCAGTAACTCAACCTGTTTTCAGACCTTTATCAGGAGCCATGAGGGTTAGAAGCTCACTTTTGTAAAAAAAAAAAAGAAAGAAAGAAAGAAAAAGAAAGAAAGAAAGCTGAGATTCTCAGCATGTCAAATGGCAGCCAAAATAACAAAGTTGTTAGCTTAAACAGCAACCTTGTAAAACACTGGGAATGTACATAGCCTTGATTGTAGTTCAGCCATTTCACAGCACATTTGGAACAATGAACGAGCTCGAAATGCTATAATACCAGAGGGAAACTGTAGTTCTCATAACTACAGATAATTAGCAATTTTTAGCACTATAATCTTCAGGCTAAATAGGCAATTAGACAAAATAATTATTAATTTTTTTTGTATAGCAACCAGCCTGACAATAAGTTCTGGAGAACCCAAAAGCTTGCCCCACTTCTGTTCCATTGTAATCATTGCAAATACTGTTTTCTTTCCTCATGCTTTTAACAAAAACATAGCTATTGTTGCTGTAGCACCCATGGGTCCGTTCGTGCCACTGGGAGGGGGCGAGACGCCGGGGGTCCCGATGCCATTGGGACCCGCAACACTCGAGGGGGACTCGGAGGACGAGTTAGAAGGCCCAGAGCAAGATTGACAGCAGTGCCTTTGCTCAGTTCACCTGTAGAGAGTTTAGCATGGGATCTTGAGTGGGAGCATTCTCCCGGGAAGGAGCGGACCAGGTGGAGATGGGAGGCAGCGAACTAGATAGCGGAGATAGTTATGAGTTCCCGAACGTCGAGGTTCCCAGGAGCTGGCCGAGCAGCAGATGGAGGCCAGCGGCTGGGAAAGTTCGGGGAGGCTGCTTCTCAAGGAGATAGCGATACTGAACTAGAAGAGCGGGGCCGTTCCCATAACAGACGAGGGACATAGAGCAGGGGCCGGAGGAGCTGGCACTTGTCCCAGATCGCCACCGCTCGGGAAAGTAGAGACTGAGACGCTGGGCCTAGATCGCCGAGAGAGGGGCCCGGCCGAGGCCAAGAACGGCCTCGGGAACTGACCCCTCAGTTCTCCGGCCACGTCTGATCTGAAGGACGTGAAAGCGGAGTGAATCTTGGAGCCTAGTTTGGCTGCCTTGGACCAAGCCCCTGACCTTGTTATTGATTCGCATTGCTGCGGATACCTTGTTTGATCCGGAGGCAATCCGGAAACTTTGCCAAGCTTTTGCCACGATTGCTTATGGAACTTTCCTTTGGAACTTTGCTTTCTTAATTGGACTACAGCTTTGCTGTTTGTTTTATTCTTTGGTTTCTTCAAGAGAATTGTATTTTGGACCTTTTTATATTCAATAAAATTATTTAGCCTTTGCTACGTCTCCGTGTGTGTTAAAGGGGCAGTACTAAGTCGGTGATTGTGACAGTGGCCTGAGAACTCCTCGAACCCCTTTTGCACCACGGGACGTACCAGAAACCGCCGGCTGCGTACCAAGGCTCCCCGTGTCTCCACGGCCGCCAAGGCGAACGTGACGGGTCCGCAGGTGGTGGCGTAGCAACAGGAGGGGGAAGAGCTGCGAACCCGAGCGGGGCGGCACCCGTCGGTGAATGCCCCGGCTCGTTTCAATGGAAACTGGCGATGGTGGAAGTTTTCCTTGCCCAGGTTCGATGTACCTGGAGTTGCGGCCCAATGAGTTTGCCACCCCGAGCCCAGGTGGGGTTCGTGTTCAACTGTATGGAAGGGATGGCAGCGACGGGCAACCCCTCATCAATGGCACGCCCCCGCATGCGGCGACTTTGAACGCTTCCTAGATGCGATCCGCGACCTGGGACCCCCGTCAATGAGGACCAAGGAACGGACTTAGCACGGCTGACCATGAAGGACATGACTTTGTCTCAGTATATTTCCCGTTCCGAGTGTTGGCCAACCAGACCAAGTGGGAAGGACCACCCCTGCGCTATACGTATCTAGCGGGACTCTCGCCCGAGATTCAGCAACAGATGTTACAATTGCCGGCCGGCCGACCTGGAGGAGGCCATCGCCTGAGTTTGGGCGGAGGCGGCCATACAACACAAGAGAAGGTGGGGTCGGCACGGCGAGAAACCACCGACCAGGCGGGAGGCCCGGACCGCCAATTTGTGCCCGCCAGATCCCTGCCCCACACCTGTTGTGGATGACTCCGAACCGATTCAACTGGGTACGGTGCGGCCAAAAGTAGATGCTGCCGAGAATGCTCGGCGTCAAAGACTCACCCTTTGTTGGTACTGAGGGGGCCAGGGTCTTTTTTCTCGTGATTGCCCCCAGAAACCGCGGGGAGGACCCTCGGGCTTCCCAGCGGTGGCCAGCCCTCCGGAGCCTGAGGAAGCCCTCCAGGCGGCGGGGGAAGGGCACGCCGAGTGTAGAGGGTTCGCTCACTCGGCCGACGCCGCCACCCGCCCTGAACCCAAGACTGGACAATTGTTCATTGTCATGGTCAGCTTGTGGTCGCCCGAGAAGGGGCCGATGATGGTCCATGCCATGATTGACTCGGGAGCGACCAACAACTTCATTGATGCAGACTATGCCAAGTCTGCGGGATTAAAATTTCTTGACCTCCAAGAGCCCAAGGGTGTCCAAACCATTGATGGGAGAGTGTTGAAAACCGGGGCTGTGACTCAGTATACAGCTCCTACCAGGATGTGGACTAGCTCCCATAAAGAGGACATTTCTTTTCTTGTAACCAAGCTCCCCGATTTTCCCATTGTCCTGGGCATTGTGTGGCTCGCGCTCCATGACCCCCAGATTTCCTGGGCTAAGAGACAGTTAATTTTTTCTTCCGATCATTGCCAGGGCCACTGCATGACGGCCCGGGCGTGCCAGGCTCAAGAAGTGGAGAATGTGGCCACCCTGCCCAAGAAGTATGCCGGATTTTGGGATGTCTTCAGTGAGAAGGAGGCGGAACGCTTGCCTCCACACCGGCCCTATGACTGTGCCATTGACTTGCAGCCGGGGGCCCCCATTCCGCGGGGGCGCCTCTACCCGCTCTCGGACCCAGAGCAACAGGCTCTCCGAGACTTCCTGGATGAGAACCTGCGGAAGGGGTTCATTCGGCCCTCCCAATCCCCGGCCGGGGCTCCGATTCTTTTCGTCCAAGAAGAAATCGGGGAGTTGCGCCTTTGCAATGACTACAGGGAACTCAACAAGATCACGATCCGGAACCGCTATCCCCTGCCCTTGATCCCCGAGCTCTTGGAGCGGATGCGGGGCGCTAAGGTGTTCACTAAATTGGACCTGAGGGGGGCTTACAACCTTGTCCGGATTCGCCAGGGTGATGAATGGAAGACGGCCTTCCAGACCAAGTGGGGCAGTTTCGAATACCTGGTGATGGGATTCGGTTTGTGCAACGCCCCAGCATGTTTCCAACATTTCATGAATGACATTTTCCGAGACCTTTTGGACCGCTACCTGGCGGTCTATCTTGACGACCTGCTGATTTTTTCTCCGGATCAGGCGACCCATGATCGCCATGTCAAGGAGGTGCTCCTGAGACTGCGGGCCCATGGACTCTATGCCAAGCTGGAGAAATGTGCTTTTGACTTGCGTGAAGTGGACTTTCTGGGCTACCGTATCTCTCCTACGGGCATTGCCATGGATGACACCAAGGTCCAAGCAGTGGTCGACTGGGCACCTCCTGCTAGCAAAAAGGACATTCAAAGATTCCTGGGCTTTGCCAACTACTACAGAAAGTTCATTCCTGACTTTGCCAAGTGGGCTGATCCGATCACCCAGTGTTTGCGGGGAAAGGTGCCGTTCCGGTGGACTCCGGAGGCGGATGTGGGGTTCCGCAAGTTGAAGCAGCTGTTCACCACTCAGCCGCTTTTGCAGCACCCCAACCCCCGCACCCCTTTCATCGTCCAGGCCGATGCTTCGGATGTGGCGGTGGGGGCGATCCTGCTACAGCCTCAGGGGACGGACTTGTTGCCCTGTGCCTACTATTCCCGGCAGCTGACGGCTCCGGAAAAGAACTACACCATTTGGGAGAAGGAACTTTTGGCCATCAAGGTGGCGTTTGAAGTCTGGAGACACCTGCTGGAAGGGGCCAAGTTCCCGGTGGAGGTTCACACCGACCACCGGAACTTGGAACATCTGAAGTCGCAGCGCAAGTTGAACCAAAGGCAACAGAGGTGGTCCCTGTTCTTTGAGCGCTTCAATTTCCGCATTCACTATGTGACCCCCAAGCAGACCAAGCAAGCCGATGCCCTGTCCCGGAAGCCGGAGTATGTCCGTGGAGGGGAGGGCCTCTCTGAGCAGCCTCTGCTTAAAGCGGAGAACTTTGCCGCCGCTCGAACGGCCCCCGCGCCGGCTCCGGCGGCCCCGCCTGGCCCCGTGGATAAGCGGCCGTTGAGTGTGCGGGTCCAGGCCCGCCAACGCGATGACCCTTGGGTGCGTGAGCAGCTGGCCAAGGGGGTGCAGGCTCCGTTTCAGGTGAAAAACGGGGTGCTCTATCACCGGGACTCTGTTTATGTTTCTCCGGGCCCTGAGCGGGGGGACATTCTCAAGCTTTGCCATGACTCTAAGGCGGCGGGCCATTTTGGGCTCTTTAAGACTCTGCAGCTGGTCCTACGGGACTTTTGGTGGCTTAAAGTGCGGAGGGATGTTGAGGACTATGTCGGATCCTGCCCTGTGTGCCACCGGGCTAAGAACCAGGGGGGCAAGCCGGCCGGTTTGCTCCAGCCCCTCCCAACCCCCTCCGCTCCCTGGAAGATGATTTCGGCGGATTTCATCACCGACCTCCCCAAGTCCAAGGGCTTCACCACGATACTGGTCGTGGTGGACTGTTTCACCAAGATGGGACACTTCATCCCCTGTGTGGGGGTGCCGACTGCCAAAGAGACTGCTGATATGTTTGTGCAACATGTGTTTCGGCTGCATGGACTTCCACAGAGCCTGGTGACGGACCGGGGCACCCAATTCACTTCCCAGTTCTGGAAGGCTGTCCAGAAGCTGCTGGGGATTGATGTGCGGATGTCCACGGCTCACCACCCGCAGACCGATGGGCAAACCGAAAGGGTTAATGCCACCTTGGAGCAGTACCTACGCTGCTATGTCAACTATCAGCAAACCAACTGGGCGTCCTTGTTGTCTTTGGCAGAGTTTGCTTACAACAATGCGACGCAGGAATCCATCAAAGAGACTCCTTTCTTTGCCAACTACGGACACCACCCTCGGTTCTACCCTCCAGTGGACCCGTCTGGGGACGTTTCGGAGGCTAAGGATTGGCTCCGGGAGCTCACGGCGCTTCAAGACTTGCTACGTACTCAATTGGACCAGGCGAAGGCCGACTACAAGCGGATGGCTGATCGGCGGCGCCAGGAGGGTCCTGCGATCCTGGTGGGGGATAAAGTTTGGCTGTCCACCAAGAATCTGCCCACGCAGCGGCCCAGCCGCAAGTTGGATGCGCGGTTTTTGGGGCCCTACAAAGTTTTGGAGAGGGTGGGGCCTGTTTCCTTCAAGCTCCAGCTCCCTGCGGACATGAAACTCCACCCGGTGTTTCATCGCTCCTTGCTCCGCCCGGCGAAGGGGGTGCGGCCTGACGTGACGCAGCCGCCTCCTCCCCCCGTGATGCGCGAGGGCGGAGAGGAGGTCGAAGTGCAGGACATTTTGGATGCCCGCATCCGTTACAGGAAGTTGGAGTACTTCATTGACTGGAAAGGTTTTGGCCCGGAAGAGCGTGCTTGGGTCAAGGCTCGGGATGTCCATGCGCCGGAGTTGGTGGCCCGTTTCCACCGCAAGTATCCTGACAAGCCCAAGCCCCGGGGGCGGCCCAGGGGGGGCCCTGAGGGGGGGGATAGTGTAGCACCCATGGGTCCGTTCGTGCCACTGGGAGGGGGCGAGACGCCGGGGGTCCCGATGCCATTGGGACCCGCACCACTCGAGGGGGACTCGGAGGACGAGTTAGAAGGCCCAGAGCAAGATTGGACAGCAGTGCCTTTGCTCAGTTCACCTGTAGAGAGTTTAGCATGGGATCTTGAGTGGGAGCATTCTCCCGGGGAAGGAGCGGACCAGGTGGAGATGGGAGGCAGCGAACTAGATAGCGGAGATAGTTATGAGTTCCCGAACGGCCGAGGTTCCCAGGAGCTGGCCGAGCAGCAGATGGAGGCCAGCGGCTGGGAAAGTTCGGGGGAGGCTGCTTCTCAAGGAGATAGCGATACTGAACTAGAAGAGCGGGGCCGTTCCCATAACAGACGCAGGGACATAGAGCAGGGCCGGAGGAGCTGGCACTTGTCCCTAGATCGTCACCGTTCGGAAAGTAGAGACTGGAGACGCCGGGCCCTAGATCGTCGAGGGGCCCGGCCGAAGGATTAAGAACGGCCCCGTGGGAACTGACCCTCAGTTCTCCGGCCACGTCTGATCTGAAGGACGTGAAAGCGGAGTGAATCTTGGAGCCTAGTTTGGCTCGCCTTGGACCAAGCCCTGACCTTGTTATTGATTCGCATTGCTGCGGATACCTTGTTTTGATCCGGAGGCAATCCGGAAACTTTGCCAAGCTTTTTGCCACGATTGCTTATGGAACTTTCCATTGGAACTTTGCTTTCTTAATTGGACTACAGCTTTGCTGTTTGTTTTATTCTTTGGTCTCTTCAAGAGAATTGTCTTTTGGACCTTTTTATATTCAATAAAATTAGTTAGCCTTTGCTACGTCTCCGTGTGTGTGTTAAAGGGGCAGTACTAAGTCGGTGATTGTGACAGTTGCGTTTTCATCTTCATGTGGTGTTATATTGTAGTCATCGTATGGGAAGAAACAGCATAAAAATTGACACCCTTCACTAGCTATTTTGCTTTTTTATGCCCCTGGATAAATGGCAAGCCAAATGGTAGGCATTCTGAACTTTCTATGCAGAAGAATAAAAAACTCTGCACATCCTCGGGTGTTCCTTTGCATTTAATTGCATGTTACAAGGCTGGGATGCTCTGGTATTAAAATTGCTTCCTAGGCTGAACTCCCCAGCCTCTGCCCTGTCTTTTGAAGAACTTTAGGAGAGAGATTGCCTAAACATGCCATTACATTACGATATTTGTATCCATGGTGTAGAATGCATGGTTTTGCCTGCTATATATGCAAACACAACGTGCATAATGTAGCTAAAATTAGATCTGTCCAAATCCCATTGACTTTAGTGGGAGGCTTCAAGGGCTAACCTTGCGTTCAGTCTCTTCCATTGAAACATTTTGGTTGTATCATGCCCTTTTATTGACATTTGCAAAGCCTTAAAATTGGACTACTTAAACCGGAAAGGCAATATGACCAAGAGCCGATTGTGATGTTTTGAGAGTTGCCCCAAAATAAAGCTCTGTTAATGTTATCCTGTGATGATAGAATAGATAAATAAATAGATAGATTGGTTAGAAGAGATATTTGCTCTGATCCCGATGGAAATGGTGATATTTATAGAGAAGCCTGATTGTGTAGCAGATTATTGCTGTGTGTTAGACTAGCTACAATATGCCACATTTTATAGTTGTTTGATAACATTGCCCTGGCAGATGTTTCAAGGTGCCTTATAAACTAGAAAGTCCACACACAAAACAAATTAAAATTCACAATAAAATCAGCCATGTGGAAGACCATAAGGGCAAAAAACAGATTCCTGCCCCAAGGAGTGTACCCTCTGACATCAATTTCTAAAGGGGGGAATCGTGTTAGTCTCCTGCAGTGCAAATAACTAAGAGCCCTGTAAGTAATGGAAAGACCAACAATTCGATTATGACACAAGCATTTGCCAAACAAATCAAATAGATCTTGTAGGGATGTACACCTTCATAAATTTAGTTCTCGCAGGAAAGAAAGTATGGTTTTTCTATTTTTCTGCCCACCATGGTAAAATCATTGAAAACTTCATGCTTTTTGAAGACTATTTGCAGTTTCGAACAACTCCATAAAACAAACAATAACCATGTGTCACACAAGAAAAAGTTGCCCCCCTCTATATATATACTAGCTGAGGACCCGGCGGTGCCCGGGTTATTTGAGGAAGGCATTGTGTGCCAAGGTTGGTTTCTATTAGATGTTTATGTGGCTTGCAGTGGTCTCAAGTACTTAGTGAAGGTACTGCGAGTCCCATTGGCCATGGACCATCCTCCTCCAAACAGCACCAGGATGTAGAGTGGGTCATGAGGGCTGTGTGTGTCACATTTGGTCTTGATTATTCGCTGGATGAGGGTTGCAACAGACTCTGGAAGTGAGGGAAGGAAGTGGAAGTCCCATCATCCATGGTCCCCGTTCTCCAAACTGCACCAGGATGTAGAGTGGTTCATGGGGGCGCTGAGTGCCAAGTGTGATATTGATCAGTCATTGGATGTGGGTCGCAGTGGTCTCAGAAAGTAAGTGAAGGTACTTCAACTCCCATCATCCGTGGTCTGTCCCACTCAAAACTGCTCCAGGATGTAGAGTGGGTCATGGGTACTCTGTGTTCCAAGTTTGGGCCTGGTCTTTGATTTGTAGGGGCTGCAATGTTCTGTGGGGAATGAATTGGGTGAAAGTAAAGCAAATCCCATCATTTGTGAACCATCGTGCCGTAAACCACTGCAGGTTTGTAAAGTGGGCCATTGGGCCTCTGTGTGCCAAGTTTGGTGTGGGCCACAGTGCTCAAAGGAAGTGAATTAAAGTACCGCAAGTCCCATCATCCATGGTCCACCCTCCCTCAAACTGCACCAGGATATAGGGTGCACCTTGGGGGGGGGGGGGTCTGTGTGCCAAGTTTGGTCTTGTTCTGTCATTGTTGGGAGCCTAGTCAGGAAAATCAAGTTGAGGAAGCCTAACAATATCCCATGAGCTGAGGCCTAGTCACGAAAATCAAGTTAAGGAAGCCTTGCTGTCAATTGTGGGCCTGGTCTGTGATTCATAGGGGCTACAGTGTTGTTTGGGAAGTGAATGCTGTGAAGGTACTGCAAATCCCATCATTTGTGGCCCATCCTGCCCTAAACCACACCAGGTTGTGAAGTGGGCCATTGGGCCCCTGTTAGCCAAGTTTGGTCCTGATCCGTCATTACTGTGGGCCACAGTGGCTGACTGCCTGAGGCCTTTCTTTTTCCCCTCATAGTCTGTGATTTGTAGGGGTTCCTGTGTTTTTGTGAAGTGTATTGGGTGAGGGTACTGAACATTCCATTTCCAACAGAAAAAAACTGTCAACTGGCTAACTTCAACTGCAGCTATTTATGTCTGCCTCAGGCTCTTTCCTTTCCTCTCTTAGCTGCCTAGGTGTGTTCGAATGTTGGGTGGCTGGCCAATCGTAATCATTTATGCAAATAATCCCACATTGGCAACCAATCGAAAAGCTGCCACATATTCCTCCCTTCCTCCGCACCTCCCGTCACACCTCCCGCCTCACCTCCCACTGCAAACACTGACTTTTATTATATACATAGATAGATATATCAGCATTTTCTGCACAGAAATGTTTTTTTTTCTGCAGAGTACATCTTGAACTTCAAAGATTCTTGCCTAAAGTTACGTACTTCTGAGGGTTTTTTTACATTAAAGAAAACTCCTTTTCAAACATTAAACAATATTTGGGAATATTTTGTAGTCCCCAAACATAGGTTGTTTTTCTTCTGAATTGAGAAAGTCTGAGGAGACACCAAAGGAAAGAAGAGGGATCAGCACAGACTTTGTACGTTTCTGTAGTATCTGATATTTTAAAGCCTCCACATTTTGCTAGATCTTCCCCCTCCCTGACCGAAAATCATTAATGTCTTGTGAAATACATTTGCAGGGAGCACATGTTGAGTTAGTGTGGAGAAGGGAAATAGATCCTTTCTTAGCAGGGCAGAGTTTATAGTCTCTGTGCGCACCTTCTATGCCTGGCAGTCTGGGTTTAAAGGTTGTATTCTCAATAACAGGATTATTCATTGGTGATGTAGTAATGATTGTAGTCATCGTCAGGTTATTAAATTGTTTGCTTTGCTCGCGTTGAATGCCAATCCAAAGTTAGTCATAGCGATTCTTGGAAAGGATGTGAACAAACTGGTAATGGAAGTAATAATCATTTTGCTCATAACAGCTTCTTTGGAAAACAGCACTGCTGCCACACTTACATCTGATCTTGCAATGTTATGCGAAGTAGGCGCTTATCAGATTCCTTGGATTGCTGAGTACTTTTGGGGGCAGGGAGGCAGAAGGTGATACTTAAACATTACTTGTTAAATACTTAAACATTACTATCCCATAAAATCATGCATGGGATAGAAAAGGTGAATAAAGAAAAACTATTTTCTTTGTCACAAAACACTAGGACTAGAGGGCACTCCCTGAAGCTCCAAGCTAGGAAAATTAGGACTAATAAAGGGAAATATTTCTTCACCCAGAGGGTCATTGGGTTATGGAACTCACTTCCAGAAGAGGTTGTGACAGCTGTCAGCCTGAACAACTTCAAGGCAGGATTAGACAGATTCATGGATACCAAGTGTATCGGTAGTTACTGAAAAGGACATTCAAGTGCCACCTCGGAGTTGGTTGAGGTAGGCAAGATTTCCCTGGGTACTGGTTGTGGGGGGTCGGGAGCAGGTCAGGGTTTTGCCCTCCCTTCTGCTCGAGATCCCCGTGTACAACTGGTGGGCCACTGTGTGATACAGAATGTTGGACTAGATGGGCTGAGGTCCGATTCAGCATGGCTCTTCTTATGTTCTTATGTTCTTGTGTCCAGAGAGATCATATTCTGTAGGCTCTTGAGAAAAACTGTGTCTGGATTTATAGAATCTTAGGCTGCGCTTCATTTATTACAGAATTAGGATGTACTGTCCATTCAGGGCATTGTCTACAGCAGTGTTTCTCAACCAGTGTGCCGGGGCACACTAGTGTGCCGTGAGCGATCAGGTGTGCCGTGGGAAATTGGAACCTCCAGGGAAGGGGGGGGGAAGAATCTAGTGTGTTGAAGTATAAAAACCCTAAGAAACCTACCTCGATAAAGACACAAAATTACAAAACCCCTCTCTCCCTACCCGTTGTCTACTTGGTCTCTCCCTCTCCATGCATTGGGAAGGCCTGCCTCTCTTTCCCCAAGTAGAGACCTCCTCTTGCCTCCTGGGGGTTCTGTGTGGGAAGTTTGGCCCAGTTTTATCATTGGTGGGGTTCAGAATGCTCTTTGATTGTAGGGGAACTATAAATCCCAGCAACTACAACTCCCAAATGTCAAGGTCTATTTTTCCCAAACTCCATCTGTGTTCACATTTGGGCATATTGAGTATTCATGCCAAGTTTGGTCCTGATCCAACATTGTTTGAGTCCACAGTGCTCTCTGGATATAGGTGAAGTACAACTCCAAAACTCAAGGTCAATGCCCACCAAACTCTTATAGTCTTTTCTCTTGGTTATGGGAGTTCTGTGTGGGAAGTTTGTGTCTTTCTGCCATTCCTGCCAGGATATCTATGTTGTGTTTGTCGAAACAGGCCCAGGTTTCGCACTGAGTGTATAAATGCATTTAAAAACATATTAACTATATGTATTACTGTGTTAGAGTGTCATGTTGTGTCATTTTGGTTGGTGGTGTGCCCCAGGATTTTGCAAATGTAAAAAGTGTGCCACGGCTCAAAAAAGGTTGGGAAACACTGGTCTACAGTGCCTGGAATCCAGGGAGATATTTTAGTTATTGTTCCTGCTGCTTCCCTCCCCCTTTGAATCTCGAGCGAGACCTGGTCATTTCGTCATATAATGTGTAGCCAATTGACCTGGTTAAATATTGATTGAATAATGGCGAGTTCTTTAAAACAGCAGTGTATAAGAACAGTGGCAGCGCAGACAGAGAGAGACTGATGCTAATTGCCAAACAGCGAGTTAGTTAATCATTGGCTTTCGCACTGTGCTTTTTGAGTGTTCAAAGCATTATGTGTGCATAGAGCTGGGTTCAGATTCAATTGAGCTTGGGAACTGGCGGGAGTCAAGTATCTTTGATTTCAGCGGACTCGAAAAAGTACCAAAATTAATAATAACAAGGATCCTATGGTATAGACCAGTGTTTCCCAACCAGTGTGCCGTGGCACACCAGTGTGCCGTGAGCAATCATCAGGTGTGCCGTGGGAAATTGGAACCTCCAATACCCTTTCTTCCCCCTCCTGCAGAACACTTTTTCTTCTCCACTCGGGCTCCCATCTTCCCAGCCTCACTCTGCTCACTTTGCCTCGCTTTGCTCTGGGGCGAGTCTGCGCAGTAGCGCCCGCACGGATCATGTCTTCCTCCCTCCCCCTCCCCTCCTGAACAGGCTCACGCTGCCCCCTCAGATCAAAATGGCGGCGGAAGCGGCAGTGTAGAAGAAAAAGTAAGTGTTCGGCAGGAATGGGAAGAAAGGGCGCGAAGGGGGAGGAAGAGGTCTCTGTTGAAAGCTGGCATGGGCAAACTTGGACCTTCCAGGTGTTTTGGACTCCAACTCCCACCATTCCTAGCAGCCTCAGGCTCTTTTCCTTTCCTCCCCCATCCACTTAAGCAAGAAAGGGCCTCAGGCTGTTAGGAATGGTGGGAGTTGAAGTCCAAAGCACACAGACGGCCGAAGTTTTCCCATGCCTGTTTTAGGGACCTCAAAGTGGTGAGCCTCCTTCCAACATTGTGATTCTGGATATAAAACAAACAACATAACATAACATTGTTTGAGTCCACAGTGCTCTCTGGGTATAGGTGAATTTCCAAACTCAAGGTCAATTCCCAAGCAAACCCTTTCAGTACTTTCTGTTGGTAATGAGAGTTCAATATGCCAAGTTTGGTTCAATTCCATTGTTGCAAGAGTTCAAGATGCTCTTTGATTGTGTGTTAACTATGAATCCCAGAAACTGTAACTCCCAAATGTCAAGGTCTATTTCCCCCAAACTCCATCTGTGTTCACATTTGGGCATATTGAGTATTCATGCCAAGTTTGGTCCTGATCCAACATTGTTTCAGTCCTCAGTGCAACAACTCCAAAACCCAAGGTCAATGCCCACCAAACTCTTATAGTATTTTCTCTTGGTTATGGGAAGTTTGTGTCTTTCTCCCATTCCTGCCAGGATATCTATGTTATGTTCATCGAAACAGGTCCAGATTTCACACTGAGTGTATAAATACATTTTAAAACATATTAAACTATATGTATTACTGTGTTAGAGTGTCATTTTGTGTCATTTTGGTTGGTGGTGTGCCCCAGGATTTTGTAAATGTAAAATGTGTGCCGCTGCTCAAAAAAGGTTGGGAAACACTGGTATAGACCAGGATTATCTTAATTAAAGAGGGATGTGGGGTGAAATTGGGGCAACCGTGATGAATGGATCTGTGAAATAGATGAGATTTAAATCAGGGATAGACTTCAGAAAAATAGAGCTCAGATTCAAGGGGGATGATAGAAGGGCTCAAGTGTCCGTCCCCCCACTCTTCCACAACTACGCACAATGATCCGGGCAGACTGGTCCTCCAATACTTCTGTGTCATTGAGCCTTCTCAGGAAAGAGCGATCTGCAGTGTATTAAGTGATCAAACATGACAAAAGATTAAAACAGCTATTGTCATTCAGCCCTGCTAGGAATCATAAAGACTGTCTGCAATCTATTCTATTCACGTTTACTTGTGAGCGAGCTGCAGTGAACACATGGAGGGCACTTATGAGTACACGTTGTGCTTGTAAGTGCCTTCACATTTAAGGATCTTTCAATGATAAAGGATGGAAAAAAATAATGTGTATGTTTTTGCCAGAGGGGCTGGGGGGAATTCATAACATCCTACCTGCCAATGTTAATCCCTCCTTGCTGCAAATGGTATCCAGGGACCCAGGTCAGAAACCAAACTCCCTGCTAGTTGTGTAGCTCCCACTGCAATGTACTTTGCAGCATTGGCAGAGTACCAAGCATTAGTTACAGATAATGAGCACACTGGCATTTTTTTCCTGTTTTGGTTTAAGTTTTCAAAAGATTCCAGTCCAACCCACAACCAGCCCCAAATACCCCTCTTTTGTTTTTGAACAAATATTTGACATTGCTTTAGTCTAACAGGAGATGACTCCTTGTAGCAACATTTTGAGTCATAAAGGGATAAGTAAGTTATTAACTTTGCTTCTCTCTCCCCCTCCAGCCCCAGACAGCAAATGTAGGTGCTTTAGCCTGTCTCACTTCCCAGAATAACCCTTCTCCAACTTTCTTCATTTTGTTGGCTGTTGAACAATATTTTATTACCTGAGGAATGTAAGCATTTTTCTTAAAAGGAGAAACATCTGCACCTTTATCTCTCTGTAATGATTTTAGGAATGTCTCTGTTTTGCCTTGATACCGCCTAACATCACTTGAGAATCCTTGCACTTCAGTGGAGATATTTCAGATATTCAGCTGTTAGCATCCAGGAAAAAAATCAGATATTTATACAACTCCAGTATCCACAGAACCAGTACCCATGGTGTCATTTATCCATGTCAGAGAAAATATGTCCTCCTCAAGCATTATTTATTTATTTATTATTTCGATTTCTATACCACTCCTTCCCACAGGCTCGGGGCAGTTTACACAAGTTAAAACAACATATAATCATAAAACATAAAATTAGTAAAATATCAACAGATATAAGATGTTAAAAATTATTTTTTAAAGTTAACAGTATTATATAGGACCTATAAGACTGAATGCTTGCCGAAAGAGGGTTGTTTTGAATTTTGGTGGCCCTTTAGTATGATTCAGTGATATTGTTGGACTAGAAGCCTTTAATGTCAATAGAGTTCACTATTATCAATGGTTTCACCATAGCCTGGGAATATATCCAGTATCCACTGTAGACACAGGGGTGGTACTGTACATGTATGTGTGAAAAGGCCCACAAAAGAAAAGATGGAGTGGAAAGGTATATATATTTTTACAGTGAAAATTACTGTGATATATTGGATAGAAGAGGTTGGACCCAAGGTTTGGAGAACTCAATCTCAATGCAGGTGCAATGCTTAAGATAAATGACATTAAGTCTATGAGTCTGAAGGGGGTCATCTCTATTTCTAAGCTCGGTGTTGTCCTGAGGCATAGCCGGGGGCTAAGTCTAGGGTGATGTGTACCATGTGCACTTATATCATGATCTGATCACCATGCTCATTATATCCCACATTAATGGGGTTATTTAACTACAAAAGGTTTGCTAGGGTAGACCCTCTTCCACCCAGTCTCAGCCCCGAACCAAACTCATGCCTCCTAGGTCATGTAGCCGGCATGACTGCATGGTGTGCCGTTACCTTCCCACTGAAGCAGTACCTATTAATCTACTCACATTTACATGTTTGCAGACTGCTAGGTTGGCAGAAGCTGGAGCTAAAAATGGGAGCTTACTCCATCCTGTGGATTTGAACCACTGACCTTCATAGAATCATAGATTCATAGAGTTGAAAGAGACCTTGTGGGCCGTCCAGTCCAACCCCTTGCCAAGAACAGGGGGTTGGACTTCTGGTCAGCAAGTTCTGCAGCTTAGCAGTTTAACTTGCTGCAGCATGTGACAATGGACCAATCTCATTTTTCAGCTCAATCTTCCTCCATTTGGTGCCCTCAAGGTGTATTGGTTTACTCTTCCCACCAACCCAGACAGCATGGCAGGGGAAGGTTGTTTTAACTGAACCCATCTTTACCAGGCTAAAGTGAGAGCAGTTCAGTTCAGGTGTTCTAAGTTTACTAAACATGTGTGAAGTTGAATGGACAATGTCTGCTCCTTGTGCCATTGTTCTCTTCAGATGAAGTGTGATGTTTGTCCTTTGATGGTGGCTGTTCCTCTATATGTTTGGAGGCCCTCTGCTACAGTCTGTTGCTGTTCAGGTGAAAAGAATGACGAAGGGGAGCGGAGGCTACAGCACTCCTCTCTCTTCAAGTATTTACTCAACTTAGTCAAAATCCCTGCAAGGGCTTGTAATGTGGGATAATCCAATGTACACAACCCAGAGTTCTTAGAAAGAAGAGCTAAAAATGTGGCATCTAAATTTCAAGTTGTAACAGAACCAAATATAAGTTGAGTATCCCTTATCCAAAATGAAAAATTCCAAAATACTCCCAAAATCCAAAATGGTCCCGATGGATGGTTAAAGCTAATGACAGTTTGGTCTTCTGATAGTTCTGTGTACACCAACTTTGTCTCATGTACAAAATTATTTAACAATATTCCCTATAAAATTTACCTTCGGACTATGTGTATAAAGTGTACATATCAAACATAAAGGGTTTTTTAAAGACTGGATCCTGTCTCCAAGATCTCTCATTAGGTATATGTTCAAGTACTGTATTTACTAGGCATGGTTAGGTCCAGTCAGAATCTTCGTAATTCAAATCAAATTCAGATCAAATTCCTTTTTGAAGCGATTTTGAAGTGATTTGGGAACCTGGAAGTATCCTTGCCCTTTCGAAGCCACTATTGCCATCTTTGTTCCAACTCAGGAAGTGAATCGGAAAAGACCCAGTGTTTGGAGGCAAGCAATAGCTTGCATGCTGGGATGCTTGCCTCCAACCAATGAGGGAAAACCATGTGGGCAGGGGCAGGGTTTTGGCACGGCCACCATGTGCGTGCGCCTCGTGGGCACATTGCGAGCCGGTGACGTGAAGGGAAAGGGACTAGAGCAGGCTGCTTTGGTGGAAAAGGTGCCACGCCACCGCTTAGCAAGGAAAGGACAGGGTTGGGAACAAATAATTTCCTTGGGGAACCACACAAAATACCACTAAGGAGCCCCTTTTGTCTGTATGGGTTACAAGCCTGGCCCCAGTCAGTCCCTACTTTCTCTTCACCTTTTCAGTCGAGTTTGTCGCCAACCTTGTTAAAGTATTAGGCTGCTTTTTGGTTACTCCTTCATGTATAATTTCAGGGCTAGAAATGTCTCCAGAAAACCCAACAAGGAAGACATCTGGGGGGGGGGAGGGGTCAAATGGGGCTGGATTTAAGGTGGATCACAAGGGGAGAAGCCTGTTCTCATGTGGGTTCATTTTGTGGGGTTTCATTGACAGCCGAGGCAGGCCTGGAGTGGAAGAGCCCCTCATCAGGCTGAAGCTTGACAGCAGGAGCCAAACAGCTCCAGAGGGGCTTCGGCCTGACTGAGGGGCTCTTCCACTCCAGGCCTGCCTTGGCTGTTAATGGGGAGGAGGAGGAGGCGATGGACCCTCCAGCGAATGTATCACCTTCTCTGCATTGACAGCCAAGGCAGGCCTGGAGGGGCGGTGGAAGGGCCCCCTCAGTCATGAGTGGCCTGAGTGGAAGTTTCTCCAGTGCTAGTGCTATTTTTTTCCTACTGTGCATGCGTGTCTGCCATTAACGAAGTATTCCGAAGTTTTTGAAATTTTGGTATGTTCAGAATTCAGTTCCAAATTGAACCACCAGCGCTTCCTACATCTGAAGCGAGTTTTGAACCATTTTTTAAATCAAACAAGCCTGATGGATGCCGGTTGCCCACCCTGGACGGTGAGCTCTTAAGCCCGTCGTCTTCAGTAAAAAGACTTAGACCTGCTGCTATCAAAGGAGATGCAAATCTCCACGGTATGCAGGACCACGTTTTTCCATCTTTGTCAGGCTAGGCAGCTGGCTCCCTATCTACCCAGAAGCGACCTGGCCACGGTGATCCAGGCAACGGTCATCTCGAGACTGGACTACTGTAACACCCTCTACATTGGCCTTCCTTTGTCATCAATCTGGAAACTCAAGCTAGTGCAGAATGCTGCTGCTCGACTGTTGGTGGGAGCACCCACACGAGAGCACATTACACCCATTGTGCCGCAACTGCACTGGCTACCAATAGAGTACCGGATTGTTTTCAAGGTGTTGGTGTTGACCTTTAAGGCCTTGTATGGTCTAGGGCTGGTGTATCTGAGGAACCGCCTTACCCCATATGTTCCCCTGAGATCACTACGTTCAGAAGAACAAAATTTCCTAGTAGTTCCATCCATGCACTCCTGCCGCTTGTCTACAATCAGATCAAAAGCCTTTTCCATAGCGGCGCCGTCGCTATGGAACTCAATGCCTGATGAAGTCCGTGCCATTACGGAATTGGGCCCATTCCGGAGACCTTGTAAAACGACCCTTTTCAGGCAGGCCTTTAACCTAAATGGTTCCTGAGGAAATTCCTCAAATCCTGAGTCCTATGTGGATTGTTGTTTTTATGTGCTGTTTTATATTGTTATTATTATTAAATTGAAACGTTGCTGTTTTTAGTAATTGATTTTATGTAAACCGCCCTGAGCCTGCTGGAAGGCACGGTATATAAAAACGAACAATAAATAAATAAATAAATAAATAAATAAATAGTATTTACCCATGTATAAGTTGATATCATGAGTCAAGGACAAGTTTTGGGAACAAAAATATGGATTTTGATGTGACCTGCGGATAAGTCAAGGGTCATTCTGCAAAGAGGGGAACCCACTAGTGCCACTTTAGGGGACCAAGTAGCCACAGCCACTGCTATTTTCCTGCCCAGGCATTAAAAAGGGCCAGAAAATAAACAGCTTATTATTTAAGTCAGATATCCAGGATCCTACAAAAATCAAGTGAGTCGCAGTACTGGGAGAATTGCTTATTTCATGTGTTCTGTGTTGTAACAGGACTAAACTCTGTCTTTTGTGCATGAAAGAAGGGAAGGGTTTATATTCTGATATAAGTTATGGTATAGTGCAGGGGTGCTCACACTTTTTCAGCACGCAAGCTACTTATAAAACAACCAAGTCAAAATGATCTACCTACCCACTACTCAGAGAGCCACAAAGCAAAATATTTGGAAATTTATTTCAGTGAGAGCCATATAATATATTTTAAGACTGAATTCAACTAAATGTGAGTATAATAAGCCCCTGAATTTATTCATAATAATAATGCTGATAATATTCATTCAGCCTCTGCTAATAATAATAATAATAATAATAATAAAAACAACAACAATAGGTTCCTAGAGTAGAAGGAGATCTCCAAGGGCCATCCAGTCCAACCTCCTTTTGCCATAAGAGAAAAAACACAATCAAAGCATTCCTCACAGATGGCCATTCAGCCTCTGATAATAACAACAACAATGGGTTCCTAGAATAGGAGGAGACCTCCAAGGACCATCCAGTCCAACCTCCTTCTGCACCGGGGCAGCGTCGGGAGCCTGCGGGGCAGGACTGAGCCTTCCTCCCACCCTGCCTGTGATCTACCATGACACCCTACGCGATCTACCAGTAGATCGCGATCTACCTAATGAGCACCCCTGGTATAGCGCTTAGATTGAGCCATGGATAGGTTGGATACGTTTTTTGTGGTTTATTTTTGTCTGTAAGTTCTAGACTTTGTACCCACGTTTATACAGTATTGCAAAGTCCACACACACACACACATTCAGATATGCGGAACTATTCTGGTCCCGAGCAGTTCAGATAAGGGATACTCAACTTGCATGACCCAATTAAAATAACAGTAATAATACTTTAAGGAGTTTCAGAGCTCTCTGTGTACATTTCCTGGGTAATAAATACAAGGCAGGTTCATTTGAGTTTACAAATCCCGAGATAATTTATTCCAGAGAAACTTGATTTGAATAATTGACTACACAGTACTCCCAGTCACTGGACTCTTGCAGGATCCCGAATATATCTGACTTAAATCATAGCCTGTTTATTTTTGCTGCCTTAAAAAAACACCTCTCATTTATTACCTTGGTGAGTTCTCTAAAAACAGTTCTGCTTATTCATCATGTGTGAGAAGAGGAGATTGTTTCCTGGAAGGGGACAACTTTAGAAGTGCTTATTTCATGTGTTTTGTGTTGTAACAGGATCTGGTTTGTTAATAAGAAAGAAAAGAAAAAGAGAGGTAGTTATTTCATCTGTAGTCTCCACAGGCTCAACTATATTTAAGCAGCTTTTCTGCAAAATATATGTTTAAAAGCACAGGGGAGAGGGAGGATGACGACTATTGTTAGTTCCTGATCTTGAAAACACGTGCAAGAAACCTGAGAACGTGCCAGCTTTCCTTTGGTAGGAAACTTGTAGAATTTGTGTAACATTTCTTCTGGGATTACATCACAGTTTCATTTAATTTTTAGGATAAAACTTAAATTCAATATCTGTGCAATAATCCAGGGAAACTGTACCATAAACAGAGGAATTTTCTGGTGAGTCAGAGTTCCAGGAATCTCACATATACTTAGAACATTTGTGTGACTGAGGACTAGCTAGACTAGAGCCATTAGTCATCTGGCTATGATTTAAAAAAATATATTTTCAGGTTAATTGCATTTTCAAAAAGTGCCCTTCTCGCTCCCACCATCTTCAAGCCAGCCTTGGCAATACACTGAGTTTTCTCAATTCTGCTTCCTAATTGCTTTCAAGATAACAGCGCTGATACTCTTGAGTAATTTCATTTGTGGTGTAAAACGTTGACTTTAATAACAGCAACACTAAAAAAAACCCACAGAAGGCTTGCTGTAATGTCAGTATATCTTTTCAGGAAATAAAAGTAAGCTTAATCTACAGTGGCCATTTACACAGTGTCAAATGAAGAGGAAATGAATCACCAGAAAGAGGACGAAAGATGACTAGAGATTTGCCTGAAATTTGCATGTGTTGATTTGTCCGTACCAATGCACATTTAGAAGTTCCTAGTCTGATTTTAAACAAAAGTAAATTGCATTTCACCACATACTGTCCAACTGACCCAGTTTGGCAGGGACAGTTTGATTAATCCTCTATCATCCCACTCTTCCAGCTGCTTTTAAAAAAGTCCTAGTTTTTCTTTCCTCCCTCTATTTCCCCCCTTTGTTCTCAGCTACCTGAAATTAATGCAAATTCAATGCAGATTGCAAAATCACTGCCTTGTATCCTGAACAAGCACAAAACTAAAGAATGTAATGACTGAATGGTTTGTTTGCAGCGAAGTCAAACACACTGGAACTAGTATATAGTATCAAAAGGTATAATTCAACAAACACCAATATCATTTACATACAATTAGCAAAATGCCATATAATAAGACAAATACAAATCACGCATTACATCTCCACAATAGAGAATCAAACATTCGTGCACTGCAGTACTTGTATGCAAGATGGAACTCATAGATGGAACTTAGTTTGCTATAGTACAGTACCTCGTTGTAGTAACCAAACCCGAAAATGAAAGCACAGTTCGAGGAGAAAGGGAAATCCACGGGTATGGGGTAAAAATCCAAAGTAAATAATCCAGCCGCATTTGTTTACCCCAGTGTTGAACCGGTTGCGCAAATGCGCTCAGAACCGGAGGGAGGTTTGCAGGTAGAGCGAAGCAAACACGCCGCGGCGAGATGTGCTGGGTAAACCCGGCGTTTCCAGGAACCGCGCACTGCCCGGCCGCACAAATGCGCTAGAAGCCGGTGAAAGAGGGCTGGTTACGGAGGTGGCACTGGAGTTAGAAGAGAAACATAATGCTCCAAATGGAGGGATGCAGGGCACGCCGAAACGGATGAAGTGTGCGGCCTGTTCCGTTTCGCCTTTGATGGCTTCCTCAAGCGGTGATGTGCGGCTTAAAACATATCCGCGTCACAGGAAAGGTACAATCTACAAATTGATATATAAATATTACAAATAAGTTCTACTTCCACTTTACAAGCCATAAAATCACAGTCCAAATTATACATACCATGCAAGAGTAAATCAAGGCATTCCTTTCTCCTTGAACTGTGCTTTCATTTTTGGGTTTGGTTACTTCAACGAGGTACTGTACTATAGCGAACTAAGTTCCATCTATGAGTTCCATCTTGCATACAAGTACTACGGTGCACTAATGTTTGATTCTCTATTGTGGAGATGTAATGCGTGATTTGTATTTGTCTTATTATATGGCATTTTGCTAATTGTATGTAAATGATATTGGTGTTTGTTGAATTATACCTTTTGATACTATATACTAGTTCCAGTGTGTTTGACTTAGTAGTCCTTCCACACTATTGGATATTTATTGTTTGCAGCGAACTCTGCAGGAGAAGAGGAAGTAGAATATTGTTTTTCCCAGTAGACTCAGACCCCTTCTACACTGCCCTTATATCCCAGGAATTGATCCCAGATTATCTGCTTTGAATTGGATTATATGAGTCTCCACTGCCATCAGATCCTAGGATATAAGGACGGTATAGAAGGGGTTTCAGGCAATAGCAAACTTTGGTGACTTATCATAGCTTGAGTCCTCTTCGTCATTAATAATGGTAATTTATTAATTAATTTATATCCTGTCGTTCTTCTAGCACTGTTTCCAAGGTAGTGTACAAAATCACCTTTAAAGTGTTAGTTCTTCGGATCACCTTTAAAGTGTTAGTTCTCACTTTTAAGGCCTTATATGGTCTGGGGCCAGTGTATCTGAGGGATCGCCTTATCCCATATAAACCCCAGAGATTGCTGCATTCAGAAGATCAAGACCTATTAGAAATTCCCAGTTGCAGGATCTTTCGTCTGATGGTGACCAGACGTAGGGCTTCCACGATCATTGCTCCATCGCTTTGGAATGCTCTTCCCCCAGAGGTCCGAGCACTATGGGACCTGGTGGCCTTCCACAGGGCCTGCAAAACTCATCTGTTTCAGCAGGCATTTGAATTGTGTTTTACTGTTGTTTTAAATTGTTTATGTTGTTACCTCTATGAACTGCCCCGAGCCTTTGGGAGTGGCAGTATATAAGTTGAACGAATAAATAATAAATAGATAAAATTGTAAAGGCACAACACAATTTAAAAATCTCAGTACAAAAGTAAAAACACAGTTAAACTGAATTTATATTTTAAAAATACAAGTTAAAAACAACATCAAAACACAATGAAAATATAAAAAATAAAAACACTATGTCCTGTCAAAATACTTTATCCATTGCAACACACGAAAAACAAATGCTTTCTTAAATAAAAAGGTATATTTAAGTAAATATATCCACATATTTTCTTCCCTCGACCCATTTATAAATGTTATGTAAGAGGAAGACTTATGTAAGACTGAGAACACTATCAAATTATGATCCTTCCTGGTCTTGGTTTTCTCTACTCAGTCCATTTTGTGGAATGGAGGTGCTGTGACTGGTTGACTCTATAGAGTACTTGTTGTGTGTCTTCAAGTCATTTCAGACGTATGGGGATCTGGTGATTGGTTGGAAATCACTATTCCGGACCTTGTAGTTCCATTTGTAATCACACCTGATTTTAAAAGAAGTACTACTTGGAATTGTAGTCTGAATAAATTAAACTTTTAAAATACCAAACATGATGATATTATGCCAAATAAATTTACTTTGATCGTACAGTAAAAAAAAAAGATTTCCAATCCGTAAAGGAAGTTAACATTGCATCTTTGCATTTTTCTGAGAAATACTACTTTTTTCCAAGATCAGATGAGATCTGTGCCTTTAGGGCATTTAAGTACTACAGTGTTATAAAATCAAAATGTCTTTTTCAACTCTGCTCACAATTATAGCTTTCTCTCAGATCCCTCTATGACTTCTGAGTTCACAAGAGGGATGCAATTCTTTGCTAATTTTCTCCTTGAAGTAGCAATGAATAATTTCAGCAATTTTCTTCTCCCTGTGAGAAAACTGCACATTTCATGAAGACAATTAGCAGTTTGAGGCTGAATGCTAAAAACTTACTTGTGATTGTTTACAGTGGAGGAATAATATACATATTCTGCACTGAGATAAATGTTTAAAAATGCAAAAATATTATTTTCCATGCAAAATTTTTGCTGTTTTCTGCACAGAACAACAACATGCAAATTTTGTGTTGAGTAAGTCCCAAAATATGAAGATTCTCATTAATCTTTTTGCCAGTTTTTCTTAGCATTTGAAAACATGTTTTGATCATTTTCCAAATATATTTAAATATTCTCTCCTTCTGCCCATTGCCTAAAATCCACTTTTCCCATAACTCATGTGGTTACCTTGAGCTAAGAACAGCCTCTCCTCTTAATCTTCTTTACAGTATCATTGTTGTTACGTTTTTATTGTGTGCTGGCTTATGAAGACCTTCACTATGACATAAACAATAAAAAGGGCTTCTTTACTTAAATTGGTAGAAAAAGGAAGAACAAGGAGGTGATAAAGCCTCTGTGATGAGAAGATGGGGTAATGCTGACAGGGGTTAGGGAAAAGGCAAAAGTACTTAATGCCTTCTTTACCTTATTCTTCTCACAAAAAGAAAGCCATCCTCAACCTCAGCAACATGGAATGGATGAAGGATTAGAGAAAACTCAGACTCACTCACAGATTCGCAAACCACATCAGGCGCACTTTAAACTTGGTCCACCAGGGGAGGGAGACAACAGCCTTGTAAACAGTACTTTATCCACAACTGCAGGGAACTGCCAAAAGGCTAAACAGAGGGTTTCACAAACACAAGGACCAAGTAGTGAGAGCACACTAATAAATAAACAGTGCAGAGGAAGGTCCCAGGGGTTTACATGTCTTCACACTAATGCACAGAGCATGGGAAATAAACAAGATGAGCTCCAACTTTTAGCACAACACCATAGTTATGATGTCATATGCATCACTGAAACCTTGTGGGATGACTCCTATCACTGGAATGTAGACATTGAGGGATATAACCTCTTTCACAGAAACAGAATAAAGGAGAGAGGAGGCAGAGTAGCCTTATATGTCAAAAATTGTTACGCTGCAGAAGAGATGCAAGACCTCAATCCAGGAAACCAGCACGAAAGCATCTGGATAAGAATCAAGGGAACTGGGACTCAAAAAGATCTCAGTGTAGGTGTCTACTACAGACCTCCAAGACAGGATGAAGAACTTGATGAAGCCTTTTGCCAACAGTTGACCAAACAGGCACAAAGATGGGCTATAGTAGTCATGGGTGATTTCAACTATCCCGATACTTGCTGGAAAACAAACTCAGCCAAGAGTACAAAGTCCAACAAATTCCTCGCTTGCCTTGCAGACAATTTTATGGTCCAGAAGGTAGAAGAGGCAACAAGGGGATTGGCTATTCTTGATCTCATCCTAAGAAACACAGAGGACCTGATCGATGTGGTTGAAGTGGTCAGATCCTTAGGGACAAGTGACCATGTACTCACGGGAAGGCCGAAACAAAGGAAGGCCGAAACTAAGACAAGTCAAACCCGCATTTTGGACTTTAGGAGAGCTGACATCCAAAAAAAATTGAAGGAAATACTGAGCAGCATTCAGTGGATGCAGATACTAAAAGACAACGGAGTTACGGATGGATGGGAGTTTTTCAAGAATGAAATGCTCAATGCAATTGCAAACAGTGCTAACAAAGAGAAAAATAAAACTAATGCAAAGAAGCTAGACTGGATGTCCAAATAACTTGTAACCGGGCTAAGACTCGAAAGAGACATGGACAAGAAGTGGAAAGGGGGAGAAAGAAGAATTCAAATGAATAACCAACTCCTGTAAGGAGAAAGTTCACAAGGCTAAAGCGCAAAATGAGCTCAGGCTTGCCAGGGACATTAAAACAATTAAAAAAGGGCTTCTTTGCTTACATTGGTAGAAAAAGAAAGAACAAGGAGATGATAGGTCCTCTGCGAGGAGAAGATGGGGCAATGTTGACAGGGGATAGAGAAAAGGCAGAACTGCTTAATGCCTTCTTTGCCTCAGTCTTCTCACAAAAAGAAAGCCATCCTCAACCTCAGCAACATGGAATGGCTGAAGGAATAGGGGAAATCCAGCCCAAATAGGGAAACGAGTCATCCAGGAATATTTGGCTGCTCTAAACGAATTCAAGTCCCCAGGGCCAGATGAACTTCACCCAAGAGTATTGAAGGAACCAGCAAAAGTCATTTTGGAACCGCTGGCAATCATCTTTGAGAGTTCTTGGAGAACAGGAACAGCAGATTGGAGAAGGACAAATATGGTCCCCATATGGTCCCCATCTTCAAGCCTCACGTCAATATCAGGCAAGATTTTGGAAAAGATTGTTAAGGAAGTGGTCTGCGAACACTTAAAAATGAATGAGGTCATTGCTAATAGTCAACACGGATTTATCAAAAACAAGTCATGCCAGACAAATCTGATCTCTTTTTTCGATAGTTACAAGCTGGGTAGATGCAGGGAATGTCATGAATGTAGCATACCTGGATTTCAGTAAGGCCTTTGACAAAGTCCCCCTTGACTTTTTGGCAAACAAACTAGTCAAATGTGAGCTAGGCAAAACTATGGTTATGTAGGTCTGTAATTTGTTAAATGAACAAACCCAGAGGGTGCTCACCAATGCTTCTTCTTCATCCTGGAAAGAAGTGACGAGCGGAGTGCCGCAAGGTTCCGTCCTGGGCCCGGTCCTGTTAAACATCTTTATTAATGACTTAGGTTGGGAACCTCTTTGACTCAGAGAGCCATAAAAGCAAAATATTTGAAAATTTATTTCAGTGAGAGCTATATAATATATTTTAACACTGAATTCAATTAAATATACAGTATGTATGTATATACATACATACTATGAGAAAAAGATTCCCCCGTGCCCATCGGCAGGGACCTTTACCTGCATGGCGCCTGTTCCTTCCTTTGTTCAGGGAAGCTCTCCTCCTGCACTCTTCCCTCCTCCCCCGCCGTTGCACCAGGTTTGGCAGGGGCCTGCCATGCATCTGGCTCTCTGTTTTAGGCTGTCTTTTCTCTCTGTTTGGGGGGGGGGGTTCGTGGGGGGTTGCACCTGCCTCCTCCTCCCCCCCCCCTTTCTTGCCTCTTGCCCTGCCTTGGCTTCCGGCTTGGGGGGGGGGGGAAGCCGGCCCCGGTCCTCCCTGCCTCTCTTGCTGTGCGTTTCGGGCACAATTGGGTCGGCATTCAAATGCGGTATCGAGTTCTACACATATCATAGTTCTACACAAGTAAAAAAGTGGTTCAAAGGGCGCTGTTTGTTAACTGTCTCTCTGCCTCTGTTCGTCAAAGCAGCTATCTTGCATGCTTATTTGAACCACTTTTTTACTTGTGTAGAACTATGATATGTGTAGAACTTGATACCGCATTTGAATGCCGACCCAATTGTGTAGAACTATGAATTGTGTAGTACTTGTGTAGAACAACATATTGACTTGCTCTGGACCCATTTTGTGTTGAGGAAACCCCTATTGTAGCACACTGCTTGTGTATAGAAGTTAGTAATAAGGCTAGACCTGCAAGTCAGCCACGGTATTGCTGTCTGTTGTGATTTTATATGCACTACTTAAGGAATATATTTGTATATTTGCTAATATAGTCTGCATGTGCATCTATTGTACTGTATCTCAGACGCTATTCATTTAGGGATTTCTCACACTCGCTTCCATATCCATATTAGTTAGTTTTGGTTGTTCAGTAAGCTACTCCTCTTTTGGCTAGTTTGTCTGTTCTAGGCGTTGCATACTTCCAAGAGATCCAGTTATTTAAAGCCTTTCACAGGTCTTGCATATACAGCAAGATGGTTTTCATGACTGAATCAATCCACCTGTAATGTGGTCTTCCTTTTTTCTTATTGCTTTCTATTTTTACTATACATTATTGTACATAAGATATAGTATTGTATGAGTGATCCTGACTTTCATGTTCTATGTTATATTTTTACCATTGAGGTCATATTTAGTTCCTTATAATTACATCACTGTTTTTCATGGGGAGCAGCACTAATGTTCAATAATTTTAATTCCAGAGACAAATGGAACAAAATTAGTTAAGAAAAGTTCAACAGTGACAAATGCAAGATATTCCACTTAGGCAGAAACAATGAAATGCAAATATACAGAATGGGAGACAATGCCTGGCTCGACAGCAGTACGTGTGAAAAAAAATCTTGGAGTCCTCATGGACAACAAGTTGAACATGTCATGCAGCAGCTTAAAAAACCAATGGGATTTTGGCCTGCATAAATAGGAGTAGAGTAGAGTCAAGGAAGACATGCTACCCCTCTATTCTACTTTGGTCAGACCACACCTGGAATATTGTGTCCAATTCTGGGCACCGCAATTGCGGGGAGCTGTTGAAAAGCTGAAGTGTGTCCAGAGGAGGACGATTAAAATTATCAAGTGTCTGGAGAACAAGCCGTATGAGGAGCAGCTTAAAGAGCTGGGCATGTTTAGCCTGCAGAAGAGAGGGCTGAGAGGAGACATGATGGCCATATATAAATATGTGAGGGGAAGTCATAGGAAGGAGGGAGCAGGGGCGGTCCTACAGGTAGGCCAAGGAAGCGGCCGCACGGGGCGCCATCTGGGAAGGGGCGAATTCTCCCGTCCACCGGGCGCCGGCGCCAGACAGAGTCCTGGCCCTGCCAATGTTCCTCAGGCAGCGCCGCGGCTGCCTGCTTTTGGGCCCCGGCCTTGTGTGCTCCGACGCCGCTTCTGGGCATTCGCAGAGGTTTTCGCGCAGGTGCAGTTTCTCCGGAGCTGAAATTGAGCGCAGGAGCAACTGCGCATGCGCGAAAATCTCCGCGCATGCCCAGTAGCTCCTGTGCGCAGGAGCCTGTATGCAAAGCACTCCCTATCAGGCAGGCAGGGAGTGCTTCCCCTCTCCCTTTGTCTCTGCCCTGCCGCTGACTACGGTGACCCAATTGGGCAGGCAGGGGGTGGAGACAAAGGGAGAGGGGAGTGGGTATTGGCGACGTATTGCCTCCTGACAGCAGCCACCGGAAGTAGCCGCCGCGCGCTGAGGCGAACTCCCTCGCCAAGCCCAATCACGTGTGAACCCTACCACACCTGCCCACCTCCCCGCGCGTGCGTGCGCACCGGTCGGGAGCATCAAGGAAAGACAGGCGCAACTGCGCAGGCAAATAGTAATATATAATATTTTAGTTTACTTTGTTTTGGGTTATTTGAATTTTATAGGAGTAATGAAAATATTTAGTAGAGGATAATTTTATTTAAATAAATAATTTTATTTATTATTTTATAATAATAATAGAATAGAATGTTATATTATATATTATAATGTCAATATATTATAATATAATTATATTGTAATGTAGTATAATATAATTATGATATAATATAGTATGAGTATGTACTATAATATATTGTATATACGTTGATACAATATAATACTACTAATGGTATTGTGATATTATAATTGTATATTTGTTTTACATGGGGGGAGGGGCAAAATAATGTTTACTTACCATATAAAATTACCTTAGACCGCCCCTGGGAGGGAGCAAGCTTGTTTTCTGCTGCCCTGAAGACTAGGACAGGGAACAATGGCTTCAAACTACAGGAAAGGAGATTCCACCTGAACATTAAAAATAACTTCCTGACTGTGAGAGTTGTTCAGTAGTGGAACTCTCTGCCCTGGAGTGTGGCGGAGGCTCCTTTTTTGGAGGCTTTTAAACAGAGGCTGGATGTCCATCTGTTGGGGATGCTTTGAATACAATTTTCCTGCTTCTTGGCAGGAGGTTGGACAAGATTGCCCATAAGGTCTCTTCCAACTCTATGATTCTATGAAAGGTGGGTCTGAGTTTCCATCAATTTCAGTGGCATTATAGAATATTTCACTTAGACTACCATCCTTTTCAGACTTGCCTAATAAATCACACAGGACTTTCTGTGGATTATGCTTGAGTAGGTATTTGTTCGATTGCATTGTTAATGTATATAGAATATTGGTCTGCAGAAATATCTTTCTGAGTAACTAGCGAGTAAAACTCTCCCAGTGTTGGACTTCTGCCAGTTAGTTTATTTCAAACACACAGACAGACACACAAGCAGATTATCAAGTAAAAAGGATGATTTTTTTTTAAAAAAAGAACACCAGTAAAACTAAGCCTTAAAAGATAAGGTTTATGCAAATCTTTAAAAACCCAACCTAAAACAGACAAATCTATCGACACAACTGAAGGAGAGGGGGGAAAATAGTCCCGAATCAAGAATGCGGCTTTGTAATGTTGATCCTATATTAGGGAAATTTTATGTGGTGGGGGAATCAATAATCTGTTAATGGCTGGGGGATGCGAGTGCCTATGAGAAAAAGAGAGCAAGATTGAGAGAGATCTGGATGCAAACTTCTGGGGGTGTTGTAATTCAGAAAATATGCCTTTGAAAGTAGGACTCTTCACTTCCAACATGTGTATTGTGTTTATTACTTTTGTTTATCCCACAAAACGGCTAGCGGGGAAATATAATCTGTTGATGCAGTGCAAACTTCCTAAGTATCTGTAGCCCTCTCCTCCCTTTGCCAGAACAGTCTGTTTGGAGGTTTGCACACAATGCTGACAGGCTGGAAGCCTGATACTGGGAGAACTGGCCGTGGCAGCCCAAGCTGCTCTGTGACTATTGGAGGCTAGGGTGCTATTGGAAGCATTGAGTACCTATTATTAGGCCCCATCTACACTACCATATAATGTAGATTGAAATTGTATTTCTGTGGAACCTTGTCTTAAGAGCATCCCAACTTAAGAGTGTTTTGAGTTAAGAGCTATCTCTCAGACTGGGTTTTTCTATGACATATGAGCAGCATTTTTAGTTAAGAGCTAGCACCAGAAGGAGTGCTAGCGCAAGAGTACAGGGCTTCAAGGGAGCAGCCTCTGTGCCTCGTGCCCTTGTCTGCTTTGGGAGATTGCTGTTGGCTTTGCTCTTATCTGCTTTGAGGAACGTTGGGTTAGTTGATTTAGTGTGGTTTTTATTCTTGGCATGTTTGGCTTCATGAAGAGAGAGAGAGGGAGGGAGGGAGGGAGGCTGGAATGAGTCCAGTATGAAGAAAATAATGCTTTTGCCTCTTTGCTTTGTGCTTCCTTGCTACAACTTTGTGTTTCTTCCATTTTAAAGATTATCTTTCTTTTTTATTGTTCCTTGGGCATGTACATTTATACATTGCTATTTACGAAGTATCTTTTCTTATTTAAAAGCATATAACAAAAATGGGGGGAGGATTCAGAGGGGCATTTCAATGGGAAAATTCACTTTGAGATCAGAATGATTTAAGTTAAGAGCTCAGTCACAGAATGAATTAAACACTTGACTCAAGGTATCTCTATATATTGTTAGTGTTGAGACTCATATAATGCAGTTTAATTGCCCCAAATTTCTGATGGTCTTAGGAACCCTTTTGGCAGAAAAGACTGAAGATCTCTTCTCTTCCTTTTTGGTGTTGGTGAACTACAACTCCCAAAATTCAAAAACAGCCCCACCACCATGTAGGTAGTGTGCCAAATTTGGTGCAGATCCACTGTGGGCTGGGTTCAGAGTGCTCTTTGATTGTAGGTTAACTAAATCCCAGCAGCTACAACTCCCAAATATCAAGGTCTATTTGACTCCAACCTCCACCAGCGATCACATTTGGGCATATTGAGTATTCGTGCGAAGGTTGGTCCAAATCCATCATTGATTGAGTCCACATTGCTCTCTGGAGGTAGGTGAACTATAACACTAAAACTCAAGGTCAATGCCCACCAAACTCTTCCAGTATTTTCTGTTGGTCATGGGAGTTCTGTGTACCAAGTTTGGTTCAATTCCATCGTTGGTGGAGCCCTTTGATTGTACGTTAACTGTAAATCCCAGCAACTACAACTCCCAAATGATAAAATCAAACCCCCCAATCCCACCAGTATTCAAATTTGGGGGTATTGGGTATTTGTGCCAAATTTGGTCCAGTGAATGAAAATACATCCTGCATATCAGATATTTATATTACGATTCATAACAGTAGCAAAATTGCAGTTATGAATAGCAACAAAAATAATGTTATGGTTGAGGGTCACCATAACATGGGGAATTGTATTAAGGGGTCACAGCATTAGGAAGGTTGAGAATCACTGGCCTATACTGGCCATAAAATGCAGTTCCAAGCTGCATTATATGACAATGTAGTTGAGGTCTTCCTCCTGTTTCTTCTTTGTTTATGCATCTCCCTTGGAGATGGACATATCAGGGCTGGGAGACAGGCTGAATCCATCTCTCTCTGGCATTACTTTGCAAACGAAGATTCTTAGGAAGGACTCATCCCACATTTTTTGCAAGTGCATTGATGACTAAAAAAGTTGGATGTGTCCTTCGAGCCTGTGCAATGGATTTTTCTGGCGGAGCGCAGCGTGCACAGAACTGGCTTCACCCTTTAAACCAAAGGTTCATCTGCCGGGGCCTAGCAAGCTTAGACGGTGGCAGCGAGGTCCTCAAGTCGTAGGTTTGGTTCGAGTTTCCTTCTCTTAGATGGTTGACCTTACAGGGTTAAACGAGCACCATCTGCCCGGGTTTGAAATTAGAGTTTTCCTTCTCCTAGGATGGTTGCCAAAAGGTTAGAGAGCCCATACTGCCCATTGACTCTCTTTGTCAGACCCTTCAGTTGTGATCTATCTGGTATGGGAGGCCTTACCGGTGACTATTATGCCACCGCCAGCATAGGTCACAACTTCATTAGGGTACGCAAGCCTCTCCCCCACGACAAGGGGGCACCAATGGAGAGGCGAATCTATACAGGCTAAATAATATGCCCTTACTACTGTTTTGAGGAAGAACTGCTTTATTTAATATTATTTATTTATTTATTTCCAACATTTCTACCCCGCTCTTCTCTACCCCAAGGGGGGGACTCAGAGCGGCCTAACAAAAGGCACAATTCGATGCCAACATAATAAATACAATATGAAACCAAAAACATACAGCATTAAAACACATTAAAATACAATTAACATTAACACATCATACACATTCTCTTAAGTTAAAAACAGTATTTCGTCCATAACAGGAGCATTGAGCCATATCCATCAACGTGCAGTTACAAATCCAGTCCAAAGTGCTGTATTGTGCTAATGTGCAAAAGCCTGGTCCCACAGCCAAGATTTCACTTTTTTCCTGAATGCCAGGAGGGATGGTGTTGATTGTATGTCGCTTGGAAGCGCGTTCCACAGACGGGGAGCCACCACCGAGAAGGCCCTCTCTCTCGTCCCCACCAACCGCGTTTGAGAAGTTGGCGGCAGCGAGAGCAAGTGTGGTTTCATCCCCGAACTGGGATTGTGGGTGTGTTTTGAGAAGGGTGAAGCCAGGTTGGTGGGTGATCACCAAATCATGCCCATCATGAGAAAGTAGCACTTTTGTTTGCATCAGTATCTGGGAAAGGAAGTTTTGCCTCTCCTTGCCCCTGAATTGGTGTTTATACACATACGTTTGCCAGATAGCATTTCACCTCCTCCTTCTCTCCTGGCTCCACTTAATAGAAATGCAGGTGGGCAGTCTGAACAAAGGGAAAACAAATTTGTTTGATTAAGTACATATGCATTTTTTAAAGCCCACAAGCTCCTGTGGTTGACTGATTACGCATAAACCAAAATGGCAAAAATGTGCACACAGTAGAAATAAAACCTTGCCTTGATGTGGCTAGATAATAGGAGTCTCGTGTGACTTTCCAAATGGATTTCAGTTTGGACTAAAGCAGGTGTGTCTGGCAGTAAAGGGATCAAAACTGGGTAGGGAAAAGGTGCAGTTGAGATTTGCATAGATTCAGTTGGTTGCCCCCCACCATGGGAAAAGTAGCTGGGATAGTTTTTTGGAGTGTCCATTATTGCCAGTCAAAAGCTTCATCCTGAGGATATCTGAGAGACCTTTGAGCCCTAGGCATCACTGAGGAATGAAGCATAGGATGTGCGAAGTGTCCTTCTCTGGAGGTTTTTAAACAGAGGCAGGCCCGGATTAACTCTTTTTGGCGCCCTAGGCCACACATTGGAAGCCACGCCCCCGGGCCGATGCTGAGCATGTGCATCAGATGCCCTAGGGGCGTGGCTTCCCTCCACGTCTTCCTCCTCGCGTCGGGTGACCCTCCTTCCTTGTGTGAAGGAAGGAGGGGCCGACGTGAGCAAAGAAGAGGCGGAGCCTAGGGAAGCCACCTCAGAGGCCCTAGGGGCGGGGTTTCCCTCCACGTCTTCCTCGCTCGTGTTGGCCCCTCCTTCCTTCACTCAAGGAAGAAGGGGCGCCCAGCGTGAGAGAGGAAGAAGTGGAGGGAAGCCCCGCCCCTAGGGCCTCTGATGCGGCTTCCCTCTGCCTCTTTCTCACTCGTGCCGGGCGCCCCTCCTTCCGAGAACCACAATATTTTTTGGCTCTCGTGTGGCCCCTTAAGTGAAGGAAGGGGGGGCCAACACGAGTGAGGAAGAAGGAAGGAGGCCCTAGGGGCGGGGCTTCCCTCCGCATCTTCCTCCTCGCACCGGGTGCCCCTCCTTCTTTGAGTGAAGGAAGGAGAGGCCGACGTGAGCGAGGAAGAGGCGGAGCCTAGGGAAGTCGCCCTAGGGGTGGGTTTCCCTTCACGTCTTCCTCACTCGCGTTGGCCCCTCCTTCCTTCACTCAAGGAAGAAGGGGCGCCCGTGGCGTGAGCGAGTAAGAAGTGGAGGAGGAAGCCCTCTGCCCCTCAGGGCCTCCTGAGGGGCCAACGTGAGCGAGGAAAAAAGGCTTCCTCTGCCTTCCTTCCTCCTCTTCCTCGTGGGTGCCCCTCCTTCCTTGAGTGAAGGAAGGAGGGGCTGGCGCGAGCGAGGAAGAGGTGGAAGGAAGCCGCGTCAGAGGCCCTAGGGGCCTATGGCGCTCCGTGCGCAGGCGCAGAAGCGCCCAAAGATCAACCTTAAAATTTTTTTGGGGGGTCCGGATCTGGCGCCCCTCCATGGCTGCGCCCCTAGGTCGTGCCCTAGTGTGGCCTTATGGATAATCCGGGCCTGAACAGAGGCCGGATGGCAATTTGTCCAGAGTGCTTTGATAGTATTTTCTTGCATGGCAGAGTGGGGTTGAGCAGAGTGGCCCTTGTGGTCTCTTCCAATTCTTTGCTTCTATAATTTTGAGAGATCCATGGCTTCTAGGGTCTTAAGAGCCTCCAGAGTAAATTACCATCTTGCTGCTGCTTTAGTGAGCGAGATCTACCATTCTCTTGCTGGGATAAATGCTGCGGCAGAAAAGAGACATGCCTAGTCTTCCAGAGGGGCCACCTGCTAAAGCACTCTGATATCCTCCCCAAAAAGTAGGGCTTCGTGTGCAAATTGGCAGGGTTTGGCATGGTGTGAGAGCTCCATCTTGCAGACTGGTTTATTTTGAATATTAACAAGTGCCAGACTAAATTAAAGGTTTTCCTTACAGTAACAAGTTGTTCCTGGAGCTCACTCATAGTTAATGAATCATTAATTTTTAAAGCTGACATTCCAAACTTCGCTGAATCTGTTTACGGTACTTACTGAAGGCATAAGATGGATAATGGATCAAACTGAAGTACAGAACACACGGATTTGTTGGATGTTTTCCTGAAGTAGTCCCCTCCCTTTCAAATAAACTTGAGAAAAAGACCAAAGTAAATATTAGCTGCAGTTCTTGAAAGTTCTATAGTGATTTGGCCATAGAGCACTTGTGTTCTCCCTTACATTAAAACAAAGCTTGAGTAGACATGTTCTCAACTGTCACTGTGATCCAGAACAGTGTTTTTCAACCTTTTTTGAGCCGTGGCACATTTTTTACATTTACATAATCCTGGGGCACACCACCAACCAAAATGACACAAAATGACACTCTAACACAGTAATACATATAGTTAATATGTTTTTAAATGTATTTATACACTCAGTGTGAAACCTGGGCCTGTTTCGATGAACACAACATAGATATCCTGGCAGGAATGGCAGAAAGATTCACACGAAGGTCTTGCTCAACAGCTGGGAGTTATAGTTCACCTGCAATCAAAGAGCACACTGAACTCCACCAATGATGGAATGGAATCAAACTTCCCACACAGAACTCCCATAATCAAGAGAAAATGCTATAAGAGTTTGGTGGGTATTGACCTTGAGTTTTGGAGTTGTAGTTCACCTATATCCAGAGAGCACTGTGGACTCAAACAATGTTGGATCAGGACCAAACTTGGCATGAATACTCAATATGCCCAAATGTGAACACAGATGGAGTTTGGGGAAAATTGACCTTGACATTTGGGAGTTACAGTTTCTTGGATTCATAGTTAACACACAATCAAAGAGCATCCTGAACTCTTGCAACAATGGAATTGAACCAAACTTGGCATATTGAACTCTCATTACCAACAGAAAGTACTGAAAGGGTTTGCTTGGGAATTGACCTTGAGTTTGGAAGTTACCTACACCTAGAGAGCACAGTGGACTCAAACAATGTTCAATATCCAGAATCACAATGTTGGAAGGAGGCTCACCACTTTAAGGTCCCTAAAACAGGCATGGGAAAACTTTGGCCCTCTGGGTGCTTTGGACTTCAACTCCCACCATTCCTAACAGCCTGAGACCCTTTCCTGCTCAAGTTGCTGAGGGGGGGAAAGGAAAAGAGCCTGAGGCTGCTAGGAATGGTGGGAGTTGGAGTCCAAAACACCTGGAAGGTCCACGTTTCCCCATGCCAGCTTTTGGCAGAGAACTCTTCTTCCCCTTTCCCCTTTTGCACCTTTTCTTCCCCCTCCTGCCAAACACTTACTTTTTCTTCTCCACTCGGGCTCCCTTCTTCCCAGCCTCGCTCTGCTCGCTTTGGTCACAGTGCCGCTTCCACCACCATTTTGATCCGAGGGGGCAGCGTGAGCGTGTTCAGGAGGGGAGGGGGGAGGGAGGAAGATGTGGGGCGAGTCTGCACAGATGTGCCCGCACGGGTTATGTCTTCCTCTCTCCCCCCCTCCCCTCCTGAAGAAGGGAGCCCAAGTGGAGAAGAAAAAGTGTTCGGCAGGAGGGGGAAGAAAGGGTATTGGAGGTTCCAATTTCCCACGGCACACCTGATGATCACTCATGACGCACTAGTGTGCCGCAGCACACCGGTTGGGAAACACTGCATTAAAACAAAGCTTGAGTAGACATGTTCTCAACTGTTACTATGATCTAGAATATTTGTGAATACTCCATCTGCTTTATTAAGATTGGAAGAGATTGCAAGGACCATAAACATCATCATCATCATCCTGTCCGACCTTCTGCCATGCAGGGAATATACAACTAAAGCACCCCAAAGAGATAGCTGTCCAAACTCGGTTTAAAGACTTACACAGATCTTTTGTTTTGAAATAAAAGTATCAGCTAAATAAACTGGGAACTGATAGGCCTGTGTGTTGCTGGTAGGAAGGGCTTTGGCAGAAAGAAAAGCTGAAAGACCAGCATTGATAAATGGTTCTGTACATATCTAGAGATACATGGATATTGTTTTACGTGAACAATTTATGCATCTTGGTATTGTATGTGAGAAGTGTGTGAGCAGGTGTTGGTGAGAAAGTGAATGGGGAATACCCACTCAAAATACGCTCCCATTTTACACTCATCTCCATTGTTTAGCATATTCTGACTAAGTGATTGTGAAAATTAATTTAGCAAAAGCCTAATCAGTGGCTGGACTAAAATGTCACCAAGTAAGCATGGCAAAATTTGCTATATAAACCCTGGAGCCAAACCTGACTCTTCCTTTCTCATGTGATTGCCTCTTTCAGGATGAAGTCGTTGCTGCTTCAGAGAAGGTAACAGTGAAGCTAGAAGACTTGGCAAAATGGGCTCAAGCGGACTTCTCCAAATGGAAGCGTGGTCTCCGGGGTGAAGCTGTTCGACCCACAGAACTAGGGAAGGATGGGCAGAAAGAAGCACTGAGTAGATTCAGACAATCCACACACAACAGCGGCCTCAACTTTAAAGACATTTTGAAGGAAAAGGCAGACCTTGGTAAGTACAGCTTCTTCTCCTTCAGGCGTCATAGGAGATGGGTCCTGTGAGATTTGTATGGGCAGTCTGTCCCTCCCATTCTCAATTGGAAGGTGGGAAAATGTTTGACAAGGAGCCAAAGAATCCTGCAATGAGGTCTGTGATGGGTCTTTCTAGCAGCAATTCGGAAAGAGACTTTCAGAATTGCAGAATCTTCATGGAATAAGATCTGAAAGTAATTCTAGAGTAGTTTTTTTAAATAAAAAAAGTTCTTCAGGGAGATGACATTGTACAAAAATTACAGGAATATTGACAGCCACTAAGCATGTTATGAGCTCAATGAAATTCCACAGGGGAAGAAACCATACATTAAGACAAGTATTTTCAGCCACTGTCAAGTTAGTGTTCCTCTGAAGATTGGGAAGCAAGAAGGGAGGGGAATGAAAATGTAAAGAGAGATGGCTAGAGATTAAGGTACTCTACGGTACTTTATACAGTGATACTTTGACTTATGAGTTTAATTTGTTCTTTGACTGAACTCTTAACTTGAAACACTCTTATCTCAAAGCAAAATTCCATTGAAATGCAATCAATCAATTCCACCCCTCCCATTTTTGTCACATAAATAAGAACACACACACACACATATATATATACACACACACAGAGAGGGGGGAGAGGGAGAGAGAAGGGGGGAGGGAGTTTATAAATAACAAATAATATATACTGTACATGTACATTCACATGGAACAATTTATAAATAACAAATAATAGAACAATAAAAAGGAAGATGAACTTTAAAATGATAGAAGCACAATGTTGTGGCAAGGAAGCACAGTGGAGAGGTAGAAGCTTCATTTTCTTCATTCCAGCCTCCTTTCCTGTCTTGCTGTCTCTCCCACTCTTTCTTCATGAAACCGAACATACCAGGAATAAAAACTACAAAAAATCAACTAAACCAAAGATCCTCAAAGCAAACAAGAGCAAGCAGACCGCAACCCCCCAAAGCAGACAAGAGCATGAGGCTCCCTTGAAGCCCTAAAGCCCTGTACTATTGGCTCTCACTCTTAACTCAAAATGCTGCTCTTATGTCAAAGCTAAACTGACCAGAGTGACTGCTCTTAACTCAAAATGGTCTTAAGTTGGAAGGTTCCACAATACTGTGCTAAAAACAGGGCCAGTATAGTATGATCTGTAACTGACTGGTTCAAAATCAATCATTTCACTTAGCCATGCTCCAAAATATATTGTCTCCCAGATTTATTTGTGGGCCACTCTAGGTCCTCCTTTCAGAAACAGTGAAAATATAGGCTTTATTATTATTTACTGTTCTAGTTATTCATGAGGGAATCTTGGAATGTATCCTTCATGGATAAGGGATCACATTTGGCTTTACCTTCTGTTAGGAAGTGGTACTTTCCCTAAGTTAGATTGCCTTCTGTCAAAGTTTAAGTGAAAAGAATTAGACAAATGCTTAGGGCATAAAATCTCACTGTCTAATTAGCACTAGAACATTAGATTCTCAGTACGAAGAGGAAGTATATTTATGATTATATGATACTAAGAATGACAGTGGATTTTGTGGCTATTGCCATCACATCCTGTTTCTGAACTTCTCAGGCAATCACAAGGTACTTTGCTGTTAAAAATTGCAAGTTTTTTTTTATATAAAAAAGCAGAAGTTCTATTCTAAGTCATGCTTTGTGATTGAGAGTCTTATATAAAATTATACTTATTGAAAGTAAATCATACTCACGGTTCTTTTGATTAAAGCTTCATCCCAGCTCAAATAATTTGATGTGATTCATTAATAGCACTTGCAACTATGTCAAACAAAGTGACTTCCTTAATTAGGAATCAATTCCTTTGGATTATTTATTGATGAATAAAACAAAATCAAGGCAAAATATGGAAACCTTTTGTTGAATACATTAATAAGAAAGAAAATATTAATTTAAAGGAATTTTGGATATGAAGAAGTGAAAATATAGAAAAAGACTCCAAGCTATATGATTAAGCGGATATTTTTTTGGGTGAAGTCAACCTGTTTGTATGGTTTGTTTTTAAACTGTCATGTGTTACCCTACATGCCTAACCCCCCTCCCCATACCTCCATCCCACTCCCCCACCCACCCAAAGCCCCCCCCACTCATTATCCTATTTACTCAGTGTCATTTGTATGTATGTATTCATGTTTTTTTAACTCAATAAACTTTAAAAAAAATCGAGGCAACCACTTTCAGTTTTCATACTAATAATTTATAGATGGAGTAAGATAAGATCAAATATTTTTAAAAGGCAAAAGGATTCCTTATCCTTTCACAGTATGTACACAATGACTTGAAGCTCCAGTCAGAGTAGACCAACTTAATACAATGTTAAATGATGAATCAACCCTTATATTAAACACCATGGATTGTAATAGACCCATTCTTCTTGTAACTACCAATAGCCCCATGCTTTTTATGAATTCAGTCATAGGTACAGCAGGCCCGGATTAACCCCTTTTGGTGCCCTAGGCCACACTTTGGAATTACGCCCCCAAACCAACCTCTACCGCATCCCCCACCTCCTCCTCCTCGCAGTGCCATGCCCTCCTTCCTTGAGTCAAGAAAGGAGGGCGCACGAGGAGGAGGAAGGAAGGGAAGCCCCGCCCCTGGTGCCGGCATCGGTCCTGGGGGCGGGGCTTCCCTCCACCTCCTCCTCTTCATGGCGTGCCCTCCTTTCTTGACTCAAGAAAGGAGGGCATGCGCAAGAAGGAGAGGAGAAAGGAAGGGAAGCCCCGCCCCCGGAGCTGGCATCGGCCCCGGGGACGGGGCTTCCCTCCACCTCCTCCTCTTCGTGGCACGCCCTCCCTTTCTTGACTCAAGAAAGAAGGGTGCACGCAAGGAGGAGAGGGGGAAGGAAGGGAAGCCCCGCCCCTGGTGCCGGCATTGGCCCTGGGGACGGGGCTTCCCTCCACCTCCTCCTCTTTGTGGCGCACCCTCCTTTCTTGAGTCAAGGAAGGAGGGCGCGAGGAGGCGGGAATCCCTGCCCCCGGTGCTGGCATCGCCCCCCCCGAGGGCGGGGCTTCCCTCCACCTCCTCTTTGCGGCACGCCTCGCACCCTCCTTCCTTGACAAGGGGGCAGGGGCGATGGCAACGGGAGGCGCCGTTCCCTCCTCTCCCGCCCACTCGCAACACTCTCCCCTCGCCCTCCCCGAGAGAGAGAGAGGGTTGCGTTGCGGGGTTTTTTGGGTCCGTGTGAATTGCGCCTCCCTTGGCTTGCGCCCCTAGGACATGGCCTAGGGTGGCCTTATGGGTAATCCGGGCCTGAGGTACAGACTATATGAGTTTATTATTTATTATTTATTTTATTTCTTGGGACTTCTACACCGCCGACTCCCGAGGGCTCGCGGCGGCTCACAAGAACCAGTGGCACAGCGCCAGAGGGTTAAAAACAGAACACTTAAAAACACCATTAAAACATGCAACAACAATTAAAACAAAGAGCAGCAGCAAATGTAATAGCCCAGTGAATGTACAGACGAGCCTACTCACCGAAGGCCTGCCTAAACAAGTGAGTTTTGCAGGCCCGTCTAAACGGGAGTAGGTCCTCAGGGCTCTGGCTCGGCCGGGAGGCGTTCCATAGCGTAGGGGCTATCACGGAGAACGCCCTCCGGCGGGTAGATGTTAAATGAGCCAACTTTACAGATGGTATTACCAAGAGGTTGGCCTCCTCGGACCGGAGTGATCTCGATGGGCAATATGGAGTGAGACGGTCCCTCAGGTACGCTGGCCCCAGGCCGTAGATGGCCTTGAAGGTAAGAACCAGCACTTTGAAGGCGACCCGGTGCTCAATAGGCAGCCAGTGCAGATCCTGCAAGATTGGAGTTATACGGCAACCTGCTGGAGCCCCAGACAGGAGCCGGGCGGCAGTGTTCTGCACCAGCTTGAGCTTCCGGATCGACGACATAGGCACGCCAACGTAAAGCGCGTTACAGTAATCTAGCCTCGAGATGACCGTGGCTTGGATCACCGTGGCTAGGTCACTCCGGGAGAGGTAGGGGGCCAGCCTCCTTGCCTGGCGGAGGTGGAAAAAAGCAGCCTTACTGGCCATGGAGACCTGGGCCTCCATTGTCAGATGGGAGTCCAAATGGACACCCAGGCTCTTCACTGATGGTGCTGGGTGCAGCGCCGCACCGTCCAGGGTCGGAAGCCGGGCACCCACCTCGCCCGGGCGGCCCAGCCACAAGATCTCCGTCTTCGCCGGATTCACCCTCAACCTACTGGCTCTCAGCCATCCAGTAACGGCCTCGAGGCACTGTTGGAAATTATCGGGGACGGACTCCGGCCTGCCCTCCATCCTCAGAATGAGCTGGGTGTCGTCCGCATACTGGTGACAGACCAGCCCATAACTCCGCACTAGCTGTGCAAGCGGCTGCATGTAGATGTTAAATAACAGAGGGGAGAGAATGGCCCCCTGTGGAACTCCACACACTAATGGGGAGTCCTCGGAGACCACCCCGCCCCTCCTCACACGCTGAGACCGCTGGCGGAGGAAGGAGGTCAGCCATTTAAGGGCTGTCCCCCTCACTCCAGCCATGGCCAGGCGGTGGATCAAAAGATTGTGGTCGACCGTGTCAAACGCTGCCGTGAGGTCCAATAACACGAGCAGCGCAGACCCGCCTTGGTCGAGCTGGCAGCGGAGTTGGTCTGTGATGGAGACCAGAACCGTCTCCGTCCCGTGCCCCAAACGGAAGCCGGACTGGAAGGGGTCTAGCCATGTTGCATCATCTAAGAAGGATTGCAGCTGCTCCATTACTGCCCTCTCAACCACCTTGCCCATAATTCACATAGAATTTGATATTGTGTTAAGAGCCCACTCTTTGGATTCTGGAGCCATGTTTATGATGTTCTCAGTAGCACAAATATTCACGTATGTTCATCTTTCTATTATTTGTTCCCGATTTTGCAATTAATAACAAGAGCATGTGACAATATGAGATAGTTGGGGAAACCTGCTTTGCTGCTGCACAGACAATTTTGCATGGGTTTTCATTGTTTTATTTATTGATGGAAAATAAGCCAGAGAGTGGCCTTAAGTTTACAAAAGAAAGACCTCATAAAAGTATCAAATTCTTCTGACTCGCTCAACAAATGCTAATAGTAAGATGGAAGACTTCCAGTACTGCTGAGGGCAAGAATCCCAAAAATACATTTGTTTCTGTAAAAAGAAGAACTGCCAGCATCAATACTCTAAAACAGAGTTTTGATATGTGTAAGATTCAACTCCTGCCAGATCTGAAACATGGAAATAATGTAAGAGCACAGCAGCAAAGAGTTAGCGCACAGAGTAGAGTTCTCATATTGCTCAGACTAATGAGCAAAGTTGACATGGGTGATTTCATAAGCATTAAGAAGTACCACCTGATTTGCTCTGGCCTATCTGATTTGCTAACTTCCAAGACCAGATGAATGGAAGATCATCAATGAATTCCAGGTGCTTTAGCTACACTTCAGAGGAGAGAACTGGCAAAACCATAACTGAATATTCCTTGCTTAATATGGGATTCATGGAGTTGCCATAAGTCAACAAGGTACTTGAAGTCATGTGTACACACACAATTCATTTCAGTCCAAGGCTTCCTGAAGTGTCCTGGATGTTTTAGTTACATCCTTTGACTTAAAGTAGGGGGTACACTGAGCTCCCTACTCCAGCTTAATTTTACATTCTGAGTATCTACAACTTGTATCTCTTTGTGCATTCTTTATTTTACAACAATGTCCAGTACAGCTATTAATGCATGATCATCATACCTAAATTTAGTCCATCAACCTGAATGCATTTTCAATACAGCTATAAAACTTCCTTTATCGAAGCATGTATGCCCTAAGTAAGGCAATAATCAGGCTCTTTATCTTCTCTTGATTCACGGTGGCACAGAAATTCAGAGGTAGGAAAGTCAGCAGGAGAGGTTTAACTGATTTCATTGATCATTGCTATGTTTAAAAGATATACTTCAATTACATTTAGAGTAGAGCAGGGGTCCTCAAAATAAGACCCACAAGCTGGGATCATTTACTTGGCCCTTGCGCTAAACCTTATTGATACTTAGGGTTGCCCTCTGTCTGAAATAACTTGAAGGCACACAACAACAAGAATCCTCATTAACTTGACTATCTCATCAGCCCAAAGTAGGCCCACAGTTATTATTTATTTATTTATTTATTCATACTTGGTTGGCCGCCCTTCCCGAAAGGCTCGGGGTAGCTCACAGCATATATAAACAGTCAAGTAGAAAACAATGATTAAAACGAGGTTAAAAACGCATCTAAAAATACAATAAAAACACGAAACCATATGCTAAGCAGGGTGATTGCCATTGAAGTACTGCTAAGTTGATGTTGCTTAAAATTGTTCTTCATTGTATATATTGTATTGCTCTTTCTTGTTTTTCTGCACCAAAAATAAGATTCGTGCAGTCTGCAGAAGGATTTGTTCATGTTTTTTCAAACTATAATCCATTCCCCCCAACAGTCTGAGGGACCGGACCATGAACCGACCCTCTGTTTAAAAAGTTTGAGGACCCCTGCCATGGAAGCTAAAAACATAAGTATTATGTTTATGTTATGTTATGTTTAATTATCATTTAAGTTTAAATTAAAAGCAGCAACAATTTTGAGAAACCCCATTTGTCATCCATCCCACTTTTTGTCATTTCCTAGATGTTCCTCTTTCTGATTTTAACTGAGTGTCATGTGACTCCCGTCAAAAGTCTCAGCGACAAGGGCTTCATAATTCAGATTCCCATCACAGATGGGAATCTGTTTGTGGTATCTGCTGTCAAATACGGAGGAACTCCTGGGTGGAAGGACCAGTGCCCATCCACACTGCACTTACTTTTTCATTTGGAACCTTTTAATCTTTGAATTAACCAAGCTACCATATTCTAATCAGAAACAATATTTTTTTTAAAAAATCTGATAACCATTTGCATTTATAAAGTACAACCTATTGACTCTTTAGCACAGGGGTGCTCTGTCGCGATCAGATGCCCTTAAAACAACAAGCCAACCCTCTCACTACTCCGAGTTGCAACCTGAGCCATAGGCTCAGTTACCACATGCTCATTAGGTAGATCGCGATCTACTAGTAGATCACGTAGGGCATCTTGGTAGATTTCAGGCAGGGCGGGATGAAGGCTCAGTCCCGCCCCGCAGGCTCCCGATGCCAGCCGGATGGGGCGCTTCTCAGAGGGGGCGGAGCCAGGCCACGCCAAGCCACGCCCCCTCCCCCGGCTTCGGCACTCCCAGCAGCTGCTTCAGCCTTGAGGAGGGCAAGGCCAAGCCAGCCTTGTGCTAGCTATGCCACCACTGGCTTGGCCCTGCCATCCTCAAGCCTGGAGAAGTTGATGCTAGAGCTGAAGCCAGAGGGGGGCGGAGTCAGGCTGCACCAAGCCCCTCCCCGGCTCCGCCCTGCTTCTCTTCTCGTCCGGAAGCAAACGTGGACGGAGGTAGATCTTTCTGACTTGGTTTTATTATAAGTAGCTCGCATGCTGAAAAAGTGTGGGCACCCCTGCTTTAGCATATGCTCCCATTTAATAATTTAATTAATAAGTTGATGAAGTAGGAAGAAAGAAAAAAGAAGTACTATTTGTTTAACTTAAAGGAATTAAGTTAAAACTGAAAGTCCAAATTACATCCATTATTGTATTTTAATATAAGTTATTTTCATATAAGTAAGTCGCCACTCTATTACAAACCCCTTTTTCTCCCTCCTTCCTCCCCGATCCCTATTAATCCTTCACCCTCTCTTTTATGTATACCTGTAAAAATTTTGAAATAAAGATGATTTTTTTTAAAAAAAATTACAAAACACTCAACAACGTATAACTGAATTAAATTTCACGAGTTAGTTACTGTCACTGCAGAGGCCATAAAACCAAATGGAACATCCGTCTTAATTGCATGTTTTGGGGATCACAAAATGACATCTCTTTCCTTAGGTGGCAGAATAGCTTTGCCAGTCTTGGGTACTAGATACCTTTGGCTTGGGGGCAGAGATTAGAAAGTTACTTCTAAAAATCAGCTTGCACCCATTACAATATTTGAAAAAGTTATTGGTTATCATTATGCTTTATGAAGTTTTACTAAGTTTTACTTTTTGGAGCCTTTTGAGAAAGACAAACTACAAATGCCTTCAATTGTCCCTTAAAAACAATTTTTAAATACCATTAAATTCATCATTACACTAATGAAGAACCTTCATCCTCACTTATTATATTTTTTACATTTAACTTTGTTCCATACATGTTACTCAATTGGGACTTTGTCATAGACAGCTATATTGCTTTTTTACTTGTTACATCCAATCCATTTGGAGCAGGAAAGACAACATTTGCAGCAGCAAAATGTTTTGTAACATATTAGAAATGGCACCACCACACACACACACACCCCCGCCACACACAAACAGAAATATTTCACCATACCTAGATATTACTAAGCAACTGTCTACTTTAGCTAAATGGAAGTGCAATTTCCAGACAACAATGTTACACTATTTATACCCAGTAACAACTTAATATATGCCAAGGGCAATTGTCTCACTGATAAAAAGCTGACAAAGTATTCATATGCACTTCTAATCTTTTATCTTCTATTTATGGCTGACACTTGGAGCTATATAAGCATTGTTGTTGTTGCTTTAAAGAAATCAGATGGACAGGTATTTTGCAATTCAGTCTTGAAATGATTCTTCTCTACATATACACAGTCTTACCTTCTTAACTAGGGGAAAGGGTAAATTCAATTACTGGGTGTAAGGACTCTCTATATTTCACTTTCAGCTGTGGCCAGGTAGTTTTCTTAGTCCACCCTTACCACCAATTTATATAAAGCCTCCTTTTATTTCCACTTGCTGCCACCATATAATGTAATAAGTATTCACACAGGTCAGCTTTCCCACTGACCTTCCGATTACTGTGTCAGGGTAGGGTATCTCTCTAACCCAAACTCCCACTGACACTATTTGTTAACTTTAGCTGCCACCGTTCACTATACTTGGCTACCCACTAGGAAGAAGTTGTTTTAGAGGCTTGTGTGTAAAGGAACTACGTGGGGAGATATCTTTGTTAAAGAACTGTAAAGTTTATTCAAACGGTGTTCTAAGCTTAGGTGGTTACAGTATCTTCTTAGAGGCACGTATCTTAAGGTTACAATACACTAACTATGGAGATACAACTTGATACTATATAGCTGTACTCCCAGAACCATTAGCTCAGCAGTCTTTACACTAACTGCTTGTCCTTTAAACCCAACTGCTTTCCTAGCAGTTAAAACACAGCTTTTCTTCTACCCTCTCACAGAGTAGAGTCCAATTTTTTTTAAAAAAAACCGGCTGACAGCAGACTAAAATGGACTCTCTCTAACTCTCCACACACCCTCTCTCCTTTGACTTTCGCTGTCAACCCCCAATTGCTAAAGTTTGAATTCAAAGATTCTAAGGCCAGTTGCAGGCTCCGCCTCCTGTTTCCACGGTAACGGAAACCCCCTGGAGGTTCTACACGCTAATATGTCCGTTAACCCTTTAGGGTTTGCCAAGTTTTTACCCCTTCAACAAATATATATATATATATATATATATATATATATATATATATATCAACCATATGTAAAACCTGTAATAAAGAAATATGACTTCACCACACTGGGACCCAGAAAAGGTGCACAACTAGTTCATGGTGTTGGCAAGTTTCCTTGAGGTTTCAATTCCAAAACCAACAATGGTCTTAATACAAAACAGTTGCTGTTGCATTGAGAAGACTTTGCAGAGCCACGCGAGATGAGTTATGGAGAATGAAAATTTGGGAACTGTGCCCCAAGTTAAATAGTGGAAAGAGACTAGAAGGTGAAGTTTCTATCCTAGATGCTAAAACATTTTGGACTGACCCCTTTAAAGCTTGTGTCACTCGTCACATACATCTCTACAAAGTCCTCTCAAGGCAACAACAGTATACATCAAGGGCACAGCTCGTTCTAGACTTCTTGGTCTCATAGCAAAAGAAACAGAATAGATCAGGTAATGTTTTTACAGGATCTACAGTTCTTTGGTAACGTACTCTACAAGTTTTCAGATTAAACAGGAAGAGATGTAAAGAACTGTTTTAGGCAGGTACACCTAGCATAGATTTCTGCCACCCCCTTCCTTCATTCTTGGCATTGATAGTCCCCTAAACTAAAATGCAAATTGATTTCAGAAGTACTTTCAGTTTCTCAGGCACTCTGATTCATAAAGTGGAAAAGTAATAATACATTGGGGTTTTAAGATCTTTTAAATTTCTATCAGAATGTACTACTTTTCCAATTCAATTGGGCTTTTTGTGTTTTAAGAAATATTATTAACATAAATATTATACTCTGTAGACCACAAGATTTTAATGGAAAGCAATTGCACTTTGAGAGATAAATAATAATACCATTCTACTGAGAAAAAAAGTTTGGAAAGTGATTTTTAAGAAAGATGTCATAACGTGATAAAACTATTCATATCTGAATAGTAGTGGAATATTGCTATTGGATCCAGAGCATTATCCTACCCTTGTTTAGTGGCTGAAGCGCAATTCTGTGGAATGTATAAAAAGCATTGAGCAGAATCTGGTCCCCTTTAAAGAACTTTCATTTTTTAAAAATGAATACGTTTCCGACTCTTATGAAAAGATCTTCTTAAAATATGTAGGCAATGCCTGCCCAAGAGAGATTGCAGTTTTTTCCTGTGGTTGATGATGGGGGTTCAGCATGGTGTATATACAGTCATTGTACTTCCCCACAAATAGAAAAATAAGAATACATTATGCAAAATAATGAAAGCCATAGGGTGGGTCTTTTTTGTTTTTGCCAAATTTGCATCTTATAGAAGATGCCGCATCCAGCTTTACCTGACATGGAAATTCAAATGAGTGGAAGTTGAGAGAGAATGAGTTAGTAAAACATAAATAAGCACATTGTTGCATTGATTCACAATAAGATTTAAGAGTGCCTAAACCTTTTTGCCTTACTCCTATTGATTACTACTGAGATCTTCTATTCACTCCATTATGCAGTTATAGTTAATGGCCCATATCAGGAGAGCAGTGAATCTGCTCTGGGTTTATTTTAGACCTTAAAGGAGCTATCCAAAATGAACTATCCTGTCTCCAAAAATAATGTTAGTACCTTGGATAGCTACTTTAAAGTCTGGAGTAAATTGTAGAATAGATTCTACCCATTCACTTAAGTAGAAACTACCAGCTATCCTGGCACTGTAGTAATTTTATTTCTAACCACATTCTAAGCTCTTGGACTACATTTCCCACTTTGCATCCTTAGAATCATAGACACACAACAATAATGACACCGATAAGTGTGGTTTGTTAGTTAAGGAGCTCTCACAACACATAAACAGATCATGTTTGTAAAATTCTCCAATCCCTGCAGCTGTTTTGTGTAATTGGCACAGACTCTTTTCTTCGAAGCAGTTTGCTCCTATCACTCCTTATAGTAAATGTTTAGTAAATTACTAAATTTTAAAAAGTGATTGATTGGCATTGCCTTTTAAGAGTGTTTAACAATTAAAAGTTACATTGTGAAACAAAGTTCAGAACTGTGCAATCTTAGAAATTCCAATAACTTTTACGTCATTCCTGGAAAAGTAGCATGTTGTTCCTCTTCCATCTTTGTTGTTTGCTTTTTGCTGATTTGATGGGGAGATAAACAGTGAAGTATACAATGAGTCCACCTTATCCAGAGTTTCAAAATCTAAAATACTATAAACTTCAAAGTAGCATCCCATAGTGATGTCTCAATGTACACAAATGTTGTGTCATGCACACAATTTTCCAAATACTGTGTATAAAGTTACCTATAGACTCTGTGTTTAAGGCAGTGTTTCCCAACTGTTTTTGAGCCATGACACATTTTCTACATTTACAAAATCCTGGGGCACACCACAAACCAAAATGACACAAAATGACACTCTAACACAGTAATACTTACAGTTAATATGTTTTAAATGTATTTACAGACTCAGTGTGAAATTTTCAAAATATTCACGAAGGTCTTGCTCAACAGCTGTATCGGCAGGAGGGGAAGAAAGTATTAGGTTCCAATTTCCCACGGCACACCTGATGACTCTGTGTTTGGGAAACACTGGTTTAAGGTATCTATGAAACAAATGAATTCTGTGTTGAGACTCGGATCCCCTCTCCAACAAACCTTATTCTGTATACACAAATACAGATATCTCAAAATTTGAAATCCAAAATACTTTCAGTCCCAAGCATAAGGGATATTCAACCAATATTAGTAAAGAAATGGCATAAAAGCTGGAAAATGTTTGTTAAAATGCCTTTTAAACATAACATTGAAAGGAAACTAACACTGAAAGGAATACATTGCTGTGACTTCATTCCACCTCATTATATTACTTTTAGAACACAAAAGGAAGGAAAATGTTCAGTGGCACCTCCGAATCGATTTTTTTTTTCAAACTATCAAGATTAACAATCTGGTTAGTCCTAAAAGTATCACAAGATGACTTTTCTTTCCCGTTTAATATTGGAAAGGCAAACTCTTTGACAATTACTATTGGAATGTGACCTCATTATGCCCCTGTTGGCCTCTGACCCCCCCCCCCCCCTTTCGTCCTCATCAGGAAAAGTTAATTATATTACTTGGAATTTGTTATTTCCAAGTACTGCAGTTCTTGTATATAATTCCCTCAGAGGTAACAATATTATTGTCATCGTCACCATTTATATCTAGCCTTTCTCTCAGTGATGAGATTCAGAATGGTTAACAGCATATTTAAAAACAATATTCATGAAAACTATACAGAAGATTTAGTAAAAGTATAAATGTATTTTAAAATGATTGAATAAATGATAAAGGTAAAACATATTACAACATTAAAATTAATTAAAAGACAACATATACACCGTAAAAGCAGCAGTGCATAATGTATACCTGATTGTACAACATAGTTTAAATTTGCTGATGGGAGAACAAGGAGGGGGTCATTCAAGGAGGGGGTCATTCAAGGAGGGGGTCATTCAAGGAGGGGGTCATTCAAGGAGGGGGTCATTCTGGCGTCCCTTGAAAGGAAGTTCAAATTTTTGGGTGCAACCATGAAAACACCCTGGCTCTCATTCCCACCAAATGAATCTGATAAAGTGGTGGGGCAGAAAGAAAGCCTTCTCCAGATGGTCTTAGGCCCTTCTTCGCTACCATATAATCCACATTATCTGCTTTGAACTGGATTATAAGAGTCTACATTGCCATATAATCTAGTTCAAAGCAGATAACCTGGATTTTATATGGCACTGTAAAGGGGGCCTTAGAACTCAAATGGGCTCACAAAGGGTGATGAGGACCTTGAAAGGTGTTAGACCTTCCATGTAAATCCTTTGTAGAACCATTTCCATTGCTTACATACATTTCCGTTGTTTACATTCATGCCATAGGCTAAAAATGGGCAAAGGAAAAGGAGGGGAAGGTGATAGTGAGACAAGCCAACTAGAAGCGGCTGCCCAACCTTCTCCAACAAGATCACCTTACAGAATGCTTTTAATACAAGTAGTAGTGACTTGTGTCTCTTATATCTGTGGAGATGTGGGGTTTCATCTTAAGTTTAAAGGACATGCTGAGCCCTACCCACCAAATAGATCCAATACCTTGGATAACCCTTTAACGTTTGGACTACAGTGAATCTCAAGTGATCTGGGAGCCACTGATTGCCACTCATGACAATTCACAGAACCCTTAACTATGGCCCCCATCTATGCTACTATATAAAATCCAGATTATCCGATTTGAACTATATTATATGGCACTGTTGACTTGTATAATCCAGTTCAAAACTGATAATTTGGATCATCTGCTTTGATCATTGGATTATATGGCAGTGTAGATCCAGCCTATTATCCATGCTGGCTGGGGTTGATGGGATCTGTAAGACAAAACATCTGGAGTGATTGCATGTTGACTTAGATGTACTGGAAGTTGTAGTTCACAAACTGATTTCCTGCTCTCCCCCAAAGCCTTTTTTACTCCCTCTCCCTGAAAGCCTTGATCCATTTTAGCACAGGCAAACATGTGGACAATTTTGCACCAACCTATCACTGTCAGATACCAATCCTGCTATAATGTTGCTAAGTTCTGTTTGACAACACTTAACATTCACCAAGCGATGACTGGTACCACAAGTTAGCATTCTAACTTAGCAGATATATAAGCATTATTATTATTATTATTATTATTATTATTATTAGAAAAACAACAAGATGAGTCCACAGCAAACACTCTGCTGGGTATTGTATTGGATCACACATCGGACCCTTCCCAAGTGGCTAATAATAATAATAGTTATTACTATTTGATATAGATACATTTAATAGGCTTATGCACAGATTTGTTTTGGATCTTTGCCCTCAGGTTGTTTGGCTTGTTCAGAAGCCCGTAATGGCACCTGCAGCCACTTTTTTACCAGGTGAAACAGAACAGTGGCTGTCGAAAACCGCTATTTTCAGTTTCTTTCAGTTACACGTGGCATGTGGGGAGGGAGGGAGGTAGCCGCTAGAAAGAAAGGGATCCCAGAAAGCAAGGTTTATTAAGCCCTCCCTTCTCTCTTGATTTGGAGGCAAAAAGAAGATTGAAGCACAAGGGGGTACGGTGCCAGTTCTCCTTTCTGGGGCCTCTAAATTAAGAGAAGGGAGGGCTTGTTAAAGGAAGTCCAAGGTAGGATACCTCCAGGTCTATCCCTCTTCCTTCCCTGGGAAATGGGAAGCCCCTTTAAAATGCCTTGGAAAACTGCCTCTTGCAGGGAGAGACTGGGTGCTGCATGCACCTGCAGCTCCTGTCTCCAGAGGCGGTCTAGGGTAATTTTAAATGGTAAGCAAACATTATTTTGGCGCCCCGCCCCAAAACATTATTTTGCCTCCCCCCCCCCGTGCATGCCCAGAAACTCCTGTGCTGCGCCTTGGGCAGCAGCTGGTTGACCACCTCGTGTGTGATGTGGGTGCCTCCTTCAGCCGCAGCTTGCTCAAGATCTGGGATTTGATGCTCTCCAGCCAGAGCTCCTTGCTGAGCTGCCGCCACAGGCACACTGGGCAGCCCAAGCCGGACTCCCCCTCTGCACCCATGGAAGACGGGGCCGGGACCGGCGAGGAGGAGGAGGCCGCCTTTGCCTTCTCATATATACAGAAAGGTGTACGGGGTTGCTTGAATAAGTCAAGGCAACGAGGAGGGTAACAAGATAGAAATAGATATGGTTTTATCCTTGTTTTTCAACAGTTTCAGCATAAGCAATATACACAAATAGCATTGTTAAGTAGAGAAACTATATTGATGTATGATTATTGTTTCTCTACTTAACAACGCTATTTGTGTATATTGCTTATGCTGAAACTGTTGAAAAACAAGGATAAAACCATATCTATTTTTATCTTGTTACTCTCCTCGTTGCCTTGACGCCTTTGCCTTCTCGCCGGCGCCCACCTCCAAGGCCAGCAGCACCAGCAGACACAGCAGGGAGCGGGGAGCGGCGTTGGAGCACATAAGGCCCAAAAGCGGAACATCGGCCGGACGCTGTCTGACAGGCGGGGGAATGCACCCTTAACCCAGATGGCGCCCCATGCAGCGGCGTCCTTTGCCTACCAGTAGGGCCGCCCCTGCCTGTCTCCTCTAGAGTAGAAACAGCTTTAATAAGGCATTAAGCCCAGGTCTCCTCTACAGACAGAAGGGAAAGGATCGCAGAAAGAGTGGGATCTTAACTCTGATGCTTCTAATTCAGATCTTAATGAAGAATATAAGGACAAGCAATGTGCAAAATGAAGAGAAGGGGATCCTGGAAAGTCCTCACCCCCCCCCCCCCGGCTCCCCAATAATAGGCCGGATAGAAAATAATCTTTCAGCTTCTTGGATCAAAAATGGATTTCCGTTTTCTCAAATTCAGGAGGCTCCCGAAAAACAGATTGGGACCTCCACCAAAATCTGGGATACTGAAATTGAAAGTGCTTTACCTGGTTTTCACAAGCCATTTAATATCGAATGCTCCCACCCACTACTTTACTAGACCTGGTCTGACTATACCCCACCCTCCTTACTCTCTCTCATATTCCATGAATGCTCCTACCCCTCCCTCCAGATTCTCTTCCTTTTCATTTCCATCTAGATTTCTTTTTTAATTGTTGTTTTAATTAGTATTTTGTGTTTTCGCTTTTTAATATACCTCTGTATCTTAGCTCTTTGATTTTAGTGCATTATACTTTTATGAGACTGTACCCCACTCTCCTTATGCTGGGCAATGACCATAATAAAGAAAGATTTGAGATTTGGTTGACCTACAGTCCTCCGTAATTTTACTTTAGAAGAGACCCATCCAAATCCAAGCAGCTATTTCTCAGTAAAAGTGATATGGATCACAGCCATCATTTTTGTTTATATAATTATGGCTCTTTCTCTCAGATGCATATCAAAATAACAGAAGAGCATATAGATATAAATAGCATTGGTTGTGGAATATATTATTCATAATGAGCATGAGAACCTGTTTTTTTCCAGAAGAATTGTTCTGATTAAATCATTCACTCACAGGGCCTCCAGTTATTTTCCCTCTTTTGGAATTATTGAAGGTTTTTAAAAAAGGTAAATGGATGTACACATCCATATTTGGTAAACCAGTAGAAAATAACTGAATGAGGGCTTTTTTCGTGCAAACAGATAATTTAAAAGCAACCATGCAGTGTAAACAAGTTCATTAAACATGGGAGAGTTGTATTCTCTCTCTCTCTCTCTCTCTCTCTCTCTCTCTCTCTCTCTCTCTCTCTCTCTCCTTGATCCACACAGTCTGCAAGGAATGAAAATCAAATTATTTTATATAATACTGCTTCTTACAGAATGCCTTTAAGTGAAGTATGAAAGCTGTAGTGTAAGCTTTATTGGCCTATAAATATGTAATCATAGTTGGACTACATTTATATGTTCTGGATTGGTGTTTAAGCCAAGAAAATATGTCTCTACAGGTTGATGCGCGCTTTTTTTAAGTAAAAAAAAAAACCTTGGAGGCATGTAACAGAATGTATTTCTGGATAAGGTTATTAAAGCAGCATTTTCAATTTTTTTTACAACAGACTCATTGTCAATTACACTGCCAAAAAACATCTGAGGATAGGCAGTTACAAATGGCCCCATCTCCAAATGTGTCTTTAGAAGAAATAAAAAGTCAAGAGCAGAGATTGAAGGAAGTAGTGGAGGGGAGGGAATTACTTAATTTAATGCTCCAGGGCGCCATTTATCGGAGTGTAGTAGTACAGCCAGACTCTTCCTTCCCAGTTTTTCCTTTCCTTGCTGTTTGAACTCAAACAGCTTTATTCTATGAATCAGCTCGCAATAATACGTGCATGGTTTCAGACACAATGCTTTATGTTTACCGCTCAGTGGCTGAGGAGATTTTTGCGTAGTGACTTTGTTGGTTCTTTAGCTTTACACTGCTGTCTGTGATGCTTTGCATGGAATGTGCAGCCAAATCTCCTAAGATTTGGTTGTGCACTTGGCACAACTAATGCTCATAGGCTTCTTGGTGGTATTTATTTATTTATTATTATTTTATTTCCAGCATTTCTACCCCGCTCTTCTCAACCCCCGAGGGGGGACTCAGAGTGGCCTAACAAAAGGCCCACACAGTATCAGTTCTGATAGTGGAAAACCCCATGAACTCTATGGGGGCATGGCTGGAAACTATAGAAAACTTCGGCAAAGTAGCAGGGTTTAAGATAAACAAGGACAAAACCCAAATGATGGTCAAAAATATGACAGAAAATAATAAACAGGAGCTACAAAATAAATCAGGTATAAGTATAACCAACAAGGTGAAGTACCTAGGCGTGACACTCACCCCAAAAAACTCGCAATTGTTTAAAAATAATTATCTTCCAAAATGGAAGGAAATAAAAAAAGATCTCGAAAGCTGGTCTAGAATGGGTCTATCGTTCCTGGGGAAGATAGCCGCCATTAAAATGATGGTGCTACCAAAAATGAATTTTCTTTTCGCCACAGTCCCAATCATTCAAAAGGACTCCCATTTTAACAACTGGAATAGAGACATCTCCAGATTCATTTGGTCAGGCAAAAATCCTAGGGTCCGGATGAAGTTACTCCAAGAACAAAAAGAGAGGGGTGGCTTAGGCCTCCCAAATTTCAAACTGTATTTTGAAGCCAATTGTTTACTATGGTTAAGAAATTGGTGTAAACTGGACAACCAAAATTTATGAATCTGGAGGGTTTCAATATGAGGTTTGGTTTTCATGGGTACCTATGGTACGATAAAGTCAAAGCGGACGGCCTCTTTAACGACCATATGATAAGAAAATCACTATTTAAGGTTTGGACAAAATACAAAAAACAAGAATTTACGAAAATACCTCTTTGGGTATCACCAAATGAGGCATTTCAAATAAGAGAATTGGAAAAAACCAAATGGGTAACCTATAAGGACTTGGTCGTTTATGAAACGTCTACGTACAACATGAAGACCAGACTTCAATTAGCAAATGAGGGAGTAGAGTTGGGGTGGTTCCCGTACTTACAAATGAGAGAAAGGCTAAAAGAAGACCTGAAGAGGGGCCTGGAAAGTCAAAGCAATGAGCTAGAAGAGGCAATGTTGGGCAAAGATGAGAAAATAGTATCCAAAATTTATAAAGTACTCCTAAAAAAGGAGAATGAAAAAATAAACGACCAAAATAACAACCATATAAAGGAATGGTCCAGAAATATTGGTTTTAAAATTAAGCCTGAAACATGGAAAAAGATCTGGACCAATAATGTAAATACATCTTACTGCCACAAATTCAGGGAGAATTGGGTAAAGGTGCTATATAGATGGCACCTAACCCCAGCCAGATTGGCAAAAATTTACAAGAATCTAAGCCCCAACTGCTGGTGTTGCAAGGGAACGAATGCTACCTTCTTTCATATGTGGTGGTTATGCCCAAAGGCAAAGAGATATTGGGAAATGATAAACAGAGAAATAGAGAAGATCCTGGGGGAAAAGATATTAAAGACCCCCGAGAAACATCTACTGGGCATATTTGATACGGATATAGAAGCCGATGAAAGAAGGCCTTTCGTCCTTGCAACCACGGCAGCCAAAATGCTATTTGCAGCACATTGGAAGTCCGGGAACTGCCCCTCAAAAGAGGACTGGCAAACGAAATTGATTGAACTGTGTCAGATGGAAAAATTAACAGAAGCTCTAAGAGAGAGAAATAGCAAGCTGTCCGTTAATAACAGATGGGACTGGACCCATCTAAATGATTATTGTAAAAGAGAGTGTAACGTAGAGTTGGAAATTTGGAGGTAGTTTTTAATGGCAGTAGTGAATGGAACTAATAGCCTATATAATCTTTTAATCTTCACCACCACACATGATTACAGGCTTCCTGTCCTAGGCAAGGAAGAAAGTAGAAGAAAACCGTCAAGAGGAGATAAGAAACACCATTGGACTCCAATAGAATGCCCAGAGCCCTGAAAATCACCCGAACCCGAGAATTTCCACTAAGAGCACCGCTGACTTTTCAAGTGAATGCTACTTCGCATTCCACTCCCCCTCAACCCACGTAGATGCTTTCTACAACCCGATCTTTTACTTTTTCTTGTATTCCCCCCCCACCTCTCCCCTATCTTATTTCTGTATTTTACCTTAAAAAAACTTAATAAAGATTTATTTTATAAAAAACAAAAGGCCCACACAGTAAAATACAATATAAAAACCAAAAACATTCGGCATTAAAATACATTAAAATACAATTAACATTAAAACATCACACACATTCACTTAAGTTAAAAACAGTGTTCCGTCCATAACAGGGGCATTGAGCCATCTCCATCAACTTGCCATTATAAATCCAGTCCAAAATGCTGCATTGTGCTAATGCGCAAATGCCTGGTCCCACAGCCAGGACTTCACTCCTTTCCTGAATGCCAGGATGGATGTGGTCGATCGTATGTTGCTTGGGAGTGCGTTCCACAGATAGGGAGCCACCACCAAGAAGGCCCTCTCTCTCGTCCCCACCAACTGCGTTTGAGAAGTAGGCGGGAGCGAGAGCAGGGCCTCCCCGGATGATCTTAAATTACGAGATGGGACGTAGGGGCCGAAGCGTTCGGACAAATAAGCTGGGCCAGAACTGTATAGAGCTTTAAAGGTCTAAACCAGTACTTTGAATTGAGCTCGGAAATAGACAGGCAGCCAGTGGAGCTGACACAACAAGGGGTGGTATGCTCCCTGTATGTAGCTCCGGTTAGTAATCTGGCTGCCGCCCGTTGGACTAATTGTAATTTCTGAACTGTCTTCAAAGGCAGCCCCACGTAGAGTGCGTTGCAGTAATCTATTTGGGATGTGGACCAGAGCGTGGACCACCATAGCCAGATCAGACTTCCCAAGGTATGGGCGCAGCTGGTAAATGAAATTAAAGTCCAAGCAGAAAACCAGTTTGCTGTAACATGTTCTAAGGGTTGGTTCAACATTATAATGATAAAATCACTGTCTGACAAGTAGTTAGCACCTTGGCATTATTATTATTACCATTATTATTAGTAATATTAGTATGTTTATTGATATCCCGCTTTTTCTCTCCACAAGGAGTCTCAAAGCATCATGCACTCTTATGCCTTCCCTGACTTCTTCCTTTGGGTAATCCATCATTTACTACTGTTGTCAGGCATGGTTGTGGTTGACTTCTAAACCAGAATGGAAAATCATGGTTTAACAGAGCTTTCACTTGGGTTTGGAGGAAAAATTCAGAAAATAGTTTTCTGCTTTTGATGTTGTGGAAAATTATAATTTACTTGAACTAGCAAACTAGGGAGGAAGGACTGTGTGAGGCTGAAGTTCAGATCCAAAGACAAAATTATGATTTGGCTGTCACCCTTGAATCATCTTGTGGTGTGTGTCTTACAACCTCATCAGATGGGGGAAGAATCGGTGGCATGCTCCACTTCGCTGCCCCTTTGTACAAAGCACTACTACTTCCGGCATGGCTCTGTGCTTAAAGGGGCAGTGAAGTGGGGCATAGCTGAGTTAAGTGAGAAGCTTTTGTATATTGGGAGAATGTTTATTGGTTCCTTCTCCCCACTTTACCCCAAGTCTCAGTATGCTTCAGATGCCCAAAACAGGAATTTGTGTGAGTTACTCATACCTTTTGAAAATTGGTAACTGTTGTGGACCTAATTATAAAGCAAACACATCTGAGATATACCTGGGTTCTGTGAGCTAGGTTCTCAGATCACATCTTAGGGCTCTTCCAGACAGCCTCATAATCCGGGACAAAGAAGTGGGCCAAAAAATTGCTGTTCCTGAAAGCAAGTCCAAATATGGAGTTCTTAGTCCCTGTAGCACACCAGTTCTCGTTTGTGCCTGGGAGGCAGGGGGCAGCACCGGGGGTCCCACTCGCATTGGAGCCAGTTGATTCTGAAGAGGATTTGGAGGGGCTAGAAGAAGGGGATTTTGAGGTAGCTGGGCCTTCTTCCCCCACAGAAAGCCTGGCCTGGGATGACGGCTGGCCGGATCCTTACGAGAGGCAGGAAGGCCAGTCGTCGAAGGCAGTGATAGTGAAGATTATGAACAGCCGGGGGGGGGGGGCGAGGCACGCAAGAAAGAATGTGGGAAACAACCGAGGGAGAGGCCCGGGAAGCAGATGGGGAGTTCGACTCTCACGAAGATAGGGAACCAGGTGCTGGGAGGCAAGGTCGAACGTTTGATAGGAGACGGAGCATTGAGGCTAGCAGGAGGGGTTGGTTCCACAGCCTAGACCGACCGAGGGCTCGCAGCACAGATTGGAGGAGGAGAAGCCTAGAGCGCGGGGGCCTCGCCAAGGGATTAGTATAGGATCCGTGGGAACGGATCCTCAGTACTTTGGCCACGTCTATCCTATGCAGATGTGTAGCGAAGCCAAGACCACGTAGCTAAGTTTGGGGCTAGTGGCCTGCCAAGAAGTGTTGGTATCTTGTAACCTTGTTTTGTTCTTTGATCCGCTAGTTAAGCGGAGCCTTGTCAAGTCTTTGGATCTTACTGCCAAGTTTGCTTTTGGACTATACCTTATACCTTTTGGATTACTTTTGATACTTTTATGGACAATTACCCTTTTCAACTGTTTTTATCATACAATAAAGTAGTTAGCTGATTCTTGTCTCTGTGTGTGTGATTAAGGGGCCGGCCTAGGTCTTGCATCGTGACAGTCCCCTGGCATCCTGAAAGGTTTGCTTGTAGTGGATTTTACAATTCTGCAAAATGGACATGGGACATCAGCTGGATGTTGTCTGTTAATTTTTTAAATTGATGCTCTGAGATGCGCTGAATCCGGCTAAGACAGAGATCTTGTGGCTGGGTCGTCCGGGTACGGGTGAGATTCAGCTTCCAACCCTGGATGGCGTGACACTTTGTCTGTCGTCATCCGTTAAGAGTCTTGGAGTTACACTGGACTCTCAACTGACGATGGAGAAACATATCTCCATCGTCAGTGGAGTAGCTTTTTACCATCTCCGGCAGGCAAGGAAGCTGGCTCCCTACCTGTCCCGCCATGACCTAGCCACAGTGGTCCAAGCCATGGTCATCTCAAGATTGGACTACTGTAACGCTCTCTACATTGGCCTTCCCTTGTCAGTGATCCGGAAGCTGAGGCTGGTGCAAACCGCGGCAGCTCGGCTGCTGGCTGGTTTACCATCTTCCTGCCACATCATGCCTGTCCGGCATGAACTGCACTGGCTTCCGATTGAGCACCGGATCACCTTCAAGGTGCTGGTTTTAACCTTTAAGGCCTTGAATGGTCTGGGGCCAGTGTACCTAAGGGACCGCCTCGCCCCTTACTGTCCCGCAAGACCACTGCGTTCAGAGTCTCTAAACCTTTTTATGGTTCCGAGCGTTAAAACTCTCCACCTGACCTCGACACGGAGGAGAGCCTTTAGTGCCATCACTCCAATTCTTTGGAATGCTCTTCCTTCCAAGGTCCGCGCACTCTCCAACTTGCTAGCCTTCAGGAAGGCCTGCAAAACATTGCTATTTGGGCAGGCATTCGGTTAATCAACTTTAGCTCTAGGGCGGGAGTATCTACTGGGTGCTATGTCTAACAGTTTGATTTTAATCTGGGTGCAAATCCAGAAGCTTTTTAAATTGTTTTTATTGTATTTGCATTTTATTGTGTTTTAGTATATGTAAGTCGCCCTGAGCCAGCCGGGAGTGGCGACGAACAAGTCAAAATAAATAAATAAATAAATAATGACTACTGAGGTGAACATATGAATGTGCACACAAGCAGACTTCTTGTTGTTATCTTTCCCCACCCCCCTGCTGCCTTTACATTTTTCTCTTGAACCCTGCTTCACTTTGGGGTCACTTACCTGCCATGCTGGTGCACACTGTGTACATTCAAGCTCTGTTTATTTTCATAAATATGAGAACCAATGAATGTTTGTTGAGAGTTCTCATGGGAATTGCTTTCCAATTGTGCTTCTGTTTAGCTACCTGTGTGTCCGTGGCTCCATCTGTTCACAGCCCTCATAAGCTGTTTTGGGATTTTGAAATGTGCACATGCACTGGAGCAGTCCATCAGAGTATTGCAACAACATCCCATCTTTTTCTTGAGTGCAGGGATAAACAGTGATGCAAATATGCACAATTTTTGGCTGATCTCGGATTTTAAGTACAACTTTTTAATCCGTGTTTTGCAGCTGATGATACAATTCAGTGCACATTTTTGGCAAAAGTCATCTAGCCATCCTCCCACTTTTATCCCGGTTTCTCTCATATTTTAGGGCCTGTGATGAGGGCCCTTAGCATAGTTTTATGTCTGATCTCTCTGTGGAGAAATAAGTTAGTTGAGACTGAGAACAAGCTTCACTTGTTCTGTAAAATGGATTCGTTATAATGCATATCTCTGTCAGAAAATCATAATATGCATGCTGTAGCTGACAATCTGTGGGAGTAAAATACTACTTTACTATGTAGACTGATTGATTGTTTCCTTAATTGCAAACATAAAATGTGGAGTTCTGAATTGGACTGTCATAGGACTCTCACCTGGAAAAGGGGTTTGAGTGCTCACTGCATTATTCCCTTGATTTAGGTAGCAGGTTTAAGGTGAATTTCAAGGCAGTAAGGGGCTTATATAAATGGCTTAGTTAACTGAGTACGGTTCACCTATAACAAGGTGACAACGAACGATTGAGTATCCCTTGGCTGAAATGCTTGAGACCAGAAGTATTTTGGATTTTTTATTTTTAAAAATGTAGAACAAAAATTGTATATTACAATGTGGAGCTGAAACCCAATTCTAAACCAAAAATTCATTTGGGCTTCATATACACCTTACAAGCATAACCTGGTTTGTGTGCATTGAACCTTCAGAGAAAAAGGTTTCAATATCTCAGTCAAATTTATGTTCTGGAGTACTTAAGATTTGGAATTTCGGATGCAAAACTTGTATTATGTTGATAGAAGTGGCGCTACAAACTCCATAGGACCTTCACCCTTGAAGGCTCACTGTTCTGTTGTACATTTGATTTACATTTCCCTAAGTCTACAATGTTAGAGTCTGGCCTACAAAACTGCAAACCATAGTATACGTGTGTGCTATTTTAAGGTGCTACAGAACTTTTTATTCCTATACCTTCATGGGCATATTGCCTTATATTTTAATTGTTTAAAAGTGAAATTATTATATCAATTCATCAGTAGACTATTCTAGAGCTTTGCATATTGAAAATGGCTCCTTTGGTTGCATTTTTAGATGTAATCTAGGAGAACTGGGGTTGCACTTCTTTGTTTTATTAGTTTCATTTTTGTTCTATCCTTCCTGCAGTATGTTTAAAGCTGTTGTAATTTATTAGCACTATAGTAATTTTTAGTTGTGTTGTTTATAGTGTCTGGGAAATAGGTGATTTATTAATTTATTTGCATGAATTATGTATATAGTGTAGCCATATCAGAGATGTTACACATCCATAAGCTCGTTCTTTGGCTCGCTATTGAAAGAAGCAATATGTAAAGGTCTCCTTATCAGTCTTTAATAGTGATGGTGCCTTCAGTAACTTCTGTACCAATCTGACAGTTTGGTGGGTAATATGAGAGCATCTAAAGCAGTAGTTCTCAATGTGTGTGTCCTCAGATGTTTTGGCCTTCAACTTCCAGAAACCCTAACAGCTGGTAAACTGGCTGGGATTTCTGGGAGTTGTAGGCCAAAGCACCTGGGGACCCACAGGTTGAGAACCACTGATCTAAAGCAGTGTTTTTCAACCTTTTTTGAGCCGCGGCACATTTTTTACATTTACAAAATCCTGGGGCACACCACTAAATGACACAAAATGACACTCTAACACAGTAATACATATAGTTAATATGTTTTTAAATGTATTTATACACTCAGTGTGAAACCTGGGCCTGTTTCGTTGAACACAACATAGATATCCTGGCAGGAATGGCAGAAAGACACACACAAAGGTCTTGCTCAACAGCTGTCAGTCTCTGTGTTCTTATGCATCAATAAGGAAGGATGGAAGGGAAGAGAGAATATGAATATGAATGGTGGGAGTTGTAGGCCAAAACACCTGGAGGGAGGGCCCAAGTTGGCACACGCCTGCCTTAAGTGAGCAAACGCTAGTAGTTTTCGGCCCCTGCTTAAAGGTGCCTCAAAGCTGCGTCCCGAACGCCCCTTGACCCGCCTTGGCTGAGTGCGAGGGAATCACGGGACTGGTAGTTTGACACCATCCTGAGCCTCCCCAAACTACAATTCCCGGGATTCCCTAGCCTTGAGCCCTGGAAGACCAAGGGGTGCCTCACTGCATGAATGCTACGGTGTAGATCCGCCCCCAGGCAGCCGGGGGACCCAGGGAAGTCCCATCCCATGATCTTCTCTCTTTCTGCGCGGCTCTTTCAGCCTGACACAGTCCCCGCCTTTTGGCTCAAACCCTTCCAAGGCCGAGGAAGGAGCGGAGGGGATGGGAGGAGGAAGCCCAAGAAGGCAAGTGGTGAGTGCTGTGTTTGCGAGACTCAGGCAAGGGATCAAGCCCCAGGCCCATCTGATGATCGCTCACAGCACACTAGTGTGCCACGGTACACTGGTTGGGAAACACTGATCTAAAGTATGATATCCAGAGTATGAAACTATTTTTTGTGCTGGCAAGGGTATTCTGGGAGATGTTGTTCGCCACATCAACTTTGCTAAGCAATTGTGCTATCCTTGTAAATCAGCATGTGATCCAAACATCTTTTACACAGGAAGATAAAATCGCTTTGGCAATGATTTCCAGTTGGAAGAATTTTATACCTCTCACTGCTATAATCAATTTAACAAGCAAGTGTCTTCGATCACAAACTTTCATTGTATAATGTTCCCTTCTTTTCCTTTTCAGTTAAACATGAAAGGGCAAATCAGTGGTTTCACTGAAAATCAATCAATTAATTATTTACTCAACCGCATAATTATTTGCACACCCTTCTTTCCATCATGAAATTCAAGGGCAACATTCATAGCACCGCCTGGTTGTTTTACTACCTGGTCACTCTGCAAAGCCACAACTGCTCAGTCTTATTTATTTAATATATTTTAAGATATTCACCAACTAGTACAATGTACAGTCTTGATAAAATCAGTGGCAAAGAATAAAACATTACAACACAGAGAAAAGCAAATTAACACCGGCTGTAGGAAAATCGGTCAAAGAATTCAATCAGGTCTTAATTTGTGGTGTAGCTGGCTAGGTGTCAGCTGCATAAGATCGCTACTGACCAGAAGGTCATGAGTTCGAGGCCTGCCCGGGTCGAGGTGGGCTCTCGACCTATCGTGTAGCCTGCTGTCAACCTTTGCAACCCGAAAGACAGTTGCATCCATCAAGTAGGAAATTAAGGTACCACTTAGTGGGGAGGCTAAATTTAACTAATTTACGAAGCCATAAAAAATATCTCCAGAAAACACGCTGAGGAATGAAGGAGTGCGACAGCTCCACCTGGTGGCCAGATGTTAAATTGCCTCTGTCTGTCTTGTGTGTTTGTGTGTCTAAATGTAATGTGTACACTGTAATCCGCCCTGAGTCCCCTGCGGGGTGAGAAGGGCGGAATATAAATGAAGTAAATAAATAAATAATAAATGTGTGGGAAAATAAATTGTCATTTAGTGCTGAAAAGACCATAAGAGAAATCTTTTGGAGAGGGCTTTACAGAAAGGTGTCAATGGATGGCCTAAAAGTCAGGGTACGTGATGCTCTTTCAGGCAATCGGATCCCAACCTGTCATAGTATGATTGTATTAGCCAGCCCCACTTAAGAATCTAATGCCCTTATTTGCGAATTTACTTTCTCAAGAGCATTGCAACAGTTGATTAATAACAATAACAATTATTATTATTATTTCTTATCCTCCTCTCCTCCTGGCTTGAGGTGTGTTACAACATAGCTAAAAAGATGTAATCATCTTAAATATTCTATAAAATACACATATTAAGATGTATTTCTATAAAAATCCAGATTAAAATACACAGAACACAGATTAAAACACAATACATGGGTTTAAAATTCATGATTAAAACTGACTGGTTAGGTCTACCAGAAGAGATAGGATTAACAGGTTGATTTCAGGGGTATTGCAGATGGTATACCCTTATCAAAATGTTTGGAAGCAGAAGTGTTTTAGTTTTCAGATTTAGATTTTAGAATAACTGTATTTGCATGAATTTACATAATGAGTTTTCTCGGAGATGGGACCCAACTCTAAAAAGAACATTTATTTATGTTTCATATACACTTTATACACATAGGTTGGAGGCAATTTTATGCATGATATTTTAATGAGTTTGTGCATGAAACACAATCTGTGTACATTGAACGATCAGAAATCGAAGATGTCACTATCTCTGTCCCCCCCAAATGTGGACAATTTTAGATTTTGGAGTATTTTGGAATTCTGAATGAGGGATGATTAACTTGCAATGTGTATCCTATCTTTTGATAAGTTTGGAAATTGACAAAGGTCCTACCCCTAGGTTGGCTCTTTCCTCATCATACCTCAAATGGTGTGAGGCCCCTTCTATACTGCCCTATAAAATCCAGATTATCTGCTTTCAACTGGATTATATGACAGTGTAGACTCATATAATTCAGTTCAAAGCAGATAATATGGATTATCTGCTTTGGCAATCTGGATTATATGACAGTGTAGAAGGAGCCTGAGAGCGTATTATGCGTCTTCAACAGGGTTGATGTCTTCCAGTGGTCTGGAAGGTAGCCCAGAGGTCATCTATGTTGCATGTTTTTGGTTTTTTATCAGTACTATGATAGTTTGCCTACTGTCTTTAAAATCCATTGGTAAATTTCAAAGATAACAATAATAGTAGATAACTTGAAATCAGGCTCCGAACTGCCAGAAATTAAGCTAAGGGTGGAATTTGAGAAAAAAATGCCTTCTGCTTCTAAGGGCCCTTCCACACTGCCCCTTTATCCCAGGATCTGATCCCAGATTATCTGTTTATCCCAGGCCCTTCCACACAGCCCTATATCCCAGAATATTGAGGCAGAAAATCCCACAGTATCTGCTTTGCACTGGGTTATCTGAGTCCAAACTCAAATAGTGTGGGGTTTTCTGCCCTGATATTCTGAGATATGGGCGCTGTGTGGAAGGGCCCCCAGGTTATCTGGCAGTAGGGACTCATATATTCCAGTTTAAAGCAGATAATCTGGGTTCAGATCCTAGGATAAAGGACAGTGTGGAAGGGCCCTAGGAGATCCCAACTCCAGGCTGCACCAGGTATTAGAGACCCTATGTTATTTACCTCAATGTGCCACACCAAATAGCTATCTTGGTTTCCTCCCACAACACCCAGCCACCTTTCATGTCTCTTCCAAGGATGGGAAGTAGGAAAAGACCCTCCTTCTTTTTACTTCTTCCCTTTATGTATAACTAGCTTGGGGACCCGGCGGTGCCCGGGTTATTTGAGAAAGGCATTGTGTGCCAAGGTTGGTCTTTGGTACTTCAACTCCCATCATCCATGGTCCACCCTCCTGTAAACTGTAGAAGGATGGAGACTGGTCATGGGGGCACAGGGTGCCAAGTGTAGTCTTTTTAGGTCTTTGTTCAGGGCTGCAGTGGTCTGTGGGAAATGAAGGCTTTGAAAGTACTACAAATCCCATAATCCATGGAGGTACCTCAAGTCCCACTCTTCTCCATATGGCAGTAGAATGTAGAGTGGGTCATGGGGGCACTGTGTGTCAAGCTTGATATTGTATTGGGCCTCTGTGTGGCAAGTGTGGTCCTGATACGTCATTGGTGTGGGCCACTGTGCTCTAAGCAAGTGAGTTAAAGTACTGCAATTTCCGTCATCCATAGTGCATCCAACCTCAAACTGCACCAAGATTTAGAGTGCATCTTGGGGGGGTCTGTGGGCCAAGTTTGGTCTTGTTCTGTCATTGTTGTGGACCTAGTCAAGAAAATGAAGTTGAGGAAGCCTTACTGTCAAATCTGGTTGTGGCCTAGTCAGGATAATCAAGTAGAGGAAGCCTTACTGTCAATTCAGGTTGTGGCCTAGTCTGGGAAATTAAGTAGAGGAAGCCTTACTGGCAAATCAGGTTGTCTCCTAGTTTGGAAAATCAAGTAGACCCATCCAGGCTGAGGCCTAGTTTGTTAAATCAGCTGTAGGCATCCCTTTTTTTTACAGTGCACTCTCTGGCACCTTTGAGATTTTGGTTGGTGGATTGTTGGCCATGCAGAGTCTGGTATGCACATTGGGCCTCAGTGGCAACCAATCTCCTCTGTCTTGTGCCTTAGATGGTTGAAGTTCTGAGGCTGGCCAGTCAGAGCCATTTATGCAAATAATCCAGGCCCTGGCAGCCAATTGTGCTGTGCTGGCACATATTCCTCCTGTCAGTCGCCCATTTATGCCACCGCCCGCAAACACTGACTTTTATTATATGTAATAGATAGATAGATAGATAGATAGATAGATAGATGGTAAACCACCATCCTGGCCCAGTGGCACTTAACTAGCCAATTGACCAGTATTCAACTACTGGTGACCCTTGCCCAGCACCCAGATCTTCCATAGGCATACAACTGTGGGTCCATCTCAAAAACTATTTCACTAGGGCCTGAACCCATTTTTGGTGATCATGGTCCTCAGGTCAGGACTAGGATTGACAGGAAGTATTCTGTCCCAAGCTCATTACTGAAAGAAAACCTAAGTCCACATCCAAGCAGTTTCATCTATGTATTTGGATTGAAGAATAAATCTCTTTGGGATTTTAATGGTTTTGTGTACAGATCTGTCAAGGATGGATTTAAGTGTTTTGTACACATGCTACTTTGCAATCTGGTGCTGGAGACATCAACACTTGTACTTCTTGCTTTTGTCTTTGGAACTTAACACCAATTCTTTCACTTCTCCTTTTATCACATTCCTTCTTCAATCCAAATCTTGTGGTTTAACTCAATACATTGATTTTCTGCTTAGCTGAATGTCTCCCGTGGAGTGTAGTTCTGTCTTTGCATGATTCATTGGTAAGTCATACATTTCTTTATTTGAAAAACCCCCTTTTCCTCCTCTAATTTAAGCCTCCCACCATACTCCCCTCACAGCTTTTGGTTAGCCTTGTCAAAATCTATCTCAGTCTTGATAGATCCTATGACAACTTTTCTTATGTTTTTCCTCAAAGTGCCTTGTCCAGATAGAGCTGCAACCTTCGTTATCATAATCCAGTGTTTTTCAACCTTTTTTGAGCCGCGGCACATTTTTGACATTTACAAAATTCTGGGGCACACCACCAACCAAAATGACACAAAATGACACTCTAACACAGTAATACATATAGTTAATATATTTTTAAATGTATTTAAACACTTAGTGTGAAACCTGGGCCTGTTTCGATGAACTCAACATAGATATCCTGGCAGGAATGGCAGAAAGACACAAACTTCCCACACAGAACTCCCATAACCAAGAGAAAATGCTATAAGAGTTTGGTGAGCATTGACCTTGAGTTTTGGAGTTGTAGTTCACCTATATCCAGAGAGCACTGTGGACTCAAACAATGTTGGATCAGGACCAAACTTGGCATGAATACTCAATATGCCCAAATATGAACGTAGATGGAGTTCAGGGGAAATAGACCTTGACATTTGGGAGTTGTAGTTGCTGGGATTTATAGTTCCCCTACAATCAAAGAGCATTCTGAACCCCACCAATGATAGAATTGGGCCAAACTTCCCACACAGAACCCCCAGGAGGCAAGAGGAGGTCTCTACTTGGGGAAAGGGAGGCGGACCTTCCCAATGCATGGAGAGGGAGAGACCAAGTAGACCAGTGTTTCCCAAACACTCAGTGTGAAACCTGGACCTGTTTTGATGAACGTTAACATAGATATCCTGGCAGGAATGGCAGAAAGACACAAACTTCCCACACAGAACTCCCATAACCAAGAGAAAATACTATAAGGGTTCGGTGGGCATTGACCTTGAGTTTTGGAGTTGTAGTTCACCTATATCCAGAGAGCACTATGGACCCAAACAATGTTGGATCAGGACCAAACTTGGCATGAATATTCAATATGCCCAAATATGAACGCAGATGGAGTTCAGGGGAAATAGACCTTGACATTTGGGAGTTGTGGTTGCTGGGATTTATAGTTCCCCTACAATCAAAGAGCATTCTGAACCCCACCAATGATAGAACTGGGCCAAACTTCCCACACAGAACCCCCAGGAGGCAAGAGGAGGTCTCTACTTGGGGAAAGGGAGGCGGGCCTTCCCAATGCATGGAGAGGAGAGACCAAGTAGACAACGGGTGGGGAGGGGGTGTTTGTGCCTTTATCGAGGTAGATTTCTTAGGGTTTTTATACTTCAACACACTAGACTCTCCCCCCTTCCTGGATGTTCCAATTTCCCACGGCACACCTGATGATGGCTCACGGCACACTAGTGTGCCCTGGCACACTGGTTGAGAAACACTGAAGTAGACAACAGGTGGGGAGGGATTTTTTTTGTAATTTTGTGCCTTAATCGAGGTAGGTTTCTTAGGGTTTTTATACTTCAACACACTAGACTCTCTCCCCCCCCCCCTCCTGGAGGTTCCAATTTCCCACGGCACACCTGATGATCGCTCACGGCACACTAGTGTGCCCCGGCACACTGGTTGGGAAACACTGTCATAATCAACAACAACACTGCCATTATTACACTATGTAACACATTTTTAGACCTGGGTTATAAAGGTCATTTCTTAATTGTCTCTATAATTTAAAACACGGGGAAAGTTCATTAAAAAGCAAAAACTTTGTTTTTGCGGGACATCCTGCAGTACATATTGCTATAGTTTTTCCAATGAATATCTCATCTAGTCTCAACCAATTCAACACATTGTCAAAGGCTTTCATGGCTAGAATAATTAGGTTGTTGTGAGTTTTCTGGGCTGTATGGCCATGTTTCAGAAGCATTCTCCTGATATTTCGCCTGCATCTATGGCAGGCATCCTCAGAGGTTGTGAAACTAAGACAACTTTCCCACCAGAAGTTCTAGAACAGCAGTTATCAATCTGGAAGTCGGGACCCCGGAGGGGGGGGGGTCATGAGGGGGTTTGAGAGGGGTCACCAACAGGGGTGGATCTTAGTGGAGGCAAAGTAAGCGGCAAAGTAAGCGGCCGCCTCAGGGCGCCACATGGCCAAGGGTGCATCCGGCCATGGCCGCCAGGTTCGGCACATCATGCTGCACCATTGCTGCGGGTGGCTGGCGCGTGGACGGGAGGCTCCGCCCCAGCTGCAAAATGTTCCCTGGCTTGTCCTTTTCATCCTCTTTGAAGTGCTCTGTTTTAATAGCGCATGCGCAAAACTTTCATGCATGCGCCATCGGTTCGGAGTGCTTCTGGTGGAGGGAGTTGCTAAATGAACTCCCAAGAGGCCGAAAAGGACAAGCCAGGGAACATTTTGCAGCCAGAGGTGGGAGGCTCCGCTACTCCCTCCACCAGAAGCGCCCGGTCCCAATAGCGCATGCTCGAAATGAGCTGTTGGCGCACACGCATGCACGCACATCATCATCACCACACTGAAGACCCAGAGGGCGCCAAAAAAAAAGGTTCGCTTACTACAATTTTTTACCTTTGTCCGGGCCTGGTCACCAAAGACCATCAGAAATATATATTTATGATGGCCTTAGGAACCCCTTCTCTTCCTTTTTGGAAACAGACGGTGACTCCCCTACCAAATGCCCTCTTCTGCTGTGATTGGCCGGCCTCTTAGCCAGCCTCTCAGGCATGGGGAGGGCTGTTTCTGAGACTATGTAGGGAGAGAAGAGCAGGCATGTCTGGTGCATGACAGCATGGTGCACATGTGCGTGGCGGGGGAGAGTGTGTGAGGATGGAGGGAGGCTCACGCCAGTGAGTTCCTTCAAGTCATGAGGGCTTTGTGTGGGAAGTTTGGCCCAATTCTATAATTGGTAGGGTTCAGAATGCTCTTTGATTATAGGTGAACTATAAATCCCAGCAACTACAACTCCAAAATGTCAAGGTCTATGTTCCCCATACCCCACCAGTGTTTACATTTGGGCATATTGAGTATCTGTGCCAAGTTTGGTCCAGATCTATCGTTGTTTGAGTCCACATTGCTCTCTGGATAGGAGTTCTGTGTACCAAGTTTGGTTCAATTCATTCATTCATTGGTGGAGTTCAGAATGCTCTTTGATTGTAGGCTAACTATAAATCCCAGCAACTACAACTCCCAAATGACAAAATCAATCTCTCCCCAACCCCACCAGCATTCAAATGTGGGTGTATTGGGTAATTGTGCCAAATTTGGTTCAGTCAATGAAAATACATCCTGCATATCAGCTATTTACATTACAATTCATAACAGTAGCAAAATTACAGTTATGAAGTAGCAACAAAAATAATTTTATTGTTGGGGAACATCACAACATGAGGAATTGTATTAACGGGTCAAGGCATTAGGTAGACACTGTTCTAGAGGGCCTTCTGATGACTGTTCCCAAGCTTTGAAACTCCATCTCTGGGGAGATTTGGGTGGGCCCCTTGGTGTTTGCCTTTTGCCAGCAAGTGAAAACTGTCTTATTCCATTAGTCTTTTAGGAAGTGACTGCAATAGCATTTTAATGGTGTGATGTTCTGTTGACATTGACTTTTTGTCTTTTAATGCATTTATATTTTTAATACTATTATTCAAGTAATCTTGAGGCCCAGCATTGGGGAAAATGCATGGCATAAATGAGTCAATTAAATAAACAAGAAGTCCCTCGAACATTGAGTGTGCATTTTTGGGAAGTTCTCTTTTGACATTTGATGATTAGAATTAAGCAAGAATGGAAGAGTTCTTGACATCATTGTGGCGCATCTCAGCATGTCTTCTGTTATTTTTATTTTAACTTTTGACATGACATGACACGATGACTTTATTATGATCATAGGCCAGCTCCTAGAGTCAGAAAATAAACAAGTACAAAATGAATAGGTACAAATTGCAAGCCTAGGAAAAATGCCAAGCTGTGTGCAGACAATGACAACAACGTAACTGACGTCAGTAAGGAATCTAGCGAGGCGAGCTCCTTTTAATAAAATTACTAAGAGAATTTGACCAGCAATAGTAGAAGGTAGAACACAAAAATTTTGTCACCTTAAAGGTAATTGCATTTGTAGAATCTGAAAGAGAGAGAGTACAATAAACATTATTGATGGCTGCTCGGAAAGCTGCTAAAATTGAGATAACATTTAAAAAGCGGATTTTGCAATGCAAACATTTCTAAAATCAAGATAACATTTAAAAAGCAGATTTTGCAATGCAAACAGTACAAAAGTATGAGTTCACTGCCTGATTTGCAGTGGCAGAAATATTAGGATTAAGAGTATTTCTCTTCTAAGAGGCTTGTGGCAGAGCTCTTAAAACAAGAAATGCCAAGCCAAGGTGCAGACTCTCCCTCTGGGGACTGCTAGAGAATAAAGATAATTGGCAGGGACATTTTTATTATAATTCCCAGCAACCAGTTAGCTTGAAATCTGTGCATTATTTTCCCAAAGAACTATATTCCAGACCCTTTAATTATCTCTATAGCTCTGGAGAATCTCGAGTGCAGTAGAGCTGGTTGAGACAACCCATATCGTAAACAGCTCCCTTGAGCAAGGAGTGTTTCCAGAGTGCTTGAAAGAGGCGGTGGTAGCTCCATTACAGAAGAAACCGTCACTAGACCCGGCGGTTCCCTCCAACTACCGAGCAGTGTCGAATCTTTCGTACCTGGGGAAGGTAGTTGAGAGGGCAGCAATGGAGCAGTTGCAGTCCTTCTTAGATGATGCAACATGGCTTGACCCCTTCCAGTCCGGCTTCCGTTCGGGGCATGGGACGGAGACAGTCCTGGTCTCCATCACAGACCAACTCCGCTGCCAGCTCGACCAAGGCGGGTCTGCGCTGCTCGTGTTATTGGACCTCACGGCAGCGTTTGACACGGTCGACCACAATCTTTTGATCCACCGCCTGGCCATGGCTGGAGTGAGGGGAGCAGCCCTGAAATGGCTGACCTCCTTCCTCCACCAGCGGTCTCAGCGTGTGAGGAGGGGCGGGGTGGTCTCTGAGGGCTCCCCATTAGTTTGTGGAGTCCCGCAGGGGGCTATTCTCTCCCCTCTGTTATTTAACATCTACATGCAGCCGCTTGCACAGCTGGTGTGGAGTTATGGGCTTGAGTGTCACCAGTACGCTGATGACACTCAGCTCATTCTGAGGATGGAGGGCAGGCCTGAATCCGTCCCCGATAATTTCCAACGCTGCCTCGAGGCCGTTACTGGATGGCTGCGAGCCAGTAGGTTGAGGGTGAATCCGGCGAAGACGGAGATCTTGTGGCTGGGCCGTCCGGGTGATAAGGATGTCCAGCTTCCGACCCTGGACGGTGTGGCATTATGCCCATCGCCTTCTGTAAAGAGCTTGGGGGTCCACTTGGACTACATAGGAGCGAATAGGGTAGCAATGAAAACAATCAAAATTAGAAAAATAATTCATTTGTAGTATCAGTAGACATAAAGACAGTCAACATATTCATAATAGTGTGCTTACAATAGCAATAATCACATACATAGTAGTAATACACAGAGCAAGTATTGATGTAAATGCACAACCTTCCACACACATGGAGCCGCTACTCACAGTATTGCAAAAATCAATAAGGTTGTGCATTTACATCAATACTTGCTCTGTGTATTACTACTATGTATGTGATTATTGCTATTGTAAGCACACTATTATGAATATGTTGACTGTCTTTATGTCTACTGATACTACAAATGAATTATTTTTCTAATTCTGATTGTTTTCATTGCTACCCTATTCCCTCCTACGTGTTTACTACGGTGTAGCCCACTGTTGTTTCTAGGTCCACTTGGACTCCCAGCTGACCATGGAGACCCAGGTCTCTGCGGTCAGCAAGTCTGCTTTTTTCCACCTCAGACAGGCGAGGCGGCTGGCCCCCTATCTATCCCGGAACGACCTTGCCATGGTGATCCAAGCCACGGTCATCTCGAGGCTGGATTACTGTAACGCGCTCTACGTTGGCCTTCCTCTGTCGGTGATCCGGAAGCTCCGGCTAGTGCAGAACACTGCCGCTCGGCTCCTGTCTGGCACGCCAGCAGCCTGCCACATAACATCTACCTTGCAGGATCTGCACTGGCTGCCAATCGAGCACCGGATCACCTTCAAAGTGCTGGTTCTTACCTTTAAGGCCTTGCACGGCCTGGGGCCAGCGTATCTGAGGGACCGTCTCTCCCCATATTGCCCTATGAGATCACTTCGCTCTGAGGATGCCAATCTTCTGGCTGTCCCCTCTGTTAAGGTGGCCAAACTGACAGCTACCCGCCGAAGGGCATTCTCGGTGATTGCACCGACACTCTGGAATGCCCTTCCCGCGGATACACGCACCATCCACGACCTGCTCCCCTTCAGGCGGGCGTGCAAGACCTTCCTTTTCCAGCTAGCCTTCCATATGTAGGTCTCATTGGTATGCACCCCCCTGTTAAAAGTTGTTTCCACTCCAGGTCGATTTTTTAATCGCTCTTCTACTTTGTGATGTTTTCCTGATGTTTTATGCTATGTTTTTAATCTGTGCCCTGTTTTATGTTGCTGTTTGGTACTGTGAGCCGCCCCGAGCCTGCCGGGAGTGGCGGCATAGAAGCCGAATTATAAATAAATAAATAAATAATAAAATATCACTATACACTAGTTCAGTGGTTCCCAAACTTTTTTGGCCTACCGCCCTCCTAAAAATTATTTTTTTTTAAATTTAATAGCAATTAAACAGAAAGATATATGTATTAATGCAGTGGTTCTCAACCTTTCTAATGCCATGACCCCTAAATAAGGTTCCTCATGTTGTGGTGACCCCCAACCATATTTTCGTTGCTACTTCATAAATAATTTTGCTACTCTTACGAATTCTAATGCAACTATCTAATATGCAGGATGTATTTTCATTGTTACAAATTGAACATAATTAAAGCATAGTGATTAATCACAAAAACAATATGTTTGGGGGAGTATGAACAACGGATGATGGGATTTGCAGTACCTTCAATCGATTCAGCTCTGACTTCCACAGACCACTGAGACCCCCACAAATTACAGAACTGGACCAAACTTGGCATAGAGAACCCACATGACCAATAGAAAATACTGGAGGGATTTAGAAGGAATTGGCAATGATTTAGGGGAGATGTAGTTCACCTACATTTGGAGAGCACTATGAACCCAAACAACTATGGATTTGGATGGAACTTGGCATGAATACTCAATACGCAGAAATTTGAACACTGATGGAGTTTTGAGAAAATAGCCCTTCTCATTTGGGAGTTGTAGTTACTGGATTTATGGTTTACCTACAATCAAAGAGCATTTGAATTCTACCAACAATGGAATTGAACCAAACTTGGCACACAGAACCCCCATGACCAACAGAAAATACTGGAAGGGTTTGGAATGAATTGACTTTGCCGGGGAAGGCCGCACTTTCTTCCGTGGTGGCGGGGAGACTCCGCTGGAGGACACGGAGGCCTTTGCACTACAGCCTTCACACTGCACTGCATATGGAGGTCAAAGCGAAGGGGGTGGGGCCAAAGAAGAGGGCTGCGTGACCCCAAAATGGCCAATCGTTCACCGCCCCCTTAAAGGGGTTCACCCCCCCAAATTCCCCTGAGCCTCCCACTGCCCCCTTGGATCACCTCTCCGCCCACCAGGGGGTGGTACTGCCCACTTTGAGAATCAGTGCACTAGTTGGTTCCCAAATGCTCTCACCTAGCTGGATGAGAAATTCCCTGGTAAGATCAAGAGGATCGGGCTGAATGGATTGAAATGTAGTTTCAGCTAATAGATAATTATATGGAACCAGGTATGGCCTTCAAGAGAAACCATTTTGACTTCAACTCTAACTAAGAATGGAACATGGGACACCAAAGCTATTTTTCTGGAATACACGCTGTATTATTTCCAGGAGGCAAAGATCTTGGTAAATGCACAGCAGTGAGACATGTAATATTTAGGGATAACATTTTATTCTGGAAAACTTTGATCACAGTTGGTATTTGTAAATCTCCTCTAGAAAATCCAAATCTAAGAATATTACTAACATCCCCAGTAACATATGGAGTCAGATGACTGGAATGTTATACTCAAGTATTTGTCTAAACTACAGTATTTTATATCATGGGCATTAAGTTCATAAGACTTTTTTAAAGAGAAGACAAGAATTCAGTTATTTTATAGGGTATTATAAGTTTCTCACCAATCCAATGTGTTGAAAATGCCATGTGAGTACTCCTCAGATGAACTTCTGAGAAAGATAGTATGGCTTTTTCATCCATATAAAGTAAAACAAAAGTGGTTTGGTCATCTAGGGCCTAGGCAACTTAAAGTTAAGATTTGATAGGACTGTACCTTAGAGTAATATGAAAGCAGAACAATGAGAGGGGGAAATTCCCATTTCACTTCATCTGAATGGAATCTAGGGTAATAAATGCACTCGGGGTTTTTTTCCCATTGTTATTACTTGGCCAACAACCTGAAGACAGGCTAGAGGAGATACTGAATGGAAATGAATGGTGCTAGTGCAACAATGTAAAGTATGATGGCATCATGTAAATAGCGCATCTCATAGAATCTAAGTCCCCTTCTATACTGTTCTTATATCCCAGGATCTGATCCTATGTTATCTGCTTTGAACTGGATTATATGGAGGCCCTTCCACACAACCATATAACCCAGAATATCAAAGCAGAAAATCCCACAATATCTGCTTTGAAATGAAATATCTCAGTCAACGATACAAAATGTTTGCTAGGGTAGACCCTCTCTCACTCAGACTCAGCCCCCCCCCTCCCCCGGAATCAAACTCAGCCCCTCTCGAATCAAAATCCTGGCTACGGCCCTGATCTCAGTCCACATTGCCACGTATCCCAGCTCAAAGCAGATAATATGGGATTTTATTCAGCTGTGTGGAAAGGGCCTGAGTCTCCACTGCCATATAAACTGGGATAAACAGATAATCTGGGTTCTGATCCTGAGTTATAAGGACAGTGTAGAAGGGGTCTAAACCAACCTTTTTTCCCATTTAAGGGGGTTTAAAAATGAGGTGCTTAATCCCTTGTTTCAATTTTTAAAATATTCCATCGGGTGTCTATTCTCTAAATTATAGTGCTTCCCAGAGTTCAGGTTATAACTGACCAGATAGATAGACAGTCCCTAAAACCACAGAGCAACTTGTTCAGAAGTCAACTAGGGAGGCCAATAGCTTAATTGGAGTGTTCATACTTCTGTGTAGACATCTGAGTAAATCCCTCCAGTTAAAGAAGGGATGGGATTAATGTGGCCCTCTTAGTTGGGCTACAGCTTCCGGCAATATCAGCCCACATAGGCAGAGAGGAATGTTGGGAGCTGCAGTTCAACAACATCTTGAGGGCCCCACAATTCTGATATTTGTGTTAATCTTGGTGATAAGATCTTGGTGACCACTCAGAATAGATGGTTCTGGGCTAGAGGGGCTAGTGATCTGACTTAGCACCAAATTTTGATAAAGCTTTTTTTTAACTATAGCTCCCCAACTTTTTAAAACTCTGCACAAGATAAGGCAGGTTCATATTTACAACATATTTACAACATGAACCTAATTATATAGAATGCATGATTAACACTAATTAAATTCCATGGTATGGTTAAACCTTGACCTTATTGTCTTGTTCAGTTTTATGGCTGAAATTTGAAAGGTTATTCAAATGAAAACACATTCATTGAATTCAGTAAACTTCTAGAATTGTTGCCCAACCATGTTCCCATTAATTCAGTGAGTCTGTTCTAGTTGGGACTGTGATGTTACATAAGTTACATGGTGTTGTATTTCAGTATTATGCAACATTATGCATGATGGTATGTACAGTATATGTGGGAGAAAGAATTTTGAGTGACAGGAATAGAATGTTGGGTGAATTTGCATATGGTTGGCTATTGGTGGAGAATGTGAGTAGCTGGTGCTGTGAGAATGAGGTCATGAATGGGAGGAGGAGAATCAAACTGGTTGAGGTTTGGGAGAAGGCAACTGGAGGAGAGAGGCTCTGATGGCAGAAGAGAGTGCAAGATATACACTGCATTCGGTCTAACTGATTCAGAGCAAAGAAACAATCTGCACACTGTGAATTGTATTTGATATATATTATTTGTTCGACTTAAGCATACCTACTGCCTAGTTAATATAGCAGTAACTGAACAGAGTTGGAACTCCGCGGTCAGCAAGGTTGCTTTTTTTCATCTGCGACAGGCTCGGAGGCTGGCCCCCTATATCTCCCGGAATGACCTGGCCACGGTGATCCAAGCTACGGTCATCTCAAGGCTGGATTACTGTAACGCGCTTTACGTTGGCCTTCCTTTGTCGGCGACCCGGAAGCTCAAGCTGGTGCAGAACACTGCCGCCCGGCTCCTGTCTGGAACCCCAGCAGGCCGCCACATCACACCTGTTTTGCAGGATCTGCACTGGCTCCCAATCGAGCACCGGATCACCTTCATGGTGTTGGTTCTTACGTTTCAGGCCTTGCATGGCCTGGTGCCAGCGTACTTGAGGGACCGACTCACCCCACACTGTCCCCCGAGATCACTACGCTCCGAGGATGCTAATTTGTTAGAGATACCCTCGGCGGAATCGGCTAAACTGACATCTACTCGCCGGAGGGCGTTCTCCGTTATAGCTCCTACGCTGTGGAACGCCCTCCCGGCTGGAACGCAGGCTATAAAGGACCTGCTCCCGTTTAGACGCGCCTGCAAAACTTATTTGTTTAAGCAGGCCTTCGGTGAGTAGGTCCTGCCCATGTTCCGCTTTAGCCGCTGTCCTGGGGTGTCACGCTATCTAATTTCTGAACTGTACCTGGGGGTTTTGTATTTTGCTGTTTTAACTGTTTAATTGTCTTAGATGTTTTATCACATTGCTTGTGTGTAGTTGTACCTTCGGTTCCTGTGAGCCGCCGCGAGCCTCAGGGAGTCGGCGGCATAGAAACCCGAATAATAAATAAATAAATAAATAAATAAAAAGATAAAAGAATTCTAGGATATTCATGTCTTGGTTTTAAAAGGAACAACCTTATACAGAATTTGGATTATTTAGATTGGGGCAGGTGCTCTAGTTTCATAGATCATGGTTTTCTATGAGCATGCAGATGGCAACCAGAATATGGCATATGTTCTGTATCTCCCATCAGTTGTAGTTTTTGAGACACTGGTGCCATTTTTGACATCAGCAAATCAAATATACCCAGAAACAGGTCTAATATTTGAGGCACCAAAGTATGTGTCGACCAGTGTTATCTCCATGTTTTTTATTTGTCGGCAGTGTTTTCTATCGTCTTATGTTGCTCTATCATTAGAATTGCAAGATTAAACTGTTACTCATTCCCTTCTCAAAAGCAGCTTTAAGGTTAGTGCTTTGTGACTAATTAAATGCGTCCTCTCAAATGTCTTTCCCCGACAGGCTAGATTTTTGTCCTTGCCCCAGTTTTGTCCAGCTCTTCATTTCCTCCCGTGAACTTTTCTGACCCAAAGTTGTAGATCTGACCAAGGTAACACAAAACATTCACTGGAGCTTAGATTTGGCCACAAGCTCTCTAAATCCCTCTGGACTTTTCTGTTGCCCAATGAGAATTTTGATCACTTAAGTACTGTTGGCTTTTATTTTTCCTTTGGGATCCCGTATTTCATTAGTTTTGACACTTTACAGAAATGGCAGTATATTTAAATCTGTAGAAATTCTGGCCTTTGACTGGTTCTAGATGGATTCTTTACATTATTAGTTCAGCCAGAGCATCCCTTCATCTTGTGGTGTACTGCTGTTGAGGAAAGAGTTCAATCTAACACATTTTGATCATCAAACATAACGTATCAAATAACGTGTCAGTCTTTAATCACTCATATTGACACCCTTCCAAACATCCTAGCCTGTAAATTACATAAGGAATGGACTCTGCATGTTGCATATTGTTTGCATTATAAGTTACATTGATTTATAGCCTATCCCAGTGTTTCCCAACCAGTGTGCCGGGGCACACTAGTGTGCCATGAGCGATCATCAGGTGTACCGTGGGAAATTGGTACCTCGGGGGGAGTCTAGTGTGTTGAAGTATAAAACCCTAAGAACCCTACCTTGATAAAGGCACAAAATTACAAACACCCCCCCTCCCCACCCATTGTCTACTTGGTCTCTCCCTCTCCATGCATTGGGAAGGCCCGCCTCCCTTTCCCCAAGTAGAGACCTCCTCTTGCCTCCTGGGAGTTCTCTGTGGGAAGTTTGGCCCAGTTCTATCATTGGTGGGGTTCAGAATGCTCTTTGATTGTAGGGGAACTATAAATCCCAGCAACTACAACTCCCAAATGTCAAGGTCTATGTCCCCTGAACTTCATCTGCATTCATATTTGGGCATATTGAGTATTCATGCCAAGTTTGGTCCTGATCCAACATTGTTTGAGTCCACAGTGCTCTCTGGATATAGGTGAACTACAACTCCAAAACTCAAGGTCAATGCCCACAAACTCTTATAGCATTTTCTCTTGGTTATGGGAGTTCTGTGTAGGAAGTTTGTGCCTTTCTGCCATTCTTGCCAGGATATCTATGTTGAGTTCATCGAAACAGGCCCAGGTTTCACACCGAGTGTATAAATACATTTAAAATCATATTAACTATATGTATTACTGTGTTAGAGTGTCATTTTGTGTCATTTTGGTTAGTGGTGTGCCCCAGGATTTTGTAAATGTAAAAAGTGTGTCGCGGCTCAAAAAAGGTTGGGAAACATTGGCCTATCCTATTCCAAAGGGTTAGAATGGGATGAGGGGTGGTGAATATAAGATCCCCAGAAAACAGGACCAAAGCCTAGTATATTACAATAATTTGGAAGTTTCCTCATTCTGATCCTTAGCCAGAAGTTTTATGGTAGGCTCAGAATTAATGTTAGTAGTGCATAGAACTGTAGATGAATGCAGATCAGTTACACGGAAATGTAGCTTGCGTAATGTTTAAATTAAAGCAATTAAAATTACTAAGTAATTACTCAAATGTCACTTTATTTTTTAAAGCATTTTAAATGTAACTGTCAACTCCTTTTTTTCTATTGGGTTGTAAATATTAGAAATTATGAGTAAGTTTACTTCTTATTGAGGTTTGGTTCACACCTGCATAATTTTGTTTACTTATTTTCATAAGCAGGAGGAATGCATAGGTAACCCTTTTATGAACTGCAAATAAAAACATGAAGACATTGGTCAAACTTAGATTTGAATTTGAGTTGTTGATATACAATAATATGACTCCCATATCATGAGGGATGTGTGGATATGCAAAACTGCAGATAATAGCAAACTATTGAAATGAAGGACTTCTGGCCCAAGAATGGAATTGTGCTATATTGGATGGAACACTTAGTCAAGTTCCTAGACTGCAGTCCTGTATCGGACTAGGGGAAAGTGAATTGAAGTACTCTGAGCCTTGTTGGTTCCAATGGATGAGTTAAGTATGTGATTAACCTTCTAGAATCGAAATCAGTGGAATTTTTAGGTCAATAGCATTGGCTGATTTATGCCATACTAGCTTTTCTTGGGGGTTTGTGTCCTTTGCAGGAGGCTTAATTGAAGCAGGTCCCATAAAAAAGCTATCACATCTCTCTCCAAAATACTATCCTTTTCTCAAATTGCAAAATGCAGTTTCGGTGAAGACTCCTAATTTATTCTCTATGGAGCACTCCAGGAAGAACTGAAATTTATGTAACACTAGCTTGGGGACCCGGCGGTGCCCGGGTTATTTGAGGAAGGCATTGTGTGCCATAGTTCATCATTGGTGTGGGCCACAGTGCTCTAAGGAATTGAATTAAAGTGCTGCAAGTTCCATCATCCATGGTCCATCCTTCCTCAAACTGCACCAGGATGTAGGGTGCATCTTCGGGGGTCTGTGTGCCAAGTTTGGTCTTGTTCTGTCATTGTTGGGGGCCTAGTCAGGAAATTCAAGTTGAGGAAGCCTAACAATATCCCATGAGCTGAGGCCTAGTCAGGAAAATCAAGTTAAGGAAGCCTTGTTGTCAATTTTGGGCCTGGTCTGTGATTTATAGGGGCTGCAGTGTTGTTTGGGAAGTGAATGAGGTGAAGGTAATGCAAATCCCATCATTCGTGGCCCATCCTGCCCTAAACCACACCAGGTTGTGAAGTGCGCCATTGGTCCCTTGTTTGCCATGTTTGGTCCTGATCCGTCATTGCTGTGGGCCGCAGTGGTTGACTGCCTGAGGCCTTTTGCTTTCCCTCTGAGTCACCTTAGAAGTGTATTGGGTGAAGGTACTGAACATTCCATTTCCAACAGAAAAAAACTGTCAACTGGCTAACTTCAACTCCATTTATGCCTGCCTCAGGCCCTTCCTTTTCCTCTCTGTGCTGTGTTGGAATGTTGGGAGGCTGGTCAGTCACAGCCATTTATGCAAATAATTCGACCGTTGCAGCCAATCGAAACACTGGCACATATTCGCTCGGTCGCACCACCCACCCACCGCCCACAAACACTGACTTTTATTATGTACATAGATAAGATATATGAAGTGGAGAACAGCTCTTTTTCTTTCATCTTTGTTGAACTTCCTAGGAGACAATTCATTTTGCCAAAATGCCCCAGTACGACACAAAATGTGATCCTGGTTATTGACCAGAATTGACTCAATCTTCCTGGGTTAACAAGCATGCGAATATCAGTATTTGTCAAATTGCGTTTCAGCCTTTATAAAATACAAGTTACGTGAATGACGTGGTTTTAGAATTTACAAGTTACAAGTGTTACGATTCCCATGAGAACTTATTATAAAAATGAGGTGGAAAAACACATTATTAGAAATTCCATTGGTCTTCTGTAATAAAATTTGACACGGCGGCGTTTCTATTTCCTCACCCCACCCCCCATCTTTCTTGCTAAGTTAAAATTGACTCTTCTATTACAACCTTGTCATGTCTTGTAATAAATAACCTTGCTGTTTTCTATCCGTATTTATTATCTTTGATGGAACTCTGTTGTGCCAATTGATTCTTCCTTTCCTTGAAATTTCTTTCCGATATTTTTGAAACTGTATGAGGCAAATATATTTATCAAAATGGAACTGCTGTGTAACATGTGAAATAAAATGTATTTTCCCCCCTAGCTGTGAGGTGCATTGTGAAAAAGATATGAAATTCCGTTAATGTCTGAAGCAGTTGGGGCATTTAGTTCTATGACAATCGTTTTTCAGTATTAAATTAAATCTGGACACCCTGAGTTGGGAAATACAGTACTACTGCAGTATCTGTGGGGAATATGTTATTGGACTTTGCCTGAATCTGCAAAAATATGGATAATGGTGAACCATATTGAAATGAAGGCTCTCTGGCCAAAGAATGCCATAGAGTCATGCAGGAGGATCTATTGGACATTGATAAATGAATCTCTGGATATCGGTTCTGTGGCTATTTAGGACATATAATGTGGGTACTTTAAAGTTTGGATGCATACAGCAGTGTTTCCCAACCAGTGTGCCATGAGCGATCATCAGGTGTGCCGTGGGAAATTGGAACCTCCAATACCCTTTCTTCCCCCTCCTGCCGAACATAGAAAACAAACAACAACATAACATAACATTGTTTGAGTCCACAGTGCTCTCTGGGTGTAGGTGAACTACAACTTCCAAACTCAAGGTCAATTCCCAAGCAAACCCTTTCAGTACTTTCTGTTGGTAATGAGAGTTCAATAGGCCAAGTTTGGTTCAATTCCATTGTTGCAAGAGTTCAGGATGCTCTTTGATTGTGTGTTAACTATAAATCCCAGAAACTGCAACTCCCAAATATCAAGGTCTATTTTCCCCAAACTCCATCTGTGTTCACATTTGGTCATATTGAGTATTCCTGCCAAGTTTGGTCCTGATCTAACATTGTTTGAGTTCACAGTGCTCTCTGGATATAGGTGAACTACAACTCCAAAGCCCAAGGTCAATGCCCACCAAACTCTTATAGTATTTTCTCTTGGTTATGGGGAGTTCTGTGTGGGAAGTTTGATTCCATTCCATCATTGGTGGAGTTCAGAGTGCTCTTTGATTGCGGTGAACTAGCGCCCAGCTGTTGAGCAAGACACGTGTGTGTCTTCCTTCCTCCCCCTCGAAACAGGCCCAGGTTTCACACTGAGTGTATAAATACATTTAAAAACATATTAACTATATATATTACTGTGTTAGAGTGTCATTTTGTGCGAGGTGGGGGAAGGAAGGGTGGCTCGAGGGAGAAGAAAAAGTTTTCGGCAGCGTGGAGGGGGAAGAAAGGGTATCGAGGGAGAGGAAAAGTTTTTGGCACGGCACATTGAGGTTCCGATCCCTCGCTCACGGCACACTAGTGTGCCACGGCACACTGGTTGGGAAACACTGCTCTAAAGCAGTGTTTTTCAACCTTTTTTTGAGCTGCGGCACATTTTTTACATTTACATTTTTTACATTTACAAAATCCTGGGGCACACCACCAACCAAAATGACACAAAATGACACTCTAACACAGTAATACATATAGTTAATCTGTTTTTAAATGTATTTATACACTTACTGTGAAACCTGGACCTGTTTCGATGAACACAACATAGATATCCTGGCAGGAATGGCAGAAAGACACAAACTTCCCATACAGGTTCCAATTTCCCACGGCACACCTGATTATTGCTCACGGCACACTAGTGTGCCATGGCACACTGGTTGGGAAACACTGCTCTAAAGAATGATGATGCCACAGGAGCATATTAAATATTTGCTTTTGCTGTGTGTATGGATGATGTTTTTAATGTAAACGATTAAAGCAGAAATCCAAATGGGAAAGAGTCATCTTTTTATGAAACCATATCATAACTATCTCCCCCCCCTTTTTAATATTTAAATATTTCGATCACACCCTCATTTTCAGATTGCCAGTTTAATATCTTTGAGGGCACTTTGACAGCCAGAGCATTACATGTGGTTTGAGTAATGCATCTGGTTATGCTTGGTAAGCACTATTATTCTGACAGTGTTCCAAAGGCCATGTTCAATTTGAATGTGCTCAACTTTGTTACACTGCGAAAAAAGGGAACAAAATGGGGGGGGGGGGAGTCGGGGGAGAAAAAAGATAATTCAGCAGAGCATGGTGCTGTCGGGTAGAGACATCACACTTTGGAATATAAATATTGCTGAGGATAAATGAATCATTAACAGAACAGTAGCATGAAATATCTGATGAATGGACTCGATGAGCAAAGCCTGCATTGGAATAAATTTAACATCCCCAGACAGGGCCATAATATATGAAGGAACAGTACCTATGCTATTTTCAGATGTGTATAAAAAAACACTTATGACCTATAATTGTGAATTTATAAGCTTGTATTGATAGAGGGAGGCAATTTTAGACTGCATGATATAAGCCACAAGGTGAGAGATTTCCTAATTTTGGCAGCACTGGAAGATATATTTACTGCTTTATTCGACATAGGTGAATTTGTTCTTTGTCCTTTATAGGCTTATGAATCTTACTCGCAACAAAGAGAGAAATGTATCGAGGAAGGCTAGCAATACTGTGCTGCGTAATGTTACAGAGGCTTTATAGCAGTGATGCCCAACCTTTTTTTTGACCAGAGACCACTTGACCAGGGACCACTTTGTCCAGAGACCACTCCAACATTAGTACCAAAAGGGTTACGAATCAGTTTTTGGTCAACTTTAGATTTGGTTTGGTTATTTGGGGTTCTGATTCAGAAAATTTCATTGGATAGACCACATCAGCTCTAGTTTCTGATACAGAACATATGCCATTCAGTAGTCACCATCTGTTCACCTATAGAAAACCATATTTAATAAGCCTCGGCACTATAAGAGGGCTTCGCGAGACCAGTAGCTCTCATTGGAATGGTGTAGTAATGGTGAGGCCACAGACCATATTTTAGTTCTTGTGGACCATTGGTGGTCCATGGAAACCAAGATATATATCTATCTATGTATATAATAAAAGTCAGTGTTTGCGGAGGAGAGGAGGTACGGAGGAATATGTGGCAGTGTTTCGATTGGTTGCCACTGTGGGATTAAATAAAGACCAAACTTGGCACACAGTGCCCTTATGACTCACTCTACATTCTACTGCCATTTGGAGAAGAGTGGACCATGGATGGGACTTGAGGTACCTCCGTGGATTATGGGATTCGTAGTACTATCAAAGCCTTCATTTCCCACAGACCACTGCAGCCCTGAACAAAGACCTATAAAGACTAAACTTGGCACCCTGTGCCCCCATGACCCAGTCTCCATCCTTCTAAAGTTGAGGAGGGCAAGCCATGGATGATGGGACTTCAACTACCTCTACTCATTGCCCAAGACCACTGCGGCCCCCAACAAAGACCGATAAAGACCAAACTTGGCACACAGTGCCCCTATGACCCACTCTACATTCTACTGCCGTTTGGAGGAGAGTAGATCATGGATGGGACTTGAGGTACCTCCATGGATTATGGGATTTGTAGTACTATCAAAGCCTTCATTTCCCACAGACCACTGCAGCCCTGAACAAAGACCTATAAAGACTAAACTTGACACCCTGTGCCCCCATGACCCAGTCTCCATCCTTCTACAGTTTAGAGGAGGGCAGACCATGGGACTTCAGCTACCTCTACTCATTGCCCAAGACCGCTGCGGCCCCCAACAAAGACCAATAAAGACCATACTTGGCACACAGAGCCCCCATGACCCACTCTATCTTCTACTGCAGTTTGGAGGAGGGTGGACCATGGATGCTGGGACTTGAAGTACCAAAGACCAAACTTGGCACACAATGCCTTTCTCAAATAACCCGGGCACCGCTGGGTCCCCAAGCTAGTGTGTGTGTGTGTGTGTGTGCTGACACTCCTTCCAACTCTCTTAAGTTGAAACAAACAGGAAGATAGCTTGGCAATACATCTGCTGATTTTCATCACCATTTAATTTCTTACTGGAGTGTCTTTCATATTTTATTATGGAACAACAGAATAAGGATGTAACTGTTTTCGTATTTCATTCTGACATGCAAGAATGGATAAATTCAAACATGTTCTCCCTACTGAGAAACATTATACCAGTTTCTGGGCATTTTTTAAATTATTTTTTCCCATTTTGAAACTTTTTTCTGTGAAAAATCCATTAATGTAAACCATTCTCCCCAAAACCCAATCCCAAAAACCACACACTCAAAATATTAAAATATCATAGCAGTTGACTATTTTCTCATCAGCTGAGTGGTGTTTTTTTTTTACATAACAGGAGAACTCTGGATTATTTACACGAGTGACTCGTCTAATGCCCAGCTTGAATGATACAGGAGCATATATATTGAAGGTGGAAGCCTCATTATTGTTCCATGAGGTGTATTGATGCATAAGAACAGTACTAGTGGACTGCTTTGAAGCTATATGGACACATTTTTTTCTAAACACAGAGAGAGACTGACAACTGTTGAGCAAGATCTTCGTGTGTGTCTTTCTGCCATTCCTGCCAGGACATCTATGTAGTGTTCATCGAAACAGGCCCAGGTTTCACACTGAGAGTATAAATACATTAAAAACATATTAACGATATGTATTACTGTGTTAGAGTGTCATTTTGTAACTATACAAAATTCTGGCAGAGAAAATACTGTAAACACACACTCAGACAATAGAAATAAAAGTATGCTGGATACTTGTATTATTTAAACCCTATTGAGTTAATTGGTATTCAAAATTCACATTATTATAATAGTCATTGATACATTATTATAATATTATAACAGTTGATACAATAGATTCATTATAGTATGGGAGTGAACCGGGAAGGGAGAAAACAGTTCATTACAATCCAATGCCACTGATAACAATCCAATGAGTGGAGTCTCCCAAATCCAAATCAGGATAATGTTCACAAAATATACAGTTCTCAAGTTTGCAATGGCCCCTTCAGCATCTCAAGCAGTTAATGACAGTAAACCTGCAGCAACTACACAGTTAATCATTTGGATTACAAACTTGAGAACTGTATATTTTGTGAACATTATCCTGATTTGGATTTGGGAGACTTCACTCATTGGATTGTTATCAGTGACATAACCGGGACTGAGTTGCTCTTGCTCCCAAGGAGACCACATGAACTGAGTTTTCTCCCCCTTCCCGGTTCACTCCCCATATCCTACTATATCTCTGTTTGTTTTCCACTGTGAATCTATATGTTGCAAGGTTTACTCAACTGTTATAATATGTATCAATGACTATTGTATCAATGACTATTATAATAATGTGAATTTTCAATACCCATTAACTCAATAGGGTTTAAATAATACAAGTATCCAGCATACTTTTATTTCTATTGTCTGAGTGTGTGTTTACAGAGTGTCATTTTGTGTCATTTTGATTGGTGGTGTGCCCCAGGATTTTGTAAATGTAAAAAATGTGCCGCGGCTCAAAAAAGGTTGGGAAGCACTGATGCAAGCAACATGCTGCTGAAACTCCCTGTCCCTTATTTTGCCTGGCAATCCTGACACTCAACTCTCTTGCACAACTCTTGGTGCACCAGAGCCTTGGCAGGACGTAAGAGGCTGGCGAGAAGCCACTTACCTGTTTCCCTGGAGGCTATTAATAGCCATTTTCATTTCTCCATGGTATTCTGGAGTGCCTCACATGGCAGTGCTCTGCGGAAAATTGGAAAGAACAGCTTGTAGTTTTCCTCTGCTGGTGTCAGATAAGCCAACAGTTGGGATGATGTGAGAGGGGACCACAATGAGAATTTTGTCTCAGGGTCCATGAAGCTGGGTGGACCAAAGGAACGTTGAGTAGGTTGAGTCAATCCAAAAGACAAAAAATAAAGAAAAAACTCAGACAAATTAGAGGATCCTGTACAATCTTAGGCTACTTCTTTGCAGAGCATAGATTGTGTATGGCTGGGAGCAAGGGAGACAGAACACCATCTCTCAATGGGATCGAGTATTTTTTTTGTTCAAATACAGAAACTAAAAATACCTTTACTCTGCAGTGCGAGCACAATTTCATATTTAAACTAGCATCTGGCCTGAGGAACTGAATACTCCATTCTTTAAATAGCTTCATTTGAACGCTCAAATACTTTCAGACTAGAACATTAGCCTACAGTCATACACCTTGTTTACATATCCATATTAAAAGGCGGTAGGAACAATTTTCAGTTCTTCAAACAGAGCGATGCAAAGTGCAGTGATTATTTTTTTTGCTGTTGTCTTTAGACTTTAAAAAACACTCATAATGTTCCGAGAGGGATGTTTTGAAGGTTTTTTTTAATGCATTCCATTTATGGCTTTCTGGGTACATATTTTATTGGGATGAATACCATGTTTTAGACAAGAAGGAAATTATTTGAGGAAGCTCTGTGCAATTCCAGATGTTCAACAAATAATAGAAATGCAAACATCATGTGCTTGAGCTCAGCCAATGCCTTTGGTCCTCATATGATATGACTTCAGGCACTGAATAAGTTGTGTTATCCATGAGGGGGAAATAACAGCAGAACCACATAAAGCAATGTGTTAACATAATATATTGGAGTGGTAAACACTATAAACAGGTGGCTGTTGTGGTCCAAAGGGACAAAGTATATTTTTGTTTTCAAAAAACAAAGTCTTATGATCCCTGCCCAACTTGCTTCTCCAAGAGCTATTACTTCCAAATAGTACATTAGGCACTTCCAGCTTGTTTAGAAGCACTCGGCTTTGCAGACTGAAAAAATACAGACCTATTTAAATTAACATGGGGCTGAAAACATGAGATCAATAGACACGGTTGTTGTATGGAGCATTTGTTTCCCCTTAATGGTGTCTGCTAACACATTAATTTAATAATGAGTTTTCCCAAGTCTAAAAATATTTTCACAAGCTGTGTTTTCCATTCAAATTTATTGCGAAATCGTGCTTGTAGCAAATTTGACACCGAAAGTGACATTAGATTTTCTAGTTCTACATGACTAGTGCTATTGATTTTTCTCTTTAGAGGTTGGGACAGCAGGAAAAAAACGTAAGACTTTCTTTTTCAACAAGAATTTCCCAAATTGCATAAATGCTATTGAGTATGGGACAAAGTGAACTTGAAATTTTATTTTTTGTAATTAAAAAAAACCCTTAAAGATTAATCTTTCCAGACTCACAGTTTTGAGTATTGAACTCTTGTACAGTTACTCAGTATTGTTTGTTCATTTTATTTGCAAACATTTTAATGCCTCTTTTACCCTTAAAATTGTTGGCTATCTATCTATTCATATAATAAAAGAGAATGTATGTATGTATGTATGTATGTACTGCATGTATGTATGCGGAGGTGTTTGTGGATATGTGCCTGCTTTCTGATTGGTTGCCACTCTGGGATTATTTGCATAACGCCTCTGATTGGCCAGCACCACCAACATTCCGACACTCTAAAATGGCAGAGGGGGGTAAGGAAAAGGCCTGAGGCAGTAAGGCATGCTGGGAGTTTAAGGCCAAAACACTTTGCAGACCCCAACAATGACAGAACAAGACCAAACTTGGCACACAGAACCCCCAAGACCCACTCTACATCCTGGTGCAATTTGAGGGAGGATGGAACATGGATGACGGGACTTGCAGTACTTTAACTCAATTCCTTAGAGTATTGTGGCCCACACCAATGACAGATCAGGACCAAACTTGGCACACAGAGGCCTAATGGCCCACTTTACAACCTGGTGCAGTTTAGGGCAGGATGGGCAACAAATGATGGGATTTGCAGTACCTTCACCCGATTCACTTCCCACAGAAAACTGTAGCCCCTACAAATCACAGACCAGGCCCAAACCTGCCACACAGAGTACTCATGACACACTCTACACCCTGCTGCAGTTCTAAAGGGGATGGTCCATGGATGATGGGACTTGCAGTACCTTCAGTAATTTCATGACACCACTGCAACTCCCAATAATGATGGATCAAGGCCAAACTTGCCAAACAGAGCCCCCATGACCCACTCTACATCCTGGGGCAGTTGAGAGGAGGACAGACCACAGATGATGGGATTTGCTGTACCTTCAGTAATTTCATGATACCACTGCAACTCCCAATAATGATGGATCACAGCCAAACTTGGCAGACAGAGCCTCCGTGACCCACTCTACATCCTGGTGCTGTTTGGAGGAGGGTGGACCATGGACGATGGGACTCGCAGTGCCTTCACTAACGTCCTGACACCACTGCGAGCCACATAAATAACTGCTAAAGACCAACTAATACCTTTCTGAAATTACCCGGGCACCGCCGGGTCCCCAAGGTAGTTTATAATAAAACAGGATGAACCAAAAACATTTTCCAGACAGTTCATCAAAAGATTCATTAAAAATTGTTCATTCGCATTCATGCAATCCAGCCACATTAGTAATGACTTGAAGTTCCCTTCTCAATATGGTTCTCTCTTTCTCCCTTTTCTTTCTTTTCCTCTCACAGTTTCATGCTAAGAATAACAATACACTATCTGATGGATTCTCCCATGGCACAGACATACAGCAAAAAGCTAATATGCTATTTAAAACAATTTCTTGTCCCAGAGGACCATTGACACTCTAGTCGTCTTATGATGGGGTTAGTACAGTGTTTCCCAACCAGTGTGCCAGGGCACACTATTGTGCCGTGAGCGATCATCAGGTGTGCCGTGGGAAATTGGAACCTCCAGGAGGGGAGGGGGGAGAGTGTAGTGTGTTGAAGTATAAAAACCCTAAGAAACCTACCTTGATAAAGGCACAAAATTACAACCCCACCCCTCCCCACCCGTTGTCTACTTGGTCTCTCCCTCTCCATGCATTGGGAAGGCCCGCCTCCCTTTCCCCAAGTAGAGACCTCCTCTTGCCTCCTGGGGGTTCTGTGTGGGAAGTTTGGCCCAGTGCTATCATTGGTGGGGTTCAGAATGCTCTTTGATTGTAGGGGAACTATAAATCCCAGCAACTACAACTCCCAAATGTCAAGGTCTATTTCCCCTGAACTCCATCTGCGTTCATATTTGATCATATTGAGTATTCATGCCAAGTTTGGTCCTGATCCAACATTGTTTGAGTCCATAGTGCTCTCTGGATATAGGTGAACTACAACTCCAAAACTCAAGGTCAATGCCCACCAGCTGGAAAGGACGGTATACAAATCGAAATAATAAATAAATAAATAAATAAAAACAGTTTTTCAAAGATATAGCCATCTTAGTCTGTTTCCATGTAAAGAGAGAGAACATTTATGCTTCTGGCACTTTTAAGAACAACCCAAAAGCTTTCAACATGTTTTCAGAGAATGCAGTCCACTTCTTGAAGCTGGCGTCATGGACACACAAAATCTTATGCTGGAATACATAAATCAGGCTTAATGGTGAAACACTAGGCGCTCTGTTCCTTCCCTTTTTGTGATGCTATTAATATTTGTGTATGGAGCGTTTGTTTCCCCTTAATGGTGTCGTATTCTCACTTAGTGTCTCTATGATATAATGGCAGTCAATCACAAACAACTTTAATGTGCGTGTTTGTGTGTGTGATATACACTTCCAACAGATTTTGATCTTACTGTCAGTGTATTTCTAGTGCTCTAACTCTTTTCAAAGATGACTATGAAGTCAATGTGGGCCAGTAAGAATGTTTGGCTCTCTGCCTGCACAGTTTTCTTTTAACGTTACCCTTGAACTTTTCAGACAACTATTGCAATTGCCAACTGGATTGCTTGGCAAACTTGAATGGACAACTCTTGGGAGTTGGTTTTAACAGAGGTGGGGTAGGGAGAACATAACTGACTTGGGTAAACAGCTCCATCACCTCTACTTTCTAGGGAAACAGTGTAATTAACTGTCCTCTTATAAGAACAGTACTTCCAAACAAGATTGCTGACATGCCCAGAACATGTAAACAGAGTGAGTGGGCATGTCAAAGGATGTTCTGCATACCTGATCGGGCAAGTAATAATAATTCCAAATATTTAGAAGTAATCTAGACAACAGGAGTTTGGGGTTTGGGCATGTATTAGTCGTTTGCTCCAAGTATTTGTACAGGAAATGGAGAGTTGAGTCTATATGTCACTCCAGTTTGTAAGAAAACCAACATTGTGGCGATTTATGGCTCATGAACAGAATTTCTCAAATGTTAGCCCCCTATTGAGAGTGGATCCCTTCCTTTGGCACTTGATTCTTATTTGTTTTAGGAGGTATGTAGAAAAGCTCTCAAAGAGATCATAAGTACTAAGCAAACTGTGCAGCCATTTTGCAGTGTGCAAAGTATCTGCACCACTTTCTTATTGGATCTTCAATTATTTAAAGGTCATTAGCCTTTATTTGCTGTACAGTGGTAGAACTGCGAGCCTCCGCTTACACAAATCTATCTTTAAGTTGGGTCAGACTGGGTGCACACCTGCAGGAGTGGGAACATTCAGGCCACATGCTTGAGGCACTCAACTCAGCACCTCAGATGTGCCTCACATGGCCAAAATCACATTCCCAAAACCAGGCTGGACATTCTATTTGTTTGAATGATGTTTTCCAATTCACGGCCAAAATCCAGCAATGGGATTTTCAGTCAAACATTAATACTGTGGCAGAAATGGGAGGTACATAAATCATGGTAACTCCTTGGGGTGGAAAGTTGTACCCAGTCCTGCTGAATGTCCCTGATCAAAACGACAGCTGGGAGATAGTAATAACTAAGATCAATAAACTTGCAGTTTTAATTTACACAAATATATAAAAGGTTCATAGCATAATTCAGAAGGACATATCAAAAATACATAATATCAACAATATTATGTTGATATTATGTATTTTTGATATGTCCTTCTGCATTATACTATGAACTTTTTATATATTTGTGTAAATTAAAACTGCAAGTTTATTGATCTTAATTATTACTATCTCCCAGCTGTCGTTTTGTTAGTATTACTAGCGGTACTACCCACTGTTGTTTTTGTGAACGTCCCTGATCTCCACTGATTGACAGCAGCTTTCTAAGGTTCCAGGTGAAAATCTTTCCTAACTATCGATCCAGTGATATTTTGCCTTGAGTTGGCAGAAGGTGCATAGACACTGTGCATGCAGTAAATTGTGTCTATCTTGTGTTCATGTGGGAGTCACCCAATCATGTGGGGGATGTGATGGTGTGGACACAAGCCACAAAACTGATGCCCGGGGTAGAGAAGTAATGTGGTATAAATACTAGAAATAAATAAATAAATTGTGAGGTCTGACCTAGAAAATGGCCATATAAGCTCGAAAGGCTGAGAAAAGGGTGACGGAAACAGAGGTTGTCAGCCAACCAATACACCATAGAAACAACAATCGAGAGCACTACAGAACAATAATAATGTAATCAAATATAATGAATGCAATGTCCAAAAATAAAGCGGAGTTAATTCACTCAAAAGATCAGAATGCAAGGTAGTAACAATATATTCTTACTCACTAGTAAGAGCAGAGAATCTGTCCATATAAAGCTTATAAGCACAACATATAAAGCAAGAAATGGCAATATCAAGTGGTTGAAAGCGGAAGAATTCCTCAGGTAGATTACTCACAACCATATAGTCCCGCAACGTTCATAATAAGTCCATTTCCAAATTCAGAAAAAGGGCAATCAAGGTGCCTGACACGTAGATAACAGTAGTGGTGAAGGTACCGAAAATAGTTCGCATTATAGTCCGTATATAGTAATCCACAAAATGCTCTGGTCGACAGAATAGGCAAATGCCAGCACAGAGTCGTTTCGCCCTGTAAAATGGGGCTTCCTCAGGACCAGGAACATTAGTTGAACATTACACGGAGGTGTTCCAAACATTACAGAAGAATATCCACATCATGAGAATCAGAAAAAATCCTGAATGAAATATATAGCAATGTATAGCATTAGCTCGAAAGACCTGCAACAACCTAGTGATTCCTGCCATGAAAGCCTTCAACAATACATTTTTTTTAATTTCAGCAGTATAAGACACCATTATACAATGTATAAAATCAATGACTATGTACCCCATCTGACACTGAACGCTAAAAGCAAGGATGAGCTTTAAAGGGCTTTGGATTTCTGTGTAAATGCCTTTGGGTAATGTCCATGAGACGGACACTGTATGTATATGTATGACGCTGCTGTCTGGGTAAATAGATAGGATCTATTGATTGAGAGTTTTGCTGTCTTTGATCTTTGTAATTTGTTTGAACAAAGGTGAAAAAGTCCTGAAAATGGAATACTTCCTTAAACTTTTTTAGCAAGGGGGGATCGTTGAATTCCAAACCAGACCAATCTAGACAAAGGAAATGTTATTTTAGTGTAGATTAAATTTATGTCTGAGATATAGAAAGATTATTGTGTCTGCTTCAGATGTAATTTCATGCCTGAGAATTTACATTGTAGGAAAACTGGTCTGGATCACATTAGCCAGGGCTCTGTTTTGCTGTCAGTTTAATTAAATGGAAACTGCTGGCAAAGAGACAAGGATAGGTTTATAGAAGCAATGCTATTTTGTACATTGGAACAAGGAGGGTGTGTGAGTGTGTGTGTGTGTGTGTGTGTGTGTGTGTAGTGTGTGCTTAGGTCTTCCAGGTCAAAAAGGACACAAAAACAAAACCAGTGATTCACTCTTGTTTACAGTGATCTTAGTGATGTTAACTCCAGTTAACTCATTTAATACGCAAAATGCTTTGCAACAATTGAGCATTCCCAAGTTTTGCAAGCCTTGACCTCTGACAAAGAGGTTATTGCATTTCAGAAACGATGGTTTTCCAGACAATACCTTGATCTTCAAAAGCGTATCCTTCCCCTTTTCTGTTTAATATGAATATAGATTGACACAGTGTGTAATGGGGGTTCTCCTCCCTATTCCTTGCAACTTTTGTTCTCCCGAGTGTCCACAGGAACAGAATCCGCAGTAATCGAGAGCAGAGATTGATCTGTTAACTCTGTTTGGCACCCTGCCTTTTGGCTTTGATTTTTGTGAGAAGTACCTTAGGGTTACTTATGCAAAAGTACCTAAATCGCTCTCAGGAAAGTAAGGAGAAAGGGGTGGGTAAAGGAAAAGGCAAGAGAAAAATATGTTTTTCCCTCCCCTCCTTTTTCAGCTCTGTTTATTGTATTATGACATTTTGTGCTGTACATTCAACACAGTATTTCTCAACCAGAGTGAAATACAGGACTTCAGACTTGTTCTTCAAATCCGACTCTTTGTTCCACATGACTCAGAAGAACAGAGGAAAATGAATGTTTACGTCTTTTAATAGCCATTCTTCTTCTTTTACTTCAAGCAATTTATTTATAGAGTCAGATTGTATTTAAGATGGTTTTTTAAAATAAAAAAACAACAACAATTTTAGCGTTTTTTAAAAAACACCAAACCAACAGCCCGTGAACTGTTGACCAAAGAACATTTGGTCTTAGTTCCCCCATGTTGCACCTCAGAACCCAGGCAGCCCCCCCCAGATCACACACACACACAGGCAAATGCAATAAATATTCTTTATTTAGAATAAAAGATAAAAATAGTCCAAAGAAGTAAAAAGAAAGCAATCCAAAAAGAGCTCACTTAGTCCACAGTAAAAATCAAAGCAGGGACTGTCAACGCAGACTCCCACATGGGAGTTTGCAGTCTCCGCTCCCCACCGGCGCCATGGTACCGGCGATCCTGCTGGGACCTCCCTGCCTGCCCTCTTTCGATGACAGGGTGGTGCCTTAGTGGGCATCGCCGTTGACACTACCTTATTCCCTCCTCCCCTCCCCACCCTTTTGTTCTTCCCTTTGTGTACTATGTATATGTTGTCTGGATGTTGCCATTGGGCACTCAAACTTCTGTAAACCGCTCCGAGCCCTTGGGGAGTGGCGGTATACAAGTTTGAAGTAATAAATAAATAAATAAATAAAGCGGATGGAATCTCATACAAAGTTCCAAAGCGAAGCAACCGCTCTCGTGGTCAAATGTGGCACTTGAGTCCAGCCACAATTGTGATCAATAATTGTGGGGCCTGCGTACCTGAGGGACCGTCTTGCCTCATACAGTCCCCCGAGATCACTTCGCTCAGAGGAACAGAACCTCCTAACGGTACCATCAATCCGCTCCTGCCATCTGTCAATAACTAGGCAGAGGGCCTTCTCTGTGGTGGCTCCGGTGCTATGGAACTCCCTCCCAGATGCTACCCGAGCCATTCCGGAGCTCATCCCCTTTCGCAGGGCTTGTAAGACCGCCCTTTTTGAGTTAACTTTCAACTAGGCAATTTAGCCTAGTGTAATAGCCCAGTATAACTATGCTTCGGGTTCAAAGAAATGCGTATATTTCATTCTGTACCCCGTGATGTGATGTCTGTTATGTTTTTAACTCTGTTGTATGGCTACATGATTGGTCTCATGTGCCTATTTTATTCTCTGTTATCCGCCCCGAGCCTGCTGGAAGGAGCGGAATACAAAATCGAACAATAAATAAATAATAAATAAATAAATAGCACACAGAATCCAAACTGCCCTGGCGGTTAGCAAGAACTTGGAGACAGGAACAAGAGGCGTGGTCAAGCCAAACGTGGCTTCAGATCTGGCGAGAACTTTCCCAGACTGGATTGATATAGGAATCTAACTTTTGTGCATCCAACGCACCCCCCTTCTCCAATCTCTCCTTGAAGCCGAGATACTGTCTCTCTTGTTGAATTCCTTCTCATTAGCGTGTCCAGCTGCATCGTTATCAGAATGGGAACCAGGCAACTCCTCGTCTCCCATCGCACCATCTGGGAAGGGAGTAGCCACTCGTTCTTGAGGAGCCTGGTCTTTCATATTCATCGGAGTCTATTTCCATGGAATCTTCACTACCCCCATCTGAATTCCCATAACCTTGCAGCCATGTATTAACCCATTGCTGGCTCTCTTCTGAAGTGTCATAACCATCAGGCCACCCATCATCCTCTGACTCTCCTGGGTCAGCTGATACCTGGTCCGGAGCCCCCGGGGTCTCCCCAAGCCCACCAGACTGGAACCCTACACCCCGCCTCTTACATTTCTTGCAGGGTTATGAAGAAAATTCTAGAACATATTGACCCTGCCTCCTTCTACCCAGAAGGAAGTTGGTTCTCCCTTCTGTCTACACCTGCCTCCCAAATGTTCATGGGTCATATCACATCATATTCCCTTTGTCTTAAGTGAGAAAACTGAGAAAATGATGTCATAAAAGTAATAGTGAGCAAATGGGAGCTGAATAAATGTTATAATCATATCACTTTTCTCTTCCACTTATCCCTTTTAGTTTATTCTCAATCCATAGTCTGGGAGGTCATGGTATGCTTCCACTGTTGGTGATCTGCAACTGAATTTTTGTAAACTTTACAAATGTACAAAAATGCATACAGTCAGCCCTCCATATCCACAGATTCTGCATCTATAGGTTCTGCCATGACGGCTAGTTCCAAAAAGTAAACTTTGATTTTGCCACTTTACATAAGAGACGCCATTTTATTATATCACTGTATATAATGGGACATTAGCATCCAGGGGCGGTCTAAGGAAATTTTATATCGTAAGCGAACATTATTTTGCCCCCCAACATTATTTTGGTGCCCCCCATGTAAAACAAATATACAATTATAATATCACAATACCATTAGTAGTATTATATTGTATCAATGTACAGTATATACATTATAGTACATACTCATACTATATTATATCATAATTATATTATACTACATTACAATATAATTATATTATAATATATTGACATTATAATATAATATAACATTCTATAATATTATTATTATTATAAAATAATAAATAAAATTATTTATTTAAATAAAATTATCGTCTCCTAAATATTTTCATTACTCCTAAAAAACTCAAATAACCCAAAATAAAGTAAAATAAAATATTATATATTACTACTAGCTGTACCCGGCACGCGTTGCTGTGCCCTATTTAGGAGATGCGAGATGTAAGGGTTGGAAATGATGTTACTTACGGTCTTGGTGGGGTCATGTAGGCATGAATTGCGCACTTTCTATGTGTGCTCCAAATGATGTCACCTGGAAGCATGAGTTGTATTGTCTTATATAGCGGAGGAAGTGTTTTGATTCTGGAGTGTGTCCACTCAGCAAAGTCTGTAGTGGTTGTGGAGGAGTGGCAAGTGGTGGTAGAGAGACTTTACCGGCTAGGCAGCACATTCCTGTTGTTTCTGCTGGGTATTTCAGGGCTTTGCAGTGTGTGCAGATGTGCGTTAGGGTGCCAATGTCGGCCTCTGGCACCATGCTGTAGTCTTCTGCAGCGTTGTATCTGAAGGCTAGGCGGTGGAATTGGTTGTGGTGTTTTTGAAGTTTGTTTTCTGTGTTGCGACGTCAGGTTTCTGCGCTCCCTGCGCGCTGCTCTTGTGTTGCATTTCTGCGTCTTTGTTGTTCCTGGCTGCGCTTCTTCTTGTCGTGCAGTTCTTTGCATTTGGTTCTCAGCTGTGCGTCGTGCAGTGACCTGTTGTCTGTGTCTCTGCTGCGCAGTGTGTTTCTGTTCTGGTGTTTGTTCTGCCCTTTTTTGTTTGATGTATGTAGCGTTGTGAGTGTGTCGTCCGATGCTGTTATTTTTATAAGGCATGGCTTGTCTTTTGGGTCAGTTTATGTCTGTGTGGAAGGAAGGAATGGTTTTATTTTGTGGTGTTTGTAGGTGGTGTGTGTACGGGGTCCCGTAAGGTTGGTGGGATGGGTTGTGATTGGAAGTTGTGTTGTGTTGTGTGGGTAGGAATTTGCTGGAGAATTGCTCCCTCAGAGTTTGTTTTTGGCAGTTTAACCCTCAAAAACCAACTGAAATCTCTCAGCATTCTATCCTAGCCTTGGATGGCTCTTGCCAGCATTGCTATGGTTACAGCAGTTATGCAAATCAGCCCTTATAGGCAGCCAAGCATGTTGTTCAGACTGTAGAGGCTGGGTGAGTCGTTGGCTGCCCGGAGGATGCTGGGAAATGTAGTTTTATTTTTACTCGTTGTTTTGGGGGCCTTTTAGGTTTTGGGGGAAGTTTCTTTGCTACAAACGTACCTTGCTTGAGGCCTATTTCTGTTGGCAAGTATTGTTTTTCTGCGTTGTATGGTTTCTTTGTTTGAGGTATACATCACATGACGTGAACCCATTTATATAATAGATTTGCCTGAGCAGTTGCGCTTGTCTCTTCTTGATGCTCCCGGCCGGCGCGCACAGGTGCACGGGGAGGTGGGCGGTTGTGGTAGGGTTCACACGTGATTGGGCCTGGCGAGGGAGTTCGCCTCAGCGCGCGGCGGCTACTTCCGGTGGCGGCTGTCAGGAGGCAATACGTCGCCAATACCCCTTTGGCTCCACTCCCCTCTCCCTTTGTCTCCGCCCCCTGCCTGCCCAATTGGGTCACCGTATTTGGCAGCAGGGCGGAGACAAAGTGAGAGGGGTAGCACTCCCTGCCTGCCCGATAGGGAGTGCTTTGCTTACAGGCTTCTGCGCACAGGAGCTACTGGGCATGCGCGGAGGTTTTTGCGCATGTGCAGTTGTTCCTGCGCTCAACTTCAGCTCCGGAGCCACTGCAACTGCACCTGCGCGAAAACCTCCGCACATGCCCAGAAGCGGCATCAGAGCGCACAAGGCCGGGGCCCAAAAGCAGGCAGCCACGGCGCTGCCTGAGGAACATCGGCAGGGCCAGGATGCTGTCTGGCACCGGCGCCCAGCAGGCAGGGGAATTCGCCCCTTCCCAGATGGCACCCCTCCTTGGCCTACCTGTAGGACCGCCCCTGTTAGCATCCTCGGATTTTAGTATTCACATGTGTGTTTAGGGACAATTCCTAATGGATACCAAGAGTCTACTGTACATGTTGAAGTGCAAGACAGATTTTCCCAAGTAGATAGAAACAGTGGCAAGCTTTAGACAGCAAGTAGACACAATCAATATGTTAAAAACTTTAAAGGGGATAAAGATTTTAATATGAAGCCACACTGGTTTCTTACTGGGCAACACTCTCTATAGCAAAATCACCTTCCCTTCATCTCTCCACCCCTCTCCGTACTAAAATCCTTTTCTGGAGTAATGGAAACCCCCTGTGATGCAGCTTTGATGCCCTGAGAGATATAGTGGGAGGAGGAAAAGAAAACATTGAATCCACCGGCATTGCATGCCAAAGCACATGTTAGATCTTGTCCACTTTGAATGTATACTTCTATACCCACATGAACATGACCAAATCCCATAGACATTTTCTGGCGCGTGGGAGTTGCAAATATGCATTGATAAACTGTTCCAGTGCCAACAAGCATGACTGGAGACAGGACAGGATTCATTATAAAAAGAGATATGGAGATGATTCAGATGAAATATCAAATAGTGTAAATAAATCAAGCTGGAGTATGTGGCTCTCACAGCATCTTCTACCCTTACTTGTTCTCCTGCTTTGATGGTTCTAGGGATGGATTACAGTTCCCATCATTCCTAGTCATCACAGCCAAAAGGGAAAAGTTTTGGGAGTTGCAGTTCAAAAATATCTGCAGGGTCTCACTAGTACTTATACATTTCCCCATTGGCATTTCATACTATTGACCTTCTTGGTCATCTGACTGGTGTTTGACTTGGGGATATTGCTTTTAATGGCTCTGGTCTTTCCTGTGGGTTTCCAGAGGGGTCAATACTGTTCTCTATGCCAGTGTTTCCCAACCTTTTTTGAGCCGCGGCACACTTTTTACATTTGCAAAATCCTGGGGCGCACCACCAACCAAAATGACTCTCTAACACACTAATACATATAGTTAATATGTTTTTAAAATGTATTTACAAACTCAGTGTGAAACCTGGACCTGTTTAGATGAACTCAACATAGATATCCTGGCAGGAATGGCAGAAAGACACAAACTTCCCACACAGAACTCCCATAACCAAGAGAAAATGCTATAAGAGTTTGGCGGGCATTGACCTTGAGTTTTGGAGTTGTAGTTCACCTATATCCAGAGAGCAAACAATGTTGGATCAGGACCAAACTTGGCATGAATACTCAATATGCCCAAATATGAACGCAGATGGAGTTCAGGGGAAATAGACCTTGACATTTGGGAGTTGTGGTTGCTGGGATTTATAGTTCTCCTACAATCAATGAGCATTCTGAACCCCACCAATGATAGAACTGGGCCAAACTTCCCACAGAGAACCCCCAGGAGGCAAGAGGAGGTCTCTACTTGGGGAAAGGGAGGTGGGCCTTCCCAATGCATGGAGAGGAAGAGACCAAGTAGACAACGGGTGGGGAGGGGGGTGTTTGTAATTTTGTGCTTTTATCGAGGTAGGTTTCTTAGGGTATTTATACTTCAACATACTAGACTCTCTCCCCCCCCCCCCCACTTCCTGGAGGTTCCAATTTCCATGGCACACCTAATGATCGCTCACGGCACACTAGCGTGCCCCGGCACACTGGTTGGGAAACACTGCTCTATGCTTTTCAACATTAATGATTTTACTGTATAAAATGTAATTGTTGATTGTTTATATGCTTGTGAGGCTGCCCTGAGTCCCCCTTCGGGGGGAGAAGGGCGGGATAGAAATGTATGAAATAAATAAATAAATCTACATGAAGCTGCTAGAAGTGGTCACCTGGACTTTGAGGTTGAATGGCATCAAAATGTTTAGCAAGTTATGCTTAGTTGCAAATCATGAAAGCGGAAGGGAAAGCATGCAAACAAGTGAGTATGGCACTCAGGCATGTAGGCTGTTACACATGAACTACCTGACAGACTATATTTTACTTATGGAGACCTTGCAGATGTGAATATATGCACATTCTATAGTTTTTTCTATTTAAAGATAGAATATTTTCAGATTCCATTGATTGGCTTGATGGAGAATTGAGTCTAGTTTGACTTGCTCCTGTGAAATGAATAGCGTGTGACACTGCTGTGGCATTGGATTAAATGTACCCATGACAATTTAATGTAATTTTTTACTTAAACAATCATATTAGAGTATGTTTTGTGAACTGACAATAGTATCACTCTGGGCACCACAAATGGTAAAAGGCATGGAAGCCAAGCCTTATGAGAAGCTACTTAGGGAGCTGAGTATATTTAGCCTGGAGAAGAGAAGGTTGAGAGGTGACATGGTAGCCATGTTTACATATTTGAAAGGATGTCATGGAAGACGAAGCAAACCTGTTTTCTGCTGTTCCAGAGACTAAGACATGGAGCTGTAGATTCAAACTGCAGGAAAAGAGATTTCACCTAAACATTAGAAAGAATTTCCTGATGGTAAAAGCTGTTGGACAGTAGAATACACTAACTTGGAGTACGGCAGAGTTTCCTTCTATGGGGGTTTTAAACAGACTCTGGATGGCTACCTGTTGGGAATGCTTTGAATGTGTATTCCTGCATGGCAGAGCATTGGATTAGATGGCCCCTGGACTAGATGGCCCCTTCCAACTCTATGATTCTATCAATCTATCTAATTTTTTGGAGGAGGCATTTTACTGCATCTGAGTTCACACATTGAGAGTGAATAGTATATCAAAACAGAAGGATAGCTTGGATAAATCAACCACTCCAGATATTGAATCTCAGATTGTTTTAGATCCTTGCTACTGTATGATTGCAAAGTTAGCCCTTGTTTTGGATGATCTTATATGAGTCCAGCTCTGCATCTTGTTTGTGAATCAAATTGCACATAATTCAATAAAGGCATTTCTCTGACTGATGTTTGGGAAATGATTTGGGATATCCAAATGACAGAGGAAATAAACTTGTGTGCAATTTGACATTGACAGATATTTTATTTATTTATTTATTTATTTACTAGCTGAGGACCCGGCGGTGCCCGGGTTATTTGAGGAAAGCATTGTATGCCAAGGTTGGTTCCTATTAGATGTTTATGTGGCTTGCAGTGGTCTCAAGAACTTAGTGAAGGTACTGTGAGTCCCGGGGGCCTAGTCAGGAAAATCAAGTTGAGGGAGCCCTCAGCCTAACAATATCCCATGTGCTGAGGCCTAGTCAGGAAAATCAAGTTAAGGATGCCTTGTTGTCAATTTTAGGCCTGGTCTGTGATGTATAGGGGCTACAGTGTTGTTTTGGAAGTGAATGAGGTGAAAGTACTTCATATCCCATCATTCGTGGCCCATCCTGCCCTTAACCACACCAGGTTGTGAAGTGGGCCATTGTCCCCTGTTTGCCAAGTTTGGTCGTGATCCGTCATTGCTGTGGGCTGCAGTTGGTGACTGCCTGAGGCATTTCCTTTTCCCTCTGAGTCACCTTGGAATGGTGGAATGTGGTTGGCCTATCCGAGCACGTTATGCAAATACCATTTCAGTGGCAACCTATCCCCTCTGTCTGGGGCCGTAGAATGTTGGAGTTCTGAGGCTGGCCAATCACAGCCCGTTACACAAATAATCCCACAGTGGCAGCCAATCGAAATGCTAGCACATATTCCTCCCTCCGCTCGGTCGCTCGGCCGCACCACCACCCACAAACACTGACTTTTATTATATGTAATAGATAATAGATAGATTCGCATTTGTTTGCCGCCCTTCCCAATGGCTCGGGGCGGCTTACAACAAGTTCATAAAAACAGCCAAACATAGGTAAAAAGTTAAAGCCACAATTAAAACAGCAGATTAAAATGTCACATTTTATGATATGCTATTCAAGTGTTGCACTAGTGTTTCACCTTATTCATCCTTACATGCTTCTGGCGGGCTAACCATGTATTTTGCAGGGGTTAGATATATATTTATACTCATGTATGCTAGCCGCTTTGAATCCCTGTTAGGGAGAAAAGTGGGGTATAAACCCAAACAATGTTGGTCCTTCAGTTTAAGAAGATAACTATCAAAAATCCCTCTGAGGCAGGGCCATAGCCAGGATTTTGATTCGGGGAGGGGCTGAGTTTGGTTCGGGGGGCTGAGACTGGGTGGAAGAGGGTCTACCCTAGCAAACCTTTTGTATTGTTATCCCAATAACCCCATTAATGTGGGATATAATGAACATGGTGATCAGATCATGATATGAATAAACATAACAGTTTAAATAATGTACCAGTAAGGCCTTTTCGCAGACCACCCTGAGAATTTCAGGGGGGGGGGGTGAAGTCCCCTTACCCCCCCCCCCTCCGCTACATGCCTGCTCTGAGGCATATGTTTAAAAAATGCAGAACAGGGCTGGGGAAAGCGAAAGTAGTTGGCAATGGCATGGGTGCTAGACAATAGGAAAGAGAATTTTACTGCTGGCATTTCCTTGAACGTGTTAGCAGTCTTTTTGCCCCCTGGGTTCACTCTTTGATATTGCAAGGTACATACGTTTTTGTGCCAACAAAGTTTTATTCAAAACTTTTGTCACATAGGAATGTTATGTCTGTCCTCAGCCTTTTGAGTGCGAGTTAAAGGTGCGCATATTCCAACAGCCTTGGATTATTTGTAAAACATATTCCCCTCGAAGGAGAGAATTACCCTCAAAACACATTGGGGGGAAAGGACAAGATCTTGGCTTTTTTTTCTTGCATAGCTTGCTTTCTTCAGCTTGTAATATCCCCCTCCTGGGTAGGAAGGTTGTCATCCAGTTCAGGCAGTTTTTAATTGCTGGCCCTTAGGTAGTTTCTGCAAGTATCAGATGTTTTACCAAGAAAGGAGAAAGGATTTCATAGTTATAATGGCACCGAGAATCTCTGCCAATAAAACGATTTAGTCTCTGGACAGGGAAGTGCAGTATTTTGTTCAGCTAGTTTATTTTATTTTATTTGTTTCTCACTTTATGACAGTATTTCAAATACTGATGGCGATTTAATGAGCTTCAAAGCCATGAGATTTTTAAAACAAAGCATGGCCAGTGTATTGTTTCTGGCCTTATCCAATTATACAATTGAATTTAGGCATGTAATAACACTGTAACTGAAATATCCATCTTTCAGAATTGGATTTCATGAAGACACTGTTTCTGTCACCAAGCTTGTCCTCGTTTTAGTTCAGTTATGCTGACATGTTTTGTCTACAATTTAAACAAAGGGAGTTAAAATAAGATATCAGCCTAGAATGGGTGGCCAGGTTTTCTGGCAGATTGGATATGATGTAAAGGAGGCCACCATCCAGCCAAGGTGTTACTCGTTTAGGTTATTATTATTATTATTATTAACCTTTATTTATACCCTGCCACCATCTTCCCTCAGGTACTCGGGGTGGCTAACATGAGGCCAAGCCCAAGAAATACAATACACAAAATAAAATACATATATCAGATAATGATTGAAATAAAATACATACAATAAAAGAAGTGGGGGGGGGGAAATAAAAATCACACAATGGGATAAAACACAGGGTAAGGGTGCAGGGGCGGTCTAAGATAATTTTAAATGGTAAGCTAACATTATTTTGGCACCCCCCCCCCTCCGTGCATGCCCAGAAGCTCCTGTGCGCAGGCACAGAAGCCTGTAAACACAGCACTCCCTATTCGTCATGCCCCCCCCTCCGCACATGCCCAGAAGCTCCTGTGCGCAGGCACAGAAGCCTGTAAACACCGCACTCCCTATTCGGCACACAGGGAGGCTTGCTACGGCGCGGCGTCGGAGTGCACAAGGCCCAAAAGCGGATGTTTTGAAGCGTCCCCACCTTGTAAATCCGATGTAGACTCCGAGCCGATGTCATGCAAATGCTCCCTTTTGGGCGGCCACGAGAAACCGTTTCGAGGGTCCTTTGTCAAGGCTCAAGTAACATCTTTACAAGCGTCCATCAACTCCCATGTGGAGTAGGGTTATGTCTGGATCTTCACCATATATGACTTGATGGACGCTTGTCTGGCGGGTGGGGGAATGTGCCCTTTACCCAGATGGCACCCCACGCAGCGGCGTCCTTCGCCTACTGGTAGGACCGCCCCTGTATGGGTGCATTAAAAGTTAAAACGGGTTAAGCAAGGTGGGCTGGGCCAAATGCAAGGATGAAAAACAGGGGAAATTGGGTGAGATAGGGGAGATTGGGTAAGTAGTTTATCTGGTGGGAGATATGGATGGGACAAGCTTTGGGGTTTATTTCCTGCTAGGGGGTGAGATAAAATGCATTAGGAGGACAAGTTTATGCTGGGAAAGGTCATGATATGGGGATTTGTTGCTCATTCATCAAAATCAAGGCAGAACAGCCAAGTTTTTCCTAAAGGTTCTTCCTCTATTAAGAGGAGCAGCAGCACTGATCTTTCATAGATAAATCAATGGAAATTGCTGTTTTGACTGGAAACATACACAAAGTACAGTATAGTAGATACTTCACTTTTCTGTGGGTTAGGGGCACAAGACCCCTGCAAAACTGGGGGGGGGGGAAGAGAAATAAAACATTGCCTCTTTTCCAGAGAGAACACCTATCTAGGGCCTCATCACACTTTAAATCCAGTTGCTGCCTCCTGCAGAATTCTGGAGTTTGTAGTTTATATTATAAACCCCAGAATTTTGCAGGAGGCAGAAACCAGATTTAAAGTGGATTCCTTTTCTAGTGTGATGAAGTAGTAAGTAATCTGTACATTCACCAACATTGAGTCGACATTGTGCTGGAAGACCTTGAGATTCCTAGAAAGGCATTGTCTCTAGAAATCTCTTAAGTCTTCCAGCATTCCTCGATGGTCATCCTGCAATGGAAGTTGACTGTAGAGTCATAGTGTCAGATCTATGGATTCCTAAATACAACGTATTATTCAAAACCATGAACAACCAAAACTGCAAAAGGAACTGATTTTATGTAGCCATCTGTAACTGGTTTTACGTAAAGAAGTGGAACCTCCCCCCAAAAATTGTGTAGTCAGACCCCCTTTTTGAGGTTATATTAAAATAGTCCTTCAAAGTATGATGATGAAAGACCCCTTCAGTTGTTTATGAACTATGACCACTCAACACAGGGTGCATAGAGTGTTGTCCCTCCAGCTCTACTTCTTTCACACTCTTCACATGGGGAGTTGGAACCAAAAAGCTTCTGCTACATTTGGAGAGTTTTTGTGCTTGTGAAAAGAGCAACATGACTAGAGAGGGATGAGATAGGACAAATGCAGTGTGCTTTATAGGACCTGAAATGAAATCCAGGTCTTGATTTCTTGGCCTCAGTTCAGTTCTATTCTTGAAGAACTATTCACGTGTAACAACAGTTGGCTCCAGATGTAGTTAATAGTTATGTATCACCATAGACATCACAAGGTGCAACAAGCCTGTTTAATTGGACCTTCTGAGTGCCACAAACACAGCTTTGAGACACCATTAGATTGGCATGAACTCTGCATTAAACACGAGTACAGCTAGTGGTAACAGTCAAGTACAACAGTGTTAAAACTGGATTAAATTTCTACCAGATATTATATCAATAGGCTATAAGAGATATCGAAAAAAGGAAAATACATATGTTTGAAGTTCTCAAGATGTTACTTGAGCCTTGACAAAGGGCCCTCGAAATGGTTTCTCGTGGCCGCCCAAAAAGGGAGCATTTGCATGACGTCGGCTCGAAGTCTACATCGGATATACGAGGTGGAGACGCTTTCAAAACGTTCTCCCGCGTCCTTGGGTTTCCCCCGTTCTGGAGTATTTACTCCTCTACCAACATATAGGCTTCGTATCGGACTTTGTTTCTCCAACTACAGGACACTCACCTATCCTCAGGAATCAACCTGTATGGATTTTCCACTTGGAATTATTTGCACTATGTGTATCTAGAACTTACGGACTCTCTATGATTGTTCTTATGGAGTGCGGATGTATGTACCTGATACTGAGTCTCCCTGACCTACTATGGTTGGATATTTTATTACACTAACTTGAAAACTTCAAACATATGTATTTTCCTTTTTTTCGATATCTCTTATAAGCCTATTGATATAATATCTGGTAGAAATTTAATCCAGTTTTAACGCTGTTGTACTTGACATGAACTCTGCATGAAACAGATGTGCATGGATTTCCTTCTCTTAAGGAAACTATTCCAATATCCATTAAGATCTGATTTATTGATTAGGCATCAGCTTTGATTATTACATATTCATTGCTTTTCTGGTATATTACCTAATCAAGAGCTCAACATTCATTATGAGGACTGATCGGAAACTTTGCATACATTAAATTTCCACCCTTAAACTTTGGTCCTAAATTGGATTGTTGCATTTGTGCACCATAGGGATGTGTGAAAAGAATATTTAGTTCTCATTTTGGCTGAACTTCCAAATTCATATTTCCATCAATTAAATGTGGGCTACAAGGCAGTTTGTCCTTGAAATCCATGTGGGTTGAAGTGTGGGAAAGTGTGCAGCAAAATGTACGGGAAGCGTGTGCATATTTCCAGAAAAATTCAAATATTTATATTTTTTTGCCAGAGACATTATGTTCACACTCAGTAGTCTGGGGCAGTGTTTCCCAACCAGTGTGCCATGGCACACTAGTGTGCCGTGAGCGATCATCAGGTGTGCCGTGGGAAATTGGCACTCTCCCCCCTCCTAGCAGCTCTTTCTCCCTCTTTCCCTCCCCAAAGATCCTCCCCGAGGCAAAGGAGGGCCGCCGCCGAATGCCAGGGCCAGGGCCGCCTTGGGGAAGCCTTCAGGAGCCTCAACTCAGCATGGCTCCAGCTCCCACTCAGGGCTGCTTCAGCCTCCCAATGCTCCTATATGCTTCATAGATCTGTGAGGCCTCTTTCGCTGCCTCCCTCCGCAAAAGCAGAGCACTGGGCGGAAGTGATTGAGTCGGCGTTTTCGCGTTGGCTTGGATTTCTCGCGAGAACAGCCAAAGCCGGAAGCTCCACGTCGGTGAATTGGGCAGTGAGCAAACTTGGGAGCATCGAGAGGCTGAAGCATTCACAGGTTTCCAAGCAACAAATTGAGCCTCTCCACTTGGAAATGTTTTTTTTACTAGATTCTTCAAGAGTTGCCTCCCCCCCCCCCACCTCCAAAGGAACTGTTTATAACAGCTTCATGACATCCATAGTTAACTGGAAGCAAGTTTCACTCAGGGTGAAATTTCACAAGGGTCTAGAGAACAAGCCCTATGAGGAGCGGCTTGAATTGCTGGGCATGTTTAGCCTGAAGAAGAGAAGGCTGAGAGAAGACATGATATCCATGTATAAGTATGTGAGAGGAAGTCATATATATGTTGTGTTCATCGAAACAGGCCCAGGTTTCACACTGAGTGTATAAATACATTTAAAAACATATTAACTATATGTATTACTGTGTTAGAGTGTCATTTTGTGTCATTTTGGTTGGTGGTGTGCCCCAGGACTTTGTAAATGTAAACAATGTCCCACGGCTCAAAAAAGGTTGAAAAACACTGATCTGGGAGAACATATATTTTAAACAAAATATGGATTTTTAAAAGTAGAACCAAATACTAAAAAGAGAGCATTCAGAATTCAATTCACAATCAGGACTGGCTGAACAAAACCGAGCTTGATAGAATCGCTGTCCCTCGTACACAATCAGTATACTGTCTACATCGACTGTACTGCAGTGATTACCATCTTATTTTCATTTTATTGTTATCTGTTGCAGATGGGGGTGGTTCAAAGCTTGCGACTTTGGAAATGAGCAAAATATAAATCAACCCCCTCCTCCCCAATGCATTTAGACTTCTGGCATTCCATAAACCCTGACCTTGTTTGGAAGGAATGGCTTCTTCTTTTCTAGAACACAGCCATGAAACGTTCCTTTGTGTGTGTGCTGCGAGTGTGTGTATATTTTAATTTCATGAGCTAGCCAGCTTAATGTTTCGCATAAGCATGATGAGGGAGCGATCTGCTAAAGATAGAACCACTGACGCCAGTTGGCTATTGTGATCTTCCTTAACATGTTGTTTGGATAATAGTTTACTCAGGATAAATTTTGAGCTGCCTGCAGTTGCTTTTTAAAATCAATTTCTTAAATAAAAAATCGTCTCTCTCTCTCTCTCTCTCTTTCTCTTTCTCTCGCTCTTTCTCCTCTCACCTGGCCCAGATTAAAAGTGCAGCTTTAAGATATTTCTCCTAAAATAAATTTCAGGCATCCTCATTTATAGTCAGCATGCCCTGATTACTTGCAGACATACTGGAAATTTACATGCGCTTTTCTCCATTATAAAACACTGATCTGTTCATATCATTAGTTCCCTCCTGACTGGAGGTTGGCAGCCAGCCAAGGGCAGTCTAAATCTGTCGCTGTAAATCGCGAGTTGAAATAGCAGAAAGTGGGTTTGTAACTTTGAAAGTGTAAACAGTTTGGAAAATGAAGTAATTTTTAGCCTGTGATTGATTGCCTCGCAATTCTACTTTAAATTAGCCCGGGGGGCTTTGATGAAAATATATGCTTAATTCCCCCTCTTTGCTTTCACATTTATTTTTCTGGGGGAATAATAGATTTGTTGGGCAGGCTGCTGACAATGTATGCTTCTACTAGTATGACCTTTGGAGAAAAGAATAGTTTTATTGTATGCCCGTTGCTTTCATCTGAAACAACATTTTGCAGTTATTAAAATGACCGGTTCTGTATATATATATCTGTATATATAATAAAGCAGAATGTTTGTTTGTATGTTTGTTTGTTTGTATGTGTGTCGCAGCTTTCTGATTGGCTCCCAGCGTCTACATTCTGGGGGCGTATTTGCATAAAAGACTCTAATTGGCCAGCCTCGCCACTCCAACATTCTAAGGCACCAGGCAGAGGGCATTGATTGGCACTGATGTCTGCAAAGGAACTCACATAACCCAGGGACCTTCCACACAGGCTTATAACCCTGAATGTTCAGGCAGAAAAACCCACCATATCTGCTTTGAACTGGGTTTTCTGAGTCCACACTCATATAATCTGGTTCGAAGCAACTGGCATGGGATTTTATTCAGATGTGTGCACAGGAACTCACATCACCCAGGGACCTTCCACACAGGCTTGTAACCCTGAATGTTCAGGCAGAAAAACCCACCATATCTGCTTTGAATTGGGTTTTCTGAGTCCACACTCATTTAATCTGGTTCAAACCACATAGCATGGGATTTTATTCAGATGTGTGCACAGGAACTCACATCACCCAGGGACTTTCCACACAGGCTTATAACCCTGGATGTTCAGGCAGAAAAATCCACCATATCTGCTTTGAACTGGGTTTTCTGAGTCCACACTCATATAATCTGGTTCAAAGTGATGGACCATGGCCGATGGGGCTTGCAGTATCTTCACTAACTTCCTGAGACCACTGCGAGCCACGTAAACATCTGATAAGGACCAACTTTGGCACACAATGCCTTTCTCAAATAACCCGGCAGGGCCGGGTCCCCAAGCTAGTAAAAAATAAAAGTTGGGAATGCAAAGCAGCTGCACTGCATCGTGCCACATTTGTACATAAACATTACGCTTTAAGATAGGCAAATGCATCAGACATTCCTCTCTGATACCAGAACCTGATAATTATATTTTTAAATAGGCATTTTCAATCCCCACCCTGGTATTTGCTTCCTTCTAAAGTCTCATCAAGAATTGCCTTTCTGAAATGGCTATCACACTACAGCATTATAACATGTTGATATGACTTTAACTGTCATGGCTGAATCCTATTGAATCTGGGGATTTGTACTTTTTTGTTGTTGAAATGTTTGGAATTCTTAGCCAGAAAGCTCTAGTGCAGTGTTTCTCAACCTGGGGGTCGGGACCCCTGGGGGGGTCGCCAGGGGGTGTCAGAGGGGTCGCCGAAGACCTTCAGAAAACACAGTATTTTCTTTTGGTCATGGGAGTTCTGTGTGAGAAATTTGGCCCAATTTTATCATTGGTGGGGTTCAGAATGGCCTTTGATTGTAGGTGAACTATAAATCCCAGCAACTACAACTCCCAAAAATCAAGTCCCTTTTCCGAAACTCCACCAGTGTTCATATTTGGGCATATTGAATATTCTCGCCAAGTTTGATCTAAATCCATCATTGTTTGAGTTCACAGTGCTCTCAGGATGTAGAACTACAACTCCCAAACTCAAGGTCAATGCCCGCCAAAACCCTTCCAGCATTTTCTGTTGGTGATGGGAGTTCTGTGTGCCAAGTTTGGTTCAATTCCATCATTGGTGAAGTTCAGAATGCTCTTTGGTTGTAGGCGAACTATAAATCCCAGCAACTACAAGTCCCAAAGGACAAAATCAATGCCCCCCCCCCACCAGTATTCAAATGTGGGCACATCGGATATTTGTGCCAAATTTGGTCCAGTGAGTGAAAATACATCCGCATATCAGATATTTACATTACTATTCATAACAGTGGCAAAATTTAGTTATGAAGTAGCAACGAAAATAATTTTATGTTTGGGGGTCACCACAACATGAGGAACTGTATTAAGGGGTCACCGCATTAGGAAGATTGAGAACCACTGCTCTAGTGCCTCAACAAACTATAAATCACAGGATTTGGTAGGATGCAACCATAGCAATTAAAGTGATATCAAACCATTATAATAGTGTAGTGTGCAAGAGAGCTGAGGTCTAGACCACTTCTATACTGCCATATAAAATCCAGATTATCTGATTTGAAGTGGATTATATGGCTGAGTGGACTCATATAATCCAGTTCAAAGCTGATAATGTAGATTATATGGCAGTGTAGAAGAGGCCAAAGGCAACTGCTTTAGAGCTTTGCCTTCACAAAGGCCCCTTCTACACTGTCATATAAAATCCAAATTATCTGCTTTGAACTGGATTATATGGCTATGCAGTACCATAGCCAGGATTTTGATTCGGGGGGGGGGGGGGGTGAGTCTGAGTGCGAGAGGGTCTACCCTAGCAAACCTTTTGTATCGTTATCCTAATACCCCTATGCATATGGGATATATTGGGATATATTGAGCATGGTGATCAGATCATGATATGAATACACATAACAGTTTAAATAATTTACCAGTAAGGCCTTCTCGCGGACCACCCTCGGAATTTCGGCTTGGGGCCTGGGTACATGCCTGTGTCTGTCCATCTTCCAAATACAGAAGGCACTAGGTGTATTGAACTGCATTATATTAAGTCTATGACTGGATCTTCACTGCGCTATATCCCAGGGTCTGAACCCAGATTATCTGGCATTATAGTCTCAGGACCCTTCTACACTAGGGTTGATAACTGTCCCTTATTTTAAGGGACGTCCCTTATTTTGGCCCCAAATTTTGTGTCCCTTATTTTCAGCTCCTGTCCCTTATTTTCAGCTCCTGTATTGATGGGACAGGTGGCAACAGGTGGCGAGGCTGGGCCAGTACATATACACACATACTTCCTTCTTCCTCCTCCTCCATTCTGCTACCGCTTTTGGCTCCTCCCGTTTCCCCTCGGCTCCCTGCGAGCGGCCAGGAATTGTAGTCTAAGGCTGCCTCCTCTTGATTAAGAGGCACGTGCGGCCCTTTTGGATGGGACTCCATGTCCTGAGAGCCCTCGCTCCTGGGGGGAGGAAGAGGGAGAAGGGGGCCTACCGGTCTTCATGGCGCCGCTGGTGAGCGGTCTGAAGGAGTTGCAGGCACGGCGCGGGGAGATGCGGGCCTGCATGGAGCTTGTGATCATGGAGACCCAGAGCCAGGTCTGCTCACCCTCAGCCACCTCAACTGTGGGGTCACCTTCACCGTTGACTGCTGGGAGAGGAAGGAAGGTGACCCCCTGCCAGGCACACAAATCACAGCCACACCGGGTCTGAGGGGTGGGTGGGGGTGTCTGGAGGGCTTTTGAGTAGGATGGGCATCTGTCGAGAGGGCTTGGATTGTGCCTTCTTGCAGAATGGCCCAAGTAGATGATATTGCCCTGAATGCATGCGAAAAGAGGCTCCTTTTAGACCCCAGTCTAAAAATCAGTCAACAGTGTGATTCCGCAACTGAAAAAGCCAAGGCTGCATCAGGCAACCCTCCCCAGTTAGGGTTGCCTAACATTTGATTTTCAAGTTTCTATGAAGTGTCCCTTATTTTTGTGAAAAATCCCGTATTTTTAGGTAAATGTCCCTTATTTCTTATATCAAAAAGTGGCAACCCTATTCTACACAGCCATATAAACCAGAATATCAAGGCAAATAATCTACAATATCTGCTTTGAACTGGATTATCTGAGTCCACACTGCCATATAATTGTAGATTTTATACAGCTGTGTGGAACGAATAGATTCAAAATTCAATTGGGAAATTTAATAAACTACAGCAACAAGGTATCCTGAATTGGTTTGAGAGGCAGAAGCTGTATAACTGGAAAAAGGACTGGTTAGGTAAAAATCCCATATGTAGATAATTAAATAAATATGAAGGATGGTTAAGTAAACTTAAAAAGCAAGAAATATCACAGAAAAGATTAATTGGTAAATATATACAATGGGTTAATTGACGAGGAAATAGGGCTGAAGTTGTTAGAAAAGGCATGAGAAGGAGATCTAGTGCCATGTCGAAACCCCCACAGATGGCTCCAAGACATGCCAAGCTAGTAAAAGTATTTACAGTTTATTTAGAACAAAAACACAGCCACAGTCCGGCATAAAAGGAACCCACAAAAACCGTGTAAACCAAAACAATGAAGACGTCCGTCTCTTGAAGTCCTTGACTTTATTCCGGCTTGAAGTCTTGTTGCGATGTGAAGACCCGTCCAGAAAAGGAAAGGAAGAGTGCTTCTCCAATTCCAGGAGCTAAGTATACAAACAAACACATAAAAGCCCCCGCATCCCACAGCAACTTCCCTCCACCCATATACGATACCAATTAAGGGACAGACACTCACAGCAACACAGGAAAAGCCCAAACGAAACGCGGTAGTCACTAAACATAAAAACACACATTCAAACCCCAAACCCCCAACATACAACATTTTCAGCTAGAGCTGCCATGGCAGCTCCCCCAGAACCCAGCATGGAAGACAGCCCAATACTCACAGCTTGCTGGGAATCAGGAACTGCGATACAAGAAACAAGAGCACCAAATACACGAACCAGCAACCCACCAGCAACACCTTGGCCGACCGCAGAGTCCCAAATCCCCAGGCCTTACTTTAATACCCTTACAAATCAGAGTCATCAGACTCCCCACCCAATTCTGCCCCATTCCCTCAGCTGCAGCCCTGGGTGTGTTCCTCCAATCTTCCCACCTTTGCTGAGCAGTTAAAGGACCCCAGTCCGATTCACCATCCCCACTAGGCCAAGCAAGGTCACTCGAAAAGCCAAAAAGGAGCTGGACTCAGCATTTATCACATCCCTGACATCTTGCACCAGTGCTGAGTCCAGCTTGGTATCACTCTCTTCTGAAGGTAACTCTACTTCAAACCCCTCAACAGTATCATCACTGGTAGGCTCGCTAAGTATTTGTCGGACCTTTCTCCTGTGCTCTGCCTCTTCTAAACTCTCAGCACTTGCAGCCCTTTTCCTCCCAGCTGCAGTCAGTCCGCCTAAACCTCCCTCTTCCAGTGACATGTCCAACACAGAATTCTCCTCCGAGTTACTACCTGTAGCAACTACAGGCTCAGTTTGCTCAACTACAACATGCCATTAACAGATCTTGACTGGAAAAGTGTTCTAAAGTGGAGGGCGGTTAAGAATTTGTTAATACAATTAAAAGAAAACATGTATAAAGTTACATGGAGATTGTATACCACGTCAGCTACATTACATCAAATGGATAAGAAGCAAAGTAACTATTGCTGGAGATTTATTTATCATGTCAGAAGTGAATTGAGGGTACAGCTGTAATGTATTTAAAAACACAAACAAAGTTAAAAACTTGGCATTAGTGTTCCCTCACTTATTGCTGGGGTTAGGTTCCAGGGCCTCCAGTAATAAGTGAAAAATCGCGATGTGGGGATGCTCTATTTATTTTAATATTTATACATTATTTTAGTAGTTATACACTATTTTAAGTCTTTATAAATAAGAATAAAGTGAAGGAAAGGAAGGAACGTCCCAACTCCCTTGCAATGATAGCAGTTCTGCATTCGGGGTGTTCACTGTCAGTGTTGTCTATCAGTGTCCATACGTTCCATGCAGTCAGGCACATAGCCAGTATTTTGATTCCCGGGGGGGGGGGCTGAGTTTGATTTGAGGGGGGCTGAGCCTGAGTGAGAGAGGGTCTACTCTAGCAAACCTTTTGTATCGTTATCCCAATATCCCCATGCATATGTGATATATTGAGCATGGTGATCAGATCATGATATGAATACACATAACAGTTTAAAGAATGTACCAGTAAGGCCTTCTCACAGACCACCCTCAGAATTTCGAGGGGGGACGACTGAAGCCCCTCAAGCCCCCCCCCCCCGGGCTACATGCCTGTGGCAATGTAAGTTAAATGTAAAGATTTTCCCCTTGACATTAAGTTCTGCCGTGTCCAACCCTGGGGGTTGGGGCTCATCTCCATTTCTAAGCCGAAGAGCCGGTATTGTCCATAGACACCTCCAAGGTCATGTGGCTGGCATGACTGCATGGAACGCCATTATATGGCAATGTAGACACATATAATCCAGTTCAAAGCAGATAATGTGGATTAAATGTGGAAAACAGCAGTTAAAATCTTGGCAGTTTAAAAGCATAATGGTCGGTATGGTTTTTCAAAGGATCTATGAGTTGTGATAGTAAGCTAGGTACTAGTTCCTGGTAAAGAGGACAGTGCAGAAGAATATGCAGGATGGAGTCCAGTTGTTCTGTGCTACAGGGACAGAGCGTCTTGTTGCTCGGTAGACCTTTGAGTCTTCCTCTATGGGGCGGAGATGGCATAATATTAAGTCTAGCCAGCATGTAGGCTCTCTTGTATGAGGGGTTAGTGAGCCCTGCAATATAAAAGGCTGGGTTTCCCTGTATTAATGGAATTGCCATGTTCATAGCTCAGCAGTTGGTTGTAATCCCTTTCTAGCAACCTCTTTTTAATGAAGATAAAGATCTCAGTGAAAGTTAGGAAATTCAAGAAGTCGCTATCATAGCCCAAATCCCCAATCTTTGCTAGGACTGTTGTGCACAAATTTGAGTGGTGGAGTTTGCTCAAGGTGAGTTGAGTTAGAGAGTTGCTGGGGCTTTGGTAGTGAATATATAACCAACAAATTTATGATGTTTAGCCAGATAGTGGCCTCTATAGAGTATTGGCCAGATTCTAGACATAGAACTGCATATGGGACACAGTTTGGGATGGCAGATAATTTGTGGAGGAATTTTGAATGGAAAGATCTGATGGCACTATTATTAGGGGTTCACCAAATGGGAGCTCCATAGAGTAGTTGTGAACATAAGAACATAAGAAGAGCCATGCTGAATCGGACCTCAGCCCATCTAGTCCAGCATTCTGTATCACACAGTGGCCCACCAGTTGTACACGGGGATCTCGAGCAGAAGGGAGGGCAAAACCCTGACCTGCTCCCGACCCCCCACAACCAGTACCCGGGGAAATCCTGCCTACCTCAACCAACTCCGAGGTGGCACTTGAATGTCCTTTTCAGTGCCATCGCCGTTGCTTCTCGACCTTTTGGCTAAGATCAAGTGTAATATATAAAATCAAGTCTACATGCATACAGACTGTTCGAAAGACATGCAGACTGTTCGGAAGCTTCAAGTGGTCCAACAGGCGGCAGCCACTTTCCTCACTGGAGCATACAACTCCCCTGTTGTGTCAGCTCCACTGGCTGCTAGTCTGCTACTAAGCACAATTCAAAGTGCTGGCTTTAGCCTATAAAGCCCTAAACAGTTCTGACCCAGCTTACTTGTCCGAACTTATCTCCTTCTATGAACCAGCCCAGAGATTTAGATCTTCTGGGGAGGCCCTGCTCTCACTCCCACCTCCATCACAGGTGCAGTTGGTGGGGACAACAGACAGGGCCTTCTCAGTGGTGGCCCCTCAGCGGTGGAACTTTCTCCCCAGTGATAATTGATCAGCTCCTTCCTGCCTAGCCTTCAGAAAGAGAATAAAAACATGGCTATGGGACAAAGCTTTTGGAGAATAACTACAGTTCAATAAATAAATGTAGAATCTGTGCAATGACAACTGGAATGGCTCTGGATTGCAACCTTGGACTGTGTGATTTTAATAATTGATGTAATTGCTTTAGATGTTTTCATTCTTCGGTTTTTAACGTAAATATTTATTTAATTGTATATTTTTATGGCATTCACTTGTTGCTAATGTGTGAGGCTGCTCTGAGTCCCCCTCGGGGTTGTGAAGGGCAGGGTACAAATGTGGTAAATAAATAAAAATAAAGAAATGCAATGCATTCATTAAGAACATTTAGAAAGCATGGGGCGAAAGACAGGGCTGAGGTGGGAGCATTTGATTGTAAAGCTATGACTTTCAGTTGCAAAGTTGGGCGAAGGCCAAGCTTACATCACAGCTCGGGTCTGTTTTGAATTTCTCTTTTATATGATGCCTGTCTTGATGTTTGTCCAAAAGGCTTTCGACAAAGATGCCCAAGATTTGAACTTCTAGCGATTGACTCACGACCACCTGTTATTTGGAAAGATTTTAGGTTGCCTTTTTAAGGGGCTGCTCTAATGAGAAGACTTCTAATATGTTTCCTTTTGCTGGCCTTCATAGGTTGGTGACCCGCTAAGGCAAATGTGTCTGAATTATATCTCAGCAGATACTTTTTGGAGGGAGGGAATTGTTTAATGTTTCCACTTGCATGGCCTAAACATCTGCATGCATTTATTGCTTCCCATCTTGTGTGCTTGATGGATCTGTACATTATGTACAGATCTTTGTGTCCCTGAATTTAAAGACATATTGGTAGTGCCAGAGTTCAGTGGCAAAGCATTCAGAAGATTTTGTGTTTAGTCCCTTGTATCCTCGGTTTAGTGAAGTAGCAGAAAGTAGGCCCCGGATTACCCATAAGGCCACACTAGGCCATGGCCTATGGGTGCAGGCCTAGGGAAGTGCCAGATCAAGGACCCCCCCCCCCAAAGTTCAAGCAAAACCGCAATGTGTGGCATGATGACTCTCTCTCTCTCTCTCTCTCTCTCTCTCTCTCGAGGGAGGGCGGGGGAGAGCACTGTGAGGGGGCGGGGGAGGAGGGAATGGTGCGGCCCCTCACCAAGGAAGGAGGGTGCGAGGAGGATGAGGCAGAGGGAAGTCCCGCCCCCGAGCCTCTGACAGGCATGTGCGCATGGCAGGAGGACGCCTCTGCCTCCTCCTCCACTGTGTCCCTGGGTGCCCAAGGAAGGAGGGCGGGGTGAGGATGACGCGGAGGGAAGCCCCGCCCCCGGGGCCGCTGCCACGCATGCCCAGCAGCGCCCGAGGGCGGGGCTTCCCAAGTGTGGCTTAGGGTGCCAAAATCAGTTAATCCGGGCCTGGCAGAAAGGCCAGTATCCCAATCCATGGAAAAAATATTGCTCTCAAAAAAGACGACACTGAACTAGATTGATTTTTCTGATACCTAGGCTAGATCTACACTCTCCTATATTCTAGGATCTGATCCCAGATTATCTGATTAAATGAGTCTGCAACTTTTCCAAACAATGTATCTCTCAACATGTTAGTGTGTGAGCCACAGTGTGTGGATGCGTTGCACAAACATATCTCAGCAAAGTATGTTATCGTACAAATCATTATTTTTAAAAAATGAAAGTGAAAGGTTTTCATGAGATTATGTCACCATAAATTTATGTATGTGTCCATATGTCTTATAAAAGGTTGGTTTAATCTCCGATATCAGCTCTAGATAATTAAATATGGTTTTCTGTGGTGACTACTGGATGGCATATATTTTGAATCAGAAATTAGAGCTGATGTGCTCTACCCAATACAATTTTCTGAATTAGCACCTCAAATAATGAAACTGAATCTAAACTTGACCAAAAACTGATTTGTAACCCTTTTGGTACTTATGTTGGAGAGTGGTCTCTGGTCAAAGTGGTCCCTGGTCAAAAAAGATTGTGAACCACTGCAGTAGGAGAAGCACAGGAGCATGTAGAGTATGTTTGCATCTTAAAAATAAACTGAATATCTTAAACTGAGCACCTTAAAAATATACTGAACATTATCTTATTAGGAATATTGCATGGAAGAAGAAATAATTTTTAAGGTTGTTTTCCCCATTGGGTGCAATTATGAGAATTTTTCCATTAAACCTGTGGATTTGTGAAAATGTTGTTTGCCAAATAAATATGGGGGTGCTATACAATTCCCCAAGGATTTCAGTTGACATTTTCAATGAGGTGTCTCAACAGGTCATTCCCTCCTTGGGAGCAAGAACGTTTTCTTTCTTCAAGGAATCTTTATACTCTTAGACCTTGGGTTGTCTAAGGCCCCCATCTACACTGTCATATATAATCCATATTATCTACTTTGAACTAGATTGTATGAGTCTACACTGCCATATAATCCAGTTCAAAGCAGATAATCTGGATTTTATATAGCAGTGTAGATGGGCTAATTTGTCAATTCCTTTGCTACTTAAAATCCTATAGTCTAAGGCTGTAGCTTTCCAGATGTTCTTGAATTTCCATCCCTATTGATGCTAGTCACCATAGCTAATGGTGGAGGACAGTCACAGTTGCAGTACAGCAAAGTCTTGTACTGGGTTGCTGTAGGTTTTTCGGGCTATATGGCCATGTTCTAGAAGCATTGTCTCCTGACTTCACCTGCTTCTATGGCAAGCATCCTCAGAGGTGAGGTCTCACAACCTCTATGGATGCTTACCATAAATGCAGGTGAAACGTCAGGAGAGAATGCTTCTAGAACATGGCCATATAGCTCGAAAAACCTACAGCAACCCAGTGACTCCAGCCATGAAAGCCTTCGACAATACAAAGTCTTGTACATCTCCCAACCTTAATGTAACTTGATGTACCAAGGATTGACCCAAGTTATCTGTGGAAACTGAGCTGTTTCCACTCCTAGCCATCACTCCATCCGCTTCACTTGATCAAATCCTTCAACTTGAAGTTTTGATCTCTCAATGGTGTATGTAGGAAATTTTTATATGCAATATTTTAGCTGTTTTAACTATATTACTAGGTGTTGTTAGTTAAGCTGCGATGTTGGTATGTGTGTGATTTTACCTGTATTTGTTTGTATCACAATTTGTTGTAAGTCGCCGAGCCACACGAGAGTGGCGACAGACAAGTCGAAACAAACAAACAAACAAACAAACAAACATACATACATACATACATACATACATACATATATATATATATGACATAGACATATGCCGGCATTACAGGCATGCCAGATACCAGCCAGGGTTAAGACCCAACAATCCATGGCCCAGTTTATCACTGAAGATTTCCAGTGTTGCTTATTTACTCTCTGAAAGCAATGCTTTCATCCTTGGCTCTTGCAGATGGAATAGATTGGAGTATTACTGTGGGAACATAATGTGTGATTTCATAAATACATAAAATTCATGGTTACGGCTTTTAAAAAAGCCTAGGAATTTAAAATGCCTCTCTTGAAGCAATAATGAGTACCTATCAAAATAAGTACCTATCTGTACTTAACAACAACACATAAAGAAGTAATGATAGTTGCATTCTCAGAATAGGCTGAACATTTATCTCTTGTACTAAGACTTCCTTTTGGGGATGAAGGCTTTGTTTCTCTGATTCACCACATAATCTATAGCTGTTTCCTTTCACTTACACTTCCCTACAGTTTCACAGAAGTAGCAACTATCTCTCCCCAGTTGTACACAATTAACAATTTCCATAGTATCTCTTTCTGAGTTTGGTTCCCATTCCACTACAGACCATATTTAAGAAGGCCTGAATAAGAATGGTTCCCTTTCTTTCTATCCAAGCTGCCAAGATTTTTCTGAAGAGTTGTAAAAAATGATAAAGGTTATGACAATTTTTTGTTTTGTCTTTTATAGAGTATCTTTCTTTACTCTTTCTTTGAAAACTTCTAAGTGTTTACCTTTTTCATTCAACTAATCTCTTCTTTTAATCCCACTCTTTTCTATATTACAAGGGTGTAAATAAACACATAGATAAAGGGGACCCAATTGATATTGTTTACCTTGACTTTCAAAAGGCTTTTGACAAAGTCCCTCACCGAAGGCTCCTAAATAAGCTCTTCAGCCATGGAATCAGGGGACAGGTCTTGTCCTGGATTGGAACCTGGCTAAACTGTAGGAAACAAAGGGTGGTAATAAATGGACATTTCTCTGGGTGGAAAGAGGTGAGAAGTGGCGTACCCCAAGGTTCAGTTTTGGGTCCGTTACTTTTTAATTTATTCATTAATGATCTGGATGTAGGAGTGAATTCTGAGGTAGCAAAGTTTGCAGACGACACTAAGATGTTCAGGGTAGTTAAAAATGAAACTGATTGTAAAGAGCTCCAGAAAGATCTCTCGAAATTGAGTGAATGGGCAACAAAGTGCCAAATGCATTTTAACCTAAACAAGTGTAAAGTCATGCACATCGGGGCAAAGAACCCCAACTACACCTACCAATTGATGGGGTCAAAGCTTTCCGAGACAAACCAGGAAAGGGATCTTGGGGTTTTGGTGGACAGCTCAATGAAGATGTCAACCCAGTGCGCAGCAGCAGTGAAAAAAGCAAATTCTATGCTTGGCATGATCAGAAAGGGAATCGAAAATAGGTCAGCAAATGTTGTATTACCTCTCTACAAATCGATGGTAAGGCCACATTTGGAGTACTGTGTACAATTCTGGTCTCCGCACCTTAAGAAGGATATAACGGAACTGGAAAAGGTACAGAAAGGGCAACAAGAATGATCCAAGGGATGGAGCGGCTCCCTTATGAAACCAGGTTGCAACGCCTTGGTCTTTTCAGCCTTGAAGACGGCGTTTAAGAGGTGACTTGATCGAAGTGTATAAAATCATGCATGGGATAGAAAAGGTGAATAAAGAAAAAATATTTTCTTTGTCACAAAACACTAGGACTAGAGGGCACTCCCTGAAGCTCCAAGGTAGGAAAATTAGGACTAATAAAGGGAAATATTTCTTCACCCAGAGGGTCATTGGGTTATGGAACTCACTTCCAGAAGAGGTTGTGACAGCTGTCAGCCTGAACAACTTCAAGGCAGGATTAGACAGATTCATGGATACCAAGTGTATCGGTAGTTACTGAAAAGGACATTCAAGTGCCACCTCGGAGTTGGTTGAGGTAGGCAGGATTTCCCTGGGTATTGGTTGTGGGGGGTCGGGAGCAGGTCAGGGTTTGCCCTCCCTTCTGCTCGAGATCCCTGTGTACAACTGTTGGGCCACTGTGTGATACAGACTGCTGGACTAGATGGGCTGAGGTCCGATTCAGCATGGCTCTTCTTATGTTCTTATGTTCTCTCTTTGGGTCTTTCCACATAGTCATATAACCCAGAATATCAAGATAAGAAATCCCACTTTTTTTTTTGCACTGAACTGGAATATATGGCAATGTGGACTCTGATAACCCAGTTCAAAGCAGATATTCTGGGATTTCCTGCTTTGATATTCTGGGTTATACATTGTATGATTGTGTGGAAGGGCCCTTTGTTTAATTCCCACAAACCAAAAGGAGAACCGCTGTCAATCAAGTATAGGTATAATTGTCAATCAGGTATAATCAAGTGTTGCCTTAGAGCAGGGGTGCTCATTAGGGAGATTGTGATCTACTGGTAGATCTCGAAGGGCGTCCTGGTAGATCGCAGGCAGATCGCAGGCACAGTGTGTATGGCTCCCATGCCATTTGTGAGGAATGCTCAGGGGCTTATTATACTCACATTTAGTTGAATTCAGTCTTAAAATGTATTATATGGCTCTCACTGATATACATTTCCTAATATTTTGCTTTTATGGTTCTATTAGTGGGTAGGTAGATCTTTGGGACTTGGTTGTTTTATAAGTAGCTCACATGCTGGAGAAGTGTGAGCACCCCTGCCTTAGAGGAACCTCGTGAGCTTCATTACCTTAATCAGGATGGGAGAAAAATATCTACTAATTAAATTTATTTAAGGTCTATGGGATTATGAAAGTATACACATATCTTTTGGCTTCTCAGCATTATGAAGAAACAGTAAATAGTTGATTACTATCCCTTCCTGCTTTCCCTTTTTTTGATTACAGTAAGTCTTTTGCTTTTGCAGGGTTTATATGTGCAGGAAGCTCACAAAACTGAAACACACCACAGATTTTTACCTGAAGATGTGTCTTTTTCAGAATCTTTAGGTCCTCCAATAAGATGCTGATCATAGAGTCATGCTGGAGAACGTAGTCCCCTTCTACACTGTCCTTATAGCCCAGAATCTGGTCCCAGGTTATCAGTTTTGGATTGGATTATATGAGATCCCTTCTTCACTGCCCCTATATCCCAGGATCTGATCCCAGATTATCTGGCTGTGGGGACTCATATAATCCAGTTTAAAAAAGATAATCTGGGGTCAGATCCTGGGGTATAGGGCAGTGTAGAAGGGACCTGAGGCCCCTTCCACACATCTGAATAAAATCCCACATTATCTGCTTTGAACTGGAATATATGACTGTGGACTCAACCCAGTTCAAAGCAGATATTTTCTGCCTTGATATTCTGGGTTATATGACTGTGGTCCAAACCACGGTCAACTCGAGGCTAGACTACTGTAATGCTCTGTACATTGGCCTTCCTTTGTCGGTAATCCGGAGACTCAAGCTAGTGCAGGATGCTGCAGCCCGACTCCTGGCAGGGGTCCCTATTGGACATCACATCATGCCAATCCTGCGCGGCCTGCACTGGCTCCCAATAGAATGCCGGATTGCTTTCAAAGTGTTAGTTCTGACTTTTAAGGCCTTACATGGTCTGGGACCAGTGTACCTGCGGGACCGCCTTGTCCCATATAACCCCACTAGATCGTTGCGCTCTGAAGAGCAACATTTCCTAGTCATTCCAAATGTCAAGACTTACCACCTGTCTACAACCCGTCGGCGGGCTTTTTCAGTTGTGGCGCCAACATTATGGAATGCCCTGCCCGCCAACATCCATGCCACCCGAAGCCTCCTTCCGTTTAGGAAGGCAGAAGACTCTGCTATTTCAGCATCGGTCGGCTAGATCACAGTTCCTTACGCTGCCATCCTGTCCTATGTATCCGTTGCTGCAACCGCCTAACCATGCGGCCTATAGGTTTTAATCTATTGTTTTAACTGTTGCTCTATTTTAACTATACTTATAGTAGTAAGTGATTTGATCGCTAATGTGTTTTATGTACTCTGTAAGCCACCCTGAGCCAATTGGGGGGGGGGGGGGTCAGATGTGAAATAATAATAATAATAATATGCCTGAGTCTCTACTGCCATATATCTGGGATAAACAGATAATCTGTGATCAGATTCTGGGATATAAGGACAGTGTAGAAGGCGTCCTACAGTTTCCTAGAGAGAACATGTTAAACAAGTCAATAATTTAACAAATCCCACAAAAGTGAAATCTCCAAATGTAGGGAGGGAGTCAACTGTATATATAAAAATGCATATCCATTGCTCAAAATGCATATCTTCAAAAACTGCTTACCAATGTGCTTCAGTCCGTGTGGAAAACACTTTCCAAGAGTTTACTTTAAGTATTACTATAAATGTAGAAGTGCATTACACAAATTTTGGGGGGTTGCTTAGGGGTTGAACAGTACATAACTGGAGGCCACCATCTCCTGTCATGGCTGGTAGGCTCCAATTGGCTTCCAGTCAGTTGGAACCTTTATTTGGAATCGGTTTTACCTCATATACTCTCCCCGTTGTTATTTAACATCTATATGCGGCCACTTGTTAGTCTGCGAAGTTTCGGGCTGGAATTTTATCAGTACGCTGATGACACCCAGCTTGTTTTGAGGATGGAAAGACGACCAGACTCCGTACCCTCTTGTTTCCATCAGTGCCTTGAGGCCGTCACTGGATGGCTGCGTGCCAGTAGATTGAGGGTGAATCCAGCGAAGATGGAGATACTGTGGCTGGGTCGACCGGATCGTGGGGTGGTCCAGCTTCCCACCTTGGATGGTGAGGCACTTTGCCCGTAATCATCAGTAAAAAGCCTGGGGGTTGTTTTTGACTCTTTGCTGTCTAAGGTCTCCACTGTCAGAAAAACCGCCTTTTTCCACCTGAAAGAGGCGGCTGGCCCCCTACTTATCTAGAGACGACCTAGCCACAGTTATCCAAGCCACGGTCATCTCAAGGATAGACTACTGTAACTCCCTTTACATTGACCTGCCCTTGTCCGTGATCCGGAAGCTTAAGCTCATCCAGAATGCCACTGCACGACTTCTTACTGGAACCCCAGCGAGAGGTCACATAACTCCCATCCTCCAGCACCTTCATTGGCTTCTGGTCAAGCACCGGATCACCTTCAATGTGATGGTGCTAACCTTCAAGGCCTTACATGGTCTGGGGCCGTTATACCTGAGGGACCGTCTTATCCCCTATCAACCCCACAGATCACTCCGCTCCGAACACCTGAACCTTCTCGAGGTACCTAGCATCAAAACTATATGCCTAACATCCATCCGGCATAGAGCCATTTCTGTGGTGGGACCAGCAATTTGGAATTCTCTTCCAAGTGAAGTCCGGGCCTTGCAAGACTTACCATCTTTCCGCAAGGCCTGCAAGACTTATCTTTTTCAGTTAGCTTTCGACTGCTAAACTGTATAACCATTTTACCTAATTTAAATGCTGTTTGACTGTTTTATGTTTTTATGTGATCGTGAGCCGCTCCGAGCCCTCGGGGAGTGGCGGCATACAAGTTCTAATAATAATAATAATAATAATATTCAACTGGTGTATAGGAACAAGAACATTCCCAATATTTCATTGGATTAATTATTCCTTTAACAGCAGTATTTATATGGCAAATGATTGGAATGAGTTTATCAGTAAAAAATGTTTTCAGCAGAGATTTTCTTTTTCTTCCTGTCTTGGGGTTTTCCCCCCTGCTTCCTCTCACTTGCTCTTTGATGGGCTTCCAAAAAAGTTATTAAAATGTTGCAAAACAAATAAAGTAATGCTGGAGCTTATTAAAAATCGGTTCTTTTGTTCTCCTCTGGCAGCTGACAAATTGTCTTGTGCGGCGTCTTACCTGCTTCCATTGTGAAAGGTTAAGAGAGAAAATGGCTGCAAATAAATTGCTATTGAATACTGTTGAAAATTAAGCATCACACTTTCTTCTATTAAGGATCCCTTCCAAAGCGCTCTATTCATACTGCTCCCTGTGTGTCATTCTAACACTTGTCTCCTACATTATGTTTGGCATACAAGGGAGCATTAACTAGAAAAGAAACGCCTGACCATAGTGTTACGAGACTCTATTATCCAGCTGTCACATGCCCGCATGAGAAAGGTCTAATTTTGGTTCATATTGACAATGATTTCTGATGCTTTCATTAACTATCTTTATGAAGTACCCGCAGAATAAAGTCAGGCTTGAAAGCAATATTTGCCACTTTCTATAAAAAAAAATTCAACCCAAGCAGGGGAAGAAAACATGCTCACTCAATAAAAATGTAATTATTTTCACTTCTTTGGATATCAGCATTATGGAGAAAGGAAGGGCAACTCGTTATTTTTTTTAAATGGGCTGCGATATAGCTAATATACTATTAACGCCAAAGAGTATATAATGCAGGGTTGTTGGGAGCTGTATGTGTGTTTTAACATGTAGGCTATATAAATTATACCTTGCAAGAATTAACAAGGCTGTTATTTCATTAAGGGTTTCAAAGAGGGCATAAATGTCAAGAGCGAGGCTTAAACGTTTAAATCACTGGACTGTTTCCACTCTCCCACCCCTCATTATGTGGCTTTGAGAGTGGAAGCTACTGTATTAGTTTTTTTCAGGGGAGAAAAATCCGGGGCCAAAGTTCCTCCGAATTTTTCAGGCTGATAATGAAAAGGCCATTGCATGAAAAACCAAGATAAAGATTTTCATTCTTACCGCTGGGGAAAGGATTAGAAATTGAAGGTATGCTCAGGCTACATCTCTGAGAAGTAAGGAACAACAACATGTTTTTCATAATTAAGGTCCTCGAAGTTTCTCTGTTTTCGAGTCCAAGCTATACAAACACATAATGGCAGAGTGCCTTCTTCATGGTCTAAAGCCGTGCTGCTCAGTGTAGTAGTCTGTAAACCATTGGCTCCTGGTTTGTGGCATCACCTTTGTAGGCAATGGGCACAAATATGGCATTGCAGCCTGGTACAGCCATTTATCCACATTTGCAGTGTTGACTTTTGTGGATTTGATTATTCCCTGATTTGATTTAAAATGTTCTAGGAATATCTAGGTCCTCTCTCCTCATAGGCTATCTCTCGTGGTCGAGTATGATTGCCTTCCAAGTCTTGGCAATGGGTCCACCAACTGTAGGTGACTGTAGAGGCCTATTCTCTCTCTCTCTCTCTCTCTCTCTATATATATATATATATATATATATATATATTTACTTGCATAATTTTTATATACATACACTAGCTGTACCTGGCACGCGTTGCTGTGCCCTATTTAGGAGATGCGAGAAAGTCTGAGTATGTAAGGGTTGGAATTGATGTTAGTTATGGTCTTGGTGGGGTCATGGCTGTGTCGTTGTGGGTTGTTCTGGTGGGCGGGATGTTGAAGTCCTGTGGAGTTGTTGGTGTGTGGTGTTGCTGGCGTTCTGCATAGCTTGTGGATATACAATGTTTTTTGTCTTTCCGTCTGCTGTGTTGATGTAGAGGTTGATGCTTGTGTGGGTGGGGTACTTTGGAAGTGAGTGGAGGTACTTGAAATCCCATCATCCATGGTGTGCCCTCCTCTAAACTGCAGTTGGATGAGTGTGGGTCATGGGGGCACTGTGTGCCAAGTTGGGTCTTTATCGGTCTTGGTTCTGGGCCACAGTGGTCTGTGGGGAATGAAGGGTTTGAAAGTACTACAAATCCCATAATCCATGGAGGTACATCAAATCCCATCATCCATGGTCCACCCTCCTCCAAACTGCAGTAGAATGTAGCATGGGTCATAGGGGCTCTGTGTGCCAAGGTAGGTTACTGTAAATTCAGGCCATACACAATGTCCCATGAGCTGAGGCCTAGTCGGGAAAATCAAGTTAATGAAGCCTTACTGTCCATTCGGAGCTTAAACCGCATCCCATTAAGTGAGGCCTAGTCAGGAAAATAATGTTAATGAAGCCTTACTGTCAATTTTGGGCGTGGTCTGTGATTTGTAGGGGTTTTAAATTTTCTGTGGGAAGTGAATTGGGTGTTCGTGTTGGCAACTGCCTCAGGCCTTTGCCTTATCCTCCTCTGCCAGTTTAGAGGGTTGGAATGTTCATGTTGGCTGGCTAATAGAGGCGTTATGCAAGTACTCCCTCACTGGCAACCAATCATGTTGTCAGAATGTGGAGGCTGGGAGATTAGCTGGCGGCCGCAGGAGCACGCTGGGAAATGTAGTTTTTTGTATCGTTGTTTTGGGGCCTTCTAGGTTTTTTGGGGGGGGATTTCTTTGCTAAAAACCTACCTTGCCTGAGGCCTATTTCTGTTGGCAAGTTTGGTGTCTCTGCCTTGTACGGTTTCTCTGCTTAGGACGGTCATTCCATGACGGGACCTCCTTTATATAATAGATTAAAAACATTCTATCTAAGGATTTAGGGTGGGGAAAGTTAGGGACCGTTTTGGAAAGGAAGAAAGGAAAGTGTAAAGGTTAGGATAGATTTGGAAAAATGGGGAAGGGTGGGGAACTGTGACTTCCAAATCATCTTTTCTGCGTTTATAAATTAATTTCTTTCTCTTTCATTCTCTCCATACTGGCTTCTCCTTCCTGTCTATACTATCTAATATTCTTAGTTTAATCAAGAGGAATAACTTTTATTGAATTTTTCACTGTTCCTTGTAAGTTTCCTTACATTCTTTATATAGTTTCCAATCGGTATTTTTTATGGGTCTTCCATAAGATATTTTCAGGGCAAAAGTTAATTTGTCCATTTCTTTTATTTCATCTATTTTTTTTCAACCATTCTTCTACTGTAGCCAGTTCATTTTGCTTCCATTTTAAAAAATCTTGATTTTGAACCATTTTCATTTCCTCATCTATTATTCCTAATAAGAAATACTCTGGTTTCATACTAATTTTTATTTTTAATATTTTTTCACAAATTTCTTGTATTTTTCTCTAAAAGAGATTCACTTTTGGGCAGGTCTGTAGAGGCCTATTCTTGATCTGTATATTCTTCTGCAGTGAGGACATTGGTTTCCAGATGGAAGGTGGTCCCTTCCTCTTGACATGTTTCCTCTTGACCCATTTCTCCCTTTTGCCCTCAATTCATGCCTCTTTGAATTCCACAGCACTGTTTGTAACAGCTGACCTCCTGTTAGAACACTCAATCACCAGGGCTTCCCAGTTCTTGGTGTCTATGGCACAGTTTTTAGGATTCATTTTAAGACCATTTTTAAATCTATTTCCTGTCTACCAACATTCCATTTTCCATTTGTTGAACTGAGAGTAGAGTAACTGCTTTGGGAGATGGTGACTGAGCATTCGGACAACATGGCCAGTCCAGCGAAGTTTATGGTTTATCATCGCTTCAATACTTGTGGTCTTTGTTTTTCCAGAATGCTGGCAGTTGTCCACCTGTCTTCCCAAGAGATTTCCAGGATTTTTCAGAGGCAGCACTGATGGAATCATTTCAGAAGTTGAGAGTGATGTCTGTAGATGGTTCATGTTTCACAAGCATATAGCAGGGTTGGGAGGATAAGCTTATAAACAAGCATCTTGGTATCCCTATGAATGGAAAACTCAAATTTCATCTACACTGCCATATTAAAATCAGACTATCTGCTTTGAACTGGATTATATTAGTCTAGGCTAGTGTTTCCCAACCAGTGTGCCGCGACACACTAGTAGCTGTGAGCGATCATCAGGTGTGCCGTGGGAAATTGGAACCTCTTGAGTCTTGAATAAGCCATGCCCCTTTATTCCGCACGGATCAATCCCATCGCAGTGACCTTGAACTCCCGCCCAGCACCAAGATGGCGGCAGGAGGCAGCAGGAGAGAAGCACCTTCCCGAGGGGGACGCCAGTGGAGCAGAGTGCCTTGTCTGGCGTGCGGCGGCGGGTGAGCCTGGTGGTGCTGGGTTTGGCTGGCGGGCCTGACACTGTTGCGGCCCAGCCAGGGTGAGTGGGCTCCTGACCTGAGCCTGGCTGGCCGGTGCCCACCGCTCCGCCTCACTCGGACTTCATTTCCCACGGGGCTCTACTGCTCTTCGCCACTGCTGCCCTGGCAGGGGAACATGGCCCTCGCTCTTGGCAGAGGCACGCGAGCTGCCTACCGGGCCTCAGAGACTGTGGGATGGACGTGGAAGGAGGCACATGGGCTATATTTTTTATTATATGAACTATGTATTAACATACCATTATTATTTTCTCTTAGTATATGCTATTATATTGTTAGATTATCAGTATTTGTCATAGTCATAGTGTATATCGTTTATTGACTATGAGAGTAATGATAACAGTCAGGATTAACTCCTGTGCTTTACTGATAATATATTGTATGTACCTATAATATTTATATTATTATTATGTAATACAAGATACTTACTACAAAAAATACAATGTGAAATTATATATTTTATATTACTTGTAATAGTACTATTAATATTACAGACATAATGGTATGAGTACAATATAGTAAGTTAGAGTGTAATTTTGTCATGTTGGTTGGTGAATTGTACCCAGGATTTTGTAAATGTAAAGAGAATGTGCGCGGCTCAAAAAGAGTTGAAGAAACGCGGGTCTGAGCAGCAATATATTCCAGTTCCGTAGATAATTTGGTTTTTATATGGCAATGGATCTAGAGATTCCAAAGAGTTATGGAAGGGGGAAAAGAAGGGAATTTAAATATTTAAAAAAGGGGGAAAAAAACATTTTTTGGGTCAAAAGTTATTTTATCCCCTTTTTTCCCCCGGAAAAAAATTTTTTAAAAAATTTTTATTATTACGGTTTTTTTTTTTTAAAAAAACCCCATTTTAGGGTGGGGGGCCACAAAACCGCAATGTAAAAAAAATGGCCCCAGGGCTGCATTTTTTTTATTACTTTTGTTAAAGGGGCCCAATTTTCCCCCCAAATTTTTTTTTATTTTTTTTTTAGTTGTAATGAATATAATTATTCTACTACTAAAAAAAAATGATTTAAAAAAAATTTTTTAAAAAAAATTTGGGGGCTGGGGTTTCTTTTGGGAAATTTTACGAAGAAGATATTTTGGGGGGGAAAAGGAAAGGGGGGTTTTAAAAACCTTTTGGGGGATCTTTCTTCAGTGGGCTCTGTGAATCCCCATTTTTAAGTTTGGGGCCCGCGCCCAAAAAGGGGGGTTCCCCGGGTTTAAAAGTTTTGGCGCTAAGGGGGGAGCCCGGCCCCCGGGGGGACGGGGGCCTCCCTGCGGGGGCCCCCCCTTCCCCCCCTTTTCAACCTTTTTAAAAAGGGTGGTTTTTAGATAGAGGGGGGCCCCGGGGAGCCGGGGTTTTGGGGGCACCCCTCCACCGAAAAGGTGGACGAGGTTTCCCCATTTTTTTGGGGGTCTGTAATTCACACCCCCCCAAAAATTTTTTGAGCTGAGGTAAAGGAGGGGGAAAAAAACCAGCCAATTTTTTTTTAAAACCCCAACAATTTTTTTTCAACCAACCCCAAAAGTATAAATAATAATCAACAAAAAAAATTAAAAAAAAAGGGGGAAGCATGTTTTCCCCCCTTTTAAACAAGGGGAACAAGCCCATTCATCCCGGGGGGGAGGCCTTTAAATATAAAAAAGCAACAAGCCCCTTCATGTCAGGGGGGCCCCCCCAAAATGCCAAAAAAGGTTTTTGGGGGGTAGAACCCTAGGGGGGCTAAAAAACGCTTTTTAACCGAAAAGACCCCCCGGGGCCCCCGGGAAAACTTTTCCCCCCCCAGGGTGAGGCCCTTTTTTCCAAATTTCCGTCGATCAACGGGGGAAGGGAGAACAGGGGAGCCTTTTGGGACACTGGCCCTTTTGGGGGGCCCCTTTGGGGTGGGGAAACGGGCCCCCGGGGCCCCCCCCCCCCCCAAAAAAGGGGGGGCTACCCCGGGAATGGGGGGTGAAGGTGGAGGGGGGTTTTCCCCAAAGGCTGCCCCCCCAAAACCCCAAAAACCAAAAGGGGTCCCCCGGGGGGAAAAAAAGCCCCGTGGGCCCCAGCTCCCGGGTTGGCGGCTCCTTTTTCCCCAGGGGGGGGCATTGTGGGCTATCTGGGCCGGTTTTTCCAGGGGGGGACCCAAAGGGGGGGTCTTGGGGGGCCCCCAGAAGCCCAACTTTTCGGTGGGGGGGGCCCCAAAAAAACCCCTTTACCGCCCCGGGGTTTTTCCACCTGTCCCCTTTTACCCAGAGGGGTCTTTTACATTGGGGGTCTGGGTGGAATCCACCGTGGGGGGAGGACTCCCCCCTGGGAAAAACCCCAAAAACAGTGTTGACAAAAAAAGGGGTACCTTTTTGGAGGAAGGTGATGTCCGTTTAAAATGGCCCCCCCCGCTAGGGAAAGGGGGGGGGGGGGGTTTTCCCAGGGGGCCCCCAGCTCAGGGGGGGCCGGCGCCCGGCAAAGGGGGGCCCCCCAAAGCCACCTTCCCGGGGGGGAGGGGGAGCAGGGGGGGCAACGGCTCGGGGGGGGCCGGGGCCAAGGGGAACAAACCCGGAAAGGAACCCCGGGGTTTTGGGGGTGCAAGGGGGGGGGTTTTTGACCCCCCTCAGGGGGAAAAACCTTTTCCATCGGGGACCCCGGGAAAAGGGGGAAAGGGGGGCCCCCCCTTTTTTTTTCTTTTTAAAGGGGGGGGGGCCAGGTGGGGCTTCACCCCGGGGGGGGAAAAACCCCCCTTAAAACCCAAAAAACCCCCCGGGGAAAAAAAGGACCCCCCGGGGGCGGGGCGGGGAAGGCCCAGCGGCCAAAAGGGGGCCCCCCAACCCTTTGGGAAACGGGTCAAAAACCCCCCGGCGTCGCCCGGTTTTTTGGGTGCCGCCTTTTTATTTTCCCCCTTTTTTTCCGGGGGGGCGGCCGGACCGGGGGGTCCTCCATGCGGGGGAAATTTTTGGGGCCCCGGGGGGGGCCCGGGGGGGAGGGCAACCCCTTTTTCCCCCCAAAAAAAAACCCCCGGGCGGGGGGGGAGGGGGCCCCCCCTTCCGTCGGGGGTGGGCGGGGAACCCGGCCTTTTTTCGGGCCCGGGGGGGGGGGGGATGAGGGTGCAGTGGGCCCCCATAGCTGGATTCCCCTTTTCCCCCGATGGGAAAAAGGGGAACGGGGGGAAGAATTTTTAAAAATCCCGTTCCAATCGGGGGAAATGCGTCCCGGGGGCATCCCCCGGGGGCATCCGGGGAAGCCGGGGCCCCCAAAAAGGGGGGGCTGGCTTTTTTTTGGCGTGCGAATAAAACCCCTAAATCCCCACCGCTGGAAAACCCGGTGGAGCTCCCCCCGGATCCCGAAAAAATTGGTTTTGGGGGGGCCCCCCCCGGGGTTTTTCTGGAGCCCCCTCCCCCAAATTTCCTTTCCCCGGGGGGTGGAGGTTTTGGGGTACCTGGGACGGGTGCACCCTCCCACAGAACCCCTTTGGGGGGGGGGCCCGGGGTTTCCCCGGAAAAACCCTTTTGCCCCCTTTTTTGACAAAAATTTTGGCCACTTTTTTTGTCTGGGGCCGGCCAAAAAAAACTTTTCCCCTTTGGGGGGGGGAAAAGGCCCCCGGGGGGTTTTCTAAAAGGGCCCGAGGGGGTTGATGTGGGGGGGGCCTTTTCCCCCAAACCCCGGGCCTTTTTTGGGGCAGGTTGGGGGACCTCCCCCCCCCACAGCGATGCATCGGTCCCCACCGGGTGGGGGGGGCACCGGGAACGGGAATTTCCCCCCCCCAAAAGTTTTGGTACCCCACCAGGAGGGTTCGGGGGTCCCCGGGGGGGAAACCTTTTAATGGGGTTTTTGACCGGGTCGGGGGGGGGAGAAACCCCTGCAGCGGGCCCGGGAAACCCCCCAGCCCCGGGGGCAAACCGTGGGGTGCCATGTGGGCCCCCCCCGGGCTTGGGCTCCCGTGGGGGGAAGGCCCCGGGGGAACTGGGACCTCGGTCGAAATTCTTGAAATCTGACCTTTTTGGGAGATAGGCGAAAATGATTAGCTGGGAACATTGTCCCCATGCATCTGGGTGATGGGCCCCCAACCCCGATGGGGGGCCCCGGGGGTTCCCCCGGCGGCAGGTGAAAATGGTGGGGGGCGAGGGGGGGGGGGGCATGGGGGTGGGGGGGGGAAACCCCCCCCCCGGGGGGGGTTTGTCCCCCGCCCCCGCCAAACACGGGGATTTTTTCCCCTTTGCCCCTTTTTTTGCCCCATTTGCCATGGGAGGTTGGGCCGTTTTTCGGGGTTTGCCCCGGGGGGTGCTGTTGGCCCCCTTTTTGGGGGAGGAAGGGGGCCCCCGGGATTGGCGGTATTTTCTGGAAATTTTCCCCGCTGGTAGTCCCGGGGGCCCGGGGGCCCCCGGGGGCCCAAACCGGCCGCCGGCCCCCTGAAGTGGGGGGCCCCCCAAACCCCGGGCGTCCTGAATGAAAAAAAAAAGTCCCTGGGCAGAACAGAAGCCCCCGATGGTCTTTTGGGTTGGGGGGCAACCCGATTTTTAAACCCCCGGGCCCCGGGGGAAAAGGGCACCGGGGCCCCGCAGTTTTCCCCCTTTGGGGTCCCTTTTTGGGGGGCCAGGGGGGTTTGGGGGGGCCCCGCCCTCCCCCCCCCGGGGGATGGGGGGCCAGTGCAGTCTCCCCCCTTGGGGAGATCCGGGAAAAAAAAGGGGTTTGGGGGGCCCCCCCGGATCTAGTGGGCCCCCCGCCCCCAAAGGGGTTCCCCTCTTAGCCCCGCGGGAAATTCCCGGGCCGGGGTTTTTTCCCCCGGGCCCCCTGTCAAACCCCTTTCCCTTCCGGAAAAAGGGGGTGTGGACTCTCTGCCTGAAGACTGGGAGGGGGCCCCCTCATCAAATTGGGTTGGGGGTGACCCGGGGCCCCCTTCCCTTTTTTCCCTCTTCACCCAATCCCCCCGCCTCAAAACCCCCGATGTGGGGGGTTTTGGGGGGGGGGTTTTTCCCCCAAAGTTTTCCCCCACCTTTTCCCCGGGGTTTTCCCGGCAGGGGAAAAAATGTTTTTTGGGGGCCCCCCCGGCCTGCCCCCCGCGGGAAAGGCCGGGCGGGGGTTTTGGGTCTTGTTGGGACATCCCCCCCGTTTTCCCCGAGCCCTTGCCATCCCCCCCCTTTTTGTCGCCAAGGGGCTCCGGGGAGTCTGGGGGGAAAAAAGGAAAAGGCCCATTTTTAAACCTCTGGGGGGAAGGGGGTTTGGGCCATGTTGGGGGGAAAGATGGCCCACCCCCCCTTTCGGGCCTCCCCTTTTCCCCCCCCCCTTCCCCCCAAGGGGGAACCACCCCCCCCGGGGTTTGTGGGGGTGGCGGCGCTTTGGGAAAAAGGGGGGCCGGGCACCCCCGGGTTTATGCGGGGAGGGGGCCCCGTGGGGGGGGGGCCATGGGGGGGCCCGGTTCCCCTTTTCCTTTTTTTAGGGGCGCCAAAAGGTTGTCGGCCAGGGTGGGGTAAAAAGGGGGCTCGGGCGCGGCGGGGCCGGCCCCCCCGGGGGATTTTTTTCCCTTCCCCTTCCCACGGGGGCCGGGCAGGGGAAAAAACGGGGCCACCCCCGTGAAAAAGCCCCCCCAAAACCCCGCTCTTGGGGGGGGGGCCCCGGGGGGCCCGGCCTCCGGGAGATTTTCACAAGCCCAAAAGGAAAAAGGGGCGGGGTTTTGGGCTTTTCGCCCCCCTGGGCCTTTTTTCCCAAGGGGTCTTTTGGGGAGTCCCCGGAGGGGGAAATTTTTGGGGGGCCCCCCCACGCCACGAGCTCGCCGACCCGGCGAGGGGGGGGGCAGCTGGACCATCTCTGCCCCCCCGGGGGCGGGGCCCCCGAACAGAATTCCCGAGGAGACAGACTTTTTTTTTCCCTTCCCTGACTTTTTTTCCCAGCCGGGGGGTGATGGGGGAAACCCGGGGCCCGGGGACCCCAAGGAGGAAAAAGGGACAGCCCCTTCCCTGGGGGGCAGGAGCACGCCCCCGGTGGGCCCCGAACCCCCGGGGGGTCCCCCCTTTCTGGTGGGGGGAAAGGGCCTGGCAGTGTCCCCCGGCAGGAAAAAACGCCCCTTTCCCCGGGGAAAAACCCCCCAAGGATTTCCCGGTGACCGTCGCCCCCCCGGGTTTCCCCCAAAGGTTAAACCAAAAATGGTTGGGACTTTTGCTCACAAAACCCGGGGTTTTTCCAATTTTTCCCAAGTGGGGGGGAAAAAAAAGGGGGAATGGGAGGGGGGCCCCCCGGGAAAAGGGTTTTTTCCCTCCGGGGGGTGGGGAGCACCGCCAAAAACCCAAACTGGGGAAACCTTTTAACCCCCGGCGGCCCAAAACTTAAAAGTGGAAAACCCCGAGCCCTCGAAAAAAAAAAAATTAAAAAATTTATACATTGGCTTTCGCCCCTCCCTTTTTAAGGGAAAAACGGGCCGGGGAAAAAAGAATGAGGGGGTTGTTTTTTAAAAGGGCCCCCGCCCCGGAAGTTTTTTGGACATGGAGGGCTTTTTTAGGGGTTTTTCTGGCTTTTTTTTTTAAAAAAAAAATTTTTTTCCCTTTCCCCCGGCAAAACCCAAGTTCAAAACTGTTTTGGGGAAGGGAACCCCCAAAAATTTTTTAAAAAACCTCTTCCCAAAAAGGATAATCTTTGTATTGTTTCTATTCGCCTAAAGATAGGGTCCGGGAGAGGCCATCAAACAATGCAGGACTGCTTCCAATGGTTGCCCATGGGGTTTTTTTTTAAAGGCACAAAAAAGGGGGAATTGTGAAGATGGGTAGGGAACCAATTTCTCTCCCCGGATAGAAATGGCAAAACTGGATATTTTAAGGTGGGATGGGAACTGTTGTATTTTTAAAGGGGAGATGGAACTATTGGGTTTTAAGATTGGGGGGGAGGAAAAACCCGTTTAAAATTTTCTATTTTTTGGGAAAATTTAAAAGGGCAGGGGGAAGCCCCACCATGAAGATGATTTGGGCCCCCCCAAAGGGGGGTCCGACGATCGCGGGGGAACTTTTGGGGAAGGGGATTTCTTTTGGAACCCGCCACACCGGCCCGCCCCCATGAAAAACCCCCCGTTGCCCTCGGCTTCAATGGGTTTAGGAGTTTGGGCATGTGCAGTGGCTCCTTTAGCTGAAGTTGAGCCACTGTGCATGCCCAGAAGCTCCTGCAGGTGCAGAAGCCAAAGCCTGTAAACACGCCCTGTCAGCACTCCATCCATATTCGGCACGCAGGGGGGGGAGGCAACGGGGCAAACCCCTCCCTTTGCCTCCCCCGTGCCGAAAACGGGCGGAGCTGACGTGGGCGTGTTTCAGGGTTTCCGCTTGGGGCCTGCAGGAGCCTGGGGATGCGCAGAAGCCCTGCAGGCGCAGAAGCCTGAAACACGTCACGGGGGGGAATTGGGCAGGCAGGGGGGAGAGGCAAAGGGAGAGGGGCCCGGGGACAAAGGGAAAAGGGGGGGGAGACAAAGGGGGGGCCAAAGTAATGTTTGCTTTCCATATAAAAAAAACCTTAACCCCCCCCTGAAACCCCCCTTCTCCCTGGGGGTTTTGGGATGAGGTCTTAAGTAATTTACAAAAAAACATTAATAGATAAAACTGTCTTGGGGGAAACATCTGTAGCCAGTTCTTATTTTCTGTATACAATTTCTTTCATCTTCCCACAAAAAGATCAGATTCAAATCACCAGCCGCAAAATAATGCTTCCTTCCAGCTGAAGCTTTAAGTACATATTAGGCAGAACAGGAGCTCATGCGACTATATCAGCTGGGATCAACTGTAGTTTCAGTCTCTTTTAGGTTTGTGCATTTCCCTTATTTTATAGTTAACCTCATTATAAAAACTCTTTTGAATTAAATTGATTTTTAATTTTTTTGTATGCTCTTAGACACCTAGACACTCATGGTAGGAGGAAATACACAAGAGAGGTGTTAAACTGAACACTTTGTAATTTAAGAAAACAAGGATGCAAAAAAGGATGCTAAACAGATATTCATTTATGTATGAATACAGAAGATTGATAGTGTAAATTGATTGATTGAATGACTGTTTTAAAGTCTTTCTGTATCAACTCCCAATAAAAATCTAATAAAATAATACAAAGATAAATGCTTTAAAATACTATTTCCAAATGCCTTAAAGAAGTCTAAAAACCATTTTAGAATCCAGCTTTAAAACAGAGGTTCTGAAATATATTTTGAAGGGATAGATTCCCCAGCAGGGCTGTATAGTATACCATAGGCCAGGGATTGGGAATGTGGAACCCTTAGATTCAATTTTGTGACTCTCGGAGCTATCTACATTATAATTGAAGCATCCAGATCCTATACTGAAAAAATGGACTAGCTTTATTCTCCAAAGTGAAAAACCACCCAAGCAACCACAAAAAAATAATTTTGTGTTTTTCATTGCTATCATGAGCCACCGAAATCTCATAAACGCTATGAAAATTGGCTGTACTCAGACTGAATCCTAGAATTGGTAGTGCCAAAGCATCACTTCTAGCCATGCTAGGAGCAACATGTGACCCATTGTGAGATCATTGTGGGAAAATACTCCCACTGCAGTTCCAGTTGCCTGCCTCTGCTAAACAGAATGAAACTGTTTCCTCTAGTGGCAGATGCTGAAGGCAGTGATGGCAACTGCCCAGCAATTCCTTGGTCCCATCCAGACAGCACCTTTATTGTGGTATCTACCGCAATATAAGGAGAAGCTGTCCAGACAATGTTCTGGACAGTCCCAAATTAATTAGCTACAAACCAGGAAACCCCTGGTTTGTAGCGAATTAATGTGATTGTGGATTTATTTTGTGCCTTCTTGGAAGCTAAATAAGCCAGGAAAACTGTGAATATACCCAAGCCCCCTGACCCCTTAGAAAAGTAATAAAACCTTAGCCCTCGATTACAAGCCTCGGCCGGCTCTCCCGGTGTTTAGAAATGGGGAGGAGAGGGGGATCGCTCTGGCCCACCATTCCTATGCACTGGGAGAGCCAGCCGAGGCTTGTAATGGAGGGCACATAGGTTTTTATTACTTTTCTAGGGGGTTAGGGGGCTTGGGGGAGGGCCTCCAGACATTCTCTTGAGCTAGTCCCAAGAGAACATCTGGTAACCCACCCCAGAAAGCAAACGGATTCTAGGGTGGGTGTGGACAAGCCCCCAGAAATATCCACTGTTTTTTAACATGGATGCTTCTGGGATAAAGGCCTGTCTGGATTGAACTCTTCTCACTTCCACAGCTCTTCCTTTAAGTCACAAAGTTGCTCATGGATTCCCTAAATTCTCCTGAGACTGCAGAATGCTTTCTCTTTCCAAGTGGTGATACAAAATAGAATTGCAATTGACTTCTGGTCATTTGGTGGGAAAGGGTATTAAAGTGTCTTGGACTAGTATTAGGTTGCTAGCAGAACATAGACTTTAATAGGAACGTGAAATGACAAATAATCACATTGATGACATTAGGTTGCAGCATGTGTGATTCGCCAGCCTCTGTGGCAAATCCATGGGGCAGTAGGTCAATCACAGTGCCACGTCTTGCCCACAGCAATGCTTCCCCATCACTTGTGGAAAAGCGTCACTGTGTGGCTTCCCCTCACACTGGCCTTGTTGCTTCCACCAGAACATGAGATGCCTCCCGTGTTCTAGGTGCAGCATCATAAAGCACTTTTACCTCAGTTGACCCATGAAGCTCCACCAGAAGTCATTGTGTGATGGGCGGTGTGGGGCTCCGTGAATAAACTGGGGTGAAAGTGTCCTACGACACTGCTGAAGACATGTGCGATGAGATCCTAAGTTAATGTATGGAAAATATGGGTGGATTTGGTAGTTTTTGATAGCTTATGTTAAGCTGCTTTGAATCACCTCCGGGAAAATTAAAACAGGGAATAAATAAATAGAATAAGAATAGCGGAACATTGTCATTTTTTCACCAGATGAATTTTTATGTTACTTCTGTTCTTTCATCAAACTTTTAAACCTCCAATTGAACTCAATGGATTTTTTTAGTTTTTTATTTTATTAGATTGTAGATGAGGAAGGAGCAGGAAAATCCACTCTATTCCAATAGCTGCAATATTAAACAAAATATTGGATACAGAAGCAAAACAACAAAAACCTGGAAATCCTATAAATTTTAATGATTAATTTTAATAATCTGTGTTCCAACTGGCAACCAGTAGAATCCGAGTTGATCCATGGTCATCCATAGAGGACATAACCTGATGGCTCAAGGTGAAGTACAACAAAAAACATAGAAACATAAAATACATACAATAAATTACATAGATAAAAAATTACACCAAACACAGATATATAATTGACATATAATAGCAATATTACAATAGGCATGTAATGTATGTCACTTCTGTTGTGTTTTATTTAACACTAGCTGTACCCGGCACTCGTTGCTGTGCCCTATTTAGGAGATGCGAGAAAGTCTGAGTATGTAAGGGTTGGAATTGATGTTAGTTATGGTCTTGGTGGGGTCATGGCTGTGTCGTTGTGGGTTGTTCTGGTGGGTGGGATGTTGAAGTCCTGTGGAGTTGTTGGTGTGTGGTGTTGCTGGCGATCTGCATAGCGTGTGGATATACAATGTTTTTTGTCTTTCCGTCTGCTGTGTTGATGTAGAGGTTGATGCTTGTGTGGGGTGGGGTACTTTGGAAGTGAGTGGAGGTACTTGAAATCCCATCACCCATGGTGTGCCCTCCTCTAAACTGCAGTTGGATGGAGTGTGGGTCATGGGGGCACTGTGTGCCAAGTTGGGTCTTTATCGGTCTTGTTTCTGGGCCACAGTAGTCTGTGGTCTGTGGGGAATGAAGGGTTTGAAAGTACTACAAATCCCATTATCCCATAATCCACGGAGGTACATCAAATCCCATCATCCATGGTCCACCCTCCTCCAAACTGTATCGTTGTTTTGGGGGCCTTCTATGTTTTGGTGGGGAAAGGGTTTTTTGCTACAAACCTACCTTGCCTGAGGCCTAATTATGTTGCCAAGTTTGGTGTCTCTGCCTTGTAAGGTTTCTCTGCCTAGGACGGTCGTTCCATGATGGGACCTCCTTTATATAATAGATCAGCTAAGTTTGCCATCTTGGTTTTAAAAAATAGCCATTTCGCCTATCCGTGGATGATAGTTTACAATAAGGAATAGTTGTCCTAGCTTGCACTCATTTCAGATAGGAAATATGTGGCAAAAAACCCATGGATAATGTTTCCTCCGTAACAGTCTTGTCAACAAAGCACCCCACCCCCATTGTGTTGATAATTCTCTCAAATTTGTATTAACCTCAAAAACAAAGATTTGCAGGTTCGCCTACTGGGGTTAGCTAATTATTTGATTTGCATTTTCTTAATGTGGTAATTCAGCCATTAATATTTCAAAAGTGTTGCAATTAATTAGCTGGCTCAGGCAAGCTGAGTAGTACCACAACAGCATGGGGGAGATGGAAATGAATAGAAACTAGGAACAATCTCTGCAAAATTCACCTTTCCAGGCCTGGGAACAGGATCACCAGTACATCCTCTTCTATCCCAACTGGTGAAAGTCTTTTCTCTATGTGGTCAGTAAGCTAGTTGTAGTTTATACCCAGTTATTTAGAGAGAAGGCTGATAAGTCTTTTCCCATTTATCCTGGCTTGTGGTCAACTTGGGCACTGGGTGAGGGCTCTGTTTCCGTAGTGTTCTCCCACCCATTGATTTGCCTTAAATGACACACACAGTATAAGTGAAGGAGCTGCATGCAGAACATTCAGCTAGTAAAAATTTTGCATACACAAGGTTGCTTTTTCCATAAAAGTTTATACAGAGAGACATGCAGGGGTGACCTATAGTAATATTCGCATAATGAAGAGCTTCACATAATGGGAGTTCTAACTGCATTTATGTGGTGATAACCTTGTTATGGCAGTTGTCCAGCTGCTCTGGATTTTTATTGTAATGTCCAGGAAAAGTGGAGGAGTTGGGAGAATATTCTTGCTGCTAGAGCTATTATTATTGCCAGTCCAATTCCAACAAGCGCAAATCTCCTGTTCATGATTTATTTTCAGTTGTAATAATAATAATAATAATAATTTTATTGATTAGCCTTTAGGCCATATTTATTCATTTATTTATTCGGTCTTGGTATACCGCTCCCCCCTCGCGCAGGCTCGGAGCAGTTTACACACAGTCAATTTAAAAACACATAAAATACAGATAAAATACATAAAAACAAGGACATGGTCAGATTAACCGGAGGATTTAGTTGAAGGCAAGCTTAAATAAAGTTGTTTTACATGCCTTCCGAAAGGGAACTAACTCCGTGATGTCGCGAACCTCGTCCGGCAATGCATTCCATAATGCCACGGCCACCGCGGAGAAAGCTCGCTGTCTGGTTACAGACAGGTGACAGGAGCGGACCGATGAAACTATCAGGAGATTTCGCTCTTCTGAACGTAGTGATCTCGGGGGAACGTACGGGGTGAAACGGCCCCTCAGGTACACTGGCCCTAGACCACGGCTGTCCAACTGGTGGTCCAGGGGCCGTACATGGCCCCCGAGCCCCTTCCCTACGGCCCCCTAACCCCCTGCAAGACATCAGCGGTTTTTTTGAAAAAAAATTTGGAAAAAAATTCCAAAAAATTTTGTCCTCGGGGGGGCAGCGCGAGGAGGGGGGCGGCACGACTGAGGAGGAGGCGAAGGGAAGCCACGTCAGATGCCCTAGGGGCGGGACTTCCCCCCGCCTGTTTCTTGCTCGCGCAGGGCCGCTCGCGGGTTTGCTCGCCAGGGCGGGATCGGCGAGCCGCCTCCGCCCGTCTCCCTAGCTCTTGCAGCGTCGCGCCTGAAGGAAGGTAAGCTCCCCGGGCTTACCTTCCTTCAGGCGTGGCCACTGCAAGAGCTCGAGACGGCGGAGGGTGGCTCGCCGATCCCCCGGCCCGCCTCCCGCCCTGGCGCGCATGCCCAGCATCTTGTGTGACCCGCCCCTTTTTGGCGCCTGACGTCACCCCGCCAAAAAGGGGCGTGTCACGCAAGATGCCGGGAATGCGCGCCAGGGCGGGAGGTGGGCCGGGGGATCGACGAGCCGCCCTCCACCATGACCCTAGCTCTTGCAGCGGCCACGCCTGAAGGAAGGTAACCCGGGGGCTTACCTTCCTTCAGGCGCGGCTGCTGCAAGAGCTAGGGAGACGGCGAAGGGCGGCTTGCCGATCCTGGCCTGGCACGCAAGCCCGGTCTCTTGCACGACCCACCCCTTTTCGGCGGCGCTGGATGACGTCAGGCATGGCACCTGACGTCAACCCGTCGAAAGGGGCGGGTCGCGCAGGACGCTGGGCATGCGCGCCAGGGCAGGAGCGGCCCGGCCCCGTGAGCGGCCCCCGCCCCGCTGCAGCCACGCCCACGGGCGGCCACGCCTCCGCTCCGGCCCCCAAGGTGAGCAGTCACCTGAATTCTGGCCCTTGGCCAGGCCTTGAAGGTCAGAACCAGCACCTTGAAAACAATTCGGTACTCAACTGGTAGCCAGTGCAACTGCTGCAAGATGGGGGTGATATGCTCTCTCACCGGTGCTCCCACCAGTAATCGAGCGGCAGCATTTTGCACCAGCTTGAGTTTCCGGATTGTTGACAAGGGAAGGCCTATGTAGAGGGCGTTACAGTATCATAATACCATCATAATCATATCATAATACCAAACAAACAAGTCTTGATAAGATTTGATTACACTCTATGTAGTAAGTTAAATAAAACATTTATAACAATACAGTAAATAAATATGATAAAACTGAATATATACATCATATTTCCTTATCACCCCTACAATTTACCCTGATCAACCCCACATACGTTGTTCTCAAGCACATTGTTTTGCTTAAATATAGAGCTGTTTTATATGTTATTTTTGAGTCTTGGCCACACATAAAATATATTGTTCTGTTGTGAGATTCCCAATAAATTGTCCATTTGATATATGGACCAAGGTACAAGTATCTCATCTTCTGATACAATTTACAATCAAATTATATGCGTGCTATATCCTCAATTTCAAGTGCTCCACAGATACAAGTAGTACCTAGATTCTTTCTCTCTCTGTGTATGTGCATGCGTGTATGTTCTTGCGTAATCCGTAGGAATAAAGGTTGCTAAATTAATGTTAACTCACCAGGAAGGTTTTGCAAACATATACATTTTGCAGATTTGGTATTTCAATCTATATTTTATTTTTGTGCTTGATGATGGGAAGAGAAATATGTATCAAGTGCAACGAAGTGACACTCATCATTTCACACCTCCATGCTGGGTCCTGAAAATCCCATTGAACTCACTTCTACTTTAGAAATTTAACTAGACATTGTTTATATACGTTAAAATCTATCTTCCCCACCATGAAAGCTATAGATCATTTTAACAGAATAAAAGCTGATATTTGAATTCTTATTTAAAACAAATTATGTATGTTTTCTTGCACAAACCTAAAGGATGTGCATCATCATACCTAGAGTTAACATAGTGTTACTTCATAGGACAAAATTGTGGTATAATAATAATAATAATAATAATAATACACTTTACTTATATTCCGCTCTTCTCACCCCGAAGGGGACTCAGAGCGGATTACAGGTACACATACTTAGCAGACAATCCCTGCCGTTTTCCACATACACACATATAGACGAACAGAGGCAAACTCTGGCCACCAGGGGGAGCTGATGCACTCCTCATCTCTCAGCTTTCCCAGCATCCCTTGTTGTTCCTTCCACATTCCTCAGCGTTCCTGGATTTCTTTAACGGCCTCGTAATTCAGTCAAAATTTGCCTCCCCACTTAATGTGGTACCTTTATCTCCTACTTGACAGATGCAACTGTCTTTTGGGCTGCAAAGGTCAACAGCAGGCTACACTTAAAGGTCCAGCACCCACCTCGACCCGGGCAGGCCTCGAACTCATGATCTATTGGTCAGAGAGATCTTATGCAGCTGACACTTAGCCAGCTGCGCCACATTCCCGGTGCTATGGGAATACTTTCCACATATTGGTGCTGCACTCCTTCATACATTAGGGGGGAAACTTTCCAGCCGCTTTGAGTCCCCTTCAGGGGAAATAAAGTGGGGTACAAATAAATATTATTATTATTATCATTATTTCTTTTTTCTATCAATTCACTTCTATTAATTCCTGAGGTTTTAACCAAGGCCAGGAGCAGTAGCCCAGTGGACATAAGCAATCCCACCTCTGCTTTGACCATCAGATTTCCCCCTACTTTCCCCATTCATCATTAGCCATAATTGACAAGCTGTTTCATTCATAAGGCCAATGTTGATAATGGTTACATTTGGCTTGGATTTGCCAGCCACATTCCAAACCCAATCTTAAACTGTTGTTTAGCCGCCAGCATACACTGGCATTGTTCAACTGGAGGCTGGAGCACTGGAGCGGAGACTGGAGAACAAGGATGACCTTGGGGACGCTCCTGACCATGCTGTCCAGTTGAGCTCCTCACGCAGGCGCAGAGGGAGCCGCAGAAGGAAGCACAGGAGGTCCCTGCAACTACCGCGAGAGCCTGTTGAGGGCGCCGCCCTCAGTCTTGTTCCAGTTCTGGTTCAGGGATCTGTTCAATCTCCCCCCCTGCTTCAGCAGGGGGTGATGGTGTCTTCCGATACTGCTACGGCCCCTGAAGCTCGGCCAAGGGGCTGCCCACCTGCAGCTGACCATCCGAGGACTATGCCAACGAAGAAGCGGAGAAGGTTCCGCACTAAGACCTTTTGGAATGTCAATTCCAGGAGCTGGGAGCACTCTCCAGTGAGTTCCCAGCCCTGGAAGCAGGACAATGCAATAGGCAAGAGACTCACTTCTAAGTCACTGGGCTCAGAGAGTAGAGTTGGCTCCCCTCCCCCTGGTTTAGAGAATCTCCGTGGACTTTCTGGGGGCGCCACGGCTCCCTTCTTTTGACTGTGCGACAGATATTACTGCCAGACGTCCCCTTTGGGAAGCACGTCATCCTACGCGGGACCTGAGCTTTACTCCAGACCCACGTTTTGTGACCAATTCTTTTAAATGTCGTATTCTCTCTGTACTCTCCCTTCCTCTGTCTATGTAATTATCTTTTTACTCTAGCTTGCTGTTTTTCTGTTATGTGCCAAACTATGTAAACCGCTCCGAGCCTTCGGGGAGTGGCGGTATAAAAGTTTGAAACATAAATAAATAAATAAATCTTAAGAACTTTGGTAATAGTACTGGTAAATGAGAAAATTGAACTGTAAAGAAAGTACTGAAGGAAAAGTTAGAATATCTTATTATGGGGTTTTGGGGGGGTGTTAGGGACTGCGAATGGGATGAATAGTTCTGAAGCAAATTCACACTTCCTTGTTTATCCTAGTTTTGTTACTGTAACAAGCAATTATTTATAATTCTAAAATAACTGTCATAGACCAAACACAGAGACGGAGCTTTTGTAACACTTGACATTGCCAGCAGCATAGTCCTTTTCACTATAAACCACTTACACCATTCAGCTGTAAATTATCAAGTGAGAAGTCATTTAGTGATGGGATGACATGTGATGAGCATGCGTGCAAAAGAGAGCTGAAAGGCTGGTGAGATAAGCAGGGGAGTACGCAAATGAAGCTGTTCGGTCTAGTGAGTTGTTAAAAGTGTTCAGAGAAAGAGCAGGAGTTTCAAGTGAGGAGTGAACATGAACTGATACCAGACTTAAGAGACTGAATGTGGAACCAGTTATAAGGTGGCAGGGCCGTAGCCAGGATTTTGAGTGAGGGGCTGAGTTTGATACGGGGGGGGGGGCTGAGACTGGGTGGAAGAGGGTCTACCCTAGCAAACCTTTTGTATTGTTATCCCAATAACCCCATTAATGTGGGATATAATGAGCATGGTGATCAGATCATGATATGAATAAACAGAACAGTTTAAATAATGTACCAGTAAGGCCTTCTCACGGACCACCCTGAGAATTTGGGGGGGCTGAAGCCCCATTAGCCCCCCCCCCCCCTGGCTACATGCCTGTAAGGTGGTCAAAAAGGAATCATTCATTGCAGAGATTGGCAACTGAATGCCAATTTGGCATCTCCGTGTATGTGAGGGTTTTGCCTCTGCTTCTGCTACCCAATGCCAGTGACCAGGCATGTAACCAGGGGGGGGGGCTAAGGGGGCTTCAGCCCCCAAAATTCTCAGGGTGGTCCGTGAAAAGGCCTTACTGGTACATTATTTAAACTGTTATGTTAATTCATATCATGATCTGATCACCATGCTCATTATATCCCACATTAATGGGGTTATTGTGATAACAATACAAAAGGTTTGCTAGGGTAGACCCTCTTCCACCCAGTCTCAGCCGCCCCCCCCCGAACCAAACTCAGCCCCGAACCAAAATCCTGGCTACGGCCCTGCCAGTGACTGAGGCATTTATGAGGATGTGACCTCCTTCCATGAAACCTTGGGAGCAAAACAAGAGGAAGAAGGCAGGACAATTGTGCCTTTTGTCAATTGCACTGAAATTAAGTTTTGTAGAATTAAAAGATGCAGATATCTCACATCATATGGAGCAACTTGGTCAGATTGCATGCTTTTGTGGAGTCTGACAGACTTCCTTGGTATTGCAACTTTGATTTGTGGTGGCTGACGCCATCTTCTACATCTCTGCAGATATTTAAATATAGTATTATATCTCCTCTCAGTCCTCTCTACTCCAAGCTAGACATACCCAGTCCCTTAAACTTTCTCTCATAAGGCTTAGTTTACAGGCCTCTTATCAGTTTCAGCTTTCATCATTGGTGGAGTTCAGAGTGCTCTTTGATTGTGGGTGAGCTATAACTCCCAGCTGTTGAGCAAGACCTTCGTGTGTGTCTTTCTGCCATTCCTGCCAGGATATCTATGTTGTGCTCATCGAAACAGGCCCAGGTTTCACACTGAGTGTATAAATACATTTAAAAACATATTAACTATATGTATTACTGTGTTAGAGTGTCATTTTGTGTCATTTGGTTGGTGGTGTGTCCCAGGATTTTGTAAATGTAAAAAATGTGCCGCGGCTCAAAAATGATTGATAAACACTGCAATAGGCTACCAGCTGATCTTACCCCTGTTGTTTCAAACACATAAGTATTTGAACTATCATGTTATCAATTATATGTCGATAACAACAACAACAACAAAAACAACAACAACTTTATTTTTGCATCTTGCTACTATCTCCCCGAAGGGACTTAGGGTGGCTTATGGACGGCACAAAGTGCATAAAAACAAACATAAAAATGAGACACAATATAAAGTACAATAAAATAAAACAGATATGCATATAAAAACATAATTAGTTCGAAATATTGTAAATGTTTGGTGTGGGGGTGGGCAGGAGACTGTTACTCTTTTCAGTTTAAAAAATGAAAACAAGATCTATGGCAGTGTTTTTCATCCTTTTTTGAGCCGCGGCACATTTTTTACATTTACAAAATCCTGGGGCACACCACCAACCAAAATGACACAAAATTACACTCTAACACAGTAATACATATAGTTAATATGTTTTAAATGTATTTATACACTCAGTATGAAACCTGGGCCTGTTTCGATGAACACAACATATATACCATGTTTCCCCGATTGTAAGACGTATTGGGGGTTTCAGGGGGGTCGGCTAATATAAGCCGTACCCCGAAAGTAAGACATATTGCTGCCTCCCTCTCATCTACCGTAGCTGTGTGCCGCCTCCTGCCCACATCCGCACCATCCCCCTCTCCATACGTCGTCGCGTCTACCACCTCCCTCTGATCTTAATGAGCGCCGTCTCCTGCCCACTTCCGCACTGCCCCCCCTCCATATGTCACCGCGTCTGCCGCCTCCGTCTGATCCAAATGAACACCGCCTCCTGCCCACGCCTGCACCGTCCCCCTCTCCATACATCACCGCGCCGTCCCCTGCACTTGTCACTGCCGCCTCCTGCTTCAGGACCATGGACAACATACAAAAACATGCTGTGTGGGATACTGTATGGGGCTGTAACCCTATGGGAGACTGTGATACGGAACCACAAGCAGTGCTTATACCGTATGCTATATTTTAGCCCCTAGACATGAGCGCTTCCGGTTCCAGTGGTATATTTTTCCCAATATAAGACATACCCCGAAAGTAAGACATAGTGGGGCTCTTGGGGATAAAAAGAAAGTAAGACACTGTCTTACTTTCGGGGAAACACGGGGAAACACGGTATGACTCTCACATATTTATACATGGCTACCAAAATGACACAAAATTACACTCTAACACAGTAATACATATAGTTAATATGTTTTAAATGTATTTATACACTCAGTATGAAACCTGGGCCTGTTTCGATGAACACAACATATATATGACTTCCTCTCACATATTTATACATGGCTATCATGTCTTCTCTCAGCCTTCTCTTCTTCAGGCTAAACATGCCCAGCTCTTCAAGCCACTCCTCATAGAGCTTGTTCTCCAGACCTTTGTGAAATTTCACCCTGAGTGAAACTTGCTTCCAGTTAACTATGGATATCATGAAACTGTTATAAACAGTTCCTTTGCGGGGGGAGGCAACTCTCGAAAAATCCAGTAAAATAGGTTTTTAAAAAATTTCCAAGAGGACAGGCGCAAATTGTTTCTTGGAAACCTGTGAGGGGGCTGCCAGGTGGGTGTGTGTGTGCCAATTTCCCATGGCACACCTGATGATCGCTCATGGCACACTACTGTGCCACGGCACACTGGTTGGGAAACACTGGTCTATGGCATGCATTAAGATCCCCCCCCCCTTTTTCCCCTGAACGATCTTTCAAATTCAAGAGTCTGTTTCAGTCGATTGCCGTGTTAAGAATGAAAAAAATCATCAGGGTGGGGCTTCAGCAGCTGACTTACAGTACAAGCTGTTTCTCAAAATAACCACAACAGTGCGATAGTGACGCATAATTTAAGGCACTGCAGGTTTTTATAAATAAAAAAAAACCTGGGGCATTCATTTAAATTTTAAGCAGTCTTCTCAATGTGCCTTTCCTCTTTCTCTCAGTCTTTCATTTTCCTCCTCAGCCCTTCCTCCTCCCTTTTCTTTTTAAGGGGGGTGTTTTTGCTGTTTAATATTTTCCACTCTTCTTGGCTTTCTTCCAGTTTTGCAACCAATATGAAAGGCAGCTGGTCGGTGGGAAGGGGCAGTTGTTGTTTTTTTAAAAAATAATAAATATTAAAACCACAGTAGTTTAACTGCAAGTGTTTAACAGCAGGTTTAGCTCCGAATGTGTATTTCCGTCCTTTGATGTATAAATTTGTGCTACGTAACTGTCTTGGGAGAGATTTAGATTTGTGCGAGGATGCATCACCCGTGCTGGCGGACTGATCAAGTTGATGCACAAGTTTGGAATCTTAAACACTGGCAACTGATTCCAGCCCTTCAGACTTCTGCGTCTGTAAATTCGCCTTTTACAAACGCCTTTCTGTATAATGTGTTGTAATTAGAACAGGAAATCATTGAGTAACTCTGCGATGAATAAGAGTACTTAGGCTGAAAGGAAAATTACCTTCACCATTTTCTCTAATTTTTTTGCCTTGCTTCACATTACAATGTTGGTGATGATAGCAACAGATGTGCATGTTCTTATCTGCGTAGCATTGTTCGGCTGATTTCATACACGACACACACGCAAATAAAAATTCATTTTCAGAAATGGAAGGACAAGAACGTAGGAAGTGCCCAATTAAACGATGAGATTCTGTGTGGCAGTAGAATAGCAATGATATGGAAACATCAATATAATCATCAATATCTCCGAAGGCTGGAGCGGCGCCAGGTGTGTGAAGTGCAGTCTCTGCCTTGGCTCAGTTGCTAGGAGTGCCTGCTATGAAAAAGGACCCCATAAAGTGCAGAGAACTATATTATAAAGAATCAGAAGACAGCATAAATCAGGGCAGGAATGGTTCCGATCAAGCCAGTTTGACTTGAATAGGATCTAAACTGGATGATACTTAGTTATGTGATCTGACTTCAGAATGCTGTGTTTAAACCAGTGTTCCTCAACCTTCCTAATGCCGCGACCCCTTAATACAGTTGCTCATGTTGTGGTGACCCCCAACCATAAGATTATTTTCATCGCTACTTCAAAATTGTAATTTTGCTACTGTTATGGCTTGTCGTGTAAATATCTGATATGCATTCACTGGAGCAAATGTGGACACAAATACTTGATACGCCCAAATCTGAATACTGGTGATGTTGGGTGTATGTGTGTGTGGATTGATTTTGTCATTTGGGAGTTGTTGTTGCTGGGATTTATAGTTCACCTACAATCAAAGAGCACTCTGAACTCTACCAACGATGGAATTGAACTAAACTTAGCACACAGAACTCCCATGACCAACAGAAAATATGAGAAGAGTTTGGTGGGCATTGACCTTGAGTTTTGGAGTTGTAGTTCACCTACATCCAGAGAGCACAATGGACTCAAATGATGAAGGATCTGGACCACAGTTGCCATGGATACTCAATATGCCCAAATGTGAACACTGGTGGAATTTGAGGAAAATAGACCATTTGGGAGTTGTTGTTGCTGGGATTTATAGTTCACCTACAATCAAAGAGCAGTCTGAACTCCACCAACGATGGAATTGAACTAAACTTGGCACACAGAACTCCCATGACCAACAGAAAATATGAGAAGAGTTTGGTAGGCATTGACCTTGAGTTTTGGAGTTGTAGTTCACCTACATCCAGAGAGCACAATGGACTCAAACGATGAAGAATCTGGACCACAGTTGCTATGAATACTCAATATGCCCAAATGTGAACACTGGTGGAATTTGAGGAAAATAGACCATTTGGGAGTTGTCGTTGCTGGGATTTATAGTTCACCAACAATCAAAGAGCAGTCTGAACTCCACCAACGATGGAATTGAACTAAACTTGGCACACAGAACTCCCATGACCAACAGAAAATATGAGAAGAGTTTGGTAGGCATTGACCAGTTCACCTACATCCAAAGAGCACAATGGACTCAAACGATGAAGAATCAGGACCACAGTTGCCATGGATACTCAATATGCCCAAATGTGAACACTGGTGGAATTTGGGGAAAATACACCATTTGGGAATTGTCGTTGCTGGGATTTATAGTTCGCCTACAATCAAAGAGCATTCTGAACCCCACCAATGATAGAATTGGGTCAAACTTTCCGCACAGAATCCCCATGACCAACAGAAAACACTGTGTTTTCCGATGGTCTTTGGCGACCCCCCTGACACCCCTCCGCGACCCCTCCAGGGGTCCCGACCCCCAGGTTGAGAATCGCTGGTTTAAACACTTGTATATTTATAATGGCCATTACGACTGAAAAGGTAATTTGTTGTTCATTGTTTAACATTCTTGTTAACTTGTTGCTCTTTCGTTCTTTTATTGGAAAATTATCAAGTATGCAAAAAAAGAGAAGAAAAACACCAAATCCCTGGAAAAATGTCATGTAATTTTCTCCAAATGTTTCTTCTAAACATTTTGACAGCAAAAAGTAAACATTATTATTATACCAAAAAGGGAACTATTGGTTGCTGCATTGCTACACAGAAGTAATATTGTTACACCCTTGTTGCGTAAAAGAAATGTACTGTACTATTGAGCTATGTCCCTTTTGTAGTTTAATATTATTTGGTCCCCTTTACTCTGCATAGATAGAGAATAATGAGTATTATGTCCATCCTCAAAATGATTATCCTGTTACATGAGGGCCAGCGCAGTCAAGTCAGATACGGCGATGCTCTCTCGGAGCCCTTTCTAATAACTAATGGAGTGAAGCAAGGTTGTGTTCTTGCACCAACCCTATTTACAATCTTCTTCAGCATGATGCTCCAAAGGGCTACGGCAGACCTACAAGAAGAAGACGGCATATATATACGCTATCGTACTGATGGTAGCTTGTTCAACTTCAGCCGTCTGAGGGCTCCCACTAAGACTCTAAGCTAAACTATCTAGTCCGTGAGCTGCTTTTTGCTGATGATGCTGCCCTCGTCGCCCATTCAGAAGCAGCTCTGCAGCGCCTAACATTCTGCTTTACAACAGCTGCAGAGCTGTTTGGGCTGGAAGTCAGCCTGAAGAAAACGGAAGTTCTCTACCAGCCCGCACCACAGGAAGAACACCACCATCCCCACGTCAGCATAAGCACATCTGTGCTTAAGTCCGTTCAGCAGTTCATACACCTGGAAAGTATCATCTCTTCAGATGCCAAGATTGATATAGAGATAGATCACAGATTATCAAAGGCATATAGTGCATTTGGAAGGCTTCACAAAAGAGTCTGGAGCAACAAGCACCTGAGGCAAAGCACCAAAATAAGTGTGTACAGAGCTATCGTACTGTCTATTCTCTATATGGGTGTGAAACATGGGTCACCTATTGCCAAAACCTATGACTCCTCGAACGCTTTCATCAGCGCTGTCTTCGCAAAATCCTAAATATACACTGGACCAACTATGTGACTAATGTTGCTGTCCTTGAGCAAGCATGGATCACCAGCGTTGAGGCCATGCTATTGAGAACACAGATGCGCTGGGCAGGGCACATCTCTAGGATGGAGGACCACCGCCTTCCAAAGATACTACTCTATGGTGAACTCACCATGGGTCAGCGCAAGAGAAGCACCCCCAAAAAGAGATATAAGGACTCCCTGAAACAACATCTCAGGCTTGGCCAGATTGATCATCAACAATGGTCCACCCTGGCCTCATATCAGGAGGCATGGAGATGCACTATCCACAACGATGCGGCCTCTTTCGAGAAGACACGCCGAATGGGTCTCAAAGAGAAACGACAACGCAGAAAGAACCGCAACTTGGAAACAGCATCACCCAAGGAGACTTTGTGCTGTGCTTTCTGCAACTGAACTTGCCTATCTCAGATTGGCCTTTTTAGTCATCAACGCGCTTGTAAAAAGCATGGGATGAGTCCTTCCTAAGAATATTTGTTCGCGAAGTAATGCCAAGAGAGAGAGAGACTCTGCATAGATAGAGAATAATGAGTATTATGTCCATTGTTTTCTAGCTGAAAAAGAGGGAGGTATTGCTTCAAAATTAGTCTTTCTACTACATATTTGGAATCTATTAGGCAAGAGAAAAAGATCTTTGCATGTTTGTTTCTATTGGCATCGAAATGCATTTGCACTAATACGATTAAAGAACTAAAGGGCAGAATAGTTGGCAGATTTTTGCAGTTAGGGTAATTAGATGCAGGAAGGAACATGCATATTTTTCCAGCAAGCTCAATAAAGTCTTGCTGTGGATTGTTAAGTGTGTATGTGTGTTTGGATCTGTCCATTTCTAAAGGAGGGAATTTTACAAATTTTAAAAGTGGATTAAGGTAGTTAGTAATCATCCTTGTAGTGTGGTGTGTTTGAACACAAACAAAGAGCAAACTACTTTTATGTATTTCCTCACTCCGACTGCAAGAAGCTTTTGATCACAAAAAGTGAATCAAGGAATTCATGCCCCACTCCCATGTGTTAATTAACCTTGCACTGCTCTGAAAATCAGTGTGTGGTTTAGTGGTAAGCATTTAGAGGTAAGCATTAGTGTGGATTCATATCAAACCTCCGTAGAGGGTGAATATAAATAATAAGTGACCCATTAACTTGATATGTGTGATGAAATCCAGGTTCCCCAGCTCAGCCCCACAGTTTCAAACCTAGGGGTGTTGTGACTAACGAATCAGTACTTTGGACAGTTATTCCATCACAGCATAGTTGTTGTCGTTGTGTCCAGCAGTCCAGCAATGGGCCATATCTACATTTTGAAAGTCCCTTGTTGTCTATCTGGACATGTGTTACCTAAGGCAGTGTTTCCCAACCAGTGTGCCGTGGCACATTAGTGTGCCGTGAGCAATCATCAGGTGTGCCGTGGGAAATTGGAACCTCCAATACCCTTTCTTCCCCCTCCTGACAAACACTTTTTCTTCTCCACTCAGGCTCCCTTCTTCCCAGCCTCGCTCTGCTCACTTTGCCTCCCTTTGCTCTGGGGCGAGTCTGCGCTGTAGCGCCCGCACGGGTCATGTCTTCCTCCCACCTCCCCTCCTGAACACACTCACGCTGCCCCGTCAGATCAAAATGGCGGCAGAAGCGGCAGTGTAGAAGAAAAGTAAGTGTTCAGCAGGAGGGAGGAAAGGGCGTGAAGGGGGGAGGAAGAGGTCTCTGTCGAAAGCTGGCATAGGCAAACTTGGACCTTCCAGGTCTTTTGGACTGCAACTCCCACCATTCCTAGCAGCCTCAGGCCCTTTTCCTTTCCCCCCCTCAGCCATTTAAGCAGGAAAGGGCCTCAGGCTGTTAGGAATGGTGGGAATTGAAGTCCAAAGCACCCAGAGGGCCGAAGTTTTCCCATGCCTGTTTTCCTTAATGAGTGAGCCTCCTTCCAACATTGTGATTCTGGATAGAAAACAAACAACAACATAACATAACATTGTTTGAGTCCACAGTGTTCTCTGGGTGTAGGTGAACTACAACTTCCAAACTCAAGGTCAATTCCCAAGCAAACCCTTTCAGTACTTTCTGTTGGTAATGAGAGTTCAATAGGCCAAGTTTGGTTCAATTCCATTGTTGTAAGAGTTTGATTGTGTTTTAACTATAAATCCCAGAAACTGTAACTCCCAAATGTCAAGGTCTATTTTCCCCAAACTCCATCTGTGTTCACATTTGGGCATATTGAGTATTCATGCCAAGTTTGGTCCTGATCCAACATTGTCTCAGTCCACAGTGCTCTCTGGATATATGTGAGCTATGACTCCAAAACCCAAGGTCAATGCCCACCAAACTCTTATAGTATTTTCTCTTGGTTATGGGAGTTCTGTGTGGGAAGTTTGTGTCTTTCTGCCATTCCTGCCAAGATATCTATGTTGTGTTCATCGAAACAGTTCCAGGTTTCACACTGAGTGTACAAATACATTTAAAAACATATTACTATATGTATTACTGTGTTAGAGTGTCATTTTGTGTCATTTTGGTTAGTGGTGTGCCCCAGGATTTTGTAAATGTAAAAAATGTGCCGTGGATCAAAAAAGGTAGAAAAACACTGATCTAAGGCATGGATTCACTGATTATTACATTCACACTTCAACTCCTGTTTCATTTAATTGTCTTACTTCAGGATATGGGACCCAAGAATCATACAACAAGGTTAAAAAAGGTAGAGCTAAAAAAAACCCCTCATGATAAAAAGATTAAAACTAAACTAAACAAGCTATCTCAATAAAATCACTAGTATTGTAAATATTTTCATTCTTGTTTATAAGTTGAAGACTCTCTTCGGCTGGTGGGTGGATCCACAATTCCTTTTCACATAGAGTGTATTAAAGTGCATTTCATGTAGAGCAGGGGTGCTCACACTTTTCCAGCATACGAGCTACTTATAAAACAACCAAGTCCCAAAGATCTACCTACCCACTCCTCAGAGAGCCATAATAGCAAAATATTAGGAAATTTATTTCAGTGAGAGCTATATAATACTTTTTAAGACTGAATTCAACTAAATATGAGTATAATAAGCCCCTGAGCATTCCTCACAAATGGCATGGGAGCCATACACACTGTGCCTGTGATCTGCCTGGGATCTACCAGTACAGCCTTCGAGATCTACCAGGACACCCTTCAAGATCTACCAGTAGATCACGATCTACTGTACCTAATGAGCACCCCTGATGTAGAGTGTCTTAAAAGTGTTGAGTGAGTGTTGAATTCTAAGCTGGGCCTAGAACAAGGATTAATTGTAGTACCCTTACAGTTTGATAATGGCTAAACTACTGCAACAGCAACAAGCTAATAAATCATGCATCAAGGAATCAAGGGTGGTTTTAAATGGTAAACGAATCCTGAGTATATTTAAGATAGTATCAACCAGAATGTTGGCTATTCTAAGGCCCCATCTACACTGTCATATAATGTAGTTTGAAACTGGATTATATGGTCAGTGCAGATGCATTGAACTACATTCAGTTCAGTGCAGCTAAATTGTATTATACGATATAATAATAATAATAATAATCTTTACTTATAACCCATCCTATCTCCCTGGGAGAACTCAGGTCGGTTCCCAACAAAAGATGTCAAACATTCAAAGTCATAAAAAACAATAGAAACAAAAAGCAAATCAAAGCAGTAAAGAAACACAAACACACACATCAATACAAATAGTAATTATAAGAAATATGAGTTTATAGTAATAACTATAGTAATATGAGTCTACACTCCCTATATAATCCAGTTTCAAATTACATTATATGGCAGTGTAGACAGGGTTTAGGAAAGGTATCTCCCAATTCTCCACTTGCTCTTCTCCCTCTTGTACTCTGGCCAGAGATTGTAAGCTCAAATTGTTCAGCATTGTAATCTATACACAAAAGTGTAAAAGAAGACTGTATTTCACCCTAAAAATGTAGAGCCCTTCAGTCCATGGAGGTGATGTGACTGAAGTGGACATTTAATTAGGAATCTTTTATTGAGCTATTATTTTCAGTTGTCTCCACTTCCACAGTGTTATTAATACATAATGACTATTACATGATTTTCACTAGATTCTTTTTTTTTGAACAATGTTTATTAAAGATTTTTTCATAACACAGGTTACAATAAAACAACAAGTAAAACAAATAACACAATGACATTCTACAACACAGCCTAACCTCACAATAATACTACACACAAAAACAAAAAGACATCACATTTACACAGTGACTTCCGTTCTCACTCTTATTTATTTATTTATTTATTTATTTACTTTATTTATATTCTGCTCTTCTCACCCCGAAGGGGACTCAGAGCGGATTACAGTACACATACTTTGCAGATAATCCCTAAACTCTTAGAATTTTTTTTCTTATTTTGTTTTCTTATTTACTTTATCTTTACAATAATTAATTATTAATTAGTGTTCTTCATATAGTCTTCTAGAACCCACCAATACATCTTCTTCATTTTGTTTACCCTTGTTTTGTCTCCACCAGACATTTTATATTTCCATGTCCTTTATATCTCTTGTCTTCTCCCACCATTAACACTTTTAATAATTTTATTTCTCATTTCCATAATTTCATGGATAAAATTCTAACTACTAGGCAAAGTCAATAAATGATTTCTCAGTATTGATATTATTTTTTAAAAACCAACCGAGATCTTTGAATCAAACACTTTTAACATATACATTTCGAATAATATAGGGAAATTAATATATCTACTAGTAGTAATAAAATAGCTTTTAAAATGTTTTATGAAATTCAGCCACCATTTTGATCCGCTTCTTCTTCTCCCGGGTCATCTTCGTCAGCTTCATCTACCTCATCTTCATTTGTCGAGAGCAGGGCAGTGGTCCCTTCTAGGTTTTTCGGGATTCCATTTTTCTTTTTTAAGTTTCTTCCTCTTCTCAGGAATTGGTTGAGAAGTGTTAGTTTTTTAAAAATCTTTTTCTAACTTTTTGTAAAATTCCTTAGCCTTATCTTCAGATGTCAGCCAAAGTTTTACTCCTTTATATGCTGTCATAATCCCTTCATATCTTTCCCATCTGAATCTTATGTTTATTTTTTTTAATTCATCCGTGAGAAAGAAGTATTTACGACTAGATTCTATTGAAAAATCTTTCCTTATCCTGGTTGTGTATTTTGAGGGGCAAAATAGGTCTTTGATTTCTGTTCTCATATAGGTGTGGCTGTATGAAAACCTTTCTTCCAATAACTTTTTGTTTGCTTTTGCTTAAAGAAATGATATGGCTTAGTTTTCTTTGTCCCTCCTTAGATTGATCTGTTAAGCCTTTTGTGAATAAAAGAAGACAGAAAATACCTTGTAAAGCGCTGATAGGACATATCTCTTTTCTGGTTAAATTTGGTTTGTAGGCGTTTTTTTCAGTAGCTAGGAATTAAATTAGCACTTTGGTGGTGGTGTGATATGCTAATAATAACAATATTGTTTTACTAATACGGTAACAACAGTAATGGTTGCAAGCAATGTTTTGATATTGATTTATAGATTGGATAGCTTTAAAGAACTATTAAAGTGCCAGAAAATGATATGCAGTACTTTTATGAAGTCTTGCGATCATGTGATTTACTGGAAACAAGTGGTGTGTGTATATATATATATATCTTGACAAAAGAAGCAAAAAGAACCACATCCTGGTACATAAAGCAAGTGCGGCCTCGTCTCCAGATGGAAAACAGTGATACCTGTGTGAAGATATGAGGCACCACAATGCATTAAACCAGGTCTGCAATTTACATATGTAGGAACCCAACACTAATAAGAAGATCAACATAAAAACTGAAAGATCTGAGCAGCTGTCTTATAATGAGACTAACCCTTGATTTAGCGCAGATTTCTGATAAACAGAGACTCTCCAGCAAGAAAAAGGAACTCGGCTAATTTCGCTCTCAGTCACCTTTGTTGTTTTGGGCCTTCAAGTTGTTTATGACATAGCAACCATCAGGTAACATACCATGGAGGTTTCTTGGCAAGATTTGTTCAGAGAGGGTTGCCCCTGCCTTCCTATAAGGCTGGGACCTTGCTCAACATCAACCAGTGAGTTTCTATGGTCAAGCAGAGTCAAACTCTGACCTCCAAAGTTGTACTCCAATGCTCAAACACACTAACTTTCTGTGCCACCTTTAGATATCTTTAACCTAAGGTTTCTTTCCTCTACCAAATATGAAGCACTATGAACATTTTGGAAAATTTGTCAAGACTACTGTTGCACCCCATTTGGCTTGTTTTGTATCTGTATTTTGTATTTGGTTGCCTTCACCTGCAAGGCCTTTGTTCTATTGTCCAGCCATGTGGGCTTGATGGGAGGAGTTGTGTTTTGACTCCAAACCTGACGTCACCGCCCTTAACTCCTCCTCTTCCGGAGTTTACCTGAGAGGCAGGACTTCCTCTCTGGCCTCATTCCAGAAGAGCACATGGACGCAACAAGGTGAAATCTAAGCCATTGCTGCGACAAAGCATCTTAGTTCACCTACTAAGCCTACGTTACGCTCTCAACCGAAGCCTGCAGTGCAAAGGAGGATCTCTCCTCAACATAGACTGTGGATTTTGGGGCTTTTAAAGGACTTCGTGGACCTACAAGCCAGAGGGCAACAGGAACCTGGGATCAAAGAAAGGCACCATCACTCTGCAAAACAAAGAGGCAAGTGGTCGCTCCCTTTTTCAAGGACCCTCTTTTCAACCAACTACAAGCATTTTGGGCCACCAGCATTTTTACTGGTTGTTATTCAATAATTATTGGTTTTGGTTCACTATTTTGAGTCTAGCACTCATTATTAAAGATATTCCAGGTCTCCTTGTATGCGGGATGGCTTTTCTCTACCTTCAGGGCCCATAGCTTGCATTGTCCATTCTTTTAAAGCCCATTTTTAGGCCCTGAAGGAAGAAGAACTACAAAAGCCAACAGTCCTGCTCTCTGTCAAACAAATACACACCACCAAGAGAATCTGTAGAGAGGGCGATTCCTGCAAACGAAATCCTAGAAGTACAATAACACAGTAACTGAAATGGAGCCCCTTGATATGTCCCAGCATAGCTTCTTCAGTCATTCAGAATAGCAATAGATGAATATCGTGAACCTGGACAAGATAGCAGTATAGCCTTTGCAGTGCATAAGAAAGTCAACACGTGTTTTAAATGTTATTGACAGATTTTCTTGACTATTTGTGAGTCACCTTGCGTCGGACTATAGGAGAAAGAAAGAATATAAATGAATAAAGCAAAGAAAGACAGGAATGGGTGCCCCATTCTTTACCTTTTCTGCCTTACAAAGGTAACTGCTGAACTGCCCTTATGCATGCCTTATCCATGAAGATCAGGAGTGGCCTCATGTACTTTCATATCTGCTTAAGGGGCTCTTATTCCTGGAGTGTTGTGTGGTTTCCAGGCTGTATGGCCGTGTTGTAGCAGCATTTTCTCCTGATGTTTTGCCTGTATATGTGACTGGCATTTTCAGAGGATCTCTCTGAAGATGGCAGCCACAGATGCAGGTGAAATGTCAGGAGAAAATGCTGCTACAACACAGCCATGCTACCCAGAAACCACACACTTCAGTGATTCCGGCCATGAAATCCTTCGATGATACATTGAACAGCTCTTATTGGCGATGGTGGTCCAAGCTCTTGTCACATCTCGAATAGATTACTGTAACGCACTCTACGTGGGACTGCCTTTGAAGATGGTGTGGAAACTTCAACTAGTCCAACGGGCGGCAGCCAGGCTACTAACTGGAGCGACATACAGGGAGCATACCACCCCCTGTTGTGTCAGCTCCACTGGCTGCCTGTCCACTTCCAGGCTCAATTCAAAGTGCTGGGTTTGAGCTTTAAAGCTCTATACGGTTCTGGCTCAGCTTACTTGTCTGAATGCATCTGCCGCTATGTCCCACCTCATAACTTAAGATCATCCAGGGAGGCCCTGCTCTCGCTTCCGCCAGCAACTCAACTACAGCTGGTGGGGACGAGAGACAGGGCCTTCTTGGCTCTGGCCCTCTGCCTGTGGAATGCGCTTCCAAGCAAAATACGATCGACCCCATCCCTCCTAGCTTTCAGGAAGAAAGTAGAATTTTGGTTGTGGGACCAGGCCTTTGGACAGTAACTTAATGAAACACTTTACTTGGAATGGACTAATATAATGACGGACATGAAAATGTGGCTTCCGCTATTGATTGAATGTGGACTTGTTATGGATGGAATTTTAACTTAATTGATTGTTTGATAATTGTTTAATTCTGATGTTTTAAATCTTGTTGTATTAGTGGTTTTATATTGTGTACTGTGCCGGCATCTAATTATACCTTGTAAGCCGCCTTGAGTCTGTCTGTCCGCCCCCCCCCCCCCGGGGGTTGAGGAGGGCGGGGTAGAAATATAGTAAATAAATAATATTATTATTACTGTTTCTAAAACTGTAAGATTACCCTACCCATCGATTTCATTTTGTTCTTCTGTCACAGGAACATTTGACAGGGGGGGGGGGGGGATGCAAGTTTGGTGGATCGTCTTCTTTTTTTACTAGCTTTCTAAAAACTTTTGCCATTCTGTTTTCTCACTTTAAATTTTCTGACCATAACCATTAAGACTTGAAAAACTTGTGCAAACAAATTTTCACAAACATTGCAAACAAACCCATGCCTAACTGAAAGACCAGAAAGTGGTTTTGCAGTTCCACGGGTCAGATATTCTTCAAAGTTTTTGCAACTGAACTGGGATTGCAAATGTTTAGCCTACTAATTTCTTTAATTCAGCATAATAGAACATGTTCTGCAAGCCATTCAAAGTTACAGACACCAACAAGACTTGTCATGCTGCAGCTTGCCAGAAATACCATTTTTAGACCTGTTATCTTGGAAGGAATCATTTTTCTAGACTTCACGCCTTTTATCCTCCCTCAAAACAAGCAGTGAGAACCCAAACAATTCTACATTTTTTTAAATACAAGTTGAATGTTGTGGGAAAGCAGAACAGAAAATAAGATCTAGAAAAGCAAAGATTTACTTGAGAGATGCAGAGTCTCATGGTCATAATTTAATCCAGCACTTGCTCTCGTAAACTTTATGTGCCAACCATTGGTATAGTAAAATGAAGGACAACATTTCTCCTGATTTTTTACTTCAGCATTAGTCATGGGACTGTATCCTCTACAACTGTGTCTGAGATTAGCCAGTTTTCATGGTGTGTCAGCACTATCACCCATCACAGAAAATAATCACAAAATGGAAGGGTGGTATTTTACAGTGTACTGTAATTATAATTCCAAATTATGCAATGCGAATAATTTTTAAATGCACTACATGTAGCTTAGATATTCAATGTGATTGCCTCTCAATTTTAATTTATATGAGCAGGATAAGACGGATTTTGTACATATGCAGAGGAGGATCATTCCACTGAAGACGTCTTAATCTCTGGCTACTGGTGTCTGATATATAAAATTTTAGCAAAAGGTTCATTTTATTTTATTTTTAAATTTTAATCTGCTGTCAAAGAGACTAAAGATATTTTTTTTATAATAACCCTTGGCATTATCTCAGTTTATGCCATAAGATTCCTACATAGCCCCAAAATACTTTGTGTAGCCTGGCTGCATTGATTTGGAGGGACTTCTTTGGAGGGACTTGTTTCTGCAGAGAGAGATGCTGTCTATTTAAGAAGTACTTTTATTTGTGATTCATAGACTAATTGTTTGAGAACCCCTTCAAAAAAAAAAAAAAACACTACTTAGGAGCTTCAAGGTCCTTAGAATCTCTAAGAGGGGCAGTCCTACTGGTAGGCAAAGGACGCTGCTGCGTGGGGCGCCATCTGGATGATCTGGGTAAAGGGCGCATTCCCCCCGCCCGCCAGACAGCGTCCGGCCGATATTCCCCTTTTGGGCCTTGTGCAATGGAAAATATGGCTCTATCTGTGCTTGCTGTCTTCGCCAGTCTGCAGAATGCAGTGTTCTTCCCAACAGGGCTCCAGGACTCGGTATTACCTAACTGCCGAGTAAGAGGGGAGGAAGATGTTTTTCCCCTCCTAATGAATGCTGCACATTACAAACACCCCCCTTCTCACAGCGTCACGCGGCTAAAAATGTGTGTGCTGCTAAGGTAACGTCACGCCCTCCCGTCTGTCTCCCCGCGAGACCTGCCCGCCCCTCCTTTCCTTCCTTCCACCCATGAGGCGGGGCATGCTCATTTCGAGCCTTAGCCCCGCCCCCTCCACAAGGCGGGGTTTCCCTGGCAATGCGCGCCAGGCCTCTAGAGATTGGCAGCCGGGCGGCGCGGCGGCACTTTCAAGCCCGCCTTCTCTTGCTTTGCTCTGCGGAAACGGAGCGCCATGACTCTGCGGAGGAGAAGCCGCTTCCCAGCGGTGACCACCAGGAAGCCACCCAAGGCCAGGCGGAGGAAGCCTGCGCCCAGGCAGGAGTGGGATGTAAGCTCCGAGGCCCCATTCACTTAATGTTTGGGGGCGGCGGCAAAATAATGTTTGCTTACTATTTAAAATTACCTTAGACCGCCCCTGATCTCTAAGATGCCTGAGTCCATAAAAACAGTTGAGTGAACCATTTTCAAATGCAGATATTCATCACTGCCACTCTCATAGTCAATGTGAACCCAAAATATGGCATTCTGGACCCAAATCAATATGTGGAGATGTAGCTGTATAAACTATTACTTTCGATGGGTGGAGGTTTATTTTCTTTACTAATATTTTTTCTAAAATTGTATTGAGTGCATTAACGTTCTATTATACTATGTAACAAAATTTGAATAAAATGTTCCTGTTTTTAAAGTGTTATTTCCTATTTAAATGTCTGGTACTTACTTTGAAAGTAGTTGTTATTCTCCAGAAACTTCATTTTTGTGGCTGCCACAAAGTATGTTGAATTGTTGAGACTCTCTCATTGAAAAACTATAGCAAAATGTGCTGCAAGGATGTCTTGCAAATACGTTTTTGCAGTTTAATAAAGTTTTTCCATGTTTTGTGATAGAACCAATTAGAAAATGACATTTATAATCCAGAAACAAAATTGTTATGTAGTCTTATTGTAAGGTATATAATTGTGATGTAATATTGTAATACTTTGTATTTGTAACTGTATTTTTTTGTTTGTTTGTTTTATTAATCTTGAACCACGCCCTGGTCACATCCCGAATAGATTACTGCAACGCACTCTACGTGGGGCTGCCTTTGAAGACAGTTCGGAAATTACAACTAGTCCAACGGGCGGCAGCCAGATTACTAAGTGGAGCTACAGTACATAGAGGGAGCATACTGTTGTGTCAGCTCCACTGGCTGCCTGTCCACTTCTGAGCTCAATTCAAAGTGCTGGTTTTGACCTTTAAAGCTCTATACGGTTCTGGCCCAGCTTACTTGTCCGAACGCATCTGCCGTTACGTCCCACCTCGTAATTTAAGATCTTCCGGGGAGGCCCTGCTCTCGCTCTCGCCAACTTCTCAAATGCAAGTGGTGGGGACGAGGGAGAGGGCCTTCTCGGTGGTGGCTCCCTGTCTGTGGAATGCGCTTTCCAGCAACATACGATCAATTCCATCCCTCCTGGCATTCAGGAAAAAAGTAACATCCTGGCTATGGGACCAGGCGTTTGTACACTAGCACAAGGCAGCATTTTAGATTGGATTTTAATTGAAAGTTGATGACTAGGGCTCAATGTTTTTTATGGACGGAACACTGTTTTTAACCTAAATGAATGTGTATGATGTTTAATGCAATTGTATTTTAATGTATTTTAATGTTGAATGTTTCTGTGGTTTTATATTGTATTTTACTTTGTGGGCATCGAATTGTGCCTTTTTGTAAGCCGCTCTGAGTCCCCCCTCGGGGGTTGAGAAGAGCGGGGTAAAATGCTGGAAATAAATAAATAAATGAATAAATAAAACCACAGTTTGGTGGAAGTTGGGTAGAATTCATATCAATCAATAATCACAACCAGGCATGTAGCCGGGGCTAAGGGGCTTCAGCCCCGAAATTCTCAGGGTGGTCCGCGAAAAGGCCTTAATGGTACATTATTTAAACTGTTACGTGCATTTAAATCCTGATCTGATCACCATGCTCATTATATCCCACATTAATGGGGTTATTGGGTTGACAAAACAAAAGGTTTGGTTGGGTAGACCCTCTTCCCCCCAGTCTCAGCCCCGAACCACACTCAGCCCCCCCCCCAATCAAAATCCTGGCTATGGCCCTGATCACAACAATATTTTTGCTTAGCGAATCCATCTTTTCCACCCAGTATGAAGATCATAGCTAACATAGTACAGGAAAGACTGCAGAAGCAGAAGGTTTCATCATAGGCAGGTCCCTCCCTATCAAAACGTTCCAATCCTTGACCCAAGAATCCACCATGGCATGAATGTAAACATCTATTTTAGATGGTTGCAGAAGACTCAGGAATTAATCTTTTGTGTTCTCCAGAGTTTGGGGCTAAAAATCTGGTGTATCTCCCCAAATATGATGTATGTTTAATACAACATGGTAATTGGGGCAATGAATAACATCTTGCATTATACATCTCTTCCAGGTGAGGAGGATGAAGATGCCAATGTGCTGATCCTCAGCTATCCTCAGTACTGTCGCTACCGGTCCATGCTGAAACGTATCCAAGGCAAGCCATCCTCTGTACAAGCAGACCAGTTTGCGTTAGCCCTTGGGGGTGTTGCAGTCATTAGCAAAAACCCACAGATCCTCTACTGTCGAGATACGTTTGATCACCCAACTCTTATTGACAATGAGAGCATATGCGACGAGTTTGGTAAGTCATTTTTCTTTTCATTCCGTTGCTAGTTAAAAACCATTTTGCTGTTGAAATTGCTCTTGTTTTTTTTTCCAAGTCAAAGATGGCAATAATGGGTAAACCTTTCAAAAGCGGCAGAGCCATATATAAGTCAATTGTTCAATGCCTAGAGAGTATTCCATCTTTATTGAGAGATCAAAGATGCATCTGCAACTATTTTCAGTCTTCAAGTTTTTAAATCGTGCTTTCTCATGATTAAAACAGAATTTAAAAATCTTTTTTTTGTTTTTTTTTAAATAAAAAAAATACCCTGCCTTTTTGTTATAAAAGAAATTTAAGATGGCTCTGGTACTTACTGTAAATTGAAGAGATATTTGTTTGACTGCTTCACTATTTATTTAGTTACTTACTTTATTTACTTTATTTTTATCCTGCCTTTCTCCTGATATAGTGACACAATACAAACTAAAAACAGATCAAATGCACTAAGATATGGATATAGACATTTTAAAACCAGTAATAGTTTGATAGTTTTTGTACCACACATTTTTATTGTGCAGCCCCCATGTAGAACAATGCCCCAAAGTCTTCCAATCCAAAGCTCAGTTGCTACATTCTAACAAAGCTATACATATATAGTTATGTATGTAGCTGAGTATTGCTTCTCCGTTTCCACTCCAGTTGTTCACACTGCTGAAGAGGCAAACAATTATTCAATTTGCCTTTCAGGTCTGAAATCATAACGTGAGTAGCCTCTCTAGCATTTTGTTGGAAACTGTCCATAGACCCAGGGGTGGTCTAAGGTAATTTTATATGGTAAGCAAACATTATTTTGCCCCCCCCCCCCATGTAAAACAAATATACAATTATAATATCACAATACCATTAGTAGTATTATATTGTATCAATGTATATACAATATATTATAGTACATACTCATACTATATTTTATCATAATTATATTATACTACATTACAATATAATTATATTATGTTATATTGACATTATAATATTATATAACATTCTATTATATTATTATTATAACATAATAAATAAAATTATTTATTTAAATAAAATTATCCTCTACTAAATATTTTCATTATTCCTATAAAACTCAAATAACCCAAAATAAAGTAAACGAAAATAGTATATATTACTATTTGCCTGCGCAGTTGTGCCTGTCTCTCCTTGATGCTCCCGGCCGGCGTGCGTGGAGGTGGGCGGTTGTGGTAGGGTTCACACGTGATTGGGCCTGGCGAGAGAGTTCGCCTCAGTGCGCGGTGGCTACTTCCGGTGGCGGCTGTCAGGAGGCAATACGTCGCCAATACCCCTTTAGCTCCACTCCCCTCTCCCTTTGTCTCCGCCCCCTGCCTGCCCAATTGGGTCACCGTATTTGGTGGCAGGGCGGAGACAAAGGGAGAGGGGAAGCACTCCCTGCCTGCCCGATAGGGAGTGCTTTGCTTACAGGCTTCTGCGCATAGGAGCTACTGTGCATGCGCGGAGGTTTTCGTGCATGTGCAGTTACTCCTGCGCTCAACTTCAGCTCCGGAGCAACTGCACCTGCGTGAAAACCTCCGCGCATGCCCAGAAGCGGGGTCGGTGCGCACAAAGCCAGGGCCGAAAAGCAGGCAGCCACGGCGCTGCCTGAGGAACATCATCAGGGCCAGGACGCTGTATGGCATCAGTGCCCAGCGGGCGGGGGAATTCGCCCCTTTCCAGATGGCACCCCATGTGGCCGTTTCCTTGGCCTACCTGTAGGACCGCCCCTGCATAGACCTCTGTCTTTCCAGCTTTTCTATTCCCACTGTTGTTTTACTGGATTTGTTGGACTTTAAGGTTCACTTTCAGACAATAGTTTTCTTCTTCTGGTTGCAGCATAATATTTTTACTTTTCATGGAAATAAAAAAATATTCATTCTTACTTAATATACAACTCCCATGTCATATCACTCATGCAAGTAGGCCACCTCTTTGAGCTGCTGAAGTGTGTTCCTGCATATAATCAATCCCGATTCGCAAAAGCTTATTTTCAATACGGCACAGAAGTGCTTTAAAATGTGCTATGACTACAGTCATTAAACTGCTTAGTCTATAGGATTTCCATTTGCTTCCACTGGCAGTATTCAGGTACGTGTTTGAGGCTTTCAGCCTTATTCATTTGATGGAGATTTGAAAGCAGCTGTGCTGGAGAGGCTTTGGGGGCCTGTTCCAGGCGGGAATTGGGAGGCATCCTTTCACTATTTATATAAACATGTAAAATGCATTCTACTCAGTCCCTACCACAGAACAATACATTGCAGGATTTAGCCCATCAAGACCTTTCCAAAATTAACCAATAATGCCTGTGGTACATAATGAAATGAGCTTCAAAGTATGTATTTCTTCATATATTCTGAACAGCTGTACTAATTGGTGTAATGTCCTTTTCTTGGCCCATATTACAGTAATGCCATTGTGCAAGAATGAGTCATATTGTACAAACTGTTACACATGTGCAGAGAAAATACAAGGGTGGTATTCTGCATGATATTTGAGTGTGCATGGAGTTGCATAACTGAATACGCAACCTATGATGTGTTTGTACTAATGTTCGCTCGAAGCCTACTCTCCTGCAGGCAGAATGGAGACACCACTACAACCATAGGAACAGCCTCTCTAAACCTGTATTAGGTGTAGTTAAGTTGCCGCTTTTGCAATATGAGATCTGTTATGGAATATGGAATGTGGCTGTTATTGACCACTCTGTTTACTATGGAGCTCCATCACCATAGCAAGAACTTACAATGGGACCCCCTTCCCCAAACCTATCATTCCAGTTTGTTAGTTCTCTCTGATTGAAGAATTTCTGAGGTGTTGGAGATTGGCATGCTGGGAAATGACATCCACGGCTCTTTCTTGGAACCTCTTCACACTGGCCAATGGAATCTCCATGCATCGTGGTGAATCCAGCAACCACCACCGGGGGCATGGAAAACTCATCACCCTATGCCCTGTATCACCCAGCTTACCATCAGGGTGATCCCCGGGGGGCTTGACCAGCTTCTTATCCTTTAGTCCAAGGCAACACAAGAAGCCTCCCATGTTGCCACCATGGTGGCGTGCTCCATTTTGCCACCCCTGTTTACGGAACCTTGCAAAAGTAGTAGTGCTTCGAGTAATAGGAACTGACTGGCTCCGTGCTTAAAGGGTGGTGAAGTGGAGCACGATTCTTCCCCCATCTGATGAGGTCATTGCTGATGGATGTGTTGTGGGGTCCAACTACAAGTGCTTGCATAACCAAGAGCATGTTGTAGATGTCATTTCCCAGCCCTCCAATGCTTCAGAAACACTTTGGGCAGTCTGCTAAGCCTGCTTTAGTGGTTCACATTTGGTTATTCATAATAGTAAATGTAGATCCCCAGCAATTGCGAGACAAGTCCAGTTCACGGTACCTTCTGCTGAACACAGAGCCAACCTACATCTGTGTCTGGAGTTACAATAATATAAGTCTGGTATCCCCAATGTTACATCCATTATTCCAGCAGTGCATGACCAATGATAAAGATATTTAAATAATATTGGTGATACATATTTACCACCATATGCTCCAAAGCTAGAGAATGTGTGGCTTTCTAGATGTTGCCGGGCTCAACTTCCCGTCTGTATTTTTCAGCATTACTAGTAATAATAATAATAATAATAATACTGTTTATTTCTATTCCGCTCTTCTCACCCCGAAGGGGACTCAGTGCGGATTACAATACACATATGACAGACAGTCCCTGTCGGAAAGACATACAATTACACATAGACAAATACAGTGCAGTTTTTAGAAGGACTTCTTCTTTCCTGGCTGCGTCATACAGGTGGGCGTCATCGGGTGTGAATGCTCCATTACATCATTGCTGTTATGTCCCTGCGTCATTGCGCCATCACATCACAAGGGGTGCTGTTGTTCCATCCTCATGACAGGAGCCTCTTGTTTCCACCACTTCCGCCTCTCCCTTCTCCGTCAGCCTATTTCAGACAAGTCTGTGCAAAAATCCTTCCCCACTTTTATGGTCCCCAATTTGTTGTTAATTCACAGCTGGGCTGTTGAACTGCTTGGGTAAACAGTAGACAGGGCTTACAGCTGGCGTCTAACTCAGCCCGGGATTCGATCCTGCAATCTTCAGATCTTCAGATTGCCAGCACAGTTGTTGTTACCGCTGTGCTATCTCTCTGGCCCCAATTTAGTAGTGAGAAACTATGAAGAGTTGTATTTCAGCAACATTTGAGGGTCACACATACCTCACCTCTGATACACACAACTAAATAGAGTTTAATTATCATATTGCTCCACTATGCTAGGGTCAACTATTCTAAAATATAGATCAGAGTCACAGCTCTCTCTCTCTCTCTCTCTCTAATAATCACCTGGTGCTGTGTAACATTATTATTTTACAACTACCTAGTGATTATTGCCGGCTATTATGATATTAGCTGCCTTATGTCAAATGGTATTAGAGTACTTGTGATCTGCTTTCTGCTTTTTTATACACCCACAATGAATTCAGATATGACAACCACTTAGCAGGTCTTTGGAAAGTTCCCTTTTCCAGTTGCTACATTAGCCGAGGAATTTAGAAAACTGTAATACAAAACATAGCTTTTATTAGCTTTGTTACTTCTATTCTTTTGTCATCAGTGATATTTCACCTCTGTGTGTACTCAATGTGGATTTAGCAAGCACAAATTTATGTCTATGGTTGCTTCTGGAAATTGATTTGGCAATTGGCATATGCTTCCCAGGATTGCTGGGATCATGTAGGAGATAAGCTCATGCATGAGATAAATTATTAAGAGGTTTCAGCTGGCTAGCTCATACAAACATAACTTAGTATGCCATAGTTGAGGTGCTAATACAAATATTATGTGGTATACTACTAGAGGTTTCAGATGCTTGGCTATTGTGGAAAACTGAAACCATTTCATAACCCATGTTAACACTTCCAGAAACCCTTCTTAAGTACACAATGCTGTCATGATTTGCTTCCAGTGCCAGCCAGCTTACAGAGAGTTACTGGTATGTGTGAGCAAAAAAAATCAAACTTGATGCATTATAATTCACAAGAAACCTGCTTCCATTTGTGGCAGTTTCTTACGTGTTTTGCTTCTAAATTGCAACCAGAATGTAGTCTTCTTCATCATGGAATTTTGCTAGCAAATGCTTGAAAATGATCATTTCCCGTCTAGTAAAATGTTGTTTTTTTTCTGTTGTGTTGTACAAATGCTTGATCTCAAAGTCAGCAAATCTGGAGTGTTAAAATTCAGTGTTTTTCAACCTTTTTTGAGCCGCGGCACATTTTTTACATTTACAAAATCCTGGGGCACACCACCAACCAAAATGACGCAAAATTACACTCTAACACAGTAATACATATAGTTAATATGTATATACACTGTACATATATGCATATACACACACAACACATATAGCCTACACAGAAAGGGAGAATGGTGGGGAGTTGTAGGCCAAAACACCTGGAGGGAGGGCCCAAGTTGGCCCACGCCTGCCTTAAGTGAGCAAACCCTGTTAGTTTTCGACCCTTGCTTAAAGGTGCCTCAACCCTGTGTCCCGAACGCCCCTTGACCCACCTTGGCTGAGTGCGAGGGAATCACAGGAGTGGTAGTTTGACACCATCCTGAGCCTCCCCAAACTACAAATCCCGGGATTCCCCAGCCTTGAGCCCTGGAAGACCAAGGGGTACCTCACTGCATGAATGCTACGGTGTAGATCTGCCCCCAGGCAGCCGGGGGACCTGGGGAAGTCCCATCCCAGGATCTTCTCTTTCCGCCTGACGCAGTCCCCGCCTTTTGGCTCAAACTCTTCCGAGGCCGAGGAAGGAGCAGAGGAGAGGAGGAAGACCAAGAAGGCAAGTGGTGAGTCCGGCAGCACAAGGCTTCCCAAAAGGAGGCTGTGTTTGCGGGACTCAGGCAAGGGATCAAGCCCCGGCTAGGACTTCCCGGTAGGACATGGAGTCTCTCTCTCTCTCTCTCTCTCTCTCTCTCTCTCTCTCCCCCCCCCCCCTATCTCCAATTTCCCATGGCACACCTGATGATCGCTCACGGCACACTAGTGTGTCACGGCACACTGGTTGGGAAACACTGATCTAATCAATCTGAAACAAAGACTGCACTAAGAGTTTGGATGTGATCTGTTAACTATGTGAACGCAGGGTACCTCCTAAGCAAACAATTGGAGCCCTTTTCATTTCATTTATTCTCTCTCTCTCTCTCTTTGAATGTACATTTCTCAACCAGTTTTGAACAAACTTGGTATTTACTTCTGTAAAATTGTGAAGATATTTATGGAAAGTCAGAACTGATCAGCATTTTTTTGAAATTTAGTACAAAACATGTTTTGAGGATTATGGATAGTACTAATAAAACTTTTCTTCCACTCAAATCATAACCAAAATCATCCGTGTCAACATAAATAACATTGGTTAAATATAGTCATCCTTAATACTAACAAACAGACCTCTCTGCTTAAGTGATTGTGGAAAGTTAAAATGTGATTTAATTTCATATCAATTCTTATTAGTAAACCTGGCCATTCTCCAATGGATACCTCACTGATGTCAATGAAGGGAGGACAGTTGTCATGTTTGGATGATTGAAGTTAAAATAGGGTTTTCTGAATAATTTAGTAGTATGTAGCCATTATGGTCCTATGGTATAATATGGCTATGTATTGCCAAATGTTCTGTGTCACTTTCAATACCTTGATGGCATGCCGTTGATAAAGCACAAGACAAGGCAATAAAGTGTACTACATTAAGTTACACAAACAGTTTACACAGATACCATGTAGATTGATGCCACATGTATAAAGTGATGCCAGATAAATCTAAACAGAGGCCTGGTGGTACAGTAGACAAATGGATTACTTAAAGGCACTGTTGTTTATCAATGAGATTGAGGTTAGACTAGATTACGGGAATGTAGGAGAATTTTCACATCATGTAAAAATAAGACAAATGCCTTAAATTTTCAAAATTCTTTAGGGTTTCTTTCTTTCTTAAGAGAAGCAAATGAATTTGAGGAGAATATGTCCACAGAGGCTGGATTAGTTTACAGAACTGGTATAAACAATATGATCGCAATAACACAATGCTAAAGCCAACAGATCAACAGGCTGGACCTGAATGCGACGCAAATAAAGTGCTATGAAGTTGCAAAAATATCAAAATATATATTATAGTGTACAATCGTAAGGATGGGTGTACCACTAAGCACAATGTAATGAGCATAAAATTCATATAACAATATATTGCATGTATACAAACTATATATATATCGCAATGGTGAAGCATACACAATACAAAATACTTAGCTCAAAGCATCAAGCAGGGCTAAAGCGACGCATACATAGAGTCCATATAAACCCTATGAGCCGTCCTGAACCAAATAACTCACGGACAGAAGACTGAGTCATTAGGGGAGCCTGGATGGACAGAAGAGCTGGTGCGAGGCCGGCCAGGCAGGCGTCTATGGCTGGAAGTAAGATGACAACGCCAAGATGGCCGTTTCGCATTAAAACGCTTCCTCAGGGCGCTTTCACTTCAAACCGCTCCTTCCCAGGATTGTAGTGTAATAACTACTGATAACAGTCTTGACGGGGGGTATTCGCATTTCCGCACTTCAATAGCATCAATAATGCAAACGTCCTCCCGGGCTGAAAGCGGTAGGCGCCTGCCTAGCCGGCGTCGCACCAGCTCTTCCGTCCATCCAGGCTCCCCTAAGGACTCAGTCTTCCGTCCGTGAGTTATTTGGCTCATGACAGCTCATAGGGTTTATATGGACTCTATGTATGCGTCGCTTTAGCCCTGCTTGATGCTTTGGACTCAATGTTTTGTATTGTGTATGCTTCACCATTGAGATAGATATAGTTTGTATACATGCAATATACTGTTATATGAATTTTATGCTCATTACATTGTGCTTAGTGGTACACCCATCCTTACGATTGTACACTATAATATATATTTTAGATATTTTTGCAACTTTATAGCACTTTATTTGCGTCGCATTCAGGTCCAGCCCGTTGATCTGTTGGCTTTAGCATTGTGTTATTGCGATTGTTCCTAGTGAGCATATTGTGCGTTGTGTATTTGAATAAATGATATGATCCCAAATAACCAAGTTTTTTAAAAAAACAAGATAGAATTATTTATAGTAATAAAACATAAGTTCTGTACATATTGTTGTGTGCCTTCACATCATTTCTGGCTTATGGTAATACTATCATGATGTTTTCTTGGCAAGATTTGTTCACTGTGGCTTGTTTTTTGCCTTCTTTCAAGAGAAGAAGGCGACTGGCCTGAGATCACTCAGTAGCTTTCATGGTTGAATGGAGATTCAAACCCTGGCATCTCAGCGTCCCAGGCCCCATTTACACTGCCATATATAACCCAGTTTCTGAATCCAGATTATCTGCTTTGAACTGGATTATGGACTCATATAATCCAGTTCAAAGCAGATAATCTGTATTCAGAAACTGGATTATATGGCAGCACAGATCCTGCCCCATCCTACATTACACCCGCTACAATATAAGAGGCATGTCGGGGAGGAAAATATGACAACAAAATTACTGTAAGAAAAAGACCTGACTTAAAACTAGAACTAGGTATTGCTGGATTACTTGATTTATTGGCCACAAACTGTTCATTCTGTAAAAAAGATTGGTAAAGATTGTTGTAAATGGGATAGGAAACACATTGTGACTAAGAGAGAATTCTCTACATCGGATGATCTGTGATGCTTGCTAGAAAGCTTTAACAAAAAGATATGCTTCCCCATAAAACCAATCACTCTGTTTTTAATGTGCATTTTAAAATCATTTTGTCCCTCTATTGCTTTGTTCTGAACTAGGCAGAATAAAGAAATGAAGAAAGAGAGGTGGAGTGAAAAACTGTTTCAGTCTTGTTTCCTAAAGCTATCGTTAGCAGGTCCCTCAAAGTGATGAGAACAGAAATATTCAATATGTAGTATCTTGGCAACACAGTTATCAGTTGATACCTAATGTGGCAAAAGTTTTCATTAAGATATCTCATTATGTATTACATGTAAATATAGGTGGGCAGCATCGTCAGCGAAAAGCAGCTCACGGACTAGATCGTTTAGAGACTTAGTGCGAGCCCTCAGACGATGCTTCCCTTGTTGCCCATTCAGAAACAGCTCTGCAGAGCTGTTTGGGCTGGAAGTCAGCCTGAAGAAAATGAAAGTTCTCTACCAGCCCGCACCACAGGAAGAACACCCTCATCCCCATGTCAGCATAGGCGAATCTGTGCTTAAGTCCATTCAGCAGTTCACCTACCTGGGAAGCATCATCTCTTCAGACGCCAAGTTTGACAAAGGGATAGATAACAGATTAACACCAAAATCAGTGTGTACAGAGCTATCGTACTGTCTATTCTCCTGTATGGGTCTGAAACATGGGTCACCTATCGCCAACACCTACCATTCCTCGAATGCTTTCATCAGTGCTGTCTTCGCACAATCCTAAACATACACTGGACCAACTATGTGACGAATGTTGCTGTCCTTGAGCAAGCAGGGATCACCAGCATTGAGGCCATGCTATTGAGACCACAGCTGCGCTGGGCAGGGCACATCTCTAGGATGGAGGACCACTGCCTCCCAAAGATAATACTCTACGGTGAACTCGCCATGGGTCAGCGCAAGAGAGGCACCCCCAAAAAGAGATATAAGGACTCCCTGAAACAACATCTCAGGCTCGGCCAGATTGATGACCAACAATGGTTCACCCTGGCCTCAAATCGGGAGGCATGGAGACGCACTATCCACAATGCTGCGGCCTCTTTCGAGAAGACACACCAAACAAGTCTCGAAGGGAAACGACAACGCAGAAAGAACTGCAACTTGGAAACAACATATCCCAATGAGACTTTCTGCTGTGCTTTCTGCAACTGGACTTGCCTATCTCAGATTGGCCTTTTTAGTCATCAACGCGCTTGTAAAAAGCGTGGGATGAGTCCTTCCTAAGAATCTTCGTTCGCGAAGTAATGCCAAGAGAGAAATATAGGTATTCCAATAGCAAAAGGAAGGGAGGAAGGGAAATCCAAAACACTTCTGGTCTCAAGTATTTTGGATAACCTATATTAGTGATCTGCTTAGAGACAAGACTTTTCTGGATTAAGATACTGCATAAAATTGTAGGTCCAAAAATATTCTGAACAGTTTAATAGGAAGCAGCTCTCTCATAGTCAGCCAGAAGGCAGATCTGTATTATTAGTAGCAACTTCACCCCTTTATATAAAAGGCCACAAACAGGAGATCAAAGGGGTTCTTTATCACGATCCCACTTTATTTGCATTCACCCATGATACCACTCCATCCATGCACTCATTTCCTTTCAAACACCTACATTGGCGCGGATGGCAAAGTGTCCCTTAAAAGATGGCTTTTTTTCTGGGCAGACTTGTAATTTCTCTGAAACAGAAACATATCAGTAAAACAATTTTACAAGCTGGTTATGATTCAGACTTTGGTTGATATTCTTGAGTAAGCTTTTGAAAATGTTTTGTGCTTTACTGCCCAATAAGGGAAATGAAAACTTGAAGGGCGTCATTAATTTCCAGGAGATGCTCTATGGGTTAAACCATGAACAGAAAGGCAAAGAAATGCAAAGAAAGAGCAGTCAGATAAGGACATCAATCAATCCAAACTTTATTACAGTCTAAAGACCCAATTGGAAATAGGAACGTAAAAAATAGTATAACATTTCATTTTTAATTCTTTTTTTAAAAAAAAATCGTAACATTTTAAGCCTAATTCCCATGTGGAAATATGTTGCTCAGTTTCTTGCTATTCTTAATAAGTTGATATAGTGCGACACAGTTGTCTGAATATCAAGATGGGATGTAGAGACTCAGGCCCCATCTGCACTGACATAAAATCCAGATGATCTGCTTTGAACTGAATTATATGACAGTGAAAGCATCCATTTCAAACCTCCCAAAATCCATTGTGAAAGAAAGCACCATTTGCTTTTGAAGTTCACAAGGCTTGTAGTGCATTGAGAGAGAAAACAAGAGGGGGGGGGGGTGACTAACCACTTCATCAGATAGGGCAGTGTTTCCCAACCAGTGTGCCATGGCACACTAGTGTGCTGTGAGTGATCATCAGGTGTGCCGTGGAAAATTGGCACTCCCCCCCCCCCAGCTGCCCCCTCACAGGTTTCCAAGAAACAATTTGAGCCTATCCGCTTGGAAATGGTTTTTTTTTTTACTATTTTACTGGATTTTTGAGAGTTGCCTCCCCCAAAGGAACTGTTTATAACAGTTTCATGACATCCATAGTTAACTGGAAGCAAGTTTCACTCAGGGTGAAATTTCACAAAGGTCTGGAGAACAAGCTCTATGAGGAGCGGCTTGAAGAGCTGGGCATGTTTAGCCTGAAGAAGAGAAGGCTGAGAGAAGACATGATAGCCATGTATAAATATGTGAGAGTCATATATATGTTGTGTTCATCGAAACAGGCCCAGGTTTCATACTGAGTGTATAAATACATTTAAAAACATATTAATTATATGTATTACTGTGTTAGAGTGTAATTTTGTGTCATTTTGGTTGGTGGTGCAAATGTAAAAAAATGTGCCGTGGCTCAAAAAAGGTTGAAAAACACTGAGATAGGGTGATTTTAGCATCCTGGGATGCTCCCCCGGACTGAAGGACTGATGACACAAGGGAGCATACTGTGGAAGCTTGTCCACCAACTGGAGGGAAAACGTCACCAAACGCTTCCCTCTCAACACAAACCCTTCATGCAATGGTGATGCTTTCCCCATGTGATGGGGAAAGTGTTACTGAGACGGAGCTGCATGCAGGGCGACAGTATTATATTGTTCAGTAGGATGAGGAAAGTGGGAATAGAACTCAGAAGATTGTCTATAAGTTAGGATGGCTTCGTCGTTACTCACTGTTTTTGTTTTTGATGGTTCTGTTGGCTCTGGCAGATACACATCTAGTTTCATCTGTTTGGCGCTCAGGGCGTTAGGACTGGTTGCAGAGCAGCAATCTTGTAGTACCATATTGAGACCTGAATATTGGGGTGAATATTTCAACCCTGACAGCTCCCTCTAAATAACATATTAGCCAAGTTCCATCGTTCCTTTTTGTCTGTCACTGCAGTCGCTTCAGTTTAGGCTCCTTCTGAGCTGTTCTTTCACTCAGTTGTTGGTTTGATTATGGACTGTGTTTGGTTTTGGTTTTTGTCTTTGTTTTTTTTGGCTTCTCTGTGTTTGGGCTATTATTCGACTTGATCTAGTGTGTATAGTGATCTCTTCTTCGGTTTTCCATTGACCAATAAAATCAATAAGAGCAATTTACATTCAAATCACTCTTTTCCTATTCTTTTCCATGTTGTTAAAAGTATCCAACCATGTTCTGATCTTGGCAGGCTTTCTTAAACTTATATTTTAAAAAAAAACCGGTGGTGCAGTGGATTAAATCGCTAAGCTGGTAAACTTGTTGACAGAAAGGTCGCAGGTTTGAATTCCACTGTCAGCCCCAGCTTCTGTCAACCTAGCAGTTTGAAAACATGCAAGTGTGAGTAGATCAATAGGTACCACTCTGGCTCCTTCCAGTCATGCCAGCCACATGACCTTGGAGGTGTATATGGACAATGCCAGCTTTTCAGCTTAGAAATTGAGATGAGCACCAACCCCCAGAGTCGGACACGACTGGGCTTAGAGCAGTGTTTCTCAACCTGGGGGTCAGGACCCCTGGAGGGGTCATGAGGGGGTGTCAGAGGGGTCGCCAAAGTTCATCACAAAATACAGCATTTTCTGTCGATCGTGGTGTGTGTGTGGGAAGTTTGGCCCAATTCTATCTTTGGTGGAGTTCAAAAGGCTTTTTGATTGTAGGTGAACTATAAATCCCAGCAACTGCAACTCCCAAATGTCAAGTCTATTTTCCCCAAACTCCACCAGTGTTCACATTTGGGCATATTGATATTCATGCCAAGTTTAGTCCAGATCCATCATTGTTTTGAGTTGACACTGCTCTCGGGATGTAGGTGAACTATTTTTTATTTCTGGATTTTACCCCGCTCTTAGGTACGGCACAATTCAATGCCCACATAGTAACAATATAACAACAATTAAAATACATTAAAATGCATTAAAATACAAAACATTAGCACCAAAACAGATTAAAACAGTGTTCAGTCCATAAAAGCATTGGCCCTATTTGTCCACTTTCCATTAAAATCCTATCTAAAATGCTGCCTTGTGCTGGTGTTAAACGCCTGGTCCCAGCCAGGATTTTGAATCAGGAGGGATGAGGTGGATCGTACATCAATAGGGACAAAACTCAAGGTCAATGCCCACCAAACCCTTCCAGTTTTTTCTGTTGGTCATGGGAATTCTGTGTCCCAGGTTTGGTTCAATTTCTCCATTGGTGGGGTTCAGAATGCTCTTTGATTTTAGGTGAATTATCAATCCCAGCAACTGCAACTCCCAAATGACAATCTCTCCCTCCAATCCCACCAGTATTCAAATTTGGGTATATGTGCCAAATTTGGTCCAGTGAATGAAAATACATCCTGCATACCAGATATTTACATTACGCTTCATAACAATAGCAAAATCACAGTTGTGAAGTCGCATTGAAATAATTATATGATTGGGGGTCACTGCAACATGAGGAACTGTATTAAGGGACCAAAACATTGAAACAAAGTTTGTTTCAATGTTTGGGTCCTTTAACTGACTTTTGCAAAGGTAATATCAGCACTTTTGCTTCTTGAACTGTATTAAGGGGTCACAGCATTAGGAAGGTTGAGAACCACTGTTTTAGAGGCTGGTTGGATAGCTGTAATAGAGTTCCATTGTGTTATTGTAAATTGAGGACGGTCCAACCATTGGGCAAATCTGGGCAGGTGCCACATACTGAGGAATTGTGGTAAGGAACCGATTTGATTATGTTTGATCACTGTGATGTGGGTACTCTCTACATTCCAGTACATTTTCTTCACAGCTCAGTGAAATCTGTGTTTCATCTCAGCTAAGTCAGTTCTTCATCTGCAAAAAAAATGTTAGTGACTTCTGTATATTTATTTAGTTGTTGTTCTGCTTTTCGCCATAAATTGGACTAAAGTCAGTTTTACAATGAAATGGCACAAATAAATAAAACAAATAAATGAGTTTAAAAGTCCAAACACATTTTAGACCATCGTAAAAAGGGATAAAATGCAGCTCCTGTCCAGTTAAAATTTCCATCTGTAGCAAGTTAGGACACCACCCAAAGGTCTGAATTAAAAAAAGCAATTGCTAGTGTGTGGAAAGGCAACAGGGAAGGAGACCATATAGCCTCACTGCATGTGAAGATTCAGAACACTGGAGTGGCCACTGGCAGGGGTGGTCTAAGGTAATTTTAAATGGTAAGTGAACATTATTTTGGCGCCCCCCCCCCCGCCCTCCGCGCATGCCCAGAAGCTCTCTTGACAGGGGGTGCCAAAAGGTCGCAAGTTCGAATCCAGGGAGTGAAGTGAGCTCTCGGTGTCAGTCCCAGCTCCTGCCAACCTAGCAGTTTGAAAACATGCAAATGTGAGTAGATCAACAGGTACCGCTCCGGTGGGAAGGGAAAAGGAAAGGGCCTGAGGCTGTTAGGAATGATGGGAGTTGGAGTCCAAAACATCAGCAGGGCCCAAGCTGGCCCATAACAGTTTGACACCGCTTCAGCTGCTCTGCTTTCAATGCTGGGAGTTGCAGTCGGCTGAGGAGCAGCCTGGGCGTCGTGCTCCCCTCGGGGCCCCTCCCTCCTTCCTTGTGCTGGGCTTCCGGCCACGCCTGCGCAGAGAGGCGCGATTGTGGCATCTTCGGGGGAGTTTCCTCCTTGCTCCCTCGCCCAGGGCTCGCCTCCTCCTCCTCCTTCAGATGCACACATTGCAACTGTCAGACTCAGGCCTCAGTGGCACGGAGCAATGGGAGTTGTAGTTTTACACGGCCTCGCGGGTGCCGTCTCCCCCAAAGAGTGCTAGGGCCTCACCAAAGTGCAACTCCCATGTGTCTGGCAGGCGGGGGAATGCACCCTTTACCCAGATGGCGCCCCACGCAGCGGCGTCCTTTGCATACCGGTAGGACCGCCCCTGACCACTGGGCCCCTTCTATGCTACCATATACAATCTAGATTGTTTGATTTGAACAGGAGTATATGTGAGTTTAGACTCATGTAATCCAGTTCAAAGTAGATAATCTGGATTATACGGCAGTGTAGAAGGGGCCTGGGAGGACCATCTCTCACATCCCCTCTCACTTGGTGGTGAGCCAAGTGAAGTGCTTCCCCAAAACATTAAAAGTTGTTGAGCAAGTGATCATACATCATTGGATGGTTGTCTGTTGTGCGACACGAGAGCACTTCCATCTACCGCAGGAAGGTGTGTTCTTGAAATGTGCGATTTGGAAGACTACACAGCCCTCAAGCTATCCAACAGTGAAGAAGAGCATTGGCAGTTGGCAGCCTGGCAAGAATGTTTCTTTAATATTCAAATTCCAGATGACAAAACGTACCAATTTCAAATAATAATCATTGGACTGAAAACAATTCCTAATTGTCAAGTCTGTTTTTAATGGATTTAAATATGAAACAGACAAACATGTTTGTGCCAGTTAACTCTGTCTTCATGATGAAATCTAACTATTCCACTCATTGGGTGCCTTCAAGTTGTTTCTGACTTATGGGATCTCTAAAGTGACTGTACTAATGAGGTTTTCTGGAGTTGCAAGTGTATGGATTTACTCAAGGTCACTCACTGCATTTCCATGGTTGAACAGGAATTGAATCCTGGTCTCCAAGCCATAGTTCAGCACTCTGTTTCGCTAGTATCATGACCTTTCCCTGCCTAAAATTATAGAAATACACAGGAAATATGTAGCAGGGTGGCTAGAATCACTGAACTCCTTCAGCTCTGTTGTAGTTGTTTAGCCACAAGACCCCATCTGTTATCTCTTTTGTAAAACTTGCTGTGGTTTCAAAGTTGTCAATGACATGGTTTTGGTACAATTGAAAACACTGAAACTGAAGGAAGACTTCAATGTTGCTGGGACTGTTGAGGTTTTTGTCACCAACCAAAACATCATCTGTCTGCCTCCATATGTGTGGTATGTCTTCTCTTTTCTAGATCAGTGTTTTTCAACCTTTTTTTGAGCCGCTCACAATTTTTACATTTACAAAATCCTGGGGCACACCACCAACCAAAATGACACAAAATGACACTCTAACACAGTAATACATATAGTTAATATGTTTTTAAAAATGTAGTTATACACTCAGTGTGAAACCTGGACCTGTTTCAATGAACACAAAATAAATATCCTGGCAGGAATGGCAGAAAGACACAAACTTCCCACACAGAACTCCCATAACCAAGAGAAAATGCTATAAGAGTTTGGTGGACATTGTCCTTGGGTTTTGGAGTTGTAGTTCACCTATATCCAGAGAGCACTGTGGACTCAAACAATGTTGGATCAGGACCAAACTTGGCATGAATACTCAATATGCCCAAATGTGAACACAGATGGAGTTTGGGGAAAATAGACTTTGACATTTGGGAGTTACAGTTTCTGGGATTTATAGTTAACACACAATCAAAGAGCATCCTGAACTCTTGCAACAATGGAATTGAACCAAACTTGGCATATTGAACTCTCATTACCAGCAGAAAGTACTGAAATTGTTTGCTTGGGAATTGACCTTGAGTTTGGAAGTTGTAGTTCACCTACACCCAGAGAGCACTGTGGGCAGGAGGGGGAAGAAAGGGTATTGGAGGTTCCAATTTCCCACGGCACACCTGATGATCGCTCAGGGCACACTAGTGTGCCACAGCACACTGGTTGGGAAACACTGCTCTAGATTATGTGTATACATAAATGATTAAATGATAATGTAAAATGAAGACATGAATAAGAGAAGAAAAAGGGGGAAATCTCAAAATATGAAGCAAATGACAAGTAGCGTACTAGGTCTCTAAATTTTTAGTTCATGGGTTGGTATATGTGATTTTAATGTTTGTATATATTTATGGTTTTATGTCCTGGCATTGAATGTTTGCCGTATATATGTTGTGCTCCGCCTTGAGTCCCCTGCGGTGTGAGAAAGGTGGAATATTTATTTTATTTATTTATTTAAAACTTTTGTACCCCGACCTTCTCACCTCTATCAAGGGAAGGGCATGGAATATAAATTTAAAAACAACTTTTAAATAAATAAAATAATAAATGTTTTCATAAATCAAATCTGAGGTCAGAGGTTTCAGGTTTTGAAGCAAGAATACAACAAATAGATACTTTATTCTCCAGGCAAAGGCAGAAGTCCATGCTCCCTATAGTATGTGTGCATTTGGTTTGTATCCTGGTTTTGTAAAAAAAAAGGGCCTTAAGATTAAAAAACAGGTACAGATAGAAACTCAAATACTGATGGTAAAACACGATGCAATGATTTCTAATATAAAAAGAGGATTGAAAAACAAAGCCATTTTCAAACTCATTGATCACAAGTGGGACACCTACCTATTACAAGGTCCTCCCGTCAGCATTTAATCAGCAGCTAAAGGCTCACCTGCATAAAAGGTATTCCTTTTGGCTTTCAGTGGCTGGCCGTTGGACACAGACTCAATATAGTCCTTCTTGGAAAGTAATCTCATACAGCCCGGGGGGGGGGGGGGATGTTTTCTCTCACATCCCATGAACTGGTATGGCAGGTATGGTAAGAGAGCTCCCCTAAAAAACCTCAGAACTTGGGTAGATTAGTATTTGTTTGCTTAGCCAACTCAGAGCCTTATTACAGCGAGCCTCTAAATTATCTTTACACTTTGAATTAGATGATAGATAGATAATTGATTGATAGGCAGGCAGGCAAATAAATCTGAAATTGTAAAAAACTTTCAGGCACCCTGAATTGTTTGCCAATCATAGGGTCTAATGTTCTTGTTATTATCCAAAGAGCTGACTGAAGCCTTGAATTGAGACATCTAAGGTTACATTACTGGGATTAGTTCCTAACTTTAACACAGCTTGGTGGTTTTAGATATTTGAGCGTCCTAAGGCTTCTTCTGCTGAGGCACCTCTGTCCCGAAGTCTTGTCTTAATGGCGCAACCAATTCTTGAATTCCCACTTGGAGATAGAAATGCACTGGATAACCTTGGGCAAGTCATACTCTCTCAGCCTCAGATGAAGACAAAGGCAAAGATCCACTGAATAAATCTTGCCAAGGAATTGCATGGGTTCATCTTAAGGTCACTATAAGCCAGAAATATCTTGAAGGCACACAACAACAAGTAACACATAGATCAGTTATTCAGTATGATTAAAATATTCCCTGTTGCAAAACCTCAGCAAAAGTGCCATTTTGAAATGCTGGAGAGAAAGGAGTGTTCCTCTTTGATATGAAATAACTACACTATATATAATTGTTGCAACCTAGACCTGGAGGATCCCTCAGTAAACCACCACGAAGCAGCCGTGATTAAATGCTTTATTTAGAATAGGTTTAAAAAAGGGAAAAAGATACGAATATAGCCCACTGATGCTCCCCGCAACAAGGTATAACCAGGCAATAGTTTTTAAAAGAGTTCAAGATCCAATAAATGAAGAAATAGTCTTGGAACCTCAATGGGCTAAAATCCGGGATAAGTCCCTGGCAAACAATGGCTTGGCTGAATACTTGAGTACCATGACATGGAGGCTCTGCAGCCTGGTCCTGGACTTGAGTTTTGGCCTCGTTCAGACCTGGCTGGTGCCTTGGATTTAACATGGTTTCTATCTGGCTTGGCTATGGAGTCAGGCTGGGGCATGACAATAATCTAAAATCTGAAATAATTTCAAGTTTAGAGAGGAGTGAGACTTGCAGATTTTTGAAGCACTAAGCGACCTCTGTTTTGAAGCACTAAGTTACCTCCAGCAGAGCATTTATGTCTGTCCCACCCTGACAAAGTGGAGACTGTCCCTTTGGCCCTTCTTAAGAACTCCTCTGCATCAGGGAAGTTGGAAACTGGGATTATGTCCATTCAGAGCAAGTCAGCCCTTGCCAGCCCTATGAACAAGGGCAGTAAAATTATATAGACCTGGGAAGGGGATAATGGGAACATATTCAGTAGAGATTGTGGTTGTTTGTTGTAGCTGAATTTTCATCATACTATCAACCAGGCCCGGATTACCCATAAGGCCACCCTAGGCCGTGGCCTATGTGCGTAGGCCTAGGGGGGCGCCAGATCAAGGACCAAAAAAATTTTTTTAAGCAAAACCGCAACTTTCTCTTTCTCTCTCGTAGTCGGGCCTTGGGGGAGGGCGGGGGGAGAGCGCTGTGAGGAGGCAGGGAAGGAGGGAATGGCACCCCCCTCGCCATTGTCCCACCCCCAGGGCCGCTGGCGCCTGGCGGGCATGCGCATGTGGCAGGAGGGCGCCTCCGCCTCCTCAGCCGTGTCCCTGGGTGTCGCGCATGGCCGGCATCGGCACCAGAGGCTTCCCTTCTTTCCTCCCCCTCCTCGGGAGGAGGAAAGAAGAGAAGCCCCCGGTGCCGCTGCTGGCCATGTGCAGCACCCAGGGACACACATGGCAGAGGAGCAAGAGGCACCCTCCTGCCGTGTGCCCATGTGCCTGTCAGCAGCTCTGGGGGCGTGGCTTCCCTCCACGCACCCAAGGAAGGCTGAGGAGGAAGAGGCGTCCTCCTGCCACGTGTGCATGCTCGCCAGCAGCCCCGGGGGCACGGCTTCCCTCTGCCTCATCATCCTCCCCGTGCCCTAGGAAGGAAGGCTAGGGTGAGGAGGAGGATGACAAGGTGCACGCGGCAGGAGGGTGCCTCTTCCTCCTCCGCCATGTTCCTGAGTGCCGGCCGCACATGGCCGGCAGCGGCACCGGGGACTTCTCCTGGCCTACGGCGCCAAAACTCCTTAATCCGGGCCTGCTATCAACCAATATGGCTGTCATATTGGTAAATGAGAGCTGTAGTCTCATTTACCAATTTGGAGGGCACACCAAAGTTTGTGAGAGGCTGTGTCAGTCTTCTTTTATATGCCACTATTTTAAATCACATTTTTATAGGTACCTTGGGCCAGACTTGTGCCTCTGTTTTTGAACCCCTTTTGTGTTGGACAGTTGTTGTTTTTTGATGAGATGGTTATATTTTATGTTTGGAAGCGTTTTCAATCAACCACTCTCTCACATTTGCATTGTTACATTCCTCGAGGTCCTCATACTGTGAGATTAGTAATTACTATGAACAGAAGAGAAACTTTCTCTCTCCCCCTCTCTTTAAAACGAAGTGTAAGTGCCAACATTCCTAATGCTAACACAATGGAAAAGAGAAGCGGTTTATGTCAGAATATGGTCTCGTTCCCCCGATTAAGCCTACTTTTTAAAAAAAACACACACACAAAAGTGGGAGAGAGGCAACAGCGTAATATTTTCCAATGACTGTTTATCATGAATTACGTCAGCTTTCATTTAAATTGCTATTATTCCTTCTTAATGCTTCTTGGTGCCTGAATAATTTACAGCATTGGCAGCTGTGGAGCTATGGAATAACTACTCACAGCCCCTGTACAATAGCAAAGAACATGATGTGATCCCCCCCCCTTTTCCCTCCTTGTTAATTATTATGAGACTCCTTTAATTATTTTTTTAAAGACAAAAGTGGCACAAAACATTGTTGAGGTATTTATGGCTAAATCTACTTTTATGCGGCTCTATTTTGCTTCTGGCTAGTTCTTAACTAAGGCAGTCATTTGTGGTTATTATGCTTTGGGAGATATTATGTCAGGACTGGTTTAAAAGCATTATTGCATATCACATGACTTTCAGAACATGTCAGCACTTGAGGTTCTCTTCCAGTGAAAGCCAATGTGATTTCAACTAATGCTGTTTTAGGATTAGGCCTGTTTGTAAGCTTACCTGAATTCACTAGGAGCCGTATTTTGTTCCTTCTAGAGAGCCATTTGGTTGAAGTGGAGCAGGAAGTCCCAGTTTTATTTCTCATTACTTTTAATCCTACCAGAGTAATGAGGCAGAAGGCTGCAGACCTGAGCATGCCTTCGAAGGGGGCCTATTCTCCTCGTGTACACTTCCATCTAGACATATTTAGGATTGGCTCCAAACCAAAGCACTAGGCTTCAAGCCTTTCAATGGTTTAATCAGAAGATTAATCGTGGCAAGGGGCACGGGAGCATATTAAAAAGGGGAGTGAGTTGTGATCTGGGAAGTGCCAAGAGTTGATTATGCCTTAGCTGTGAAGTTAGGGCCTTTGGCAATCCCTCCCTCTCTCTCCTAGCATCAGATCAAGCCCCATCTGTAGTTCTGGGGTGATAATACTCAATAATGTTCTGCAGATTGCTGAGGGAATAGTGAAACACATGTGGTCCAGTGGCCACGGTGGTCCACACTCTGGTTACATCCCATATAGATTACTGCAACGCCCTCTACGTGGGACTGCCTTTGAAGACTGTTCGGAAGCTTCAACTGGTCCAACGGACAGCAGCCAGGTTGATAACAGGAGCGGCACTCAGGGAGCGCACAACACCTCTGTTGTGCCAGCTCCACTGGCTACCAGTTTGCTACCGGGCACAATTCAAAGTGCTGGCTTTAGCCTTTAAAGCCCTTAACGGTTCTGGTCCAACTTACATGTCCGAACGCATCTACCTTTATGAACATTCAAGATGCTTAAGATCATCCAGAGAGGCCCTGCTCTCGGTTTCACCTTCTTCGCAGGCATGATTGGTGGGGACGAGAGACAGGGCCTTTTCAGTGGTGGCTCCTCGGCTTTGGAACGACCTTCCTTACGACATCCGATCAGCCCCCTCCCTCTTGACATTTCGCGAGAAGGTAAAGACCTGGCTATTTGACCGGGCATTAGCAGATGTAGTATGATTACCAAATTGAGACCTACGGAACGACGTCGATGCAATTGGTTACCGATTTAATAATGAGACGCTGATATTGTGTTTTTAACGTTAAGTGCTAATTTGTATATGTTGGAATTGTGTTGATAATTGTTGATATGTTTGTCTTGTGCAGTTCTTGCCATTTGTACACCGCCTCGAGTCGCCTTCGGGCTGAGAGAGGCGGTCTAGAAGCAAAGTAAATAAAATAATAACACATTGAACACCAGTGGGATTGATGGCGACTGGAGGCTTCCAGGTCAGTAGGGTGGTGAATTTACTTCAATATGAGCATCCAAGGTGCTGTCCAAGGTGCTGAATGTTATCCCTGAAATTAGTGCACCTCAGTATGAGAACCTCAGGGCTCAAACCCAGAGCTAGTTTACTACCCCACTGACATATGAATGACCAGTTGCCATTGAATGAGACTCCATATAGTGTCGCAATTGCAGCAGTGAATTGGGACTTACAAAATCTAGGTTCTGTTCATGGAAATGAAACTCACTGCTACATCTAGGCCCAGCTACTCTTTCTTAGACTTTCTTACCACACAGGGTTCTTTTGAGTGAGTAGCTGTAGTTAAAATAGGCTATAACTAATAAACAAAAACTTAAAGTTCACTTGGTGGAACTCCCTACCAAGTGATGCCAGACCTGCCCCCTCTCTGTTGTCCTTTAGGAGGCTGGTGAAGACCTGGATGTGGAACCAAGCCTTCCCAGAATAGGCTGAGATGGGCTATTGTTTGAATGTATGACCACGCTTACAGATTGAGTGGAATTGTTTTAATGGTGATGTGGTTTTATGCTGGTTTTTAAAAATGTATTTTAATATGTTGTTGTAGTTGTTTTTAAATTGTATAGCATTGAATTTTTGCTGTTATGCCGGTCTGAGTCCCTCGATAGAGGTGAGAAAGCCGGGGTACAAAAATTTTAAATAAATAAATAATAAATTAAAAAGGAACCATGGAAGAAGAAATCATATTCATCTTTTATTATTATCTGTGAAATTAAGCAAGAAGCATAGGCTTTATTTTCTAGGGCTATTGTATTTTTGGTGTGTTATTGCATGAGGCAGTTTAGAACAAGAATGAAAATGGCCTGTCCATCTAACACGCTCTGGTAGCTTTTGCTTATTGGATTGCAAGTCATCTCACAGTTACCTAAATTGTAGCGTTTGTGTTATGCAGAGCTCTATTAATGCCATAAATTAAGGTAATAGGAGTAGAAATGTAGATATTTAATGTTTATTTTAAGTATTTCATGGCCCGAATATATAGTTGCCCACTTTTCACTACCCAAGTGGCACTGATATATTCAATTATTTGTTTACTTACCAGTAATACTGACAATTATGGTACAGTCAGCCAAGCTGTTTTAACATTGACCTATTATTAGCATATGCAATTAGTTCAAATATGTAGAATTCTTCTTAAGAAATTAGAAAAAGCTACCAGAAAGAGAATCCTTTTATATTTAGTCTTTCCTGATTTGACCTGTTCTTGCACTATTTTTCCCCATTTAATACAATCCCTGGGTGTCAAATTGCAACCAGAAAGCCAATGTCCTGGGGCAGACAATGGCAGTTCCCATCATCCCTCAACATTGATTATGCTGGCTACGATTTATAGGAGTTGTGCTCCAATAACATCTGAAGGGATGTTATTCAGCACTTGTAAAAGTCAGTTCTTGATCTGCAGCTCAAAGAGATTGACAGGGCTTTGCTTTAAGAATTAGTCCCAGAATCCATGCTGTACAACTTATCCTGTATTCAACGGTTCTTTAGAGCAGTGTTTCCCAACCAGTGTGCCGGGGCACACTAGTGTGCCGTGAGCGATCATCAGGTGTGCCGTTGGAAATTGGAAGGAGGGGGGGGGGGAGTCTAGTGTGTTGAAGTATAAAAACCCTAAGAAACCTAAATAAAAACACAAAATTACAAAAAAAAACCTCCCCACCCGTTGTCTACTTGGTCTCTCCCTCTCCATGCATTGGGAAGGCCTGCCTCCCTTTCCCCAAGTAGAGACCTCCTCTTGCGTCCTGGGGGTTCTGTGTGGGAAGTTTGGCCCAGTTCTATCATTGGTGGGGTTCAGAATGCTCTTTGATTGTAAGGGAACTATAAATCCCAGCAACTACAACTCCCAAATGTCAAGGTGTATTTCCCCTGAACTCCATCTGCGTTCATATTTGAGCATATTGAGTATTCATGCCAGGTTTGGTCCTGATCCAACACTGTTTGAGTCCACAGTGCTCTCTGGATATAGGTGAACTACAACTCCAAAACTCAAGGTCAATGCCCACCAAACTCTTATAGCATTTTCTCTTGGTTATGGGAGTTCTGTGTGGGAAGTTTGTGTCTTTCTGCCATTCCTGCCAGGATATCTATGTTGAGTTCATCGAAACAGGCCCAGGTTTCACACTGAGTGTATAAATACATTTAAAAAACATATTAACTATATGTATTACTGTGTTAGAGTGTCATTTTGTGTCATTTTGGTTGGTGGTGTGCCCCAGGATTTTGCAAATGTAAAAGTGTGCCGCGGCTCAAAAAAGGTTGGGAAACACTGCTTTAGAGAGGAGCAATGAAAAAAACCTATAGCAAAACTTCTAGGCAACTTCTACATTTCTGTAAAGACCATATTTTAAATACAGGATAGCAAACTGTGCATTAGCTGTAAATGTTAAGCGTATTTTCCAGTGCTTATTTCTTTTAAGCAAGAAAGGAAGCACACAGGGTGTGCCAGAAAAGTGAACAAAGAACAGAAAAACACATCTAGTGACTCATGTGAACATTTTTTAATTTTTTCCCCTCAACACGCAATTAGTTAAATACTCTTTAGCCCAAATAATTTGCATGTGTCTTTTCTCATCCTTATCTTTGTCACAGCAACATTAACATGATCAAAGCCTTGATTTGTCTCTTGCAGGGTAACATTAAACTCCTTGCTGCTTGTAGGTTTGCTGTGGATTGCTGTGAAAGGGTTGTCTACTGGTCTACGGGTGGGAAGGAAAAAAGAATGTGCCCCAACACAACAGAAGTGGCAAGAGGAGGGAGATATCACTAATGCAAGCCAAATTTAAAGACACTGTGTGTGTGTGTGTGTGTGTGTGTGTGTGTGTGTGTGCAGGGGCGGTCCTACAGGTAGGCCAAGGAAGCGGCCGCATGGGGTGCCATCTGGGTAAGGGCGAATTCCCCCGCCCGCCAGACAGCATCCGGCCTCCCTCCCTCTCCCTTTCTCCCTCTCCTGGAGCATGCGCATAACCACCGCCCCCCTCGCTGTCCCTGGGCTGCGCGCGTGGCCGGCCATCTCCACCAAAGTGGCCCCTCAGGCGTGAAGCCACCAGCCGGGCAAAGGCGCGAAGCCACCCGCTCAGACTGCGGGGCCCACGGCATGAGGGTGGCGAAGGCGGCTCCTCGCTCCTAGTCATAATAATGCGAGTTGCGGACCCGAGAGGCCCTGAGTCACTGCTGCTGCCGCTGCCGCCTCCTCCGCCATGTCCCCCCCCCCCAGCCTCGGCAGCCGCCCTGGCCAGCAGCAGCAGCGAGAGAGGCAGCAGCACCTCGGTGCCTCAGGAGGAGGAGGCAGAGGCGGCGGAGGGCACCCGCGAGGTGAGGCCAGGTGGGGCTTGCCTCCCTTCCCTTCCCTTGGCTTGCTTTCTTTCCCTTCCTTGGCTCCCTCCAGGACCCCCTTCTCTCTTGGAAGAGCAGCAGCAAAGGGATGGATGGGGCGGGCGGGCGGGCCTTTCTCCCCTTCTCGAGACTCAGGGGTCCCAGGGAGTTTGTTCTCTTTTTCTCCCCAATAAGGTCCTTAGGCTATGGCAGGTGCCTCTCAAAACTACAACTCCCAGGACCCCGTGGCAGTTAAGCAAGGCCAGGCTGCATTCATTCATTCAGCAGTGTAGATGTGCCGATTGCAATATTCACACTTGCCTCAAGCAGACAAGGGTTCTTTCTCCCCCAATCTTGGCTGCTAATCTGGTTTGTGAAGAAGCCCCCAATGAGGAGGGCACCAAAATAATGTTTGGGGGGGGGGTGCCAAAATAATGTTCGCTTACCATTTAAAATTACCTTAGACCGCCCCTGTGTGTGTGTGTGTTATGTATACAGTTCATGTATTATTTAGATCTAATGCAACAGGGCAAATGTGATTATTATGAAATGTGCATACATTTACATGGATCTTGTAAGATTTTTTAGGAGACAGCATGCCTGAGTGCCTTGGAAATGAGTCTGCAAATCAGATTTTAAAATCTTCCAGGTTTTTTAATTAAAGGCATTTCACAAGTGGAAAGAGAAACCTCGCATTATAAAAATGCACTGAAACACTTTTTCCCTCCGGGTTAATGAGTGAATATTCGGTATTTATAAAGCAGATAAAAGAGGACAAAGCGGGAGATGGATCTGAAGTTTTATGGAGCTGTGAAACGGGGTCAAAGTGTTATTTGCAGAAGCTCTGGTTCTGGCATGGTTTCAAAGGCTTCCACTCCCGCCTGTCTGCGACCAACCTGGGAAGGCAAAGCTGTGATACCAGAGATATAGGCAAAAACATATTTACTGTATGTATCTCCCCCCGCAGCTCCTTCACACATATTTATTTATTTAAGTAATTTTATTTTGTTTAAATAAATAATGTTATTTATTATTTTATAAATAATATAATATGATATAATAATATATGATATAATATAATGTTACATTACATTCTAATTTAATATAATATAACATATTATAATGTCAATATATTGTATTATGTTATAGTATAATAATTGTAATGTAATAAAAATAATAGTATGATTACGGTATGGTGTGTGGAATCTGCATTTGGTATTGGTGGTGTTGTATTGTAACACAGTATAATACTGCCAATGATAATGTGATATAATAATTATATTGTGATATTATAATTTGTATATTTGTGTTACATGCAATATTGCTAACAATATCGCGATATGTTGTAGTGCAATATGATGTGTAGTGCTAATGTTGTGCTATGACAGTAATGTTAATTGTTTTTTGAGTTTGCTGTAAGCCACTCCGGCAATATTGTTATATGTACATTGTAAGCCACTCTGGCAATATTGTTTGCTGTAAGCCACTCTGAGTCCCCTTCGGGGTTGAGAAGAGTGGCATATACAAATAGTAAATAAATAATAAATAAATATGTAGAGCAGTGTTTGTCAACCAGTGTGCCGTGGCACACTAGTGTGCTGTGAGCGATCATCAGGTGTGCCGCGGGAAAAGCTCTCTGCCCCCCTTCCTTCCCCCCTCCTCCTGCCAAACTCCTGCTGCTTGGGAGAGGAGGAGGAAGGGCCGGGCGCCGCCTCCTTCGGCCATTTCCCCAACCAGCCTCCAATCTGCCATGACTTGCTTGTTGAAGCCGCGCGGAGGAGTAGCCCCGCCTACTGAAGCTCATCCACCGCTCATGCTCCTCCTCTGTGAGAGAGCTGAAGCCGGGGGGGGGGGGATGACGCAGCCTGGCTCTGCCCCTCCCCGGCTTCAGCACTCCCATAACCGCCAGCTTTGAGGGGCAGTGCCAAGCCAGCGGTGGCAGAGCCAGCACAATGCTGGCTTGGCACTGCCCCCTCAAGGCTGGCGAAGCTGTGGAGTGCTGAAGCCGGGAGAGGGGCGGGCATGAAGCAGCCTGGCTCCGCCCCTCCCCCAGCTTCCGTGCTCCCCCAGCCTTGCCAGCCTGGAGGGGGCAGTGCCAAACCAGCTGTGGCAGAGCCAACACAATGCTGGCTTGGCACTGCCCCCTCAAGGCTGGCGAAGCTGTGGGAGTGCTGAAGCCGGGAGAGGGGCGGGGCATGAAGCAGCCTGGCTCCGCCCCCTCCCCCAGCTTCAGCGCTCCCACAGCTTTGCCAGCCTTGAGGGGGCAGTGCCAAACCAGCTGTGGCAGAGCCAACACAATGCTGGCCTGGCACTGCCCCTCAAGGCTGGCGAAGCTGTGGGAGTGCTGAAGCCGGGAGAGAGGCGGGGCATGAAGCAGCCTGGCTCCGCCCCTCCCCCAGTTTCAGCGCTCCCACAGCTTTGCCAGCCTGGAGGGGGCAATGCCAAACCAGCTGTGGCAGAGCCCCCCAGCCATTCTTTACTGTGTTACAGTGTCATTTTGTGTCATTTTGGTTGGTGGTGTGCCCCCGGATTTTTTTAATGTTAAAAGTGTGCCGCGGCTCAAAAAAGGTTGGGAAACACTGCTGTAGAGAAGCAACTAAGAAGGGCAGTGGGTAATTTTGAATAGACCAACAGAAAGAAGGGAAAGGATTATTCAAGCTTTCTTCCCCATCTAATACTCTCAAGCTTCTCTACTGCTGCTTTTCAAGAAAGATAAACTGCAAGTGTAGCTCATGTATCTCCATTGTCTGTAGCATCCCATTTGGTCCAGTAATGTATGTTAATGGATGGTTGGGAGCTTAGCAAGGATCATGGATTTATGAAGTGAAAATCTGTGTGTGTGACTGTGTGTATACAAACGTTCTCAGATGATGATTTGAGCTTTTTGATTTAATGGACTTGGTTCTTTTTTGCTGTTGAAACACACAAATAAAACAGTGGGAGTGAAATGTGAGGAACCGAGTGAGTGCTTCATTTGGCTCGAGACAGACATTAGATTTTTAAAGGTTTTGTTTAGGTCTTGCTTGGAGAGTTGAAGGCATTGTAGGGATAAAAGGTTCACAACTTTCCGTCTTTGCTTTTATCCCAGTGTTTGACTCTAGCGATCAGGTTTGGCAAGATCTGATATTGATTCAAAAACCTGGAAACCTGTTTGACCAGAGGCAACAAAGGAACAGGAGGGAGAATGCGCAAAGACTCTATTAAAACGCTTTCAACTTCCTAAAAAATATTTGTCTGCCTCTTGCCTTTTATGTCCTAGAGGTAGGTTATAATGAAAACTAGTTTTGAAACTAATTGAACACTGTGGATAGTTAAATATAGTCATTCATTCACAATAGTTTTTCACTACAGATGTTATGCCATTTTAGAACTTTAGACTAAATAATGTCAGCTTTTGTTTGCTTTCTCGGTATGTTATTCATTTATTGGGAAATCCGAAATGTAAAACATCTGGGGAAAAGGTTTCATGCTTGCAAAGCAATCTTTGAAATGTGTACATTTTAGACTTTCTTTTTAATGGCTGTTTAAAAGGGGGAAGCAGGCTTGTGTGTTATATATAGTCGGTAATGTTCCACAAATGTCCTCGAGCAAACCGAAGAACATGAAATTGAAAACAATCGTGATTTGGAGATCATATGCAAATTTATCAAAATCTTCATCTTGCAATGCATGCAGTCTCAAATACTTTTTAAAAACTCTTTTGTGACTCTTAATTTTCCATCTGTGTAACCTCTACACTGTTAAGAACTCCGAAGAACAGTATTTAATGCTTATTGCAATCTGCGTCCAAATACAAGGGTTAATTTATATTGGACCTTCAGCGTATGAGTTAGAAGAGAGCTGTACAAAACCAATCATGTAGAAATAATTGACTTCCATTGGAAGTGCCGAGTCCCAACATTTTAATAGCTCCTCAGTTCTGTTCAGCAATTAGTCCATACATTTTATGGCTGGGCTTTAAGGAACTGGTACGTTCAGCAGAAATGGGGGTAATTGGGGGATGAAGCAATTTAGTGACAAACGAGGAGAAGAATTAGTGGCAAACAGTAGTTTTTATCTTCCTTTCATATTTTACCATCATGTTCCTCTTTTCAAGTCTGAAGACTTAACATTATTTTATTTATTTTTAAAATGTATTGATATTCCACCTTGTATCCAAAGATTCTCCTTTACTAGAAAGTAATTTCCATCAACCTCATTTAGACTTACTTATGAGCATAAACATTTAGTAGCAATCTATACATTATTTTTAACCCCTCCCCCCCAAAAAGAGTTATTCCCTACCTAATTCATTTTCATTCATATGGACACTTGATTCACCTGATTCACTTGCATTGTTTGGACATCATAGAATCATAGAGTTGGAAGAGACCTCATGGGCCATCCAGTCCAACCCCCTGCCAAGAAGCAGGACAATCACGTTCAAAGCACCCCCGACAGATGGCCATCCAGCCTCTGTTTAAAAGCCTCCAAAGAAGGAGCCTCCACCACACTCTGAGGCAGAGAGTTCCATTGCTGAACAGCTCTCACAGTTAGGATGTTCTTCCTAATGTTCAGATGGAATGTGTCCTAGTCTCCAGGGCAGCAAAAAATAAGCTTGCTCCCTCCTCTCTATGACTTCCTCTCACATATTTATACATGGCTATCATGTCTCCTCTCAGCCTGCAGGCTAAACATGCCCAGCTCTTTAAGCCGCTCCTCATAGGGCTTGTTCTCCAGACCTTTGATCATTTTAGCGGCCCTCCTCTGCAAACATTCCAGCTTGTCAATATCTCCCTTCCATTGTTGTGTCCAGAATTGGACACTGTATTCCAGATGTGGTGGCACACACCCCAATATTTGTTGGGCTGTGCCAAAAATTGTAGTAGTAGGGTTTCCCATCAGTCCACGAGACTGCCAAATAGATCTCACTGTGGGAGGACTGAAACAACTCTTCCTGTCTATCTCCTCTGAAAGAAACAAACACATTGCCTGGGAACTGGAGTAGGTGGATCTGCACTGTGTATTCTCCAAGAATGTGAATAAGTGGAATATGTCCTGCTAGGAAAGGGAGAGAGCGGAACAGCTATTAATACAAAGAATACTAGTAATAATGTGTATTCCAATCAAAACATAGGGATTTGTAATAATGTACGCATTGACTTAAGAAGGATGGGACACAGGGTAAGAAGTAAACAGTATATTTCAGAGAGATACTTTGAAATTGTTGTAAAATGTATAATAATGTATCATTTATTTATTTGTTTAAGAAATTTATATCCTGCCTTTCCACACACAAGGGCCCAAGGTGGCTTACAACCAAAAAAACATACACTATGCAAGGTAAACCAAGTTATAACCATAAATATTAGACATGCTGTAAACTCTACTAAAATTTAATAAAATAAATTATATTAACCCAGTCATATAAAATAAACCCACAGGCCTTCCTAGCCATTTAGTATTCTTAAATTATGATTCCCCCAAAGGTTTCCTTGAACAAGAAGATTTCAATGCACTTTCTAAATGTTAGTAGAGAAGATACAGATCTAATATCATCTGACAAGGTATTCCAGAAGGAGGCAGCTAATAATAATAATAATAATAATAGTCTCCTTGTGTCCCAGTTGTGTGCAAAAGGTAGGACAAAAATCAGTTGATTAATGCACTGTCGAAGGCATTCAAACCCGAGATCACTGGGTTGCTGTGAGTTTTTCAGGCAGGTAAAATGTCAGGAGAGAATGCTACTGGAACATATATGGACCTTATATGGTCCAGGGCCGGCGTACTTGAGGGACTGCCTTCTCCCCTACCAACCCCAGAGATCACTTTGTTCAGAAGATCAGGACTTGTTGGAAGTCCCCAGTTTTAAGATCTACCACCTGACGGCGACTAGGTGCAGGGCCTTTACGATTGTGGCACCATCTCTGTGGAACACTTTGCCTGCAGAAATTCACACTCCAGGATTTACCAACCTTCTGTAGGGCTTGTAAAACACATTTATTTCAGCAAGCATTGGAACTCTGTTAATTGGGATCTTAAACTTAGTTAAATTAGTTAAACTGTATTGTTTTGTGTTGTGAACCGCTCCGAGCCTTAGGGAAGTGGCGGTATACAAGCCTGAATAATAAAATAAAAATAAATAAACATGGCCATGCAGACCAAAAAGTTCACAGCAACTCAATTGATCAATCCATCAATCTTCAAGAATATCACTTTCATTAAAAAGCAGCAAAATTAAACTCAGAAGAGACAGCCAAAAAAAAGAGAGAGAGACAGCCAAATGTCATGTAGCATTTTAATAAAATTATGAGCTATTACTACTTTGTTATTACGTCAGTGAACACCACCAACGTAACTGATATGAATGGCATTAATTTAAATGTGTAAAGGAAATAGCAAATCAAACATATTCATAGGACCACAAATATAGATGTAATACTATTAATGGCATCAACATAAAAGGAAACCGTCATTGAGAAATAATCATAGGACCCACTACACACAAACACAGAGCAGACCTTTTAATTTTCTTTTACTTAACAATAACAATTATAATCATGATACATACAATGATACCTTCTTCTTAATACATATCATCATTTAAGGTATATGTTTTCCTCCTTCCCTTCCTTTCACCTGCCACAAGTCATGGAATCATAAGCACGTCAATCACCATGTCTTCAAAATAATTACACGATGTTTATAAATTAATCATAACCTTCATGGTTTATTTTCCTGAAATTGCCTCAGCTACAAAAGAGGTTGAACTCCAGTATTGACTTGAATATTATAATCAATATATTGGTTTCTAAACAATCTTAAATACATCTTTTTAATGTCACTTCCTGCTGCTTGTACTTTGGATATTATTTTTTTTCCTGAAAGTTCATATCCTATTTAACCACTTTTGTATGGACATTTTTTAATGTCACAATTTGGACATAATGAAACACTAAAAACAATAGTTGCCTGTAACAATTTGATCTTTTCCCCCTTTTCCTTGATCCTTTTCTGGATGACTAGGAAGGGTATGGTAGAATGATATGTAAAGTAACATCACAGAGTGGGAACAAATTACTTCTAACTGATTTTTAATCTCACCTTTAAATGGCATTTTTGGCCCTTTGATAAGGACAAATGCTCAAGCTTTATACTATGCTTCTACCAATCAGCTTTTTAAAGTAATGGAAAGTACTGTAGTGGAAAAAGAAACAAGAAGGGGAACAAGGAACACAAAAAGGTGCCTCTCAACACAGGAACAAACAGCATGAGAAACAAATTCACATGAAAATGTCTCAAGTAGGTCTTGTTGATATGATCTGTGTGTGTGTGTATGGAAAGTGAATCCTTTGAGTAGGGTCTAACAATAAAATTACATGTCAGCCAGGGCCTTTTCTGTGTCTATACATAGTTAAAGGAGGAATTAACAAATTTAAAGTGTCTAGGGGGCAATTTAGTACTTTTGAGGTCCACTGTCAGCTCATGAGCACAATGAAAAATTAGTGAAAATAACCAAAACTATAAGCCCACTTCTGTTTTCATTTTTACTGTTTGGCATAGCATTGGCACTACATTGAACTGTAAAACTGTTGAACCTATAGATTTCCAGAACCAGGAAGAAAATGAACAATTATATTTTTTTCTTGTGGGGATATTGGTGGGCTCAGCTGGGGAGGGGGGAGGACCACAAAAGGGGACTTCGGCCACCCTTGGGTTGTGAATGTGGCACCCATTAACATTCACCCTTGGGTTGTGAATGTGGCACCCATTAACACTTGATGTGTATGTGTTTGTATAATTTTAACCTGTGTAATTTTAATGTGTGGACATTGGTCCGTTGTTTTTATAGTGTTTTTATGGTTTTAGCACATGTAAGTCGCCCCAAGCCTATCGGAAGGGGCGACCAACAAATCGAAATAAATAAATAAATAAATGTAGACAGTTAGTGTTATATTCCACTTTTAACTGCCATGACACTATTTTCTGAAATCCTGAGGTTTGTAACTTGGTGAGGCACTACAGTAGCCCTCCAACTGAGATTTCTAACTGCCAATGCCAGGATTCAATGAGATGTTACTATGCCAGTTAAAGTAGAATATATTGCTATAATTGCATAGAGTGAATGGACCTCTTCAAAGATCTTGTAGATTATCTGGCGTGACTATGTACTTCTACTTGTAGGAAAATCAAAGCCAGAACATCCCTGAAAGATGTTTGCATAATATCTGATTGGGAGAATCACTGAACTAGTAGGGCTTCCATTTTCTAACATGGCATGGTTGCATATCTTGTGGCATATATTGTTCGACCTGCAGGAGTACATTTAGCAGTTTCAAGGTTCTTGTATATTTTTGGAAGTATTGCCAGGTCATTAAGTGCACCAAAATACTCAGTACATTAGCCTCATTATAGACAGTGAGAAGCACTCTTATTTTGTTCTTTTGGTGGAGTCAAAATTGGAAAATATTACTTGATTATACTATTTTAATGTACAAGCGTGGGGGGGGGGGAATCAATCAAAGGCTGGCTTTGAGTTTTAAATAGGTGCTTCAGATTACTCCCCCTTTCTTGAATCAACCTTTTAAAAAAAACAACAAGCCAATAAGATTTAAAGTTGCATTAATATGTATTAGCAAATAAGGAGTAAGACAGAAGGAGTAAAATAGAGAAAGAAAAAATCTGGATTTTAAATAATTATTTTTCAGTTAATAGGGAGAATAAATGAGACGATACAATGAGTGGGTGTAACAACCTTATCAAGAACATCTCTTTAGGGTAGTTTGAATTTCAGCACTGTTTAGGGGCTTAAACTGTTATTATTTGGTGGCTCTAGTTTTATAGCTGAAGTCATTCCATCTCCTGGGTTTGAACCAGGAATTTCAGGCCTGGAAGCAGGTGACCAAGCCAAGAAAGTGGGTGCCAGGGCTCCATTCCATATGATAATAATAGTACTGTTTTTCTACTTTTATCTGCCATGGTTCTGTCTTATGAAATCCTGGGATTTGACATTTGGCTGAGGATTCGAAATACCCCTCTCAAAACTGCAGATTCCAGAGTCCATGGGACAGAACCATGGCAGTTAAAATGGAATAATAGCATTATTAGCAATACTAATAGCAATACTCCACTGTGGATGAGTCCCTGATCTCAATGCCTTAGCTCTGTAACTTGACAGGTCAAGTGAAGAAGACTGTTCCAGGCATCCCATGTTCCTGTTCAGACTGCTGTCCAGTGCAAAATTATTGAGGGACAATGTGAGGGTCCCTGTCTTCCTTTCTTCTCATTCTTTATCTTTGAACTGAGCTTGGTATGAGGCTGCCCTTCCAACAGGCCCGGATTAACAACTTTTTGCGCCCTAGGCCACACTTTGGAATTACACCCCCTCTACTACTGGCACTGAAAGTTGTTGTTTGGGATCTGGGAAGGCAGGGTGGGGCCCAGGCCGCGCCTGCCTTTCCTTCCTTCCTTCCTGTCCCGGCGGCTTGGGGGCCGTGGTGGGGTGGCTATGTGCCAGGGCTGATTAGGATCCCCGCGCCCCAGAGAGGGAGAGTACTGGGGAGAGGCCTGGGAGGCCTTCCTTCCTTCGGGGGGGAGGGCTCCCTGGAGATAGAGAGAGAGACACCCACCCGTCTCCGTCTCCTTCAGGGCCGCTGCTCCTCCTCGGTTGCAATCCGTGGCTCAGGGAGAACCCCCCTCTGTGGACTTCCACCTCCAAGCAGGCCCTCGCCTTCCTATTGGCCGAGTCCACAGAGCCACGCCCGCCCAGGAGGGAGGGAGGCTCCCTGATTGGCCGGCTGCCGCTCTTCAGCTTTGATCGATGGGTGTCACAAGGCGGGAGGCGGGGCCAGGAGGCGAGCTCGGAGGACTCACTCCTGGCGCCGCCTACTCCCCACCTCCCAGGGAGGGAGGGAGGGAGGGAGGGAAGGAGGGAAGGAGTGACATCACCCTGGGAGGCGATGGAGCAAACAAGGAAGTCGGGCCTGGCGGAGGAGGAGGGAGTGATGTCACCCTGAGAGGCCCCACCCCCGGCTTTGTAGCGGGGAGGAGGGAGGGAGGAAGGGAGGGAAGCCGCTGCTGCTGCTCCTCGCCCTGCGTGTCCTGCCTTGAGACCAGGCTCAGCCCTCCCTCCCTCTTTCCCTCCGGGGCCTTTGTGCTTCAACTCCCGCCATTCCCAAGGGCTGACCACGGAGGGTTTTTTTAAATTAACTTTTTTGGGGGTCCGTGAATTGCGCCCCCTTCAGCTTGCGCCCCTAGGCCATGGCCTAGGTTGGCCTTATCGGTAATCCGGGCCTGCCTTCCAAGAGAGGACACCTTGCTAGAAAGACCTGCTATCTGCCATCTTTTCAAACATGGGCTTCCATCCACCCCAGCATTCAACTGAGAAAAAACAGTACTTCCACTAAAATGAGTCACTGAGGGCTTCTCTAAATGAGTTCAATATCCCCCACTCACTGTGAAGTTGCTCCTAGCTATCTTCATGATTTTCAGAGACTTCCCAGTTGATACCATGATATGTTTACTTATGTCAAGGAAAGTTGGGGTATACTCTGGAATTTGGCCGAATCTCTGCAGAAACCCCGCAGTTTGGGCACAATATGGCTGTAGACTAGGCTGCTATCCACATGGACCATCACTACTGTCCCCCTTTCACTATGCTCACCTGCACAGGGAAAAGGAGAGCTCCTGGCAATTGTGGATGCCCTGTGCTGACAGCAAAGGCACCTACATGACCAGGGGAAAGAAAAGGTGACCTGCCAGGGACAGTAAGTTGATGGTCCTACTGGACCAGTGTTCTTGGCCCAGCTTGACCATGTAGACTTCACCCGGCTGCCATGGGGCAGAGTGTGTGACAACCTCCAAAGCCTCTAGGCCCAGTCTGGAGAATTTCTACTCCAGATTGACCCCAAAATAAGTGGCCAGTGTAGATGAACCCTTAGGACCTCGCCACATTAACTGCCATAATTGCCACGATTTGTGGTGAATCCAGTCGTGCCCAGAAGGGGGTGTGGGGGGAACCATTGCCCTATACCCCACATTGCCTGGCTCCCCCTTATTTCATTCCACAAGGGGAAACGTCTGCTGCCTGGCTCCCTGCTGTTGATCTCTATGCAACATGGGAGCCTCCCGTGTTGCTGCTGCCATGGTGCATGCTGCTTCCACTTTGGTTTTGCCACGGAACCTCTCTGGAAGTAAATGTATGTCATGGGATTGGAGCTGGCAGGTTTCGTGGCAAAAGTGAAGAGGAACCCATGTACACTGCTGAATTTTAGCCTGTCTGATGAGGCCATAAGAAACCCATGAATTGAGCCCACATTCTCCAGATAGAGATTTGATTTTGCTGCCCCTGTTTCTCAACTGTCCTTAATATGGAGACTCTAAGTAAAAAAAGACAGAGGGTGGAAGTTAAGGTAATGCTCAGTTTACCATGCGGACAATCATTTATCCAGATGGTGAGCTCATCCTTGCAGCTGTAGTGCGTCATACATTTGTTTGAATCCTATTAGTATGCACATTTGTTGAGGGACCAAACGTATTACAAAATGGGTTTGAGTCACTGATTTAAATTAATTTTTGTTCGTAGTGATTTAAGTTGTCTTGAATCTACTGTGCCTGTTACTGCATTCTCTGTGTGTGTGTGTGTGTGTGTGTGTGTGTGTGTGTGTGTGTGAGAGAGAGAGAGAGAGAGAGAGAGAGAGAGAGAGAGAGAGAGAGAGAGTTGCTATAGGGTCACCATGCAAAGATGTGAGTTGTTTCTGAATGCTCTGTGCTGCTATTTTGCTATCTTGCTAATCTTTCAAATATGTTCTATATTTTCCTTTAAAGCTTCTAGGGCTGTCTGCCTCAGCAGGACCCTCCCAACGTACCCCCATTTTCGTCTTAGACAGAATTGATTGGCAGCCCTAGAAAGAAGCTCCCCGGGTTTTGATTCAAGCCAATTACTTGGAATAACAGATTCCTGTATCAGCAACACACTTATCCTCATTACGCTGAGTCCCACTGATCCCGTAGTCATTTCACAGAGCTTCCAAAAACATTTAGTGGAAAGGCTAGTACGAGATACATGCCGCATTTCCAATAGCTATTACACGTGCCTTGATGTCTTGCCTTAGCTGTAGTCAAGACAGTTGGGGATTTAGTAATTAAAATTATTATCTTGCTTAAGATCTTGTCGTTCTTTAGTTGGTAAAAGTTTGAATCAATTTATGGAAGGCTGTGTTTGCAGCCTCGTGAAACAAGACTGTTAGGGAGGGAAGGGGGGGGGGAGAAAAAAACCCCTGTACAATGTAATCTGTACTTAGTAGTACAGGAACACAGAATATTTGGCATCAGCTGTGAGAATATGGTGTCCCTTTGAAGGGAAACAAATTAGAATTCTTGCTGGCTCCATTATAGGTTGCAGAGTTCTAAATGAGTGAAAATAATCACTTACAAATATACTTTCTGTATCCTGGCTGATACTGAAAAGAGAAAAAAAAATAGGGCAAATGTATGTCAGGAAGAAGTATATGAAATGACAAGCAGGATAATGAAAAGCAGAAGATTAAGAAGACATAAAAAATTCTTTGAGTGAGTCATTGCTACAGATGAGGCTACTTACAATTTTGGGGATTGATGTCTGAGTAATTTGTGACTCATTTCACCCCTTGACACAAACACACCGTGCACCAACTCGGAGAGATGATTGTGATAAAGAACATGTCCAATTTTAGATATGACAGTGTCCTCAGCTTTGAAGAATTTCTCTCTCTCTCTCTCTCTTTAAAAGTGCTCAGACAATTAATGTCTTATGCATGTATTCAACAATAGTTGCCTAGCAACCATCAAGTAGCAAGCAGCAGAGCCAAAGAGGCTGAGATGACGAACAAAAAAAAAGTCAGCTGCCACTGCAGGTGAGTCAAGGCAGGCATTTGGATGATTTCTATAGGTCCCCGGCAAAAAGAAAAATCATCATGAATCATATGACTATGTACAAGCAATATGATATAATATTACACACACATACATAGGTGCTTTGATTTGCTAACACATCTCAATTTAATTTTGAATTGCCGGGTCTTTTTTATTGACCCAGTGTAGTAAACATACCCTGGCTATCCCCTACTGAAGAATGACCCTCTTACTAAGGAACCAAGGAAAATTATGTATTTTCTCATTTGCATATGTTAATTCTGATTGGTTCCAATGACAGAACCTGAGCTGTACCATATTGAGTTCATTTGACTATAATGATATCTGGATTTCTAAAGTAATAATAATAATAATAATACACTTTATATTCCACTCTTCTCACCCCGAAGGGGACGCAGAGTGGATTACATTACACAGACGGCAGACAATCCCTGCCGTATGTGTAATGACATATGTGACCACCTGGCCCTTGGGTCCTTGGGGCAGGGTGGACCTTGTTATTTTAGATCCCACCCTAAATGCCAAAAGTCACTAAGTGGAGGCTTTAACCACTTAGAACGCTGCCACCAACCTAAAAAAATGTTTTTAGGATTTCTTTTAAAATAATAGCTAAGCTAGGCTCCTAAACTGAAGGTAAACTAAAAGGATTTCTGAGGTGAGATATCTTCTCTCAGACTGGGAATATGGGAAGGCTGGAAATGGCACACTCTGATGTAATGAGGCACACTAAAAGCTTTCTTGTAAAGTTAACAAATAGAACATTTATTAACTTAGCAGGCTGATCTTAAAAGCACAGAAGCGTAACGGTTATGCAGAACAGTACTAGAGCGTGTTGGTTTCTCAAGATTGGTTTCTTAACTTTGTTACAAAACTAGACAGTTCAAAACTTGTCTATCTAAACCTCCTCACTCTAATATTAAAACTAGACGTGAGTAGTCTTCAACTAACTAACCTAGTTAGTTCCCTGAGCTAACACTCAGTCTTCCAGAAGCACCCTAGCTACTAACTCTTTCCTAGAGTTTTCCTGTAGCTCGCTTCCCCAGAGACGTGAGCTAATCTCTAAGCCCTAGAGATTCCAAAAGTCTGTGACTGACTATCTGTCAGCTCCACACAAATCCTTTCCTGTCAGTGTACAAGACAACTGTCTTCTCTGACTGCTCACTCTCAGCTCTGTCAAAAGACTCCTCTCTTAGACTCTGATCTTGTTCTGTCAAAGCCTAGTCCCAAACTGACTGAAAAAGCTACACTTTTTCCTCTCAAGCAGCTTGGCTCCTCCCCTCAGTTCTGAGCCACTCCCAGGCAGCTCTCTCTCCCTCCCTCCCTGAGAAGGATCCAAGCCACTCCCCCTTTCCTGGCTCTCCTGTTTTACCATGGATGCCAAACTGCCATGCTGGTCTCAGCCTAGCCTAAAATGGGTGATTCCTCACAACATACAATTACAATACAACAAGTACAATGTAGAAGGATGTTGCAGTTTTGTTTGAACATTTTTTTGGTCCTTGATCTGGCACCCCCATAGGTCTGCGCCCATAGGTCATGGCCTAGTGTGGCCTTATGGGTAATCCGGGCCTGCCTGCACTGTAGAATTAATAGAGTTTGACAACATTTTTACTGCCATGGCTCAATGCTATGGGATCATGGGATTTGGAGTTTGATAGGACACCACTACTCTTTGGCAGAGAAAGCTAAAAGCCTCATAAAACTACAACTTCTAGGATCGCATAGCATTGAACCTTGGCAGTTAAAGTGGTGTCAAACTTCTGCAGTGGAGATGAACCCACAGTCTGATGAAGTGATTTAGTAAGCCAGAAGGCAAAGTTTGACAGACAATAACAATGATATCAAAGAAGCAATTGGGAGAACTGCCTCTTTTTGAAGACCGTCCTAACATCTCCTAGGTCATTGTTTTCTTAACATCTTCATCGAGCTACGTTTAGTTTCAATATGGTGCCTTTTGCTAGGAAGATAATTGAATGAAAATGCTTTCCACAGCTTCTTTATTTGCATGATTGCCTAAAGATTGTGAAACAGTTTATTATTATAAAATTAGTGTGGCATAGCACAGAACAAGCTGGGATCATAGCCAAGCGAAACAGAAAATGAATAGTTGCATAAGGTTTTGGAGGCGCAGGCAGCTGAATGCAAGTGTACAGTATATTCTCCTGAATTGTTTGCTCTTTATGAATGTTTCCTTTTCAATTACGATTGCATCTCAGTTTAAAGCCATCATCATTGTTACTGTAGTTATATGTGCCCTTTGCTACAAACGTAGGAACGTACTTAATGTCAATTTTATAAACCAATCATGATTCACTAATAGTCTCAGGAGAGAGTTAAAAAATGGAGAAATCAAGTACTATATCCAATACATAGCTGTTAATGAGAGTCAAATGTGCTTTTTTATTTTAACAAATAGGGAAATAGTAGGTGCCTTTTCCCATGAAAAAAAGAAGAAAAGAAAGAAAGATGACATTTTGAACAATTTCCTGCCTCTGTTCTCTCATGTTTTCATGGCAGGGTATTATTTTGCAATCAGGATAAAAGCATTATTTATGAAAGTTCTAAAATATTACATTACTGTAAGTTTAAAGCTGCAAATCAATCTCTCTCTTTATAAAAGCATTTTATTGATTTTTTTGGTAAATCTTTACTAGAATTCTTAAGTACCCACTTTATGGATTGGGATTGGGAGTAATTTTATAAGCAAACATGTGTTTTGAGTTGTTTGCTTTAGAACTTAAATGTCTTTTCAAAGTAAATGCTGCTTTTTATTACGTATAAAACCATTTGGACCTTGTTCCTTTACTTGTGAAATATTGAAAATTGTACATTGTTTTCATAAGAGATAGGAGACTAAAATTGTGGGTGACTTAGTTCAGATACCCATATCACTATAGTGGCTGACAATAAAAATATTGAACACATAGAGCTAAGGATACATAAGGTAACATGGCATCTACCTACCAGTAGAGAAAGTAAACTAAGCCATGAGGATTATAAGTATTATTGATCACATTTTGGGAGATTTGAATAGTGAGCTTTTGCAGAAATGTCATTTATTGTTATAGTTGAGCTTGAGGTTGACATAAGAACATAAGAACATAAGAAGAGCCATGCTGAATCGGGCCTCAGCCCATCTAGTCCAGCATTCTGTGTCACACAGTGGCCCACTAGTTGTACAGGGATCTCTAGCAGAAAGGAGGGCAAAACCCTCACCTGCTCCCGACCCCCACAACCAGTGCCCGGGAAAATCCTGCCTGCCTCCATCAACACAGAGGTGGCACTTGGATGTCCATTTCAGTAACTACTGATTCCCTTGGTATCCATGAATCTGTCTAATCCTGCCTTGAAGCTGTCCAGGCTGACAGCTGTCACAACCTCCTCTGGAAGTGAGTTCCATAACCCAATGACCCTCTGGGTGAAGAAATATTTCCCTTTATTAGTCCTAACTTTCCTACCTTGGAGCTTTAGGGAGTGCCCCTAGTCCTAGTGTTGTTGTGACAGAGAAAATATTTTTCTTTATTCACCTTTTCTATCCCATGCATGATTTTATACACTTCGATCAAGTCACCTCTTAAACGCCGTCTTTCAAGGCTGAAAAGACCAAGGCGTTGCAACCTGATTTCATAAGGGAGCTGCTCCATCCCTTGGATCATGTTTGTTGCCCTTCTTTGTACCTTTTCCAGTTCCGTTATATCCTTCTTGAGGTGCGGTGACCAGAATTGTACACAGTACTCCAGATATATTTTGTATTTTATAGCCTATTTTTTCTGCAGCCCTGGAATACACATAAATGGGACAGGTCGCACATACAATATGCTACAATAGCGTGGAGAATGGGAATTTCAGATGGTAGCCAGGAATATAACTGTGTTTTCAGAATATTACTTGGTGTTTTTGTATATTGTATATAGCAGTGTTTCCCAACCTTTTTTGAGCCACGGCACATTTTTTACATTTACAAAATCCTGGGGCACACCACCAACCAAAATAACACAAAATGACTAACACAGTAATACATATAGTTAATATGTTTTAAATGTATTTATACACTCAGTGTGAAACCTGGACCTGAACAGGAGAGTTGATACACAGTCACTAGAAAGGCTATCACGTCCAGCCAATGCCAAATGTCATAATAGTTGGTAAACATAAACACAGAAATGCTGGGGAATGGCTGGAGGTGGCGCTAGCTGTTGAAGACCTAAAAGGAGGAGAGAGGCCCATTGTCCTTGCCAGAGTTGGGGCCTTGATTGCTGCCGCAGAGGCTTCCGGAGGCCAGGCAGTGACACCAACCAAGACCCCGGCTTCGGCGAAGACAGTGGGCCTCCCTACTCCTTTTTAGGCATTGACGATGCCGTGCTGGAGGGTCACCCTTCCCTTCTCCCTCGAGCGTGTGGGGCGGGAGGAAACAGCTGAAGGAGGCAGCACCCTGGCCCCTTCTTCTTCGCCGCTACCACCCGGCCCTTCCTCCTCCCTCCGCAAGTAGCAGCAGGAGGAGTTCGGTAGGAGGGGGAAGAAAGGGGGGAAGAGAGGTTTTCCCGCGGCACACCAGGTGATCGCTCACGGTACACTAGTGTGCCGCGGAGCAGCAGTTGGGAAACACTGGTATATAGTGTACCCTAGTCCAATTTTGAAACCCAAAGCATGATTTCAAGAGTATAAGATTTCATTCCTTGCCAGGGTTGAAACAACATTTCAAACTGGCAGGGTTTATTAGACATTTATTAGACATTCAAAAAAGTGAATGATGTACCGGTTCTAGCATAGCCTGGCCCATTTAATATTTATTTATTGACAACATTTCTACCCCGTCCTTCGCAACCCCCAAGGGGGGGATGGGGACGGACGAACTCAGGGCGGCTTATACCGGCAACAATTTGATGCCGCAACATTCAGACAAATAAAACAAATATAACAACAATTTAAAACAATAGATAAAGTATTAAGTTAAAATAATTTAAAACATTATTATCAAATCATATAGCCCTTTCCAGTCCAATTCAACATCCAAAGTGCTGCCATACCTGCTGTCCAAAAGCCTGGTCCCATGACTTTATTTGATGAAGATAGTTACTGTCAAACTATTAAGTAAGAAATATGGCGCAATGTGTTTTTCCTCCCATCTCGCACTCTATAATTCACCATCACTCTGTGCACATACTGTAGATATTCAGTATTTATAACTAAGTCCACAATACTGTCATGGGGTGTTGGGAGGCGGGTTTTTTAAACCCTGAACCATAATTATAAATCCCTTATCACAGAGCAAAGCAGAATTATAATATTTGCTTTAGAAACAGGAGAACACAAGAGAGAAGATGAAGCTCAAACCATTCAAATTGTTGGCAGTGGTATGTCTGAATCCCTGGCAAAGACTGAATGCAGCAATAGACAAATGTGGTTCCATAGAATAGGATGAAATGGATAATTAACACAGAAACGAGCGTATAAACCTGAATTCCTTTGTAATTGATGTCAGCGTTAATGGAAGAGTAACAGGCTGCCATCATAAGTGCTCTCACTTGGAAGAGCCATTGAAATCAATAAGCTTTGCTTAAAACAGAAACATAGTTTTCGTAGCTTCTCCAAAGATATTAATTGCCACTGGGCCAGTTTGCCCTTCTCATTAAACTAAAAGAGCAGAAAATTCTGGATTATTGTGAATTAACAAGCATATTAATATACTCTTCTGTGCTCAGTCACTTCTACTTGGCTCTTGCTACCAATAGGAGCACCGAAAAAACCAGGAAGACTCTATCAAAAGCCCCATCTAAACTGCCATATATAATCCGAATTATCAAAGCACATCATTCACATTATCCACTTTGAAATGGATTATATGAGTCTACACTGCCATATTATCCAGTTCAAAGCAGATAATCTGAGTTTTATATGGCAGTGAAGGGGCCAAATTTTTTTTTTTAAATCATACCTGAACTGGGAACCATGGCTTCTTGATTTCCTGAAGAGTCACAGTCATATGTCAGAAATAAACCTCATTTATGATTCTGTCTTGTTAATTTATCTATTTATTTATACATTTATTTACAGTATTTAGATTCTACCCTTTTCACCCCAAAGGGGACTTGGAGTGGATCAGAGAGCACATATACGGCAAACATTCAATGCTGTTATACACTAACAGGACAGACAACTGTACATAGATAGATAGATAGATAGATAGATATAGATATTTTCCCATCACATAGGGCAGTGTAAACTGACATAATCCAGTGGCCCATTTGATCAGCTCATCTAATCCACATTCTGAAACTGGATTATAGGGCAGTGTAGTTCCAGCAAGAAGGTACAGCTACACTGTAGAATTACTGTACATCAGGGGTGCTCATTAGGTAGCTCGGGAGCTACTAGTAGATCTTCGGCCCTCTTCCAGGTGATCTTCGGGCCTCACCAGCCGGATGGGGCGCTCCTGCCATGCGCGCGCACACCCTGCGTGCACGCACACTCCTGCTGCTGGCTTCTGCTCTTGCGGTGATTCATTCGCCTGCGGGGCATTGCAGGAAGAAGGAAGCACGAGGCGGGGGCTCTGGAGGGAGCGCCCTGCCTCTCGTCCAGAGCAGCTGTGCAGCCTCCATTGCCGGCGAGACAGGCAGGGCGGAGCGCTCCCTCTGGATGCCCCGCCTCGTGCTTTCTCCTTCCTGCAATGCCCCGCAGGTGGAAGAAGCACTGCACAGGCGGAAAACAGCAGCAGGAGCACGTGCGGTGGCGGGAGCGTGCGGGAGCGCATAGCGGCGGGGGCAGGTAGATCTTTTGGACTTGGTTGTTTTAAGAGTAGCTCGCATGCTGAAAAAGTGTGAGCACCCCTGCTGTAGATCAACCCCACTTTAACTGCCATGGCTCAATGCTGTGGAATTATCAAAGCTATAGTTTGATGAGGCACTAGCGCTCCTTGACAGACATTGTGAAATTACAACTTTCATTTTAACTGTCATTGACCCATGACAATTAAAAGTGGTGTCAAACTGCATTATTTCTACAGTGTAGATGTACCCTTAGAGGAGGAAATGAAGATATAGAATAGCATTGATTTTTCTTAATGCAGTTTATTATTTATTTATTTATTTATTTATTTGTTTACATCATTTATATTCCTCCCTTCTCACCCCGCAGGGGACTCAGGGCGGTTTACTGCTAGGACTTTTAATACTGGAAGTAGATTCCATTTCTTGGGATTATTTGAAGACAAATCTGGATTATAAAACATTCTAAACATTGCTAGTTAGACCTGTATCAGATCCCTATAATTCTGAGAGTTATAGTCCAATGGCATCTGTTGCACCTCAGATCGTGGCAGTACCCCCCCTAGATCACACACACAAGCAGTCTCTGTATAAGTACTTTTATTTAGAATAAAGGAAAGTCCAAAGATTGAAAGATGTAGAGCCAATAAAGCAAATCCAATGATAATCCAGTAGAGTCCTCAAACTAGATTAAATCCCATAGAAAGCAAACATCCGTAGGCAAGGCAAACCACTCCTGCGGTCAACGTGAACTTAGAGTCATCAAGGCCAAACCGCTCCTGCGGTCAATGTGAAACTTAGAGTCTTGAGCATGAGTCCATTCAAGCTAAATGTAGCTTCAGGTCTGGCGAAAACCCTCCCAAACCGGTCTAATAAAGGAATCTATTTTCTATGTGACCAACGCACCCCCTTTCTCAAACTCCAATCTCTCCGGGAGGATCTGATGCTCGCCCTCCTGTCGAATTCCTCCTCATTAGCGGCCCCAGGTGCAGCGTTATCATGCTGGGAAACTCGGTCCTCCCTATCCACGGAATGCTCGCCTGGCAAGGGAGTGGAGAAGTTCTCGTGAGAATCAAGGTCACTGGGCCTCTCACTGTCCAATTCAGAACTAACTTCCATGGAGTCATCATTATCCCCATCTTCAGGCCCATACCCATGTAACCATCCATCATCCCAGGCTAATTCTTCCTCTGCAGACCCGTACCCATCTGGCCACCCTCCATCCCCGTTCTGACCCTGGTCAGCTGGAACCTCCGGGGTCTGTCTATGGCCACTGGGTTGGAACACCACAGCATCTGATTGGGAAGCATTTGTTTTGTCACTCCTCTTATAAGATAAACCAATTGGGACCAGTTGGGCAGCATAAACTGGCATCCTTGTTTATTCATGACAAACCAGAATCCTGGGTTATTGCGATATGTGAGCCAATCCCTCATTTTGTATAAATGGCTTGTCTTTGAGGACTCCTGAGCTAAAACCCAGGAAAGGGAGAGGAGAAGGAGAGGGTGATTTCCAGTCAGGGGACTGCAATTTTAAATGACTGCTTAAAATGTTTTACCCAAGAAGAAAATGTCGCTCAGTGATGCCTGAAAATGTCAGTAAATTTGTATTAGGCAATTCTTCTGGATTGATTTAATCTTTGTGAACATTGTTAGTCTCAGTAATGCTGATGTGTTAAATGCAGACAGTGAAACACATTTTTTTTAAAAAAAATCTATCTGCTCTTGTTATAGCAGTTTAGTAGAAATTATTCTAAGTAGGCACCAAGTTCATTCTACCTCCATCTATCTTTTCAATTGAGCAAATCAACAGTCATACTTCTCTAACTTTGAGCTGCTCAGTAATTTCTTCCCAAAGGATTCTTGCAGAGGAGATTTGTACTACAAGAACACTTGCTTTTTTTAAAATGTAGCTACCTCCCTGGAAGTCTTTTCTTGAATAAATATTATCCTTTGTGTTGCATAAATTACTATCTACTTTTTGGATCAATGAAACAATGTTTTTCGCAGGTTTGTGCTTGCTTAATATTCTACATGGAAATCTGTAAGATCATAATGGAAACTATAGTTTTAAAAAAACCCAGAAGACTAGGAGTTCAAAGGGCAGCTATGACTAAACTCGATAAGATCCTCAAGTGCAATGATGTGTCACTCTATGGCAAAGCCATACCTATTATTTTCAGTTTCAATAGATGAATATGAAAATGGGAAGTGAAGGAAGCTGACCCCGGGGGGGAGGGGGTGTCTACTCATATGAATAAGATCGTGTGGATATCATGGACCGAGGAAAAGGGCCTAAGAGTGATTTAAGTCTGAACTCTGATTCGAAGCCAAAATATCTATTTTTACACTAACAAGAAGAGTCATGATAAGTGTCTTTCCAGGGTATTAAGTAAGCTATGGTGCTATGTAACAAGTGGCTACATTTTAGATATGGTGTCCAGTAGGAAGATCTGAAGACAAGTGACTAAATGAGATAAGGCCAGATGTTGGCAAAAGTTTGGCAAGGGCTGGTTAAGCATACAGCACAAATTCAAAGATTATGTGAGGTGGAGTCATATTTGCCGTAGAAAGAGGAGCCTTGAGCCAAAGAAGCCAGTATGACTTGGAAGTTGTTATGAAGCTCAGGTCTTCCCATGTGACTTATTTGGGTCTATTGTTTGGTTTTTCTGATTCCTTCTTCAGATCAGACCAAAATATTTCACAGGGCATTTGAAGAGCCATGATAGATCGTGCCAAAGACCTATTCGTCCAACATTCTGTTTACACAGTGGCCCGTCATTTGCTTATGGAAACTGCCCAGCAGGACATGAATCTCTTCACACCTCACACTGCCCAGTAATAAACAGAGGCCAACTGCTCTGATGGTGGTCATATGTAGCCGTCTTGACTTATAGCTGTTGGTGGCCCCATCCTCCATTTGCAAGGTAGTCTTAGAAATGAGATGTCCCATATGCCTATGGAATGACATGTATTTAGTTCTCTCAAGGTTCCGTTCCATCAATAAAGTTAATAAATAAATAATAAATTATTATTATTAATTACCCACCTCTCCCTACAGCTTGAGATGGAGTAAAATATCATTAAAACAAGAGATAAAGCACTATTAAAACACAAGAAGGTAATCTTGGCTTTTCTTCATGAATGAAGATTCAGGAAGAACTCATCCCACACTTTCTACAAGCGCATTGATGATTTGGAGGTTGGATGTGTCCTTCGAACCTGTGCAATTGATTTTTTGGTGGAGCGCAGCATGCAGCCTTTAAACCAAAGGTTCGTCTGCCGGGGCCTAGCAAGCTGGGATGGTGGCAGCGAGGTCCTCAGGTTGTAGGTTTGGTTTGAGTTTCCTTTTCTAGATGTTTGGCCTTACAGGGTTAAAGGAGCACCATCTGCCTGGGTTTGAAATTAAGAGTTTTTCTTCTCCTAGGATGGTTGCCAAAAGGCTACAGAGCCCATCCTGCTCTTTGTCAGACCCTTCGGTTGTGACCTGTCTGGCATGGGAGGCCCTACCGGTGGCTATTATGCCACCGCCAGCATAGCTCACAACTTCATTAGGGTATGCAAGCCTCTCCCCCACAATACAAGACGGTATACAGAGTTAAAAAACAAATCAAAATCCGCCAATTAAATTTAGGTTAAAATTCACAACTTAAAAACTAGCTGGGTAGGCTTGCCAGAAGATATGGGTCTTCAGTTGTGCCTTAAATTCTGACAGCTCGTTTAGCTATCTAAGCTCTTCCAGTAGGTCACTCCACAGTTGTGGGGCATCTGATGAAAAGGTCATCTGAATTATGGTTGCTAGTTGGGTTCTGGCTGGTTGGAGTAAACATTTCCCAGAGGACCTCAAAGCCAGCAGCTTGTTCACATCAACAGTACTCACCAAGTGAAACTGATCCAGTGTAATCCCACTCACAGAATTACTGGACACCTGAGCCTGGCCCCTGACTTCTAGTTTGCTTTTAATTGTGGAAGCATCTAAGTCTGCTCTTATGCTAGAGATTTTATCTGTGAAATTGTTACTAAAGGCATCACAGTGTGCTACTAAAGGTACTAGCAATGGTTTTGAAATGAGAGGGTGCCTGAGTTAAATCTTTCACTACTCTGAACAGCTCAGCTGGAAGTGAATTCACAGGTGGAATAAATATAGAAAAGAAAGCTTTCTTTGCTGTGAATATTACCACCTAATAGGAGCAAAGATGTCCTCTGTTTCATGTCTTGTCGCATAAAAGTTGAGTTTTCTGCCATCTGCACTCTGTCATCCTTTCCATTTCATTTCCCTGTGTTTAAAGTACCATGAGAACATCTTTGGCATTTCAATATAATCTTACCTAAAATAAGAAAGCCTTTGTTTTCCTATTATAGCTCCCCTTATCCCAAACACACTAAAATTGGCTGTAAATTATAGATATGACCTTTACAAATCTCTTTTTTTTAAAGAAAAGGACAAACCAAGAATTTGCATTTGCTTTAAACCTTATATCTTCCTTAAAAATACAGATAATAGATTCAGCTAGACATATGTTATAATAATTATGAGGACATTCAGTCCAGAGAGGAAGAAAGAAGTTGAGAAAGAAAAACATTTTGAGCTTGCACAACTCTGGCTGGTAGAAAAAGAAGAAGGAAGCGATGTCATGTACGCTGAAGAATTTGCTGTTTCATTTTATACGAGCAGTATTTCAAGAGTGTTGATGATACAGTGGGAAGAGAAGTGGATCGTCCCTACAGTGAAACTGATATTCGTTGTTTGTACTACAAAAGCATACTTTAAAAGTGAAAAAAGAAGAGAAAGAAATACATAGTCATTCCTCATGCAATTGGTGGAGGCTTAACAAAGCCTTGCTGTGTGAGAAACAGATTGATCAAAGCGACAGTCAAGCAAAATAAATGTTTGGCAACTTTATTCAGGATAGGCTGGGAAATACATTTGTTTGGTGCTTTGCCCCTCCTCCAGATGTACCCTTACTAGTTTGGTTTAAATAAAGCACTATTTGCGTTTCAGGGATGGGTCCGTTGCTCAGGAAATTGTTCAGAACCTTCCAGCTGTATTTTAAATTGAATTGGCTACTTTTAGAGGACATGAACATGGAGAATTAATTTGGTAATTGGGTATTAGATGTAAAGTCTAGGGCTGACGACAAACTTTAGAAGACATATACATGAGTATATAGGCTACATAATACTGCAACATAAATGGAGGGTGGGAAAAATGACACACCTGATTTAGTTATGCTAAAGCTTCACGTGTGTTACTCATTTGCAAAAACAAATAAATGGTGTCTTCACAAATAAAAAACTATATTTCTTTTCCATATTAGGGAATTTTATTTTTTATTTATTTATTTATTTGTCACGTTTCTATACCGCCCCTCTCAGCCCGAAGACGACTCGGGACGGTTTACACAGGCAGTCTCTGCCCTCAATACAACACAGCAGTGAGGCAACCCCCCCTAAAACCATATAATAACAAATTAACAATTAATAACATACAATTGCAGTCTCAGCGTCATGTTGAAATCAGGTTCCATCGCATCGTTGTCATTCCATATATCTAATTAAGCCTTATATTTCATCAGCAAATGACTGCTCAAATATCCAGGTCTTGACTTTCTTTCGAAATGTCAGGAGGGAGGGGGCCGATCTGATGTCACTAGGGAGGGTGTTCCAAAGCCGAGGAGCCACCACTGAAAAGGCCCTGTCTCTCGTCCCCGCCAATCGCGCCTGCGAAGAAGGCGGGACCGAGAGCAGGGCCTCTCCAGATGATCTTAAACATCTCGGTGGTTCATAGGGAGAGATGCGTTCGGACAGGTAAGTTGGACCCGAACCGTTTAGGGCTTTAAAGGCTAAAGCCAGCACTTTAAAGGCTAAAGCCAGCACAATTTTATAGACTCATTCAGCCTACAATCCCGTAATACTGGACTAGCGGGCAAATTAGGCTGTTTTAAGTTAGAAGTGAAGTTTTTCAGAAAATAGCATGCAACAATTTCTCATGAAGGATGTGAACTCTTGTTAAAAGGCATTGCCTGACATTCTCTCAAATGAGATAATTCCAACATTTCACTGGTGGTCACAATGGAAAGTTCCACTCCTCCCCTCTTGTATTTAGCCCACCGTGTTTATTAGTTGTTTGTGCTACAAAAATATTATGGGCTTGTAGGTGAATAAAAGGGAGAAAATTTGAATATTGTACATGAGATGGCTTCACATTCGTTCATTCCCAGCTGATACCAAGGCTCTCTAGGTCACCAAGAAAGGACGTTTGTATGTGTGTTGCACCAGTTTATTCTAAACTCCCCCATCCAAGCACTAGAAGTTAGAAAGCCAGTAAAAGAATCATTTCTTCCCAGTCCACCTGTAGCCAGCATGCATGATGTGGCCCTGTGGTAACTCCACTTCCCCAGTAGCAGAGGAAATTGCCTACCAGCATCATCCTGGTGCACTAATGCAATTAAGCTTCTTATTAGGCATTTCCATAAAAAGTGGTCCTACCTCAATTGCTTGTTTGATGAATGGGTGGCTGGATTGATTGGAGTTATATTCACATTTCACCCAAGCAATAGGATTAAAGGGCTGCTAGCAATAACATTGAATAAAAGAAATATAGTTAAAGCCTAGAAACAAGTCCAAACACACAAAAAATGTAAATATACCCAGAAAACAAAACATTTGGGACCTTTTCACATGGGGAAAAATTCCTCGTTGTAGAACACTTAGCACATGCAGCCGGCACAGAGACTTCCGGATCTCATCACATGACGCATATTTACTTCCAGCAGGGCTCCTTGTGTTGGTGAAGTGTGCTGTAAGGGGCAAATCTGAACAAGGGAAACTACCCATGTTCAGATAGGAAATCATTGGGACAGTACAGGAGCATGCCGGAAAGGTATGTTTTCTGGCATGTGATGGACAAGTGGAAGATGCAGTGTGCTGAGAACGGATTTGCCCTGGTGCTCCACCATTTGCCCTGCTGTCCACATCAAGAACCTCCATGTGATGAGGTCCTTGGTCCATACTATTTTTTCTCACGTTGTAAATTGTTTCAGCATTGTGGGACACTTTGTTCATATTCAGTGTTTTTACAGCATTATATACACTGTATACTCATGTATAAGTCAAAAAAATCAACACATAGGTGGTAGCATTTCAAGCTGTTGCTGGAGGAGTATGTACATCACCACCTCTAACCAAACAACCTATACCAGGGGTCCTCAAACTAAGGCCCGGGTCATTTACCTGGCCCTTGCTCAGGGTCAACCTAAATCTGAAATGACTTGAAAGCACACAATAACAACAACAACAACAACAACAACAATCCTATCTCATCAGCCAAAAGCAGGCCCACACTTCCCATTGAAATACTAATTTATTTATTTATTTACTATTTTTATATGCCACCCTTCTCAACCCCAAAGGGGACTCAGAGCGGCTTACAGCAAACAACAATACTGCCAGAGTGGCTTACAATGTACATATAACTATATTGCCGGAGTGGCTTGCAGCAAACTGAAAAAGCAACAATTAACATTACTGTCATAGCACAACATTAGCACTACACATCATATTGCACTACAACATATCGCAATATTGTTTGCAATATTGCATGTAATACAAATATACAAATTATAATATCACGATATAATTATTTTATCACATTATCATTGGCAGTATTATACTGTGTTACAATACAACACCACCAATGCCAAATGCATATTCCACACACCATACCGTAATCATACTATTATTATTATTATTATTACATTACAATTATTATACTATAACATAATACAATATATTGACATTATAATATATTATATTATATTAAATTACAATGCAATGTAACATTATATTATATCATATATTATTGTATTATATTATATTATTTATAAAATAATAAATAAATAATTTTATAGAATTATTTTAAACAATAATAATAAGTTTGCATTTGTTAAAATTGTTCTTCATTTTAATTATTGTATTGTTTGTAAGTGTTTTTTGCGCTGCAAATAAAATATGTGCAATGTGCATAGGAATTCATTCATGTTTTTTTCACATTATAATCCGGCCCTCCAACAGTTTGAGGGACTGTGACCTGGCCTTCTGTTTAAAAAGTTTGAGGACTCCTGACCTACACCAACATACCAAGCATGACAGAAAGTAGAGTTCCTTTGTGCGTTGTTTTTCTATCTGCAAAGATCCCCCCCCCCTTTATGGATGGTAGCCCATCCCTCTCCCCTGCCTTTCCAGTGACATGCTGAAGTCTAAGAAAGGCATTACTAATTGAATTCATCGTTTTATGTAACCTTTAGCATTGAGGACATATCTCCCTATCATCTACTAACTGTGACAGTGCATTCCATTTTAAATGTAGATTTCTTTTTTTCTTACTCAGTGTAGCATGGATATGACACTAGAGGGCAACTGAGAGTTTGCTTTCAGGGAAGAAAACCTGCTCAGTTTAATAATATCAGCTGAGTCTTTAAAAGAAGGTAAAAAAAATGTCTCTCCCACCCTTTCTTCCACTGCCAATTTCTGCGTTTTGTTAGAAAGAAAATAACATGTAACATTTGGTTCTTTGTTGACAACAAATAATAAAGCAACCAGAGGGCCTGAGAAGGAACTGTATAAGCCGTATTTGAGAAAAGCTGGTTTTGCCCAAATAAGGGGTTTTTAATTTTATTTTAGGCTTCTTCATATGTTAGATAATGATCAACTGACAATTGGTCATGAGTTAATAATGCTGGATGCTGAAATATGCGTACCATGTGGTAGAGGAATAGCTCTGCCAATGAGTACAAACATACTGCTATAGTTACACATCAAGGGGGAACAATCATGGGGAAATAACTAAAACATGTAATAGCATGTCGGATTAAGCTGCCCTGTTTCCCGACAATCAGGCTCGATACTTCTTTATCAACATCCTGCAAAAAAGTATTTTATAACTATTAATCTTTTTCAATATTGCTAGTAAGGAACAATTTTATGGTGTGTTTGTGTGTGTGTGTTACTCTCTTTTGCTGACTCTGCTAGACAACAGTTTTACAAAGGCTTTTGTCCTGAACAGAAGTCAAACTCTTCTGAAATCCCACTACAAATATCTCCTCTGTAGTGAATATTTTATCTTTTTTTTTCTTTTATGAAGATTCTTCACTTTAAAGTTGTTTCACCAAACATTTGATCCAAAGGTTTACAGAACATTTCTCTTTGTTCTATTATTTATACTAGTCTAGAAAACGCATAGAGGGGGAGATAGAGGGAACAGATAACTTTTTTAAAAAAAACTTTTTTAAAAGGGGAAGATGATTTAGCTTAGTGATAAAACAACTGTTGGTTATTGACATTTCTACTTAGAGGAGAACTTCAGCAAAATCAGATTTATGTACAAACATAAGTAGACTACATTTTATCACAAGAGGCCTCCAGATTCATTGATTGATTAATAAACCCCAAGCAAACTTGGTGTTTCATAAAATTGATTTTTAAGTTGGCTCTGAAGAAAAGGAACTTGGCCCTCAGAGAAGTAAATGTTCCAGTTGAAATCTCTTTGTTTGAGACAGTTTAATTCAGTGCTTCCCAACCTTTTTTGAGCCGTGGCACACTTTTTACATTTCCAAAATCATGGGGCACACCATCAACCAAAATGACACAAAATGACACTCTAACTCAGTAATACATATAGTTAATATGTTTTTAAATGTATTTATACACTCAGTGTGAAACCTGGGCCTGTTTCGATGAACACAACATAGATATCCTGGCAGGAATGGCAGAAAGACACAAACTTCCCACACAGAACTCCCATAACCAAGATAAAATACTATAAGAGTTTGGTGGGCATTGACCTTGAGTTTTGGAGTTGTAGTTCACCTATATCCAGAGAGCACTGTGGACTCAAACAATGTTGGATCAGGACCAAACTTGGCATGAATACTCAATATGCCCAAATGTGAACACAGATGGAGTTTGGGGAAAATAGACCTTGACATTTGAGAGTTACAGTTTCTGGGATTTATAGTTAATACACAATCAAAGAGCATCCTGAACTCTTGCAACAATGGAATTGAACCAAACTTGGCATATTGAACTCTCATTACCAACAGAAAGTACTGAAAGGGTTTGCTTGGCAATTGGCCTTGAATTTGTTCACCTACACCCAGAGAGCACTTGTAGTTCACCTACACCCAGAGAGCACCGTGGACTCAAACAATGATATGTTATGTTGTTGTTTGTTTTCTATCCAGAATCGCAATGTTGGAAGGAGGCTCACCACTTTAAGGTCCCTCTAAAACAGCCATGGGAAAACTTCGGTCCTTTCCTAACAGCCTGAGGCCCTTTCCTGCTTATGTGGCTATGGCAGGAGGGGGAAGAAAGGGTATTGGAGGTTCCAATTTCCCACAGCACACCTGATGATCGCTCATGACATACTAGTGTACCACGGCACATTGGTTGGGAAACACTGGTTTAATTCATTCATTTATACAAAAACACACATACCGAGGGGGGGGGGGTGTCTTTTCCTAAAAGTCCTAGTTCTTTCCTAGGTGATTTCCTTTCTCCTGAGCATCTTCCAACCTGTGTCACATCCTTTTCTGGACCTATATGTAGGACTTGTTGTGGTGTTGGTCCTCATTGTTTTCTTGCCCATTTCACAGTCAGTTTGGGCCTGTGTGTCTTTTGTAAATTTCTAATACTATCATCTTAGAAGGGTGACTGAGGTTTCTTTGCCAATTGGAGATCTGTGTACAGTTTCAAATAACAAGTTCAAAGCCCTTTGCCAACTGGATGTGTCATGCAAGGTGCCAAGTGGGGATTGTGAGAATAGTGTAAGAAGGCCAATCTAACTATGCAAAATATGGTCTTTAATAAGGAAGGATTATATTAAGACCCCGGGTGGTATCTCCCCCCGCTTCCCCAAAGACACTCTTCCCCCTGCTCCTACCCCTATTCTCATGAGAAGTCTCCTTGGAATGGTTTCTAGAACTCTGTCTCTCCTTTAGTCAAGGAGCTTAACCATCTGATTAACTGTCAAGAACAACCATATTAGAATGAATTAGGTTAGGTTATTAATATCATCAGATTCACATAACCTTGAACAGTTGTTTAGATAAAAAATAAGTACACTTGTCTCAGATTACACAAGAAAGACATTCCACATAGAGACTGTAGCATGTTCAAGGCCCCTTCCACACAGCTGAATAAAATCCCACATTGTCTGCTTTGAGCTGTAACATATGGCAGTGTGGACTCAGATAATCCAGTGCAAGACAGATATTGTGGGATTTTCTGACTTGATATTCTAGGTTATAAGGCTTTGTGGAAGGGCCCCATGTTACTTCCATGGAGGATGGAGACAAAGATGTCTACTAGATGCCTCTAAAGAACTTGAGGAACATCTACTTTCCAGCCACTTTTACTAGCTAAAAAACACACATTTTATATAGAGTAATTTTAAATTGCAACACCCAGAATCTTCCAGAAAGCATGGCCAGTAGACATTTCAACTGGGTGATTCCGGAAAGTGTAGTTCAAACCCCAACTTTTCTAAACTGCCTAAAATATGAATGCTGCTTTAGGCCCCTTCTACACTGCCATATAGTCCAGGTTATCAAAGCACATAATCCACATTATCTGCTTTGAAATAGATATACGAGTCTATACTGCTATATACCGTATTTTTCGCACCATAAGACGCAGTTTTTTTCCTCCCAATGTAGGAAGAAAAATCAGCTGCGTCTTATGGAGCGAAGATGCAGGCAGGGGGAGGGGAGGCGCTGGAGCAGGGGGGCGCTGATGTACTCACGCTATATTTGCGCTCCCGGCGGCTCAAGCATGCCCAGACTCCGCCATCGTGTCACCGCGCAGAGCCGGGCGGCGGCGGAGGAACGAGGGCGGAGGAGGGGACTCGTGGGGTGGGCTCGCCGCTCACGGACCCGAGGAGGAGGGGGGGAGGCCACGAGGGCGGCCCCCACGGAGACGCAGTGGAGGAGGGCCTCGCTGGCCGTGCGCTGTAAGAACGCTGTGGCGCGGGGCGGCGAGGCCCTCCTCCGGCAGAGGCGCATCTTCCTGACGTCACTTTGTCGCGCCTCTGCTGAGGAGGAGGGGCGGCCGCTGCTAAGAAAGCCCAGAAAAGAGGCCGGAGGGAGGAGGGAACTCTTCCTCCTTCCCTCCCTCCCTGCGGCCTCTTTTCGGGCCTCCTTACAGCGCGTCGCCTCCCCCTCCTCCTCGCAGAAGTGCATCTTCGTGACGTCACGAAGATGCGCCTCTCGCTTCGGGCCCTTCCGCTGCTGCTGCTGCTGTGGCTGCTGCTGCGGCTGCTGCTACGGCTCCGTGGGGCCGCCTCGTGGCCTCCCCTCCTCCGGGTCCGTGAGCGCGAGCCCGCCCACGAGTCCCTCCTCCGCCCCGTTCCTCCGCGCCGGCTGGCTGCGGCGACACAGCGGCGAGAGTCTGGGCATGCGCGGGAGCCGGCGGGAGCCGCCGGGGGGGGCGCGAATATAGCGTGAGTACATCGGCGCCCCCCAGCTCCCGCGCCTCCCCCCCTCCATGTTAGTGTCTCCCCCCCTCCATATTAGTGTAGCCAGCCCCCATTTTTTTTCCAATTTTCCTCCTCGAAAATCTAGGTGCGTCTTATCAGCAGGTGCGCCTTATGGTGCGAAAAATACGGTAATCCAGTTCAAACTAGATAATATGGATTTTATATGGCAGTGTAGATGGAGCATTAGTACCAATGTTAAAACTCACCTGTGTTGGACCACAAATCCCATAACCCTAGCCAACATGGCCAAGAGTCCTGTGTTTATGCCTGCAGCAATGGAACTCATTTTGAGTTCAAAGCAGATATGAACAGATCACATCTTGAAACCAACACAAAGAAGATTCTCTTTGTAGGTCCTTGAACGTTAGTTGTTATAACACTGTCAACCCTTTTATCTACTAGGAGGGCTGTGGTTGGCAAGCAGAAATATAATAGCTATAGCCCTTCCTGGTATGAAGATAATGATTTTTTACAAACCTATTAGCATACAGGTACAAGTTCTCCCACTTAAAAAGATGAGAGGCCTGTAATTGACATCATAGGTAGACCTCAACTATGAGAGACAACATGAGAAAACACATCCAGAAAATCACATTGTCTGATTTTTAACAAATTTATTTGCAAATTATGGTGGAAAATAAGTATTTGGTCACCTACAAACAAGCAAGATTTCTGGGTCTCACCAACCTGTAACTTCTTCTTGAAGAGGCTCCTCTGTCCCCCGCTCATTACCTGTAGTAATGGCACCTATTTGAACTTGTTATCAGTATAAAAGACACCTGCCCACAAACTCAAGCAGTCACACTCCAAACTCCACTATGGTGAAGGCCAAAGAGCTGTCAAAGGACAAAATTGTCACCCTGCACCAGACTGGGAAGACTGAATCTGCAACAAGCAATCAGTTTGGTGTGAAGAAATCAATTGTGGGAGCAATAATTAGAAAATGGAAGAGATACAAGGCCACTGATAATCTCCCTCGATCTGGGGCTCCATGCAAGGTCTCACCCCATGGGGTCAAAATGATCACAAGAATGGTGAGCAAAAATCCCAGAACCACACGGGGAAACTAGTGAATGACCTGCAGAGAGCTGGGACCAACGTAACAAAGGCTACCATCAGTAACACACTACGATGCCAGGGACTCACATCCTGCAGTGCCAGATGTGTCCCCCGCTTAAGCCAGGGACTGACTGAAGTTTGCTAGAGAGCATTTGGATGATACAGAAGAGTATTGGGAGAATGTCATATGGTCAGATGAAACCAAAGTAAAACTGTTTGGCAGAAACATAACTCATCATGTTTGGAAGAGAAAGAATGCTGAGTTGCATCCAAAGAACACAATACCTACTGTGAAGCATCATGCTTTGGGGCTGTTTCTCTGCAAAGGGACCATGGCGACTGATCCGTATACATGAAAGAATGAATCGTGGGGCCATGTTTCGTGGGATTTGGAGTGCAAACCTCCTTCCATCAGCAAGGGCACTGAAGATGGAACGTGGCTGGATCTTTCAGCATGACAATGATCTCAAACACACCACCAGGGCAATGAAGGAGAGGCTTCGTAAGAAGCATGTCAAGGTCCTGGAGTGGCCTAGCCAGTCTCCAGATCTCAACCCTATAGAAAACCTTTGGAGGGAGTTGAAAGTCCGTGTTGCCCAGCGACAGCCCCAAAACATCACTGCTCTTGAGGAGATCTGCATGGAGGAAGGGGCCAACATACCAGCAGCAGTGTGTGCCAACCTTGTGAGAACTTACAAAAAATGTCTGACCTCTGTCATTGCCAATAAAGGATATATAACAAAGCATTGAGATGAACTTTTGTTATCGACCAAATACTTCTTTTCCACCATAATTTGCAAATAAATTACGAGAAAATCAGACCATGTGATTTCTGGATGTTTTCTCATGTTGTCTCTCATCGTTGAGGTCTACCTATGATGTGAATTGCAGGCCTCTCTCATCTTTTTAAGTGTGAGAACTTTTGGTATCTGACTAAATACATTTTCCCCACTGTACTTTCTTTATATATGTGTGTGTGTGTGTGTGTGTTAAGATTTTACTTACAGATATTAAAAAACAAACATAGGAGGTTTGGGGTATCAGGGAGGGTTGAAAAGTGAGGTGGGTTAGGGTTGGAAGAGAAGTGGGGGGGTAGGAAAGAGGGGGTTAGGGAGGGCCAATAAGGGACCGGAGAGTGGTGGAAAGAGGGGAGGGCAAAAAAGAAAAGAAATAAGCTGAATAATAAAAGTGAAAAAAGAAGGGGGGAAAAAGAGAGAGAAAAGGTATATATATGTTGACTTCCATCTTCGTCTTCCCCACCGTACTTTCAACAGCTTTTAACTGCAAAAAATGGGTAAATGTATTTTTTAAAATACTAGCAAAGATATGATACTAGGGCAAGGAAGTTTTACACCTTTTACACAAAGACCTGCTTGTATATAATAAGAAACTCTGACTTTACACTACAGTTCTTACAATCCTTCTCCTTCACTATGACCACTGTTCATGTTGGGTAGGGGATGCCAGGAGCTGCAGTCTAAAAACCTAATCTTGTTGAGCTCTGGCTAAAATTAAGCAAGAGAGAGCATAGCTGGGTTAGTTTGCCATGGAAACAATTCCAAGTCAAGGCGCCACGAAGCAGAAGATGGGAGTAGATTATCTCAGGAGGATGTCATGAATTGCTTCACTGTAACTAACTTCAGTTCTATTAATTAGACACCCAGCAATATTCCGAGAAGAGATTGGCATTTCTAACATGTGTCTTTCATTGAATCATAGGAAACTGGGTTGAATTCATATGAACAAGAGAAGGCATTATTATCTTTCCTTTTGTAATGATCTCCAGAAACTAGAGTGTTGTCTAGTTGGCTCTCCTTCTTGTTCATCCTTATGAGATACCTTTGCCCCTTTTGGTTTTCAGTCACAGTTTTCTATTGGCATTTATGCAAGCCTTCAAAGTTTACCATTTAAGACAAAGATGGGCAAATTTAGAGGGCGAGCAAGAGAACAGCTTTGGTCCAGCACAGGGCCGTAGCCAGGATTTTGATTCGGGGGCTGAGTTTGGTCCCGGGGGGAGGCTGAGACTGGGTGGAAGAGGGTCTACCATAGCAAATCTTTTGTATTGTTATCCCAATAACCCCATGAATGTGGGATATAATGAGCATGGTGATCAGATCATGATATGAATAAACATAACAGTTTAAATAATGTACCAGTAAGGCCTTTTCGCGGACCACCCTGAGAATTTGGGGGGGGGGGCTGAAGCCCCCTTAGCCCCCCCCCTGGCTACATGCCTGGGTCCAGCATAATCCTAATGAGGGACTGCATCCCCATAACCAACTGGCCACAGTTGTGGCAAAACTCCCATCTTTTCTTTATAGAGAAAAAAGCATTCTTTGTTTATGTGTAGAACATTCTGTCCTTTCTAGTAGCAGATTTAATCAACTGCTTTTCATCTCACCACTGTCTCCCTTTTCCTAAGGTAGTCATTATCCTTGTTCCTCGATATGGGAAAAACCTGCATTAATGTCTATGAATTAGGTAGCTGCCTTCCAGTAAGGCGGAACATTGATCAAAGCTTACTTGTTGCTATCTGTGGGAGTTGGGAGGGAAGGGGAGAGAAGGGAATGCCTATTTCTAAACAAAATGGCAGAATGGGATTTCTGGAACCATGAATTAGCTACTTTTGCCTCTGGGGCCCCTTCTACATAGCCTTATAAAATCCAGATTATCTGCTTTGACCTGGATTATATGGCAGTGTAGACAAATATAATCCAATTCAAAGCAGATAATCCACATTGGATTATATGACAGTGTAGAAGGGCCTGGGAAAACAGAAGATATAAATGCACTTGATTGATGTGGTTGGCTTGCCTGGTGGGATTTTAGAGAAGTCCCTATATCCAATCATTCTCTTCATGCCGTGTCATAAATTCTTTCCAAAATCTCCCCCATTGCAAAATAGTTTTGCTATGTGTCATGATATGTTAGGAGGGCTGTAATTCAAGAAACAGAAACATACACACAATGGGTGTATGGACATTGCTGTACAATTTTTGACCCAAATTGTTGCTGGTGCTAACACAGTTATTATTATAATTATTAGTCACAGCATGATTACATGCCTTGCAAGTACTTGACGAATAAATGGCCTTCTAGTCTAATAAAAAGTACATTCATTCATTCATTCATTCCAAAGGGGCCAGGTAACATCCACATTGCTTTGACTGTAGCTTCAACTACTGTTATTAAGTCATTTGGCTCTCTTCTCGGCCAGCATGTTATCCATGCTGTCTTCTCCTTTTCAGCCCTCTACGATGAACTTACTGGGGTCGAGGTGGGGGATGCTGCAGACATTGCTCTACTACCGAGAGCTAGAGGCAAGTGAGAGATGGGGAATAACTATCACAGCATATTACTGTCATGCAAAAATAGTGTCTTTTTAAAATGTTTCTGAGAAACCTACAGGGCCAGAATTGAATAGCCACATCAGGAAAGGACTACAGTGATGAGAGTGAATTGAAAAAGGATAGAGCTCTGACAACTGTTTAATACATTTGCCCAGTTGGGAAGATGGAATGAGCAGGAAACAGTGCGGGTTGTCGTTTACATACATGGCTTGTTCAGCTGTCAGAGAAGTCCAAGGGTATTTTAGATTTAGTTTGCATAAGTGATCCAGGTATGTCAAATGAAGTAATACATTCCATTCCCATTAAAACCTTGGCTATGGCACCAACTTTTTGACAAAATGCCCAGGTAGCTAGATGGATTTCAATTATGCTAATACCACCTTTTAGCACTCTGTCTGTAATAACACGTCTTCATGTCAGTCCAAATACACTTTTTTAAAAAAAGAGGGAGACCTGTATTATGACAAGGACTCAGCAGATAGTAATAAGAAATATTTCAGAGTGTGGCATGAACTTTCCAACCCAAGTAATGCTATACCTAGATGGCAGTTGCTACCCATAGCCTTTTTATGCATATATAGAACTGTTGACATGGCCAAAGTGCAAGCTGCGTTCCACCAGAAAAATCCATTGCACAGGCTCAAAGGACACATCCAACTTTTTTTAGTCATCAACGCGCTTTAAAAAAGCGTGGGATGAGTCCTTCATAAGAATCTTGGTTCGCGAAGTAATGCCAGAGACATGGCCAAAAATCAGTGTGGTGTCTCAAGGCTGTACCATAAGAAAACACAAAGAACAATACTGAATATACATAATAATGTATTACATTGGATATAGTAGCACAATATATATATATATATATAAGTACACAATCTAGTAGGCAATACACAAGTCATATAATTGATGAGTTGATCATTGGCGGACGGAGCACGGCCCAGTGATTATTTGCACCGCCGGGCGCGCTCAGGGAGGAGCCGGGCTGCGGCCCCTCAACTCCTGTCGCTTCTTCAGGAGCCCCCGCCAGTTCTTAGCGCCTTTGCGCGGCCGGTTGCCATTTCGAGCGAACCCAGCGGTCTGCGTATTCCTTCATTTCTTCCCTCATCTCCCCGGAACTTTCCCTTCCCTGGAACTGTTGTCCTTTACTACCCATTCGAACTCTGTAGCTGTCTTAAGGAGGTACTGTACTTTATAGCGGTATAAGTTCCAACATAGTGTGCTGTATTCCGCATGGTGTACTATGCGCGTTGATGTTATATACTCTATGTTAGAGATACTCATTATTATATGACTTGTTATTATTATATTGCCTACTAGATTGTGTACACACACACACACACACACACACACACATATATATATATAGTGCTACTATATCCACTGTAATACATTATTGTGTATATTCAGTATTGTTCTTTGTGTTTTTGGACTAGTGTTTTCCACTCCCAGCGTTTCTGTGTACCATAAGAAAGGCATGCATTGATGTCTTTCTATAACTTGAGTAGATTTGCATAAAAGGTAATATACAGTGTTTTAGAAACAAAGCGGTGAACTGGAATGACTCTGATTCATTCTTTGTCTTTGCAGTAAATTCACACTAAAAACCACCCCAGACAGTTTTTCTCACCAGATTTTATAAGATTTTTTTAAAAAATTTCCTAGAACAACATGGCACACTATGTCTATGAAATGGGAGTAATTTTGCTAGATGCTTGTAGTAAATTAAAACAAAGGTTGATTATTGTTATTTCTGGAAATCTATGACAAATAATGCAATGTCCCTAAATTTAGAAGGCATCAAGACTGTAGCGTAAAAGCAGTTCGATACCACTTTAAATGCCATGGCTCAATGCTATGGAATAATGGAAATTATGGTTTTACAAATTCTTTAGCCTTCTCTGCCATTGTGCTGGCACCTCACCAAATGGCAAATCCCAGGATCCTGTAACATTGAGCCATGGCAGTTAAAGTGGTGTCAAAGTACATAAAGTCCATAACGTAGATGCACCCTTAGTTACAGAAATCCCTAATGCTGACTTTGAATGCATGCAAGTCTATTTACTTGCCTAAATCAGTGTTTCCCAACCTTTTTTGAGCCGCGCGACACACTTTTTACATTTGCAAAATCCTGGGGCACACCACCAACCAAAATGACACAAAATGACACTCTAACACAGTAATACATATAGTTAATATATTTTAAAATGTATTTATACACTCAGTGTGAAACCTGGGCCTGTTCCCATGAACACAACATAGATATCATGGCAGGAATGGCGGAAAGACACAAACTTCCCACACAGAACTCCCATAACCAAGAGAAAATGCTATAAGGGTTTGGTGGGCATTGACTTTGAGTTTTGGAGTTGTAGTTCACCTATATCCAGAGAGCACGGTGGACTCAAACAATGTTGGATCAGGACCAAACTTGGCATGAATACTCAATATGCCCAAAAATGAACGCAGATGGATTTCAGGGGAAATAGACCTTGACATTTGGGAGTTGTAGTTGCTGGGATTTATAGTTCCCCTACAATCAAAGAGCATTCTGAACCCCACCAATGATAGAACCGGGCCAAAATTCCCACACAAAACCCCCAGGAGGCAAGAGGAGGTCTCTGCTTGGGGAGGGAGAGACCAAGTAGATAACGGGTGGGAAGGGGGGGGGGTTGTAATTTTGTGCCTTTATTGAGGTAGGTTTCTTAGGGTTTTTATACTTCAACACAGTAGACTCTTCCCCCCCCCCCTTTCCTGGAGGTTCCAATTTCCCACGGCATACCTGATGATCGCTCACGGCACACTAGTGTGCCCCGGCACACTGGTTGGGAAACACTGGCCTAAATCATTAATAGAATTCAAGAGATTTTAATACAATGTGTAGGCAATAGAAATATCAAAGCATCAGCCTTGGTTGACCAAACTTTTTTCTGTCTCAACAACCTGATGCCAAATAAGAAAGATGGAATGAGCTGTTTCCTTTAAACAGTGACACCTCCTATATAATAGCACAAGGCACTGTTTTTCAGCTTAACAGTGTGAGTTTTTATATCGCTGCCACTCATTTCTAACACAGGAAATCAATGTCCCATTCTTTTCCCCTTTTTCAACATAAAATAATTTATCTTGGGAATTCAAAGCCATGAATAGTGTTAAGTCTTTTCTTCTAAACTGGAAAAAGTAGCTAAACTGAGATTGTCAGCAAGCATTTGTGTGGTTCTCAATATTTCCAGACTTTCCATTTCACACCATTTCACTTCACTTGAAGTATCAGAGTACCTTAACACCAGGAAACAGTTAAGTGGAAAAATAATTATTTTGCTATTGTATTAAAAGCAATTTGCTTTGCCAATAATTAGCCAAATTTCCTCTTTTGTACGTATTTTGAAACAACCCATTTTTACTCACCTTGGGTTCATGTTTGATTTGGGTTATTGCTGTTTCCACAAAATCATTAGTGTTGGAAAGATCAAGATTAGGAACATAACAGGAAGCACACGAGAGCTATGAAAAATACATGGATTGTGTAATTGTGTGACTCTATTTATCTACTCACTCATGCCAATTGGATCAGTCATTGTGGTTTACAGCTGGAATAGCTGAATAATATATCAAGGTGTGCTTTGTCTCCCTCTGTGTAGGTAAGTCCTGTTTTGCAACATACAAACCCACAATACCCCTTTTGTGTAGGGGGCAGATATTAACTGATTCACTAAATTCATCCTGGCACAATTTGTTTGGTTTCTTTTCCCAGGGGATCTAGAAACAAGAATGTAAATATATTTAATGAGGCTACATCCATGTGTATTTGCATAAATGGTGGCCTGCTATTTCAAATGGACATTTTCTCATATTGGTTAACATTGTTTAACGTATTGAGTCCGATGGAGTATAAAGCCATATATGGGTTATCTTGCATTTTATCAAGTTTTAGAGGTACTTACTTGATTTTGCAGCATAAGGCGGATAACATACTTGCTTTCACACTGGACAACTTATCTTATTGTTGTATAATACAACAAAACAAAAAAATGATGTCTTTGTTTTTAGTCCTATTACTGGGGTTATTTGGTGTGCTGATTAAGAAAATTGCATTGGATAGACCACATCAGATCAAGCTTCTTAGATATGGTGATAGTGATTTTATATGGATGAAAAGGTGAAGACTGCTAGGTGGCATATGTTCTGGATCTCAAATACTAGAGCTGATAGGGGGAACTTGTGCCTTTTTTTTTGAATCAGTGGACCAAACATACCCAGAAACATGTCTGACATTAGAGGCACCAAAATGTGTGTTGGCCGGTGTAATTATTGGCCTGAATCAGATGTGAACACATGAGTAGTTTATCAACTTGGGAGCAAGCAATATGTTTGTTTTGTTCTTCCTTCATTTACATTCTTACACCATGGTTTTCCAGTTTGCACATCAGGTATGAGCTTTGTGACAGGAGGTAGGATGGAAAGGGTTGTTCTGAAAACATGGCTGCTTCTTGAATTGATAGACCATGGTTTGTTGTAGAAGTTCTTCAACTGTCACGTTTTCTCAGCTCTAAGGCAAATGGTTTCTGTACAAATCGTGTCAAGAAAACTCCATAATGAATTTTGTTAGGGTTGCTGTAAGTCAGAAACAACCTTAAGGCACACAACATCACCTTGCAGAAAAACCGTGCGGGAGTTATTTGTCTATAGTGTCTGGGATTTTTGCAATATCGCATTCACTCTTCTCACATGGGAAGTTCCAGATACCTACCTACCCGTAGCTGATTTGCTTCTGCTGTCCATAAACTGTTTTTGGCACATGATTTTGTTCAAGAACAGCAAAAAGAAAAAAATGAATAGATGAATGTAGAATTGTAGCCAACTTGATCAGATTCAATGCAAAACTACATTGCTGCTTCTACTCTTAGGAAGAATGAGGCCACCCACCACCTCAGGCAAAAACGGATTTGGGGCATCCTGAAATGACAATTGTTACTTGTTGAATTAGTTTTTTGTGTTTGTATTGATGGGGGTTGTTTGTGGGATTTTATGCTTAAATTGAACTTGATTGGCTTTTGTTCATATTGAGTTGGGTAAATGGGAGACTTAGGGCCTTATCACATGAAGCTGCTGAAGCTATGGCAGATAAAAGTTGTCATTGTGACTCCTATAATAATATTGTGATTGATTTGTGATTGGATTGTATCTTTTCATTGGCTGGAAAAATGTGACAATGAATCAAATATCACTGTCGTTCTGTTGTTTTGACAGCCTCTTTCTGCTGCAAAGCAAAAGATCTCTGCACAGTTGTGACAAAATAGAGGGGTAACAAAGAATAGAAAATACACAATGTACCTGTGCTGAGTAAGGCAAACGCAGGTGGGAAGCAGCAATTCACATCAGCAAAGGGCTGGCATTGCACAATTTCACCAAGGTGGAGAGATCATTCTATATGTGTTTGAAATATATTTATTTATTTATTATTTGCTATTCTTGTATGCCGCCCTTCTCTACCCCAACGACTAATTTTTCATATTCTCAGAGGGGAAATGCAAGTAGGCTAAATGTAAAAATCTATTCACCCTATAAATATTCTGAATACTTTTGATGATTGTCTTTCATGAGGAACAATCTAGGTTATATATATATATATATATACACATACATACATACATATATATATATATATATATACTAACTAACTAACTAATTAACTAACTAACTAATTTTATTATTTATGAGTCGCCCTCCACAGATGTGCTCCGGGCGACTAACACAGCTAGGCAGATGCAATACAAAAAAATACACGAGGGGAGGGAAAATAACGGGAAGGGGAGGGGGGGAGGGGGGAAAGGGGGGAGGAGTCCAGCGGAGATAGCCAACTAAGGCACTGTTCCGCCATCAAAAGGTGGCAGACAGGGGAGCCCCAGTAGGATCGCCGGTAATGAGGTACGGGTTGGAGACGGCGCCCGCAGACTTCCCAATGCTCGCCTGCAGTGCGTGTTTCGAATCACCCGCAGAGTGTCCGCATCGGCTCTCGTGTTGGCCAGGTTCGCTGCTTCCACTGCTTGGAGCTCTGGCTGTCCATAGCGGGAGCTCCAGAAGGTCCTGGCTCGATAGGTCTTCTGGGGCCTGTCCGTCCTCAGCACCGGGCACTTCCTCAGCAGATCAGTAGCAGGCCTGGGGGCTCGACCCTCTCGGAGGGGAGCTGCTCCTGGCGCACATGTTACCCGGCGCTTCCGCATCCGGCGCCGGTGCCTCCTCTTCCGGGGGCCACGCTGCTTCCGGGCAGGGTCCTCGTCGGGGGTAGAGTCCTCCAAGGGTTGGGGCTTCCAGCAAAGGACTACATCCGGGTCCTGCTCCCTCTCCGGGTCGAAGCACATGGTGTAGAGGGGCGTCCTCAAGGCCAGCCGCCATGCTGGGTCGCTCCATCTCGAGTTGGCTCCCCCAACTTCTTGCAGCGCGACGCCGGCAGGCACGAGAGTTCCGGGGGAGAGCCAGGATGGCCGAGATGTCATATATATATGTTTGTTTGTTTTTGGAAGTAGGGTGACAATGTTAATAGTATCTTGACATGAATACTGTAAATAGCTCATTTATACATTTTGTGTTATCAGTTGTTGGCTTTTCTAGCAGAGGGAATGTAGTACCCAGGAGCAGTTCATGCTTGCACGTGCAGTGATTTAGCTAATGGAAATATCACGTTAATGCCAGACTGCTTATTGCGAGGCAGCAAAATGCCACAGTCATCACTGATTCATGGAAATGTGTACCCTCTAATTACTCATTGATATGAATGGGATGTATAGGTACATTATGTCATATACGAAGTAATCTTAGAATATTCAAGAAGCTGCTATTTCTGTTCAAATTTTCAATTGGTTGAAGGGACTCAGGAATTCTATATGACCATTACACTACCCAGTAATAAGAAATTTATTAACGAAGTTTGCTCTTTTTGCTGTTTTTGGTCAATTAATTCAAACTTAAAAACAAGTAATAAAGTGGGGAGGATCTGTGTCTTTTACAGCATTGCATGTTCTCCTCTGATTCAAAAGTAACCGGTATATTTGGCCTTCAGTGTCTGCTGGAGTTTAGTTCCAGGACCCTTGTGAATCCCAAAATCCATGGATACAAAGGTCCAGTTATATACAATGGTGTTGTTTATACAAAATGGCAAAATGAAGGTTTGCTTTTTTGAATTTTTAAAAATTTCTAAATGTATTCTCATGTACCACGTACTCCATCCTGCAGACCCTCAAAGCACAGGGTGTATCTACCCTGTAGCATGAATGCAGCTTGGCATAACTTTTAACTGCCATGCTTCAGTGCTGTGGGCTCCTAGGATGTGCAGTCCAGTGAGGCACCAGCTCTATTTGGCATATACGTGAAAGACCTTATGAAATAACAACTGTCCTGATTCCATAACACTCGGCTATGGCGGAATGACTGTATTTTGTTCTCACACCCCACCTTAGCAAGTGGACATTACTCCTTTCTGGCGAACTTCAAAAATATGGATTTTAAATATACATGCTATTGGTATCATGCTTTAATATTTGTACTGTGGATTTTAATATACGGGCAGTCCCTGAGTAACAAACACCCAACTTACAAACATCTCAAGTCCCTTCTACACTGCCTTACAATTCAGATTATCAAATCAGATAATACACATTATCTGCTTTGAACAGGATTATATGAGTCTACATTGCTATATAATCCTGTTCAAAACAGATATTCTGGATTTTATATGGCAATGTAGAAGGGGCCTCAGAGACAACAGGAAGTGAGAGAATTTGCCCCTTGGAAGGGAAATCCACTCTGAAAGAGAGATCATGGGGAAAAGGTATCTCCACTGAAGCTTTTTCACCAATCCTTGTTTCTACAACACACCTTTCCCTATGCTATCTAAAGCTTTTATATAGGGGTGTATGTGTGCGTGTGTGGCTGGAGTGATACTTAAAAATGTCCCTGTTCTGACTTACATACAAATTCAACTTAGGAACAAACCTACAGAAGCTATCTTGTTTGGAAATTGAGGACCATCTGCATGTATTTTAATTGAGTTGTATTTTACCTGGCTGTTTTAACTGTGCTGTACCCTGCCTCAAGGTACAAGGAGAGGCAAGTAGCAAATAAAAAACATGACACTATGTAATTTGAAAAAACAATCTGTTCCTGTTTTGGAAGTGTTCTTTCCTGCTTAACAACTTTGAAAGTAGCTGTTCTACTCCAGAAACTTTGTTTTTGCGGCCAAGACTTAAGATCTGCTTTGAATTTTTATATAATACCTGTGTGTTTTAAAATGTACTGTGACCCACCTCTAGGTCATGGGGAGAGGCGGGTAAGAAATAATATCATTATTATTGTTATTGTTATCTGAGTCTATACCAGTGTTTTTCAACCTTTTTTGAGCTGTGGCACATTTTTTACATTTACAAAATCCTGGGGCACACCACCAACCAAAATGACACAAAATGACACTCTAACACAGTAATACATATAGTTAATATGTTTTTGAATGTATTTATACACTCAGTGTGAAACCTGGGCCTGTTTAGATGAACACAACATAGATATCCTGGCAGGAATGGCAGAAAGACACACACAAAGGTCTTGCTCAACAGCTGGGAGTTATAGTTCACCCGCAATCAAAGAGCATTCTGAACTCCACCAATGATGGAATGGAATCAAACTTCCCACACAGAACTCCCATAACCAAGAGAAAATACTATAAGAGTTAGGTGGGCATTGACCTTGAGTTTTGGAGATGTAGTTCACCTATATCCAGAGAGCACTGTGGAGGGGAGGGAGGAAGACGTGGGGTGAGTCTGCGCAGTAGCGCTTGCACGGGTCACGTCTTCCTCCCTCCCCCCTCCCGCAGAAGCGGCAGTATGAGCAAAGCGAGGCAAAGCAAGCAGAGCGAGGCTGGGAAGAAGGAAGCCCGAGTGGAGAAGAAAAAGTGTTCGGCAGGAGGGGGAAGAAAGGGTATTGGGGGTTTCAATTTCCCACGGCACACCTGATGATCGCTCACGGCACACTGGTTGGGAAACACTGGTCTATACTGCCATATAATCCCATTCAAAGCAGACAATCTGGATTTTATATCTGGCAGTGTGGAAGGGGCGCATGAAAAACTATTGCAAAAATGTGCTGCAGGATGTCCTGCAGAAACAAACGTTAGGCAGTTTAATACACTTTTATTATAATACTAATAATAATAATAATACATTTACAAGCCCCCAGGGCGGCTTCCAACAAAAATAAAAAGTAAACATTCAATGCAAAAAACAGACAAAGCAACAAATCAAATCATGACAATAGATAAAACAATCTTAATGTGAACTTATAAAACTAACCAAAAAGTAACCAAAACAGTAGACTTCAACATAATAGAGGTCGTGTTGCATAGTGTTGTTGTTAAGGTCATCCTTATGAACCTAGCATCTGTAGGCCAAAAGGAATCCCTTTCATCCCTGTCAGTTTCACAATCTGTTAGGACAGAGGGCTAGACACCAATGGTGCTCAACCTTCCTAATGCCACGACCCCTTACTACAGTTCCTCATGTTGTGGTGACCCTCAACCATAACATTATTTTCATTGCTACTTCATATCTGTAATTTTGCTACGGTTATGAATCGCAATGTAAATATCTGATATGCAGGATGTATTTTCATTCACTGGACTAAATTTGCCACAAACACCCAATACGCCCAAATTTGAATACTGGTGGAGTTGGTGGTGGGGATTGATTTTGACATTTGGGAGTTGTAGTTGCTGGGATTAATAGTTCACCTACAATCAAAGAGCATTCTGTACTTCACCAATGATGGAATTGAACCAATCTTGTCACAGAAAACTCCCATGACCAACAGAAAATACTGGAAGGGTTTGGTGCACATTGACCTTGAGTTTGGGAGTTGTAGTTAGTTCACCTACATTCAGAGAGCACTGTGGACTCGAGCAATGATGGATCAGGACCAAACTTGGCATGAATACTCAATAGGCCCAAATGTGAACACTGGTGGAGTTTGGGGGAAATAGACCTTGGCATTTGGGAGTTGTAGTTGTGGGATTTATAGTTCACCTACAAAGCGCATTCTGTACTTCACCAATGATGGAATTGAACCAATCTTCTCACACAAAACTCCCATGACCAACAGAAAATACTGGGTTTGGTGCACATTGACCTTGAGTTTGGGAGTTGTAGTTAGTTGACCTACATTCAGAGAGCTGTGCTGTGGACTCAACCCCCCCTCGAATCAAAATCCTGGCTACGGCCCTGGACCTCGGCAATTGGGAGTTGTACTTGTGGGATTTATCGTTCACCTACAATCAAAGGCGCCCCCTTCGTCTCTAGGATGGAGGACCACCACCTCCCAAAGATGCTATTCTGTGGTGAACTCGCCACAGGTCAGCGCAAGAGAGGCGCCCCCAAAAAGAGATATAAGGACTCCCTGAAACAACATCTCAGACTCGGCCAGATTGATCACCAACAATGGTCCAGCCTGGCCTCACATCGGGAGGCATGGAGACGCACTATCCTCTTTCGAGAAGACACGCCGAACGGGTCTCGAAGAGAAACGACAACGCAGAAAGAACCGCAACTTGGAAACAACATCACCCGAGGAGACTTTCTGCTGTGCTTTCTGCAACTGGACTTGCCTATCTCAGATTGGCCTTTTTAGTCATCAAGGTGAATCTTCGTTTGCGAAGTAATGCCGAGAGAGACAATCAAAAGAGCATTCTGAACCCTACCAACAATAGAATTGGGCCAAACTTCCCACACAGAATCCCCATGAACAACGGAAAATACTGTGTTTTCTGGTGGTCTTTGGCGACCCCTCTGACACTCCCTCACGACCCCCCTCAGGGGTCCCGACCCCCAGGTTGAGAAACACTGGGCTAGACAGTCTTGGGAATTTGGCGCGCATTTCAGCTGCCATGGAAGCAAAAGGCCTCTTGGCCTCATTAAGATGATGAGGGGCTGGAGTCGGCGCGCGCCTTGGCGCTGGGCGTCCCGCGCTCGCGCTCTCTCTCACACACACGCGCGCGCGCGTGTGAGAGAGAGCCACTCCGCTGTGTTTACATGAGTAACGGAGCAGCTGCCAAGGGAAGGAGGGAGGGAGGGAGAGGGAGGCTTGTAAAGCGACCCGCGGAGCCTGCGAGCGCTCATTCCGCCCAAGACGGGGCTGGCAGGCGCAAGCGAGCGGCCGTCCCAGGGATGGAGGAGTAAGCCGCCGCCCAAGAGCCAGGCAGATGAGCCGCCCCTGGGATGGGTGGGTAATACGGCCCTCCGGCTTTGACTTGGGTCTTGTTTGGCACTCTTGGGGGCGAAGTGGCTGAGTTCCTCCCTCGAGAAGAAGACTCGAGCTTTCTTCCTGGGCTTGTTGGTCCTGCTTGGCTTCAAGGGAAGGCGTCCAATCATCGCCGCCTCATTTGCATGTCCTGAAGTCGCTTGTGTGACCAATGGAAGATTAGGAGGGAAGCATTCCAAGGCGCTCCAGAGGATTTGTGGTGTTTGGAGAGCACTGGCATCATCATCATCATCATCATGACTACTGCAGGGTGTCCCAAAAGTCTCGACTTCTTTGCTATTGGAAGATATTCATATTTTATTATAGTGTAATGAATATTTTGTCAATAAAAGGACATTGAGCTACACTATCCCATTTCCCCTGTGCATGGAGATTTTTGGGACACCCTGTAGCACATATTACTGTTATTATGTGTGGAGTTTGTAGAGATCATATTATTATTATTATTATTATTACTACTACTGCTGCTACTACTACTGCAGGGTGTCCCAAAAGTCTCCATACATTGGGGAAACTATCAAACTCATTTTATATTGTTAATATATTCATATTTATTATTTTATTTAATTACATGTGTGCATGTCTGTATGTGTATATATATGTGTGTGTGTGTGTATATATATATAGATAGATATATAGATATAATGTATCTTTTGTAAATAAAGGTACATTGAGCTACAATTTCCCATTTTCCCTGTGCACCCTGTAGCACTACTATTACTGTTACTATATGTGGTGTCTGTAGAGCTCTGGCATCATATTATTATTATTATTATTACTACTACTACTACTCCTGCAGGGTGTCCCAAAAGTCTCCATACATTGGGGAAACTATCAAACTCATTTTATATTGTTAATATATTCATATTTATAATTATAATATATTTTATTACATGTGTGCATGTCTGTATGTGTGTATATGTATATATAGATATAGATATAATGTATCTTTTGTAAATAAAGGTACATTGAGCTACAATTTCCCATTTTCCCTGTGCACCCTGTAGCACTACTATTACTGTTACTATATGTGGTGTCTGTAGAGCTCCGGCATCATATTATTATTATTATTACTACTACTACTACTACACCTGCAGGGTGTCCCAAAAGTCTCGACATCTTTGCTATTTGAAGATATTCATATTTTAATATAGTGTAATGAATATTTTGTCAATAAAAGGACATTGAGCTACACTATCCCATTTCCCCTGTGCATGGAGGCTTTTGGGACACTCTGTAGCACATATTACTGTTATGTGTGGCGTTTGTAGAGATCATATTATTATTATTACTACTACTGCTACTACTCCTGCAGGGTGTCCCAAAAGTCTCCATACATTGGGGCAGGGCCGTAGCCAGGATTTTGATTCGAGGGGGGCTAGTTTGTGGAGCTTGGGTGGAAGAGGGTCTACCCTAGCAAACCTTTTGTATTGTTATCCCAATAACCTGATTAATGTGGGATATAATGAGCATGGTGATCAGATCATGATATGAATAAACATAACAGTTTAAATAATGTACCAGTAAGGGTTTCCCACCTGAGAATTCGGGGGCTGAAGCCCCTTAGCCCTAGCTACATGCCTGCATTGGGGAAACTATCAAACTCATTTTATATTGTTAATATATTCATATTTATAATTATAATATATTTTATTACATGTGTGCATGTCTGTGTGTATACAGTATGCATATATAGATATAGATATAATGTATCTTTTGTAAATAAAGGTACATTGAGCTACAATTTCCCATTTTCCCTGTGCACCCTGTAGCACTACTATTACTGTTACTATATGTGGTGTCTGTAGAGCTCTGGCATCATATTATTATTATTATTATTACTACTACTACTACTACTACTACTACTACTACTGCTCCTGCAGGGTGTCCCAAAAGTCTCCATACATAGGGGAGACTAATAACTCATTTTATATTGTTAATATATTTGTATTTATATTTATAAAATAATTATATTTTATTTTATTATATGTGTGCATGTCTGTGTGTGTGTGTGTGTATATATATGTGCATGTGTGTATATGTGTATATAGGTAGGTAGATAGCTATAGATATAATGTATCTTTTGTAAATAATTGTACATTTCCTATTTTCCCTGTTCATTGAGACTTCTGGGACACCATGTAATGCTACTATTACAATTATTATGTATGGTGTTGGTAGACCTCTGGCATCATATTATTATTATTCAAACAGCAGTGTCCCAAAAGTCTTCATACATATATACCCCCCCACACACACACATATACACACACACACACACACACACATATATATATATATATATATATATATATATAGTGAACCGAGAGTCCAGTTGTAATGTATTTAAAGAACACATTTTAAAAACTACACACACACACACTATATATATATATATATATATATACACACACACTATGTACCTTTATTTTCAAAATATTCATTACAATGTAAGCGTCCTCCCCCCTCTCTCTATATAGTAAAAGTGTGTGTGTGTGTGTGTATTGAACTGAGAGTACAGTTGTAATGTATTTAAAGGACACAACATTTTAAAAACTATGCACACACACTATATATATACTATGTACCTTTATTTACAAAATATTCATTACAATGTAAGCATCCTCCCCCCTCTCTATATATAGTAAAAGTGTGTGTGTGTGTGTGTGTGTATATATATATATAGAACCGAGAGTACAGTTGTAATGTATTTAAAGAAAACAACATTTTAAAAACTGCACACACACACACTATATATACACACACACACACACACACACTTTTACTATATATAGAGGGGGGAGGATGCTTACATTGTAATGAATATTTTGTAAATAAAGGTACATAGTTCCCATTTTTGTAGGTACAAAGGTACATGTTTCCCATATATGGTGATTTTGGGAATACCCTGTATTATTATTATTATTATTGGCCCCCACAGTAATGAAACCATGGGTACTTGGTCACTTACTTCACAGCAAGTTGTCTCTACAAGGGCCACAACTTAAGGATTATTTATCATTTGTCCTGCTTCTTGGCAGGGAGTTGGACTGGATGGCCCACGAGGTCTCTTCCAGCTCTATGATTCTATGGTTCTATGTGGATGTGGCTTTCTTTGGCTGAGAACAGAGCCTTCTGACACCGAGCAAAAAACAGCAACTTCAGAGATTTCTCACAGCCAGCACTGATGTGTTTTGTGTTGCTCTAAAATGACAGTTAAGTTTGAGTTTTCCTCGAGTGACCCACATACACCATTTTGCCACAGAGAGCTTGATTTTTAGTGTGTGGTCTCTGAGCTTTGCAAACAAAAACCCTCAACATATCTGTTTGGTAATGTGAGGGTTTTGTTTGGATTTGTTTATATCTTAGATCGTGAATTGTACAATACAAAAGTAGCCATCAGTTGCTTTCTTTCCTCCATGTGATATCTAGTAAGGATGGATTTTGCAACTTAGAACATCTTTGACGCAAGTCAGTGTTGCCTAACCAAATATTTTATACTTTGAGGCAGGCATGTAGCCGGGGGGGGCTTGAGGGGCTTCAATCCCCCCCCCCAATTCCAGGGTGGTCTGAGAGAAGGCCTTACTGGTGCAATATATCCCATATGCATGGGAGTATTGGGATAACGCTACAAAAGATTTGCTAGGGTAGACCCTCTCTCACTCAGACTCATAATCAAATCCCCCCCCCCCCCCCCTTGAATCAAAATCCTGGCTACAGGCCTGCTTTGAGGAAGTGGTCAGAAGAAGGGATCCAATTTTAAGATCACATTTTGGTCTCTTTGTTTTTGTATGTGTGTAATGTTAGCAATTTGCTTTTTTAGTATTTGTTTAGCAACTGAAAAAAATCTGCTTTCTCAGTATTCTCTTAGATCCTTGTTAGATGGAAATAGCAATATACGAGTTTTGAGTGCTGGGTGAGAATATAACGTCAAAATGTGTGACCTACAAACAGAAGAGCTACTAGGGATGACAACACTTTTTACTGCAGGGAAGATGTACTCTCTTTTTGTAGGCTTGGTTTCAGAGGACCACCCAACCATTGAGGTTGGTTATCCGCTTTCAGTCAGAGATTGTGCTGAAATTGTTGCCTGTTTATTTTCAGCGCCAAATCTTAAAGGCAGACCACGTAAGAAGAAGCCATGCTCACAGCGAAGAGATTCACTCAATTGCATTAAAGATTCCCATAACAATTGTGAAGGCAAAGCTGTTGCCAAGGTAAGCTACTTTCTAATTTTGATCAAACTTCATTTTAAATACAGTTTTGGCTTTGTTTTTCAGCACAGCATTTCAAAGTAGGAGCTGACTCTGTAAAGAAATAAATACAGATGGCAGTTAACAGTTGCTGTTCTGGATGGCTATTTGCCCCTAATCTTCCTTTTAAAATGTATTTTAGACTGCTTTGGTGTAAGGCAGTGTTTCCCAACCTTTTTTGAGCCGTGGCACACTTTTAACATTAAAAAAAATCCGGGGGCACACCACCAACCAAAATGACACTCTAACACAGTAAAGAACAGCTGGGGGATGGTGGCCTGCTGGGAGCAGCTGCTGGGAGTGCCGAAGCCGGGGAGGGGCAGAGCCAGGCCGTGCCATGCCCCACCCCCTTCCCTCAGCTTCAGCTCTCCCAGCAGCTGCTCCAGCCTTGAGGGGGCAGTGCCAAGCCAGTGGTAGCAAAGCCAGCACAATGCTGGCTTGGCACTGTACCTTCAAGGCTGGAGCAGCTGCTGGGAGTGCCGAAGCCGGGGTAGGGGGCGGAGCCAGGCCGCACCATGCCCCGCCCCTCCCTGGCTTCAGCTCTCCCAGCAGCTGCTCCAGCCTTGAGGGGGCAGTGCCAAGCCAGTGGTGGCAGAGCCAGCACAATGCTAGCTTGGCACTGTCCCCTCAAGTCTGGAGCAGCTGCTGGGAATGCCAAAGCTGGGGGGAGGGGCGGATCCAGGCCGTGCCATGCCCCGCCCCCTCCCTGGCTTCAGCTCTCCCACAGAGGAGGAGCATGAGCGGTGCACGGGCTTCAGTGGGTGGGGCTCCTCCTCTGCGCGGCTTCAGTGAGCAAGGGGCAAGAGTCATGGCGGGAGTCATGGCAGATTGGAGGCTGGCTGGGGAAACGGCCGAAGGAGGCGGTGCCCCGGCCCCTTCTTCTTTTTCTTCGCCGCCGCCCAGCCCTTCCTCCTCCTCCCCCAAGCAGCAGTTGTTCGGCAGGAAGAGGGGGGAAGGAAGGGGGGCAGAGAGCTTTTCTCACGGCACAGCAGGAGGTCCGTCATGGCACGCTAGTGTGCCGCGTCACAGCAGTTGGGAAACACTGGTGTAAGGTATTAATCATACAACTAGTCCATTGATGATTATAAGCCTTTTGGCAAAACAACATTAGTTGAAAACTTTATGTGAGAGTTGTACTTATATTTTGTATATTGAGTTCCCTCCAATATTTATTTATGCATATCCCACACAAGGAGTCCAAAAGTACTATGCACATTTCATCATTTCATACTCTAAGTATTACTATGAGGCAAACCAGAGTGTGAAATAGCAACTTGCCCACAGCTATCCATTGAGCATCACAGTGGGAAAATAATTTGTACCTCCGCCTTCCCTACCCTAGCAGCCTGAAATCCTAGCCCAGTATACCATGTAAAAATAATAATAACATGATCAAAGCTCAACTCACTTGCCTTCCAGATACATTCTGAAAATAACCATGTATGAAATGTGAACTTGTTTTTTTTAGTAGAGGCTTATAACACATGCAGAGATAACGACATATTGAGAGGTTTTTATTTATTTATAAGATAGAAGTTCAATGTTATACATCATGTTTTGGACCAAATATTTGAAACACGTGCCCTTAAGTTCAAACAATTTATGGCTCCCAGATTACTTAGATCTCAGTCATAAGCACGTGTTTCTCACTTAATGAACCATCAAGTGATGACTTGTATATACAAATGAGCCATCATAAATTCTTCAGATGTAATTTTCACATCACTTCCTTTCACCTCAATCATGCTTTTCAATAGCGTCAGAGGCACAGGATACCTTGTGATGACTATTATGAATGGTGTGAAGAGTATTACTAGCTTCCCCCACTTTGGTTGTACAGTGTTCCCTATTGCTGGGGTTAGGTTCCAGGACCTCCCACAATAAGTGAAAAACCGTGATGTAGGGATGCTCTATTTATTTTAATATTTATACATTATTTTAGTAGTTATACACTATTTTAAGTCTTTATAATAAAAAATAAAGTGAAGAAAAGGAAAGAAAGGCCCTTCAAGGCTGGAGGGAGGGAGGGAGGATGGAGCATGACGATGGCAAAGCCCCACAAAACAGCGAAAATACAATGATACATATTTTAAATTAATATTTTTTGAAATCCGTGAAACAGCGAGTCCGCAATAAGCAAACTGCGAAGTAGCGAGGGAAGACTGTATATCCAATATGTCATAGAATAATGGAGTTGGAAGAGACCATGTTTGAGCCATCTAGTCCAACCTCCTGCCATCAAAGTATCTGATAAATGGCCATCCAAACTCAAGGAAGGAGCTCACACCACACTCCGAGGCAGTGAGTTCCAATGTTGAACAGCTCATATGGTCAGGAAGTTCTTCCTAAACTTCAGTTGGAACCTCCTTTCCTGTAATGTGAACACATTGCTCCTAGTTCTAGTTTCAAGGACTTGAATTTGGTCACTATCTCCTTCCTGTCAGAGAGTACCATGCAATTCATTCTCCATGGATATCCTCACAAGAGATTTCAATCCAACTGCTCTCCTGCTTAATTATCCCAGCCCCTGAACTTTTCCAGGGAGACCTGTCTCACCTAAGTAAGCGCTAGTAAAGAGGACAGCCAAATATCTTGAAACAGTAGTGCCAAATGCCCTGAACCACAATATCCTTTCTTGAGAAAAAAAGTCAGTCAGAGCAGCAACATGGGTGCTATTGCTTGGAACTGTCTCAGCAGCAGTGCCCCATCCTCTTTTGTCTGTTGTTGTTGATGATGATAATGATGATGGGTTTTTTTTCACTCTGGTCAAGACATTCCCTAACACAGTGTTTCCCAACCTTTTTTTAGCCATGGCACACTTTTTACATTTACAAAATCCTGGGGCACACCACCAACCAAAATGACACTAACACAGTAATACATATAGTTAATATGTTTTTAAATGTATTTATTCACTCAGTGTGAAACCTGGGCCTGTTTTGATGAACACAACATAGATATCCTGGCAGGAATGGCAGAAAGACACAAACTTCCCACACAGAACTCCCATAACCAAGAGAAAGTACTGAAAGGGTTTGCTTGGGAATTGACCTTGAGTTTGGAAGTTGTAGTTCACCTACACCCAGAGATCACTGTGGACTCAAACAATGTTATGTTATGTTGTTGCTTGTTTTCTATCCAGAATCACAATGTTGGAAGGAGGCTCACCACTTTAAGGTCCCTAAAACAGGCATGGGAAAACTTCAGCCCTCTGGGTGCTTTGGACTTCAACTCCCACCATTCCTAACAGCCTGAGGCCCTTTCCTGCTTAAGTGGCTGATGGGGGGAAAGGAAAAGGGCCTGAGGCTGCTAGGAATGGTGGGAGTTGGAGTCCAAAACACCTGGAAGGTCCAAGTTTGCCCATGCCAGCTTTCGGCAGAAACCTCTTCCTCCCCCTTTCCCTTCGCACCCTTTCTTCCCCCTCCTGCCGAACACTTACTTTTCTTCTACACTGCCGCTTCTGCCACCATTTTGATCCGAGGGGGCAGCGTGAGCGTGTTCAGGAGGGGGGGGAGGGAGGAAGACGTGACCCGTGCGGGCGCAACTCGCATTACTCGCCTCAAAGCAAAGCGAGCAGAGCAAGGCTGAGAAGAAGGGAGCCCGAGTGGAGAAGAAAAAGTGTTCGGCAGGAGGGGGAAGAAAGGGTATTGGAGGTTCCAATTTCCCACAGCACACCTGATGATCGTTCACAGCACACTAGTGTGCCACGGCACACTGGTTGGGAAACACTGCCCTAACAGAAGGGTCACCTTCTTCCTTCTCCAAAGGTTGTTCCAGTATTTCTTCTGTTGACTTAACAGGCATTATAGTCTTTTAAAAAATGTATTGTGTATAGAATATTCTTAAAAATGCATAATAAAATTCATTCATCTTTAACCTTAATTAATACATATATATGTTCCTTGATTGGGAGTCAGCATAGTGCAGTGGTGTTGGACTGGGATTCAGAAAGTTTTACATCCCTGTTCAGCCAAGTTTTACATCCCTGTTCAGCCATGTAAACACACCGAATGATGTTAGGGACAAGTCACACAATCTTAGTCTAAGTAAAAGGCAATGGCAAAGCTCCTCTGAAGGAATCTTGCCGAGAAAACTCTTGTGCAACATTTGTCTTAAAGTGGCTATAAATTGGAACAACTTGAAGGCAAATGGCGACAACAACAACAGACCCTTGATTGTCATTTTTCCTGTGTTTCAGTGAACCTTGATGGGGATGGGGGGAGCCAAACCATTTAGACCTGCCTTTTAGATCAGAATTGCCAACTTTGTTTTGGGCAGAATTGCTTTGCTTGTAAAAACTGCCTGGCATGCAGGAAGCTATTGGATAAAGATTTTCCATCATTCCTTTCCATCCCAGTGACTAGCTTGGAGACCCATTTGTTAAGCATTTGTCATTTAACCTTTACAGAGGAGCCTTGTGAGTCAAAACAATGGGACCCCTAAAACAGTGTTATGCAGTAGTGGCAAGATTAGGAACCAGTTTTCTGCCTCTTTGTAGGCTTCACAGATTGCCAACAATGTTAAAAATAACAAATCGAAGCTAAAATTGGAAATGGCTGGAAGTCCATTTCTGTTTTGGAAAAAAGATGGGGTTTGTTTGTAAGTATAAGACTGAGGGGTTGTGTGGCTCAGTTGGTTTTAAAAGCTAAATTGCTTCTTCTGGATGCATTTACGAGAAGAGTTTACATTTAGGGAGGCTGTCTGGGGGAGTCGAGGGCCACAGAAGTAAGCCTCCAGGGCTGCACCTTGCCTCCTGCTAGATCATACATATTGGATAACAAGAGAAATGGCAAAGTAAAAGAAGCAGGACCCCCACTCCCAAAATAAAAAAATTAATAGTTCAGAATATTTATTTTGTTATGAAGACTTTTTGATAATTGCTGATAATTTTGTCTAGAATTAGTCTAACTTTTGCTACCTTTTATGGGGCTTAGAATTGTGTGGGAGGAGGTGCAGCACAGGGCATTTGATATTCAAAGTGGATGTCTTTAGATGATTTGAGACTTAAGGAGGTCAAGTGGCTGGGTTATATGCTATGTCATGTTCACTGTGATTAAATTATTAACATTGTCTCCTCTATGTTCCACTGATGCTCATGTTACTGGCACAAAATGATTGTAGGAGCCAAACATTAAAGTTAAAACAACGAAGAGATGTAATTAATGTTACATTGCTTCGGGTTTTTTGCGGTCTGTTGTATACCCAATAGTTAGTTGCCTGTAATAAGATCTGCTGGTATCATGTTATAAAGAGAAGTTGGTTAAAAACCTGATTTTTGATGTTTGAAGGCTTTGTGAACTCTGTAAAATGTTATAGGACTTTCTCAGGTTTCCATTGCTATGGAGTGCATAAAAGTTCAAAGAGCCTCCCTGTGCAGATGCCCTACTTCTGGGGAACATTTGTAAACTGTTCAAAGGACAGGTACCATCTGTCTCCCACCACTTTCCTCTGATGAACTGAGCAAGAAGAAAGAACCATCCTCTAAGTCTAATATCCTCTGCATATAAAATAACTTGCAGAAGAGCCAGTATAAATAGCCATCAAGAGAACTTTTTTATTATTGGCATGAGAGGCACACACTTGGATGTTGTTTTGTAAGTCATCTGCTTCCATGACCAACATCAGGATGAGGTATAGCTGGCCACCCTTTGGGTGCTCACACCTTGGTAGAGGACCTCTGACAGGAGCCCCCTGATCCTGTTCCTCTTCCTTGTTTTGTTGTTGTTCACCCATGTCTTACTTTATGGCCTTATGATGGCAAGAAGTTGGAGCCACTGTTTGATATTACTTAGAAATACTTCCTGACTTTCTGGCAGTGAGCCCAAGATGATGTATGTGAGCCCCTACCCCCCACTTTATCCTCATAACCAGATAGGTCAGGCTGAAAGACAGTGGAAATGGCACAAAGTCGCCATTGATTTTGACATACATGATTGGACGTGCAGTGTGAGTTCTACATTTTAACCACTACATTGCATTGACTCTGAATATCAGATTACATTGCTTGCTTGCTTGGTGGTTTTCTGCCCATTGAGCAAACAGTGATGATGAATAGGATGAGGAAGAATAGCAACAAATAAACACAAGAAAAAGAGTCAGAAAATCTAATGAAGATGCCTTGCCCAAGAGTGCTCAGAAACCAGAAGCCAACGATAGTGTTTCCTTTCATATTCCTATGCATTGCCTGAGGAAGTGTCTCTTTCCACCAGGCCACCACCACTGGACGTGAAGCTTGCTATATTCAGGAACAGAACCTTATTGATGGAGCTCAAAAAGGTTACATTTTGGGAATACAACTCTCTGAACTCATGACTTGAATGGCCATGCTGGCTGAGAGTAATGGGATTTCTGGCATAAAGGGTAACTTTTCAAGCTCTACTTCCTTCTGCCCAAAAGCAGAGTTTGGAAAGTTATCTTTTACATCACAGTTGTAGAATCCCTGTAGAGCACACCTTATGAAGCTTTTTCTATTTTTCACTCCTTTTCTTTTTTTTTCATAAGGTTTTGGGAAAACTGAGATTCTGTTTAGATCTAGTGCTTTTTGTTATATTTTCTCTAGTTCGTCTGGGTTTTTGAAGATTCTCATCCTCTTTATATAGAATTTCTGCTTGCAAACTACCCTGTAAAATACAATAAAAATGAAATTAGTGAATAAATTGCATCATTCATTAGTCTCCGGCCAGAGCACCAGAACTTCCATTTTAATTTCTTTGAGTGAACCATGAAGCTATAGCCAGTTGTTCCTTAATAATCAGCATCATTGGGTTTGGTTCATTCACAGTAGTTGCAAAAGATGCCATGGAAAGAACAGTGTAAACTTTCCTTCCACCAAACAGAAAGCCTATGGAAGGGGTGCTCACACTTTTTCAGCATGCGAGCTACTTATAAAACAACCAAGTCAAAATGATCTACCTACCCACTACTCATAAAAGCAAAATATTTGGAAATGTATTTCAGTGAGAGCCATATAATATATTTTAAGACCGAATTCAACTAAATGTGAGTATAAGCCCCTGAATTTATTCATAACTAGCTGAGGACCCGGCGGTGCCCGGGTTATTTGAGGAAGGCATTGTGTGCCAAGGTTGGTTCCTATTAGATGTGTATGTGGCTTGCAGTGGTCTCAGGAAGTTAGTGAAGGTACTGCAAGTCCCATTGGCCATGGTCCATCCCCCTCCCAACAGCACCAGGATGTAGAGTGGGTCATGGGGGCTCTTAGTGCCACGTTTGGTGTTGATCATTCATTGGATGAGGGTCGCAGTAGTCTCAGAAGGTGAGTGAAGGTACTTCAAGTCCCGTCATCCATGGTCCAACCCCCTCCAAACAGCACCAGGATGTAGAGTGGGTCATGAGGGCTTTGTGTGCCAAGTTGGTCTTGATTAGTCATTGAATGAGGGTCGCAGCAGTCTTGGGAAGTGAGTGGAGGTACTTCAAGTCCCATCATTCATGGTCCATCCTCAATACTGCACCAGAATGTAGAATGAGTCATGGGGGCTCTGTGTGCCAAGTTTGGTCTTGATCAGTGTTTGGATGAGGTTGGTAATGGTCTGGTGAAATGAGTGGAGGTACTTCAAGTCCCATTATCCGTGGTCCGCCCTCCGAACTGCATCAGGACGTCCATTGGGTCATGGGGGCTTTTTGTGCCAAGTGTGGTCATGATTATGCACTGGATGAGGGTCGCAGCGGGCTTGGGAAGTAAATGGAGGTACTTGAAATCCCACCCTTCATGGTCCATCCTCCTCTAAACTGCAGTAGGATGGAGTGTGGGTCATGGGGGTACTGTGTGCCAAATTTGGTCTTGTGGTTCAGGGCCGCCTTGGTCTGTGGGGAATGAAGAGTTTGAAAGTACTACAAATCTCATAACCTGTGATGGTACTTCAAGTCCCATCATCCATGGTCCTCCCTACTCCAAACTGCAGTAGAATGAATCATGGGTCATAGGGGCTCAGTGTGCCAAGGTTGGTTACTGTTAATTCTGGCCATACACAATGTCCCATTAACTGAGGCCTAGTCAGGGAAATCAAGTTAATGAAGCCGTACTGTAAATTTTGGGCCTGGTTTGTGATTTGTAGGGCATACAGTGTTTTCTGGGAAATTAATTGGGTGAAGGTACTGCAAATCCCATCATTCGTGGCCCATCCTGTCCTAAACTCTCTTTTGGGGCCTGTAATGTTCTGGCCTGCTCTGCTGGTAATTGGTAACTTTAAAAGGCCAAATGGCAGGTAGCCGTTTTCTAAAAGCTGAGGGGGAGGAGAAAACAGGAATCCATTTTGTTTTCACAGAGCCAAGTGGGGAGGGAATGTTGATGGTGCATTTTTTCCCCTCAGTGGGAAGAAATCCTGTTGTTTGAATGTAGAGGCCTGGATTCTGGGATGCTGGCTAATCAGTGGCAATCAATGCCCTCTGTCTGGTGCCTCAGAATTTTGGAGTGGTGAGGCTGGCCAAGCAAAGGACTTTATGCAAATAGCTGGCACATTTTCCCCTCAGTGGGAAGAAATTCTGTTGTTTGAATGTAGAGGCCTGGATTCTGGGATGCTGGCTAATCAGTGGCAATCAATGCCCTCTGTCTGGTGCCTTAGAATTTTGGAGTGGCGAGGCTGGCCAATCAAAGGACTTTATGCAAATAGCTGCTACATTTTTCCCCTCAGTGGGAAGAAATCCTGTTGTTTGAATGTAGAGGCCTGGATTCTGGGATGCTGGCTAATAGAATTTTGGAGTGGCAAGGCTGGCCAATCAAAGGACTTTATGCAAATAGCTGCCACATTTCCGCACTTCCGCCCTCCCGCCCTCCGCACACATACAAACATTCCGTTTTATTAAGGTATACAGATAATGATGATGATAATATTGATTCAGCCTCTGCTAATAATAATAATAATAATAACAACAACAACAACAACAATAGGTTCCTAGAGTAGAAGGAGACCTCCAAGGGCCATCCAGTCCAACCTCCTTCTGCCATAAGGGAAAAACACAATCAAAGTATTCAGCCTCTGATAATAATAATAACAATGGGTTCCTAGAATAGGAGGGGACCTCCAAGGGCCATCCAGTTAACCTCCTTCTGCACCTGGGCGGCATCGGGAGCCTGTGGGGTGGGACTGAGCCTTCTTCCTGCCCTGCCTGCGATCTACCAGGACGCCCTACGCGATCTAACAGTAGATCGCGATCTACCTAATGAGCACCCCTGGCCTATGGTATAAAGTGGGCCCTTTTCAAAGGCAGGAATGTTTTCTCCAGAATAAGAATGTGTTGCCACTAATTCCAATGATTTGCTGTATTAATTGCTAGATACAAAAGAATGTTATTTCTCTTCATGGCACCATGTTTCTGGCTTCTTTAAATAATTTGAAATAATAATTCTAAGTTAAATGATTTAACAAATGAATGATTGATTTCAATTTCTCAATTTTTCAACATGAAGGAGTTAAATGTATTAGGCATTTTAACACTTAAATAGTTCAGCACTTAACACTGATGTATTGGTAATACAAATGTTGGCAAGCTCAGACTCCTCCACAAGGGCACAGTTCAAAGATGGGCTGGGAGCAAAATGCATACAAAATGGGTGTAAACTCTACATTGTTGGACATTTTTGTCTATATGAAGCCAGGGCTTCAAGTGCTGTAAATCACTAGGCTGTTGTTTGAACCAAACATTCAAATGCTGTTTCCACTGGCAACTCTTTCAGCAGCAGACTAGTCCACCTTGGAATATAGCTTTTGGTTGACAGTGCTTGATAACCTTAAACACAGATGGAGAACCGTGTCCAGTAAAGACACCCTACAAACACTCGGAACACAATGAGGAATATAGCCAATATTTCAATTAAGTAAATAATCTATTATATAAATGGGTTCACGTCATGTGATGTATACCTCAAACAAAGAAACCATACAACGCAGAAACACAATACTTGCCAACAGAAATAGGCCTCAAGCAAGGTACGTTTGTAGCAAAGAAACTTTCCCCCCCCAAAACAACGAATAAAAATAAAACTACATTTACCAGCATCCTCCGGGGCAGCCAAAGACTCACCCAGCCTCTACATTCTGAACAACATGATTGGCTGCCAATAAGGGCGGATTTGCATAACTGCTGCACTGGCCAGCCAACATGAAAATTCCGATCCATAATAAACTGCCAATACAGAATAAGGAAAAGGCCTGAGCCAATCCCCAACACAAACACCCAAATCACTTCCAACCGAAAATTTACACCCCAAAAAATCACAGACCACGCCCAAAATTGACAGTAAGGCTTCATTAACTTGATTTCCCTAACTAGCCCTCGCTTACTGGGAAGCTGTTTACGCTCTAAATTGACAGTAAGACTTCATTAACTTGATTTCCCTAACTAGCCCTCACTTACTGGGAAGCTGTTTACGCTCTGAATTGACAGTAAGACTTCATTAACTTGATTCTCCCGACTAGGCCTCAGCTCATTGGACATTGTGTATGGCCTGAATTGACAGTAAGGCTTCATTAACTTGCTGTTCCTAACTAGGCCTCAGCTCATGGGACATTGTGTATGGCCTGAATTTACAGTAACCTACCTTGGCACACAGAGCCCCGACCATGCATGATGGGACTTGAAGTACCACCATGGAAAACGGATTTGTAGTACTTCAAAACCCATCATTCCCCACAGACCACTGTGGCCCAGAACCAAGACCAATAAAGACCCAACTTGGCACACCATGCCCCCCATGACCCACACTCCATCCAACTCCAGTGGAGAGGAGGGCACACCATGGATGATTGAACTTTCTCGCATCTCCTAAAAGGGCACAGCAACGCGTGCCGGGTACAACTAGTATAAATATAACATCATACAATGTGGCACCACCAACGAGAGTTCCACAGATGTGGTTCCTACCTATAGTAGAACCAGGTCCACACATAAAGTTCCAATTATCAAAATAATAAGTCCATAATTTGTACTCATCGTACTCAAATTATGGACTTATTATTTTGATAATTGAAACTTTGTGTGCGGAACTGGTTCTATTATAGGTAGGAACCACATCTGTGGAACTCTCTCGATGGTGGTGCAACATTGTATGATGTTATATTTATATTATTTACTTAATTGCAATATTGGCTATATTCCTCATTGTGTTCCGAGTGCTTGATAACCACCAATTTGAACTCCTATTGTTGGAATCCAAATTATGAGATCACAGAAGACTTTTAAAGAATCTTTAGCATTTAATTCTCAACTTCAACTGAATCCTGCATAGGCCATGCAACCTCAGATGATAAATGGTGTGTTTTAAGACATAATTGAACAAAAAACTGTTTAAGCTATTAGGACTGCAGTTTCATTCAGCCTATTTACCTTTATCTGTGAGCAAACAATTGTGTAGACGTTATTACTTAATAGACAAAGGCATTTGGTTTGGTTTCAATAGGGTCTGAATAAATTCCAGCTGAGACAGCCTTTTAAGGAACTGATAACACCATTGTGTTTTATTACCCCAAAAGCTCAAGTGTACTACTTGTGGACCCAGGAAGTCATAAGATGAATCTATTGCTCATACCAAGGGGCTTTGCTCTTCCCAAGATGTCTTTGGGTTATGCCTTTGGAAATACAATTTAGTAAATGTGAGGTTAAATGGCAATCACATTTGTAAGATTAGTTTACATTTTACATCAAAAAGAGAAGCTAGATAACTTACTACTAAGAGTCATGAAGGACATTTAAAGGTTGCTGCAAATTTATTGTTTAACTAGCTGAGGACCCAGCGGTACCCGGGTTATTTGAGGAAGGCATTGTGTGCCAAGGTTGGTTCCTATTAGATGTTTATGTGGCTTGCAGTGGTCTCAAGAACTTAGTGAAGGTACTGCGAGTCCTGGGAGCCTAGTCAGGAAAATCAAGTTGAGGGAGCCTAACAATAGCCCATGAGCTGAGGCCTAGTCAGGAAAATCAAGTTAAGGAAGCCTTTCTGTCAATTTTGGGGCTGGTTTGTGTTTTATAGGGGCTTTAGTGTTGTTTGGGAAGTGAATGACGTGAAGGTACTGCAAATCCCATCATTCGTGGCCCCTCCTGCCCTAAACCACACCAGGCAGTGAAGTGGGCCATTGGTCGCCTGTTTGCCAAGTTTGGTCCTGATCTGTCAGTGCTGTGGGCCTTTCCCTTTCCCTCTGAGTCACTTTAGAGTGTTTGAATGTGGTGGCCATGTGGAGGCAGTTATGCAAATTCCATTTCAGTGGCAATCAATCCCCTCTGTCTGGGGCCGTAGAATGTTGGATTTCTGAGGCTGGCCAGTTAGAGCCCGTTATGCAAATAATTCCGCAATGGCAGCCAATTGAAACGCTGGCACATATTCCTCCTGTCGCTCACTCAGTCGCACCACCGCAAACACTAACTTTTATTATATGTAATAGATAGATGGTGTAGGATTTATTGATTTTAGCCTTAAAAACTCCATTTTGCAGCAACGCAGGGGAAAATAATTGTAAGTTACAGGGAGATGACTGCTTCAGATTAAAGAATATGTTGCCTGTATATTCTGGTATTGTTTACCTCGGATGCAAGAAAAAGAGTCATACTCTTTTAATATAGCACCAACATAAAAGTGTTGAACATAATTATGAATTCTTCTGAAGGAACAGAAACATCAAAGCCAAAGTTCTGGAAGACTTTTAAGAAACTGTCTGATACTGAGTCTTAAGGGGAAATGTGTACTGTATTGCTCGGTGGTTTATTGAGCAACATACTGATGATTATTCACTTTTTGCTAGTTTTAATATATGAAACCCTTTTAACTGGACATATCAGGAATTTCCTCAACAACTAGGCTTTCAAAATAAGGTAGTTTTTACTTTTCAGTGACCATTCATAAAACTAAGCATGTTAAGTACACAAGGTGGTGTTAAATGGATATCTTTCACCACTGGAAGGAGCACCTCTCTCAAAATTGTGCTACAAATGTATTGTCTAATTTGACTCTTATATTTAGTATACACTAATGCACTTTCCAAATGAGGTGCCAGCGCTTTTGGAGCCAGCATTCAAAAGTCATTGGGCAGCTTTTCCACACACAAAAAACCAGTGGGAAATACGGAATTTAGCAGAGGCAAGAGAACATACATCATCAAGTACACTATCCACAAAAGTCTAGGATTTCATGATTTTTTAAATAAAAAAAACTTCTCTAGAAGCTCAATGGCTCATCTAGCAATATATTGGTCACTCTCACTGGCAGTTGCTATCTAGGCTCCCCTTTACCAGTCCTCATGCCAGAAATAATTTTAACAGGTGATGCAGGAGGCTGAACTAGGAATGCCATGTATTCAGAACAACTATTCTGCTACCGAGGTATGATAAAAACTTTTAATCACCCAGCTGCGCTTTGAAGCAATTGATATTGATTGTATTCCTTCCCAGCAAATGAGTTTTAGAATTGCAACCTTAAACTTGTTGGAGATGTGTCAACCTGGGGAGCTAAGTGTTTGTGCAGTTATTGAAATTAGTGAAGCCTGCACAGATCTGTGCTACAAAGTAGCTATACAGAACTCATTTCATAGAGAAGAAACTTTGTGTGAGTTCTTCCTCCCAGACATACTGTAGATTTCTTCATATGTAGCGAAAATTATGTAAAGACTAAGAGCTGTAAGATACATTAAGTCACACATTTTATGAAAAAATGCAGCCAAAAAGGGGCCTAATTTTATTTTCTTGCTTTGTGCTTTTGTCTTATTCTAATGCCACAACAAAATCTTGAAAGCTTCAACCCAAGCGATGCAGATCCCTACAGATCTGATTCCAAGTAAAAGCTATAGGAGATAGACTGGTCTCTGTAGTCCTTTTAATAGTATAATCTTGGTCAAAAACAGGCACCTTCTCTTCTGACTCCCCAATTTCAAGTTGTTCATTGGACACAGGGGACTTTGTGTTTTTCTGGTATTTGTGAATCTGCAACAGCTTGCCACAGAGGCATACTAAATAATCTCTGGATAAAAATTAAGATGGCCCTGTGCATATTTAATGAGAAGTAAGTCAAACTAGATCAAATGGAAATTAACCATCACATAACTGTGTGAGATAAAAATGCACTGGGTAAGTACATTATAATGTAATGTAACATTATATTATTTATTTATTTATTTATTATTCGGGCTTCTATGCCGCCGACTCCCTGAGGCTCGCGGCGGCTTACAGGAGCCGAAGGGCACAGTAAAATACAGGCAATAAGCAGTTAAAAACAATTAAAAACAACAGCAGTACAGTAATTAATAACACAGTTAAAACAATGAACAGCACATCATCCTCAGAAGAACGAATAGATGGCGGGGCATGGGCAGGACTTACTCACCAAAGGCCTGCTTAAACAGGTATGTTTTACAGGCCCGTCTAAACGGGAGCAAGTCCTTCATAGCCCGAGTTCCGGCCGGGAGGGCGTTCCACAGCGTAGGTGCTATGACAGAGAACGCCCTCCGGCGGGTAGCAGTCAGCCTTGCGAGTTTAGCTGAAGGTATCTCCAGGAGATTGGAGTCCTCAGACCGAAGTGATCTCGGAGGGCAATATGGGGTGAGACGGTCCCTCAAATACGCTGGCCCCAGGCCGTGTAAGGCCTTAAAGGTGAGGACCAACACTTTGAAGGTGATCCGGTGCTCAATTGGCAGCCAGTGCAGATCCTGCAAAACAGGTGTTATGTGGGCGCCAGCTGGCGTGCCAGACAGGAGCCGGGCGGCAGTGTTCTGCACTAGCCTGAGCTTCCGGTCACCGACAGAGGAAGGCCAACGTAGAGCGCGTTGCAGTAATCCAGCCTTGAGATGACTGTGGCTTGGATCACCGTGGCCAGATCGTTCCGGGAGAGATAGGGGGCCAGCCTCCTTGCCTGTTGCAGATAAAAAAAAGCGATCTTGCTGACCGTAGAGATAATATAATAATATATGATATAATATAATGTTACATTACATTATAATTTAATATAATATAATATATTATAATGTTAATATATTGTATTATGTTAAAGTATAATAATTGTAATGTAATAATAATAATAGTATGATTACGGTATGGTGTGTGGAATATGCATTTGGTATTAGTGGTGTTGTATTGTAACACAGTATAATACTGCCAATGATAATGTGATATAATAATTATATTGTGATATTATAATTTGTATATTTGTATTACATGCAATATTGCTAACAATATTGCGATATGTTGTAGTGCAATATTATGTGTAGTGCTAATGTTGTGCTATGACAGTAATGTTAATTGTTGTTTTTTCAGTTTGCTGTAAGCCACTCCGACAATATTGTTATATGTACATTGTAAGCCCCTCTGGCAGTATTGTTGTTTGCTGTAAGCCGCTGAGTCCCATTCGGGGTTGAGAAGGGTGGCATATAAAAATAGTAAATAAATAAATAAAAAAATACATCAATATCCTTAGGTCTATTGTTTCTATTAAAAATAAAATGCCATATTATTTTCATATAGTTTATATCAGTTGTTACTCATTTGTCATACAGAGCAAGTTCTCTCAGGATTCATTTGCTTTCATATAATCCCCCCCCCCTTTTTTTCTGATTTATTGTGTCTATTCCAGCTACCCATGTATGTCGATAATTGTATGGAATGGTATAAAAAATAAGACTTGGCATTTTGTAAGAAAATATGGTTGTTATTTTTTTTAAAGGTTTCCCAATCATGTCTTCTAGTTTCCATTTTGGATGGACAAAGGATATACCTTGGATTCTTTCCCATCCACACCCCAAAACATTATTTTACAGAAAACCTTTCTTTAAAAAAAAAAGATGCAGATGTCAAATGGGAAGTCTTACAAAAAGATTATTTGGAACACACACCCCTCTAAAAAAACAACAACCCTACTGACAATTTAGTATGCCTTAGGCTCAAGTGCTTTCTCCTCTCCCACCACATAGATGGGAGGGGAAACAAACCAGAATACCAGCTTTTCAGCCTTGTGCAAGTTCCTTTCTGATCATGTAACTAGTGTTAAATTATGCTTCCATATTACGTGTGAACATAATATATGTTGGATGAATGATTAAACAAAGATATTACTATATAATTCAGTAAAAAAGTGTTTGCGTACGCCATCAATCTTTTAAAAATTCAAACAAACACTTCCCCAGGGTGGGAAGAGACATTCTCATTCGATTTCCTGTCCTTTTCTTCTTTTTCTATCACATCAACACTAAAGCTATACCTTGAGAAAATATCTGGGAACAGTGACTGCAGAGACACTGCTTAAGCCTTATACCAAACCTTAAAGCAGTTCTCTACCTTCTTTTCCTTCTTATGTTTTTAGAAGTAAAACCTGCTAAACCACTGTGATTTGAATGTCCAGTATGGCCCCTCTACCTGTGGGAAATACATTCTCCAAATTTGAATGGATACTCAAAACCTATAAATATGTTCACTGTGGATAATAAAATGAGAATGCTATAGATTCATGCTGGAAAACCTAGAAAATGCATCGAAAGAACATTTTGTTGGGCATGGATAAATGAAACCATGCAGACTGATTCCTTCGATCCGGGGATTGTGTTGTATATGAACCCATACCCACACAAATCCTCTTTCCATCTTCAACTTTGTGTCCCTCTTTTTCATTAGTGATATTGATTTATTTACTTATTCTTTACTTGAATTATGCATTTTGGTTGCAGTAATCAGTTTGTGAATAAGGCCAAACTTTGAATATGAGAAATTATGTGTGATAACATCTTAATTAATGTAAATCTTTTTAAAGATATAAACCATGCAATTGTGTTGCTCCTCAACTTGTGAAAGTTTCAAAGGAAATGTCTGTTTTTAGAACATGTAGCAATATCTGTATATACAGTAGATTGTTCTCCAAAGAGCTAGGATTTTTCCTCTTAAAATAGATATAAAGAAATGTGTGGACTTGGCCTGCTCATTTATACTGAGATCTTTTTGAAGTGTGTGGCAATGTGTCACTTTAAAATGTGAAGGTATGTTGGTGTGCACAGGGGCAGATCTTAGTGGAAGCAAATTAAGCGGCCACCTCAGGGTGCCAAGTGGCCAAAGGGTGCATCCAGGGCTGGGCACCATGCCCCCAGGGGTGCTGGCAGGGTGGGAGGAAGGCTCGCGCAGTGTGAGAGAAGAGGAAGCAGAGGCATGCGCCTTTCCCTTCTCCCTGCCTCGCCCTGCGCTCTGCCCGCGTCTCATCCCTCACCCTGCGCATGCCTTCCTCCCCCCCACTGATGATGCCTTGCGCAGGGCGAAAGAGAAGGGGGCAGAGGTGCCCGCCTTTCCTGTCTCTCTTGCCCCCCGTGCGTCTCCTCCCTCTGTTGCCGCTGCTGCTGCCGATGCACATGGGGCGAGGGAGGAGGCCACGTGGGCACCCTTACCTGGGGGCCAGGAGCAGCACTGAGCGGCCAGACGAGCCTGCCAGCCAGGGGCACCTAGCCCAATCCCCGGGCCCTTGCTCCCAAAATTAGCCTAGACCTGATACACTCACACACACATACTGTATATATATATATACACATACATACAAAAAGAGAATAGGAAGAGGGGAGGGAAAGGGTGAGGAAGGGGAATGTAAGAAGGGGAAAGAGAATAGGAAGGGGGCAAGGAAAAGGGTGAGGAGGAAGGAAGGATGGGGAATGTACAGACCCACATAAAGAATAGGAAGAGGGGAGGGAAAAGGGTGAGGGCCCTTCCGCACAGCCCTATATCCCACAATATCAGCTTTGAATATCTGAGTCCACACTCAGATAATGTGGGATTTTCTGCCTTGATATTCTGGGGTATAGGGCTGAGAAGGAAGGAAGAGGAATAGATATAGACACACACACCCTCAAAGAGAATAGGAATAGAGCAGGGAAAATGGTGGGAAGGTATTGGGGGGCGCCAAAATACTGTTCGCTTACTATTTAAAATTACCTAGATCTGGCCCTGGGTGTGCAGGACACTTATTGGTGCACTGACAGAATGGTGGCCACGTCAAGGGGGAGAATCTGTGTGTTCGTATCTCAAACAATCTGTAGATCTCATATTTCCTCTCTTTGTGTTGCAAGTCTCCCTATATTTGACAACGGGGGAATATTGTGACTAAAGTGTAAAGAAAAAAGCTTTAATGCTAAACAAAGAACAAGAAAAATACATCTTGACCTTCTGAGAAAAAGAAGATTGGTCAGAGGAGTTTTATCTCTGAAATAGAAATGAAATCTGGATCAGACAGTGTTCCTGATCTAACCTGGCATCTCCTCTTTTCCTTTCAGATAAAATGTGAGGCTAAATTGTCTTTGCCCAAAACCAAAAATAACAACAGCAACTGTAAAAAGGGCTCAAATGAGAATAAATCCAAGGCTTCTGCAGGCAATGAATTCCAAGCGGATGAACAGGCATTCCTTGTGGCACTTTATAAATACATGAAAGAAAGAAAAACACCAATTGAACGGATACCCTACCTCGGTTTTAAGCAGAGTAAGTAGAATTTTCAATGCAATTTTGTTTGACGCGTTAAAACAAATTGGTACCTGGGTTTGATTCAATAGGAAAACTTTGTGAATTTATGTGGCCTAGTGTATCACTCTGTATTTACATTTTATGCTAATCACTAGCAGCCAAACATGGGTTTAGCCCTGTTCAAGGCCTTTGGCATGCCTGGTGGGATTTTGGGCTTTTATAAAATATTTGAGCAGCACACACCACCTTCCCATGTCTCCTCAACTTACTGAGTGGTTTGCCATATGACATGGATGTGAGGGGAGTGAGGAAGATACTATTTGAGAAACACAAGACAGAGTCTGTACCTCATTGGATCCCAGAGATTAGGACACAACAAAATACACAAACACAAAGAGAGACAGAGGTATACTGGATATGTGTCTTGTGACAAGCCAGAATTTTTGATTGTATCCATAACCACCCATATGCCTGAGAGTAAACCCCATTGAACTTACTTCTGAGTAAAGGAAGGCAGTGTTATAGTTTTGAAATACTCAGCCAGTGACCAGAAATAGACATGTTTATAAGGTTTCTGCTTTTTCTCTCCCTTACTACCCTGCAGCTAATTTCTTTCTTTGAATTATAATAAGGCATCGTTTTATTTTACCCAGATGTTACTTGAGAGGAGAAAAAAGAAACGACACAGATATTAAGGAATGAAGTTAAGGTGGCTAGAAATTAGTAATGGGAGGTCACAGGGTCCAGAGATCATAATTAACTGAATATAAAAGCAGACACAGCTAATTTAAACACAGAGAGCAATAAAAATGCTTTGGAATGAGCACTTCTGAGTGTCACTGTTTATAATGCAATAATTGATAGAGAACATGCACTGTAATTAAATTCTGCATAAGCACGAAAGAATGAACACTGCAAACAATATACAAGGCTGTGTTTTTAATATTCTGTAAGGTATTTAAATTATTCTAAAGGGAGACTGCCTTACCTGGAAATATTATTTACCCAAACCTATTGCTACAGATTAAAGCTGTGAGTTATTTTGATGAGGAATGTCAAACCTGTATGTTTTACATAACAATTTACATACCTAATAGCAATTGACACTGATTGCAACAGACCTCTAGCAGCCATTAAAAACTTATATAACTCCAGAATGATTACAATGTTTGCCTGAAAAACCAGCTGCTTGAAAAAGAAGTAAAATTAATGTACTATGAACAGCTTTGTTGCATTATGCATTTGATTCAGATTACATCAAGGCCTGAGCAAAGCTCTCGATAGCTAAGAGGAGAGTACAAAGTTCAGTGAGGCTTTTCATTTTGAATGTTTTGAGCTGTGTGCCTGTGTTTAATTAAATTTTTTTGGTTTCATGTTTGTAATAAAGAAACACATTTCACAAAGCAGGGAGTGATTGTGGTGAAGGAGAAATCTATTGGATCTCTGTTAACCAGTTTTCGGATGAGATCATTCTTCAACATTGAGCTGAGACACACTAGATTGCTTTATATTTATTAACATGCCGCACTATCTAACAAGTCCTGCAAATATTTTAAGTGCTGCATATGCTTTAGGGAAGGATTACTCAAGAGTAAATTAATTGTTCATAAAATAGATGGCATTACTTATAGTGTTTGTCTGCCTTGACATATGTAAAGACGGCACCGAGTCAAAAGAATAATTTTAGACAGCACAATTCATTGTTAGTAAACATGTATATGTTACTGTCATTTCTTTGCTGTGCTCACTGGTTCAATAATGAGTGCTACTCACTAGGTAACACTGTGATATATATATATATATATATATATATAGAGAGAGAGAGAGAGAGAGAGAGAGAGAGAGAGAGAGAGAGAGAGAGAGAGCCAATTCCAGCAGGACAATAAAAGGAGCTACCTTAGTAAGATAGGGTAGAGGGGGGCAAAAGGCAGTCAAACCTATACTGAATTATGCATATTTCTTATTACATGGCACTATAAAAATTATTGAAAAGTGGTAGTTTTACCTCTTTATTTAAAACTTTCAGTCTTGACCTTAAACGAGTCTACTCAGAAGCTTTTTCAGTTAAATGGGATTTACTCCTAGACATCTGTGTGCGTGTGTTTCACTCACTGTAATAGAAAAAAAAGGAAAAGTAAAGCAACAGATTGTATGAAAACAATGTAAACATACTTTAAAACGTAAATACACTTCTTGCAGTAAAGCACAATTACGTTAAAAGATCTTTCTCACTGCCTACATTAGATCTTCAGTGTGTGTTATTATAATCAAGGAATACTGAGATATGTAGAAGGACTGATTTACATATTTCTTTATCACACATCTAAGATACTATTTTAAATGGGGAGATTTTAGCTACCATTCTGAAATGTCCATAAAACTGAGCACTCTGGGTGCTTAAATGTGTTTGTGTATTTTATATAAAAAGTCCATAAGCCCTCAAATCTAATCATATCAGTCAGCTTTACTTCACTAAATACTCCCTTCAGCATCAGCAGTAGTAGACATAGTTATGTTCCAGTCTAAGCTTAAATGCAAAATAGAACAGTCAGAAAAATAGATGGGAAAGCAGTAACACTAGAGACACAAGGTAGACAAGTCCAGATGAGATGGAAAGAACAAAGCAGTTGTCATAATACAGAATAGAATAGCTTTATTCGTCATTGTGCTATTGCACAATGAAATTACATGCCTTCCCCTGCACACACCACAAAACAACTCACCCATCCATCCAAACCCTCACCCCCCACCACACAACCCCCAATGCCACATCAGTGACAAACTACAGAGTTCCACATAGCCTCTAGGATAAAAGCTATCCTTCAGTCTGTTTGTCCTTGTCACCCTGTACCTTCTGCTAGATGGTAATAATCTAAAAAACAGAAAAAGAAGAGTATGCCAGTGAAATGGATCTCAAGAATGTTCTGAGCTTTCTTAAGGCAGCAGGACCTATAAAGTTTTTCCAAAGAGGGGATAGGGCAACCAATGATTCGCTGTGCAGAAGTGGTGACCCTTTGCCTTCCTATCTGCCACTGTTTTCTCCCCCAGTGGAAGATCCCCACATTTTCTTCTCCTTCAGGACGTTTAAAGAGATTTTTATTGTCTTTTCCAAATTACCTTAATCAACAACATAATTAGAAGTTTCCAATTCTTTTTATTAAATATGAGATTTCCAGAAATACAATGAGAAGGCATTGAGAGAAATTTTAAAAATTATTCATTATTATTATTAGTTACATTTATAGCTCGCCCTTCCTCCAATTATTTCAGCATATCACAGATGGTTTCCTTCCCTCTACTTTATCGCTAAAACATTATGTCTAGACATGGTCATCTGGTTACTTTCTAAGGCTGGAGCTACACTGCCATATAATCCATTTTCTGAATCCGGATTATCTCCTTTGAGAGGAAGACATAGGGAGGTGGGAGCAAGCTTGTTTTTTTTGCTGCCCTGGAAACCAGGATGCGGAACAATGGCTTCAAACTACAAGAAAGGAGATTTAATCTGAATATTGGGAAGAACTGGCTGTGAGAGCTATTCAACAGAGGAACTCTCCAGGCCCGGATTAGCCCCTTTTGGCGCCCTTGGCCACATTTTGGAATTACGCCCCCAAACTAACCTCTACCGCACCGCACCCCCACATTCCTTCTTTCCTCCTGCCTCTCCTCTCTCACTGAGGGGCGGAATGCCTCCCAACTGGTGGACGCGGGCCCGGCTCCCGCCTTCGGTGCAGCAGTTGCCCAGGATGCTAACCATACCCGTCCTCCCCGTCCTCCCCCGAGAGAGAGAAAGAGCCATCATGCCGCGCGTTGCGGTTTCGTTTAATTTTTTTTTTGGTCCGTGAATTGCGCCCCCCTGGCCATGGACTAGGGTGGCCTTATGGGTAATCTGGGCCTGGAACTCTCTACCCTGGAGTGTGGTGGAGGCTCCTTCTTTGGAAGCTTTTAAACAGAGGCTGGATGGCCATCTGTTGAGGGTGCTTTGAATGCAATTTTCCTGCTTCTTGACAGGGGATTGGATTGCATGGCCCATGAAGTCTCTTCCAACTCTATGATTCTCTGATTCTCTCTCTCTCTCTCTCTCTCTCTCTCTCTCTCTCTCTCTCTCTCGGATAGAACTGGATTATTGCAGATAATCTGGATTCAGAAACTGAATTATATGCATTGTAGACAGGGCCTAAGATAGCTCTCCCAAATCCCAGTGCAGTGTTCCAACTATTGTACCATGCTGTTTTCATTTGTATTATGGTGGAAAGCCAGCAATGATGCAATATGTTGCTTTCCCAATTTATCTTTCTGTCTTTCCACCTTTTTATTAATATGGTATTCATGGTGTGAGTTTGCCTTTGAGCAAATTCAACCAAAATATAAATTCAAATTAGAGCACAAGGGCTGTAAAGCAGAAAAAATATCTCTCAGCTTTTAAAAAGGCCAGAGAAGTGGATGAACTGGCATGGTATTTTATTTTATTCCATGGTGGGGTACCCTTGGCGTATAATCCTTTATTTCTGATGGTAGTTGCTAAAGTTCAGCAGGACTTTCTATTATGTAGGTATTATGCATTATGAACACATGCAGGGCCTCTTCTACATAGCTGTTAAAATCCAGATTATTTTCTTTCAATTGGATTATATGGCAGTGTAGACTCATATAATCCAGTTCACAGCAGATAATGTGGGAGCTGTAGTCTAGCACATCTGGATATAGCCTGGTCTTGATTTTCCTCACCCTTCAGGTTCCATTCATGGAAAAAGCTGCCTTGCTCCACACAAATTGTAATCTTTTCCCTCATGTGAAAGAGCATCTCTAGATCCTAGCAAAATGTCTTATCTAAATGGCAATGAACAGTTGTTTAATCAGTGACTGTTTCATTCGCACACTCCCAGTTATTTCTACTTCAATTAGATCACATTAAGGAAAAAAGCCTCCATTTTTAATAATAAATATGTTTACCTAAAAACCATATAAACCAAGGCTTATGTTATTTTAAAGAAATGCATTTTCCTTGTTATTCTGGAAATGTTTTCACCTCTATAATAACAACTTTTACACATCTCAATGGAACATTTCCCTTTTAAGGAAAAAAATAGCATATGTGCTGTCTGAATTATGTAAATGTTATTTGCAAATTGTGTTGTTTTTCTGTTGGTATGTGATTATAATCTTTTTGCTTCACTGTAAAAGAAAAATGCTTGATTTGCATTTCTTTGAAAGAGGTTGGTTAATGCAATGCTTATCTAAATACTTATTGTCCCTCTAACAGTTAACCTTTGGACTATGTTTCAAGCTGCTCAAAAACTGGGAGGATATGAAACAGTAAGTGTTTAAGTAACATAAATGGAAAAAATGCAATCTAACTTTTCCCTGTATTGAATGATGATGATGATGATGATGTTGTTATAAAAACATTCACACAAAGGAAGCTGTCATGTAGTGTGCATACAAGCACTTTAGTCATATGCCTCTCCTCCTCCTTTTTCTTTTTTTTTTGGACGCAGCCCCAATTAGTTCCAGGTTTGGCAAAACTGTAAATTTGTTGTTTAAAAAAACATCTGAGTGGAAAACATGTGTAACTCTTCCCTGTCAAGGAAATTGGTTGAGTCTGTAATTTTTTCCCATGTTCAGAAAGGGCTATTCCTGTACAACAATCCAAGATTGCATAAAACACAATTTCACTTGGCATGGTCCCTGACATCTGTTCATTCTGAATATGGGAAACATATTAAATGCTTTCCGAAGTAGTCAGCATTGTCCATTAGGAAATCGCTTGGTGCACTATCTTTTCTTGCTGTGAGTGGTAAAAGATCTTTATTAGAAAAGGGTCAGAGTGCCATATAAACAGGAAGTTATCCAAAGTATAAAGTAATGGTGGGGAGGCAGGAGGGAGGAACTGATGCTTTTTATCAACTAACCATATCTGACATGGCCACTTTATTTTTAGCTCATGGGGGAAATTTGATGGTTGTGGATTTTACAGCATGTATTCTAAACCAATAAAAATTGGAGCAACAAACTATGATTAAGATCTTGAAATGAGAAGAAAGAGCTCCTTTATTATGGCACATAGAGATGGCATCTCTAATAAAACCCATTTTACATTAAACGATCATCACTGGAAATATTTCCCCTTCCCATGGTGCTCAGCTTAGTTTGTGCATTTCCTGCCACAGTTCAGGGCAAAAGAAAAAAATAAGAAAAAATGTAGATATAGGTTTCTTCACTATCTCACTCTTTCTTTTTAACTTTGTTCACCAAGCATTAATCTGGGTTTCATCTACACCACAATGAAATAACAGCTGAAATGAATTTAAACTAAAATGTAGCCACCCTAGTGTTCATCTATTAGAACAAAGCCTATTGTTCTCTTCATTTGTAATACCTATTTTGTCAACTGTGCTTGAAATCTTTCTGTGATAATTAGGAAAATTGTGATCACATGTATAGGAGTTTGTAAAATTATCTTCAGGGTAGATTTTCCTTAGTATATACTTCAGTATACTTATTTTCTAAGATTAAACCTAGGTGTTAATGGGTCTTGGTTTTGAAGTATGTTGAACATTTGATTGCAGTCTTAAGCTGTTATGATTTTACACTTAAAATATGAAAAATAGGTAAAATTTACACATTGCACTAAAGTTCAGCTACACAAATTGAACCCTGGTTTAGTCTAATATATTAAATGACTATGAGATGTAACCAGCCAGTGATTCATAATTGCCAACTGTTGTTTGGTACAAATTGCCAAACTAACGTATGGACTGTCGTCCTGCCTCCAGAGCCTTCTACACGAAGACTGAACTTAGAAAATGGAATTTCAAAAACATCAACCATCTCGGTTAGGATTCCGAAATGTGGCCATTAGAAATCATACCTTGGTCTGATAACTGAACTAAGACTGTAATCACTTGTAACAGAAAATATTGTTCTTTTCCAACCAGTGGCTACAACTAAAATAAAGAGCTATTTTAGTGGCAAAGGGAAAGCTAACAGGTCTACATTGAACAAGCAGGATCAACCAGGAAAGCTGTACTACTGGTCCATATTGCTATTCTTTCCCTGGGAGACAGGCCATTGCCTACTATAGCTAGAAGCAAACTCTCTCACAGCTCCTGTTTTAAAGAATTTATCTCCCCAATTATAGTTGTATTCAATGCAGTTTTTAGGGATGAAATAATGAATATATTTTTCTGTGTTAAACTGAAGTCTTCTCTTCTACTGATTTTTAATATACAATTTGTCTACTGCTGTAATTGTATCTGATTTAGATAGTCTGCATTCTTATTTTTTATTATTTTTTATGTTTGCTTTTTCATAAGACATCCCTGTTCTTCAGGGAAGAAAAGATGTGGGAATATCTACATTTTGCTTGCATTTCATTTGAAGTGAAATTTTGTTACATTTCCTTGGAGTCAGTAAGGGATCTTAAACGTCTGGCTGGCATTCAGTCCTAGCTTTATTTAACATATGGTGGAAACGTTCTCGTAAATATTCATATGCTGACATCCGAATTCAGAAGACATTTATTGGACTTACATCCCACTGATTGTTAAACTGTACTCCCAAGTAAATGTGTTTAGAATTGCCTTTTACAGAGATACTGGGAAAGAACAGGAGAGACCATTGTAAGTGTGTGGCTTTGGATTATATACATTTTTCAGACACTGGGCAGATAAGAGTACTATAGTTCTTATGTTTTCTAATAAAATTGAGAACTAATGGATTGCTAAGAAGAACCTGTAAATGTTTAATTGAAGTGGATGCAGTCTTTACATAGGAGAATACATGTTTTCAGACTGCTTCACTATCTGCAAAAGCAAATCCATTAATCATCTGGGGGGCAAAAAACAAACCTTTTATGTTTAAAATAGAAAGTATTTTAGTTTTTAAAATGCAAATGTGAGTTGGTTTTTATCTCCCAAATCTGATCATTTATCTTTTCATTATGCAGAAAAATAAATAAACGTAATACACTTCATTTTCACAATCCCTTTAAAGGGGCTACAGTAGCAGTTTTCACCGAACTACAAAGAGCTCTGCGTAAAACAATTCAGCTGCTTACAGCAATTATGAGAGTAAATACTTCATTACAGGTTAAAAATAAAATAGTTGTGTACACCTAACTACACCAATAATAATATCAAAAGAAGATGCACACTGATATCTTCAACATTCATCCTAAGTTGCTTAGTGACTGGTTTTATGACCTTGGAAAGCCAAATTTCTACCCAATATTGATGATTAGAGAATAGCATTTGCAAAAATGGCGTCATGGTGTTTATATAAAACAATGCCTGACATCAATTTAATGGCATCCGGGATATATTTCTGGAATTATTTAATAATGATCGTCTTGTCCCAGTGCAATAGCATATACAGTGCTTGCCCAGATAAGATGGAATTCATCACTTTTCCCTCTATTTATTCCTCTTATCCTCTTGTTACTTCATATTTATTTGAATGGACTCTGAATGTATACAGTGTTCCCTCATTTATTGCTGGGGTTAGGCTCCAGGACCTCCCGCAATAAGTGAAAAACCGTGATATAGGCATACTATATTTATTTTAATATTTATACATTATCTTAGTAGTTATACACTATTTTAAGTCTTTATAAACTTAAAACAAAATGAAAGGAAGGAAGGAAGGAAAGGCCCTTCAAGGCTGGAGGGAGGGAGGACTGAGGAGGGAAAGCGCCTTGGAGAGCGGTGGTGGCAAGGCTCCACAAAACAGTGAAAATACCATGATATATATTTTAAATTAATATTTTTTGAAATCCGCGAAACAGCGAGTCCACAATAAGTAGCAAGGGAACACTGTAGATATCAAATAGGTAACAAGACCAGCTAGTAATTGGATCTTTCCTTTTAAAGATATGGGCTTAAATTGAATTGTTGGTTGCAACTGGAGCAAACCTAATGAATTAACTGGATTTACATATGTGTTGATTAATCATTCAGGATGCAGGGTCTGTTCTAGTTGGGACTAGCCACTGTATTTAGGCCAAAATATGTCATTGTACTATTGGCATGCGTGGAAGAGAATTGATTGAACAGATAAAAATGTTCAGTTTGAGAGTTAGTAATTTTTTCAAATGACCTGAATGTGTGGCATTCCTTATTATTAGATGTTCCTTTTTTAATGCTCCAAGGGGGTGAATTTATTGCTCCAAGGCAGGCCATTGTCCAGCTATAGCAGCCAAGATGAGAGCTGAAAAACTCCTCTTAGGCTGCCTGTTGCCAATCAAACACTGGCTGTCATATAACGAAGATGCAAATTCACTCTCAAATGAATGAGTCACTATATTATAGGCCTGAGAGAAAGGTAAAATAGTGACAGTTTATTACTGTCTTCAGCCTAATGTCGCTTGTTCTTCTATGAACATTTACATGAAGAGGGATTGTTTTTCTGATGACTCACAATAAGTGGCTTATTTTCCTCTGAGTTAACATTAAATCAGTCTTTTGGAAGTAATGCTGTCATGCTGGAGGAAGGGCCCCCTCCCTTTTACACTAGAATCCAAACATGGCTTTGGGGCATCAGTCATCATTTAAAATCAAAAGGTATATATATACTGACAGCATTTCCTGGGATATTCTGCTTTCCCCGAAATTTCATTTTCTGAATTGCTTTGGCTGCAGTGGTGATCTCTCTCTCTCTCTCTCTCTCTCTCTCCTACTTCCCCTATATAGTATACTACATTTATATACAGTTAGCTCAGGTCTGTTTAACGATTCAAGTAGATGTGCCTTCCTCATTGACGTTTTATGGCAAAATTAGCTCACATAGATCATTGTGGTTCAGCTTTTACATAACAATCAGAACTTCAGAAAGTTATTTTTTTGGGTAACAATGTCCAGAATCTTATACTGGTTGAAGGAACCTGGGCAGCTCTGGTCCAAAAAAGGAACTTTTCCACACTCAGTTGAAAATGAATGTGATGGATCATACAGGTCCTTCTCAAAAAAATTAGCATATAGTGCTTAAGTTCATTATTTTCCATAATGTAATGATAAAAATTAAACTTTCATGTATTTTCGATTCATTGCACGCCAACTGAAATATTTCAGGTCTTTTTTTGTTTTAATACTGATGATTTTGGCATACATATCTAAAAAAATTAGCATATTCCATCCGACCAAATATGCTAAATTTTTGAGATAGTATTTTTGGGTTTTCAGGAGCTGTATGCCAAAATCATCAGTACAAAACAAAAAAGACCTGAAATATTTCAGTTGGTGTGCAATATATGAAAGTTTAATTTGTATCATTACATTATGGAAAACAATGAACTTTAGCACTATATGCTATTTTTTTGAGAAGGACCTATAAAGGTCTGGCTAATAGGTCTGTTCCCAAAAGTAGCCAGTCACCTGCTTTGAATGTCATCCACAAAAGACACAAGGGTGATTACCTTTTCCTGGCATTCATCCTCGTACACGGTACTCAGAGTATACTATATCTGAAGATGGAGGTTCCAGTCAACATGCAGGTATTGATGGCAATGACATAAAATACAGGTCAACATGAATAGCCCTACCACTTTGAAACCGTGTTGTCCAGCATTTGACAAAAGAGCACTAATGGTCCTTAATTACGGAGGATGTGTAGGGCAGGCTGATAGAATATATTATTTATCAAGTGGAAGATTAAAGTGTGAACCAAATTTAAATCTAAAGAAAGTCAAAGATTGATTGATTGATTGACTTCTTACATTTATATTCCGCCTTTCTTCCAGTGAGCTCAAAGCAGCATAGCTGGTTCTCCTCATACAAACTTGTGAGGCAGGTCAGATTGGAAATAATTATTTGGACAGATGTTATCCAATGATTTTTATGTGTTGGTAGACACTTGATTCTGGATTGGAAATTTCCTGAATAGCTTCAGGGGTCTGAAATCTGGTTTCCGGATCAGCAGTTTCAGCCCAAATCAAAGTTATTGAGTTAAAATAGTCTCAAACTCTGCAATGCTCTCTCTTTCACACACAGACTTGCACACACAAGCATGTCTTGGACTGTAAAAGGTCCCTTTTAGAAAGGTTTGGGACAAAAACATTATGCTCTCAAATACTTATACATAAATGGAATGGTAGATTTCCACATGGACAGCCATCTGCTGTGGGTTTTCTCACTGGGTGGAAGGGGAGCAGAGCAGAGAATTTGCAATTGTGATCCATGTGTGTATGTGTTTCAGATTGGGTAGAGTGTTGTGCGCAAGGAACAGGAGCACACAACATTCCTACTGTGTACAGAAATGAGCCCCTGATTGGAACAGGGTATGAGCAGTAATGTTCTGTTTGTTTCTACTCTGCTATTTGAGGACGCGTGCAGAGAGAGAGAGAGAGAGAGAGAGAGAGAGAGAGAGAGAGAGAGAGAATAGCCTGCATCCTCAATGTTCTTTAATCTGAAGAAATCTAAACCTTTCAGTTGCCCTCAGCTTCTCACTATTCAGGAAACTGAGTGCTTAGCAACCAAATACAAGATAACAATTTAAGATGCTGTCATTCTGGGGTTGTTCCAGGATTTTTGTGTTTGCTATTGCAAAGCCCACCTAAAGCATTGTCTGTAAGACTGTATCACTCCCAAACAGGCTAAATAGCAAGCAGTAACACAAAATGACCAATATGGGAGAAGATCAAAAGACACTTTGTTTAAAGTTGTTCAAGTGATTTGGGAACATCAGTTAGATAGAACATCCCAATAAAGGCATTAAATAACTGTTTGCTACCTTTCGGATAACCAAAACCTGATACCTAGCTGCCTAAATGTATGATTGTGGCATCTCTGAAATACATTTTAAGATAACACATCCCAGTGACATTGCTAACATATGGCAAAGGTCTCTTGGCAAGATTTGTTCCATGGCCAAGTGGAGATTTTAAACATTTTCTCTCTGACTATTTCTAAAACAGGCATGGCTCTCCACCTCATCAAGTACAAACAAGCCTTTCGGGCAGTGCAATGAGGCAATAATAGAATGGTGTCCTGAGATGGTTTTCAAGCAACTGATTTTAAATTGGATATAAGTGTTTTTAATGTTTGTATATATTTACGGTTTTATGTCCCAGCATTGAATGTTTGCTGTATATATGTTGTGCTCCACCCTGAGTTCCCTGCGGGGTGAGAAGAGTGGAATAAAAATGTTTTAAATAATAAATAAAATAAATAAACATGAGATCAAATTTAAAACCAGGATTTCTGGCTTACAGTTGGTACTGCCAGCACACATAGTACAGCAGTTCCTTTTTTAAAAAATCAGTTTGGGATCAGGGATAAACGCAGTGGAAATAACTAAAAAAATCTGAGAGAACTCACTGCAAACATTATAACTTTGACCTCAGTGTTTTTCAACCTTTTTTGAGCTGTGGCACATTTTTTACATTTACAAAATCCTGGGGCACACCACCAACCAAAATGACACAAAATGACACTCTAACACAGTAATACATATAGTTTATATGTTTTTAAATGTATTTATACACTCAGTGTGAAACCTGGGCCTGTTTCGATGAACACAACATATATATGACTTCCTCTCACATACTTATAAATGGCTATCATGTCTTCTCTCAGCCTTCTCTTCTTCAGGCTAAACATGCTCAGCTCTTCAAGCTGCTCCTCATAGGGCTTGTTCTCCAGACCCTTGTGAAATTTCACCCTGAGTGAAACTTGCTTCCAAATAACTATGGATGTAATGAAGCTGTTATAAACAGTTCCTTGGGGGCTCTAGAAAAATCCAGTAAAATAGTAAAAAAATTAACATTTCCAAGCGGAGAGGCTCAATTTGTTTCTTAGAAACCTGTGAATGCTTCAGCCTCCCGATGCTCCCAGGTTTGCTCACTGCCCAATTCACTGACGTGGAGCTTCCGGCATTGGCGGAGCCCTTCCTTTGCCTCGGGGAGGATCTTTGGGGAGGGAAAGAGGGAGAAAGAGCTGCTAAGAGGGGGAAGAGTGCCAATTTCCCATGGCACACCTGCTGATCGCTCATGGCACACTAGTGTGCCGCGGCACACTGGTTGGGAAACACTGCTCTATACACACGAGTGACCTTAAATTTTAGGGCTTAAAGACATGTAATTAGAGGTACATATGCAATCAACTATAAAAGCATTTATGATTAATATTAACTGAATAGGTTTAATGTGTCCTCTTTTAAAAATGCTAATGACAATTTGATACACTGAACAAAGTAACCGCTACTCCATACTATGCAGTTTCCTTTAACAGGACGACAGAACATCCAGAATACACCATATTAATATCTTTTTCAAAGGTGCCTCTTTTTAATATGTTACACTTGTATTTGAAACTGCTAATCCAGACTTCTTAAAGATGGAAGGAATGGAGCCTCCAAAACAAGAGCACATTATCCCAAATCTGCTGTAATATTTTTCTTGCCTTCAAATTTGAGTAAAAATGAATGGGCACCATTGTGGTCAGAGACAACGCGCATCTTTAAAAGAGAAGGCAAACATGTAATTTGTTCTTCAACATAATATAAGTCCCAAACTATTACAAATATTCTTTTCCTCAAGAAATTAATATTTAGTGGCCCATTCTGATTTGTCATATTTATCTACATTTTTCCACTGAGAGACTAAGCAGCCTAGTAATTATTGACATTACAAAAGACCAGATTATAAAATAAATATTGTTGCCCCCTTTTGGATGCAAAAATAGATAAGAAAACTTATTTGAAGTGATGCTCTTTTGTTGAAGATTCTACATTCCACAATCTAGCACTTTGCTAACTTTATAGGTCCAGATACATTGGTTTTGTATTGTCTCAGTAAAAACAAATACCTCAATGACTGGCTCCGAAGTGCAATTTCTTCACAGTCTCTTAAAACCAGGTTTCTAGAAGTCACCACGGTGGGAACTTTGTTTCACATTTTAATGACTTCAGTTTAACCACTTGAACTCAACTCCACCCCTAGAGAATCTGGCCAGATCATAGTTGAAATTATTTTGAAGGGCTCTGGAAACTATACTTCAAAAAATAAACTTTTCCAGAATTTGAGTAGTAATAGTAGTAGCAATAGTAGCAGTAACAATCATATAAGAGGAAGCTAGAAACAGTTATGTTGATCCTCAAAAGGTTGCTACCTTTATTACAATGGATTATTAGAAAGCAGAATGTGACTTAATATTCCCAAGATTTGGATGGTTGGAACAAAGATTGCATACAGGTTCTTAAATGATCACTTAGAATGGGAGGCACATCTCTTCTTTTAGAATCAGTATGAAGTTATCTGAAAGTTTATAGAACAGTTAGAAGCATACTGCATTTTCCAGCAGGCTGGTAAAATTTATGTAGTAGAATTCAAGAAACCTAGAAACACATTAAGCGAAATGAAACCTATCAAGTGTTGGTGATATGGTATACCAGATGTTGAGAAATCCCAGCCCTCCATGGTATTACTGTGTTGTGGTGGAGGGATTTGTTGCTCAGTAGACCTATTGTGAATAATGTAACCAGGTATTATCTACACCTAAGAAAATATGTACTCTCTAGAAAATTTCTAGGTCCTCCTGGTGATTTTATGGTATGCTTTGACTAGAAGTTCCCATAGAGTAACCCTGGAGGACCTAGATAATTCCTAAAAATATATTGTATAATAGATAATAGTTACAATAGTTGCTAGATGGTTCTGTGCTAACTACCTCTCCGTCATGTACTGTTGGCATATTTTTCACTAAGGAAGAAAAGAGAAAAGGGAGATATTTTGATGAAGCAACATCAAGTGAAGATTTAGTATTGATTTGGATAATATTAAATGTAAGTGCCTGTGCTCTTAAAATGATTGCAGCAATGATTTCTGAACTCTCCAGTGACAAGTGCCTTGTTCACACCCTTAATGAAGATAATGACATCAGGCTTTTGTTTCTTTAAAAAAAATTAAATAAGACATAGTGTCAAGATTTCCAGGAACTGGGTATTTCAGCACCATGTCAGCATAACTTAGCACAATCACTATGGTAAATAAGTAATGCTGCCTATTGATTTTGGAGCAGACATAATTTCAAAACCAAATTGAATTTGGATTAGAAAATAAATGTTCTATTAAGCATTTCCACACCTTAAAATTAACATTAACAGATGGAAATAGGAGCATCTGTTCTGCTAAAATATTCATTTATCTCAAAGTTATTTGATTTTAATTGAAATAGCACAATGCGTACAATCAAACAGCATACTTTTATAGTGCTCTTTAAAACTATCAGCTTTTGGCACAGAATCCAAGATGAGATATTATTGGCTTTTCTGGCACTTCATTTCCCCGAACTATAGCAGACTTGAATTAGCATCATCCTATAACTATTTCCCATAACTATATAACCCTCAAGGATCATACAACCACGTTCTTATTTCGCTCCTGTTTCCTAGATGGCATCATCCATATGTGGTCATTTTTTCAGATTCTGACTTGGTGTGTGTGTGTGTATATATATATATATATATATATATATATATACACACACACACACACACACACACACATATATATATATATATATATGTAAGGATCTGTCGATTAGAGCAAGGAGTGCTCTTATCTTAGACCCTTCCAACAGAAATAATCCTGAACAGGTGTTGACCTTGGGGCAGGCACAGAGCTGGAAAGGAGCCTTGGGCCACACCACACCAACATGAGAAGCCCCGGCATGAACATTGCTGACTCAGGGAGGATATGAGGAAATATCCACTGGACATTGTGAAACTGGGTCAAGGGGATATGATGCAATCTCTGCTGGGCCTTGCAAGCCCGGGGGGTTGGTCTTGGAGATGATGGACAGGTGATGGGGGTGTGGTTAGTATATAAGTTATGTTTGTTCCTGGTGAAGCCAATTCTGGCTTCAAAGGTATGAGATCTGGAATAAATCTTGTGGGATCGAATTGCTGTCTGCGCGTCATCCTTACAGATAATCTCAGCGTTCATTACATATATATATATATATATATATATATATATATATAAAATACGCCAAGCTACTGAGTGTTTTGTCCCTATATATTGTGGATCTGGGGACCATTTTTCTTCCTCTGGGATCCTCTGAGAGCTATGCAGATTGCCAAAAAAATGGGGTGAGGATCAAAACTGGAGGTGGTTGAGCATCCCTTATCTGTAATTTTGAAATCCAGAATAGTTTTTAAAAATCTGAAATTGTCTACATGGATTACTGAGATAGTGACACCTTTGCTTTCTCATTGTTCAATGAACTCACACATAATTATTTAATACATAGTGGGCAATAACCTTCAGGCTACTATGTGTATAAAGTGTATGTGAAACCTATATGATTTTCATTGGGACCCACCAGTAACGTATCTCATTATGTCTATATGCGCAAATACTCGTATTACAAAATCTGGATGAACTCCAAAACACTGCTGGTCCCAAGCATTGTGGATAAGGAATATTCAACATGCCTTTCTTTACGTAAAACTGTATGTACATGGTAGAGAAAGGGATATTTATGACTTTGACACATGAGTTATAGTGACTGTATTCTAAGATTCTGTCAGCCATATTGATTAAGAAGAGCTTTGCTAGTGCCTTCTTTGGACAAGTCAAAAGTGTGACTTGTCCAAGGTTTCCATGGCAGAGTTTGAACCCTGGTCTCCCAGACTCCTAGCTCTTATACTCGTACATTATACATGGTGATGCCCAACAACATCTTAATTCATTAACTAGAAAACAGACTGGTCTTCCCTGTTATGCACATTTCTGCACATGGCGTGTGTGTATAAATGGAACACTAGATCGGCACATGCAATGCCATATCATGTGGGTTTTCTCATAAGGGATGAAGCAGTTGAGCAGTTGCTGTGCTCAAGATTAGGTAAGACATTGTATGAAGGGAACAATTGTTCTGCTGCGCTGGAGACTAGGACTCAGAACAATGGCTTCAAACTACAGGAAAGGGGATTCCACCTGAACATTAGGAAGAACTTTCTAACTGTGAGAGCTGTTTAGCAGTGGAACTCTCTGCCCTGGAGTATTTATTTACTTTATTTCTACCCGGCCCTTCTTCCACACGGGGACTCAGGGCGGCTATGGTGGAGGCTCCTTCTTTGAAGGCTTCTAAACAGAGGATGGCCATCTGTCGGGGGTGCTTTGAATGTGATTTTCCTGCTTCTTGGCAGGGGGTTGGACTGGATGGCCCACAAGGTTTTTTTCCAACTCAATGATTCTGTGGTTCTATGTATTACAAGCACAGCATCTCTATAGTTGTGAAGGAGAATCATTTTCAATTTGAACACAGTGTGCCCATACAATATATACAACAGATCTTGCCGGAAACCACACTCAAAATGGCCAATAGTACTAAGGGATAATGGAAAGCATAGTCTAAAAATCTGGAGGGGGCAAACCCTCCCTACCTTGGTGTGTAGTTCTGGAGTTGTTCCTTTGAGCTGACCATAAAACGTTGCGATTGAATAAGTTTCCAACATCTATGACAGTTTTTTCAAAGTTTGAGTTATTTTGTACTACAGATGTACAAATAGGCATTTTGATTTAAGCTGCATCTAGAATTAGGTGGTGGTTTGGTCTAATAGAAACAAAACAAAGCTAAGCTTCAAGGGTGTTTCTCTGAAATTATAACGTCACCAAATAACATGTCTTTTGCTTTTGAAGCCTGCTTTCTGCAAAGGAAGCATTTTATCTTTATGCAAAGTAAGAAAGGCGCCATTTACCCTATAATATTTAACTGCTCTACTCATCTCTTTTTAGATTAAAATTACAGACCCTTAGATTGCAAGTTTTGATATTTGTTTTCCTTTAAATGCTGCTTTTGGCTCCTTAGTGAACTCCGGTGGCAGCACTGTGGGTAACTGTAAAGAAGTCTGTGGGCCTGAATATATTAAACACCACAGCATTCCTCAAAAATGAGAAAATTTGCCCACAATTTTAAAATCTCCAATTTTCCACTAAACCTTCTCTGAGTTGCATGCAAAAAATTATTAAAGGCCTTCATTGTTTTCTTCTTCCATTCCTATTTTAGTTCTGGTTAAAATATTGTAGATAACATACAATGAAGTGACACCCAAAACAATTATTTTATCAGATCTTCCCTTTATTATTCTTTTGATCCCTGTGTAAATATCTTGCTTGCATATGCACACATAGAGACCATAGTGTGCAACTTAATACTGTACAGGATGTTTATTTTCTTCCATTTAGCCAAATATAGGGCATAGCTCAGATATTAACCTTGGAGAGTGTTTAGATTCATTACCATTTGATCTATATATTTTACTGACACTGGTGGATGGAAATAAACAGCTTGTACCATATAGAGTTACACAGACAACGTTTATTTGAGGATTTAGGGGAGCTTGTGCTGGATTAAGGGTTTGCAGTGGATTCATTTCCACTAACACAGTTAAAATAACGATGTAATCATTATTTGTGCTTAGTTTGAGATTCATTTTCATAATTTACCAAGGGATTTGTCTGCATACATTCTGATGGTTAATGGTCCTCGATTGATTGAAGCGCCTTCTCGAGAAATTGCATGCACAAAATAGTAAAATTGCTTGATAATGAGAAAGCAGTAGAATCAAATTGTACAAAAAAATTATGTGAAACAAATCAGCAAAATGGCATCTTTTGCTTTAACAAAGAGCCATAGATAGAGTCAATCTATTCTGCAAAGGCTTTACCAGTGCTTGTATTACATGCTGTTATAAATGCCTCGTGTATATATTTGTTGCTATGAACTCCGCACAGAGAGATCTATAAAGATGCAAGATTACCTTTCCCATTGGCACTTTTACAGATAACAGCCCGTCGACAATGGAAACATATTTATGATGAATTAGGTGGTAACCCTGGAAGCACAAGTGCAGCCACATGTACTCGTAGACATTATGAAAGGTAAGATAATAAATGAGAAATGCTTGTTTAATAAAGGTGAAAAATTAATTTGGAAAGCTTTAAAAAAATCCTTTGTAAGGAATTGGGGGCATGGCGTGGAGGGAAATTGCTAACATACAATAAATATATCACCAGTTCAGTTGTATAATATATTGTCATTAAATTGGAGGGGGGGGGGCTGGAGGGGACACAAACAATTGTGTGTCTTATTCCTTGCTACTTCATGCCATCATTGTGCTAAAGCTTATCCAATAGAAAAAAATGTAACAAATGAGCAAACTGGATGATGGTTTGAAGGCGGAAAAAAGAATAACTGGTTTGGCCACGTTTATTCCAAAGTCATTCCACATTTACAGGCACATCATGCAATGTATAGCTATTTTCAAATTAATGTGAGGTAACTAATATAAGGCATTGGGTGGGTTGGGGACAGATTGCTTCTCTATTTCTTCCATGTTCTTTCGTCTCCTTTCTTCCTGTAGCTGACATCCATTTATCTTTCTAAGTGCAACAAACTTGCTGTTTTATAAGCATTGATTTTGTACCCTGAGTTAATAATAGTTTCCAAAGCTTAGATATCCAACATACATTGAATAACATGATATGGTTGTGATGCTTCCTTAGAAGAATGTTGAAATATATGGCCATTAATAAAATATGTGTGCTTTCAAGCTCTGAAATGAGCAATATGATCTCATGCTCCAGATCACTAACTAGTTGCCTGTAGGGGCCAGGGAAGTGTTTGTTTATCACCATCTTACAGCATTGCATGCTTTTTAGTTTGGTTTGATTTTATTTTTGGAAATATGCTGGGTGTAATTTTCTTTTCTGAAGTGTTTTCCAATAGCCACACTAAGAAGCCCAGTACCATATTGTCTAGAAAACAATTATTGACTACAATACAGAGATTGGTGGATGTATAGCTAGATGATAAGACAGAAATGCCATTTTTGTCATGTATTCACATCACTAAAAACTCTGATCTACGATGTGACTATATAGAGGTAGATAGTCTGATAAGTAGCTTTTTAAAATGTTCTTCACTGCATATTTTATGATTATTTTTTTAAAAAAAACACCAGAAGACATAAGCACATTTAATGAAAAGTGTTTTCAAAGTGTAACATAACCTACAGGGGTCATCAATTGTTTCATGTGGTTACAAAGAGGAGAAGGAAATGGTTGCTTGGTCTGAGTATGTTACCCCATCCCAAGACTATTAGTCAGGTGTATCAGAATACTGTCAAGAAGAGAGGACATGTGGCAGCCACATCTGGAATCTCTTTTTGGTCATTTGGAGGATAGAGGCTTGTGGTTGTTATACTTCTTGTTAAGAGTATTTAAAGATTTCAATGAGTCCCTGAATTTCATGGCAGACCAAGACTGATCCATACCTCAAAGCCTAATGTATAGATCAGAATGTATTTATCCTTTGGAGTTTTAACTTCTTTGAATTTTGTGATATAACACTTAGAAAAGTGTGCTTTTTCAGGTTTACATATCATCCAGATGTCAGTATCATGTTGGTGCAGATTTTTTAAATTAATGCATAATACAAAAACAAAATGCAACTAAGTTATTAATTAACCCATATGTCGTCGTCATCGTTTATTATTTGATTAGTCGCCCTCCACCATAAGTGCTTTGGGCGACTTACATAACATAAAATAAGCAGTACATTATTAAATCAGAACTTATACAGAATAAAGACCTTGATTTAGTTACAGGTTGAATACTCTGCTAAAAAGCCATGTTTTGAGAGCTTGCGTAAAGGAACGAAGGTCTCATATAGGGTGGCAATGAGTTCCACAGTATTGGAGCTGAGATGGAGAAGTAACTGTTATGCCTGTCTGTTTCCGCTTTCAAGTTATCAAAACGAGCTTCAGTCTGTTTTGAAAATTAGACTTTTCCTTTGAAAGTACTAATTATTTGGTTTCTTGCTAGCTCTGTAGATCTCCTTACATTTCAGAAGCAATTCAACATTCAGCTTGATTTTCCTAAAGTGGCAAATTTCAACTATAGCCAGCCTTCTATATTCACAGATTCAGCCATTCACAAATTAAAAGTATTTTTTTAAACATGGCAAAACTTTTGGTACCCACTCCAGGATATACTAATGTTTCACTGTACTTTTAAGCTGTATAGCCTAATTTTATAGATTAATATGAATTTAAAATTCAAATGTAAATCTGGAACAAATTGGTGCACCTTTCCTGTTGTCCAGTTAGTGCTTCAAGCTTTAAACTAGTTTTCTGCATTAGGAAGCCTTGCCTAAGCCACACTGGATGGTCCTTAGCCAATATTCAGGATAATGGTTTAATCACTGGTTTAGACTTTTTGAGAAGCTTCATCACTAGGTTGAGAAATTGCTTTTTAAAAAGAAAGGAGTGAATAAATGTGGAAAATGCTGCACATAACATTAATTTGCATTAGTAATATATTTATGGTTCATACAATTTTCTGAACATTTGGATGATGTGTTACTATGATTTCACTGGAAGGAAACTATTGTGTAACTCTGCAGAGCATCAGCCTTCAGGTGTCATCCTGCCACCTTCAATAAATAGATTTCTAGTGGTGAGACTAGGCAGGAGCTCCGCCTTAGACAGTGAAGGACTGCTCCTTGTAAAATAAATGCAATAAGCACAATATTGTGTTATTGCCTAGCTGGCATCCTCCTCATAGGTTGAACTACAGACCCCCTTCTACCTCAGCCATGCAGTTTGGAGATGATGGGATTAGTATCCATGTGTGTGTTGGGAGGAGGGGGGGTGGTATCAGTTTTTGAAAATCTGGAACAAATCTGGAAATATGGCGGCCGAGACGTGGGCCCTGCAGGACCTGATGGCCTTTCGCAGGGCTTGCAAGACTTGGCTATTTTGGCACGCATTTGGCGACTGACTAGCACCTGAACATCAAACCTCACCACCTAACCATGCTGCCTCTGCCTGTAGATCGGTGTGATGTTTTATGACATATGTGATTGTTTTTAGGAATGTTTTTATGATGTTTATAGGCTGTTTGTGTAATTTTATTGTGTTGGAAACCGCCCCGAGCCTTGGGGAGGAGCGGTCTACTAAATCCGAGTAATAAATAAATAAATAAATAACTCCACAATGTTTCTAAAATCATCAAATTATACATTAACAAATTGCAGATAAATTCAACTGCTTGTGTTACAGAGGCAGCATGTGCTCAACCTTTCCATTATACAAAGGAAAGAAAAGGAGCATGATCTGAAAGCATTGTTGGCATACTCATGTTTTTATTTGGTATGGCTCACTTCCAGTAAACATTTTTTTTAAAGGCAATGTTGCCGGTGGCTTTGCTAAGTGTTATTTTAGATATGCATTATAATTTTTCTGTTGCTTTATTAATGAGTGCAATAATGCAAGCACAGGTTGCCTTGAATTGACTCAATTGATGTTTTTATTTAAAGCCTAGCAGGATTCGTACAATATCCATGAATGCATTATTATCGCTGTAGGGCTGACTGGTCTGAGCCTGCCTCTCTGATTGGTTTAAATCAAATCAGTCCAAGCACTTCATAAAATGTCTTTGTCAGCCCAGTTTTTCTTCCAAACCTATTCATCTCTGTCAGTTTTTAATATTAGTACCATGCTCTTGGCCATAGTCCATTAGTACTGTACTTAATTGCTCATGTTACAGATGATTACCAATATAAAAAGCATTAATGTTTCCCCATTGTGAAGCTGTTGCTATGTACATGAGTCAACACATGCAAAGTGTACGAAGTTGTTATTTTGATCATGAGGCTTTAATTTTTCACCGTAATCTACTTAGGTGATTGCATAAAATAAAAACAGACTGCGCCAGATTTATGGGGACAAAGTGGCTCTAATGGGCCCTTCTCCACCAGTTACACATGTTGGCATTTCTGCACACCTCTCTTTCAGGATCTTAGCAATAAGAACTGAGAAAGCATTGTAAAATGATTTCTTTTCAATGTTCAGTGCAAAAGAGATAATGGTGTGTGTGTGTGTGTGTTTGTGTGTAGTGATCCCCCCACATCTGAATCTACAAGATGTGTGATAGCCAACTTATTTCTCTATTGTGATGGTTGACATTTATTTTTCCTAAGTTGTCAGATGTAATTTTTTTATAATAAAGAGGATGTTGTGATTTTTGACAGAGATTTAAAAAACAAAACAAGCGAAGCAGAGCACACGGAAATGCTTTTGTGATGTACTTGAGAGTTCGGATCTCTTAAACAAAAGGTAATTAAAAAGGAAGCAGAAAATGCTTTAAGGTCATGAGCTTTTCTATAAATTGTCAACAGAGGAGGGATTTTTCCTTCTCTAATTGTTCATACTTTTCCTGACAAGTAAATCTGATGCCACCTGACATAGAGTATCAAGATGTATTCTTGAGGATGCCAAAGCACAAGAATGGTTTGGAAATGCTATTTGTATACCGCACACGGAACATGCACATATGGGATAGCTTCCCTTCCCTAATCCTGGGAAAATTTAAATGTGTGAAAGGAGAACCTACACACCTTTCATTCTGTTTCAGATCTTGGCTAGAAAGGTCACTTTGTTTAGTGTCAGATTGGATAAAGTGTGTAGAGGGAAGACTTTTCACATTCCTCTTTTCCTAAGTGAAAAATTTAATATTATTGGGGGGTTTCTTATGACAGCCCCCATGAACATGTTACTTAGGATTGAAAAAGAAGAACATATTGCCAGTGTACCATGTACTTTTGGCCTATGGGTCATTCTCACTGTGAGCCTTTCTCCCTTGAAGTTATAGGCAGATATTCTGTATTCTATGTAAAAAAAAAAATAACTAGCATTCATGTATCCCGATTTCAAATGACAGTCATAAATTACTCCTGTTTGAAGACTTTTTGCCAAATAAGACATCTTGGATTACTTGTATACCATGTCTTTCTTCCATTTATTATTAAAATACTCTATCTAACCTTGTTGAGTCATTGACGGCAGTGTCAACACTGTTGAAGCAGTTAATTTGTAGCAGTAAATTAGGAATCTGGTACATATATAGTCTTTGATGTGTCATGTGCAAAATCCATGACACAGTGTCAGCCAATACTTAAGCAAAGACGAAACTACTCACAAATGTAATGAACTGATAAGATGTGAAAGTTTCATTCTTGGAAATTTGAAACAGCCCAAGAATAAAAGCTTAACACTCCACATTTAAAACAGAATAAATAGAATTAGAGAGTATTTACACTATTCTGTTATGCCAGTTTGACACCACTTTAAAAGTCAGGTTTTTATCCCATGAAATCCAGGGATTGGGAGCTCTGTAGGATACTCAGGGCCCTTCTTCATTGCCATATAATCAAGAATATAAAGGCAGATATTTCACGTTATCTGTTTTGAACTGAATTATCTGAGTCTACACTGCAATATAATCCAAAATAGATTATCTGGATTGTATACAACTGTGTAGAAGGGGCCTCAGCATTACCATAGTATCCTTCTGGGTCATCTCATTGGGATGGGATTGGGAGGCACTGTTCTACAGTGGCTTCAGTCTTTCCCAGAGGGCCATACCCAGAAGGTAGTTCTGGGGGATTCCTGTTCGAGCCCCCAGCAGTTTTGTCCCCCATACCGTTTAGCATATACATGAAACCGCTGGGAAAGATCATTCAGAGTTTAGGAGTTCAGTGCCACCTATATGCGGATGGCATTCAGCTCTACTACTGCTTTCCACCAAATGTTAAGAAAGCTGACCTGACCCTAAACCAATGCCTGTTATCAGTAATGGACTGGATGAGGGTAAACAAACTGAAGTTTAATCCAGACAAGACAGAGGTAGTCCTGGTCACTCAGAAGGTAGATCAGGAAATAGAGATTCAGCCTGTGCTACATGGGGTCACACTCACCCTGAAGATACAGGTTCACAGTTTGGGGCTCCTCTTGGTCTCAGCATTGAAGCTGGAGATCTGGGTAGCTGGAGTGGCCAGGAGGGCCTTTGCACAATTAAAACGTGTGTGTCAACTGCACCCATTGCTTGAGAAGCCAGATTTGGCCACGTTGGTACATGCCTTAGTTACATCCCATCTGGACTACTGTAATGCACCCTACATGGGGCTGCTTCTTAAGAGTGCTTGGAAACTACAGCTGGTCCAAAGAGTTGCAGCCAGGTTGCTAACTGGGGCTCGCTACAGGGAGAGGACAACCCTCTGTTTCAGCATCTCCATTGGCTGCCAGTCTGTTACTAGGCACAATTAAATTGTATGTATCTGTTTATCAATTCAGAGCATTTGTATCCCATCATTCTCAACCCCTGAAGGTTGACTCAGGATGGCTTAAAATTGGCAGTCATTAGATGCCAACAAAGAAACAGTTAGAGCACAACAATTAACATAAACAGGTCAACAACAATAAAAATATTTTTTCAAAGCAATACAAATACATTAAAAATAGTGCTGGTTATGACCTTTAAAGCCCTAGATGGTTCAGGTCCAGAATATTTGGCCGACCGCATCCCATTGTACGAACCTCCCCGACCCTGAGATCTTCAGGAGGGGCCCTTCTCTCGGTCGCACCTCCATCTCAAACTTGATTGGTGGGAACGATAGAGTGGGCCTTCCTTCTCGGTGGCTGCCCCACAACTCTGGAACTCCCTTCTTCCCAGGGAAGCCAGAATGGCCCCCTCCTTGCTGTCCTTCTGGCAGCAGTCTAAAATCTTTTATTTTTAAACATTTTAAAGATGAAGGTGTTTGAGATCTGGTCAGGTGGTGCTGTGGTTTTAAACTTTTAATATGTTTCATTAATTTTAACTGAATGTTTTAATACTGTTTATGTTTAATTCTGTTTTCATGTTTGTATATTTGCATATTTTAAATTATATACCAATGCTTTTATGTCAAACTGCTTTGAGTCCCCTTTGGGGAGATAAAGCAGGGATAAAAAAACCATAACAACAACAACCTGCTAGAAAGCTCTGGTCCACTCCTAATTATCACAGGATCCCATGCAATGGAGACATGATAGGTGGCATTAAACTGATATCAATGTGTAATGTGGGCACAAATTGAGCTTCCCTTCAGACTAAGAAGACTTCCAGTGCCAACCAGAGGCTTATATAAACTTAATGAGGCTTATATAACGATACAAACTGTAGTATCCCCAATACTAGATACATACACAAAGACATGCTTGCACAAAGACATGCTTGCATAAATCCACAAACAGTATATGTGTTTGTGAGTTTCAATAATCCAAATATTGTAACTATATTGGATTTGCCACTATAGTATTAAGGGAGGCATAGTTTTTGATCCATTCTCAAGGTAGATTTGAAATCCAGGTAAAATAATGCAATGCTTATTCATATTGTCTGAATTTTTGCAACAATCAGATACAAAATGCAATATAAGGAGTATCATCCAAACATAATACTGTCACAATAGAGAGAACATTAATTTGAGGTCTACACCGTGTTCCTCTCAATTACTAACTAATGTTATGGGACTGAATTTGAACTAAGCTAGATACCAAATGGCCACTTTTTAAGCTGCTGAAGTCATATTGTTTGCTTTCCTCGCTTTTCGTCTCCTCACCCCCCTCTAGTGCCCATCTGATATTCTGGCAAACATTTACTCTGTCAATAGTTTCAACAAGAATAATTTTTATTGATATTTTCCTGTTTTACTTGAGCTTTTACCGTTCTCAATCCTTGATCTTTTGTGTGTTTTGGATTTCAACTCTCAGAAATCCCAGTCAGCTTATCAGCTATTAGGAATTGTGGGAGCTGAAGTCCAAAACACCTGGAGGACCAAAGGTTGAGAACCAATAGGTTATGACTGCAGTTCGTTGCAATCTTACATTTGAAAATATTTTACAGTGAGTAGCTGATGGCAATTTACCTCTAAGGAAACAGACACAAAACTTTGGGAAAGTAAATGGACCACAAAAAAAACATTTAATTACCATTAAACTCAACAGGGCTCACTTCTTTGTAAGCATGCATAAGCTTGTGCTATTGGTGTGTAATGCATATGTATTCCATAATTTAAATATGTTTAGATTGGCATACGTTTTTTTTTTCTTCCATTATTTCATATGTCCTGCTGAAGTTCTTCGGAGTGCACTTTTCTTACCAGTATTTGTAAGGAAACCATGTTTTTGAAGTTTGGTTTTTTAAAAGCCTTTTGACCTGAAATGCATACTTGCCAATATTTAAAGTTGCCAGTCCTGCTCTTCAGATTTCATTTTGAAGTTCCAATTTATATTTTCAGTTTTGCCTCAGAGTTCTAGACTTATTAGCATCTTTTGATATCAGTTGGCATACCACATAAATGAAATCTCATAAGGAGAAACTGTCAAATGATGTCAGATGCCAAATACTTTTACATGCCAGCTATCAAATACTGTCAAACACCATTGGATAACAACTGTGAAGTACAATATTAAATACTATTGCATGCCAGCTATTAAATTCTGTCAAATGCTAAACACTATTGCATGCCAACTTAGAAAAACTGTCAAACACCGTCTGTCAGATTTGAAAATTTGAAATCAAATCTCATTTAAATACGATATATTGAAATCAAATGAAATCAAATAAAATATGTAGTTGTCGAGTGCTATCCACCTAGCAGCATATTCAAAGAAAATTTGGTAACTATCGACAAATGAAGATTTTAGAGCAAAATTCTGAGGTGTATGTTTGGAAACAACTTTCTTTGAGCCATAACAATAGATAACAAAAATCAACATTATATACAGATCTTTGACCATGTTAGTCAAGTCCCAATTCATATTGACTTAGATTTTCCCTGTAGAGTTGCATAGGAGAATTTTCAAATATTCCACATCAGCTTTATTCAAAACTAGCTTGGGGACCCAGCCCTGCCCAGGTTAATTGAGAAAGACATTGTGTGCCAAGGTTGGTCCTTATCAGTTGTTTATTTGGCTCGCAGTGGTCTCAGGAAGTGAGTGAAGGTAATTCAAGTCCCATCATCTGTGGTCCTTGTCTTCCAAACTGAAGCAGGATGTGGTGTGGGTCATGGGGGCTCTGTGTGCCAAGTTTGGTCTTGATCAGTCAGTGGATGAGGGTTGCAGCAGTCTCGGTAAGTGATTGGAGTCCCATCATCCATGGTCTGCCCTTCTCCAAACTGCAGTAGGATGTAGAGTGGGTCATGGGAGCTCTGTGTGGTAAGTTTGGTCTTTATCAGTCTTTGTTGGGGGCCACAGAGGTCTGTGGGAGCCAAAGGGTGTGAAAGTACTACAAATCTCATAATCCGTTGTCTGTCCTCCCCCAGACCTCACCAGGACCGAAAGGGGGTCATAGTGGTTATGTGTGCCAAGTTTAGTCTGGATCAGTCATTGGATGAGGGTTGGAGTGGCCTAGGGAAGTGAGTGGAGGTACTTCAAGGCCCATCATCCATGGTTCATCCTATTCGAAACTGCACCAGGATGTAGAATGGGTCATGTGGGCTCTGTGTGCCTAGTTTGTTCTTTTTTGGTAATTGGATGTGGGTCGCAGTGGTCTCAGAAAGTGAGTGAAGGTACTTCAAGTCCCATCATCCGTGGTCTGTCCCACTCAAAACTACAGCAGGATGTAGAGTGGGTCATGGGTACTCTGTGTGCCAAGTTTGGGCCTGGTCTGTGATTTGTAGGGGCTTCAATATTCTGTGGGAAATGAATTGGGTGAAGGTACTGCAAATCCCATCATTTGTGGCCCATCCTGCCCTAAACCACACCAGGTTGTAAAGTTGGCCAGTGGGCATCTGTGTGCCAAGTGTGGTCCTGATCCTTCTATGGTGTGGGCCAGAGTGCTCTAAGCAAGTGAGTTAAAGTACTGCAAGTCCCATCATCCATGGTCCATCCTCCCTCAAACTGCACCAGGATGTAGAGTTGGTCTTGAGGGTTCTGTGTGCCAAGTTTGGTCTTGTTCTCTCATTGTTTGGGGTCGCAAAGGGGTCGTAAAGTGTTTTGGCCTTAAACTCCCACCATGCCTGACTGCCTCAGGCCTTTTCCTTACCCCCTCTGCCACTTTAGAGTGTCGGAATGTTCGTGTTGGCGACTGCCTCAAGCCTTTGCCTTATCCTCCTCTGGCAGTTTAGAGTGTCGGAATGTTCGTGTTGGCTGGCCAATTAGAGGCGTTATGCAAATTCTCCTTCACTGGCAACCAATCATGTTGTCAGAATGTAGAGGCCGGGAGCCAATCAGAATGCTGCCACATACATACAAACAAACATTCCGCTTTATTATATATATAGATATAGATATAGAAGGTAGATGTTTGAGGTGTTTTATTCTAATTGCTTGTTAATGTATTATCTGTCATGAACTTCTTTTCCATTATACTGTGTGTGTAAAATTTGGAAACCCAACCTCTCCTGTGGCCATTATTTGCAGGATAATGAAGATATGAATGTGCTCTGCAACTTTGCCATATAATGTTAAAACTGGTACTTTTGAATATAATCTGTTTTCATGCTGCAATCTCCAACTCACAACCTTCCAATGCTTTAGGAGGTGGGCACTTTGGGCTACATTGAAAAAATTATTCACATTGGGGTGGTTGTTTTCCTTTCTTATATACTCTAATAAGCAGTGATGTCAGTTAACAATGTTGACATTTAAAATATCATAGGCATCTGGATTAGAGTCTATTGAAATGAATTGGGCACTTGACACCTCAAAGCTATTGTAACAGACTCCCCACATACTCGGACAGATGGTCCTTTTTATTGGTTACACTGATTTCTGAGCTTAAAGGACTTCATTCCACAGCCATAACAGCATGGGGTTTATTATATTTTAAAATGTAATGTGATACTTTGGAGAACATGTTGGAGGCCTCTTCGCAGCCTTACAGCTGAATCTTCATGCTCCTTATAGCTAGGAATCCTGGCATGGGAAATGATCGGCTAATCTGTCTTGGTCTTAGACCAATCATTTGTAATGTATCTGTAGAGTTCAAATACTGGCTTTGACAGACCAGAAAAGAAAATAAAAGGGTAAAAAAGAATATCCAGCTAAATTGCTTATGAGAATTGTGTATGAAGGCAAAGCTTTTCCTTCTGCAATATCATTCTTCAAAAGGAAAAGGAAAATCTTATTTTTCTTCCAAAAAACATTCAGTCAAAAATAAGCCCTTGGAAACAAGCTCCTGCAACAGCTGTAAGGACATATTATTGCCCTGTGAAGTACTGGTAATTTAATATTCAAGAGTGTCTAATATTCCAACCAGGAAAGTTGATCAGTTTGCTAAAATATTTAAAGATGACTTTGTTAAAATCTATCAATTTCAGAAAGCATCTGAAAGTACTAATAGACATTCTACAAGAGGAAATGAAGAGGCATGTTATAATTTCTGTATAAAGTCTTATTATCTGTACTATAAGTTATAAATAGTAACATGGTTTGGAGTTTAAACGATTGAATGTAAAAACATCTTAAGGCAATATTCAGTCAAGAATTACTCTGTGTTCTAAAACTGAAGCCAACACTTTGACTAAAAACCAAATAACGTATTTTTTCATAATAGTTTTTGTTCTTCATATTTGTTATATAAATAAGACTATGGTTCTAGGCAAGTTTCCATCAGTCTCACTGAGGCTGGATCTACACTGACATATAATCCAGACTATCAAATCAGATAATCCACATTATCTGCTTTGAGCTGGATTATATGAGTCTACACTGCCACATAATCCAGTTCAAAGCAGATATCTGGATTTTATATGGCAGTGTAGAAGGGGCCTAAGTTTGAAGGAACATATTAGGTCAGTGTTTCCCAACCTTTTTTGAGCTGCAGCACACTTTTTAAAAAATCCGGGGGCACACCACCAACCAAAATGACACAAAATGACACTCTAACACAGTAAAGAACGACTGGGAGTTGGTGGCCTGCTGGGAACAGCTGCTGGGAGTGAAGCCGGGGGGGCGGAGCCAGGCTGCACCATGCCCCGCCCCTACCCCCGGCTTCACCTCTCCCAGCAGCTGCTCCAGACTTGAGGGGCAGTGCCAAGCCAGCGGTGCCAGAGCCAGCACAATGCTGGCTTGGCACTGTCCCCTCAAGGTTGGAGCAGCTGCTGGGTGTGCCGAAGCTGGGGAGGGGCAGAGCCATGCCCTGCCCCTCCCCCAGCTTCAGCTGTCCTACAGGCCGTGCCATGCCCCTCCCCCCAGCTTCAGCTCTCCTACAGAGGAGGAGCATGAGCGGTGGACGGGCTTCAGTGAGCGGGGCTTCTCCTCCACGCGGCTTCAGCAAGCGAGGGGCGAGAGTCATGGTGGGAGTCATGGCGGATTGGAGGCTGGCTGAGGAAACGGCCGAAGGAGGCGTCCCGGTCCCTTCTTCTTTTTCTTCGCCACTGCCCGGCCCTTCCTCCTCCCCCAAGCAGCAGGAGTTCGGCAGGAGGGGGGGAGGAAGTGGGGCAGAGAGCTTTTCTCGCGGCACAGCAGGAGGTCCATCATGGCACACTGGTGTGCCACGGCACACTGGTTGAGAAGACTGTATTAGGTGACCAGGCATAGGAATGATGCCTAAGTTAATTGTATCATTAATTAGTCAGTGCTAATAATAATAATAGAGCAAAGTTTGTAAACATAAAACCTTTTATACAAAAGAAAATTTGTCAGCTGAGCATGTATTAAAATGTGAAAGGGAAACAATATGCTGGTAACCAAAAAAATCGCATATATTGGGGTTTTTTTCTTATGTATAGTTTCTTATCTTCCTTCCTTCTTAGCGCCTTTCTACACTGCCATATAAAATGATTAATACTAATTATTATTATTATATTTGTAACCCGCCCTGGACTCAGGGTGGTTTCCAGACAAAAGGTGGCAAACATTCAATGCCATAAAATAGACCAAATATATAGTCAAGCAATACATAAAATAAACAACAAGGTAAAACTAATAATAACTGACCAACCAATAAATACTAAACTACATAGGTCTCATCATCCACAGTTATATCATGTTAAAATCTCGATGAATTAAAATACAATTAAAAGTATAAATGATAATGAAGATATTATGTTAAAAATGATATACAGTGCCAAAGTGCATTTCCAGTGTCTAATGGGTTTACATATTGATATGTTCTACTGATCAAGTCTCAACCAATTCAACCTAGTTTGTAGCAGCCGTGAAAATGAAGTTTCTGGAGTAGAACAACTACTTTCAAAGTAAGGACCGCACAATTAAACAGGAAAAATAACACAAACCAGTAACAGGTTTTGTTTTTCAAATTTTGTTACATAGTATTTTTTTTTTACATAGTGGTTGGTGCTCTATTGTTTTTACCCTATTTGGGTCCCCAGATGTTACTGAAATATAACGTCCATCACTTTTTCATTAATCCACTGTATGGACAGGGATGATCGGAATTGCGACCCAATGGCCCTTGTGGCTCTGAGGTAGGGGAGCACAATCCAAACTTTTTGTGTGGCATTTCCTCATTAGTCAAAATGCAGTATAAATCTTTCCCCTCATTAGCCAGATTATCCAGACACCTGCCTCTCCCACTCTCCTTTGGCTTCTACATCAGAAAAAAAACCTGGGGTTGCTTTGCTCATAACCCAATCTAAACAATATGTAATATCTAATATATGATCACAATATTGAGTATTATAAACATACAATAGGGAAGCTGAGGCATATAATAGTATACTATTTAGCCTCCTCTGCCACAAATCCAGATTATCTGCTTTGAACTGGATTTTATGGCTCAGATAATCCAGTTCAAAGCAGATAATATGGATTATCTTCTTTGATAATCAGGATTTTATGGCAGTGTAGAAAGGGTCACAGTCTGCATAAGAGAAGTAGAAATACTCAGTGCAAATGATTGTTCAAAGAGATAAATGTCTGCTTATTTGTTCATGCATTCATTCTTACCCTTTGGGGCTACCCTGCGTCCCCCTGAAGACGCAGGTTCGCAGTCTGGGAGTGATCCTGGATTCATCGCTGAGCCTGGAACCCCAGGTCTCAGCGGTGGCTGGGAGAGCTTTTGCACAATCAAAACTTGTGCGCCAGCTGCGCCCGTACCTTGGGAAGTCTGACTTCGCCATGGTGGTCCATGCTCTGGTTACATCCCGAATAAACTACTGCAACACACTCTACGTGGGGCTGCCTGTGAAACGGTTCAGAAACTTCAGTTGGTCCAACGGGCGGCAACCAGAATGCTAACTGGGGCGACATACAGGGAACATACCACTCCCCTGCTGTGTCAGCTCCACTGGTTGCCTGTCCATCTCCGAGCCCAATTCAAAGTGCTGGTATTGACCTATAAAGCTCTATACGGTTCTGGCCCAGCTTACTTGTCTAAACGCATCTGCCTCTATGTCCCATCTCACAGTCTAAGATCATCTGGGGAGGCCCTGCTCTCGCTTCCGCCAGCATCGCAAATGCGGCTGGTGGGGACGAGAGACAGGGCCTTCTCGGCGGTGGCCCCTCGCCTATGGAACACACTCTCAAACGAAATAAGATCAACTCCATCTCTCCTCGCTTTTAGAAAAAAGCTAAAGTCATTGTTCTGGGACCAAGCCTTTGGACAGCAGATGTAAATTGTACCTTTGGATTTGACTGGATTGACACTTTGGACTTGACTGGGCTGACAATGTGTTCCGCTTGATGACTTAAATTAATTATTGTTGTGTGTAGTGGTTTTTAATGTAATGTTTTTAATGCTTTTAATGATGTTGATTGTATGGTGTATTTTAAAATTGTATTGTGGTGTTGCCGCCTGTAGTGCTGCAAATGTAAGCCGTGCCGAGTCCCCCTGCGGGGGTGAGAAGCTCCAGGGTACAAATACCATAAATAAATAAATAAATAAATAAATAAATAAATAATGAACGCTCATTGAATGCCCCCCCCCCCAGGTTGAGAACAACAAGGTAAAAATGCTGTAAAAATAAATAAAATAATTTTTAATGAATAATTTTTAATGACTTCTCCCCAATTCTAATTTTGAGAAATTAGAATTGGGGAGAAGTGGGTTTGGAATATCACAGAGACCAATTTATAGGTGTTCACCACTTGAACCACTACTGTATATTTAACCATAAGTTCATCTTAAAAACATAATGTATGGCTTACAAAGGTGTGAAAAAACCTCCATCATTCTCATACATATTTATTTATTTACATTGTGTTTCAAAATACAACCACACACACACACATATATACATATATATTTATAGTGTATTAATTTAACAAGGATCAGATTTATTAACTGATTTTTTAAAAAAAACTATTATCAATCACCTTAGGCTTTTAATGGCACCTGATCTGATTTAAACAACTTTCAGAGACCCTATTTCTAAGGAAACCTTTGCAGTTTCTGGCTTCTATAGCACATTTTCTACCAAGCGAGCATTTGAGGATCAATTATTTGTCTTGGCATTTTTTCCTCTCTTTGATAAATAACAAGAGCGTTTCTACTTATATTTCTGTCCGCAGGGCTTTATCATTAAGATTAAATAACTGTACTCTCAAGCATGCCACTGAGCAAACATCTTTTCAATTATGTGAGTAATGGATGCTTTAACAAAAGAACTATTGAAAAGTCTGAAAGCATGTTTCTTTCCTCTGCTCCCCTCCATCGGAAAATATTAAAATTAAAGGATCTAGTGACAGAAGAATGCAATTGTTTATTCTGTAAAGCACAATTGAAAATCTGTAGTTAAAATCTCTTTAGAACATTCTGTTTTCTAACCACATTATTCACAGCCTGTTTCGCAATGCTATTGACAACATGAAGATCGGTAGTAAGAGATGCATTAACTGTGTTGTTTGGATTTTGTTTTAGATTTTGGAGTACTTGTATTTGCATGTATGTACATCATCAGTTTTCTTGAAGATGGGATCGATCTCTTTTTTAAAAAAACCAACAATGCTTCATTATACATTATATGCATATCTTAAAGTCAGTTTACATAATATTTTAATAATGTTCTGCATAATATCAAGTTTGTTTACACTGAGCCTTCAGAATGTAAAGATGTCACAACCTCAGTCATGGATGTGGATAATTTTGGAATTCCAGATTCCATGTTCAACCACAGAATTCAACCATCTTGGCTTTCTGGATTGCTAACATGCTTTTACAAAAGAAAAACTCCATTATTTGTTCAAATTGTAGCTGAAATGACTGTGTAGTGTATCATTCTTTTTACTGCAAACTCAGATTGATTGGGTCTATCCATGTTTAACCAAGGAAGAAAATATGAGAATAGTAAGTAATCAAAAAAAATTGGTAAGAAAAATATTTGCAATTTTTTTCAAAAGAAACCTCCACTCTACACAAATTGCTATTATTTCTGCTGAAAAAAACCATTTGTGCAGCTAAGTTTTATAACCATCCTTATAATCAATCTACTATTGATCTTGCCATATACTTTTAAGAACTAAGAGTTATTGATAGGTAAGGCTTTCTCCTAATAGTACACTTTGTTCTAGGCTTTTCACCTGTCATTATGTTAATTTCAATTCAGCATTCCTAATTTTCAAATTGTTTTGAATCCAGCTAACTATCAATTACATATATGGCTTCTCAGCGATTAGCATAAGGCCACTTCTACACTACAATATAATTCAGATTATCAAAGCAGATAATCCACATTATCTGCTTTGAACTGGAATATATGAGTCTACACTGCCATATAATACAGTTCAAAGCAAATAATTTTAATTTTATATGGCAATGTAGAAGGGGCCCGAGAGGGACCTGCCACATTCTCTACAAGCTGCTGACCAAAAGAAAAAGGAGAGCTTTCTGCAAGGCAGGCATGTAGCCAGGGGAGGGGCTTGAGGGGCTTCAGCCCCCCCCCCAATTCTCAGGGTGGTCCACGAGAAGGCCTTACTGGTACGTAGCACGGTGGCATCCCTGTCCCTCGGCACACTCTCCTTTTCGGTGCCCCTGGTTTAAGCCTTCGGTGCCAGGAGAGGAAGGGGAGTGTGCCGACAGCCCAGGCGCCAAAGAGGATGCCGCCGCACCACAGACCATATGGAGGTTGCAATAGGCCTTTGCGCCAGTGCACTGAAGTCTCGCCACACTCGTGGCTGGTAGTGGAGTGCTCTGAGCCTGTCAGCTGCCTTCTGGGAATGTCTGGATCCAGGTAAACAACAACTTCCATTTGAAAAAGGGCAATCGTTCCCCAATCTCTGCCTCTATGCACAGTTGGGCACATTGGCTCTATGTGCCAAGTTTAGTCCAGATCCAGCGTTGGCTTGGTTCAATGCCCTCTGGATAAGGGTGCACTGCAACTCCCAGATCCAATGTCAAACACCCCCAATCCCTCCCTGTCCTGTATGCACAGTTGGCCATGTTTGGTCCAGATATTATGTTGGCTGCCTTCAGTGTTTTCTGGATCCGAGTAAACAACAACTACAATTTGAAAAGGGCATTCATTCTCAAATCCCTGCCTGTATGCACTGTTGGGCACATTGGCTCTATGTGCCATGTTTGGTCCAGATCCAGTGTTGGCTTGGTTCAATGCCCTGTTGTTGTTGCTGTTGTTGTTGTTGTTGTTGTTATTAAACAGTTTTTCTACATTAAAATATATCCCATATGCATGGGGGTATTGGGATAATGATACAAAAGGTTTGCTAGGGTAGATCCTCTCTCACTCAAACGCAGCCCACCCCCACCCCCAAAAAATCAAAATCCTGGCTACGGGCCTGTTGCAAGGAATGAGTTAGTGTTGTTTGGGAACAAACAGAGTCTTGGTTGATTTTTGTCAGCAATGTTATATTTGAACTTTGATTTTCTTGTGCATGAGATGTGTATTTATATAGCTGCATTGTAATGCAATCTGAAACAGTAGAGCTGTTTCGGAAAATTAAATATATGGTCTTTTTTGAGAGCAAGTGCCAAATGTAAGTTGGAAAAACTTTCTACAAAGACAATCTTTGCTGGATAATGTTTAACTTCTACAGCTGCAGCTATATTAACAAGAAGATAGAACATCCTTCACTTTGCTTATACAACTGGTTGTAATGCAACCAAAATGAAGTGCTGAAATACTTCATGGCATGGATATTCTCCCATGTCTTACCCCAGGCATTTTTTTTTTCATATCAGAAGCAACTTGAGAAACTGCAAGTCACTTCTGGTGTGAGAGAATTGGCCATCTGCAAGGATGTTGCCCAAGGGATGTTTTTGATGTTTTACCATCCTTATGGGAGACTTCTCTCATGTCCCCGTATGGGGAGCAGGAGCTGACAGAGGGAGCTCTTCCTGGATTCAAACCTCTGACCTCACTCTTCAGTCCTGCTAGCATAAGGGTTTAAACCCTTGTGCCACCAGGGGCTCCTGGCCGTAGGCATGATGTGTATAAACACACAGGACATATTGCCCATGCCTCTTTCTTCCATACTGTTCTATACAGTACATGTATGTTCAAAGAATAGTAACCTTACTGAGAAAACAGAGAGGTAAGAGTTGAGCATTACTTGGCCTACATTCATTGGATTAAACATATATAAATGCCTCACACTTAAAGCTAGGGTGCATAGGTGGACTGGAGCAGTATATCTATACATTACCCACTGCATTGAAAGTATATTAAAATAAAATCATACTGATTTCAGTGGGAAGGTGAAGCATACAGTATGATGAATTCTCTCATTTGATATTAATGGAACTTAAAATGCTTAACTTGGCTGAATGCCAAGGGTTTGGAGTGCATTGGAAGAATGTAAGATCACAACCATTCATATATTATAATGAAAATAGGTCATAGGCATTCAAGTATGTCTGTGAGTACACTTCATCTACCTATTTTTGATGTTATGGCACATGGCTGCAATGTGTGTTGCTCTGATTACAAGGTTACAAGCTATAAATAGGATAAACACTATTACTGGAGTGGGATGGCTTTTCCCTTTTGCTCACATAGTACTGTGAAGATAATATGTCTTAATAGTGATTCGCTTTTAGGTCAGTGGTTGGAACTAATAATAAGATTTGAGGCCAAATTCTATTGGTATAATCATTGTGCATACTGAATGGGGAAATGTGAGACTTCTCATCCAAAAAAGTAGCCTTTAGTTAGTTTCAACCATCCATAAGGGATAGCATTCATAGCTACCACCCCACCAACCAGAAAAAGACATCTCATGTGCAGGCAAATTGTTTGTTTTCTCACTTACCCTAGAACAGGGGTGGGCAACCTACGGCCCGCGGGCCGGATGCGGCCCAGCAGCCGATTCTGTCCGGCCCGGGGAGAAGGGCGCCGGAGGCGGGGCCAAGAGGAAGGGGTGCCACTGCCTCCATTCCATCGTGGGCTCTGTGGGGCCTGTGTCGGCAGACAGGCTGGAGGAGCGGCGGCTTTGGAGTGCCTGCTCCAAAGCCGCCGCTTGATCGTCTTCCGGGTCGCCAGGGTGATCAGCTGTCTCAGATCGCCGACTGCTCCCCCTGTAGGCCCGGATCGCCTCCAGGGATGGCAGGCACTCCATAGCAGGGCGATCAGCTGGAGGCGAGAGCGGGCGGAGGCCTGCAGCCTCTGATCGCCTGCTGCTCTGCTCTCCTCTGCTGCGGCGGCGGCTGGGTCCGCTTTGCGATCCTCTGGGCTGGGGCCATTGGGCCATTCCATCTTGGGATCCTTCCTCTCTTGAGGATGTCAGCCTTCATCTTGGTTCGCACCTTGTCTTCTTGAATTTAATTTTATTTTAGTGGTTTTTATTATTATTTTATAATAATTTTATAATTATAATATAATAAATATAATAATGTTATATTATATTATAATTTCAATATATTATAATGGCTATATAAATACTATAATAAGTATGATATTGATACTAATAATATATGAATATTTCTTGATATATTAATATGTTAATATTAATGATGTGTAATATATAGTAAATATAGTAAATAAATAAATTATGTAGATTAGAATGTAGTTCAGCCTTTAGGTGCGGCCCTCCATAATATTTTTTGGATCTTGTGTGGCCCCTTGGAAAAAAATAATTGCCCACCCCTGCCCTAGAAGGTGTGATTCAGCATAGCTCACTGCACACAGCTTTGCCAATGGAAATCATGGAGAAGAAGCTTTCTATCACAAGGGCAGGGAAATAATGAACCTCAAATGAAATCAGTGTTGCTCAAAAGAACATAGGAAGCTTCTCCTGATCTTACTGAGGACAATACTTCCCACCACTTGTCACCCTGATCCTTTGAACTACTAAGGATTGAATCTCTCTGCGTGCAAAGCATGGGCTCAAACAAGCAGCTGTGATTCCACCTTATATTCTTTCAATGTGATCTTGATTTTTCCATGAGGTTTCTGCATTTATACTTTATTGAGAAGGCAAAGGATGGAGCCATTGTTGAGTAATAAGTGCTCATTTCCTTTATGTGAGAATTAGGCCACACTGAGTTGTTCAAAGATGGCACTGGCTTCTTGACTTCTGAATTCATTTCCTTCCATGCATTTTCCCCTAGAGTCATTCTTCTTACTCCTTTCATTATTTTTTTTACTATAAATAGATGTATTCTACCATTTCCTGTGAAACAAGGGTATGTCTTTTAAGACTAGTTATTTGGCATAAGCACTAATAAGTGTGTGAGACACTAGTAGTTATCACTTTTTTAAAAAATGAGATACATTTTCCCATGGCATAGAGGAAGAATTTTGGCTAATGAAGGATAAAGGGCTGTGTGTTTTTCCTCTCTCTCTCTGAATGCCTTTTATAAAATACTAATGATGAAGACATGTTTGACATGCTGTGAAATGCATTTCTGTAATGTGAAATTTCTGCCTTTTGTTGGAGATGAGACCAAGTCCCCAGAGGATTTTAGAATTTGTAAATATAACGCTATCTTCCTCCATGGCTCCATGCCCCCCCCCCTCCCGTCTTTTTAAAAGGCTGGAGGAAAACCAGATTACTTACATTACTATAATAGATTTGATGACCTCTGACTCTAGCTGCAGAGAAGTACATTGAATTTTTCATTACATCAGAGGATGCGGAAAACCAAAACATAGAAAAGCAGGCACTATTGTTTCACTCCACGCATAAGCATGCAAAATATTTCCCCACCCAAAGAATCCAGATTTTAAGCAAGGAGAGGTTGCTATTACATGTAATATATCTCTTTGTACAGCTTTCAGTTCATCCAATTTGTGCTGAATTAAAAGTTTTGTCATATTTATAATTTGAAAAGAGATGCTCTTGCTTTTCATAGTCACTGGGTTTAATCGGAAGCTCGGTTGACAGCAAATACTTCCCTACTGTTTATGTTCTAGAAAATGCTATTCTTGTATTATTCTGGGGAAGGGAAAGAAAAAAACACCCTGTACTTTTCAAAATTATGTTCCTTGCAGAAGGATTATTGTTTAATTTAGAACTGTTTATACATCCTCATTATGTTCATTACCCTATAATGTATTTTCTTAATCTGAATAGTGCTTGTAATAAAGGTGCCCCTCAAAATTCCCAGTTTATTGGGGGAGTAGATGCAGTGGTCCTCCGGCCCCTCTCTTAAATTATGTTTACAGGTCCTTCTCAAAAAAATTAGCATATAGTGCTAAAGTTCATTGTTTTCCATAATGTAATGATAAAAATTAAACTTTCATATATTGCACACCAACTGAAATATTTCAGGTCTTTGTTTGTTTTGTACTGATGATTTGGCATACAGCTCCTGAAAACCCAAAAATACTGTCTCAAAAAATTAGCATATTTGGTTGGATGGAATATGCTAATTTTTAAGATATGTATGCCAAAATCATCAGTATTAAAACAAAAAAAGACCTGAAATATTTCAGTTGGTGTGCAATGAATCGAAAATATATGAAAGTTTAATTTTTATCATTACATTATGGAAAATAATGAACTTTAGCACTATATGCTAATTTTTTGAGAAGGACCTGTATATCCTTCCTCTTTGTCATGATTCAGATTGGGATCACTGAGGGGAAATAGATCGTCCTTTGAAGTGTTTTGTATACATTGTTTTTATGGCAGTGTAAAAATTGCAGCAACAATGGCTGCACTCGCATGTGTCCTGTTCTCCATTCCTTAATTCTTTCATCAGACACCACGGGTCCCTTCTCCCCACCTTTTCTTTCTCGGGGAGGGAGAAAAATGAGTTTTCACTTTCTGTAAATGTTAATGAAATGCCCCTGTTTAATCCACAGAGATGTAGATTTAAACCCTCTGCTGAGTGACAGGTATTTAACACATATACACACAAAAATCCCAGGCTCCTGGTTTCAGGTGTATCGCATTCAAGGGAGGTATTTTTAAAATGGATTGTGACATTCATTCTTCCTATCTTGAGCAATATTGACTTACACTTGGCTACATACACTGCGTGTGTGATGTTTTAATAGTACATTAACTGAATGTTCCGTAAGCTTTATTACTCTTGTACTCTAACAGCTTTTAATAATCAAACGATAAGATCACGTCCTGTGGGTAATTGGGTTGTACCGTGACAAGGCATTTGAATGGCAGAGAAACCAATCCACACTCGGTAAAAAATTCGAGCAAATGCAAACCTGACTGTCATGTCGCAATATTGTTCATGTTAGGCTTCATTTTAATCCTCTAAGCTTTATGGTGTTATAGTCACATCTGTTTTCTTTTGAATTTTTCTCTTTTTAAAAAACAGCAATGACCTTGCTGCGGTAGAGAAATAGCTCTGTGTTGGCATTTATGTCGAAGGGAGAGAAGCCACGGCACTGGAAGCTATCCTTGTATTGTGATTAAATTTTTACCTTAGTCATGCCTCTCTCTGGATACAAGAAACATTTAATTCCCAATTTCCTGCTGTTGGCTTCAGGCCTTTGGCCAGTTGTGCAAAATGTATTTTGCGGCTGACCCTCTGCCAACTGCTGAGCTCAGTGAAAAAATCAACTAAAATGTTTCCTAATTATCTGTAGAGCTAATGACTTTTAGGGGTGCATATGACCACAAAGAATGCCAACAGAAAACGTTCCTTTTTTTTTTAGTGGCCAGAATTGAAAATGGCCATAAAAAGAAATGTGAACAGTGATTAATCTTGTCAGTCCTGGCCTGATTCCCTTTCCTGATTTAACCATGAGGGTAATCACACAGAATATTTTATTAAAAGGGCTAGTGGTGGTTTAGTATCGTCCTCTAATTTAAAGCTGCGAGTTTCTTTTGAAACATTTGCGGACTGAATATGTAGATTTCAAACAGGCTGCCTGTTCTCATGGCAACCAAACAAAGTCAAACAATCCTTTTCTGCAGCGCTAACAACTATTGCCACAAAAATGTATTTTGGTTAAATCTGATTCTTTAAATATTTAACACATGGCAGAAAAGAGATAAATATTGCCCTGGATGGAAACCAGCCCTCGCCTCCTCTCCTTAAAAGTCCCACGCGGAGGAAGATGTTTGAGGGTGCCTGAAATATTTGCTGCTTGTAACCGATGAAATTTTGTACTTGTTGCAGATGAAATTGAGCAGCCTCAAGTATGAACAAGACCGTATTCCTCCCCCTTCCCTGCTTTATTCAGCCTTGTTATGCTTCTCTTTCATTACATAAACATTAACTGTAATGTTACAGTGGGAAGCAAGTCTTTGGCAAACTCCATGTTATTTTGTTAAGCCTGCATGGAGAGAGAGGGAGAGAGACTCGTTTTTTGGGTTTTTTTGGTCTTAGCAGCTGTAACATGTTTAAACTCAGTTTGTAATGGGATCTGAAGACCAATATTCCCCATGGGCACTGCTTAGCTTCATTACTGGATGGCTGCCAAACTCTGGGCTCAAAAGTATTATTCACGCCTCTCTGCGCATACCCATGTCAGAGCATGCTCAGTTAATGAATTTTTGTTTCTAATATGGCATAAATTAGGTTTATACTTTTAACATAATTTATGTTGTGTTTTATTAAAATGTGAAATGCTATCATCATGAGCAAGCTAATCCCAGCTCTCGCTCTCTCTCTCTCTTGTAGCCAAACTGGTATTCAAAATCTAAATCAAAACTGCATGCCTCTGAGCTAATTCGGGAATAACAACAAAAACAACAACAGATCTGTATCTGAACAAAAGAGTTTTGTATCATGAGCTCATGGATTAAGCAACAATTAGGGCAGTCAGATAGTTGAACAGATTAAGGCTGTTCAAAAGGCAAAGTACATGTTCTTCACAGAGCCGTTTAAAAATGGTTTGCCATATTAAAGTTCATATTTTTTAAATCCAGTATTGTATTATTCTGCCTATGAGTCATCCATTAATCATGTATGCATTAAAAAAGCTTTAATCACGGACTCTGGAACTTAGATTGTAATGCAATCGATCCCACTTAATAACATTCATGATTCCACCCTCACCCTTTTTGGATCAGGAGCCGCATTGTGGAAATAAAAGTAATTGATCGAAGCACTGATTATTACTTTTATTCTTTCTATTTTTTTCCAAAGCACTTTTGTACACTTCAGATGATAAAGTTCAACTTCACTTCAGATGTTGGGAGTGATCCTGGACTCATTGCTGAGCCTGGAACCCCAGGTCTCGGCGGTGGCCAGGGGAGCTTTTGCACAGTTAAGACTCATGCGCCAGCTGCGCCCGTACCTTGGGAAGTCTGATCTGGCTACGGTGGTCCACGCTCTGGTCACATCCTGAATAGATTACTGCAACACACTCTACGTGGGGCTGCCTTTGAAGACAGTTCGGAAACTGCAATTAGTCCAACGGGCGGCAGCCAGATTACTAACAGGAGCTACATACAGGGAGCATACCACCCCCCTGCTGTGTCAGCTCCACTGGCTACCTGTCCAATTCCGAGCTCAATTCAAAGTGCTGGTTTTGACCTTTAAAGCTCTATACGGTTCTGGCCCAGCTTACTTGTCCGAACGCATCAACCGCTACGTCCCATCTCTCCCATCTCATACCTTAAGATTATCCGGGGAGGCCCTGCTCTCGCTCCCGCCTACATCTCAAATGCGGTTGGTGGGGGCGAGGGATAGGGCCTTCTCAGTAGTGGCTCCCCGTCTGTGGAACACACTCCCTATTGATATTCGATCAGCTTCATCCCTCCTGGCATTCAGAAAAAGAGTGAAATCCTGGTTATGGGACCAAGCGTTTGCACTTTAGCACGATACGGCACTTTAGATTGGTTAGATGGCAAACTGGTGTATATGACCTAATGCTTATGGATGGAATACTGTTCTAACTGTGGTGAATGTACATGATGCATTTTAATGTTAATTGTATTTTAATGTATTTTAATTCTAGTTGTATTTTAATGTATTTTAATTTAACTGTTGTTTTTATTATATGTATACTGTGTGGCATCAAATCGTTGCCGTTGTTAGGCCGCTCTGAGTCCCCCCTCGGGGGTTGAGAAGAAGCAGGGTATAAATGATGGAAATAATAATAATAATAACAATTAAAGTTATTTGATTAGGCACCCTTTTTCCTTTTAAAGCTATTTTCCTAGAGAAAGAGGGAAAAGATCCATGAAATGTCTCCTCCAAGAGTCTTTCTTAATTTCTCAGAAAGAGACAGTCATTGTTAATAGCGTTTCTTATAATCTATTCCATTTGTTTGTGTGTGTTGGAGGAAAACTTCTAAAACTGATCAATTATTTTGTTCTTTAGATTAATCCTGCCATACGAAAGATTTATTAACGGAGAGGAAGATAAGCCTTTGCCTCCTGTGAAACCTCGAAAGCAAGATAATGTCGCTCAGGAAGGAGAAAATAAGATAAAATTGTCTGGAACAAAACGCATCAAAAATGAAAACCAAAAAAGCAAGAAAGAAAAAGACAATGTGCAGAAACACCAGGATGCATCTGAGGTTTGTTTTCATCTTTCCTTTTCTTCTCCCAGTCCTCTTTATCATTGATGGCTTGGATTATACCAGGGCTGTCCAACTGGTGGCCCTGGGGCCGTACACGGCCCCCCAGCCCCTTCCCTACGGCCCCCTATCCTTTTAAAAAAGAAATTGGCTGTTTAAAATAAAAAAAATATTTTTAAAATTTATTTTGAATTTTTAATATTATTTTTAATATATTTTTTCGCGGAAGGAGGGGCGGGGCAGGGGGGAGGGAGCAGGCTCCTCCTCCCCATTTTTTTCACGGTGGGGAGGCGGGGGCAGGGAGGAGGAGCTCCGGAGATGGCGCACAGCCACGGCGGAGAACCGAGAAGAGGAGCTTTCCGCCCCGCGCCACCTCCTGCTCCTTTTTTCGCGTGCCCCCTTCCTTCCTTCATTCACTCCAGCGATCACACTCACATCTAGTTTACTTGCAAGCCCATCTGTATATAAACCTCACTTCTTCCTAAACCTTTCCAGTGATGGTGACTCAAACTGGATTATGCAAATATTGATACCTGAGCAGAGAAAGGGAAAATCAAAACCAACTACCATGAGAAATAAAATTCCAGTTTTGTAAATTTCCAGTTTCAATTCTTTCTAAATAAGCACTGAAAGGAATGCAAATTAAGGTTCCTGTTATTGGCTGAGTCCCCTCCGCCTTGGCCACGCCCCCTACCCTTTCCTCTCTGCCTAAACTAGAAGAGGAGGATGAGACGCCATACAGCCCAATAAACTTACAACAGCCCAGCATTTTCTCCTGATGTTTTGCCCACATCTATGGCAGGCATCCTCAGAAGTTGTGAGGTCTGCTGGGGGTGGGAATATAGGGGCAGAAATATAATAATAACAGTAATGAATGTATTTAATTTGGAAATAAGGGGAGATGGGGATGGGAATATAGGGGCAGAAATATAATAATAACAGTAATGAATGTATTTAATTTGGAAATAAGGGGGAGATGGGGATGGGAATATAGGGCAGAAATATAATAATAAAAGAAATGAATGTATTTAATTTGGAAATAAGGGGAGATGGGGATGGGAATATAGGGGCAGAAATATAATAATAACAGTAATGAATGTATTTAATTTGGAAATAAGGGGAGATGGGGATGGGAATATAGGGGCAGAAATATAATAATAACAGTAATGAATGTATTTAATTTGGAAATAAGGGGGAGATGGGGATGGGAATATAGGGGCAGAAATATAATAATAACAGTAATGAATGTATTTAATTTGGAAATAAGGGGAGATGGGGATGGGAATATAGGGGCAGAAATATAATAATAACAGTAATGAATGTATTTAATTTGGGAATAAGGGGGAGATGGGGATGGGAATATAGGGGGCAGAATTATAATAATAACAGAAATGAATGTCTTTAATTTGGAAACAAGGGGGGAGATGGGGATGGGGAAATATATGGGGCAGAAATATAATAATAATGTATTTAATTTGGAACTGAGGGCTGTTTTGCTGAGGTGGGCTACTTTCATACTAGTTCCTTAAATTAATTCAGTCTTTTATGTTATTTATTTATATTTATTTCCCTCCCATATATATTCCTTCTTCAATCCATCTCTTCTGATATTTATTTATATTTATATTTATTTCATTCAGTTCCATTTTTTTAAATTTATTTTATAATTAATAATGCAACTAGTAATTGTAAGTAAATTGGAGCCCGGGGAGGGGGGGCAGAGCCGGAGGGGGCGGGGCCAGAGTGGGGGCGGGGCCGGGGGGGAGGCAGGGCGGAGCCGGGGGCGGAGGCAGACCCTAAGGCCCCCCAGGTGATCAGTAACCGGAATTCAGGCCCCCGGTCTGGTAGAAGTTGGACAGCCCTGGATTATACAATGGTGCTCTGATCACATACAGCCCAGAAACCAGTTTTTGAGCCAGGATGGGTCTAAAAAGACTTTCCTTTCAGATCAAGTACCCATGTTTCTTTGATTGATCTAAAGTGTTAGGTGTACAAAAAGCTGAGAAACTTTGGTACATGTGTGTTGCAACTGTAACAAATATGATATTGGCTAAACATCCTTAAAGGCATCAGATCCTGCTTGATCTTAGAAGCTAAGCAGTATCAGCTCTTTTTGGGTGGGAGACCCAAAAGCTAAGCAGTATCAGTGTTTGGGTGGGAGACCACCATGAATATCACATTCTGTAGGCTGTATTTCAGAGGAGAATACTCTTTGCCCAAGAAAACTTATGGGGTTGGCTTAATAGCAATCTGAAGTATATTAGTAATAATAAAACTTTATTTATTTTCCACCCTATCTCCCTGAAGGGACTTAGGGCAGATTCCAATCACAAAAGGCAAACATCTGTGTGTACATATGCACACAAAAAGGACACATGGAGAAAAAGGTCTATCCTTGCCCATCTTGAATGTTAGTATACAAATAATTGTTCTGATGCCATATATAAACATGTTGCACTTTTAAAAATCTATTTTTTTATTTTAAAAAGGTAAGGAAGAGTTTTATCAGTTTGAAGAACAAAGGTATTAACAGAGTCATGGCTTTTACAAATGTGGAAAGCACTAAAATACTAGATAATACTGCTGTGTGTTTTGGTGTAATCACACCATAGTTTTATTTATTTATTTATTTATTAGATTTGTTAGCCGCCACTCCCAGTGGCTCGGGGCGGGTTACATCGACATAAAATCGTAACATGCAATAACATTAAAACACAATTTAAAAGATTCCAGAAAAGAATACAGTCTTTAAAAAAACACATTATTCACAACTCGAAGGCCTGCCGGAATAAGACAGACTTACAGGCCTTCCGAAAAGCTAGCAAGTTGCACAATTTCAAACCACTTTAATATCAATTTCAAACCACTTTAATAGTTCTGGACCTGAAAGCCTGATTTTACAAGAAAGCTGGGGTCCAGATTATCAAAGCAGATAGTCCACATTGTCTGATTTGAATTGGTTTATATGAGTCTACACTGCTTTATAATCCAGTTCAAAGAAGATAATCTGGATTTTATATGGCACTGTAGAAGGGACCCAGGAACTCTCAACAAGAAACTTCTAAGACTGTAGTTTAAGGAATACCATAAGATCATTCTACATCCTTCGTGAGATTATAAATTGTAAACTTCAGTAGTATGAAACTGTGACAATTAAAATGGAATCGAAGTGTTCAGTATAGATGCATCTAGCAGTGAGATGAGGCAGTAGTATCTATGTTTGCCAGGGCAATATAGGAGGTCTCATGCTGCCTGTAATAATTCCCAAAGCCTTGGCAGCCATTTCCAAAAGCATGTCTAGCAGTTCACTGGGAGACTATCCTTGGACTAACCAGCCCTGAGCTCTTCTTATGTAATATGATTATTTAGTCATTGTTTGTAATGGCAGCCTAAACCCAGGCCAAAACATCTGGGGACCCACAGTTTGAGATCCACTGTTTTAGATGGCAATTTTGCCTTGTGGAAGCAGTACCATTAAAGCTACCATATAATATAACATTGAAACAGCTGAGGAGAGAAGATTGGCAAGCCAATTGACTTGTAAAGTATGGGTTAAGATAAAGTACTACTAGAATTGAAAGTGGTTACGAATAAGGGGCAATTGCATGAAAAAGTGTACTTTGATAGGATCCATATGAAAAGAAGATGCAGATTTAGAATATATATTCTGCTTGGGTTTGCAACTGATAATTTCAAGTTTCCCAAGCATTTTTCATTTTCATTGTAAATCAATACATAGTTTGAAAATATGCCGTTCTTAATTAAAATGTACATAAAAGGGGGCATGCATATTGGTTTAAGTAACTGAAAGATTGCAGTAGAAATTGCCAAAAGCAAGGGAATTCAAAGTTGAGACTCGCATTCCATTCCTCCTTCATCCCTTTGTGCCTTGGTATTTATTGCAGGGGTGTTGGATCAGCAAGTTGTTACATACCATATGTACTGCAATAGCTACGCATGGCATAACAAGCTAGCAATGGAGTTTCAGTCCGAACTTTGAACGTCCTTGCTTTTGTTGTTCCATATCTCAAATTTCCTGTGTCTTAAAGTGCAGTTGTTTTTTATGTGAGCCGTAGGTCAAATTCTTAGATGGAAAATAGAAAGTGCATAACACAGAATGCAATTATGTTCTTCCTATGAGAACATAGTAGTGTATTTCTTTCTCTTTTTTCCTGACAGATTGTAATGGGGATCTTTTGAAATACTGAATTCTCACCAATTGATCAAAAACTTTTCAATGCTTTCAAGAACATCTGAATCATTACTCCCATACTCCTCTATCTATATCTTTACCAATCTTGTACAAAAATATATTAAGTTTGCATTGTACTTTTCAGTTTTGAAAATGAAATCCTGGGAATGTACCGGGAATGTGGCACAGCTGGCTGGGTGTCAGATGCATAAGATCTCTACTGACCAGAAGGTCATGAGTTTTAGGCCTGCCCGGGTCGAGGTGGGCTCTCTACCTATTGTGTAGCCTGTTGTCGACCTTTGCAACCCAAAAGACAGTTGCATCGGTCAAGTAGGAAATTAAGGTACAACCTAGTGGGGAGGCTAAATTGAACTGATTTACGAGGCCATTTAAAAAAGATCTCCAGGAAACATGCTGAGGAATGAAGGAGTGCGACAGCTCCCCCTGTCTTTCTTCTGTGTTTGTGTGTCTAAATGCAATGTGTACATTGTAATCCGGCCTGAGTCCCCTGCAGGGTGCGAAGGGTGGAATAGAAATGAAGTAAAATAAATAAAAATAAAATAAATAAATAAACATGTCTAAAGGATAGTTTTGGTTAAGTCTTAGATTTCCAAATGACATTATAAGACATGTGACTGAATTGGGTTACAAAAATTGATCCTATGTTAATATAGACGTATTAATATAGCTGTACGTAGTTACGGAAAATAATCACATTATACACCAGTTCTGTGCAGTTGCAGAGCCTGGTCAACCAAGTAGAGAGGAGAGCTACATATTTTGTAACAAGTCCTTGTTGAGCTAGAAAAGGATCTATAAAAGAAAAAGAGCATAATTCAGCAAAGGGTTTTTTGTAAGCAGCTACTAGAGCAATAAATGAGACCTAAAAAAGCTGATTTTGGTAACACTGGATGTGACCAGGTCAGAAATACTAAAAGAGAAGGGAGTTCATGATGGATGGGAGTTTCTTTAAAATGAGATATTGAGGGCACAATTTCAAACAGTTCTATTGAGAAAGAAAAATGGTTATCTAAAGAAAACAGGATGGATAGCTAAAGAAATTTCAGTGACCTGCTGAAACAGATTTGTGAGCTCAGTATATTATTTATTGTTGTTCCATGCCTTGATCTGTAGAAAGACGTGGATGATAAAAAAACAACAAAGCAGCAACAACAGCAACCCAAGACTCTGATTTGCAGGGGGCATTTTATCTTGTTTTGTTTTTGTGATTCAGATAAAGTCAAGACTAAGGGCTTCTAGATCAGTGTTTTTCAACCTTTTTTTGAACCGCGGCACATTTTTTACATTTACAAAATCCTGGGGCACACCACCAACCAAAATGACACAAAATGACACTCTAACACAGTAATACATATAGTTAATATGTTTTTAAATGTATTTATACACTCAGTGTGAAACCTGGACCTGTTTCGATGAACTCAACGTAGATATCCTGGCAGGAATGGCAGAAAGACACAAACTTCCCACACAGAACTCCCATAACCAAGAGAAAATACTATAAGAGTTTGGTGGGCATTGACCTTGAGTTTGGAAGTTGTAGTTCACCTATATCCAGAGAGCACTGTGGACTGAAACAATGTTATGTTATGTTGTTGTTTGTTTTCCATCCAGAATCACAATGTTGGAAGGAGGCTCACCACTTTAAGGTCCCTAAAACAGGCATGGGAAAACTTTGGCCCTCTGGGTGATTTGGACTTCAACTCCCACCATTCCTAACGGCCTGAGGACCTTTCCTGCTTAAGTGGCTGAAGGGGGGGGAGGAAAAGGGCCTGAGGCTGCTAGGAATGGTGGGAGTTAGAGTCCAAAACACCTGGAGGGTCCAAGTTTGCCCATGCCAGCTTTCGACAGAGACCTCTTCCTCCCCCTTCGCGCCCATTCTTCCCCCTCCTGCCGAACACTTAATTTTTTCTTCTACACTGCCGCTTCTGCTGCCATTTTGATCCAAGGGGGCAGCGTGAGCGTGTTCAGGAGTGGAGGGGGGAGGGAGGAAGACGTGACCCGTGCGGGCGCTACTGCGCAGGCTCATCCCAGAGCAAAGCGAGGCAAAGCGAGCAGAGCGAGGCTCGGAAGAAGAGAGGAGAAGAAGTGTTTGGCAGGAGGGGGAAGAAAGGGTATTGGAGGTTCCAATTTCCCACAGCACACCTGATGATCGCTCACAGCACACTGGTTGGGAAACACTGTTCTAGATTTCACAGACCTGCCCCCCGTCGCCACTCGCTGATCGCCATGGAACTTTTTGTTGGTTTATTTTTATTTTTCTTGGAAGATGCCTGTGCATGAGTTTTTTTAATGTGTGGAAGTCAGTGCACAGCTGGTCAACACACAGTCTTCACAGAGTGAGGTCCCATACAGTGGCATGGTTAACATGATGACTATGGCTTCTCAATCTGTTGCAGCCTTCTTTCGCCTTCATAGCCATTGCAACATGTACCATGTTATCCTCCGCCTGCTCCACCGTTGAGGCCTTTGGGTCTTCAGATTGTGCTTGGTCTGGAACCACCCCTGCGGCCACTCCTGGGAGTGCACAACTCCAGTTGTTGCACCCACAGTTTCAAACGCCCTCACCACAACAAGGTGACAATCCATCGAGGGGGATTGTCATCTTGAGCCCCTGATCATCTCTAGTATTTGAGATACAGAACATATGCCACTAACAGTCTTCACCTGCTCACCCACAAAAAATCATAACCATATCTAAGAAACTAGAGCTGATGCAGTCTATGGTTTTCTGAATTTTCTGAATCAGCACCCCAAATAATCTCAGAAAAAGGCCTAAAAACCAAGATGCCAATATTTTTTGGTTGGGTCAGGTTATTGATTCCTTTCCTGCCTAAAAAGAATCCCAAGGGCTGCATCAGGAATTGCTCTTAAATCTTTCCTGAGTGGCAAAACCAGTTTTCCATGTTTGCAGTTGCTGCTAGGGCCGCAAAGTCGTTACAACCCTTATGCCTGCTAAAATAACCACACACTTCTCTTTATTATTATGAGCTTGGGAAGAAATAGGTTTTTTGGCAACTCGCAGAATCCCTTACCAGCATGGCCACTGAACTTCATTCATTTAATCGCTTGCTGTCGTGCATATTTTCATATAATAATAATTTGTTATTACAAGGCAATTTCTTCCACAGTATAAATATTGAAAATATTATTTATTCGGTTATACTAGCTGGGGAGTTTTACACATTCTAGTTGAAAAGTAACTTTTTCAGTCTCCGCTGGACTTTCTGCTTTTGTGAACATGGGGAACGTGCTTAAGTCAAATTGTCTAATGGAAGTATGCTCCCAATGGTATGATTTCTGTTTCCTGTATTCTAAGAAATATATATTCTAAATAGGCTTTTAAAGACTGAACAACTTGCATTTTCCATTTAAGGACAGGAAGGCTGTTCTTGTAATGATTCTTCTGTTCACTCAAAAATGATTATGTGAACTGACAGTTAATTGGTTGCAGTTCTGGGTTTTTTTTGTTTTGTTTTTTTTTTTGCCCAACACTTGATTTTGTTTTGTTGTTATGACCTTGAGTATAAAATGAAATATTGTTATTCCTACCACTGCTGTAACATATCTGAAAACTTCAATCATAATGGTTCCAAACAGGAAGAAAAGAGAAAGCAGGACATGTAGTTATTAAATATGAGCTTTTCTTGGTCTGCTTTGCTCATCTGTCTGGTATTTTCCTGTAATTGTATAAGCTCTGGAGGCCAGTGATAGAATTTTATTTTTATTTTTTTGCAGAGAGGCTAATGATGGTATTTGGACTGCAAAAGGCATATTTTAGTGTACGTTTCTTTGTGAGGGAAAATATATGGAAGCAGTCACAATGAGTAACGGACACTTTAACTAATAGGAAATAGAAAAACTGAACACATGGGGAAATTTAAAAGCAGCTGCAAAGACATAAATCTTGTAGAAGATGGTGATTCATTGGCTGCCTTATATCCATCTCCCACACAACACCTTCTAATGCAGTGTTTAGATGATAACTTTCCTGATGCCACCTCTTGGAAGGAAGGAAGGAAGGAAGGAAGGAAGGAAGGAAGGAAGGAAGGAAGGAAGGAAGGAAGGAAGGAAGGAAGGAAGGAAGGAAGAAAGATCTGGGGGTGAGGGTGGAATAACAGCAATAATAGGAGAACTCAGACAACATTGCTGTTTTATGACTGCTTTCTATTAAGAGCTGCGCCAAAGGAGAATAACAGTAATTTTGAAAAGGGCTGTCAGTCAGCTGTATCACAGATTGAGCACTCTAGTGACCTCCCAGGTCACAGTTCATTTGTCTACTTAATGGAATGAATAGCCAGAACGGAATCCCCAAGCTTTATTAATAGGGGAGTGTAAGGAAATCCAATCTTATTGGCTAAAATTTAGGAAGGCTATATCTGGAACAAGGCAGAAATGCTTTTGCTGCATGTTGACAACTTAATTTTTATCTCTAAATTAAGAGGCCTCTGCTGAACTGCAACATGGATTGCTCCAAACACACAAATGATGCTTCAACCATTGCCTCTCTCCTTCTGAAATAATTTTCAATATTTTAATAAGGATTTTAATTTTGTATGTATTGATTTTAGTACTGCCAAAGGATTACATGTAAAGAAAGGCTAAAAGAAATCAAGTCAACAGTTTACTTGTATTATATATAAAAAATATATATATCTTTCTAGGTTGTGTTGTGAACAGAGGCATTTTCCCCTTCATTAAAATACGACCCCAGCATAAATGCCTTGTCAGCATATCACCAGAACTTCTTTCATGCATCCTGGTGGTATATTTTCTTTAATGTGACATATTGTGGTATGTTTTACTATTTCCAGAGTTTGTGACAGTAACTAAATGGCTAAGCCATTGAATTTCAACACTGTGCCTGGAATATTTGTTCCTAAGACATACTGCTATCTCCTTTTGTGGTGGAGTTAAGAGAATTTGCTTGTATGTTTGTCTTTCATGCTATAGAGTTGTCTCACAGTTGTCTGTTTAAATGTTTTATTAGGTTCCATCAGAACAAGGAACGGATCAAGAATGCCCAAACCAGAAAAATCTATCTGAACTAACCGCATCAGAAGAAATGAAGCTGTCTGCAGAAGGACTACAGATTTCCCCAACAGATGCAATTGGGACATCTTTGGAAATGGTTGATTTGAAGGAAATTGACTCCAGTTATGAGGAGGCCAAAGAGGAGATGCTATCCGAGGAGTCTTTTTCAAGCACTTCAGTGCTTGCAGAAGATGGCATCGCCTTGGACTCTACAGCCAGGAAACTCCGCAGTCCATCAGAAGACCAAGAAGAGCCAAAGCAGGAACAATGTGCACCTTGTTTTGCTGACAATCTAGAAAGCGACGCCCAAGAAACTCCATTTAGTAACTTCCCCACCATCCACCTACCACTGTCAAGTCAAAATGAGATGGAAGATGATAAACTTCCAGAGATGGCAGATTACATTGCCAACTGCACAGTTAAAGTGGACCAGTTAGGAAATGAAGACATACACAATGCACTGAAACAGAATCCCAAAGTCCTTGTAGTACAGAATTTTGATATGTTTAACAGAGTTAGTTCAACAGAGAGAGAAACACCAGGTTCCCTCAGTAGTGATCCTAATTTTGGTTACACACCACTTCTCTATTCCAAAGGCAACCCAGGCATCATGTCACCACTGGCAAAGAAGAAACTCCTGTCACAAGTCAGTGGGGCAAACCTCTCCTGTAGTTACCCTTATGGTTCACCTCCACCTTTAATCAGCAAGAAGAAACTGAGTGGCAAGGAAGACTTACTGTCAAACCTGCCCCAAGCTTCTCATGCCCCTTTGATGGACTCTGTGGCAGTGAGCAGGCCCTCTGTGATCCAACATGTACAGAGTTTTAAACCCAAGAATCTGGAGGAAAGGAAGTCTGCTAGTGAAACATACAGGCACGAATCACTACTGAAGAAAACAGATCCTGAATGTTGTGACTTTTCCAAGCAGCACCTGAGCACACTGGCTGAATCCTATGCACTCAAGTCAGAAATCCAGGACATGAAAGACAGAATGAATGAAAAAAGGGCCTTGCACCACTCCCATATGCCCAGTTTCTTGGCAGATTTTTACTCATCTCCTCACCTGCACAGCCTTTACAGGCACACTGAACACCATCTTAATAATGAACACACATCAAAATATCTCCCTCGTGACATGTACAGAGACACAGAAAACATTTCCATGTTCCCTCAGCACAGGCACCAAGACAAACGTAGCTTAGCTTATCACCCCCCTTTGCACCAACATGAGAAAAAGAGCCCCATGGAAGCCTCATCAGATGATCAGCCAACAGATCTAAGTCTTCCAAAAACTACCCACAAACAGACTGCAAAAGCTCTGGGATCTTCCCTTTTGCACGCTTCATTGGGACAGCAGGAGAGCAAAAGCATATCCCAGTTCCAAGCCTTGAGCAGCCATCCTCTGAGCATAGAGTGTCATCCCAAAGCCTGTCGGGTGTCTCCAATGACTGTTTCCTCCAAGAAGCATGGTGAGCCACTTGCCAGGTCTGCCAAGCCACCACATTTGAGGAGGATGGAAGGCATGGTCCATCCGATCCTAAGCCACAAAGCCAATGCTCAAACCATTGGGTCAGCTCGGCCTCAAAAGCGTAGCATAGAGGATTTGGACAAAGCAGTTTCGGAAAAGAAGGTCCGAGCTGTCTCACCCCTCTGTGTACTAAAGGATACCCCCATGAAAGACAAAGGTCTTGAGCAAGAGGCTGAGGGCAGCAAATCTGTACATGGCCTACCTCCAAGTGGGATGCTGGAAGGCCACAAATTCCCCCTTTCAAGCCCTATCTTTACTGGCTTGTACCCAGGGACTTTATGCAGTGGCCTGAGCAGCCGCATTCAAGCTGGATACTCTCACCCTCTGCATTACTTGAAAAATCAGACAGTGCTTTCACCTCTAATGCAGCCTTTGGCTCTCCATTCATTCATGGTGCAAAGACAGTTCCTTACATCCCCTGGAAATTCGCAGCAGCTTTACAGGCATTTAGCTGCAACAACACCTGTAGGAAATTCGTACGGTGACCTTTTGCACAGCAACATTTATCCTTTGGCTGCTATCAATCCTCAGGCTGCATTCCCGCCTTCTCAGCTATCTTCTGTACATCCAAGCACAAAACTGTAAATCCTGCTTTCAAACACAACAAACAAACTACATTCCTTTAGCCTGTGATGTCTTGCGAGATTTAAAACAAATCCAACAAAAATATCAATATTTGTGTTAACCAACTAGTGGTTTTGTCCCTCATTGTGAAATGCTTCAGTTTTGATTAAGACAAGACTGTGGGTTTAGTTGGGCTTCACTTTTCTCCTCTGGCTCTCATGTCTGCTCCTTTTGTGGTGTTTCCCCATGCACAGGAAGGTTTTAAAAGATCTGTATCTTGCTCAAAATGAATGCGAGAGTAGACCAGGTGGCACATTCCTAATCTTGGAGGAAAATATCTTTACTTTTTGACCCTTCCTCTGGCCAAGAGTGTGGGTTTTGGAGCATTTCAAATAGAAAAAAGAGACAGGTCTGATGACTGAGAAGGTAGGAAACACATATGATCTATGGATGTTGTCTCTTTGGGTACCATTTGGGTTCCTGGCTTTTCAGAGTTCAAATCAATGCAATGTACAGTAAAACATGTCAATATTCAACTTAACACTATCAGAACAGAAAAAGTAAACACTGTTAAATTAGATTGTACATATCTATTCCAAAAACAAAAGAAATGCCAGGGTCAACGTCACTTGTATAATTGATGTCGATTCTTGTTTCCAACTATTCTTGTTGCTCTGATTTGTTTGGTTTTTAAAAAAAATTAAATAGTTTCTTTTTATCTGCAGCTTTTTTTGGTACAAAAAAGGCTCTGGCAATTGAGGGCTTTCAAAAAAATGCATTTTCCCTATTTTCCTTTTTCCTTGGCCTATATTTTAGAGCAGCTTTGGAAGGGGGGGTCATTGTTTACAAAAAAAAGCATACATTTTCAATGAACTTATTCAATGTTGGAAGTATACTGTAGATCATACAATGGTGCAGTTCGGTTCCAAGTATAGTTCCTTCTGCAGTGACCTGATCCTGAAAGGTGCTGATCATTGCTTCACCCACCCCAGTGGTTTTCAAACTGTTTGTCCATGGCTGTTTTACTAACTGCTGAGATTTTGCTTTCCTCACATCACGGTCTGTAAATTTGTTAAGGATTGTATTTAACTTTATCTAGGCGGTGAGATTGTCCTACATACCAGAGGGGGAATTTACTCAGGACTGCACTGACAACAAGTTATTCAATAACATTTGAATGCTGAGGATCTTTCTTGTGTGCTAGAAACTATTTCAAGAATGTCAGCCATTAGAATAGAAATTAGAGAGGGGGATAAAAAATGGTCTGAAACCAGTGCTTCTAAAGAAGGATATGTGGCAAGAAATTGTGACCAAGAGCAGAATATAGGATTTAAATCAGTGTTTCTCAACCAGGGGGTCGGGACCCTGAGGGAGTCACGAGGGAGTGTCAGAGGGGTCACCAAAGACCATCAGAAAGCATAGTATTTTCTGTTGGTCATAGGAGTTCTGGGTGGGAAGTTTGGCCCAATCCTATTGTTCGTGGGGTTCAGAATGCTCTTTGATTGTAGATGAACTATAAATCCCTGCAATTACAACTCCCAAATGTCAATGTCTATTGTCCCCAAATTCCACCAGTGTTCACATGTGGGCATATTGGGTATCCGTGCCAAGTTTGGTCCAGATCCATCATTGATTGAGTCCACAGTGCTCTCTATATATAAGTGAACTACAGCTCCAAAACTCAAGGTCAATGCCCACCAAACCATTCCAGTAGTATTTTCTGTTGCTCATGGGAGTTATGTGTGCCAAGTTTGGTTCAATTCCATGTTGGTGGAGTTCAGAATGCTCCTTCATTATAGGTGAACTATAAATGACAGTAACTACAACTCATAAATGACAAAATCAATCCCGCCCAACCCCCTATTAAAATTAGGGAGTATCAGATATTTTGCCAAATTTGGTGCAGATATTGATGTTACGATTCATAACAGTAGCAAAATTACAGTTATGGAGTAGCAACAAAAATAATTTTATGGTTGGGAGTCACCACAACATGAGAAACTGTATTAAGGGGTCATGGCATTAGGAAGGTTGAGAAACACTGATTTAAATTATCTGAGCAAATTTGACTGTGTATTGTTTGTGCTGCCTCCTTGAAGTCCAGCAACGTGCCAAACATCCCACTGTGATCCAGTGAATTACTATACAACACATGCAGGTTACTATTAAACATGAACAGCAGCTTAATCTACAAGCCAAAGCACTTGGCTCCTGACTTTTTGGTTCAGTTGAATGCTTTTACAGTAAAGCTTGAGCATCTTTGTCATTGACTCCATAGAGAGTGTTCCTGCCAAAAGCCAGGCTCACTTCAAGAGTGATGTTTGGCTAGTGCTCAGAATATTTCAGGATTCAGACAGTGGCATAAAAATTTGGAAAATAATTTTGAAAGGGCAAATTTCTTTTTAATCAAGGAAAAACTTTGATGGGCCAATAAATGCAACTCCATTCATTAATTCCCTCCTGCACTTGCAGAGAGAAGTTTGGATAAAATCTCTGTCCTTATTTTCCACTCATTCTGATGTTATAAGCATGTCAATAGCAAGGTAGCATTCTCTACTTAAGGCTACCTCAGTAGGCAACTCTAGTTTGCTCTTGTTTTGACTTGTTTGTGACCACCTGCTGCTCATATTGATGGAGAAGGTGGTCGAGACAACCATTTGCTTTCAGCTTTTATGCAAACAAAAATGGTCCATGCAAAATTGATCATTGACTACATTTTGAATGCATTTTATAATGCCGTAAATGTATTTTTCTCAAATCATTTTTAATGTTTTGTTTCATGAAATGATTATTTTTTAATTTAAAAAAAACCTCACACATTGCATCACGAAATGTGTGCATGAATTCCAAAGAATCATTTTGTCCAAATTTGCATATTCATCTCAGAAGCACGGATCAAATCAGCTCATACCGGATTTTGAAAACAACAAATTCTGGTTCAAAATGCCTTTTTCATCCAGCTTTGAGTGGGTAGCTGGAGGCCTAATAAGGGGAATTGCTGTTCGCATGGGCAGAAAGACAGAAGAGTATTGAGCAACTCTTGTCTTGTGATAAACATTTCTGTGTGAAGGTGTCAGAAGAATATATTCTAAATCAGATGCAATGCTGAAGACCAGATTCAAAACTCACCCCTATCCCCAGCCCCTCAGTTTCATCAGTTTCACATTCCTCTTACATAATGCACCATCACAATGGCATTTCTCACTTAAAGTGAGTTGGCTTTCAGGTGCTGAAACATCCCTGGTTCTGTTCAAATTGCGTAAAGGATGTCAGTTTGCACGGACTGGAATAAGTAGCATGAGAAGTATAGTCCACCTCAATCTTTCCCCTTGAATTTCTGGTTTCTATTCCCCAAAGGCGGTCAAATGTACATGGTCGATGTTGCCTCTTTGGGGCCATTGCCATTGAGCAGCTAACACAAGGAAAACATGTTGCATAGAGACTTCTGTGCCCCCCCCCCCTCTGCGAAATAAAAATCCTACAGCCATGTTTGACAATCACAAGATACCATGTTAGAAATGAAAATTTCATGGGTAACTAGTCATCCTACAGTGGAACAGATTTTTTGACACTTTGCTATGGCTCTTGAGGTATGGACAGGTTGAACTTGGAAGCATTTTATAATGTGTAAATTGGCTATGATCAGTACCCATCCTAGTTGCAGTTCAAATTCAGTGATCATGGCAACTACAGAGAAACAAGTGGAAACTACTTAAACAACACTGTGCATGCATGACAGCCATCCTATATTAACATTTCCTGTGATATGAAGCCAATTGCAACATCTAGTGTAACCTATTTAATATACAATGGTGAGGAAACCAGAGTAATACACATCTACTGTTAAGGATCAATGTTATCTTCAATTAAATGCTTTTATGTCCTTGTGATAAAATTATATGAACTGATGTTACATAAGCAGGCTAGTAGAATTTAGAATAGAAATGTGCCAATGCAATATTTTCTTTTTCTTGCTGTGCTGCAAATATTGAAAAGGAAAAAAAAAACAATCATAGTTTATCAAATGCCATAAAGAAGACATTGTTAGTCAAATTGCACTAAACCTGACTAATATGATAATTGAGGGAGGGGAGGGAGGGGACCTGGGCAGGATTATACAAGCCTGCAATGAATATTCTCGCAATCGCATGACTGGTATTGTAATCCAAGATCTCTCATTTGTTTGGGATAGTCTGCATGTAGGATTGCCTGGTACCTCTTATATTAGGGGATGCTCCTTGTTTTAGAAGGATTGCCCCTTGCTTTGGGACAGCACAGGTTCATTAAAAAAACTCTTCTTCACCCTCATCAAGGTTGGCACATAATGATACTGTATTATGTGCCAACCGCAAGCAAAGGCCGCCCCGATTTGCTCAGAGTGGTTCAGCCATGAGCTCCCATCCTTCTCTCCTCATTTATATGGAGAAGGTGGGGCTCTGCACAGTCTTTTTCCAAATCTCGCAGTTCTTTTTAAAAAGATGTATTGTCTTTGGATGTTTGATCTGTTAACCATAATCTATTAAGTCTTAACCTTCTGCACATCTCCAATTTCAGCTGCATTGTATCTTTTTATTCTGAAAAAGATCAAATTATTTTGAAACATCCGGGTTAATTAATTTCCCCCCTTCCTTTGTTCAGTAGAAGAATTGGTTTATTTTTAGAAAACCCAAGATAGACTGTCCAAGATGAGGCAACCGGGGCATAAATCTGTGAGCGCGTAGGGGATCATAATGCTTAAAGACCTTTTTTATAAAAAAAAAATTCTATGAATTTTATTAAGTATTAACATTTCCACTAGCAGATAACTACTTTCTGTGTCTTAAATGGGGCTTTGTTTGCTTTATTTAAGTTCAAGGGGCCTTATTATTGAGTGAAATTGCACAAGTTTTTCTTTGTGCAATCAAGCCATTGTTATTGGTCGGCTGGTAAAGGAAACAGTGAAATCTAATTGGCAACAGAGTAATAAATCTATTTACCAAGAGCCCATTCCAGGAAATGTTGTAATTCCAACACACTCTGTTCAGGATTTATTAAAGATTCTGAAGGCTAGTGAGATTACAAAAGACAAAGAAAAACATGTTTCATATAAAGTCTTATTAGAAGCTGTTCACTTTATCGGGATTTGGGGGGAGGGGGCAGCGTACTTCGGGTGAGGCCTTTTGTAACCGCTTCTTTCCTTTAATAATCAAAAGAGATAGAGGAGTTCACCATTGTAATCAATGCCCAAGATAAAGCAAAGACATTTTTCTAGCTTGTTGAATTGCCACACGTATCCTTAAACAAGCATGCAGGGCACACATGTAACTGTGGCTTTTTGGACTCCATTCAAAGCAGCTTTTGGAGTAGTGCGTCAGTTGCCATTCCTATTTCTCCAACACCTCTGTGGGTAGTATGTACATTCGCCTTTCACACTTGCAGGCTTGATTAATTAATTTAACATGTTTCCCATAGCAATCTCTAGGGTCTTCAGGCATAACTGTCCATCACAGAGTTGTTCAGCAGAAACTGTCGTCAGGATTGTGCTGGAGGACCTAGAGATCCCTAGAAATATGTTCTCACATAGAAAAACTGGGTTTTTAAAAAATAATTATAGTTTTTTCCACTCTTGTGTGGGTCTTGCAGTCAAACACAGTAAGACTTGGAGCAAGGGTAAACAAACTATAAAGTATTACACAATGAGGCTTAATCATATATATATATATATATTTCAGAATCAGAGCATATAAATAATAAATATATTCAGGACATAATAATACCCACCATACCCAACATGGGTGCATGCGTCGTGTCAGCGGATACAGGATAGTCCCAAGACAAATTTTTCAATGTAAAATCCACTAATTCAAAGTCCACAACACAGTCCATCAAAGTAGTCCCAATATACTGTACATACAATTCAAAGTCTCTGATCTGTAGGTTGGCGAAAATCCACGTGATGAAGGACACAGACAGGAGAACTGAAATGAGCTCCTCAATTGGGCATTTAGCGAGAAGCCAATGGGCGATACCAGCAATGTTTGGCCGCCAGCAATGTTTCGCCGCTTGTTCTCCATACCAATTCAGGTTGGAGAATCTGAAGCCTAACCTCATTGATAAGGACCATGGTATTGTTATGGAGGCCAATACCATGGTCCTTATCAATGGTTGGAGAATCTGAAGCCTAACCTCATTGATAAGGACCATGGTATTGTTATGGAGGCCTTGAGAAAGCCCCGCCCGGGGGCGAAACGGAGGACAAGCGGCCCAAACATTGCTGGTGTATCGCCATCCAGTTGGCCTCTTGCTATACGCCCAATTGAGGAGCTCATTTCAGTTCTCCTGTCTGTGTTATATATATATAATTTATATCTGATTAAGCCTCATTGTGTAATACTTTATAGCCTTGCAGTCAAACCCCAGCAAATGTGGAGGGCTGAGTGTACATCTTTGTGAACAAGAGAACGCCGTCTTTGCTCCAATGTTTACATTACCCCAGAATATAGTATGGTTGTGTTGGCCTTCAGAGAGACCATGCCATCAACAATAGTCTCCTGTGGAGTACGGCTGTCTCCTGGTTGGTATGTAAACAAACAATCCAGCCCAACGTTATCAGTGGACCCAGAGCAAGTCACTTAAGGCCCCTTCCAGAATCTGAGACCCAGCGTGGCCATTCCATGAATTGAAGTCCCCAACATAACTTTCCAATGCTCTGGTATGGAAATTACTTGGGAATGGCCTAGGAGCAAACACAGAGAATGCTGTGGTCATTCTAATTCTGCGTGGCATCTAGTAGGAGGCAAAATTACATTGATTTTTTTTGTTTGGTAATAGTGTCCATGAACTCTCAAATCTATTATATACTGCTGTGCGGCTAATGAATGCCAGAAACATTTTTGTGGTGTGTGCCTTTAAAGGAAGAAGCTGATTTTTTAAAACTCATATATTATTGCACTTGCTCAGATTGTGCAGTAGTGAGCATAGTCAAACCTGGCCCCTTTCCACAATTTGTATCACTTACAGTGGGGGTGAAATCACTGACATGAGGTTTGCAGTATTGAAACCATTGTCATAAGCACTTAACCAGTGTTTGCTGTAAATGTATTTGATATTTTCCATGTATTCCCCTTCCTAGTTTTAAATATGATCTAACAAAGGCAGCATAATCTACTAGCTGTGTATACTTTCTTTCGAACCTTCATTTGTTGTAAATAGTGTAAACATTCTTGTGATCTGAGTTATTATTGTAGGTTATATGCTCCGTAAGGTGACTATTTGTATATAGAACAAAGTGGCCCAGTAATATTATAGTTTCCCATTTTTAAAAAAATAAAAATAAAAGGTTATTGAGTAACCTTTCACATTAAATAAGTTTAAACACTACCAGAAAGAAAGAAAAGCTGAGCCAACTATAAACACTCAATTTTTGTATGTTTTCCAAATTGTACGTATTACTGCTTTTGATACTGTATTATGTGCCAATAGTTTCCCAATCACATAGCAAGCAAAAGATATTTTGTACTTTTTGATCCACTGTAATATTTAATAAAAAATGTTACTATCTGTCTCCTTTTGTGTTTCATACATCTTTAAAGAGTTCTTTTATCCGCCAAGGGATTACCAATGCATGCATTAAGTTTTTCAGTTTTGCAGAAATGTAGTCTCTAGAGGGCATAACAGTTGTCCTCCAAATGTTTTTTGGACCTCAGCTCCCATGATCTCTCACCATTGTCTGTGCTGACTAAGTTGCCAAGAGTTTTCAACTTAAATCTTGAGAATCACACTTGCCAACCCTATTGTAGAGCAGGGCCTCTTAAACTTTTCTTCTCGGAAACCCTTTTGTCTTGAGAAATTTTTCTTCCTCAGGGAACCCCTTCTGTATAAATAAAACATTTGCTCGGGTATATCTATCTATGTATATAATAAAAGTCAGTGTTTGCGGGCGGTGGTGCGGTGGGATGAATATATGCCAGCGTTTCGATTGGTTGCCACTGGGATTATTTGCATAAAGGACACTGATTGGCCAGCCTCAGAAGTCCAACATTCTAAGGCGCCAGACAGAGGGGATTGGATCCCACGGAGGGAGTATTTGCATAAAGGACTCTGATTGGCCAGCCTCAGAAGTCCAACATTCTAAGGCACCAGACGGAGGGGATTGGTTGCCATGGAGGAAGTATTTGCATAAAGGTCTCTGATTGGCCATTGCCAATCCAACATTCTAAGGTGATGCAGAGGGAAAAGGAAAGGCCTCAGGCAGGCAGTCACTGTGGCCAACAGCAATGACAGATCAGGACCAAACTTGGCACACAGGGGCCCAATGGCCCACTTCACAACCTGGTGTGGTTTTGGGCAGGATGGGCCTCGAACGATGGGATTTGCAGTACCTTCACCTGATTCACTTCCCAAACAACATTGTAGCCCCTATAAATCACAGACCAGGCCCAAAATTGACAGTAAGGCTTCATTAACTTGATTTTCCCAAGTAGGCCTCAGCTCATGGGACATTGTGTATGGCCTGAATTGACAGTAACCTACCTTGGCACACAGAGCCCCTGTGACCCATGCTACATTGCACTGCAGTTTGGAGGAGGACCTTGGCACACAATGCCTTTCTCAAATAATCTGGGCACCGCCGGGTCCCCAAGCTAGTAGATATATAAAATAGGTATAAATATCAAGCATTTACAATTTCAAAGCTTGCTAAAACAGACTGATTTTCCCTTTTATGAAGTACAGCTGAAGTATCTTTTGCAGACTCCACTGTAAACATTGCACAACAAATTAATGTAAATGTCTTAAACACCCATTACGTGACGTTCAAAAAACTTTATGGTTGCCAAACTTTGGGACCCCAACATTGAACCAAGGGACCCTATTTGGGGCCAGGACCTACAGCTTAAGAAGCAATGTCCTAGAAAACAACCCACTCTCCTTAACTACCATAGTATGGAAGAAATGCAGTTCCACAAATTATCAAGACGCAAAGGAACAAATATTTTGCTTACATACAGTTATCTTCTCAAAGGGAAGAATGGGGATGTGTGGAGTGCATGTATTACAAAGAAAAACATTCTTGGCCAAGAAAGCTTTAAATTATATGGGCAGAAAAGAGGAGTTATACTTCTTGCATAATTTATGCAAATATGGCTTATTCTGCACAATCAATTATGTATATTTGCTATTTTGCATAATTTATCTAGGCAGCTTATGCTTTTTCTTTTGGCTAGCAGAAATGTCTTTCAGTAATAGGTGGTCTTCCTCAGCACGATGGAAGAGGACAGACATTTGCGTCCAGAAGATCCCAAATTTAATCCATCACAGTCCATCCGTGTTGTGAGATTACAATTCCCACTATCCATAACCATGTTGTTTAGAGCAGGTAGAGTTTGTATTCTAATAGCAACTGGAGGGTCCAAAGCTTCCTACAGCTAACCAATGATGTCTCCTCTCCAATAGGACCTGGTGGGAAAGAAACCTTGCGTATGTCAAAGTAAAAAACCTTGGGTGGATGGATAGATGGATAAAGTTTCTAGGCTGGTAGGAAGTGGCCATGTAACCACATCCTAAAGCAGGAGTGGGCAATTATTTTTTCCCAAGGGGCCACAGGAGACCCAAAAAATATTATGGAGGGCCGCACCTAAAGGCTGAACTACATTCTAATCTACATTATTTATTTATTTACTATATATTACACATCATTAATATTAACATATTAATATGTCAAGAAATATTCATATATTATTAGTATTAATATCATCATCATTATTATAGTATATATAGAGAGAGATTATAATATATTGAAATTATAATATAATATAACATTATTATATTATTTTATTTATTTATTTATATATTGTTTATTTATTTCAATTTCTTGGCCGCCACTCCTAAGTGGCTCGGGGCGGCTCACAAATCAAGGCAAACAACATACACAGTTACACATTATTATATTATTATAAAATTATTATAAAATAATAATAAAAACCACTAAAATTAAATTAAATTCAAGAAGACAAGGTGCGAACCAAGATGAAGGCTGACATCCTCAAGAGAGGAAGGATCCCATGATGGAATGGCCCAACAGCCCCAGCCCAGAGGATAGCAAAGCGGATCCAGCCGCTGCAGCAGCAGAGCAGAGCAGAGCAGCAAGCGATCGGAGGCTGCAGGCCTCCTCCCGCTCTTGCCCCCAGCCATTCCCCAGCTGATCACCCTGCTTGCCATCCCTGGAAGCGATCTGGGCCTGCAGGGGGAGCAGTCGGCGATCTGAGGCAGCTGATCGCCCTGGCTACCCGGAAGACGATCAAGTCTTCCCGGACGCCAGGGCGATTGGCCCTCGCAGGTCGCAGAGTGCTCCCGCTGCAGGCCTGGATCGCCTCCAGGGATGGCAGGCACTCCAAAGCTGCCGCTCCTCCATCCTGTCCGCTGACACAGGCCCCACAGAGCCCGCGATAGGATCGCGGCAGTGGCACCCTTTCCTCTTGGCCCTGCCCCTGACGCCCTTCTCCCCGGGCCGGACAGAATTGGCTGCCGGGCCGCATCCGGCCCGCGGGGCGTAGGTTGCCCACCCCTGTCCTAAAGCATCATACTGCAAAGATGAATGCTAATTATTTCATCGTTGCTAGATGAAAGCTGGGACTGGTAAGAAACTAGATTGTAATGCCTAGTATCAGATTCTTCACTGCTGCAAAATCTCAGAATACAATCTCCCACATATAACCAAATAAATGGATGTTAGAAAATCGATGCATTCACTATGTTAAGAGTGCCGATCAGAAAGAGTTAAATAGGACATATTTAGGGATGGGCCTCCATAGGTTGTTGCTAAGCTTGCATCAGTAAAATCCATTTCATTTGTTAAACTGAATAATAATAATAATAATTTATTTCTACCCCACTGTATCTCCCCTTGGGGACGGTTCTCAATAAACAGCTGCAAACATTCTGTGCCATAAAGTGTAATCAAAATCAAAACAATCACATAAATAAAACATATTAAACAACCACAACTAGTGATAGCGAAACAAATTAGGCATAATGTAACTAAAATTACATTTTAACAAATAAATATTTAAGAACAAGACCTAAAATTAGGACTATTAAAATATAAAATTTTAAAGCCCGTTGGTTGATGGGTACTGCAGGTCAGCAACATGTCACAGACTGCATGCGCGCACACACCTTTTGTACATAGTGTTCTATGGTAGAGCTCAAGGAATAAAAAAGTATTTAGAAGCTGATCTCCACAGAAGTGTTAAGCTGAATACATTTAAAAAAAGGATTTTACACCACTGGAGGAGGAATGATCCTCCTTAAAAGTTAGTAGTAGTAAATGTGGTGTCCCAGCCTAGTGTGGTGTTCCAGCCTAGTGGTCAGAGACAGACACCGGGGGTCCCAGCCATCCCAGATCAAGGGGATGATGGGTGGCCGGATGGATATGGGTCCGCAGATTAAGACCTAGCCTGGGATGATGGCTGGCTACATGGGTATGATACTGCAGATGAGAATAATGATGACTTCATTCAGCCTGGGATGATCCCTGGGTACTGGTTGTGGGGGTCGGGAGCAGGTCAGGGTTTTGGGAGATGACAACTGGGCAGATGAAGAATAGATGGGCTGACTTCATGGCTCTTCTTATGTTCTTATGTTCTTATGAATTAGACAGTGAGAGGCCTAGTGACCTTGATTCCCACTAGAGCTTCTTTACTCCCTTGCCAGATGAGCATTCCGAGAGCTGGGATGTTGGGGAGGATCGAGTTTCTCAGGACGAGAGCTCTGCACCTGGGGCCGCTAATGAGGAGGAATTTGACAGGAGAGCCAACATCAGATCCTCTTGAAAAAATTGGAGTTTGAGAAAGGGGGTGCGTTGGGCACATAGAAAGTCGTTTCCTTTATTAGATTGTGCCCGGTCTAGTCTAGTCAGACCTGAAGCTACATTTAGTTTGCAAAGGACTCAAGTTCAAGTCTCCAAGTTCACGGAACTGCCGGAGCGGTTTGCCTCAAGTTTCACGTTGACTGCCGGAGCGGTTTGCCTTGTCTAAGTACTTTTGTTTCCTTTGGGATTTAAGCCAACCGGGCTCACAGCTCGATAACTTTATTGGACTATTTTTGGATTTACTTTGATTGCTTTATTTCTACATCTTTGGACTATTCTTTATTCTAAATAAAATTACATTTATTGAATCTGCCTGGTGTGTGTGATCTAGGGGGGACTGGCTGCGTTCTGAGGTGCAACAGTAAAGAATCTTGCTTGCTTTAAATTTCAGCTAGTTAAAGGCCTTTCTGGAAGCGATTGCACCCAGGTTTCTGATGACACAATTCCCCTCATCCACCATACTGTAACATGCTAATGTTGAACCTTTTGAAATATGAATGGTGTGTTGTGCCTTCCCTCTTAGGCTCTGAAATAACACAGCAAATCTTAGAAGTGTTATGAGCAGGCAGTTGATCTGGAGCCTGAGTAACATTGACTCATCAATGACTTCATAAAAAGAATTCATAAAAGAGAAGCCTGTCTCACATCATGGTGAGATTCATGTGTTATGCCCACATACACTTAATACGTCTAATAGCACACTGCAACGTAACAAATATTTCATGTTTTCATCAAAGGTCTGAAGAAATATAAATTGAAATAATAGTTTTGAGCCATACACACAAATATCAGTACAATGGAAAGAGAAATCTGTTAAGAAAACACTCTATACACTGTCCAATATGGATTTCAATTAATTTGCTTTTTTCCCTTCATTATGTCCAACATTGTTCACAAGCATGTCAGAACAGAACAATCCACTAAAATAAAACAACATTGCAAGTAAGCCTACCAAATTTAAATGGTCATAGAATGAATATTTTGATTGGTCAAAAAACGTATAAATGCATAAAAGGATTAAGTTTGGCTCTAGATCTGACCACACAGGTTGCTCACATGCATCAGTTTTCATTCATGATTAGTGGTAGAAGCCTATGTATTATTTCTTACAGAGATCTGCGAGAAAAACTTTTTTTTCAACTTTGTAGCTGTTTTAATATATGGAGGCACTGATTTTTTTTAAAAAAAAATTTAAGCCTTTACTACACACAGCTCTTTCACAAATTTCATGACTAACTTCAATAAAATGGAGAAACTTTAAAGCAAATTGGGGGGGGGGACGACCCTATATGATGCAGCAATTCAGCGGCCATCTTTGGATTTAGGATGCTGTGTTTAAAATAATTCTATAAAAATATTTATTTAAATAAGTAATTTAATTTTGTTTAAATAAATGTTATTTATTATTTTATAAATAATATCATATCATATCATATGATATAATATGTTACATTGCATTATAATTTAATATAATATAATATAATGTCAATATATTGTATTATGTTATAGTATATTAATTGTAATGTAATACTAATAATAATAATATGATTGCGGTATGGTGTGTTGTATATGCATTTGGTATTGGTGTTGTTGTAATGTAACACAGTATAATACTGCCAATGATAATGTGATATAATAATTATATCGTGATATTATAATTTGTATATTTGTATTACATTGCTAACAATATTGCGATATGTCGCAGTGCAATATGATGTGTAGTGCTGATCTTGTGCTATGACAGTAATGTTATTTGTTGTTCTTTCAGTTTTCTGTAAGCCGCTCCGGCAATATTGTTATATGCACATTGTAAGCCACTATGGCAGTTTTGTTGTTTGCTGTAAGCCGCTCTGAGTCCCCTTCGGGGTTGAGAAGGGCGGCATACAAGAATAGTAAATAAATATAAATAAAAATAGTAAATAAATATAAATATTTTAAAAATAAAATAAATAAATCCCGATAAAAACAGCATACATTTTGAAAAAAGCTATTGTGAGCCTCAATTTTGCAAGTGTTATGTGTAACCTGCAATCCCTTCCAAGAAACTGATGCCTTTCTCCCACACACATGCATTTTATCTTTGCAACTTCGCTGGCTAAGCTAAAAGACCTCGAGGCCAAAAGTTTGCCCATGCCTGGTTTAGAGGAAGGAACTGATAAAACCACCTCTGAGTATTCCTTGCACAAGAAACCCTTTGAAATGCATAGGGTCGCTGTAAATTTGAAGGCAGGTATGCATACATACGAGAAAAAAGTTGCAAATATTTGGCCACAAGGTGGCATTGTGTATGTTTTTTGTCTTGTGAACAAACAAAAACCAAACTATTTTGGAAAAACCATCGCTCTTTGAGAAACCCTGTTCTGCGCACTTAACTATTGAGACTGGTTTTAAAAGTTTACATCCTGTTTCAATTTGCCAGGCCATAAAGAAAAACCTATGAGAATGTAAGGATACAGGTAGATACATCTTTCAGTCACCCTAATGTTCATCTGGATGTCTGACAAAACTGGATGCCTGTTGTTTGCTGAGCTGTTCTGTCTGGATCTGGAGATAGTCCATGAGAACATCTTTCCTGACTGAATAACAGCCTGCCTGACTTCCAAACATATATGGAAATGCAGTAGAGTATGCTCATGTTTCAAAAATGTAGCCTCAAACTGCTAGGGATACATTTTTTGAAAGGTCACGTGGCCACAAAAATGGGAAATTAATTCCTGCAAAACTGTTTGGAAAAATAAACATCAGGAAAGGGAGGAGCTACTACATTAAAACAACTATGCATGCTCATGAAAAAGACATTAGTTGGAATGCTGCATCATCTACTTAGTTAAGTATCATTGAGTGTTAAGTAGTGATTAGGAATAAAAAAAACATTAGATTAGTAAATCTTGGCATTTGTTTCATATTCACGGCCACTATATAGTAACAACCATGACCCCATTGCCATGATCATAGATACCTTCACTCAAAACTTACTTTACCAGGCATTGGTTGCATCAGGAAAAGGAGGTCGATTCTGCTGGCAATACTAGAGAGTGATGTTTCAGTCTTCAGAAACCAAACTGAAACATCACTAACCAGCGAGGTTAAGTATTTGTGGATTTGATTCCTCATAGATTTCTGTATTTGTCACCGCCTCCACTGCAGCACGATACGCAGTCAGTGTCCAGTGGATATTGACGATAGGATTGCTCTGGAGGACTAAGAAATTCCTAGATAAGGGGTTTCCCAGGTTTTAAAAAGCGTTTGTGGTTATTATTGTTACTTTTACTATGCATATTTCAGTGTTGTGTATATGTCAAACACTGACACACTAAGAAGACTGGAAAACACTGGGTATCTATGTGGAGCCCAAATGCAAGAATATGAACAGACGTAGAAATTCACAAAAATCATAGGCATTTACTCACTGCGTTCATCCGATAAAGTAAGGTGGAACCGCACATGCACAACAAGCAATAATATACACGTGAGCCCCAAGCTACAGGTCCAAAAGTAATCCCAAATTATAAAGTTGGTAAGGCGTGAAAATAATTCTCTAAAGTCATAATTGCGGTGTGTAGCATGCCAGGGGAAAAGTCAAATCCAGTGGCGTTATACCGCTCTGTGACAGGCGTCCGCGGAGATGGGTGGATCCTGAGGGTTGAGCTGATGATGCTCCTCTAGCGCGATGAAGGCTGTGTGTTGCAGCAAAATACTTCCGTGTAGGAACCACAGCGTTCCCCGGAGCAACTGTGTTCCAAGTATATGTCAAAGGCAGGTCAAAATCATGAATTTGAATATGACCTATGGATAAGTCAAGGGTCATTCCACAGAGAGGGGAAAGCACCAATGCTGCCATCATGATTTCCTCACCCAGGCATTCAAAAAGAATTAAGGTACAGTATTCCCATTGTGTTTTCAAAGGCTTTCATGGCCAGAATCACCAGTGTGTTGTGTGGTTTCCAGGCTGTGTGGCCGTGTTCTAGCAGCGTTTTCTCCTGACATTTCGCATGCTTGAAGATGCCAGTCACAGCTGCATGCAAAACTCCAAGAGAAAAGGCTGTTAGGACACAGCCACCCAACCTGGAAATTACATAACACCCCCGTACTCACATTGTGTCATGGATAAGTTTATTTTATTTATTTATTTATTATTCGGGTTTCTATGCCGCCGACTCCCTGAGGCTCGCGGCGGCTCACAGGAACCGAAGGTACAACTACACACAAGCAATGCGATAAAACATCTAAGACAATTAAACAGTTAAAACAGCAAAATACAAAACCCTCAGGTACAGTTCAGAAATTAGATAGCGTGACACCCCAGGACAGCGGCTAAAGCGGAACATGGGCAGGACCTACTCACCGAAGGCCTGCTTAAACAAATAAGTTTTGCAGGCGCGTCTAAGCGGGAGCAGGTCCTTTATAGCCAGCGTTCCAGCCGGGAGGGCGTTCCACAGCGTAGGAGCTATAACGGAGAACGCTCTCCGGCGAGTAGATGTCAGTTTTGCCGATTTCGCGAGGTATCTCTAACAAATTAGCATCCTCGGAGCGTAGTGATCTCAGGGGACAGTGTGGGGTGAGTCGGTCCCTCAAGTACGCTGGCCCCAGGCCATGCAAGGCCTTAAAGGTAAGAACCAACACCTTGAAGGAGATCCGGTGCTCGATTGGGAGCCAGTGCAGATCCTGCAAAACAGGTGTGATGTGGCGGCCTGCTGGGGTTCCAGACAGGAGCCGGGTGGCAGTGTTCTGCACCAGCTTGAGCTTCGGGTCGCCGACAAAGGAAGGCCAACGTAAGCGCGTTACAGTAATCCAGCCTTGAGATGACCGTAGCTTGGATCACCGTGGCCAGGTCATTCCGGAGATATAGGGGCCAGCCTCCGAGCCTGTCGCAGATGAAAAAAAGCAACCTTGCTGACCGCGGAGACCTGGGCCTCCATGGTCAGCTGGGAGTCCAGATGGACCCCCAGGCTCTTAACGGAAGGCGATGGGCATAGCTGATTCATGTTGTTATGGATTGTTTCTTTGACTAAAATTTCTAAACTTATATTCAAGTCCATAGGATATATGTGTGGTTTTTCCACTTTTTGATGGGATCCTGTGCACCAAATCCTTGCAAGAGTTGAGGGGAAACGTAACTAAACTGGTACCTCATAAAGCAAACAGTGTAAAGCATGGCTGCACAGGAAGTCGATCGCGATCGACCAGTCGCTCGCAGGACCGAAGGAGGTTGATCGCAGCTGGATGGGGTGCTTCTCAGAGGGGGCGGAGCCAGGCCGTGCCATGCCCCGCCCCCTCCCCAGCTTTGGCACTCCCCGCAGCTGCTCCAGCCTTGAGGAGAGCAGGGCCAAGCCAGCCTTGTGCTAGCTATGCCACCACTGGCTTGGCACTGCCATCCTCAAGCCTGTAGAAGCTGCTGGTAGAGCGGAAGCCAGAGGAGGCGGAGCCAGGCCGCACCAAGCCCTGCCCCCTCCCCTCTGGCTTTGGAGCTCCCAGCAGCTTCTCCAGGGTTGACGATGGCAGTGCCAAGCCAGTGGTCGTATAGGTAGCACAAGGTTAGCTTGGCCCTGCTCTCCTCAATGCTGGAGCAGCTGCTGGGAGTGCCAAAGCCAGAGGGGGCGGAGCCAGGCCGCACCAAGTCCCGCCCCCACCCCTTCCCTCTCCAGCCTTGAGGAGGTAGGTAGATCTTTCTGACTTGGTTTTACTATAAGTAGCTCGCATGCTGAAAAAGTGTGGGCATCCCTGGTGTAGAAGTACTAGTTCGGCCCTCATAAAGCAAACAGTGCAGAGGTACTAACCAGTTCCCCAGATCTTTGTTGCTATTGTTGTTCATTTGTTCAGTCACTTTCGACTCTTCGTGACCTTATGGACCATCCCACGCCAGAGGTCCCTGTCGGCCGTCACCTCCCCAGGCTCCTTTTTTGTTGCTACTTTAAGACAAATATGGGGAAACATGATAGCTGGCATTTCCGCTCTTCTTCTGCCTTATCCAGGTCCTACCAAAGATGCATAATGAATATTAGGAATATTTCATAGCATAGTGCCACATGTTAGGAATAAGTGAGTGTACATTCAAGACAGTAGCTCTTAATGAAAGTACAGCAGCCCAATTGCTCTTTCTTGTCCAGCAACTCCCAAATGGCAAATAAAAGCTGCCTATAAACAGAAACTGCTACAATTGCAGTTTTGCTTGAGAGAACCTCCTTTGCCACAGATTAGGAACTAATGTAAAAATTTCTGTGCAAAAAAAAACCCCACCCCACAAACCTTACTGCATTTTCTATACATCCATGGGGATTTCATATGTCAACAAATGCCTTTGCCACAAGATTTTGAAAGGCTCTCAGGCAAGCTTCAAGGGATCACTGCCATTTGGAAAATACATTTTTATTATTCAGTAAAAAGCTTGTGGTATTTGAGCTTTTTTTGTGTTGTAATGTTTACTGATAAAAATTGCAAGTGGGCCACTGCAGTTATTTCGTGAGGACATAAATGAGATTGCGAGAGACATAAGCATTGGATTGAAGTGCCAAGTCTTTGTCCAGCTGTGGTGCTCAATTTCCTACCATGAAACCAGAAAAATCGAATAACTACAAAGCAATAGATAACATTTCAGGCTCTGGGGGCTTATTGTTGACCCATAAATCTAGACATTAATTTTTGACAAGCTTTTACTAGTCAATATCATTCATACTTGGGAGTGATCCTGGCTTCATCGCTGAGCCTGGAACCCCAGGTCTCGGCGGTGGTCAGGGGAGCTTTTGCACAGCTAAGACTTGTGTGCCAGCTGCGCCCGTATCTTGGGAAGTCTGATCTGGCTACGGTTGCCCACGCTCTGGTCACATCCCAAATAGATTACTGCAATGCACTCTACGTGGGGCTGCCTTTGAAGACAGTTCGGAAATTACAACTAGTCCCAATGGGCGGCAGCCAGATTACTAACTGGAGCTACATACAAGGAGCATACCACCCCCCTGTTGTGTCAGCTCCACTGGCTGACTGTCCACTTCCAAGCGCAATTCAAAGTGCTGGTTTTGACCTTTAAAGCTCTATACGGTTCTGGCCCAGCTTACTTGTCCAAACACATCAACTGCTACGTCCCACCTCGTAATCTAAGATCACCCGGGGAGGCCCTGCTCTCGCTCCTGCCAACTTCTCAGGTGCGGTTGGTGGGAACGTGGGAGAGGGCCTTCTCGGTGGTGGCTCCCCATCTGTGGAATGCGCTTGCCAGCGACATACAATCAACTCCATCCCTCCTGACATTCAGGAAAAAAGTAAAATCCTGGCTATGGGACCAGGCGTTTGCACACTAGCACATAGCAGCATTTTAGATTGGATTTTAATGGAAAGTTGATGAATAGGGCTCAATGCTTTTTACGGACGGAACACTGTTTTTAATTCAAATAGATGTGTATGTTGTTTAATGTAATTGTATTTTAATGTATTTTAATATTGAATGTTTCTGGGGGGTTTTACTGTGTTTTATTGTGGGCATCGAATTGTGCCTCTTTGTAAGCCGCTCTGAGTCCCCCTTCGGGGGTTGAGAAGAGCGGGGTAAAATGCCAGAAATAAAATAAATAAATAAATACACACACACAAAGTCCTACTTATGCTCAGGAAGCCATGTTTCCACTTGAACATCATCTGGTGAGTTGATCACATTGGCCATCAATGCATCTTTCATTTTAGAAGCATGATAGCCAAGCCCTGTGAGAGACGCATGACACATCATTTGCAGCGTTGTTCAAACATCATGCAACACACAATAGGGTAAAGTAACTCATTCCACTCATCTGCCTGAGGAACAGAGCACACGCAGTTCCCTCAAAGACATCAAGGATTAAAATTAGGCAACATTATCACTGAGCAAAGAATCAGGGCTCCTTCCAAAAGGTAAGAATGTACTCCTTTACTTCTTTCACTCCCACGTTCAATTTTTTTCCTCTCTCCCTGAGGGTGCATTTTGCAAAGTTTTTGTATTAGATAAGTGAATAGGGTTTGTGCCAGACAGTTACACTTCAAAGTTCCCATCCTGCCCCTGGTCCAAAAACTATTTAAAGCTCTTTGGTGAGGATTGGTGAGGAGAGAAAGCTTCAGCATCTCTTCATCTCTCTTACATGAGATTGCAAAATTATCAACACAATAACCTATGTGTTTCCTCTTCTTTCCTGCACATGGTGAGTAAATCATAGAATCATAGCCCCCACCAATGACAGTTCAAGACCAAACTTGGCATACAGAGCCCCCATGACCCACTCTACATCCTGGTGAGGTTTGGGGGAGGATGGACCATGGATGATGGGACGTGAGGTACTTTCACTCATTTCCCGAGACCGCTGCAACCCTCATCCAATGACTGATCAAGACCAAACTTGGCACACAGAGCCATGACCAATTCTACATCCTGGTGCAATTTCGAGGACAGACCATTGATGATGGATGATGGGAGTTGGTTGAGGTAGGCAGGAAGTACCTTCCTCACTACAACTGGTGGGCCCCTGGACTAGATGGACTGAGGTCCGATTCAGCATGGCTCTTCTTATGTTCTTATGACTTGAAGTACCTTCCCTCACTTCCCCAGATCGCTGCGACCCTCATCCAATGACTGATCAAGACCACATTTGGCACACAGAGCCCCCATGACCAATTCTACATCTTGGTGCTGTTTGGAGGAGGATGGACTATGGACAGTGGGTATCGCAGTACCTTCACTAACTTCCTGAGATCACTGATACACAACTGATAAAGACCAACCTTGGCACACAATGACTTTCTCAAATAACCCGGGCACCGCCGGGTCCCCAAACTGGTATATAATAAAAGTGCATGTTTGTATGTATGTGGAGGGTGGAAGGGCAGTGGGTGGTGTATGTGGCAGCTTTCTGATTGGCTGCCACTTTCACAGCCCACTGTGACCAGCACGGGTGACGAAACTCGACCAAACTTGGCACACATAACCCCCATGATCCCCCACATGAATAACTGATAAAGACCAACCTTGGCACAAGAATCCTTTATCAAATAACCCAGGCATTGCTGAGTGCCCAAACTAGTTGTGCATTAAGAAGTCATCCCCTAAATCAGGGCTGTCCAACTTCTACCAGACCTTGGGCCGGAATTCCGGTCACTGATCACCTGGGGGGCCAAGCCCCCGGCTCTGCCCCCTCCCCGCCCCCACCCACAGCCCTCCCCCAGCTCCGCCCCCTCCCCCCCAGGGGGGCATAAATATACAATTAAATATATTTAAATAAGGGGAGAGGGAGGGATGGATGGAACACATGAGGGGCATAAATATACAATTAAATATATTTAAATAAGGGGAGAGGGAGGGATGGATGGAACACATGAGGGGCATAAATATACAATTAAATATTATATTTAAATAAGGGGAGAGGGATGGATGGAACACATGAGGGGCATAAATATACAATTAAATATATTTAAATAAGGGGAGAGGGAGGGATGGATGGATCACATCAGGGGCATAAATATACAATTAAATATTACATTATTTAAATAAGGGGAGAGGGAGGGATGGAACACATGAGGTGCATAAATATACAATTAAATATTATATTTAAATAAGGGGAGAGGGAGGGATGGAACACATGAGGGGCATAAATATACAATATTACATATATTATAAATAACATAAAGGGGCCCCCTGCTTCAGCCTACCTTCCCAAACGTGCAGGATCCAGGAGTAGCCGGACCACGAGAGAGGCGATGACCAACCGAGGTAGCAGCCGAAAAAGTTCCAAATCGCGTCTGTGCGGGCCGCAGGGATTCAGTAGCCGAGATTTCGGCAACAGGAGGAGTATCGCGAGACTACGCAAGCCACGCGGGATTTCGATCGAAATCCCGTGTGGATGGCGTAGTCTCATGATACTTCCTCTGGAACCCGGAAGTGGGTAATTTTTAATTTTTATTATTTAATTTATTTTTCTATTTTTCTTTTTTATTTAAAAGCTGAGCGGGCCACAGGCAAGGGGCTGGCGGGCCGTGTGTGGCCCGCAGGCCACCTGTTGGACAGGCCTGCCCTAAATGAATGAAATTATTAGAAATGTAGACTTTTCTTAGGTTACAGAACAGTCTGGCCACACAAATGGAGCAAAAACAGTTCAGTGCCTCCAGATAAAGGTGTACAAGTCAAAATAACAAGGTATAATTCACATTTCACTTCCTAATTTACAAAAATGATCGTGTGATGTCAGGTCAATGAAAACCTCTTTGACTTTCAAAAAAAGATGGTTTACTTTATCATACAGAGTGCTCCTTGAGTACAAAGGCAATGACATTTCAAGTTGATTTTTTTTGTTTCTCAGCTATGGTGATCAATCAAAAGGATGCTCCTTGAGTGCTTTGAAAATCTCAATCAAAAAAATAGTAGGGCAAAAGAGAACATGTTGTACAACAAACTGTACCTTAAGCAGGTTTCTTCAAAGGAAGTGCCAGTAATTGGAGCAAACCACTCTCTAAAGTAGAAGTCTTCCAAAGGTTTTCTGTTTGCTGAAACACTTGAACTTTTTATCATAGCCTCCTTACCACCAAGAGAGACTGAAAATGTCGGGAGGCAGGAAGACGTTGAGGATGAGACCTGTTGCAAAACATTGCAATCCTTCTGAAGGGAAAACAAGAAAATGTCAGATAGCCACCGAGGTATTGGCTTTTAATCAGCACAAATAATTAATCCATATGGGTATTGTGAATGCTGATGAAATGAAGCAAGAACATCCACTGAAAAGATTAGATGTAGCAACAGCAGAGTGTTGATATATTTCTGGGATTTTATGCTGAAAGAAATTCAAAACAATCTCTTTCCTTTTTCAGTAGACTACATGGCACGTTAACTGGAAGGAAGTGACATAATAAATTTATCTATGTATATAATAAAAGCCAGTGTTTGCGGTGGTGCGTGCGGTGGTGCGTGCGGAGGAATATGTGCCAGCGTTTCAATTAGTTGCCACTGTGGGATTATTTACATAAAGGACACTGATTGGCCAGCCTCAGAACTCCTCAGAACTCCGATACTCTAAGGCACCAGGTTATTTGCATAAAGGACTCTGATTGGCCAGCCTCAGAAATCTAACTAACTGTTTACTGGGGAGTTGTCCTTCTCCTCTTAGGGCGCTTGTGCCCGCTTTGTGCTGGTCTGTGACAGTAATAAAGTTTTGATTGATTGACTCTGATTGGCCAGCCTCAGAAATTCAACACTCTGAGCCACCAGACAGAGAACAGAAAGGGCCTGACTGAATTAACAGGGCCTCAGTTACTACATAAAGGGCCTGAAAGGGCCTGGCAGAAATAACAGTAAGGCTTCCTCAACTTGATTTTCCTGACTAGGCCTCAGTTACTACGATACTATGGAAAGACAAATCCACATTTACTGTATGTATCATGCTGTGTAGATAAAAGGGACATATACCTTAAAGAGACACCATCTCGGTACGGGCAGTTAGCCAGTTGACAGTTTTTTTTTCCGTTGGAAGTAGAATGATCAGTACCTTCACAAAAAAACCTCTAACCCCTACAAATCACTGACTAGGCCCAAAATTGACAGTAAGGCTTCATTACCTTGATTTTCCCGACTAGGCCTCACTTAATGGGATACTGTTTAAGGCATGAATTGACAGTAAGGCTTCATTAACTTGATTTTCCCGACTAGACCTCAGCTCGTGTATAGCCTGAATTGGCAGTAACCAACCTTGGCACACAGAGCCCCAATGACCCACACTACATTCTACTGCTGTTTGGAGGAGGGTCGACCATGGATGATGCAACTTGAAGTACCTCCACAGATTATGGGATTTGTAGTACTTTCAAACCCTTCATTCCCCACAGACTCAGAACCAAGATAAAGACCAAACTTGGCACACAATGCCCCCATGACCCACACTCCATCCAACTGCAGTTTAGAGGAGGGTGGACCATGGAGGATGGGATTTCAAGTACCTCCATTCACTTCCAAAACCTGCTGCAACCCTCATGCAGTGATTGAGGAAGACCACACTTCACACACAAAGCCCCCATGACCCACTTTACATCCTGGTGCAGTTCGGAGTAGGGTGGACCATGGATGATGGGACTTGAGGTATCTTCACTCATTTCCCGAGACTGCAGTGACCCTCATCCAATGACTGATCAAGACCAAACTTGGCACACACACAGCCCCCATAACCCACTTTACATCCTGATGCAATTTGCAGGAGGATGGACCATGGATTATGGGACTTGAAGTACCCTCACTAACTTCCAGAGACCACTGCAAGCCATATAACCAACTGATAAAGACCAACCTTGGCACATAATGCCTTTCTCAAATAACCCGGGCACCGCCGGGTCCCCAAGCTAGTAATACATTAAAAAAACCCAACAACAGCAATAATATTGAAGAGGGCGATTGTGTTGATGAGGATAGAAAGTTTTTAAATGATAGGCCAGTTGCCTTCCTTTTTTGTATCATTATGATCTTTGCACACTCCATCTTAGTTGGCTACAAGGATTTCAAGGAAGGGCCAACTCACTCAGAAGCCAGCATAATTTCATTTTAGACAGAACAAAACAGCACTTGAATAGGGAAAAACAATAAATTATATCAAGCATAAATAAATAAATAAATTTCCAAAAATAAGCATTTATTCTGCAAAGGATACTCTCAGGGGTTTTTATTATTTAAAAACCCTTATCTATTTATTGGTGGGAAAACATAGGAAATCATTTCCGATTTTACCGTTCGAACAATTGAAGGAGAAGAAGCAAACATAACTGCTTCCTCCCTCACTGCAGACTACCTCATTTTATCTCTTATTGAAAAATTCATAAGGAGTCTGATCTCCATAAAAATGCCTGAGTTGTACCTGTTCCAAGTTAAGTAATGCTTTTGAAAATAGCTCAATCTGCCATTCAAGTAGCTGAGCAAATGCCTCTTGAATGGCATGCCCACAGTAATAGAAATAATGCAGGAAGCATTGTAGAGCTGAAGAAATCTAAAAAAACAAGGGCAAAAATTGGCTTGGCCCAATCATTGAAAGAGTTAACCGTGCCCTTTGGATCCTTTCATGGAGATCAATGCCCTTTAGACTGCACTCCTATGCACACACACGCACACAAAACAGAAATTATTACACTAAAGAAAAATAGGATATCAAGATTGGAGAAAGTATCTCACCAGTCAATCACTGTTTTACTATTACTAAATCAAAAGAAATGTGCTGGGGGATTTGATCCTGTTCTTTTTATCTAAATCATGGAAGAAAACTAGGAACCATAAATTTCACAAATTATTTCTGTGTCTACCCTCACATTGAGGTATACTGCCCAGACCTTCCCGCTTTCTAAATTTAACATTGGCAGAGGCCCATTATAATCTGCAGAGTGCTGCTTTCCTTTATTTTAGACAGATTTGTTACAAACTGATAAGAATAGTAGTCATTTTAGCAATACCTTTTTTATATACGGTATTTTTCTCGACAGCAGTCATTCTCAAATGCTGCTGTTTCACTTGGGAGTTTCAGTAGAGCACTTATTAAAAATTTGTTCAACAACTCACAGCATTTTATTCGACAATCAAATCTGTATTTGAATAACATTTTCCCCGTCGACAGCAGCATTATGAAAGCAAGCACCAATCTATGAAAACCAGAGATCCGAGCCTAGGCCACTGAGAACTTTTGCCCTTGTTATGTACAGATTTTGTTGAGTTATATTGACTGCAGTCCCATTGTATTTTAAGGCAGTGTTTCACAACCTTTTTTGAGCCGCGACACACTTTTTACATTTACAAAATCCTGGGGCACACCACCAACCAAAATGACACAAAATGACACTCTAACACAGTAATAAATAGCCTGAAAGGATCTTCAACTTATGAAGCCCTGATGATAATTTTGCTTGGAACGCTCCGCTGCTTGACCTCTGTGTAGCCACCTCGTAATTGCCCTGACGAAGCGAAACCCGCGAAACGGCAAAAAATGCCAAGTCACTCTAAGCCGTTGGCAAGGCTTCCACCCATGGTGTGAAGCTTCATTGCCCTGTGTGCTTCACCACATTGGCAAAGGCTCCCCTTGCGCCATTCATGCAACGAGATTTTCGTTTGCAGCAGCTTTGCGACTTTACTTTCACTTTACGGCCACATGCCAATTGAATCCCGGGACTCCGTGGCTCAACCCCACGGACCTCCCCATCCCTGAGTGAGTACCTACCTTGAATTGTTGGACCCCCAACTCGAAGTGTAGACCCAGGACACGTCAGTACACGACGGTGTCCCACCTCTTCAAAACAACAAACTTTTCTTGCCACTGACACCAGAGAAGCTTGTCCGCCTCGCATTCCCAGGCATACACCTGGATTGCCGCGTCCTTTCCTCACATCCCTGGATACTCATATGTGTAGCTCTATCTAAATGTACCACTATGTGTTGAACGATTACTATGTGTTGAACGATTACTATGTGTTGAACGATTACCATGTGTTGAACGATTACCTTACACTGCCTCTTTAATTGATGTGTATCTATGCTTACCATTGATTAGGCTCCATATTGTATGTGTTGCACTGCTTTCATTTGTTAACATTTCCATTGATGCCACATGCTATGTGCTCTGAGCTATGTAATTTTGCAATACTTTAATTGTATTCACACATGTGCTTTTGATAAATGCTTTATATATAATTGTGACGCTTCTCTTGCTTACTATTATCCCAATTTAGAGGTGCACTCACCCTGACTGCATTGCATGCCTTAACTGCATGACATTTCTTTGAATTGTATGGTTTGCTTCTTCTACTTGTGTATATATATTGTGCAAGCACCCCTGCCTTGTGCTTCTTTGTATTCAGGATCAAACTTGGCATGAATACTCAATATGCCCAAATGTGAACACAGATGGGGTTTGGGGAAAATAGACCTTGACATTTGGGAGTTACAGTTTCTGGGATTTATAGTTAACACACAATCAAAGAGCATCCTGAACTCTTGCAACAATGAAATTGAACCAAACTTGGCATATTGAACTCTCATTACCAACAGAAAGTACTGAAAGGGTTTGCTTGGGAATTGACCTTGAGTTTGGAAGTTGTAGTTCACCTACACCCAGAGAGCACTGTGGACTCAAACAATGTTATGTTATGTTGTTGTTTGTTTTCTATCCAGAATCACAATGTTGGAAGGAGGCTCACCACTTTAAGGTCCCTAAAACAGGCATGGGAAAACTTCGGCCCTCTGGGTGCTTTGGACTTCAATTCCCACCATTCCTAACAGCCTGAGGCCCTTTCCTGTTTAAGTGGCTGAGGGGGGGGGGGGAGGAAAGGGCCCGAGGCTGCTAGGAATGGTGGGAGTCCAAAACACCTTGAAGTTTGCTCATGCCAGCTTTCAACAGAGACCTCTTCCTCCCCCTTTCCGCTTCACGCCCTTTCTTCCCCCTCCTGCCGAACACTACTTTTTCTTCTCCACTCGGGCTCCCTTCTTCCCAGCCTCACTCTGGGAAGGGGGAGGAAGACGTGGGGCGAGTCTGCGCAGTAGCGCCCGCACGGGTCACGTCTTTCTCCCTCCCCCCTCCCGAGCAAAGCGAGGCAAAGTGAGCAGAGCGAGGTTGGGAAGAAGGGAGCCCGAATGGAGAAGAAAAAGTGTTCGGCAGGAGGGGGAAGAAAGGGTATTGGAGGTTCCAATTTCCCACGGCACACCTGATGATTGCTCACGGCACGCTAGTGTGCTGCGGCACATTGGTTGGGAAACACTGTTTTAAGGCATGAACCTACTCACCTTAAGGTGGCTAATACCAATAGGAACCTGTACTGTCCATGTCTTTCTTTTCAGGGTGAATGTCTTCTGGATTGTTGAACCCCCTTTGATCTAGCTGTGGCGTGGTGATGTCATTGTCCTCATGCTGTTACTGTAGTCACACATTTCCATGAGATAAACTAGTTGATATCCCTGGCAGGCTACTTATGAACTCCTACAAACATCTGGAGGAAAACTAAATTTAATTTCGCCTTCATGTTTTCAAGTGCTCAAGCCACAGCATTTTGTGGAGTGTTGATTCCATCTGCCTTGGGCATATGTATTATTGGTCATTATAGTCTCAAGATGTAAATCAAAACCCATGGTGATACTTTATTTTAGCATCAAACAAGTCACACGACTTAGATATAAAAGTTCTCTATTTCATATTCATGTAATACACAGTCATGGGATATACAGATGTATCATACGCACTCGGGTACGTCATATACAAGATTTGCGAAGAGCAGGCGTGACAAATACAATGTATCAGTATAAGTAGAATATATCAAACAAATATATCAAAAGCGCAACTCCCCAAAGTAAATATAAAGACAGTCCGAGGGATCAAATATGCAGGCTCCCATGAGCCGTGGAGTCCAAACAGCTGGTGATACAAGGACAGAGGAGGCAGAAATATGCTCCAAATAATAAGTTCAAAAATTGGCCGACGGGCTGGCGATGCCAAACTTTTCGGGGCCACTCCCCCGTTTCGCCCCCGGGCGGGGCTTTCTCAAGGCCATAAATGGTGTTTCCGTAGTCCAAATATCTAAAGGAAAATATCATATAGGCATAACAATATATTATAGTAGTCTACAGACAAAACCCAACAATTATATGCATTAAAGGTAACATACCATTCAGCGAAGCGTTCAGGCTTAACCTTACTCAGGCAGTAAGGTGACCATAAAGGTAAGAAAGGAAGGATCAGGAGAGTGTTATAAAGTAATTCAGGTGAGACAATTAGGTAATTAGTGATTGAACACTGATTACCTCGTTTAACCCATTTGGAATTTCTGAATTTAATCGGATTATCCATAGTCTTTCAAGTTTGCAAAGGGCCTTAAAGGGGTCAGTATGCGAGTGTGGTTCTATTTTATCCAGTACCCTAACGCGCAGTGAGTCAGGGTGATGCTGGGGGCGAAACGGGGGAGTGGCCCCGAAAAGTTTGGCATCGCCAGCCCGTCGGCCAATTTTTGAACTTATTATTTGGAGCATATTTCTGCCTCCTCTGTCCTTGTATCACCAGCTGTTTGGACTCCACGGCTCATGGGAGCCTGCATATTTGATCCCTCGGACTGTCTTTATATTTATATGGGGAGTTGCGCTTTTGATATATTTGTTTGATATATTCTACTTATACTGATACATTGTATTTGTCACGCCTGCTCCTCGCAAATCTTGTATATGACGTACCCGAGTGCGTATGATATATCTGCATATCCCATGACTGTGTATTACATGAATATGAAATAGAGAACTTTTATATCTAAGTCGTGTGACTTGTTTGATGCATGTGTTAACCCAAGACTCAGTGAATTAGATACTTTATTTTAGAGCAGTGGTTAATAATAATAATAATAATAATTGTATTTCTTACCTGCCTCTCCTCGTAGCACATAAACATTTAAAAATACCACAATACACATATTAAATGTGTTTTAAAATAAAAGATACATCTTAAAATGTATTTCTAAAAAGTAGTAAAATTTGATCCAGGTGTTTTGGACTTCAGCTCCCACAATTCCTAACAGCTGGTAAACTGGCTTGGATTCTAGGAGTTAAAGTCCAAAACAGCTGGAGGGCCAAAGGTCAGGAACCACCAATTTAGGGCAATATTTAGGGTTATTATTTATTTCAGTTGTTTGGTGGACTCAGTATGAACAGGTTGTTTAGTAGACTCGGTATGTACTGTATCTATTTTGGTTATTATGGCTCTTATGTATTACAAAAAGACAGACTGGCTAGAAATCCACATAATCTAGTTGGATGCTGTGACGACTTGGGCTATAAACTGAGAGGCTTTAACCACTTGGGACGCTGCCACCAACCTAAAAAATGTTTTTAGGATTTCTGATAAAAATAACAGTTAAACTAGGCTCCTAAACTTAAGGTAAACTACAAGGCTTGCTGAGGTAAGAAATCTTTCCCCCTTTTACTGGGAATGTGGGGAGGCTGGAACTTGCACACACAAGTAGGTAATGAGGCACACTGAAAGCTTTCTTGTAAAGTTAACAAATAGAACGTTTATGAACTCAACAGGCAGATCTTAAAGCACAAATGTGTAACGGTTATACAGAATGGTACTAGAGCGTATTGGCTACTAAAGATTGTTCTTGACTTAGTTACTAAATAGACAGTTCAAAACTTGTCTCTCTAAACTCCCTCACTCTAATATTAAAACTAGACGTGAGTAGTCTTCAACTAACTAACCTAGTTAGTTCCCTGAGCTAACACTCAGTCTTCCAGAAGCACCCTAGCTACTAACTCTTTCCTAGAGTTTTTCTATAGCTGGCTTCTCCAGAGATGCGAGCTAATCTCTAAGCCCTAGAGATTCCAAGTCTGTGACTGTCTGTCAGCTGCACACAGAACTTTTCCTGTCAGTTTTACAAGACAACTGTCTTCTCTGACTGCTCACACTCTGCTCTGTCAAAAGCTACACTTTTCCCTCTCTAGCAGCTCGGCTCCTCCCCTCAGCTCTGAGCCACTCCCAGGCAGCTCTCTCTCTCTCTCTCTCTCTCTCTCTCTCTCTCTCTCTCTCTCTCTCTCTCTCTCTCCCTGAGAAGGATCCAAGCCACTCCCCCTTTCCTGGCCATCCTGCTTTACCATGGATGCCAAACTGCTATGCTGGTCTGGGCCTAGCATAAAATGGGTGAGTCCTCACAGATGCTGTCAACCAATCAGAGATATATACTAAATTAAACCATAGAGATATACTGAAATTTGAAGTCCTGATACTGTAAAACAGTGGTTCTCAACCTTCCCAATGCCACGAGCCCTTAATATAGTTATTCATGCTGTGGTGACCCCCAACGATAACATTATTTTTGTTGCTACTTCATAACTGAATTTTTGCTGCATAACAGCCCAGAAAACTCACAACAACCTAATTTTGCTATTGTTATGAATTGTAAATATTGGATATGAAGAATGTATTTTCAGTCACTGGACAAATATGGCACAAAAATGCAATACTCCCAAATTTGAATACTGGTGGGGTTGGGGAGGATTGATATTGTTATTTGGGAGTTGTAGTTGCTATGATTTATCGTTAACCTACAATCAAAGAGCATTCTGAATGGCACCAACAATGGAACTGAACCAAACTTGGCACACAAAACTCCTATGACCAACAGAAAATACTAGAAAGGCTTGATGGGCATTGACCTTGATTTTTAGAGTTGTAGTTCACCTACATCCAGAGAGCACTGTGGACTCAAACAATGATGGATCTGGACCAAACTTAGCATGAATACTCAATATGCCCAAATGTGAACACCGGTGGACTTTTGGGAAAATAGACATTGACATTTGGGAGTTGTAGTTACTGGGATTTATAGTTCACCTACAAGCAAAGAAAACGGAAGTCCTCTACCAGCCGGCACCACAGGAAGAACACCATCATCCCCATGTCAGCATAGGCACATCTGTGCTGAAGTCTGTTCAGCAGTTCACCTACCTGGGAAGCATCATCTCTTCAGACGCCAAGATTGACAAAGAGATAGATCACAGATTATCAAAGGCATATAGTGCATTTGGAAGGCTTCACAAAAGAGTCTGGAGCAACAAGCACCTGAGGCAAAGCACCAAAATCAGTGTGTACAGAGCTATTGTACTGTCTATTCTCCTCTATGGGTCTGAAACATGGGTCACCTATCGCCAACACCTACGACTCCTCGAACGCTTTCATCAGTGCTGTCTTGTCACAAACCTAAATATACACTGGACCGACTATGTGACTAATGTTGCTGTCCTTGAGCAAGCAGGGATCACCAGCATTGAGGCCATACTATTGAGGCACGTCTCTAGGATGGAGGACCACCGCCTCCCAAAGATACTATTCTATGGTGAACTCGCCACGGGTCAGCGCAAGAGAGGCGCCCCGAAAAAGAGATATAAGGACTCCCTGAAACGACATCTCAGGCTCGGCCAGATTGGTCACCAACAATGGTCCACCCTGACCTCACATTGGGAGGCATGGAGACGTACTATCCACCATGCTGTGGCCTCTTTCGAGAAGACACGCCAAATGGGTCTCGAAGAGAAACGACAACGCAGAAAGAACCGCAACTTGTAAACAACATCACCCAAGGAGACTTTCTACTGTGCTTTCTGCAACCGAACTTGCCTATCTCAGATTGGCCTTTTTAGTCATCAATGCGCTTGTAAAAAGCGTGGGATGAGTCCTTCCTGAATCTTTGTTCGCGAAGTAATGCCGAGAGAGACAGGCAAAGAGCATTTTGAACCTCACCAACAGCAGAATTGGGCAAAATTTCCCACAGAACCCCCATGACCAACAGAAAATACTGTTTTCTGATGGTCTTTGGCAACCTTGCTGATATCCCCTCATGACCCCCCAGGGGTTCTGACTCCCAGGTTGAGAAACACTGCTTTAAAATGTAATAAACATGTATTCAGATTTTTAGTATATACCCGTATTTTTCGCACCATAAGACGCACCTGCTGATAAGACGCACCTAGATTTTAGAGGAGGAAAATAGGAAAAAAAATATTTTCGCTCCCCCTCTAAAATCTAGGTAAGTCTTATCAGCAGGTGTGTCTTCTCAGAGGGCTCGCTGGTTCCTAGCCCTCTGCCTCCTTTTCCTTCCCCACCCTTTCCTTGAGGGAAGAAAAGGTGGGGGAAGGAAAGGAGGAGGCGAGGAGAGCGGGCTGCGGTCAGCTCTGACGCGACGCGGGTTCGCTCCGCCCTCTGCCTCCTTTTCTTCCTCCCTCCGCCTTTCCCTTGAGGGCGGAGGAAGGAAAAGGAGGCCAGGAGAGCCGAACCGCTAACCGTCGGCGTCAGCTCTGACGCGACGCCGCCCTCTGCCTCCTTTTCCTTCCCTCCGCCCTTTCCTTGAGGGGCGGAGGGAAGGAAAAGGGAGGCAGGAGAGCGAACCGCAGCCGAGCAGCGTCTGACGCGACGCGGGCCCGCTTCCGGGCTCTGCCCCTTTCCCTCCTTCCCTCTTTCCTTGAGGGCGGAGGGAAGGAAAAAGGAGGCGAGGGAGAGCGAATCCGCTGGCCAGCTCTCCTGACGCGATGCGATGCCCGGTCGCTTCTGCCTCCTTTTTCCTTCCCTCCACCCTTTCCTTGAGGGCGGAGGGAAGGAAAAAGGAGGGAGGGAGAGCGAATCGCGTCAAGGCCAGCTCTGATCGGACGCTGGTTTGCTCGTCTTCTGCCTCTTTTCTTCCTCCTCCCCTTTCCTTGAGGGCGGAGGGAAGGAAAAGGAGGCGAGGGGGAGATGAACCGCGCGCCAGCTGATGCGATGCCTCGCTCCTCCTCTGCTCTCCTTTTTCCTCCTCCTCCGCCTTTCCTTGAGGGCGGAGGGAAGGAAAAGGAGGCGAGGGAGCGAACCAGCGTCCCTCCCGCCGCCCAGAACGGACCAGAGAAGAGGAGAGAGGCGGCGAGGGTGAGTATATCGCCGCCCTCCCTCTGCTCCAGCGCCGCCCTATGTGCCCAAAAAGCACAATAGTTCATAGCTTTAGAAACTCTCTTTAGGTATGAGAGTTTGGGAATCTAGTTGATCAGGTCAATAACAAAGCTCAGCTTCTAAAAGCAGGCATGTTGTCCCCATTGATAGTTCAATTTCTTTAGAAGCTACAGCATATAAACAAATTGAGGGCTTTCTTGATATAAAAAGGTTTTAAAGTATTTCCTGGATTACAACCAATCTATTTTGATGTTTGGCAGACAAGATTTTTATGTGCATTTGTGGGAGATCTTAAAATAACCATTTGGTAGTGGTTATATTAAGATATTATCCTATCTTGTTTCAGTTTAATCCCTTTCAAGCAAACTGCTGCCACTTTGGCTACAATGTGATTTTCATTAAACCATTCATCTGCACTGCCTTCCAAGCACCAAATTCTTTTTATAAAATCCATCATACTTCAGCATTCTTCATACCTTTGTAAAACAGTCAAGTTCCCCTTCGACTGCAGCATTTGCCAAGCTTCTTTTAAGTTTCTTACAGTTTCTTAATGATAATTAAGTAAAAGTATAGTCTATCTGTGTTTGACCTTTCAAAACTCGAGAAATTTGGGCACTTCCGGTGGCGCAATGGCAATCGGCATGACACCTGAGGGCTCTCAGAGGTGCCAGTGCTGCAGAGTGGCTGGGTAGAGTCTGACTTGGCCACGGTGGTCCACGCTCTGGTTACATCCCGAATAGACTACTGCAACGCTGTCTACGTGGGGTTGCCTCTGAAGACTGCTCGGAAGCTGCAATTAGTCCAACATTCGGCAACCAGGTTACTAACAGGAGCAGGGCACAGGGAGCATACAACTCCCTTGCTGTGCCAGCTCCACTGGCTGCCAATTAGCTTCCGAGCACAATTCAAAGTGCTGGTTTTAACCTACAAAACCCTATACGGTTCTGGCCCAGTTTACCTGTCCGAACGGATTCTCCCCTATGAACCATCAAGGGCATTAAGATCCTCCGGAGAGGCCCTGCTCTCGGTCCTGCCAGCTTCGCAAGCGCTGCTGGTGGGGACAAGAGACAGGGCCTTCTCTGTGGTGGCCTGTCGGCTGTGGAACTCTCTCCCAAGTGATGCTAGGTCTGCCCCCTCTCTGTTGTCCTTTAGGAGGCTGGTGAAGACTTGGATATGGAACCAAGCCTTCCCAGAATAGGCTGAGATTGGCTATTAACTGAATGTTTGACCACGTTTACAGGTTGAGTGGAATTGTTTTAATGACGATGTGGCTTTATGCTGGGTTTTTATGTATTTTAATATGTTGTTCTAGTTGTTTTTAAATTGTATAGCATTGAATCTTTGCTGTTATGCCGGTCTGAGTCCCTCGATAGAGGTGAGAAGGCCGGGGTACAAAAGTTTTAAATAAATAATAAATAAATTGGCTCCCTCTCCCTTGTGGATCAAATCAGGGGAAACTACAAACCTTGGGAAAAATACAAAAAAGGCTATACACTAAAACAGTGTTTCCTAACCAGTGTGCCGTGGCACACTAGTGTGCCGTGAGCGATCATCAGGTGTGCCGTGGGAAATTGGAACCTCCAATACCCTTTCTTCCCCCTCCTGCCGAACACTTTTTTTTCCACTCAGGCTCCCTTCTTCCCAGCCTCTTCTGCCACCCTTTTGATCTGAGGGGGCAGCGTGAGCGTGTTATGTTCATGGGGGGAGGGGGGGAGGACGTGACCCGTGCGGGCGCTACTGTGCAGACTCGCCCCACGTCTTCCTCCCTCCCCCCTCCTCTCTCAAAATGGCGGCAGACGAGGCTGGGAAGAAGGGAGCCTGAGTGGAGAAGAAAAAGTAAGTGTTCGGCAGGAGGGGGAAGAAAGGGTGTGAAGGGGAAGGGGGAGGAACTATAAATCCCAGAAACTGTAACTCCCAAATGTCAAGATCTATTTTCCCCAAACTCCAGCTGTGTTCACATTTGGGCATATTGAGTATTCATGCCAAGTTTGGTCCTGATCCAACATTGTTTGAGTCCACAGTGCTCTCTGGATGTAGGTGAACTACAACTCCAAAACTCAAGGTCAATGCCCACCAAACTCTTATAGTATTTTCTCTTGGTTATGGGAGTTCTATGTGGGAAGTTTGATTCCATTCCATCATTGGTGGAGTTCAGAATGCTCTTTGATTACGGGTGAACTATAACTCCCAGAAACTACAACTCCCAAATGACAAAATCAATTTTTGACTGATGGTCCCTCCTTGGGTTAGTATGTTTTGTGGCCAAATTTGTCTAGTGGTTTTTGAGTTATGTTAATCCCACAAATGAACATTACACACATATATATATCTATATATATAAAGGAACAGTTGTTATGTGAAGACTACCTCAAACAGAGAAACCTTACAATGCAGAAACACAAAACTTGCCAACAGAAATAGGCCTCAAGCAAGGTACGTTTGTAGCAAAGAAACTTTCCCCCCCAAAACCTAAAAGGCCCCCAAAACAACAAGTAAAAAAACCTACATTTCCCAGCATCCTCCGTGGCTGCCAGCAAATGCCATTGGCTGACATCGGCCCACACAAAATGCAGTGAGGAAGAGTAACCATAGCAACGCTGGCAGGAGCCATCCAAGGCTAGGATAGAATGCTGAGAGATTTCAGTTGTCAGTTGGTGTTTGAGGGTTAAACTGTCAAAACCAAACTCTATGAGGGAGCAATTCTCCAGCAATTCCTACCCACACAACACAACACAACTTCCAATCACAACCCATCCCACCAACCTTACGGGACCCCGTACACACAACACCTACCACCACCACAAACAAAAACCATTCCTTCCTTCCACACAGACAGAAACTGACCCAAAGGACAAGCCATGCCTTCTAAAAATAACAGCATTGGACGACACACTCACAACGCTACATACATCAAACAAAAAAGGGCAGAACAAACGCCAGAACAGAAACACACTGCGCAGCAGAGACACAGACAACAGGTCACTGCACGACGCACAGCTGAGAACCAAATGCAAAGAACTGCACGACAAGAAGAAGCGCGCAGCCAGGAACAACAAAGACGCAGAAATGCAACACAACAGCAGCGCGCAAGGAGCGCAGAAACACGACGTTGCAACACAGAAAACAAACTTCAAAAACACCACAACCAATTCCACCGCCTAGCCTTCAGATACAACGCTGCAGAAGACTACAGCATGGCGCCAGAGGCCGACATTGGCACCCTAACGCACATCTGCACACACTGCAAAGCCCTGAAATACCCAGCAGAAACAACAGGAATGTGCTGCCTAGCCGGTAAAGTCTCTCTACCACCACTTGCCACTCCTCCACAACCACTACAGACTTTGCTGAGTGGAGACACTCCAGAATCAAAACACTTCCTCCGCTATATAAGACAATACAACTCATGCTTCCAGATGACACCATTTGGAGCACACATAGAAAGTGCGCAATTCATGCCTACATGACCCCACCAAGACCGTAAGTAACATCATTTCCAACCCTTACATACTCAGACTTTCTCGCATCTCCTAAATAGGGCACAGCAACGCGTGCCGGGTACAGCTAGTATATATATATATAGAGAGAGAGAGACAGACAGACAGAGCACAACAGCGCAGGCAGAAAAGCAAAACACAGAGAGAGCGACAGCTGTTGAGCAAGACCTTCGTGTGTGTCTTTCTGCCATTCCTGACAGGATATCTATGTTGTGTTCATCGAAAAAGGCCCAGGTTTCACACTGAGTGTATAAATACATTTAAAAACATATTAACTATATGTATTACTATGTTAGTGTCATTTTGTGTCACTTTGGTTTGTGGTGTGCCCCAGGATTTTGTAAATATAAAAAATGTGCCGCGGCTCAAAAAAGGTTGAAAAACACACCACTATGGATTTCCCCAATAAAAGACCTACATAGAAGATAACTTGGACAAGAGAAATGACTCATTTACAAACAGTTGTTATAAAAAAAATTGAAAAGTATTACTGTAAACACAGGAGGAAATTACAGGAGGAAGGTTACAAGGCACATAGATCTCACGGAAAATTTAGTATCACTGCAGTGTAGCGGGAAGCCAGCAGAAGCGAACGAGCAGTGCAGGTCATCAGTAGCTCATCGACTGGCATTGTGGTGAAGGTTAGAGATGAGCGTCCTCATTCAGTTTCCCTCCAAGTGCAAAGCTCACGCTGTAGTATGTAAAATCGCAGGAACACCAGTGCGATTCATTGTGAAATCATTTCAGTTTATGGAGAGGATGTAATGTCAAGACAGTATGTGACAAAATGAGTACAGAATATATTGTGAGACCATGAAGAAACTTTGCAGGGCCATCCAAAACAAATGTTGTGGGATGCTGACAGCGAGAGTCTGTCTCCTTCACGACAATGTGCATCCGCACACCGCTCATGCAACACAAGAGTTGTTGACTTCATTTGGTTGGAATGTTTTAAACCACACCTCTCACAGCCCCGATCTCGCACCCAGTGACTATCATGTGTTCACTAAATTTCAGGAATGTATTATTATTTATGTACATCATTTATATTCCACCCTTTTCACCCCGCAGGGGACTCAGGGTGGATTACAATGTACATATACAGGCAAACATTCAATGCCATAGACACAACATATATAGACAGGCACTCAGAGGCAATTTAACATTGCAGCTCCTGGCCACCAGAGGGAGCTGTCGCATTCCTTCATTCTTTTGCATACTTCCTGGAGATTTTATGGCCTTGTAAATCAGTTAAATTAGCCTCCCCACAAAGTGGCACCTAAATTTTCCTCCTTGACAGATGCAACTGTCTTTCGGGTTCCACTGTTCAAAAGTGTTTTCCACTTTCGGGAACAGTGGAAAACACTTTTTTGATGATTACAAGGTGAAAATTGAAGTGGAAACTTCTATTACACAGGCATCAAAACCTCATCCCATGGATGACAAAATGTAACTGAATGGTTATTATGAGGAAAAAATAATCTAATACCTATGCTACAATCCATATAAGTTTTATTAAAATATATTCATTTTTTGTATTTTAAAAAAACGTGTAACCTTACTTTCCGGATAACCCTCATAGACAAATAAGAGAAAGGTATAGTAAAGATTAAAAAAAATTGAAATTCAGAGAAAGATACTTTTTGGGAGAAAAATAATGGTTACAGAAAAGAAATTAATTACGAAAATATATCAAAAGCTTTTGGACCGGTCAATAGAAGACCAGATTAAAGATTGCATGGTTAAATGTGCTGCAAATATAGGGCACACTGTAAGGCTATAAGAAAGGGGAAAATGTGGAACAAAAAATTAAAATACACATATTTATTTATTTACTTTATTTATATTTCGCTCTTCTCACTCAGTGCAGATTACAGTACACATTCTTGCAGACAATCCCTGCAGTTCAACATATGACATATAAATGAACATACGACATATATAGACGAACAAACTTCTGGCCACCAGGGGGAGCTGACGCACTTCTCATCTCTCAGCGTTTTCCAGCATCCCTTTGTTGTTCTTCCGCATTCCTCAGCGATTCTTGGAGTTCTTTAATGCCCTCATAAATCAGTCAAAATTTGCCTCCCCACTTTAATGTGGTACCTTTATCTCCTACTTGACAAATGCAACTGTCTTTCAGGCTACAAACGTCGACAGCAGGCTACACTTAAGGTCGAGCACCCACCTCGACCCAGGCAGGCCTCGAACTCATGACCTACTGGTCAGAGAGATCTTATGCAGCTGACACAGAGCCAGCTGCGCCACATTCCCGGTGCATATTTGTATGATTCGAAGGAAAACTGGTACAAGATGATGTACTAATGGTATTTAACACCCCCAAAACTCTCAAAATATTACCAAAATACTGCAAACAAATGTTGGAAGCGCAAAGAGTGTATTAAGACCTTTTATCACATGTGGTGGACACTCATATATATATGAAGCCGGAACAGATTACACAATTTGAGTTAAGACCTCGGTCACAGAACAAATTAAAATCTTAACTCACTGGCAGGGCCGTAGCCAAAGGGGAGGGGGGTGTTTAAAACTTTAACACTGCCCTGAAATGTGTTGGTTAACCAGTTGAAATTCTTGAGTAAACCAGGGTTCGGGGGGAGACCCTTTACCCACCCACCCCCGGCAATGACCCTGACGCACTGTATAAACCAGGGCTGTCCAACTGGCGGCCCGGGGGCTGTACACGCCCCCCGAGCCCCTTCCCTACGGCCCCCTAACCCCCTGCAAGACATTAGAGGTTTTTTTGAGAAAAAAATTGGGAAAAAAATTTCCCAAAAATTTCGTCCTGGGGGGGGGCGGCGCGAGGAGGGGCGGGGCTGGCGCGAGTGAGGAGGAGGCGGAGGGAAGCCACATCAGATGCCCTAGGGGCAGGACTTCCCCCGCCTGTTTTTTGCTTGCGCACCAGGGCGGGATCGGCGAGCCGCCCTCCGCCGTCTCCCTAGCTCTTGCAGCGGCCGCGCGTGAAGGAAGGTAAGCTCCGGGCTTACCTTCCTTCAGGCGCAGCGCTGCAAGAGCTTGGGAGATGGTGGAGGGCGGCTTGCTGATCCCCGACCCGCCTCCCGCCCTGGCGCGCATGCCCGGCATCTTGCGTGACACGCCCCTTTTCGGCGCCTGACGTCACCCTGCCGAAAAAGGGGCGGGCCGCGCAGGACGCTGGGCATGCGCGCCAGGGCAGGAGCGCCCCGCCCTCGTGAGCGGCCCGCCCCCTTTGCGGCCACGCCCCCGCGAGCAGCCCGCGCCCGCTCCGGCCCCCAAGGTGAGCAGTCACCTGGCCCGAAGAAGTTGGACAGCCCTGGTATAAACTATTGAAAACTAGCAGATTGTTGTATTTTGGTTATGAGACAAGACAACTGTTCTCATTGGAAATCACCATTGACTTGCTAACAAATAATAAATTGATAGCTAATATCTAAGTATGAGGACTCACCCATTGTAATGCTGGGCCGAGACCAGCATAGCAGTTTGGCATCCAGGAGAAAACAGGAAAGCCAGGAAAAGGGGGAGTGGCTTGGAGCCTTCTCTGGGAGGGAGTTAGAGAGAGAGCTGCCTGGGAGGAGCCCAGAGCTGAGGGGAGGAGCCGAGCTACTTGAGTGGGAAAGAGTGTAGCTTGTTAGTCAGTCTCTTGTCAGGACTCAAAGAGTGAAGAGCTTCTTGTCAGAGCTCTGAGAGAGAGAGCAGTCTGTGGTCAGAGCTGTGAGTCTAAAGCAGTCTCTTGACACAGCTGTGTGTGAGCTAGCAGGGAAGGCTCTATGCGATAGCTGGCAGGTAGTCAGTCACAGGCTTTCAGAAATCCCTAGGGTTTAGGGATTAGCTCACCTCTCTGAAGAAGACAGCTATAGGAACACTCTAAGAGATAGAGTTATAGCTAGGTGGGCTTCTGGTAGACTGAGAGTTAGCTCAGGGTACTAACTAGGATAGTTAGTTTGTAGACTGCTCACGACTAGTTTAAATATTAGTGTGAGGGAGTTTTAGTTAGACAAGTTTTTACAGTTTTAAGATCTATTTATTTATTTCAGGATTTTACCCCGCTCTTCTCAACCCCCGAGGGGGGACTCAGAGCGGCTTACAGCAGGCACAATTCGATGCCACATCAACAGCGTAAAACCCCAAACCCCACAACCCATTAAAACATTAAGGCATTAAAATACAATCCTCAACACATCTACAATCATTCCAATTAAAACAGTATTCAACCCTAGAAACATTGACCCCCTTCCTCCCTCCCATTAAAATTCCGTCTCACATGCTGCCTAGTGCTGGTGAGGGAATGCCTGATCCCAGAGCCAGGATTTCACCTTCTTCCTGAATGTCAGGAGGGATGAGGTGGACCGTATCTCCGTAGGGAGCGCATTCCACAGGCGGGGGGCCACCACCGAGAAGGCCCTGTCCCTCGTCCCCACCAACCGCATCTGAGAGGTCGGCGGGAGCGAGAGCAGGGCCTCCCCGGATGATCTTAGGTTACGGGATGGGACGTAGCGGCCGATGCGTTCGGACAAGTAAGCTGGGCCAGAACCGTATAGAGCTTTAAAGGTCAAAACCAGCACTTTGAATTGAGCCCGGAATTGGACAGGCAGCCAGTGGAGCTGACACAGCAGGGGGTAGTGTGCTCCCTGTATGTAGCTCCGTTAGTAGTCTGGCTGCCGCCCGCTGGACTAATTGCAATTTCCGAACTGTCTTCAAAGGCAGCCCCACGTAGAGTGCGTTGCAGTAATCTATTCGGGATGTGACCAGAGCGTGGACGACCGTAGCCAGATCAGACTTCCCAAGGTACGGGCGCAGCTGGCGCACGAGTCTCAACTGTGCAAAAGCTCCCCTGGCCACCGCTGAGACCTGGGGTTCCAGGCTCAGCGCTGAGTCCAGGATCACTCCCAAGCTAAATCTAAGAATTCATCTTCTGTAACCCACACGCTAATGAACCTTAATTGATAACCGTAACGCATTTGTGCCTCTCAAAGCTGCTTGTTAGTTTTAATAAATATTCATCGTTATTAACTTTTCAAGACAGTTCAGTGCGCCTCATTTCCATCAGTGTGTGCCAGTTCCAGCAATCTCTCATTTCCCAGTCTGGAAGAAGACTTTACCTCAGAATCCTCTGTTATTTTTGGTGATGATAATTGGAGCCTAGATTAACTGTTATTTTTATTTTTTTAAATCCTAAGATTAATATTTTAGGTTGGTGGCAGCAATCAAAGAGACTTAAAATCCTCCAATTTTTTATAGCCAAGTCGTCACACTAAGCATCCGTCAGCTACACAGGAATCTTGGCTGGAGGCAGTGGCATGCATGCTATGCGCGAAGAGTCCCAGCCCCCAAATGATTTAAGTACAGCTAGTTTTCAATAGTTTATAGAGTGAGTTCAGCTTTTTCGGTGCAAGAATCTTCTTGACACAAATCTACTGTCTTCAGCAAGAAACCCATGTATATCAATAGAAGTGAAAGAAGAAAGCAAGGGAGGAAAGGGGTCGGATCACCTAATAATTTAATTCTAGCAACCCCAAATTGGCAAGACAGTATTTGTAAAACCTCTGGCTAAATTACACTAATGGTGTATTTGTTCAGTGCCTCTTTGTACACCTTAGAGAATTTAGAAAACAACAGAACAGCCAGAAAATATTGTGTTCACTGGAGTATGTTAAAGTGAGATGAATGTCAGTTTATATAATCTCTCCAATTACTTTTATGAATATTTCCCTTTTTTAAGCACCATAATGGGCTATAGTCAGACTATTAGGATTGTAATTAACATTCACTATTGGATAGCTTTATCTCTTTGTGTTGTTGTTAAAGTGAGGCCAACATACTGTTTATTTTTCGTTTCTAGCCCAGGGGATCCACTTGGCAGACTGTGCAGCTTAAGAAATTAGCCAAATCCAAAATAGTTGGTTTTATTTCATAAAGGTCACAGAGGCTTGTTTTATAATTCTAAAAATGTACTTTTAGAACACACATAAAAGCCAAAAATGATAGATTTTACTGGGCCAACCGTATTAATTGGAAAGGTTGGAGTATCTTCGAATTTTTAAAAAGACTCTTGCTTTGCCAACATTGTTGTTCTTAGACAAGATCACCATTTCGAATTTCCCCATTCCCTTCTTCTGGCAGACAAAGAAAGCAACAAGTTTGATTTTTGTAATTGTTTAATAGCATATTAGCATGCACATCATACAATATTTAAGTTTAAACAGATGTTAGAAAGTCCCTTTTCTAATGTACCTCAGAATCATAACAATACACATTTTAGCAGCAAACCCAAAACGCTGGCAATAAGCCAGGAGTGCAGGATAAGATTGTGAGCAATGCATATGCTTCCATAAATCATCCTTCACGGGTTCTGTTCAAAGAGGGGAAATCTAGAACCTTCTAATTTGCTACGACTTTTTAATTTAATTTTATTATTTATTTTATTTTATTATTTCAACTTATATACCACCCTTCCCAAAAAGGCTCAGGGTGGTTTACTACAACAACCAAAACAATCACAGTAAAAGATTAAAACATAAAAACAGCTTTAGACCAGAGTGGACTTTTACGCCAATAATCAACAGGCATTTCAAGTAGAAATATACTCACTGACTGTTAATAATAAACTGAAATGTATTAACCTTCAACAGAATTAAAGAATTTAAACAAACTAAAGGTTTTTAAAAACCCTCTACAAATATGAATTTCACCAAAATCATGAAAACTTAAAACAGAGCATCCACGATATTAATTACACTTTCTAGCTGGAAGTAACTAGATACTATTTTATTTTTTGCACATTTTTGGCAGGACACACGAAGCCCTCCACCACTCCATAACTAAAGTTATTTCCCCTGCCTTTCTTTTGTGGTTGCTTAGAATAAGGGAGTCCAAAGATGCTCATTCATCTCAAGTGTCACCCAAGCTAAGCCCCCCACCTCCAAAGCAAGTGGTCAACTCACAGCATCTCAGCATCCATTCATAAATCATCCTTCAAAGGTTCAGTTGAAAGAGGGGAAATCTAGAATCTTGTAATTTGTTATGACTTTTTTTAGCCAATAATACTATTGATCATAGTTTTAACTCCACTCTTTCTCCAATGACTTTACAATGCTGTAACGGGGGGGATGGGGACCATAGTTTTAACTCCACTCTTTCCCCAATGAGTTTACAATGCTGTAACGGGGGAACATAGTTTTAACTCCACTCTTTCCCCAATGGGATGCTGTAACGGGGGGGACCAGGAGGGATCATAGTTTTAACTCCACACTTTCTCCAATGAGTTTACAATGCTGTAACGGGGGACCAGGAGGGGTTTTAACTCCACTCTTTCTCCAATGAGACCAGGGGGGAATCATAGTTTTAACTCCACTCTTTCTTCAATGAGTTTACAATGCTGTAACGGGGGGACGGGGGACGGACAGGGGGGATCATAGTTTTAACTCCACTCTTTCTCCAATGAGTTTACAATGCTGTAACGGGGGGGACGGGACGGGGGGACGACAACTCATTGTCCCCAATGAGTTTACAACAGCCTTGAGAAGGTAAGATGAGAATGTGTAACGAAGGGACGGGGGAGACCAGGGGGAATCATAGTACTTTTCTTCTGATCATGATTGAAAATTGCATCTAGCCATTGTTCAACACACCCTTCTCTAATGAGTTTCAATCTGTAACGGGGGACCTAATTGTCATCACATGGGAGAAAACTGTCCTGATCCTGATTGGACAGCCATTGTTGACCTCACTTCAGGCCTCACATGGGGACCTCACTTCGGATCCCATCGATCTACTTCCAGCGGGGTTTCCTGTGTTGCATAGAGAAGAATGAGAGGAAGACATGTGGCAATGTTTCCCCCTTGTGAGATGGGGTGAGGGGAAATGTCAGGTTTCCCATGCCCCTGGCTGGATTCACCACAATCCATTGCGAATCCCCCAGCTATCGCCCACAATTGTGGCCTTAATTGTGACTGGATGCATATAATAGAGACAAAATCTGAGCTACTGGTAATGATGATGGATCCCTACTAGAGCCAGTTTAGTATCAAAGGCATTGATATTCTGGAAAAATAATGAGAAGTGGCAATGTAGCTATGAGATAACCTTGCTAGGCCATAAAAATGTAGACAACAAAAATGCTATTGATTTTGATTTAGTCTTTTGATAAGTACAGTGGGCCTGCCATATCTATGGGGGCTCAGTTCTGGGAATCCAACAAGGATATGACCAAAATGCAAATAATTACACTCCATATTAAATGGCAGCAATGTATCAGTTTTCATATCATGGCTATTTCATAATATGGGGTGTGGAAATGTATAGTTGGTGGACATCACAGATCTGGAGGTCTCACTATCTTCTTAAGAGTCCAACTACAACAAAATGTATTGAGGTAGGTTTCCATGCTATCAAGAGAACCGTTTCACACCAATCATGCAAATAAAAAATAATAAAAATAATAAAGTTAAAAATTCACCCCCTGCTTTTTATAACCATTCTTGGACTCCAGAAAGATTGCATGGGTCTTAGAAGTCTTTCTTCCTCAAAAATGAAATAGAGACAACCATTAGGACAGAACTCCAGAGAAGAACATTCTTGCATCTTATCTAGCACTTTTGGGACTAACACACACAGCTAGAATAAAAAATAGAAACGTCCTCTACTCTGTTGCTACTCTCCATCTTAAAGAAAAACACTATGGTCACATGCATGTCAAAAGTACATCCCATGGAAATCAATGGGTCCGAGTTACCTAACTAGATGTGTTGTAGCCTAAAACAGCTAAACACAAAAAGTTCCCTCAATCCTCTACTAATGTTTTTCTCCTACTGAAGTCGATGAGAAAGTTGCAATATAAATGGAGCTCCTAGTAAGGACTGCTCCTTACCAGAAAGAGAACTCAATATAATAAGAGTCTCAGCACACATGTACTCCACATGCCCCTTACCACAGGGATAGCCTGTCTGATCTGGGATGTGTTTAAAAGCAATCATAAGTGTGACGCCCCCACCCAGCACTGAATCTTTAATTCCTGATTCATTCCTGGGATGTGGATGTGTTCTGAAAAGCAAAGATGGATCTATCTACTTTCTGTAATATTAGCAATTTCTCTAAGTACAGAACCATTGTATTCTATTGCTCCTGTGGTTAGTGCATTTTCTTTTCAAAAACTACACATAAAATGATTTGCATGATCATCTACAAGAAAATTTATCATTTTAGTAGGCAATTTCCCCTAATATGTGGAATTTGGCAGGCCGTTTCTCCTAATATAAGCCTTTTTTGTTGGCAATTCTCCTTACTGATTTTATTTTGATATGCATTTAAAATTAAGTGCAGGACACGGACTGGGACACGATATCAGGGTGAAAGCACTATTGTGTCCCAGCATTCAGGAATTGCAAATTAGGTTGGATCACACTAAACTATGAACTAAATTGATATGATCATCTCTAAAGAAAATCCATGCCCAGGTGGCATAGACTGGGACATATATTCCATTTTCCCTTTAATGGCAGAATTGGGGAACAAGTGATGTATATCCAGTATTGTTATTATAAGAGTAGAGCAAGGGTTGCAAACAACTCTAAAGTACTACAAAGTAAGGCACAATTTGGAAAAGTATAACTATATTTAACGGTACTAGAGAAGATATCGTATTATGCACCCAACAATCATACAATACCCATTGCTGGATACCGACAAAATGGCAAGGTGGTTCTATAAGACGCAATGTCCGCCTGAGAAATGTCCCGGATTATATATCCATAAATCCACCAAGCACATAAGAAGGGTCCAAAAATTGTCCTAGATCAAAGTCTCTAGTCCGTTGAGGCAAAATATTCCATCAGTGAAAGGACTAAAAGGAGGTAGTTGTATACTCCACAGAGAGGCATATAAAGTTAGGCCAACGGGATGGCGAAGCCAAGGATGTTCCGGCCGCTAATGCTCCGTTTCGCTCCCGGTGTTTATGGTCACCTTGCTCTATGTAGCAAGGTTAGGCTCCTGATTATTCCAATAACGATAAGAACAATGGAAACATCATGAAGGCCTTGAAAAAGCTCCGTCCGGGAGCGAAACGGAACTTTAGCGGCCAGAACATCTTTGGCATCGCCATCCCGTTGGCCTAACTTTATATGCCTCTCTGTGGAGTATACAACTACCTCCTTTTAGTCCTTTCACTTATGGAATATTTTGCCTCAACGGACTAGAGACTTTGATCTAGGACAATTTTTGGACCCTTCTTATGTGCTTGGTGGATTTATGGATATATAATCCGGGACATTTCTCATGCGGACATTGCGTCTTATAGAACCACCTTGCCATTTTGTCGGTATCCAGCAATGGGTATTGTATGATTGTTGGGTGCATAATACGATATCTTCTCTAGTACCGTTAAATATAGTTCTACTTTTTTCAAATTGTGCCTTACTTTGTAGTACTTTAGAGTTATCCAGTATTGTTACCATTTGAACTCTACAGCGCCTATGACTCAAGACTATTCATGATGGCAGGTACCTGCTGCATCAAATCTCTAAATGGGTGTAGAAGCATACTTTTAGAGCTTGTCTTCCTCACCCACAATCCCACAAGTCATTTCCCTAACAGGTATGTCCTATGCTAGCATTGAAAGTTCAGACAAGTGAAGGAAGAACCTCTGGGCCAACTTGCAAGGTTATGACAGGCAGATGGAGCAGAGTGGGCCTCTAGGCACTTTATATTGTACTTTCTGTCTAGTATACATGCAGTATGTGTAAGCCCTAAATAATTTTAACCCTTGGTGAAAGTCAAAAATCCACAAAAGTCTCTCTAAAATTCTACAAGTTTCCTTTGTGGAATCGCAACTTTCAGTATACTGTGCCATATGACATCAGGCTATTCTGTAACTATAAAATCGAAACAAGAGTTTGGAAAAGTTACTTTTGAGAACCATATCTTCCAGACTCTCCCATGTTGGCTTGTTACTACATTGCTGAAATATCTGGGAATCAAAACGCATGTGCACGAGACAATAGGAAACATTTGACAGATTTGTTTGATTAAAAAAACATATTAAGCTGTGTTTTGACATCCTGGCAACACATAAACAAGGTATATTTGCTTTACTTCAGAATTCTGTACTGAGTCTGTTTAAGTATTGCAGATAAATATTACCACTACCACCACCAGATAGGAAAATACAATAGCTGGAGAATGAGGATTTAAAATTCCCTCGAATATAATTAACATTAGAGAATAAACTGTGGCTAAGAGCTGCCTTGCAAGATCAGTCACAGTTGCCAACGCTTTAGAACTGAATTTGCTAAAGCAAGGTTCCCTCTGTGGACATATTTAATGGAGCTTCACTGTGCTATTGCAGCTTGCTAATCAAATAAAAGCCCAGGAATTTGGGATGCATGGCACACAGCTAATCTGTAGTTCAAGGCATGGAATAAAAGCAGATATCAATACGCTCAGCATATTCCTGAGAGTCTTAAAATTGAGAAGATTGCTTAATTGGCACTCCCCACTGCTAGCGGGAATATGCCAATTAAAAGGATTCTACTATCCTCATTAAGGGATTAGACAGCATTAACGTCATACTAACCCTCTGCTACATTATCTTTTGTCTGTCTAAGACTGTCTAAAGAAAACAACAGGTGAACACAAGAACAGAGATACTCCAAGGTGTATCACGCACACAAAACTTCACAATATAAAAAACTAACGCACAGGCTAAAACGGCACCTAATTAAATATTATTCCAACCCATTCGATAAATCTACATTATCTTTCATATTTAAAATAATTATAACTAAATAAAACAGTAGTCAGCTGCCACTTCTTTTCTATATTTTGTTTCTGCTTGTAGTGCAGAATTTCCCGAAGATATTAATGAATATGTGCTTGATTTTCCAAAGTTTATTATGTAAACAGTTCATCTAGAGTCTATCAGTATTGTAGATAAAAGAAGATAAAAGAAGTAACTTATCCCCACACTGTCTGACGACTTAAGAATTAAATCCAGGTGCTAATATTTAAGGGGGGGGGGCAGTCCCATGGCCATTTGTCTGCACCAAGCACATCACACAAAGTAATATTCACATTTCTGTTGAAAATGTTGTAATGGGAACACAAATATAATGAATTAACCTGACTATTATTCTCAACTAGAACAGAGCCATTACATCAGGGCTGCCCAGGAAGTCGATCGCAATCGACCAGTCGATCCCGGGACCAAAGGAGGTCGATCCCAGCTGGATGGGGCGCTTCTCAGAGGGGGACGGAGCCAGGCCGCAGGAAGCCCCGCCCCCTCCTCCTCCTTCGGCACTCCCAGCAGGTGCTCCAGGTTTGAGGAGGGCAGGACCAAGCCAGCCTTGTGCTAGCTATGCCACCACTGGCTTGGCATTGCAATCCTCAAGCCTGGAGAAGCTGCTGGGAGCTCCAAAGCCAGAGGGGGTGGGGCTTGGCACAGCCTGGCTCCGCCCCCTCTGGCCAAGCCCCGCCCCACCCCGCTCGCATGCTGAAAAAGTGTGGGCACCCCTGCACTACATAAACACAACTGACATTAAAAGATGACAAGTTCCCACTGTTCAATGGTCTATTCTAATTGGGGTTCAGAACTAGAGTCAGTTCAAGGTACCCCATGAATAAAAAGTCAGCTATGGAATTCAAAGTGGTAAGTAAAGCATAAGATTTTTAAACGGAGAACCTGAAGGCTATGCATGTGCTTAGTGCTCCAGGTAGGTTCAGCTACAGAATTTGGGGGTTCTTGACAGAATAGAGCCGTAATATAAAGTGCCACGGACATCACGAAAAGCAGAAAATAACTATTTCCTTCAGAAGGGAATCCTCAGCAACCATCTCAAAACGCATTTGAGAGTGATTAGTTCGCAGAATGTCCTGCAATCTCCAGTTTCGTACCTCTGAGTCAAGAGTGGAGAAGTTTAGAGCTAAAGAAAGTGGCAAGAATAGAAGAACTAAAAGGACCGTAGCCAAGCCGGCCTGGAGTGTTTGCCTTTTTATAACAGCTTTTCTAAATCCATTTCAGGAGAACAAAAATACAAATACACTGGATTAGAAAACAATGGGTCCTCTAGACTTTTGCAAGACAACCCTCCACAAACCCAAAGAAGAATTGTATGTATATCTTACAAAAGATCATGCAGACATTTTAGAGACAAGCACAACTTAAATTTATCAGAGCATTACTGGGGTTTTTTTTAAAGTTACTGATTAGTATCTTTGTTGAAGAATCTGTTCACAACATTGATAACGACAAGCAGAGTGGAATTTTTGACAGTAGGAGTGGATACCCATTATAAAGTCTTTGCCTGTATGATGAAAAAATATTTCAAATATCTCCAGGTCTGTGATACAATTGTAAACACAACTAATGAATTTTCTCTTCCTCATTCTAAGCAGGATCGAGCTAAACCAGTGACTGCAAACGGGATCTGGGATCAAGCTTCTCTTTCAGCGATTTCTTCCTAGGAGCAGGAATAGGCTTATCATCACAAATAACCTTAGTAGCTAGGTTTTCATCATCAGTGAAGGTACCTTTCTGATAAGGAGCTGGTTTGGGAGATGCTGCAAATGGTTGCTTATAATGAAGCACAGCAGATGAGCTGGAATCGGAAGAGCAGGCCCTGCGCGGGACAGGAAAAGGATTCCCAATGTTTTCCTTGCTCCTTCGATCTGACATCTGAGCTTTCAAGGTGTCTGGTAGCTTGTCAGAGGGTGGAGGGGGTGCTCTTCTCTTTTTGCCTTTCCCCCCATTCACGTTTACGGCCTCCACATTCGTTTCTGGAAGCGTGCCTTTCTGTACTAACATGTGATGAGAACCATCGAACATGGCAGCCCAGGAAGGAGGCGCATAGGTTTCTCCTTGGCCAACCACCAATGCTCTATCGGTTTCCTCACTTTTTCTCTGGACGGTGTCAATTAACGCCTCACGCTTTATGGGAGAATCAATGCCTATCGTATTTCAAAAGACAACACAAAACACTGATTAGATGATTACTTAGCTACAATGATAACCACAGCCCTTAAACTTTATCACCTAAGTAATTGTTCAAGCAATGCACACATTTCCTTTATGAACCTCAAGAACTGAGATTTAGACATGACAGTAGAAATTCTTGAACTATAGCACAAAAATTACACCATAGCAAACTGAGCAGGGAAATGAACATCATAAGACTATGGATGCAGGTAATTATCTTTTTTTACTGCCCAGTGTACAGCTGGCTTTTTAAAAGTGGGATAGTTTACCTTGTAAACCCAACAGCAGGAGGTTAATCTATTGTAACTGTTCATTAAATTTTAATGCGTTCTGCATTCTCACAAGGGAGAAGGATGGATTCTATTGAATGCCAATACCAGTCAAGAAGGTTTTTTTTCCACTGGGTTGTTGTAGGTTTTTCGGGCTATATGGCCATGTTCTAGACTTCTTTTTCCCAGTGACTAGTCAGTTTCTTTAAAATGCAATTTGGTATTTAGGCAATGCTTTCACTGACTATATTTGGCTGTTGATACACATTTAGACTTCAAACATAACTCAAACTGTACCATGCCCCTTCGACTCCTTAGCATCATCAACAGAGAACTTTTTTAAAGTTTAAAATTTCTTAACCCTTAACTTTAATATGCTTGTATGGGACTATGTCCCTCTTCTCTCAAACTGGTCATTGACCACTGGGCCCATAAAGCTCTGAACTGGGGGGCACAAAACATTTTTTTCAATCCAGAGGCCCCTGCTTGTATGGGACTATGTCCCTCTTCTGCAAACTCTCATTGACATCTTGTTTTAAATTTTTTTATTTTTAGGTTTTGCATCTTTTATTTTATTTTATTTTGTTTTTATTTTATTTGTTTTATATTTTTGTTTTTATTATTATTTTCACCCTCCCTTCTTTTGTCTAAGTCTTGCTATGTTTAAAATAATTCTATAAAAAATATTTATTTAAATAAGTAATTTTATTTTGTTTAAATAATGTTATTTATTTTATAAAGAATATAATATAATAATATGATATAATATGTTATATTAGATTATAATTTAATATAATACAATATATTATAATGTCAATATATTGTATTATGTTATAGTATGATACTTGTAATGTAATACTACTACTAATAATAATAGTATGATTACGGTATGGTGTGTTGTATATGCATTTGGTATTGGTGGTGTTGTAATGTAACACAATATAATACTGCCAATGATAATGTGATATAATAATTATATCGTGATATTATAATTTGTATATTTGTATTACATGCAATATAATTGGCGCCCAAACGCCTGAGCCCTGACAGCCATAACATGAAGATAAGACCAACGTCCGAACCTGGCGTGGGAACCAACGGCTCACTGTTTGTAAAATCAAGGGAACCGTTGGGAAGCTATTGTGTATAAGGGGAGGGGACAGAGAGCTCAGACGTTCTTGGCTTTTTTTGTGGCAGCGTGTATTAGTAGTAAAGTTCCTAGTGATATCCAGAGCGTCTCTGTGTGGTCATTTAGGAGCGGCTGCAGACCGGCCACTGACACAGCATTTGTAAGGCTTGCTGAACAGATTGATTTTCCTTTATTATGAAGTACAGCTGAAACATCTTCTGCAGTGACTCTAGTGTAAGTGCTGCACAACAGATTTGTGTAAATCTGGCCTTGCAACTCCAGGTGTTCTTGGAGGAAACTGACTACATGAATCCAGCGCAGTCTGGCTTTAGGCTGGGACATGGAACTGAAACAGCCTTGGTCGCCTTAGTGATGATCTGCGTAGGGAACTTGACAGGGGAGTGTGTCCCTGTTGGTTCTCCTGGATCTCTCAGCAGTCTTTGATACCATAAACCATGATATCTTTCTGAGACACCTCACGGGAATGGGGCTTGGGTGCACTGTTTTGCAGTGGCTTCAGTTCTTCCTGGAGGGTTGGTCTCAGAAGGTGTTGTTGGGGGATACATGTGCAGCCCTGCGGTCTTTGTCCTGTGGGGTCTTACAGGGTTCAATACTGTCCCCCATGCTGTTTAATATCTACATGAAGCCACTGGGAGAGATCATCTGGAGATTTGGAGTTCAATGTAATCTGATGACGTTCAACTCTATCACTCCTTTCCATCTGCTGCTAAGGAAGCTGTTCAGGTCTTGTACCGGTGCTTGGCAACTGTAATGGTCTGGATGATAGCGAACAAATTGAAATTGAATCCAGACAAGACATAAGTAATCCTGGTCAGTCGTAAAGCCAAACAGGGTATAGGCTTACAACCTGTGCTGGATAGGGTTACACTCCCCCTGAAGACAATTTGGGAGTTATTTTGAATTCATAGTTGAGCCTGGAACCCCAGGTCTCCGCGGTGGCTAGGGGAGCTTTCGCACAATTAAGACTTGTGCACCAGTTATGCCTGTACCTTGGGAAGTCAGATTTCTCCACGGTAGTCCATGCTGTGGTTACATCCTGAATAGACTACTGCAATGCACTCTATGTGGGGTTGCCTTTGAAGACTGTTCGAAAGCTTAAAGTGGTCCAATGGGCGGCAGCCTAATTGATTACCGGAGCCAGGTACAGGGAGCATATAACCCTTGTTACGCCAGCTTCACTGGCTGCCAGTCTGCTACTGAGAACAATTCAAAGTGCTGGCTTTAGCCGGTTGAAGGTGAACCCGTCGAAGACGGAGATCCTATGGCTGGATCGCCCTGGACTGAGTGGATGCCGGCTACCTAACCTGGATGGTGAGGCTTTAAGCCCGTAGTCCTCTGTAAAGAGCCTGGGGGTCCATTTGGACTCATTGCTATCGATGGAGCTGCAAATCTCCACGGTATGCAAGACCGCATTTTTCCACCTGCGACAGGCTAGGCGGCTGGCTCCCTACTTGTCCAGAGGCGACCTGGCTACGGTGATCCAGGCGACGGTCATCTCAAGACTGGACTACTGTAATGCCCTCTACATTGGCCTTCCCTTTTCAGCAATCCAGAAACTCAAGCTGGTGCAGAATGCGGCTGCTCGACTACTGATGGGAGCATTGGTACAAGGGCACATTACACCTATTTTACAGCAACTGCACTGGCTACCAATAGAGTACCGGATCGTTTTCAAGGTGCTGGTATTGACCTTTAAGGCCTTGTATGGTCTAGGGCTGGTGTACCTGAGGGACCGCCTCACCCCATATGTTCCCCCAAGATCACTGTGTTCGGAAGAACAGAACCTCCTAATAGTCCCTTCGATCCATTTCTGCTGGTTATCTACGACGAGATCGAGAGCCTTCTATGTGGCAGCACCATCCTTATGGAATTCCATGCCGGATGAGGTCTGCGCCATCAAGGAATTGGCCCCGTTTCAGAGAGCTTTTAAACTATCCCTGTTTAGACAAGCTTTCAATCTTACTGGTCCTTGAGGATAGATGCTAAGCCTAGAATTTTAAATGTAGATGCTCTGTAGATGCTTGTTTTATGTGTAGTTGTTGTATTTTATGCTTTTAGTACTGCTGTATTAAATTGAATTGTGGATGTTTTATATGTTTTATGTAAACCGCCGCGAGCCTGCTGGTAGGAGCGGTATATAAGAATGAACAATAAATAAATAAATAATAAAGTCCTAAACGGTTCCGGGCCAGCTTACGTGTCTGAACGTACCTTCCTCTACAAACCATCTTGGAGGTTAAGATCTTCTGGGAAGGCCCTGCTCTCATTCCCACCTCCATCACAGGTACAGTTGGTGGGGAGGAGAGTCAGGGCCTTCTTAGTGGTGGCCCCTCAGCTATGGAACTCCCTCCCAAGTGACATCACATTAGCCCCCTCCCTCCTGACTTTTAGAAAAAATGTGAAAACTTGGGTATGGGACCAAGTGTTTGGATAATTGATTAGTGCAATATGTGAACATGGAATTGTACAATGATAACTGGACTACAATATTGGATTGTGTGATTTTAATAATTTTAATGTTGATATGTTTTAGCGGATGTTTTAATATATATGCTTTTATTTGTGGATATGTATTGTATGTAATGTATGGCATTGAAATGTGCCTCTATGTGCACTGCTCGGAGTCCCCTTCGGGATTGAAAAGGGCGGGATATAAATATGGCAAATAAATTAATAAAATAAATGTCTAAAACAGCCACTGGGGACATTCAGAAGCCAAGGGAACCCCATTTGGGGTTGGGACCCACAGCTTTAAACAGTGGTTGGTAGAATGTGGATTTTAGTAAGCAAAACAACACAAAGCCAATACAACATTGAAGTCAACCTATCCCTGTGGTGGAAATTTTGGATGGAAGTCGCCCTTTCCTATTCCCAATCCTGTGACTCAAAGCATACTCAACAAAGAGTGATCTGCTTTCATCCTCTTTTGTTTTTAATCCAATGTGCTGCAAGTTATCTCTGGACTCTCCCACTATTGTACTTATGGGTAAATCTTATGCAAAGTTCAGTATATCTAAGGCAATTGAAATTTATCTATCTCTGCCTGGGAACTGGGATGAAACCTCATAAGAGAACTTCATCTCCTCCTAGAGAATGTTACTCATCAGGTTGATCAACATTCCCAATTCAACCAGGTTGTAGAGTGCTTTTGTGGAAGACTTCTCAAGCAAGTGGAGGTTTTCCAAATGGAAAAAGTCAGTCAGGTCCATAAATACTGCTAAATAAGATTGGTAGCTAACCTACTCATTTGGTTAAACCATATTCCTCTTCAATAAACCAGTTGTTCTTAGACAGGCAATGGTTTTCTTTATTTCCAAACTAGCTTGGGGAGCCGGCCCTGCCTGGATTAATTGGGAAAGGCATTGTGTGCCAAGGTTGGTCCTTATCAGTTGTTTATTTGGCTCGCAGTGGTCTCAGGAAGTGAGTGAAGGTAATTCAAGTCCCATAATCTGTGGTCCAATGTCTTCCAAACTGAAGTAGGATGTGGTGTTGCTCATGGGGGCTCTTGTGCCAAGTTTGGACTTGATCAGTCAGTGGATGAGGGTTGCAGCGGTCTCGGGAAGTGATTGGAGGTACTTCAAATCCCATCATCCATGGTCTGCCCTCCTCCAAACTGCAGTAGGATGTAGAGTGGGTCATGGGTACTCTGTGTGCCAAGTTTGGGCCTGGTCTGTGATTTGTAGGGGCTTCAATGTTCTGTGGGAAATGAATCGGGTGAAGGTACTGCAAATCCCATCATTTGTGGCCCATTCCTGCCCTAAACCGCACCAGGTTGTAAAGTGGACCAGTGGGCATGTGTGTGCCAAGTGTGGTCCTGATCCCTCTATGGTGTGGGCCACAGTGCTCTAAGGAAGTGAGTTAAAGTACTGCAAGTTCCGTCATCCCTCAAACTGCACAAGGGTGTAGAGTGGGTCTTGACGGTTCTGTCTGCCAAGGTTGGTCTTGTTCTCTCATTGTTTGGGGTGGCAAAGGGGTCGCAAAGTGTTTTGGCCTTAAACTCCCACCATGCCTGACTGCCTCAGGCCTTTTCCTTTCCCCCTCTGCCACTTTAGAGTGTCGGAACGTTCGTGTTGGCAACTGCCTCAGGCCTCTGCCTTATCCCCCTCTGGCAGTTTAGAGTGTCGGAATGTTCGTGTTGGCTGGCCAATTAGAGGCGTTATGCAAATACTCCCTCACTGGCAACCAATCATGTTGTCAGAATGTAGAGGTCGGGAGCCAATCAGAACGCTGTCACATACATACATACAAACACACATACATACAAACACACATACAAACATTCTGCTTTATTATATAGAGAGATAAGGTGGAGTATTTATAAAAGAAATGATGGCAGGGAAGCTTGCCCACTGAAATGTTATGCTCCTAGAAAAATTCTGCCATGGGAGTATTGCTACATATGCATTTTAGCTCTTTCCCTGCCATGAAAAAATTAACATATTACCTACATAAGATATTTTAATATTTTCATTATAATCAACTCTGCTACTCTCTTCAGATTATTGCCCAAAAGCCCAGATGCTCCTGAATTTTCAGTAATTGCTGGTTATATTTCATAGCCACTCTGATCAAAGGATATTTGTAATCTGTATTTAAAATTCTTTCCCTGTAAATACCCAAGGAGAGAAACATGTTCCGTATAATACCCAGGAAGTGAAAGCACCTATTGCACGAAAGTCCCTTTGAAAATAATGTGTTATACAAAATCAAGACAATTTTGCTTCCTCTGAAATTGCATCCATTGTTGCTTCCAATACTCATATCTCAAACTTACTCATGTCTTGGTAAACCAAAGTGGCCTCTTTTGCCAAGAATAATGGTGGTTTCCGTGGCGACATAATCTCAATTCTCATGAACTCTTCACAACACTGTTTCCACTGACCTGAAAGGAAATCAGAAAGGGGAACACAAAATACAATTACTTTTTTTTAAAAAAATATAAATAAAAAAATTGATATCCAACTAAAATAATTACTGCCCCAAACAGCAAGTTGTTTCATAACTACTGTACAGTGTTACCTTGATTTAAGTTCAATTAGTTCCATAACCAAGCTCTTAACTCAAAATGCTCTTATCACAAAGTGAATTGTCCAATTGAAATGCTATTAATCCATTCCAGTCTTCTGACCCATCCACCCCATTTTTGTTACGTGTTTTTAAATAAGAAAATGTACTCTATAAATAACAAATAATGTACAAATGCACACACATCAGGAATATAGCTCTCCCTCCCAGTTGAAAGGGAACCCCAAAGGTATTATTATTATTATCCCTTGCTTGGCGAGAGGAGGAGGGAGGAGGAGAGAAGAAGAGAGAGAGACGCGCACACACACAGAGATGGATGGTAGTCTGTTACTTGGCTCATGCCACCGCCCCCACCACCCCCTTACAGAGGTTCAGGGCCCCCCCAATTCTCCTGGACCTTTCAGTGCCCCCTTAGATCGCCCGACCGCCCACCAGGGGGTGGTACCGCCCACTTTGGGAATCACTGGTTTAAACTGTTATGTTTATTCATATCATGATCTGATCACCATGCTCAATATATCCCATATGCATGGGGGTATTGGGATAATAATACGAAAGATTTCACTCAGCCCCCGAATCAAAAATCCTGAATCAAAATCCTGGCTACAGAACTCACATGGAACTATAAGAAAGTATCCTTTTACTCATACTGTACTCATTCCAGCCTCCCTCTCCTTCTTGCTTTCTCTCCCACTCTCTCTTCAAGAAGTCAAACATACCAGGAATAAAAACCAGACAGAATAAAGCCCTAAACAGTTCTGGCCCAGCTTACCTGTCCGAACGAATCTCCCATTATGAACCATCTAGGAGTTTAAGATCTTCTGGGGAGGCCCAGCTCTCGGTCCTGCCTCCGTCTCAGATGCGTTTGGCGGGAATGGGAGAGAGGGCCTTCTCAGTGGTGGCCCCTCAACTGTGGAACGCCCTTCCTAGGGATACTAGATAGGCCCCCTCCCTCTTAACGTTTCACTAAAAGGTTGAAACCGGACTTTTTGAGCAGGCATTTGCAAATGCAATGTAACAGGCAATGATAGACCACCGAACGACTGACGATGCGATTGAATAGTGATTCGGTAAGGAGACGCTGAGGATTTATGTTTTTATTGTCTATTTAGGAACCTATATTTTATATGCTAATGTTTTTAATTGTATTTTATATGTTTGGGGGCATCGAATTTGTGATGAATGTAAACTGCCTTGAGTCACCTTTGGGCTGAGAAAGGCGGTATATAAATATGGTAAATAAATAAATAAATAAATAAATAATAAAATCAACTAACCCAAAGTTCCTCAAAATGAACAGCAATCTCCCATAGCAGACAGGAGCACAAGGCCCAGGGGCTGCTCCTCTGAAGCCCTAAAGCCTTGTACTCTCACACTAGCACTCCCTCTTGGCACTACCTCTTAACTTTTTTTTCATGGCTTGAGAAACAGCAAGTCGCTTCTGGTGTAAGAGAATTCACCGTCTGCAAGGATGATGCCCAGGGGATGTCTGGATGTTTCACCATCTCATGTACTCGCATGAGAAGCTGGAGCTGACAGACAGGAGCTCACTCCACTCTCCGGATTCAAACAACCAACCTTTCGGTTAGGAGTCCTGCCGGCACAAGAGTTTAACCCACTGCGCCACCGGGGGCTCCTCACTTCTTAACTCAAAGTGCTGCTCTTATGTTAAAGCAAAATCCAGAGCGAGCAACATCTCTTAACTCAAAATGTTGTGATGTTCTTAAATTGGGGTTCCACTGTATATTGATTTTATGACTTCTGTAGATGGCTTAGTTGATCAAATACTGGATGCACAATACTGCCATGTCATCGGCAAGCATTATGGACTTACTAGCTGAGGACCCAGCGGTGCCCGTGTTATTTGAGGAAGGTATTGTGTGCCAAGGTTGGTTCCTATTAGATGTTTATGTGGCTTGCAGTGGTCTCAGGAACTTAGTGAAGGTACTGCAAGTCCCATTGGCCATGGTCCATCCTCCTCCAAACAGCACCAGAATGTAGAGTGGGTCATGGGGGCTGTGTGTGTCACAATTGGTCTTGATCATTCTCTGGATGAGGGTTGCAGTGGTCTCTGGAAGTGAGTGAAGGTACTGGAAGTCCCATCATCCATGGTCCCCCGTTCTCCAAACTGCACCAGGATGTAGAATGGGTTATGGGGGCTCTGTGTGCCAAGTGTGGTCTTGATCAGTCATTGGATGAGGGTGGCAGCGGTCTCAGAAAGTGAGTGAAGGTACTTCAACTCCCATCATCCGTGGTCCGTCCCAATCAAAACTGCACCAGGATGTAGAGTGGGTTATGGGTACTCTGTGTGCCAAGTTTGGGCCTGGTCTCTGATTTGTAGGGGCTGCAATGTTCTGTGGGAAATGTATTGGGTGAAGGTATTGCAAATCCCATCATTTGTGAGCCATCCTGCCATAAACCGCAGCAGGTTTGTAAAGTGGGCCATTGGGCCTCTGTGTGCTAAGTTTGGGCCTGATTCATCATTGGTGTGGGCCACAGTGCTCTAAGGAAGTGAATTAAAATACTGCAAGTCCCATCATCCATGGTCCATCCTCCCTCAAACTGCACCAGGATGTAGGGTGCATCTTGGGGGGTCTGTGTGCCAAGTTTGGTCTTGTTCTGTCATTGTTGGGGGCCTAGTCAGGAATATCAAGTTAAGGAAGCCTTGCCGTCAAATTTTGGCCTGGTCTGTGATTTATAGGGGCTGCAGTGTTGTTTGGGAAGTGAATTATGTGAAGGTTCTGCAAATACCATCATTCTTGGCCCATCCTGCCCTAAACCACACCAGGTTGTGAAGTGGGCCATTGGTCCCCTGTTTGCCAAGTTTGGTCCTGATCCGTCATTGCTGTGGGCCGCAGTGGCTGACTGCCTGAGGCCTTTCCTTTTCCCTCTGAGTCACTTTAGAATGTTGGAATGTGGTTGGCCAATCGGAGTCCATTATGCAAATACCATTTCAGTGGCAGCCAATCCCCCTCTGTCTGGGGGTCATAGAATGTTGGAGTTCTGAGGCTGGCCAATCAGAGCCCTTTATGCAAATAATCTCACAGTGGCAGCCAATCGAAACGCTGGCACATATTCCTCCCACCGCACCACCCGCAAACATTGACTTTTATTATATACATAGATAACACCTGCAGGGGCAAAACCAGCTCAGATTTCAAATACAGGATTTAGACCAACAATTCTCATAACATGACCAAGCTGTATCTTCATCTATAAAATCCATAAAATCGTAATGGTCGTGTGATGTCCGGTATAGGCAGGAAAACTAGAAGCCCCAGAACCACAAAACCCACCCAACACATTTAAACATACCACGAGGTACATACAGGGCTCAAAAAAACTGCCCTAGGTACCTCGCAAGACCCCTAAAACCGCCCCCCCAAACACCATAGCCACCAAGCGTAGCGGCGCTTGCGGCGCACTCAGCCACCCCCACCCCACCACAAAAACATCCCCTCGCCCTCAGTCCTCGCTCACCGGGTGCCTGGGTCCGGGAGCAGCTGGAAGGCGACAGAGTAGGACGAGAAGGCAGCGGAGGAGGCACCCACGCCACAGCCCGGGTTCAGAAGCGACAGGGAGACAGCGGAGGAAGCGAGCATGGCCACGGGACTACACTTCCCAGAAGGCACCGCACGGCTCACTGGCAAAGAGGGCGAAGGAACAGGAAGTCGCCGTGCGGGGCCTTCTGGGAAGTGTAGTCCCGTGGCCATGCCCGCTTGGCCCTCTTCCTTCTGTTTTCCTCCTCTGGCTCCTCCTCCACCTCCCTCTCTTGCCGGCCGGGGAAGGCCATCTCACCAACGGAGCCGGCTCCGCTGCGACACCCTTCCCCGGCCGCGGCTCTTCCTGATTCAGGGGGAGGACGGAGGAGCTAGAGCCTCGCCGGGAGGCGGAGGAGAAGCCAGAGGGAAGAGGCGGACCAGCCGACATCGGCCCACACAAGCGGCGGGGCCGTCGCTACCGCCTCCTCCTCCTTCCTCTCTCTTCCAGGCGGTCTCCGCATGCGACAGCTCCACATAGAGAAGGAGCCCAGCGACAGATAGAGAGAGAGAGAGAGTGATAGAAAGAGAGAGAGAGAGAGAGAGTAATAGAGAGAGAGTAATAGAGAGAGAGAGAGAGAGAGAGAGAGAGAGAGAGAGAGAGAGAATGGTACCGAGAGAAAGAGAGACAGACAGAGAGAGAGGGAGTTATAGAGAGAGAGAGTGATAGATAGGGATAGAGAGAGAAAGATAGAGTGATAGAGAGAGAGAGAGAATGGTACCAAGAGAAAGAGAGGCAGACAGAGAGAGAGGGAGTGATAGAGAGAGAGTAATAGATAGGGATAGAGAGAGACAGAGAGAGAGAGAGAGAGAGAGAGACATGGCACAGCAACGCGTGCCGGGTACAGCTAGTGAGTTATATATACCTTAGTGCTATTATTCTGATATATTTCACCTTGATATAAACATGCAGTAGAAGAAGGGCACTGCAATCTCACCGGAGTGACTGTGCTCAGCTGGTTGTGAGATTTGTTTGCAAAATAAACTTTAAAATCTGACATATACTCACTACTGCTACTACAAAATAGTTGTAGAATTGCAACAGATTTTTTTTTGAGTTTCCACAGTATCAAGAATATAAAATAGAGAAGGATTAGATTGTGGTATTTTAAAGATTTCCTGCTCTTTCCCTACAGAACTTATCTGTGTGCTGGAAAGGAGAGTTTTCTTTCCCTCCTCCTCTCAAATGACAGGACTGTTATGCAATGCCAGTTCAAAATGTTCAGTGCATTTTTTTTGAACTTATATAGGCGCCCTGGTACAAAAGAGACAAAGCTACTTACTAAAATCATAGAAGTGCTGCCAGAACGCTTCCATCCACTTATAAAGGTCTTCCCGGCTTTCAACTGCAAAAATCTGAGTCACAGCTTCACCAGCCTCAGGGTTGATAACAGAAAAGTTATTGTTTCTTTTCTGAGTGTCTTTATCCACAGCACGAATTCTCGTTTCCTAGATGTTATATAAAATACAGAATGAATGAAATAACAAAGCTGACCTCCAACACGCAGAAGCACAAGTTTAATCAACTAGAAAAATGATCGTAGTCAACTGGGCTATTATTCAGTCAAAAGATTTCTATTTCGAAGATAACCTTCTCTGCGATTAGGTCTGTTTGACAGAAGTAGAACTAAAATAAACGAACCCTCCTTTGCAGTGGGCACATATTGAACATACTCCTTGTATCACAAAAACAGTACTCCTCTCAAAAGAACTCCAGTTTCCACTTCAGAAAATTGAGCTATGTTCAATTTCCCATAGTACAGCATTTCTCAACCAAAGATCATCAGAAAACACAGTATTTTCTGTTGGTCATGGGGGTCCTGTGTGGGAAGTTTGGCCCAACTCTATTGTTGGTGGGGTTGAAGATGCTCGTTGATTGTAGGTAAACTATAAATCCCAGCAACTACAACTCCCAAATGTCAAGGTCTATTTCCTCCAAACTGCACCAGTGTTCATATTTGGGCATATGGAGTATGGGCGACCCCCAACCATCAAATTATTTTCGTTGCTACTTCATGTGTGGGAAGTTTGGCCCAATTCTGACATTGGTGGGGTTCTGAATGCTCTTTAATAAATATCATCAGCTACAACTCCCAAATGTCAAGGTCTATTTCCCCCAAACTTCGCCAGTGTTCACATTTGGGCATATTGAGTACTCGTGTCAAGTTTGGTCCAGATCCATCACTGTTTGAGTCCACAGTGCTCTCTGGATGTAGGTGAACTACAACTCCAAAACTTAAGGTCAATGCCCACCAAACTCTTCCCATATTTTCTGTTGGTCATGGGAATTCTGTGTGCCATGTTTGGTTCAATTCCCTCGTTGGTGGAGTTCATTTCTCAGCATTCCTCAGTGTGCATTCCTGGAGATCTTTATGGCCTCGTGAATCAATTAAATTTTGCCTCCGCACTATGTGGTACCTTTATCTCCTACTTGACAAATGAACTGTCTTTCGGGCTGCAAAGGTTGACAGCAGGCTACACTTAAGGTCGAGGCACCCACCTCGACCCGGGCAGGCCTCGAACTCATGACCTTCTTGTCAAAGAGATCTTATGCAGCTGACACTCAGCCAGCCGTGCCTCATTCCCGGTGCTCCCTCCTGTCTCTTGAGCCTTGTGATGGTCCTTGTTGCACCTTGGTTCAGAAGCAAGCCACGTCACCTTGAAGCATCCCACCTGATTGCACTGCAGACCTTCCATCCCTCAGAGTGGTTCCCTGGAGTTTATTGTGGGTTTTATGGGGTTCAATCCCTAAGCCAGGGCTGTACACGGCCCCCGGGCCCCTTCCCTCCGGCCCCCTAACTTGTTTTAATAAAATACAAATAAAAAATAAAAATATAATAATAATAATTAAAAAAAAACCTACTTCCGGGTTTAGGCAAGCATTGCGAGACTATGCCAGCCACAGATGGGATTTCGAGGGAGGTCGAAATCCCGTCTGTGGCTGCGTAGTCTCACGATAGCTGCCGAAATCTCGGGTCCCGTGTGATTTGCAGCCGGCCTGGGCGCGCGCCTCCTCCTCCCTCGCGGCTGCTTCCAGGCCAGCCCCATTCCCTCAGAGAGAGGGAGGAGGGAGTGAGGCAGGGAAAGCCCCTCCTGGCTCCGTCCTCTTCCTGTGGAGGGCCTCGCTTCCCGCCCGGATCCGCCCCGCGGATGGGAGAGCGCCGAGCTTGGCCTTGGCTCAGCGGGGCTCTTCAGGGACAGCGGCGGCGTTGGCGCTTCGGCCCTGTGGCGGGGCTCCCGCAGTATGGGTAAGGAAGGGCCTGGCTCGAATCAATCAATCTAAAAACAGTGGGACGTTGGGTATGGGGGGGAGGGGTCCCTCAGCGGCGGTTTCCTTGGCGACGCTTCCTTCCCCTCCTCCGCGCCCCCTCCCCCTTGTTGTGCTGCCTTCCCCCGCGTGCAGAGCGCAACGTGGCTTCCTTTGTGCCTGACCCCGTGGCTTGTTTTCCCTTCAGGGAGGGAGGGAGCTCTCTGGGCCTCCTCCACCCGCCTCTGGGAAAGGAGGCCCCATCAAGCCCTGCGACGGCATTGAGGTGTTTGGTTTTTTTTTGGTGTGTCCCAATTTGAGTGTGGACTCAAATAACTCAAAGGTATTAGGAAACATTCCCCCAAATCCACCAGTGTTCCCATTTGGGTATATTGAGTATTCATGCCAAGTTGGGTCCAGATCCATCATTATTTGAGTCCACAGTGCTCTCTGGATGGAGGTGAACTACAACTCCACAACTCAAGGTCAATTGTAAGTAAATTGGAGCTGGGGAGGGGGCAGAGCCAGGGAGGGGGCGGAGCCGGGGAGGAGGCAGACCCTTCGGCCCCCCAGGTGATCAGTGACCGGAATTCCAGCCCTTGGGCCCATAGAAGTTGGACAGCCCTGCCCTAAGTCATTTGTTGCTATGTTTATATCTCAGCCAACGTTAAAAACAGAAATAAGAGCAGAACTCAATTTATTCAATGACTCCTATTTATCCTTCCTGCCTTGTCCCAAACGAAAAGCCACTCCAGTGGGTTCAGGTTCTCTCCAGAAAGGGAGCATACAATATTTGGCAGAGGTTAGAAATCAATAGATAATTTCAGAAGCACTTTTCACTCGAGCAAGCGACCCTCTGGATCTTGCCCTTTGTCAGAGCAACGGTTTTTAACCTTTCATCCATCATTGTTGCATTATCATCAAGTGCATCCTAAATCACAAGTTTTAAAAAGGAAGCATGAGAACAGCACGTCAGATGTGACACTGGTGCACGTTAGGCAAATCGAGCAAATGTATGCAATGTGAACCCTGAATTGATTTCTATTTCCTTCATCTGAGGTTTGTTTAAGAACCAGTTTCTTCCTTGTCTGTGCTACTATTACAGCACTCCCTCTGTTGTTTTATTCCTGGAAGTGCATCACATATCTGTCATCTCATTATAAAGATAGGTGAGGAAAGGCCAGTTGTGGACTATAGAGAGCACAAAGACAGTCATGACCAGCTAACTTGGGGTCCTTCTAGCCCAGGGGTCGGGAACCTTTTTGACTCAGAGAGCCATGAAAGCAAAATATTTGGAAATTTATTTCAGTGAGAGCCATATAATATATATAATATAATTTAAAACCGAATTCAACTAAATGTGAGTATATACGTACATACGATGAGAAAAGGATTCCCCCAGCAGAATGACGGGACACTTCAGACCTGGCTCTGCAAAAGGCATGCTCAGGACTCTGGGAAGGAGGAGAAGACGGAACGAAGGGGGAAAGAAAGAAAGAAAGACAGAGGAAATAAAGGAGGGAGGGGGAGAGGAAGAAAGAAAAGAAGAACGAACTATGGAAAAGGAAGAAAAGAAAAGCAGGAGAGAGACAAGGAGGGGGAAAAAAAGAAGGAAATGGGAAGGGAGGAAAGGAAAGGGTGGGGAAAAGGAAGGAAAGGGAGTGAGGAAAAAGTAAAATAATGAAGGGAAAAGAAGAAAAGAAAGAAGGGGGAGAGAGGGAAGTGAAAAGAAAGGAAGGAAGAAAGGAAGACTTGTGGAAAAAGAATAGAAGAGGAAGGAAGCGGGAGGGAGGGAGAATGGAAGATAGAAGGAAAGGGAGAGAGGGAGGGAAAAGGAAGGAGAGAAGGAAATGGTGAAGGGGGAGAAAGGAAGGAAGGAAGAGGAAGGAAGAGGGAGACTGGAGGAAAGAAGGAAGGGGAGAGAGGGAGGGGCGAAGAGGAGGAGGAGGCGCCTCCGCCATCCCTGGCGAAGAGGGCGCCGGTCCCCGAGAGCAGGAATGAGGAAGAGGCGGCGATGGTGGCGCAGAAGTGGCAGTCACAGCGCATTTGCATCACTCCTCCCCGCTGCATGCTGGGAAACCGAGGCCCGGGCTGCTCTGGAGAGCCAGATGCAATCATGAAAAGAGCCACATCTGGCTCCCAAGCCATAGGTTCCCTACCCCTGTTCAAGCAAAGAGAGGGACAAAGAGTCACACCTATATTCTGAGGGGCCTTCCACACAGCCCTATATCCCAGAATATCAAGGCAGAAAATCCCACAATATCTGCTTTGAATTGGGATATGTGGCAGTGTAGACTCAAATAGCCCAGTTCAAAGCAGATATTGTGGGATTCTCTGCCTTGATATTCTGGGATATAGGGCTGTGTCGAAGGGCCCAAAGTAAATCCCACTGGGAGTACTGAAGACAGATAGAGGTTGCCTGTGGTGCTACTTCCAGGGACTGGGAAAGCTGCGGGTGACAGGAACCACATATTTGCTATCATCTACCAAGGAGAAATCATATTTGTGTCATGATTACTCTCTCTTAGCTGTGTCTCTGGTTAGGTAAAGAAGTGGGGAGTTAACTGTACAAAGCAGGTAGAGATATGACTTTTGGCTAGTATGTGTGTGTGTGTGTGTGTTAGGGTTAGGGAAGCCAGACCAAAACAGCCAATGTTGGAAACTACTTGTTCTACTTCAACTAGGATAGTGCAGTGGGCTCAAATCTGGTTTGGTTAAATAATGCCAGCACTCTCCAGACTTACACAACCACAGTGAGCATCTTAGGATAGATCAGGTATGTATTGGGATGGAAAAGATGGCAGAACTAAGTGTTATTGTCCAGTTGCAATAAGTAGGGGGAGGAAGTGGGTTGGAGGTAAATCAGGCCAACACTAAAGGGACAGACATCTTCATCCCAGTTTACCATACCACCAACACATTTTTTTACTGCTTTTTCAAAAGCCCACCATTGAAAAATGCTGTTTTTATTTATTTATTTCCAAACATCTATGAAATATTCATATATTATTAGTATTAATATCATAATTATTATATTATAGTATATATATGCATAATATATTGAAATTATAATATATCATATAACTAGATTATACAATAATAATAAAAACCACTAAAATAAAATAATGCTTCCTTATAGTCCCCTTCTCTGGAGTGTAAGCGGGCCGGATAGAAGCAGATCCGGTCCCCGGGCCACAGTTTGCCCGCCCCTGGTCTAGATGAATATAATGTCATGGTACGTGTGAGCAGAAACTGATTGGCTGAAGACGTGGGGCCTGGCTGTCACCCAACTATAGTGATACCTTGAGTTAAGAGTTAATTTGTTCTATGATTGATCTCTTAAATGAAAATACTCTTATCTCAAAGCGAATTTCCCATTGAAATGTGATTAATCTATTCCAGCCCCCCAACTCCACCCATCTTTTTGTTACATGTTTTAAATAAGGAAATGTACTTTATAAATAACAAATAATGAAAAATGGATATTCACATAGAACAATGAAAAAGAAAGATCAAATTTTAAATGGTAGAATCACATGGTTGTGGCAAGAAAGCACATTTGAGGCAAAAAAAAGTGTGTTGGCCAGTGTAACAGCATGGCAAAACCTGCACATTCACATGCAACAATTAAGAAAGAAAGATCAGCTTTAAAATGATAGAAGCACAAGGTTGTGGCAAGGAAGCATAAAGTGAAGAGGCAGGAGCATCATTTTCTTCATACTGTACTCATTCACCTCCCTCCCTCTCTTGCTCTCTCACCCTCTCTCTTCATGAAGCCAAACATACCAGGAATAAAAAACCACACCAAATCAACTAACCCAAAGTTCCTCAAAGTGGACAAGAGCAAAGCAGACAGCAACCTCTCAAAGTGGACAAGCACACAAAGCTCAGAGGCTGCTCCTTTGAAGCCCTAAAGCCCTGTACTCTCCTACTCCCTCTGGCACTCCTAATTCAAAATGCTGTTCGAATATCAAAGCAAAATAGGGTCAAGCAACAGCTCTTAACTCAAAATGCTCTTAAGAAAAGCTTCAGCTATATCGCCATATTGGTTTAAAGTGTAGCACCAGGTAAGATCTGCTGTGTGTGACATAAAACCACACTGATAAGTCAGAACTGTGTTTCTCTGCTGATGTACTATGTATGGCAGCCTCCAACATTTCCATAGCCCCCTAGTTTGGGGCAGTAACCCTTTCTACTCTCTACACAGTGCTGCTTCTGGCCTTTTTGAATGCTTGGGTTGGGAAATGGTCATGGCAGCTGAGGAAGCATATATCTACGTACGCCCACTGGCTCGGCTGGTCCGCGACTTTGGTCTGGAGTGTCATCAGTAGGCTGATGACACCCAGCTGGTGCTGAGAATGGATGGCAGGGCGGATACCGTACCTGATTGTTTCCATCGATGCCTAGAAGCCGTGACTGGATGGCTGCGTGCCAGCCGGTTGAAGGTGAATCCGTCGAAGACGGAGATCCTATAGCTGGGTCGCCCTGGGCTTGATGGGTGCCGGCTGCCTACCCTGGACGGCGAGCTCTTAAGCCTGTCGTCTTCAGTAAAATACCTGGGGGTCCACTTAGACCTGCTGCTATCAATGGAGATGCAAATCTCCACGGTATGCAGGACCGCGTTTTTCCATCTATGCCAGGATAGGCGGCTGGCTCCCTATCTACTCAGAAGCAACCTGGCCATGGTGATCCAGGCAACGGTCATCTCGAGACTGGACTACTGTAACGCCCTCTACATTGGCCTTCCTTTGTCATCAATCCGGAAACTCAAGCTAGTGCAGAATGCTGCTACTCAACTGTTGGTGGGAGCACCTGCACGAGAGCACATTACGCCTATTCTGCAGCAACTGCACTGGCTACCAATAGAGTACCGGATTGTTTTCAAGGTTTTGGTATTGACCTTTAAGGCCTTGTATGTACTAGGGCTGGCGTATCTGAGGGACCGCCTCACCCCATATGTTCCCCCGAGATCACTACGTTCAGAAGAACAAAATTTCCTAGTAATTCCATCCATGCACTCCTGCCGCTTGTCTACAACCAGATCAAGAGCCTTTTTCGTAGCGGCACCGTCGCTACGGAACTCAATGCCTGAAGAAGTCCGTGCCATTACGGAATTGGGCCCAATTCCGGAGAGCCTGTGAAATGACCCTTTTCAGGCAGGCCTTTAACCTAAATGGCTCCTGAGGAAATTCCTCAAATTCTGAGTCTTATGTGGATTGTTGTTTTTATGTGCTGTTTTATATTGTTGTTATTATTAAATTGAAATGTTGCTGTTTTTAGTAATTGATTTTATGTAAACCGCCCTGAGCCTGCTGGAAGGAGCAGTATATAAAAATGAACAATCAATCAATCAATCAATGCTTTCCCTTTTCCTTGACTTATCCATGGGTCATATCAAAATCCGCATGTGGGCCCCAAAACCTGCCCTCAATTTATACATGTCAACTAATACATGAATATATATAGTAATCCTATGTCACTTCAAATACATATTCACTAGGCATGGGAAAAATGAAACGGAAATTAAATGGATTCGTTAGAGATTCGTATGTAATGGGACTTTTGATGTTTTACGTATCGCTGTCGCGAACCAGGAAGTAGACTTTCTTTTACGGCACTTCGGGGCGCCATTTTTGTATCTGGGTCGTAAAGCATTCGTATGGTTTCTTTGCCCTTAGTAAGCGTGTTTTGTCATTGACTGATGGATACCAGGTGGACATACCCTCCCCTTCACTCCACCTTTCCTTTAGCCAATCAGAGGCAAAGAAACATGGATGGGGTGGCGAGGGCCTCCTCCTCCTCCTCTCGCCAATGACAGGCCTGCGAGAGAGGAGGAGAAAAGGCGCCTCTCTGCCTCTCTCTAGCCTCGATCCATGGATCGAGGCTAGAGAGAGGCAGAGGGGGGTGAGCGAGGGCACCTTTCCCGCTAAAAGCCTGGGTCGGCTTATATTTTAGCTGGAAAGGGGCCTCAATCGGAGGAATTTCCTCCTGTTTCCCAGGCTGTCCCTCCGCTTCTGAGGGGAGCCTGCCTGGGGCTGGGAGGAATTCCTCGATGGCGCTTTCGCAGGGGTTAAGGGAGGCAGATGCCTCCCTTAACCCCTGCGAGTTCTCAATCTGAGAAATCTGAGAACGCGTGGGGGGGGAAAGAGGGGCGACGAAGAGAAAAGAAGGGATGGGGAACCAAAGAGCAAAGGAAGGAATGAAAGAAGAGGGTAGAGAAGGAAGAAAGGAGGGGAAGGGGAAATAATAAGGGGGAGAATCGTACTTCACTTTCACAATTGTCCTGAGAGCTAGTAGGTTGTACCTCTTATATTTATGTTATACATCTACAGCTCCACTTAATTGCACTGCAGAGGTGAAGGGAATGTTCCCCCTTGATTTTTAACTGTTTCCCTGCTTTTCCTACTTTAGAATCACTTTAGAATTTCGTTAGTACTTAAGTTACATTTAGCACTTTTTGCAAATTTTTTTGTAAGTCTTTAATATACTAATCAAAAAAATAATCCCCCCCCCCATTTGATTTTAGAATTGCAATTTTAGGATTCTAACCCAAGCCTAATATTCACATATTCCTTTTTCTACTGCATGTCAATTCATACCAGTAAAGAGTTAAATAGGTAACTGTAAAAACTTAAGTTACATATATTATCATGGGGGGGGGGGGGGATCCTAGAAATGTCAGGTTTTGAAAACCTTTAGCATATTCTTGAGAGGTTACATTTTTAGAAAGGCATTACTGGAGGAGCTGAAATACAAACACAGCTGTTTGTAGCATATCTGATGAATTTGCTCATTTAAATTTTTCATTCTAAAAATAGGAGATTAAGTAATTCACCCATAAATGCTGTGTCCTATTAATGCAGGTAACCATAGATACCAGTATAAAATTAAGTCAAATAGATTTCTATTTGACAGGTTAGAACTTCAAGCCAGTCAGTGCCATAAGTTCATTTAGTGTATGCTGTGTATTCTTATGCCACATATTCATTTATAAAACAAAAGCAATTCTCAAATAAGAGACATCTTATTCTTCATTTGATTATTTAAGTGATAGACGATGCTAACTTCAGCGCTAATAGGCTGATATGCTTCTGAAGCAGTAATACATTATGCAACAGATGGGATGTATCCAAGAAACTGAATATTAACCATGCTATTTAAAAGCGCACACAACCCCTCTAGTATAACACACAAGTTCAAATGTGCTGCCAAAGATAGATAATAAAACAGTCCTATAACTCTCCCAAGCCCTGTTACTTTAATGTAATACTGTCCCTTCTTTTGACTGAGTGACACCAATAATTTGGTCTGGGGTTGTGGGGTGTCAATAAATTGTGTATTTAGGTGTCAATTAGGAATTCAGTTACTAGAAAGTAAACCACATAGAAGTAGAACTTACTTCTGAATAAATCTACACGGGTTCACACTGACACGAGCACTCCACAAATGTCAATATGTATCAAATAGCTCATCTGCCGCTTGATTACTTTTCAATGCACCGGGAAGTGGCGCAGCTGGCTAAGTGTCAGCTGCATAAGATCTCTCTGACCTGTAGGTCATGAGTTTGAGGCCTGCCCGGGTCAAGGTGGGTGCTCGACATTAAGTGTAGCCTGCTGTTGACCTTTGCAGCCCGAAAGACAGTTCATTTGTCAAGTAGGACAGTGTTTCCCAACCGCCGTGACGGACCTCCTGCTGTGCCTCGAGAAAAGCTCTCTGCCCCCCTTCCTTCCCCCCTCCTCCTGTCGAACTCCTGCTGCTTGGGGGAGGAGGAGGAAAGGCCAGGCGGCGGTGAAGAAAAAGAAGAAGGGGCCGGGGCGCTGCCTCCTTCAGCCGTTTCCCCAGCCAGCCTCCAATCCGCCATGACTCCCGCCATGACTCTCGCCCCTCGATTGCTGAAGCTGCGTGGAGGAGGAGCCCTGCCCACTGAAGCCCGTCCACCGATCATGCTCCTCCTCTGTGGAAGAGCTGAAGCCGGGGGGAGGGGGCGGGACATGGTGCGGCCTGGCTCCGCCCCCTCCCCCGGCTTTGACACTCCCAGCAGCTGCTCCAGCCTTGAGGAGACAGTGTCAAGCCAACATTGTGCTGGCTCTGCCACCGCTGGTTTGGCACTGCCTCTTCAAGGCTGGAGCAGTTTCTGGGAGAGCTGAAGCCAGGGGGAGGGGGCGGGGCATGGTGCGGCCTGGCTCCGCCCCCTCCCCCTGGCTTCAGCTCTCCCAGCAGCTGCTCCCAGCAGGCCACCATCCCCCAGCCGTTCTTTACTGTGTTAGAGTGTCATTTTGTGTCATTTTGGTTGGTGGTGTGACCCCGGATTTTTTTAATGTTAAAAGTGTGCCGTGGCTCAAAAAAGGTTGGGAAACACTGAAGTAGGAGATAAAGGGACCACATTAAGTGGGGAGGCAAATTTTGACTGATTTATGAGGCCATAAAGAACTCCAGGAATCGTCGAGAAATGCGGAAGAACAACAAGGGACGCTGGAAAACGCTGAGAGAGATGAGGAGTGCGTCAGCTCCCCCTGGTGGCCAGAAGTTTGCCTCTGTTCGTTTATATATGTCTAAATATGTCTATATATGTTGTCTATATATGTTGTCTATATATGTTGTCTAGCAACTGAGAAACATGGGGAGGTGAAGGAAAGGGGCTGAAGCATTACAAGATCCCACCACAAGCAAACATGGTCCCAATCATCACTAGTTGTTTACACACTTACTTTAATTGAAATAAGAGTCAAGTCTTCACATTTGATGGATTTAGTTGGTATAGGGTCCCCATGAAAAAGAAAAACCGCAAATAAAGGAATAGCTATTTTTTTTACCTGAAGGAACATCTTTCAAGGAATTTCTAAGTCTTCCAGCACAACTCTATGGCTGACATCAGCTGGAAACTGACCACAGAACTGCACTTGAGGACCCAGAGATTCCTAGAGAGCTGTTCTCTCTGGAAATCTCTAGGTCCTCCAGCATGACCAGGGGAAGTTAATCCTGGAGTCACACTGGAAGAAAAGGGATTCCTAGGGAGAATATTTTAATAAAATCTGTGATCTGTGAATAATCAAATCCACAAAAGGCAAAACTGCAAATGTAGAAGGATAACCGTATAGATACAACTTTTAGTCAAAGTACAAATATTATATTTTGGTGTGGCAAGGACCTAAATAATTTATGCATGTGATAGCCAGAGCAGAAACATAAGCTGTCAAAAAGAAAGACTGAAGCTACGAGTAACTGCGAATGAAGTATTAGTTTGATTGTCATGATTTCTGCCAACAGGCATGATTTGATTGTGGTTATGCCCTGTTTATTTTAACACATTATTTGTTATGTGTCATGCATTCTTGTTTTCTGGTATGGCCTCTGGCTGATGCAGTAGTTTAATAATCTCACACTAACAACTGATTGCATTAAGAATGTTGTTGTATGTGACAACCACCTTTGGATAAACATGGGCTAAAGGGAGTTCCACCTTACAAGAATTATTTTAAATGTCCAATCTTCTCAAAACTGACTCCAAACAATGTGCAATTGAGATGTTAAGATTGCAAAATGTATTAAGTGAAGAATGAGTTCTAGGCGGTTATGCTGCCTCTCCCTTTTTATTGCCTTGGATGTCTCCTTTCTGATATCTTCAATACAAATTTTCCTATTTCACTTCTAATTCTGAAACTGTTTTATAAGGAGGCAAGAACTGAATCACTAAATGCAGTATAGTAGGGAAGGAGGCAAGGAGGAATATGGCAGGCTGATATTCATTCAGACTTTGACAAACTATGGTTAAGTTAGGAATATTGTATCAGAACAAGCCCCATTCTTTGCCTCAGTTCTCTTGACATACTAATGACTCAGGCATATTTTCAAGAACTCCACTATTATAAATCATGGACTGCTTACGTGTTTTGCAATGTATTGTTGGACATTAGTATTTCCCAATAAACAATTAACAATTAAAACCATAAAATACAATTCTCAGCGTCTTATTGTTAAAATCTTTTTCGGTCGCATCGTCTTGTCATTCCATGAGTCTCACTCAATCAGTTATACTGCGTCTGCAAATGCCTGCTCAAATAGCCAGGTTTTAACTCTCTTTCGAAATGTCAGGAGGGAGGGGGCCGATCTAATGTCCCTAGGGAGGATGTTCGATAGCCAAGGGGCCATCGCTGAGAAGGCCCTGTCTCTCGTTCCTGCCAATCGAATATGAGAAGAAGGCGGGATCGAGAGCAGAGCCTCTCTGGACAATCTTAAATACCTAGATGGTTCATAGGAAGAGATGTGTTTGGACAGGTAGGTTGGGCCAAAAACATTTAGGGCTTTAAAGGCTAAAGTCAGCACTTTGAATTGTGCCAGGTAGCAAACCGGCAGCCAGTGGAGCTGGCGTAACAGTGGAGTTATGCGCTCCCTGAGTGCTGCTCCTGTTAACAACCTGGCTGCTGCCCGTTGGACCAATTGAAGCTTCCAAACAGTCTTCAAAGGCAGCACCACGTAGAGAGCGTTGCAGTAGTCTATACAGGATGTAATGAGAGCATGGACTACCGTGGCCAAGTCAGACTTCCCAAGGTATGGGCACAGCTGGCGCACAAGTTTTAACTGTGCAAATGCTCCCCTGGTCACCGCCGAAACCTGGGATTGCAGGCTCAGCTATGAGTCCAGGATCACACCCAAACTGCGAACCTGCATAACCTTATGCCCTGTTTGGCCTTACGACTGACCAGGAGTACCTCTGTCTTGTCTGGATTCAATTTCAATTTGTTCGCCCTCATCCAGTCCGACACAGCGGACCTGAACAGTCTTCTTAGTAGTAGGTGGGAAGGAGTGAGAGTTGGACATCATCTACATACAGGTGACACTGCACCCCGAAACTCTAGATGACTTCCCCCAGCGGCTTCATGTAGATGTTAAACAACATGGGAGACAGTATTGAACCCTGAGGAACCCCACAAGACAATGGTTGTGGGGTTGAACAGCTGTCTCCCAATAACACCATCTGGGAATGGCCCTCTAGGAAGGACTGGAGCCACTGGAGAACAGTACCTCCAAGGCCCATTCCCGCAAGGCGTCCCAGAAGGATATCCTGTCTAATGGTATCAAAGGCCGCTGAGAGGTTCAGCAGGACCCATAGGGACACACTCCCCCCTGTCTAGCTCCCGGCGTAAATTATCCACGAAGGCAACCAAGGCTGTCTCTGTACCATGTCCTGGCCTAAAGCCAGACTGTTCCGGATCCAGATAATCCATGTCTTCCAAGAATACCTGGAGTTGTGAGGCCACCACACGTTCAGGACTTTGCCCAAGAAGGGAAGATTGGAAACAGGCCGATAGTTGACGAATTGAGTGGGGTCCAATGATGGTTTTTTCAACAGCCGTTTTATCACAGCTTATTATTTCACTATCATTATTATTCACTTCCTTTCCCACCATTAGATTTTTATTATTTTAGTTTTATTAGATTCTGAAACATTTCAAATTTGAAAATCCATATGAATTTTTGAGTGTAAAATCCACTATGGACCTAATCACACTGGCTGTTGGAATCACCACACATCATGGTGAATCTGGTGGTGCCCGGTGGGAGGAACCCATCGCCCCGCATCACCCTGGTTCCCCACGTTGAGCTCTATGTAACATGGGAAACCTCTCGTGTTGCCACGATGGTGGTATATGCCAATTCACCATCCCTTTTGCAACCGAGCCCCACCAGAATTAGCTCTACATCATGGGAAGGGAGCTGGCAGGGCCTCATTGCAAAAGGTGAACCGGTGTTGGCCGCCAAAAACTACCCTATCTGATGAAGTCATACGTTGCATGTAACAATGAGAAAATAGATCCCCCTTCGAACCCTTCCACAGGAGCCAGTTTAGTGGAGATCAAGGCTTGAATCCTTCTTGGCAATGAAACTCACAAGTGATCTCACATTCTCTAGACTTCAGACTATGATAAATAGATCTCTTCTTGCCAAGAAAACTCTATGACACATTTTGCTTTAGGTTGCCATAGGTCTGAACGGATTTGTAGGCATACAACAAATAACTTTTTCACACTATATAATTAATAGTGCCATGATTCCACTTTTCAAGGCTCCATCCTATGGAATCCTGGGATTTATAGTTTAATAAGGGGCATTTAGAATTGTCAGCCAGAAAACTATAGTTAATCACCAAACTACAAACCCCAGGATTCCAGAGGATGTAGCCATGGCAGTTAACAAGCAGTCAAAATAATGCAGTTGTGTAGCTGCCTTGAGTCCTCCTCAGGATAGAGAAACGTGGTATATAAATAAGGTAAATAAATAGTGTGAAAGGATCTTGGTGAGAGCAATATCTCCCACGTGATGTTGCCCTCAGCATCTATTTTCAGCACAGAGCGAAATTTTCCATAGAATTCATAAATAGCATTCAGGCATTCCATTTGAAATAACAAACATACCACCAAAGCACCAAATTTAACTTCAGATTACTAGCAGATCTAATGTTTTACCTTGTTGACAGAAACTGTCAAAGCTGGCTCTACTTTAGCTTCTATTTCTTCTGGTGTATAGTAGCAAATGAGCTTACCACCTCTTAGCACGCAGTATAACTTCCTCCAGGTAGTCAGTTTCCCTACTGCTTGCTGTAAGAAAGATACATACTGATTAATGCTATATAAATAATTATTATTGAGCATGACTTTTATTTTGCAGTGACCATATTGTGGGGATGAGACAGTTGGGAAGACTGCATACAGTAGGCAGTTTGAGGACCTCACTGTGGATATCGAAATTTGCGGATAACATCTCATTATTTACAATATGTATTAAAATGGCAAAATCAAAGTTTGCTTTTTGGAGTTTTTGGGGGCGAGGGGAGGAAGGAGAATATTTTCAACAGTGGATGATTGAATCCACAGATTTAGAGAGCAAACTGTAATATGCAGCACTCTTTGCTGCTAAACACATAGCCAAATTGCCCGCATAACAATGTCATGACCCTCTAATAATAATTTTTCACTAAGGGATAAAGCAAATACACAATGTAATAACCTAATAGTTCCTCGACCATTTTCTTGATTTTTTTAAAGTGTCCTCAGCAGTAGAAACAATGTGCATAAAGTTCTGGCACTGTTAATGGCATTGTTTCCCCTATACCAGTGTTTCCCAACCAGTGTGCCGCAGCACACTAGTGTGCTATGAGCGATCAGCAGGTGTGCCGTGGGAAATTGGCACTCTTCCCCCTCCTAGCAGCTCTTTCTCCCTCTTTCCCTCCCCAAAGATCCTCCCCGAAGCAAAGGAAGGGCCCAATGCCGGAAGCTCCACGCCGGTGAATTGGGCAGTGAGTCAACCTGGAGCAGCGGGAGGCTGAAGGCAGGTTTCCAAGAAACAAATTGAGCCTCTCCGCTTGGAAATGTTAATTTTTTTTTTACTATTTTACTTGTATTTTCGAGAGTTGCCTCCCCCAAGGAACTGTTTATAACAGCTTCATGACATCCATAGTTATCTGGAAGCAAGTTTCACGCAGGGTGAAATTTCACAAGGGTCTGGAAAACAAGCCCTATGAGGAGCAGCTTGAAGAGCTGGGCATGTTTAGCCTGAAGAAGAGAAGGCTGAGAGAAGACATGATAGCCATGTATAAGTATGTGAGAGGAAGTTCATCGAAACAGGCCCAGGTTTCACACTGAGTGTATAAATACATTTAAAAACATATTAACTATATGTATTACTGTGTTAGAGTGTCATTTTGTGTCATTTTGGTTGGTGGTGTGCCCCAGGATTTTGTAAATGTAAAAAATGTGCTGCGGCTCAAAAAACGTTGAAAAACACTGCCCTATACTACCCAAGTTCTTGTTTAGGTTCGAACATCCATTTAGACTGGGTTTTGACAGCTAGGGATTTATTATTAATGTATGTCCTAATAAGCCTGGAAGAATGATTCATGCTAAAGAGACAAGAACTCTTCACACAAAATACTGAATGGCAATAAAGATGCAAAATCTTCTTTAAGGCATAACAGTTATTATTAATATGAAATTATGGATGATGCACATGCAAAACAAGCATATCTGGTTGCTTGCTGCAACAAGTAGCAGTAAAAAATAATTACACATTAAAAGAACAGACACCTCTGAAAACAGGCTTATAAAACATTCATTAATTGGACACCTACTACAGGTTGCCAAATGCCTTTGCCTACTCAAACAGTGATGAGAAACAAATTGCCTCCGGGTGAGGATAGGCTGCTCACACAGATATTCCTCTCCTAATTCCTTGTTCAGTAAATGTGTCATTCCTCACTTGTATTCCCTCCCTTGGAATTTTGATTATTAATATCAGCTTCCATCAGCTCCAGTGAGCTTCCTTCAACAATCTCTATCTCTATCTCTATATATATAATAAAGCGGAATGTTTGTTTGTATGTATGTATGTGGCAGCGTTCTGATTGGCTCCCGGCCTCTACATTCTGACATGATTGGCTGCCAGTGAGGGAGTATTTGCATAACGCCTCTAATTGGCCAGCCAACACGAACATCCTGACACTCTAAACTGCCAGAGGGGGATAAGGCAAAGGCCCGAGGCACTCAGCCATGGTGGGAGGAACTCAGATAACCCTGGGCCCTTCCACACAGCCTATAACCCTGCATATTAAGACAGAAAATCCCACAATATCTGCTTTGAACTGGGTTTTCTGAGTCCACACTCATATAATCTGGTTCAAAGCACATAGCATGGGATTTTATTCAGATGAGTGCAAAGGAACTCACATAACCCAGGGACCTTCCACACAAATTGCCTCCGGGTGAGGATATGCTGCTCACACAGATATTCCTCTCCTAATTCCTTGTTCAATAAATGTGTCATTCCTCACTTGTATTCCCTCCCTTGGAATTTTGATTATTAATATCAGCTTCCATCAGTTCCTGTGAGCTTCCTTCAACAATACAGAATAAAACAAGTTTCCCCTTTCTGCAGGGATTAGGCTATATTCTTACACATTGCAGTGAGCCCTCGGTACCTTTCAGGATCTCATGCAGATACTAAAAAGCATGGATGATCAATTACTTTATGGTATAGGGTAGTTATGGAGGCAGCGATAAACCCCAGTCGTAGGGCACATATTTTCCTCCATATCCATAAAATAAAGTATTATTATATCCAGGGAGTCCACCTAACTATTGCCTTGGGAATGATCAAGGAGGAACACTAACCCCAGTTGGCATATCCCTGCAAAAGCTCCTTGAAGGCTGAAGGGGTTATTGGTGATCTCTCCAGAGTTGGGCAAGAAGGCACGTTTAGCGGCCAGGGATTGCATCCTTCTTCACTGCTACCTGGCTGAACTATGTTTGCATGGTGAGCTTCAATCTGTATTAGCAGTACTTTTGCTATGGAAGTGAATGAAAGAGAGACATGGCATGAGCAATTCAAGTTACTTTGTTCTCCCTCTATAAATAACAGTGGTTCTCAACCTGAGGGTCCCCAGATGTTTTGGTCTACAACTCCCAGAAATCTCAGCCAGTTTACCAGCTGTTATGATTTCTGGGAGTTGGAGGCCAAAACATCTGAGGCCCACAGGTTAAGAACCACTGGCATACAAGTATGTTCATTTTATTAACCTCTTGCATTTTATTTTCCCCCAAATATTTTGAATTTGCATTTGGTTAAATCTATGTATCTGCATTCTGTGGATAGGGTGGGCCTACTGCACATATGAGGGAGGATAGGTGCTAGAAAGGCCCCCCTGGTGGTGCAGCGGGTTAAACCACTGAGCTGCTGAACTTGCTGATCAAAACACTGGAGGTTTGAATCCGGGGAGAGGGGTGAGCTCCCACTGTTAGCTCCAGCTTCTGCCAATTTAGCAGTTCGAAAAAAATGAGTGTGAGTAGATAAATAAGTATCACTTTTGTGGGAAGGTAATGGCGCTCCATGGAGTCATGCTGGCCACATGACTGCATGATGTTTCTACAGACAATGCCAGCTCTTTGGCTTAGAACTTGAGATGAGCACCACCCTCCAGAGTCGGACACGACTATACTTAATTTCAGAGAAAACCTTTACCTTTATTAAGAGCTAGAAGTTTTATTTATGGGTGAGTTATGTGGGCACAGGCTATATCAGGGGTGCCCACACTTTTTCAGCATGCAAGCTATTTATAATAAAACCAAGTCAGAAAGATCTACCGAGAGAAAAGCCGGGCGAAGCAGGGGGAGGGGGCGGGGATTGGCGTGGCGTGGCTCCGCCCCCCTCTGGCTTTAGCTCTGCCACAGCTTCTCCAGGCTTGAGGAGGGTAGTGCCAAGCCAGTGGTGGCATAGCTAGTAGCCACTACGGGCTTGGCACTCCCCTCCTCAAGGCTGAAGAAGCTGTGGTAGTGCTGAAGCTGGGGGAGGGGGCGGGGCTTGGTGCGGCCTGGCTCCGCCCCCTCCCCCCTCTGGCTTTAGCACTACCACAGTTTCTCCAGGCTTGAGGAGGGTAGTGCCAAGCCAGTGGTGGCATAGCTAGTAGCCACTACTGGCTTGGCACTCCCCTCAAGGCTGAAGAAGCTGTGGTAGCGCAGAAGCTGGGAGGGGCGGGGCTTGGCACATGGCCCCTCCCCCCTCTGAGCACTACCACAGTTTCTCCAGGCTTGAGGAGGGTAGTGCCAAGCCAGTGGTGGCATAGCTAGTAGCCACTACTGGCTTGGCACTCCCCTCAAGGCTGAAGAAGCTGTGGTAGCGCTGAAGCTGGGGAGGGGGCGGGGCTTGGCACGGCATGGCTCTGCCCCCTCTGAGAAGTGCCCCATCCTGCTGGGATCGACCTCCTTTGGTCCCGGGATCGACCAGTCGATCACGATCAACTTCCTGGGCAGCCCTGGGCTATATTTCCAATCTACTAGAGAAAGGAAAAATCATATTGTGCAAAAGACTCTCCATTTATAGACAGCAAATGGCGGCTTTGAGTCTCCTTGTGGAGAGAAAAAGTGGGGTATAAATAAACAATAACAACAGCAATAATAATAAGCAGCAAAATGTCAAATAATCTTTCATTCTATGAAACGATTTGCCTGAATTGCTCCTGGGGATAATAGGACCCTATCCCAAAGCTATGTTTAGCAGTTTGCTTTGATTGTGTTCTTTGTCTGTTTGTCGCACCCCAAGGGCTTCAGACGGCCTCTTTCCTAGGGGCTGCATTTTGCCCGCTTGACTCCAAGAAACTTTCCAGCACAGCTGGGTTAACTCCCGGCTCCTGCCGTGGGCCTCTTGCTGTTCTCCTGTGCCTCCCAGGAAATATGTTATGGTAAAGGCATGTCAAGGCCAAACTGAACCCACCAGACTGATAGCAGAAGCGGGTACTCGGAGCACCAAGCGCTACTCTCCAGCCCAGGTGGTTCGTGCTAATGAGGCGCCACATTCTTCAAGACTGAGGTTCTCAAAACAACCCGAGGCCCATCCTCCGGTTTGATGTTAGACGCACTGGGCCCTACAGTCAGAAATCCTATAAAGGCTGTGAGATCCTGCATGCCAGCATCTCGTACCAACGACCGCTATTGCCATGATGCTATTGTGAACCGGGCCTTTCGACCAGCTACTAAGACCCTGCCAGCCTGCCTTCCGCAGCTGCCTCGTTCCAGCACCAAGCCTTGTTCCTGCTCATCGTCGATCCCTGTGGAGAGGCCGTGATACTTACGCATTGACTCTGCCTGCAGTACCTAAAGCCGCCCAACCTTCTTGCGCCGGTTGGGGGGCCAGAGACTATCGCATCCCGCATTTGTTCCTGAACTTCCTCCGCTTGAGATCCTGCCGTTGCGGATACTCAAGCCCTGCTGATTCCAGTATTTGCTGCTATCCGGAGGCTGCATACTACAGGCTTCCTGGACTATTTACTTACCTTGCTACCTTATAATCAATAAAGCTTGTTGTACCTCAGCTGCCTTGACTGTTGACCGGGGAGGTCAAGTGCCAAGGGGCCCAAGGGGGCGACACTGTTTCCTATAGATGTATCAGTTTATAAGACTGCAGTCCTAGAGACGTCAGAACCCCCCCCCCCTAATTAAGATGTTCAGTAATAAATCTGAACATCAAAGAGTTTTAGGGGTAGGTTTCTATTCTTAATATTCTTTACTCTTGATGGTTATATCTAGCTCCTTCATAACTGCCTTTCCACATATTGTACACTTTTGTTTTTGTTGTTTATTCGTTCAGTTGCTTCAGACTCATCAAGACCTCATGGACCAGCCCACATCAGAACTCCCTGTCAGCCGTCACCTCCCCCAGCTCCTTCAGAGTCAAGCCAGTCACTTCAAGAATACCATCCATCCATCTGGTCCTTTGTCGGCCCCTCTTCCCTTTTCTTTCCATTTTCCCCAGCATCATTGTCTTCTCTAAGCTTTCCTTTCTTCTCATTATGTGGCTAAAGTACTTCATCTTTGCCTCTAATATCCTTCCCTCCAATGAGAAGTCGGGCTTTATTTCCTGGAGCAGTGTTTCCCAGCCAGTGTGCCGCGGCACACTAGTGTGCCGCGAGCGATCAGCAGGTGTGCCGTGGGAAATTGGCACTCTTCCCCCTCCTAGCAGCTCTTTCTCCCTCTTTCCCTCCCCAAAGATCCTCCCTGAGGCAAAGGAAGGGCCAAATGCCGGAAGCTCCACGCCGGTGAATTGGGCAGTGAGTGAACCTGGGAGCATCGGGAGGCTGTTTCCAAGAAACAAATTGAGCCTCTCCGCTTGGAAATGTTTATTTTTTTTACTATTTTACTGGATTTTTAAAGAGTTGCCTCCCCCCTCTCCCCCCAAGGAACTGTTTATAACAGCTTCATGACATCCATAGTTATCTGGAAGCAAGTTTCACTCAGGGTGAAATTTCACAAGGGTCTGGAGAACAAGCCCCATGAGGAGCGGCTTGAAGAGCTGGGCATATTTAACCTGAAGAAGAGAAGGTTGAGAGAAGACATGATAGCCATGTATAAGTATGTGAGAGGAAGTCATATATATGTTGTGTTCATCGAAACAGGCTCAGGTTTCACACTGAGTGTATAAATACATTTAAAAACATATTAACTATATGTATTACTGTTTTGGAGTGTCATTTTGTGTCATTTTGGTTGGTGGTGTGCCCCAGGATTTTTTAAAGTTAAAAAATGTGCCGCGGCTCAAAAAAGGTTGAAAAACACTGTCCTGGAGGATGGACTGGTTGGATCTTCTCGCGGTCCAAGGCACTCTCAGAATTTTCCTCCAACACCACAGTTCAAAAGGATCTATCTTTCTTCGCTCAGTCACCAAATATGTTTCTACCATACAGCAACTTTTATTATTGTCTCTAAAAAATCATTGCCACAATTGTGTTTTGATGCACTACTGTTTGCATGGGAGCTATTTTCCTGTGCTGATCCAATGTTGCTATGGTAAACATCTAAAAGTGGGAAATGGGTTAAGGCAGACCATACAATTTCTCTGCTTTTCTATCAGACCAAAAAGCACTGAAGCTAAACTCCTGGCCCTGCTAATTTGAAATAAAATTAGTTTGGTGGCAGGGGAGGGGACATTTGGATAATAAAAAACATTTACATTTTCACTGTGAAAACGGGTACTTTTTACTACAACTTTGTTTACTAAAAACTACATTATATTTCAGTGTTCTACTGAATACATTTTCAAAATGCACCATTGTTAAGAATCAGGAAGCCTGGCCTGAAGTATTCAGCAATGACTGCTACTAAATAGCTTCTGAAGAAAATGTGGGACATTCTCAAAGCCACGTGCAATGCTCTAAACCAGGGGAGGGCAACCTACAGCCCGCAGGCCGGATGCGGCCCGGCAGCCGATTCTGTCTGGGCGCCGGGGGCGGGGCCAAGAAGAAGGGGTGCCGCTGCCGCCGTCCCATCGCGGGCTCTGTGGGGCCTGTGTCGGCAGACAGGCCAGAGGAGCGGCGGCTTTGGAGTGCCTGCAATCCTTGGAGGCGATCCGGGCCTGCAGCGGGAGCACTCGGCGACCTGCGGGGGCTGATCGCCCTGGTGACCCGGAAGACTTGATCATCTTCCAGGTCGCCAGGACGAATAAGCCGCCTCAGATTGCCGACTGCTCCCCCTGCAGGCCCGGATCACCTCCAGGGATGGCAGGCACTCCATAGCAGGGCGATCAGCTGGGGAACGTCTGGGGGCGAGAGCGGGCGGAGGGCTTCAGCCTCCGATCACCTGCTGCTCTGCTCTGCTGCTGCAGCGGCTGGATCCGCTTTGCTATCCTCTGGGCTGGGGCCATTGGGCCATTCCATCATGGGATCCTTCCTCTCTTGAGGATGTCAGCCTTCATCTTGGTTTGCACCTTGTCTTCTTGAATTTAATTTTATTTTAGTGGTTTTTATTATTATTTTATAATAATTTTATTATAATAATATAATAAATAATATAATATAATAATGTTATATTATATTATAATTTCAATATATTATATATTATAATGTCTATATATATACTATAATATAATAATTATGATATTAATACTAATAATATATGAATATTTCCTGATATATTAATATGTTAATATTAATGATGTGTAATATATAGTAAATATAGCAAATAAATAAATTATGTAGATTAGAATGTAGTTCTGCCTTTAGTTGCGGCCCTCCATAATATTTTTTGGCTCTCGTGTGGCTTCTTTGAAAAAATAATTGCCCACCTCTGCTCTAAACGTTAAGTGAAATATTTTTAACCTCCATCAGATGTGTGTGTGTCTGTATGTGTATGGCACTTATTTTTAGATAGCAACATATTTTAAATACAGTTTCATTCATCTAACTACTTTTATCAGTGCTCAGTACCTAAAAACTGTCTTAATTTTGATAGGATTTGAGAGACACTCTGCCTTTGCGGTTAAAACAGTTCAATTGCAAGTGTAATTCTCTCTCATCTAAGATGGGCAGAGACGCCCTCTGCCAGTCAAGAGAGTCCCTGCCAGTGGATGGGTGGATGTTTACCTTCGAGGCCACAAAACCTCCAAGTAACAGTTCTGCCAATAGAAATAGTCTCTGAAATGGGGTGTTTTGGGGAGACAGAGATGGCTTTGGATTCAGTGCATTCAATTCAAAAGCCTTTCATTTGCTTGCAAAGGAATCTTGCAGCACATTAGAGATTGAGAAAACGAAGTAGGTATCATAAGCGTTCATAGTTTCACAGGAAAGGAAATTTGGGGAAAATAGAATTATTGGCGGGAAAAAAGCCTTACTGTGTATGTGTGGACAAGTCTTTTGGTGCTACTGCAACTCCATATGAAACCCTCCCTTTAACCTTATTATTATTGCTGATTCTCAGCACTAAATAAGGAGCCCTCGGTGGCGCAATGGGTTAAACCAGACCTGGGCAATTGCCGGCCCTCCAGGTGTTTTGGACTTCAAATCCCAGAAATCCTAACAGCTGGTAAACTGGCTAGGATTTCTGGGAGTTGAAGTCCAAAACACCCGGAGGGCCGGCAATTACCCAGGTCTGGGTTAAACCCTTGTGCCGGAAGGATTGAAGACCGACAGGTCATAGCCTCAAATCCGGGGAGAGCATGGATGAGCTTCCTCTGTCAGCTTCAGCTCCACATGCGGGGACATGAGAGAAGCCTCCCATCAAAACATCTGGATGCCACCTCGGCAACGTCCTTGCAGACGGCCAATTCTCTCTCACCAGAAGGGACTTCCAGTTTCTCAAGTAGCTACTGACATTGAAAAAAAAAGACTGAACAGTTATTAATAATCCAGAAAAGAAAAATCTCCTCACGCTCAGAATAAAAGTCATCGAAGTCAAAACAGTATCACAGATGTCAACTTAGGCTCCTTCTAAACTGCCATATAAAATCCAGATTATCTATTTTGAACTGGATTATATGGTAGTGTAGACTCATATAATCCAGTTCAAAGCAGATCATGCGGATTATCAGATTTGATAATGTGGATTATATGGCAGTCTAGAAGGAGCCTAACATCAATGGATAAATCTTAAGTCTCTTTTGGGGGAAAATAAACTCACCTGTTGATTAAGAAATCCAGTCATCATATCATCAGTCATGCAGAGTGGCTGGCCAACTAAACGACAACACACGTTGCCATACAATGGAAGCCAAAAGGACGATTCCTCTATAAAAAAAACCAGAACAATTTGGTAGATGAGTATTGAGTTCCTGTGAGAAATCATTTGTTCAACTTGTGAATTTGCTGCCTGATGAGAGATTAACACTGCAGGATGACAGGAAGGAAGCCAGAAAACCTATAGACTCCTTAAGCATCATGCTTTGGACAAATAAGACATTTAGGTTAATTACGGGAATTTTTACTCTTTTGGCATGGTTAATTGCCTGCTTAATCTCTTCAGACATTCCTGTGCCAAGTGCATCTGAAGAAATCTGATCAAAGGACATTTGATAGAATACCAAGTCTGCAAACTTTGTGTTTTGTTTGTTTGATTGATTGTTTTTAATGCAATACAACTCTTTAGTTCGCTCCTAACACGATAAATAAATAATCTGAAGAAATGACAAAAATGGCAACTCCAAATCCATCCTCAGTTTGGCATCTCATTTGATTATCACATGTTCTGTGTGGTCTGTGGGTCAACAACTATAACAATGAGGGAGCCAATTTTTACCACCATGATCCCCCCTCAAGGGCCACATTACCATATTTAGATTCATGGGAAGTGACCTTGCATCATTTCTGGGAACTGATCTTACATCATTTTGAATGATTCGAAGTCAGAGGTCGACTTGGGATTTACCATTATATACCATTTTGTAGCCCTCTACATGTAAAAGCAAAAAAACCGAAAGGGAGACATATATTGTTAGGCCTAAAATGTACTTAGATGTCTTAGAACAGTACTGTTCTAACCTCGTACAGTAAACAAGAAGAGTACTGTCCTAAGAAATCCAGGATGAGGTCATGTACCTCTGCAATGGCTCGAAGATTCCGATCCAGAATACAATGGTATTAAGAGTTTCTATGGAATGTAATCCCGTTTACATGAATGGAATTGCCATACATTAAAGCAAGTATGTCAACATGTTCCATCAAATGCAGAAATATTATTGACTCTTCATATAAACAATACTGAGAGTTATTCCTCCTTTTCTTAATAGTATTATTCTACTGAGAGTTATTCCTCCTTTTCTTAATAGTATTATTCTGCTTTCGCAACTTATGTCTACTATAGCTGCCTATGCTGGAACCCTTTACAGCCAGGGCTGCCTAGGAAGTTGATCGCGATCGACCAGTCAATCCCGGGACTGAAGGAGGTCGATCCCAGCCGGATGGGCCGCTTCTCAGAGGGGGGCGGAGCCAGGCCGCGCCAAGCCCTGCCCCCTCCCCCGGCTTCGGCACTCCCAGCAGCTTCTCCAGGCATGAGGATGGCAGTGCCAAGCCAGCCTTGTGCTAGCTATGCCACCACTGGCTTGGCATTGCCATCCTCAAGCCTGGAGAAGCTGCTGGGAGCTCCAAAGCCAAAGAGGAGGGGCGGGGCTTGGCGTGGCCTGGCTCCGCCCCTCTGGCTTCCGCTCTACCAGCAGCTTCTCCAGGCTTGAGGATGGCAATGCCAAGCCAGCCTTGTGCCTAGCTATGCCACCACTGGCTTGGCACTGCCATCCTCAAGCCTGGAGAAGCTGCTGGGAGCTCCAAAGCCGGGGGGGGCGGGGGTTGGCGCGGCCTGGCTCCGCCCCCTCTGGTTTCCACTCTACCAGCAGTTTCTCCAGGCTTGAGGATGGCAGTGCCAAGCCAGCCTTGTGATAGCTATGCCACCACTGGCTTGGCATTGCCATCCTCAAGCCTGGAGAAGCTGCTGGGAGCTCCAAAGCCAGAGGGGAGGGGGTTTGGCGCGGCCTGGATCCGCCCCTCTGGCTTCAGCACTCCCAGCAGCTTCTCCAGGCTTGAGGATGGCAATGCCAAGCCAGCCTTGTGATAGCTATGCCACCACTGGCTTGGCATTGCCATCCTCAAGCCTGGAGAAGCTGCTGGAGCTCCAAAGCCAAGGGAGGGGCGGGGTTTGGCGTGACTGGCTCCGCCCCTCTGGCTTCCGCTCTACCAGCAGCTTCTCCAGGCTTGAGGATGGCAGTGCCAAGCCAGCCTTGTGATAGCTATGCCACCACTGGCTTGGCACTGCCAGCCTCAAGCCTGGAGAAACTGCTGGTAGAGCTGAAGCCAGAGGGGGCGGAGCCAGGCCACGCAAAGCCCCGTCCCTGCCCCTCCCCTCTCCAGCCTTGAGGAGGTACTGTAGGTAGATCTTTCTGACTTGGTTTTACTATAAGTAGCTCGTGTGCTGAACAAGTGTGGGCGCCCCTGCTTTACACAATTACTTTACAATACAGTCTAATGAGCAAAGCAGGACGTTTTCAAACAGGATGGAGGTTTCCGAAAATATAAAACATCAGGCAGAAAAGAAGTCAGGGAAGAATGATGGTCTATCGCCCTAAGCGCAAGTTCTCTTCTTCCAAAGTAGCAGAAACAGAAGTTTCCCTCTTATCCACTATGCACGGATTATTACAAAATGCAGCAAGAAAATATAATAACATCAATTTCCAATAATTTATTTGGAAATAATATAGAACACTAGCCCAATTATCAAATATGAGAATAAGCTCAACATGTTGGCACTGTGGAGCAAAAAAAAAAGGTGGGACACCCACATGTGGTGAAAATGCCCCAAACAATAAATTTCTAGGGGAAAATAGTAAAGAAAATTCAAAACACCAATTCAAGTAAATATGGACTTTATTTTAATAGGACTACTTGAAAACAGTAAGATTAATGCAAAAAACCCAAAATATATTTAGAGCAATGATTTTAGCAGGCAAGGCAGTAATAACATAAGGATTGAAAGATGAAAAAAATGGAATATGGAATAATTATCTGCTTCACCAAGTCAAATCAGACATTATAGCATGCATAACGCGAGATGATGTACAGGAGGACAAAACAGAAGAAATTAAAGAGAAATCTACATAGAATTGATAGAAAGTCAACACAAATATTGTACAAAGATTATGAAAATTGTGTTCATTGGTAAAGATAGAGAAAAATGTGATAGGCGTATGGGGTGGGGAGGAGGGAAAAATGAAAATAATAAATTTGTAAAAGAGATGAATAGAAATGATCCATTATATATAATGTGTATATGCAATAGCTGTCTATTACCTATTCGGATTGTGTTATTACATACTTGATAAAAATACTTTAAAAACAACATCAATTTCTGATTTCTAAGTATTTTGCCCATAGCTCACTTCCCTTATTAAATACAAGCTTACCGTTGGCCACAACAGTAAGGCTGTGGGTCTTGAAACTGTCCTCAACGCCCTCCAGTCCCAAAGATGTATATGCCAGCAAGCCATATTTTGCACCACTGGTTAAGATAAATCATGCATTATTTCAGTAATGTAAACAAAGGAACAGGTTTCATGTGAAAGTTCAATCAATTCAAAGACCATTCATTCTATTTGTCCACTTCTTACGACCCTCCTGTGATGAAAGTTCTGGAGCTGCGTCATCAAAAAAGGCTTTTTTTTTTTAACATCCCAAACTTCACTTCCAAGTAACCACTAACCAGCATTAATAGTCTCATCTGTGTGTGTTTGGGGAGTTTGTCCCCTAAGAAATAGTCTCTTTACTTTTTTGCATCAGGAGCAAGTTGTTTCTGGTGTGCAATAATTGGCCATCTGTGAGGACTTTGCCCAGGGGATGCCCAGATGTTTTACTATCCTATGGGAGGTTTCTCTCATGTCCCCGCATGGGAAGCTGGAGCTGACAGATGGGAGCTCACCTTGCTCCCCGGATTCAAATCACCGACCTTTTGGTCAGCAGTGCTAGCGGCACAAGGGTTTAATCCACTGCACAACCAGAGGCTCCTTTTATTCATGTTAAGATAAATGCTATTATTGCAAATTGTTCAAGGAAACTTTGCCTCTTTCCAAGGCATTCCAGTTCAGTCAGTCTTCTCTAACCACAGGAATGAACATATAAATAATACTTCCCGTCCTATCAACATTATTCTATACATATTCTGTTCTCCATTCCAGTTAATGGAATATTACTTAAATAGAGATGGAGAGATCATTTTATTATTTATTTATTTATTTATTTATTATTTCAATTTGTATACCATCTATTCCGGATGGCTCAGGGCGGTTTACAACACATAAGATCACAACCATAAAACAGTGAATGACAATATAAAAACCCAATTTCCCAATAATCCCACAAAACAGTATTAGTCAACCGACCAAGAATTAGAGGTCAAAAGCCTGTCTAAAGAGCACAGTTTTAAAGACTTTCCGGAAAGCCGGCAATTCGCAGGTTGCTCGGGCCTTCGGTGGCAGGGTATTCCATAGGCTTGGTGCCACCACGGAGAAGGCCCTCTGTCGTGTTGATGATAAATGAATGGTCCGTAGGGAAGGGATCTGCAGGAGGTTGTGAGTCTCAGATCGGAGAGCTCTCTGGGGAACATATGGGAGTAGACGGTCCCTCAGGTACACCGGCCCCAGACCATGCAAGGCCTTAAAGGTCAGAACCAGCACTTTGAAGATGATCCAGTGCTCAATTGGCAACCAGTGCAGTTGCTCCAGGGTTGGAGTGATGTGGGCCCTGGCCGGCACTCCAGCCAGGAGTCTCGCTGCAGCATTCTGCACCAGCTTAAGCTTCCGGATGACCAACAAAGGAAGGCCAATGTAAAGGGCGTTACAGTAGTCCAGTCTTGAGATGACCGTCGCCTGGATTACCGTGGCTAGGTCGTTCCTAGTGAGATAGGGCGCCAGCCGCCTAGCCTGCCGCAGGTGGAAAAATGCGGATCTGCTGACAGCAGAGACCTGGGCCTCCATTGTCAGCAGTGGGCCCAACTAAACCCCCAGACTCTTTACTAATGACGACGGGCGTAATGCCTCGCCGTCCAGAGCCGCCCTCCCAGAGAAGGCAGCCAAAGGAGCCCACTCCCAACCGGACAACCCAGCCAAAGGATCTCCGTCTTTGATGGATTCACTCTCAACAGGCTGGCTCATATCCAACCAGTCACAGCTTCAAGGCATAGCTGGAAACATTCGGGTACAGAGGCAGAACAAACCTTGTTCAGAAGCTTAAGATTTCAGCATCTTTTGTTTAAAAGAAGACTCCTCTTTCAGTGTTTGGAGACATTCTAGAAGCATTTGGGTGTTCCCAAAGTATTTCTCTCTATAAAAACGGGTCTGGAGACGCCCCCACCATCATCAGGTGGTGAAAGCAAAGGTACTGTATTTTCTGACGTATAAGACTACTTTTTAACCCAGGAAAATCTTCTCAAAAGTCGGGGGTCGTCTTATGTGCCGGGTATCGTCTTAGAGGGGGGTGCTGAAACTTCCGAGTCGGACTGGAGAAACTGCAATTGCTGCATATGGTGGGGAGAGCTCAAAAACGGCCGCGGCTGCATCCCCACCATATGTGGCGACCATATGAAAGCATCAAGGGCGGCACTGTACAAGTATGGTCGAAGACAATCCACTCACCAGGATTTGTGGAAAGTGCCTTAACACGGTCCCAATGATAAAGTGAGGGGACACCTCCCCGGGAAGTTGTAAGTGAAGGGCGGAGCAAACTGCAGGCATCTGGGATGCCCAGGGTATGGAAAAAAAGATAGAGCACCACTGTGCCCAAAAAAACCATGCTTCTTTCACCCATCTGGCCCACCCTATTATCATAAGTCCTTCTCTGCCTCTCAGATCTCGCTCCTGAGGACTTCAGTGAAGCAGCACAAGCATGCATGTGCGAGATCTGACAGGCAGAGAAGGAGGTACGGTAACCTCTCTACATGGGGTTGCCTATGAAGACTGCCTGGAAGCTGCAATTAGTCCAACGCTCGGCAGCCAGATTACTAACAGGAGCAGGGTACAGGGAGCATACAACCCCCTTGCTGCACCAGCTCCACTGGTTGCCAATTAGCTTCCAAACACAATTCAAAGTGCTGGTTTTAACCTACAAAACCCTATACGGTCCCGACCCAGTTTACCTGTCCGAACGTATTCTCCCCTATGAACCCTCAAGAGTGTTAAGATCGTCTGGAGAGGCCCTGCTCTCGGTCCCACCTCCTTCGCAGGCGCGGCTGGTGGGGACGAGGGACAGGGCCTTTTCGGTGGTGGCCCCCCGGTTGTGGAATTCCCTCCCAAGTGAAGTTAGATCTGCCCCCTCCTTCCTGACTTTTAGGAAGCTGGTGAAAACATGGCTGTGCAATGAGGCCTTCGCCAATGAGGGCGGAGACCACTAATTGACTATAGTCGCTGACCACCAGACATGGACTGTATACAAGGACTGAGCTGGTTATGATTTTACTGTGGCGAATAGTTTTTATTTATTTATTTATTTATTTATTTATTAATCATTCTTGTATGCCGCCACTCCCCGAGGGCTAGGAGTGGCTCACAATCACAAGCATAAAACAGATAAAAACATCAGATAAACTATTCTGAATTTAAACTAAAACTAACTCTGCCGGATTACAAAAATCAGCAACTAAATGCCAGTTTGAAGAGTTAATAGGTTTTACAGGCCCAGTCTGAGTCCCTCTAAGGCAAGGTTTTAAATAGGTCTTACAGGGCATTTGATACTTCAGCTGGCAGAGTATTCCAGATAGTTGGAGCCACCACAGAGAAGGCCCTACGCTGGGTCTTTGTGTATTTATTATATTGGTAATTGTTAATTTTATTGTGAATTTTAAATATTTTTAGATTTTAAATGTTAGCATTGAATTTTTGCTGTTTGTCAGTCTGAGTCCCTCTATAGATTTGAGAAGATCGGAGTATAAAAGTTTTAAATAAATAAATAAATGACAGGAAAATTACCATATTGAAATCAAATTTGATATTTCTTTAAATTATTTGGTGCGCGTTGGAAGAGGGGTAGTCTTATACGGTGAGTATATCCCAAACTCTATATTTTAACTGGGAAAGTTGAGGGTCGTCTTATATGCCCAGTCGTCTTATACGCTGGAAAATAGGGTAGTAAAGATGCTCCAGGAGAGTGAATTTCGTTGACCTCTGCGTTTGATCAGTCTCCACATACAATTTATAACTTTTAAAATGATGATTAACAATGTATGTGACCTTTAAGTGTTTGTGTTTGCAATGTAGTTAATACTTACTTGTTTTCTCTCATTAGAAACCTTAACGGAAAGGCTGACTTAAGTCAGTATTCAGTGGCTTGTGTAAGAGCGTAACACTTGAACAAGCTCCATTCTCTCCCTGCAGCTCATTTCTATTTGTACCTCTGAAGTCTCCCACACTGTGTTGTTATCATAGGGTAATGATTACATTTGTTTCACTTATTACCCAGAGTAAATATCACTGCTGTGCAATTTCCATTAGCACATTAAGGGAGGGGGAAAAAACTCTCTGAACAGCTGAAAACAAGGTGGTGGTTATAAATGGATTCCAACCAAAAGATTCTCAATCACTAGAGAAACACATAAAAGCCATCTGTAATTGAACGTTTTTGTTCCATTTTAAATAGCTGTGTTTCTTTTTTGCAGATGGAAATCTCTTTGTGCTGAATGTTCAAGCGAAAGATCCTTACTATTTATAGTGCAAGGTTTGCCAAAGAAAACAAACTACTTCACTGTTGAAACACGCCTCACAGTAACATTTTCCTTCTAAAACATGAGATTCGCTCTTCTTCTTTTTTTCCTTTTTCTTTTTTTTTTTTGGCTAACTTCAACATCTCATTTCCAAAATGGTTATCACTTGCCAATTCCTTAGGCTTTCAAATCTTTATCACTTTTCAAATTTAACAGGGTAATTAGAACTGTTAGCAATGTTTTGCCTAAATATTTGGATTAGATTATGTCCCTAAATGGAAGTATCTTTGTAGAAACTGGCCAACCATGCTTGTAGCATCCATAGCCCTTTATACAATGTTTTCAAAATTCTGCCATATCTATACAGTAACATTCTCTTGTTGGATTCATCTTCAGGAAAATAAATATCTGTTCCATCAGGAATAATCAAGTTAATATAGAACAGTGTTTCCCAACCAGTGTGCCGTGGCACACTAGTGTGCCGTGAGCGATCATCCGGTGTGCCGTGGGAAATTGGAACCTCCAATACCCTTCTTTCCCCCTCCTGCCGAACACTTTTTCTTCTCCACTCGGGCTCCCTTCTTCCCAGCCTTGCTCTGCTCGCTTTGCTCTGGGGCGAGTCTGCGCAGTAGCACCCACACGGGTCACGTCTTCCTCCCTCCCCCCTCCCCTCCTGAACACGCTCATGCTGCCACCTCGGATCAAAAGCAGCAGTATGGAAGAAAAAGTAAGTGTTCGGCAGGAGGGGGAAGAAAGGGCGTGAAGGGGGAGGAAGAGGTCTCTGTCAAAAGCTGGCATGGACAAACTTGGACCTTCCTGGTATTTTGGACTCCAACTCCCACCATTCCTAGCAGCCTCAGGCCCTTTCCTCCCTTTTCCCCCCTCAGCCAATTAAGCAGGAAAGGGCCTCAGGCTTGTGGGCGTTGAAGTCCAAAGCACCCAGAGGGCCGGTTTTCCCATGCCTGTTTTAGGGACCTTAAAGTGGTGAGCCTCCTTCCAACATTGTGGTTCTGGATAGAAAACAAACAACAACATAACATAACATTGTTTGAGTCCACAGTGCTCTCTGGGTGTAGGTGAACTACAACTTCCAAACTCAAGGACAATTCCCAAGCAAACCCTTTCAGTACTTTCTGTTGGTAATGGGAGTTCAATATGCCAAGTTTGGTTCAATTCCATTGTTGCAAGAGTTCAGGATGCTCTTTGATTGTGTGTTAACTATAAATGCCAGAAACTGTAACTCCCAAATGTCAAGGTCTATTTTCCCCAAACTCCACCTGTGTTCACATTTGGGCATATTGAGTATTCATGCCAAGTTTGATTCTGATCCAACATTGTTTGAGTCCACAGTGCTCTCTGGATATAGGTGAACTACAACTCCAAAACTAAAGGTCAATGCCCACCAAACTCTTATAGTATTTTCTCTTGGTTATGAGAATTCTGTGTGGGAAGTTTGTGTCTTTCTGCCATTCTTGCCAGGATATCTGTGTTCTGTTCATCGAAATAGGCCCAGGTTTCACACTGAGTGTATAAATACATTTAAAAACATATTAACTATACGTATTACTGTGTTAGAGTGTCATTTTGGTCATTTTGGTTGGTGGTGTGCCCCAGGATTTTGTAAATGTAAAAAATGTGCCGCGGCTCAAAAAAGGTTGAAAAAGACTGATATAGCAGATATGGGCAAACTGAGGTCCGTGGGTCAGACTCAACACCTCTGACCCATTTCAGTCTGATTTCAGGCCTGGTCACGGAACAGAGACAGCTTTGGCCATCTTGGTGGATGACCTATACAGAGAACTGGGCAGGAGAAGTGTGTCCATGATAGTTCTTCTGGATCTTTCCGCAACTTTTGATAACATCAACCATGATATCCTTCTGAGTCACCTCTCTGGGATGGAGCTTGGAGTTCTTCAGTGATCCCATTTTTTCCTGGAGGTATGTTCTCAGGTGATACTGGGAGGTTTCTATTCAACTCCTTGGCCATTGGCCTGTGGAGCCTTTAAGGCAGTATTTCTTCAACTCTGCTCCTCCAAATGTTTTGGACTTCAGCTACCAGAAATCCCAGACGGTTTACCAGCTGTTAGGAATTGTGGGAGCTGAAGTCTCCCACACTATTTAACATCTACATGAAACCACTAAAAGAGATCATCAGTTTTGGGGTTGCGTGTCATCAGCATGCAGATGACATCCAGCTCTACTACTCCTTTCCACCTCATTCCAAGGAAATTGTTCCTGTGCCAAACCAGTGCCTGGCAGCTGTAATGGACTGAGTGAAGGAAAACAAACTGAAGCTTAATCCAAACAATCAAGAGGCAGATTGGGAATAGAGCTTCAGTCTGTGTTAGATGAGGGTCACATTCCCCCTGAAAACACAGGTTTGCAGTTTGGGATACTCTTCCAAATGCGTCTGCCGCTACGTCCCACCTCGTAATTTAAGATCATCCGGGAGGCCCTGCCGCTCCCGCCAACTTCTCAAATGCGGCTGGTGGGGACGGGGAAATGGCCTTCTCGGTGGTGGCTCCCCGTCTGTGGAATGCGCTTCCTAGCGACATATGATCAATTCCATCCCTCCTGACATTCAGGAAAAAAGTAAAAGCCTGGTTATGGGACCAGGCGTTTTTCACACTAGCACAAGGCAGCATTTTAGACTGGATTTTAATGGAAAGTTGATGAATAGGGCTCAATGCTTTTTATGGACGTAACACTGTGGTTTTTTGTTTTGTTTTTTTTGTTTGTTTGTTGTTGTTTTTTTTAACTTAAATGGATGTGTATGATATGTTGATTTAATTGTATTTTAATGTATTTTAATGTGTAATGTTTTGGGGGGGGGTTATACTGTGTTTTACTGTGTTGGCATCAAATTGTGCCTTTTTGGAAGCCTTCTGAAAAGTGCGCAGAAACTTCAGTTGATCCTAAGAGTAGTAGCCAGGTTATTAACAAGCCCTTGTCATCTGTGCAATACCAGGACTTGATTCTTCTAGAAGTCAGCGGTATCGATGATGGTGTCTTCCAAGACGCCTGAATGACATTGAGCAAATAAGGAAGAAAAGGTAACAGAGGGGCCGGCAGAGCTTCTGACTGAACCCTTTTGAATACCGGGTCGGTAACAGCCTTCGACATCTGTTTGATTTTACTATCATTCATGTTTCCAGAACATTTACAGTTCTCATTCAGCATACAAACTGTTCTTGTTCTCATGCCAAATATGACACAATCTGCTGCTGACACTGCAAAAATCTTACAGTTATACTTAGCATATATGGCTACTGCAAGTGCTAAGACAAAAGTGTGGGGGGAGGGGTGTCATACCATCATTACAGTAAGGCAAACTTTAAAGCAGACACAGAACGCATCAAAGCCAAGCATGAAAAGAAAAACAGAAAGGCATTCGATCTTACTCTTTAGCGAGCAGCTCATTCTCAATCACTATGAATGTGACTTGTCTTGCATTTTGTGCTGAAAGACCAGCTAATAATATTGTGAGCATATTACAGTAATTAATGTCTCTTGTAATTGACAGTATTCATTTGTTTTGGAAACGAAACCATAAGGCATGCCAGTTGTTACAGAACTGTGACTCAAATCAACTCTGTTCAGCAAACAACAGTGAGGAATGTTGGGTGTTGCAGTCTGACAATATCCAGTGGGCTGTATAGTTCACACTCCTATTTGTTTAATAGTCTTTTGGTCTCATTAGTTCCTATTTGTCCATTTTTCAATCCATAGCTCAGATGCAAAAAGATAAGCTTCAAATGCAAAAAATGACACCTCCAGTAGGTTGTTTCGAGGGTCATTATACAATGGGCAATGTAACAGATACTGCGTTAAATCCTCTCTTTCCGCAGACCCACAGATACAAAGACGTTGGGCATGAGGGATCCCTCTATATCTTCCCTCTAACCAGCCTGATGGCATTCGTTTGAAAGCGCAGGGCTGAAAATGCTTTTCTAAGGGCTACAGATGTTAAATCTTGAAGATATTGTTGACAATATTGGTCACTCTTTAGTAGAGGATCCCAAGTGGAGAAACCCTGCTGTTTACTAGTCCGCAAGTTTTCAATTATCTGGGGGACCGTCTCTCCCCATATTGCCCTACGAGATCACTGCGGTCGGAAGGTACCAACCTGCTCGACATCCCATCTGCGAAGTCAGCTAAACTAACGGCAACCCGTAGGAGGCCGTTCTCTGTGATGGCGCCCACATTGTGGAATGCCCTCCCAGCCGAAACGCGGGCCATCCAAGATCTCCTGCCTTTCAGGCGGGCTTGCAAGACCCATTTATTCCAACAGGCCTTTGGCCTATAGACTCTGTCTTTGCATAGCCCGTCATGTTTGTAACTTCCTACAGTTGTTGTGCTTTGTACTCTGCACATCAGGCTTTTAATTCTGTTGGTCTTAGACTGTCGTTGTACTTTGTCGTGTTTTAATCTGTTTTAATATGTTGTTTTGTATCCTGCTTGTGAGCCTCCCGGGAGTGGCGGCATAGAAGCCCAATAAATAAATAAATAAATAAATTACACCCACCTCAAAGATTTTGTCTCTAATCATCTTCTAATAGTTGTATATTTTATGTCATGGCCTATGGCTAGTACAATAAACAATTTATTCATATTCATATTGACACCTCCAGTAAAAGGACCAAGATAGCAAGTGATGGGAAAGAGGTCTGCCAAAGAACCTGAAAAGCCCCTTCCAAAGGTAGGCATCATTGGGTTAGGTGAACAGGAGGTTTGAGCTAATAAAAGGCACCTTTCTGTGTCCTATTCATCTGCCATCTATTCCCCTCAGTCCCACTGAGCAATCAGTGGTGCAACGATGTTCAAAATGACTTCAGCAGACAACCAGGATAAGAAGTGGAAGAAAATGATCCTGTATCTCTTCCAGTGAAATGCAGGAACAACTTGGCTCCTCAAAATAGGCACTGTCACTTTGTCTTCCTCCAGCAGCAGTAACTGAATTCTTCCTCATGCTTTACTATTGTACTTGGGAAGGCAATTACAGTGACAGACCTGCACATACATACCAGACTTTTCAAAAAAGCATTCTAACAGATTGCTGGCTCTTCCTTGGCATGGAGATTAATAGCCAAATTGTATTTTCAATTGGTGCAAAGAGAGGAGATAACAATACAGATATGATGCATATCATACTACAGAAGAGTATAATCTGTATACTCCACATTCAAGGGTTTGGCATTCGCAGCTTTGATTATTCATGGGTTTGCTGCAGCTTTGGGAGGCGGTGCAGCCATTGACCTCCCACCGCAGTCAAGGAACCAGCAGACTTTGGGGGATGGAAAGCAAGATTGCAACTGCAATGTCCCCTAAATCCAAAAGGAACAGAGTAGTGATGATTTCAAATTAACAAGCACACCCCTCCCCACCACCACCACCACACACACACACCAAAATCTACAAACCAGCTGATTTCAGAGAGGGGTGATGATGAGATCACTACCGGACTTACTATGGAAGTCATGCAGAGTAGCAGCTATTTCAATCATCATCCACCTTCCACCAAGTTCACAGACTTTAGTGGGAAGTGGATGGTGAGATCGCTACTGGACATACTGTGGAAACGCAAGCCACCCTCAACCTGTAGGGAGTGGAATAGAGGCAATCTCAGTCAACATTAATTCCCAATTAAGTCAACTGGTTCGCAGACTTCGGTGGGAGCAGTTGACAACTGAAATAGTCGCTACTCCATTTCCTGTGGCTTTAGGAAGATGCAACATCCACCACCCACCAACCATACAAGGAGTAGGCTCCCCATCACTGGGGGGTTTTCTAACTTTTGGGTGCTTTCTCCACCCCTAACCCCCATGAATGTGCAGGGCCAACTGTATTCATATTGCCTTTCTTTTTCGTTCAGCACTCAGGTAAAGCAGCAGCAGGAAGAAATGAAAGTTTCCCATGTCTATTTAGCGTTGGGGGTTGGAGTTTATGATTTACTAGCTTGGGGACCCGGCGCTGCCCGGGTTATTTGAGAAAGGCCTTTTGTGCCAAGGTTGGTCTTTATCAGTTGTTTATGTGGCTTGTAGTGGTCTTGGGAAGTGAGGGAAGGTGCTGGGAGTCCCATCGTCCATGGTCCATCCTCCTCCAAACTGCACCAGGATGTAGATTGAATCATGGGGGCTCTGTGTGCCAAATTTGTTTACTGTCAATTCAGGCCATACACAATGTCCCATGAGCTGAGGCCTAGTTGGGAAAATCAAGTTAATGAAGCCCTACTGTCAATTCATGCCTTAAACAGTATCCCATTAGGTGAGGCCTAGTCAGGAAAATCAAGTTAATGAAACCTTACTGTCAATTGTGGGCCTAGCCTGTGATTTGTTGGGGTTGCAGTGTTTTTTGTGAAGTGTTTTGGGTGAAGGTACTGAGCATTACATTTCCAATGGTAAAAACTGTCAACTGGCTAACTTCAACTCCAGCCATTTATGTCTGCCTCAGGCCCTTTCCTTTTCTCTCTGTGCTGCCTAGGAGTGTTGGAATGTTGGGTGGGTGGCCAATCAGAGTCATTTATGCAAATAATCCCACAGAAGCGACCATTCAAAAAGCTGCCACATATTCCTCCGCACCTCCCGCCGCAAACTCTGACTTTTATTATATACATAGATAGATAGAAATTAGCTGTTAAATTTCCTGGTCTAAGCACTTTATCAGATAGATGTGGAGACTTTTCCCAAGCACTTTTTTACATCAAGAGGAACCCTACCCAGGTGAAAAAGCTAGACTTAAATTAAAAAACAGTTCACTCACAGTACGACCGTGTCAGAGAGCAACAAGGAATCAAGGTTGCCTTCATCTAATGCAGAGCTGAACTTCTTCCCTGTAGCTTTTCCAATTGAGGTTTTCAACTTGTTAACTAGCTTCTTGGGAGTGTTTGTGATGGCAAAAGATTCTTCAGTACAACAGCAGCTGTAGACTTCAATCTTGAGCTGAAAGTCTGGCCCAACTTCTTCACTAGAAAGAAAACATTTCATGGCATTAGGAAAAGAACATAAACCATAAACTAACTTTAAAAGAACAGGTAAATAAAAAGAAATACAGGTCCTTCTCAAAAAATTAGCATATAGTGCTAAAGTTCATTATTTTCCATAATGTAATGATAAAAATTAAACTTTCATATATTGCACACCAACTGAAATATTTCAGGTCTTTTTTTGTTTTGTACTGATGATTTTAGCATACAGCTCCTGAAAACCCAAAAATATTGTTTCAAAAAATTAGCATATTTGGTCAGATGGAATATGCTAATTTTTTGAGATATGTATGCCAAAATCATCAGTATTAAAACAAAAAAAGACCTGAAATATTTCAGTTGGTGTGCAATGAATCGAAAATATATGAAAGTTTAATTTTTATCATTACATTATGGAAAATAATGAACTTTAGCAATATATGCAAATTTTTTGAGAAGGATCTGTACTTTACTTATACAAGCTATGTATTTATGTTTTGTTCTCCAGTGCAAAAGCACCCAATGAAATTTAAAATAATACAGTATGACCTCTATATCCACTGGGAATACATTCCTGAATTACTGTGGAAATGCAAAACCATAGATAACCACTTCTGCAAAACCATAATATAGAATTATGTTGGAGCACCCAAGAAATGCTTAGAAAGAACACCACTCTGGCATTTCTAGATCCTCTATGATCAAGTGCCTACAGAAGCATGCCACAGAACAGGAATAGGAAATGCCTACTGAAACAGCAGATACCAGCTCAGCGGATAAGGGGATTGAATTGTTTAGTCAAGCCCTCCCTATTCAATTTTAAAAGCAACAAAATGGACAGAAGGCAATATTAATATCAGCTCTGAAACATACTGTTCAGCCAAAGATAAAATGACTTGCCTTTTGCTGAGAAGACATATCAACTCTAGGTAAACTTTGTTGAGGAAGTCATCGGGCACCACAACACCATCATCACCAAAGCCCTTTGTCCCATCATTAGCAGCCTAAACTTTGATGGATGTGAATGTGGGTATCAAAAGTGGTCACACTGTGGAATGTATTCTCCATGAAAATGGGGAGTACATTCTAAGACCTCCCATGGATACCTGAAGCTGTGGATAATAGTGCCATATAGGTTGTATGGATAATAACCCTGTATTTTGGTTATGTTGGAGCTGAAAACATACCAGAGTATCACACCTAAGGACCCACAAACATTTCCATGGGTAATATTTTCTGAGGCATGGATAAGATAACCTGGCTATTGATTCCATGTGAAGGATTGTACAGTGTTTTTATTGTAGTTGCACCTGAATGTGAGGCTGTGAGAATGCAGTCTGATAGAACTGCAAAAAGGGTTACTCGTGAGCAGGAATCTGATGAGTGTCAGAGAAAGAGAATAAGGCAAATGCTTAGTGACTCCTCTGATGATACATTTCTAGGATTCCCTGGGGATGATGGGTCTGGTGGTGAGGGGTAGGCTATGGGTGATGAAGGTGATGGTACACTAAGTTCAGATAATATGGATTATACGAAAGTACAGCAAGTTTGTGATGTCTGTGAAGAACCAACTAGCAGCGACTCATTTGTGGGGTTTGCCAGGGATGGGAATTGGGCTGAGGATGATCAATCTTCATGCTGGGGTGTTGTAAGTCGTGACAGGAGAAGGAGAGATTGGAGAGGGAGACAAAGAGTAGCACATGAAGCTGTCGTGGCAGCTGGGAGGGTTGATGATGGGGTGTTGGTCCAATCAAGTTCTGAGGACGATTTGTAAATAAAAGGGTATGGGAAGTAACCATTCCCTTGCAGCTGGCAAAGTGTTGCCTTGGTGCCTGTATCCTGTCTTGCCTTGCTGTGTGCTGCATTCCTGTGGACTATTTCCTGGACGTGAGTTTGGACCTGGGACTTATTCATGGATTTGGGTATTGTATCTGTTGGGGGTCTGCATCTTATTGTCTTTGTATTACTACACCACGCTTACTCCCTGTGTGCTAGTTGCTGCTGCCGCTGTTCCTGTTTCCTCATTGTGACTTCGGACTAGTTTACTCTACTCTGCGTTGCTGACTTTATCCTCTGGACTGCCTATGGATCGTTTTGATGCTTCTCTGCTGCCTGGCTCCTCCCCTGTGCATTTTGTGGAGATTTAATCCAGGTTTTCTGTTTTGAACTCTGTTTTGCTCAGTAGGTTTGTGTTTTGTATTATTGCTGCTCTCACACTGAAGTTCAAGCATGTTTTGGGGTTTTTGCCCATTTTGGGGGGGGGGGTGGAACTTTGTGAATAAACTTTAATTTAACTCCCATTGGGCTTGGTGCTTCAAGGCTCTCCGTAGCGACAGTTTGTGAGTGTCATACTATGGTATGTTTCCAGCCACGATATAATCAAAATACAGGGTTATTGTGTCTAAAACCTATATAGAACTGTATCCACAGCTTCAGGTATCCATGAAAGGTCTTGGAATGTATTCCCTGTTGATACAGGGAATACATTCCACCGGTGAATACATTCCACTGTTGATATTTATTTATTAATTTACTTTATTTATATTCCGCTCTTCTCACTCCGAAGGGGACTCAGAGCGGATTACAGGTACACATACAATTCCTGCCGGTTTCCACATAACACACACATATAGACGAACAGAGGCAAACTCTGGCCACCAGGGGGAGCTGACACGCTCCTCATCTCTCAGTGTCCCTTGTTGTTCCTTCCGCATTCCTCAGCATTCCTGGAGTTCTTTAATGGCCTCATAATTCAATCCCCACTTAATGTGGCCTCCCCACTTAATGTGGTACCTTTATCTCCTACTTGACAGATACAACTGTCTTTCGGGCTGCAAAGATAGCAGGCTACACTTAAAGGTCGAGCACCCACCTCGACCCGGGCAGGCCTCGAACTCATGATCTACTGGTCAGAAAGATCTTATGCAGCTGGCATTTAACCAGCGCCACATTTCCACATATCCACATTATCAGGCTGCCATAATAACCTCATATGAGTATGATGGATACTGAATCCAAATACTAAACTAGTTAGGAATTAGTTAACAGAGAATTAATTTCAGTTAGTATTTGCTGAACTGTAATTTTTTAAGAAACAAATTCTTTATAATTTTTCTTATAATAATTAAGTGTTCCACTGCTGTAGAGATATTTTATATGGATGCATTTAAAATAAATTTCCCAGCATCCATTTCATAAATACATATTAATAATTAAATCTTGATAATTAATTCCTCAGTTACTTTTACTCAAATTACCGATATTTTTTTTTTCTGAACAAGATAGCTTAAATATCAAAAATAGAGGGAGAGGCAAAGTACAGGTGTTAATAGTAACAAAACCTTGCAATATGGTGAGACTTTGCAAACGTGCTTTGAATAGAGATACTTACAAGACTGCTGTACTTTCCAAACATATGTCCGTGATTGCTTTATCCACAATAAGCAACTCCGTGTCAAAAACCTGAGCTCCTACTTTGAGCAAACAAAAAACTGAGTAACGCTGTGTTCCTGCAAAAAGAAGAGGGGAAGGAAGTGAGAGGCACCTAAAACAAAATATCACAGAACAGGAAATCAGCTTTGCAAACAAAGCCACAGTACTGCACAGTTTAAAAGTTGAAATCCTTTTTTTGCCCTACATGTATTATGAGAGCTATACAGCTCTCCATGTACTGAAGGGTGGTCAGAGGAAGGGATTGCACGCATATAGAGGAAGGATCCAGAAGAGACAATCTAGAGCAGGGCTGCCCAGGAAGTCGATCGCGATCGACCAGTCGATCCCAGAACCGAAGGAGGTCGATCTGAGCTGGATGGGGCGCTTCTCAGAGGGGGGCGGAGCCAGGCCGCACTAAGCCCCACCCCCTCCCCTGGCTTTGGCACTCCCAGCAGCTTCTCCAGGCTTGAGGATGGCAATGCCAAGCCAGTGGTGGCATAGCTAGCACAAGGCTGGCTTGGCACTGCCATCTTCAAGCCTGGAGAAGCTGCTGGGAGCTCCAAAGCCAGGGGAGGGGCTTGGTGCAGCCTGGCTCCGCCCCCCCTCTGGCTTCCACTCTACCAGCAGCTTCTCCAGGCTTGAGGATGGCAATGCCAAGCCAGTGGTGGCATAGCTAGCACATGGCTGGCTTGGCACTGCCATCCTCAAGCCTGGAGAAGCTGCTGGGAGCTCCAAAGCCAGGGGGAGATGCTTGGTGCAGCCTGGCTCCGCCCCCTCTGGCTTCCACTCTACCAGCAGCTTCTCCAGGCTTGAGGATGGCAGTGCCAAGCCAGTGGTGGCATAGCTAGCACAAGGCTGACTTGGCATTGCCATCCTCAAGCCTGGAGAAGTTGCTGGGAGCTCCAAAGCCAGGGGAGGGGCTTGGTGCAGCCTGGCTCCGCCCCCTCTGGCTTCCACTCTACCAGCAGCTTCTCCAGGCTTGAGGATGGCTATTCCAAGCCAGTGGTGGCATAGCTAGCACAAGGCTGGCTTGGCACTGCCATCCTCAGGCCTGGAGAAGCTGCTGGTAGAGCTGAAGCCAGAGGGGGCCGAGCTAGGCCACGCCAAGCCCCGCCCCTCCCCTCTCCAGCCTTGAGGAGGTAGGTGGATCTTTCTGACTTGGTTTTATTATAAGTAGCTCGCATGCTGAAAAAGTGTGGGCACCCCTGATCTAGAGGAAGGATCCAGAAGAGACAATCTGGAGGAAAAGTGGATCAAAGTGTGCCATAATACCAGGGATTAACACTACAAAAGACGAAGAGATTCGCTTCATCTTAGTTGGTCATATTCTCTGCTAACATTTACATGGCTCCTAGCTGATAAAACCATGGGAATGTAAATGTGGCCAATGGTGACCCCAGAAGTTATTTGTGGGCCACATTTGGACATTTTAAGTCTATTTGGTGTCCGCCTGAGCTTGAAATAGTCTTTTAAAAAACAGGAAACAAACTTTCATTTTTAAATGGACTATTTCAGGCCAAGAACAGGCTTGGGGTGTGAAAGAGTGTTTAAACAGGGAATCATCTCCCTGGAGGGTTTGAGGGTTAGGAACAGCCATTTCCGCTACAAAATATGGTGGTTAGGAATACCATAGCCCTGCTCTTTGTCCAATGCTGCCCAATACTGATCTATCAGTATATATTGATAGATCAGTATATACAACAGTATATATTGATAGATCAGTATATACAACATGTGTGTGTGTGTTTAAAGGTTATAGGCACACTTTAAATACTAATACAATACACGTAAGTTTCTAGATTTATTTATTTACTAGCTGAGGACCCAGCGGTGCCCGAGTTACTTGAGGAAGGCACTGTGTGCCAAGATTGGTTCCTATCAGATGTTTATGTGGCTTGCAGTGGTCTCAAGAACTTAGTGAAGGTACTGCGAGTCCCGGGGGCCTAGTCAGGAAAATCAAGTTGAGGGAGCCTAACAATATCCCATGTGCTGAGGCCTAGTCAGGAAAATCAAGTTAAGGATGCCTTGTTGTCAATTTTGGGTGTGGTCTGTAATGTATAGGGGCTGCTGTGTTGTTTTGGAAGTGAATGAGGTGAAGGTACTTCATACCCCATCATTCGTGGTCCATCCTGCCCTAAACCAAACCAGGTTGTGAAGTGGGCCATTGGGCCCCTGTTTGCCCATTTTTGTCCTGATCTGTCACTGCTGTGGGCCGCAGTGTGTGACTGACTGAGGCGTTTCCTTTTTCCTCTGAGTCACCTTAGAATGTTGGAATGTGGATGGCCATTCAGAGTCCCTTATGCAAATATGATTTCAGTGGCAGCCAATCCCCTCTGTCTGGGGCCGTTTGGGCGTGGTATGTGATTTTTAGGGGCTACAGTGTTGTTTTGGAAGTGTATGAGGTGAATGTACTGCAAATCCCATCATTCGTGGCCCATCCTGCCCTAAACCACATCAGGTTGTGAAGTGGGTCATTGTTCCCCTGTTTGCCAAGTTTGGTCGTGATCCGTCATTGCTGTGGGCCGCAGTTGGTGAGTGCCTGAGGCATTTCCTTTTCCCTCTGAGTCACCTTGGAATGTGGTTGGTCTATCGCAGTACGTTATGCAAATACCATTTCAGTGGCAACCAATCCCCTCTGTCGGGGCCGTAGAATGTTGGAGGTCTGAGGCTGGCCAATCAGAGCCCGTTATGCAAATAATCCCACAGTGGCAGCCAATCATAACGCTTGCACATATTCCTCCCTCCGCTCGGTCGCTCGGCCGCCCCACCGCCCCCAAACACTGACTTTTATTATATGTAATAGATTTATACACACATACACACTTATATTACATTTTTAAAAACCCCACAGAAAACCATTACAATACCTTGACTATACACTGTCTTATGAATGCACGATGAAGGATTAGAGTATTTTATCATGCTGAGCCTTGCTGACCTTGCAGAAATTCAAAGTGAAATCAATTTGGGAGGGGGGGGGGGGGGGGAGATACAGCTACAAAAGATTCTAGGTTAATCTCCGTGACACAACAAACTGCATGCATTTGTGAAGACAAGCCAATAATCCATCCAACAGGAGACAAACCCGTTTCAATACATTTCAGTATTTTAACTGGCAGGAGTCCTTTCTGTATATTATTCTACAGTTTCAAATAACCTACAGCCCAGCATGCGGAAAGAATCATTCACTCCTATCATACTAGACTTCTTCAAGAAGTACATGTCAAGAGCTATAAATTTCTAGACAACCTAGTTCAAAGATATGCAATGATCCTTATCATGGTAAGTGTTAGGTACACTGTGAAGTAATATATTAAGCAAGAAGTAATTCTGCACATTGCTCTCTGCTGAACTACGTAATAATGTTGAAGGATGGAACTCTCCTATGTAGCTTTTCATAATTGTATTGAAAACATACATACTGTCTTTACTGCCGAAGTGATCAGAGCCTTTCCACATCAGTGGGATTCGGAGACCTAAGGTTAGTAAGAAAAATTAAGTTTCAGGATGTCATGATGTGGTCCCAATAGATTTCAAAAAATGTCAGAATCGCTTTTCCTGTCATCCGTATCTGGCATGCTCTACAACAGGGCTGCCCAGGAAGTCGATCGCGATCGACTGGTCGATCACGGGACCAAGGGAGGTCGATCCCAGCTGGATGGGGTGCTTCTCAGAGGGGGCGGAGCCATGCTGCACCAAGCCCTGCCCCTTCCCCAGCTTCAGCGCTACCACAGCTTCTCCAGGCTTGAGGAGGGTAGTGCCAAGGCAGTAGTGGCTATCTATGCCACCACTGGCTTGGCACCCTCCTCTAGCCCTCCTCTAGCCTGGCTTCAGAAGCTTCTCCAGGATTGGTAGTGCCAAGCCAGTAGTGACTAGCTATGCCACCACTGGCAGAGGAGAGCTGGGGGCGCTAAAAGCCAGCGGGAGGGGGCAGAGCCAGGCCGCGCCCCGCCCCTTCAGCCCCAGCTTCTCCAGACTTGAGGAAGGTAGTGCCAAGCCAGTAGTGGCTATCTATGCCACCACTGGCTTGGCATTACCCTTCTAGCCAGGAGCGCTAAAGCCAGAACGGGAGGGGGCAGAGCCAGGAGCGGGTAGTGCCCAGCCAGTAGTGGCGATCTATGCCACCACTGGCTTGGCATTACCCTCCTCTAGCCTGGAGAAGCTGGGGTAGCGCTAAAGCCAGAACGGGAGGGGGCAGAGCCAGGCCGCGCCAAGCCCCGCCCCCAGCTTCAGCACTACCACAGCTTCTCCAGACTTGAGGAAGGTAGTGCCAAGCCAGTAGTGGCTATCTATGCCACCACTGGCTTGGCATTACCCTCCTCTAGCCTGGAGAAGCTGGGGTAGCGCTAAAGCCAGAACGGGAGGGGGCAGAGCCAGGCCGCGCCAAGCCCCGCCCCCAGCTTCAGCACTACCACAGCTTCCAGACTTGAGGAAGGTAGTGCCAAGCCAGTAGTGGCTATTTATGCCACCACTGGCTTGGCATTACCCTCCTCTAGCCTGGAGAAGCTGTGGTAGCGCTAAAGCCGGAGGGGGCGGAGCCAGGCCGCACCAAGCCCCGCCCCCTCCCCCTGCTCCGCCCTGCTTCTCTCTTGGTAGATCTTTCTGACTTGGTTTTTATTATAAGCAGCTCGCATGCTGAAAAAGTGTGGGCACCCCTGCTCTACATCTACATCCATATTGATCAAGCAGCATGAATCACAGGGCTCCTTTGGGCAGCATTTTGCAAACAAGTCGAGTGAAACAGAGAAATATGCAATCTTTACATCAAAAGAACACTTAGAAAATGTGACGTTTGGTGTATATGCACTTTAGTTTATTATGTAATCAAGATAATGGTCTGGTTTTAGACCTGCAAACGTCTCTGCTTGGACTGCAGCTCAATAACGGTTTTGTATGCATCAGATCATACGTTTTGTTAAGTGAAGAAATGTTTCAACTCTTAGAACAATTTATCTTAAGGGGAAAAGGCAAATAAGGAAAGACTTGGCAAATGCAGTGCTAAATGTGCATGCAGAGAGGTTTATTTATTTATTTTCCAGCATTTTTACCCCGCTCTTCTCAACCCCCGAGGGGGGACTCAGAATGGCCTAACAAACACAATAAAATACAATATAAAAAACCCCAAAACATTCAACATTAAAATACATTAAAATACAATTAACATTAACAGATCATACACATTCATTTAAGTTAAAAACAGTGTTCCGTCCATAAAAAGAGCATTGAGCCATATCCACCAACTTGCCATTAAAGTCCAGTCCAAAATGCTGCCTTGTGCTAGTGTGCAAACGCCTGGTCCCACCGCCAGGATTTCACTTTTTTCCTGAATGCCAGGAGGGATGGAGTTGAACGTATGTCGCTAGGAAGCGCGTTCCACAGACGGGGAGCCACCACCGAGAAGGCCCTCTCTCTCGTCCCCACCAACCGCGTTTGCGAAGTTGGCGGGAGTGAGACCAGGGCCTCCCCGGATGATCTTAAGTTACGAGGTGGGACGTAGCGGCAGATGCGTTCGGACAAGTAAGCTGGGCCAGAACCGTATAGAGCTTTAAAGGTCAGAACCAGCACTTTGAATTGAACTCGAATTGGACAGGCAGCCAGTGGAGCTGACACAACAGGGGGGTGGTATGCTCCCTGTATGTAGGTGTGGTTAGTAATCTGGCTGCTGCCCGTTGGACTAGTTGTAATTTTCGAACTGTCTTCAAAGGCAGCCCCACGTAGAGTGTGTTGCAGTAATCTATTCGGGATGTGACCAGAGCGTGGACGACCATAGCCAGATCAGACTTCCCAAGGTACAGGCGCATCTGGCGCATGAGTCTTAACTGTGCAAAAGCTCCCCTGGCCACCACCAAGACCTGGGGTTCCAGGCTCAGCGATGAGTCCAGGATCACTCCCAAGCTGTGAACCTGCATCTTCAGGGGGAGTGTAACCCCATCCAACACAGGCTGTAACCCTATGCCCTGTTCGGCCTTTCGACTGACCAGGAGAACCTCTGTCTTGTCTGGATTAAGTTTCAATTTGCTAGCCCTCATCCAGTCTGACATAGCAGCCAAGCACCGGTTCAAAGTCTGGACAGCCTCCTTAGTGACAGGTGGGAAGGAGTGACAGATCTGGACGTCATCTGCATACAGATAACACCTTACTCCGAAACTCCAAATGATCTCTCCCAGTGGTTTCATGTAAATGTTAAATAACATTGGGGACAGTACTGAACCCTGAGGGACTTCACAAGACAAAGGTTGCGGAGCCGAACAGGTGTCACCCAATGACACCTTCTGGGTACGACCCTCCAGGAAGGATTGGAGCCACTGCAGAGCAGTACCCCCAAGCCCCATATCTGCAAGGCGATCCAGAAGGATACCGTGGTCAACGGTATCGAAAGCCGCTGAGAGGTCCAGCAGAACCTACAGGGACACACTCCCCCTGTTGAGCTCCCGGCGTAGATCATCTAACAAGGCGACCAAGGCATTTTCAGTACCATGTCCCGGCCTAAAGCCAGACTGTGCCGGATCAAGATAATCAGTGTCTTAGATTCTACCCAAACATTAGGAAGAACTTCCTCACTGTAAGAGCTGTTCAGAGGGAACTCTCTGCCCCGGAGTGTGGCGGAGGCTCTTTCTTTGGAGGCTTTTAAGCAGAGGCTGGATGGCCATCTGTCAGAGGTGCTTTGAATGGGATTTTCCTGCTTCCTGGCAGGGGGTTGGACTGGATGGCTCACAAGATCTCTTCCAACTGTATGATTCTATGACACCAGAGGCACCCCAAGTGGCCAGCTTCTGGTCAAACGAAATTGAGTATAATGCGAAGTTTTTAACTTTGCTTGTGGTGTGTGTGTGTGTGTGTGTATACAGACACATACATGCACACACACATCATAACTGTATTCTCAATTTGCTTCTGATATTCTGATAAATAAAATCATACAAGGCATAAGCAGACTGGAATTACTTCCCAAAAGAAGCAAAGGGATTCATTTGATGAACTCATTGAAACTATTGCTCAACTAATCATTATGGTGACTATATACTTCTTTCAGAACCAGAGACAGTATGCATCTGTATATGATTTGGTGACAAATATACAAGGGAGAGTCAAAAATTATCTGCAAACTGTACATGACTGTCTCTAACCGAAAGGGTGGGAAGTCACTACAATGGGATGGGTGGGGGGAGAGAATGGCATAGTCAAGTACAATCATTGTAGAGATGTTAGGAAATATTGCATTTATTTATGTATGTATACATGCATATCGATTTGTATTGTTTTTCATTTTGATAAATATGCAAATTTAAAAATAAAAAACAATCTCAGTATAACCTAAAAACAACTATCCACAATTTAGCTGTAGAGTTTGCTTTAATCAACTTTCAGAAAAGTTGAATGCATCATTTTTCAACATAATCTCTCTGCTTTTCAATGCTTTTCACATAATCTCTCTGCTTTTCACCTGTCAACAAGTTTTCGTGTTCCCTTATTAAAAAATATTTTGGGGCTAAACTGTGAGGCACGAATGCACCAATTTTCACCTCTTTATCAGGCATGAATCTTTGGCCCCTTCTACACTGTCATATAAAATCCAGATTATCTGATTTGAACTGGATTATATGGCAGTGTAGACTCATATAATCCAGTTCAAAGCAGATAATGATTATCTGCTTTAATAATCTGAATTATATGGCAGGTAGAAGGGCCCTTTGTCCTCATAGGGCTTTTTACAGGAGACCAAACAAATGTTATGGGGCAAAATCAGAATGAAAGGGATGGTGCTTTAACATGAAGTTGACAGCCTGGGCAGTGGCATGGGGATGTGCATTGTCATGGAACAGCACAACACTCTCGGAGAGCAGTCCTCTGCATTTTGTCCAGATTTTAGACTTCAGCTCTCACTGAAATGAGCTTTGATGGTTGAATCTTTTCACTGCATGCTTCTCTTCTTTTCTGCAGAAGGGAGGGGGGCATCGACTTTTCCTTTCATTACAGTCGCAAATAAACTGATGGAACACTTTCACATCTGCACAGCAGTGCGGCCAACAGAATTTGTAATATAACCACAATGCGGGTAATTTCTGACTCACCCTTGTAGTTTCCCACTCATGTTGGGAGATGTGATTGGGTGGAAGCTGCTTCCTTGAAGGCTCTTAAACAGAGGCTAGATGGCCATCTGTCAGGGATACTTTTGTGCTTTTCCTGCATGGTAGGCAGGGGCGGTCTAAGGTAATTTTAAATGGTAAGCAAACATTATTTTGGCGCCCCGCCCCAAAACATTATTTTGGCACACACCCCTCTCCGCGCATGCCCAGAAGCTCCTGTGCGACGCCTTGGGCAGCAGCTGGTTGACCACCTCGCGTGTGATGTTGGGCGCCTCCTTCAGCCGCAGCTTGCTCAGGATCTGGGATTTGATGCTCTCCAGCCGGAGCTCCTTGCTGTGCTGCCGCCACAGGCACACCGGGCAGCCCGAGCCGGAGTCCCCCTCTGCGCCCGCGGAAGACGGGGCCGGGACCGGCGAGGAGGCCGCCTTTGCCTTTTTGCCGGTGTCCACCTCCAAGGCCAGCAGCACCAGCAGACACAGCAGGGAGCGGGGCGCAGCGTCGGAGCGCACAAGGCCCAAAAGCGGAACATCGGCCGGATGCTGTCTGGCGGGCGCCACGGGGGAATGCGCCCTTTACCCAGATGGCGGCGCCCCACGCAGCGGCGTCCTTTGCCTACCAGTAGGACCGCCCCTGATGGTAGGGCGTTGGACTAGATGGCCCATGTGGTTTCTTCCAATTGTGGGCCACTGTGAGACTGCCAAGTGAGAGAGCCATTTGGTCTTATCCAGCATTACTCATTTTCTTATGTCAGCTCTTGCTACTCTTAAACGAAAATATACTCCACAATTTTGAAATTAGGAGAAAATTTTACAGGGCACAAGGTAGTTTTGACACATCTGCCAATATGCCAAACAATTCAAACCCCTTAACCAAAAAAGGCACAATCATGTTCCAAATCTTTCCAACACCTTTGGGAAAAATAGGATGAATTTGGTTTAAGATGACGTGACGCCTCCAATAATAACAGGGATGTTTTGTACTGTGTATTAAAACCGGAACCACAATTCATAATATTCACTGATTTCCAGTCAAGAGTAAAAATCAAAAGCAACTTGGCTATAGAATAAAGCTTCATAAAATGTGTGAAACACACAGGGAAATGCTGTATAGTGGAAGTGAAGAGCTTTAAATCAACAAAGATTAAGTCTCTCTCAGATTCATCAGCAGCCATTCTTTTGCCTATAGACTGGTTTACTGAACTCTCATATTTCAGCAGGAAATTGCACAGCTGATATATTTGCTTGAGTTTCTGCTTCAAAAGCATTTTTAATGTTTATTCATTAAAAATGAAAGTGAATCCATCGAAAACGGAGATCCTATGGCTGGGTCGCCCGGGGGGGGGGAGGGGTGAGCTCCGACTGCCTACTCTGGACGGCGAGGCATTAGGCCCATCGTCCTTAGTAAAGAGTCTGGGGGTCCAATTGGACCCGCTGCTGACAATGGAGGCCCAGGTCTCCGCTGTCAGCAGATCTGCCTTTTTCCACCTGCGACAGGCTAGGCGGTTGGCGCCCTACCTCACCGGGAATGACCTCGCTACGGTGATCCAGGCAACGGTCATCTCGAGGTTAGACTACTGTAACGCCCTCTACATTGTTCTACCCTTGGCGGTTATCCGGAAACTTAAACTAGTGCAGAATGCAGCAGCGAGCCTCCTGGCCAGAGTGCCGACCAGGACCCATATCACCCCGATACTGCAGCAACTGCTCGGGTTGCTTATTGTGTGCCGGATCACCTTCAAAGTGTTGGTTTTGACCTTTAAGGCCTTATATGGTTTGAGGCCAGTGTACTTGAGGGACCGTCTACTCCCATATATTTCCCAGAGATCCCTCCGATCAGAAGATCAAAACCTACTAAGGGTCCCCCCTATAAGATCGATCCATCTGTCCTCCACCAGGCAGAGAGCCTTCTCTGTCGTGGCACCGAGTTTATGGAACGCCTTGCCGACTGAGGTTCGAATGATCAAGGAGTTGCTTGCGTTTTGTAAGGCTTGTAAGACAGCTTTCTTCCGGCGGGCGTTTAATTCTTAGTCACCTCCCTAGGGCGCTAAAATGATACTGCTTAGCGATACTTTTATTGTTTTATCTGTTTTAATGATTGTATGTTTTGATATACTGTAAACCACCCTGAGCCTGTACGGAAAGGACGGTATACAAATCAAAATAATAATAATAATATATTATTATTATTATTGGCTGATGTCCTGCACCAGAGGTTGCAATTTGTAACATTACTATGATGCAGCAATGTCTTTGAAATAATGTACAGCCCTCCTAGTGAATGGCGGCAATACATATTTTACCACTGTGATGTCATAATGGTCCCGATGACAAGGCTCTGCTTCCCCTCCTAAGAATATGAACATTAGCACAGTTCAGCACTATATAATCACCAAATCAGTTTACGATTATCTAACTGCCTAACAGAGTGGTGTCCAATCCTTAGTCCTCCAGGTATTTTGGACTTCAGCTCCCAGAATTCCTGACCATTGGACCAACTACAATTTTCTTTTTATTATTTATTATTATTTATTTACTTCATTTCTATTCTGCCCTTCTCACCCCGCAGGGGACTCAGGGTGGATTTCAATGTACACATTACATTTAGACACACAAACACACAAGACAGACAGAGGCAATTTAACATCTGGCCACCAGGGGGAGCTGTTAAAGCAGAGTTGAGGCTTTGTGCAGGAGTGCAGTCAGAGGAGAGTGATGCACAAGTAGAGGCTTTAGAATAGCAGGCTTCCTGTGCTAGAAATCACGCTAGCACTCAAGCCGTAAATGCTGCACCCTGATTGGTACGCCAAGCGCAGGCAGTGATTTGCCAAAAGAACATCATGTGTCTTCAATGATAACAAAAGCCTTGATTGGACTGAGCAGTACACGGCATGGGTTTGTTTACCTGAATGCCAATAGGATAAGAACTACGCATGCGCAGAAGGGTCTGCCCCCCTTTGCTGGCAGGGAAGAGGCAGAAGCAAATGTTGCGACTTTGGGAACAGGCTGCCCAGGCTGCCGATAATGTGCTGTGGGAATGGATTTCTTAGTGCGCCACAGTGTTCTAACAAATAGAAGCCAGATAATGATGTGATGCTAATAAAGTATTGTGTTTAATTGGATAATGAAATGTGTTCCGATGCACCAGCCAATGGGGGGTGGTAAAGAAGGGTGGGCCAAAGATCTGCCGCCATGAGGGGTATTTAAGGGCTGCTCATAGATTGTATGTTAGAGTTTGTCCATAGCAGCGTGTTCTGTGGGCGAACCCCACCAGCTGGTGTCAAATTTCAATCCACTTGACTTCACTTTCAACAGTCAATTGTTTCGTTCTCTCGTTCCTGTGCCCGCACGTCCACTTTGTTGTTTTGGTAAGAAGGTGACTTGCCATCCGGAGTTCTGGGACTCCTAATTTGCTGCTTCACTGTCACAACCTTCATTCCTCAGCGTGTTTTCTGGAGTTTTTTTTTTATGGCCTCGTAAATCAGTTAAATTTAGCCTCCCCACTAAGTGGTACCTTAATTTCCTACTTGACAGATGCAACTGTCTTTCGGGTTGCAAAGGTCAACAACAGGCTACACAATAGGTTGAGAGCCCACCTCGACTCGGGCAGGCCTCGAACTCATGACCTTCTGGTCAGTAGAGATCTTATGCAGCTGACACCCAGCCAGCTGCGCCACATTCCCGGTGTTTTCAAAAACTCTGATGCTTCATCCTCCATCTTTCCTTCTCCAGTTTGGATGATAAAGTCTAGAATATTATCTTGAACAGAATAAATGCATTTATTACCTGTATGATCTGGTTAACCACATCCAGCAATATCACAAAGTCACAGTGTGCATTTCAGTAAGCAGACAGCGTATTGCAGTTTATACTGCCAGTTCAGCAGTATTTCTAGCATTCATGCATATACATTCCTACTGTTAGGTTTTCAGAAAATAAGCATACCTGATATGGCAATCTTGCCTTTACAGGGTGAACGTTCTTTTGCTGCAAAATCTAAACATCTAACAAAAAAACCAAAAGGATTATTAGATAAAGAAATGAACGTATAGCTGCTTTCCTCTGTTGTTTCAATATGCATTTGTCTGAGGTTCAATTAATCTGTATGTGATTAAGCTTTATAAGCATCCAACACACAAAGAGGTGCCTCTAAAATGAAAATTAAACTACTCTGGAGCTAAAAATGACAGATACATTAGCATTTCATACAACACTGCTAACGCATTTCTGGTATTATTTTATTTATTTATTTATTTGGATTTATCCGGCTTGGGGGGGGGGGGCGACTTACACATAGTAAAATATGGTTAAAACCGCATATATAAAATACATTAAAAGATACATTTTTAAAATCCTTTAAAAATACAACAATCCGAACACACATAATATAGCAGGTGTCAGAGAGCCTGCAGTTTCCAATAGCAGAGGGCCTGCAATTTAAAAGCCGAAGGCCTGTTGGAATAACAAAGTCTTGCAGGCCTTCCAAAAGGCCAGCAAGCTAGGAAGAGCACGGACTTCTGGAGGGAGCGCATTCCAAAGTGTTGGTGCAATAATACGGAAAGCTCTCCTCCGTGTTGAAGTCAAGTGGAAGGACTTACAGCTAGGGATTACCAGAAGGTTATGTGACTCTGAACGCAGTGGTCTAGTGGGACAGTATAGGGTGAGGCGGTCCCTTAGGTACACTGGCCCCAGACCATTCAAGGCCTTAAAGGTCAATACCGGCACTTTGAAGGTAATCCGGAATTCAACTGGGAGCCAGTGCAGTTCGCGTAAGATGGGAGTAATGTGGAAGCATGTTGGAACGCCTGCCAGCAGCCGAGCTGCAGCGTTCTGCACCAGCTTGAGTTTCCGGATCACCGACAAAGGAAGGCCAATGTAGGGAGCGTTACAGTAGTCCAGCCTTGAGATGACCGTGGCTTGGACCACTGTGGCTAGATCGTGGCGGGACAGGTAGGGGGCCAGCTTCCTTGCCTGGTGGAGATGGAAAAACGCTACTCTACTGACGATGGAGATGTGTGTCTCCATCGACAGTTGAGAGTCTAGAGTGACACCACGACTCTTAACACAGTGTTTCTCAACCAGTGTGCTGTGGCACACTAGTGTGCCGTGAGCGATCATCAGGTGTGCCGCGAGAAAAGCTCTCTGCCCCTCTTCCTTCCCCCCTCCTCCTGCCGAACTCCTGCTGCTTGGGGGAGGAGGAGGGCCAGGCAGCGGCAAAGAAAAAGAAGAAGGGGCCGGGGCGCCGCCTCCTTCAGCCATTTCCCCAGCCAGCCTCCAATCCGCCATGACTCCCACCATGACTCTTTCCCCTCGCTCGCTGAAGCCGCATAAGAACATAAGAACATAAGAAGAGCCATGCTGAATCGGACCTCAGCCCATCTAGTCCAGCATTCTGTATCACACAGTGGCCCACCAGTTGTACACGGGGATCTCGAGCAGAAGGGAGGGCAAAACCCTGACCTGCTCCCGACCCCCCCACAACCAGTACCCAGGGAAATCCTGCACGGAGGAGCCCCGCCCACTGAAGCCCATCCACTGCTCATGCTCCTCCTCTGTGGGAGAGCTGAAGCCAGGGGAGGGGGCAGGGCATGGCCCCCCCCCCCGGCTTCAGCGCTCACACAGCTTTGCCAGCCTTGAGGGGCAGTGCCAAGCCCGCAGTGGCAGAGCCATCACAATGCTGGCTTGGCACTGCCCCTCAAGGCTGGCGGCTGGGAGAGCTGAAGCCGGGGGATGGCACGGCCTGGCTCCTCCCCCTCCCGGCTTCGGCACTCCCAGCAGCTGCTCCCAGCAGGCCACCCCCCAGCCGTTCTTTACTGTGTTAGAGTGTCATTTTGTATCATTTTGGTTGGTGGTGTGCCCCCGGATTTTTTTAATGTTAAAAGTGTGCCGCGGCTCAAAAAAGGTTGGGAAACACTGTCTTAACAGAGGACGACGGACTTAGTGTCGCGCCATCCAGGGTTGGAAGCCAAACCTCTCCCGTGCCCAGACGACCCAGCCACAGGATCTCCGTCTTAGCTGGATTCACCTTCAACCTATTGGCTCGCAGCCATCCAGTAACGGCTTCAAGGCAACAATGGAAATTATCGGGTACGGATTCGGGTCGGCCCTCCATTCCCAGAATGAGCTGGGTGTCATCCGCATATTGGTGGCACTAGGGTTGCCATTTTTTGATATAAGAAATAAGGGACATTTACGGGATTTTTCTCAAAAATAAGGGACACTTCATTAAAATCTTGAAACTCAAACATTAGGTAGAAATAGTTTTATTAACAGAATAAGATAATGATTGAAACTCACAAAAAAAACCTGACTTATACCCTCTTAACAGTACATGGTATGTTTCTGCATGCTTTGTCATGCAGAAAAAACATGATTAGAACTACCTAATTTTCTCCATCTGTATTTAGTACTTGACTTTGCTGACTTTAAAAGTGCACTGTCTAAACATTAAAATAAAATAAATTTTATAAGACAGTACATCTTCATGATTATTATGTCAATAGTTAATGGTATAGTATAGTATGGGATACACAGCATTGTATAGTATTGGGATGCACAGCTAGGCCTATTTTAAGAGTAACTCTCAAGCAACCAGAAACTGTCTTTATCCAACATGATCCAACATTCCCCTTGGGTTAACAGTTAATTAGTCTACTGTACTTTGAAAAAGTCCTGTATCGCCTCTTCCTTCCAATGGGGACGCAGGCTGCCCTGCGAGTTGGAATCCCCAGGGAGGCATTGCCGTGGAAACCACAGTGCGCACCTTCCTCTGGTCAACCCCGCCCAGTCCTGTCCTGCTAGTCAAAAATAAGGGACAGGGCCTGAAAATAAGGGACACAAATTTTAGGGCCAAAATAAGGGACTTCCCTTAGAATAAGGGACATATGGGAACCCTAGGTGGCACTCCAGCCCGAAGTTACGTACCAGCCGAGGAAGTGGTCGTACATAGATGTTAAACAATAGAGGGGAGAGGATTGCCCCCTGGGGCACCCCACAGAGTAGGGGGGCACCCTCGGAGTCAACCTCACCCCTCCTCAGTCGCTGGATCCGGTTCCGGAGGAATTATTATAGTAATTAAATTCTACTGTTATAAGTATAACAACAAATACAATGAAACTGAAGGCTAACATAAGGCAATGATTCAAACTGTGAACTACAATTCTGGAGACCAGAGCTTGAATCCTGCTTTTTCCCACCCTTTCTCCACTGTCTTCTGAGCACAAAACTAGCTCCAGTTGAGACTATATACTAGGATTAAGGTCTAAGAGAGAGATATAAAGATCAGCATGGATATTTTGATCTACTAACGGGAATTTGGCTAAGCATTGTGAACATTTATAGCCCTGTTTCTAATAACTGGTGTAAACTGTGCTCTACTTAATTTAACAATTCGTCATAGAATCATAGAATCGTAGAGTTATAAGAGACCTCATAGGTCATCCAATCTAACCCCTGCCAAGAAGCAGGAAAATCGCGTTCAAAGCACGCCTAACAGATGGCCATTCAGCCTCTTTTTAAAAGTCTCCATCACACTTCGTGGTAGAGAGTTCCGCTGCTGAACAGCTCTCACAGTTAGGAAGTTCTCCCTAATGTTCAGATGGAATCTCCTTTCCTGTAATCTGAAGCCATTGCTCTGCGTCTTAGTCTCCAGGGCAGCAGACCCTTGACTTCCAATCATTTATTTAGTCATCTTCTGCAGGCTAAACTGCCCAGCTCCCTAAGCTGCTCTTCATAGGGCTTGTTCTCCAGACCCTTGATCATTTTAGTCATCTTCCTCTGGACACATTCCAGCTCCCTTCAACTGTGGTGCCCAGAATTGGACACAGTATTCCAGGTGCTTCAAAGGGAGGGGACAGGGACTGCTGCAATGGATACTTAAAGCCAGCCTTCATCTTAAATCAGACAAGTGACTGATGGTACTATACAGCACAATCTCCACCATAACCGCACACAAAAATAATTTCAAAACACAAAACCATATTTCTGTAGAGTTTAGCCCTATCACGAGTATTAATAGCTAAATCAATGTAGTTAACCACATCAACCAGCAGGTGGCACCAATTAATCATTTTAATGAGTAGGAAATCTGGAATAGATTTGATATTGCTCTAGAACAGGGATGAGCAATTATTTTTTCCAAGAGGCCACACGAGAGCCAAAAAATAATACGGAGGGCCTCACCTACAGGCGGAACTACATTCTAATCTACATTATTTATTTATTTACTTACTTACTATATTTACTATATATTACACATCATTAACATTCATATATTATTAGTATTAATATCATAATTATTATATTATAGTGTATATATATAGACATTATAATATATTGAAATTATAATATTTTATATTATTTATTATTTATTATATTATTATTATACAATTATTATACAATAATAATAAAAACTACTAAAATAAAATAAAATAAAATTCAAGAAGACAAGGTGCGAACCAAGATGAAGGCTGACATCCTGAAGAGAGGAAGGATCCCAAGATGGAATGGCCCAATATTAATATTAATAATAAGACTTGACTGCAACAGGGCGAAGTCTACCCGCCCTCTCTCTCTCTCTCTCTCTCTCTCTCTCCCCTCCGCCTCGAGTCCCAAGCTGTAGTAAGAGGAGGAGTGCGGGGGCGGGGCCTGGGGCGGCAAGGGGCAGGGCCTCACTCTGATTGGCGCCGCACCACTCAGAAGCACTTTGTTTTCTATGCTAATGAGGGCGGAGCAGAGGCTTGTGGATATTTACATTGAGGTGGGAGCCACCGCCCTTCATTTCTTTTTTTACCCACATGGTTTTCTCCTCCCTTGCTGGCTTCCTCACTCCACCCCCCCCCCCCCCACACTCGCCTAGTGCCTCGCCCGCCATCATCCCCGTCGCTAAGGCCGCCGCAGCGCTCGCCTTCCTGCCACTTCCCCGCGTGCTCCCAACTGGGGGGAGGGAGGGGGAGGAGGGGTGGCTCCAGGAGAGGATGGCAAAAGAGGCAGTTGTTCGCTAGTGAATTGCCATCGCCGTGGCGACCCGATCTAAGTCTTCCGGGTCGCCAGGCCGATCAGCCCCCGCAGGTCGCGGAGTGCTCCTACTGCAGGCGCGGATTGCCTCCAGGGATGGCAGGCATTCCAAAGCCGCCGCTCCTCCGCCTGTCTGCCAACACAGGCCCCACAGAGCTTGCGAAGGGGTGGTGGCAGCCGGACGCCCTTCTCCCGGGCCGCACAGAACCAGCTGCCGGGCTGCATCCGGCCCGCGGGCCGTAGGTTGGCCACCCCTGCTCTAGAAGCATTCTCTGTACTTATCATGACAGGACTCCATCTGTTGTACTGAGCTCAATACAGTACAGGAAGTCCCCAAATTACACACACAAACACACACACACAGAGAGAGAGAGAGAGAGAGAGAGAGAGAGAGAGAGAGAGTAAAGTTACACTTAAAAAGTACATGTTCCAAATTACATACAAATTCAACAAGAACAAACCTACAGAACCTATCTTGTTTGTAACTCGGTGACAGCCTGTATACTACAGTACATTCCCATTGCTATACCTTTTCTTCTACTAGACTTACTCAAGAATACTCTTCATGCCCTCTGGATCCTCTTCTCAACATTAATCAGTTCAAGATTTGGAGATGTCACCTTGTTAGCCAGTGGTCCATGCCTTAGTTACTTCAAAATTGGACTACTGCAATGTACTCTACATGGGGCTGCCTTTGAAGATGGCTTGGAAACTGCAGTTAGTGCAAAGGTGGGCAGCCAGATTACTAACTGGAGCTGGTTATAGGGAGCATACCATGCCCCTTTTAAAGCCACTCCACTGGCTGTCGATGAGTTTTCAGGCACAATTCAAAATGCAGGTTATCACCTATAAAGCCCTATATGCTTTGGGTCAAACCCATCTTCAAGGCTGCATCTCCTTCTATGAACCAGTGCAGACACTAAGATCTACTGAGGAGACCCTCCTCTAGGTCCCACATATGTCTCAAGTGCGATTGGTGGGGATGAGAAAGAGGGTCTTCTCAGTGGTGGCCCCTAGAAGGAAAGTCAAGCAAAGATTGTGGAGTCTATGGTCTCCTCATCCATGATCCTCTCTGTGAGGTCACCAATCCTCTGGTAAACGACCGGAGGACGGGGAGCTGGTTAGTACTGGAGAGGCTACAGCAGTGGTTCCCAAACTTTTTTGGCCTACCGCCCCCTTTCCAGAAAAAAATTTACTCAGCGCCTCCCTAGAATTCTTTCTAAATTTTAATAGCAATTAAACAGAAAGATATACTGTATGTATTAATGTTTCTACCTTTTCATAAAATATAGTAAAGAAAGGTATAAATTACAAACATTGAATTCCAGAAATAATCACAAAAACAATGTGTTTGGGGGGGTATGAGTAACGGGTGATGGGATTTGCAGTACCTTCAGCCAATTCAGCTCTGACTTCCACAGACCACTAAGATTCCCCATGAATGATGGATCTGGATCAAACTTGGCACATAGAACCTCCATGACCAAGAGAAAATACTGGAGGGGTTTGGGAAGAATTCACAGTAATAGAATCCTAGGGTTGCAAAAGACCCCCAAGGGTCATCAATTCCAACCTCCTCCTGCCAATCAAAACACTCTTAACAGATAGTCATTCAGACTCTCAATAATAATAATAATAATAATAATAATAATAATAATAATATTCTGGGGTTGGAAGAGACTTCCAAGAGCCATTCAGTCCAACTTCCTTCTGCCATAAGGGAAAAGCACAATCAAAACACTCCTGACAGATGGTCACTCAGACTCTCCTTAATAACAACAATGATAATAATAATAATAATAATAATCTGGGGTTGGAAGAGACCTCCAAGAGCCATTCAGTCCAACTTCCTTCTGCCATAAGAGAAAAGCATGATCAAAACACTTATGACAGATGGTCACTCAGACTCTCATTAACAATAATAATAATAATAATAATATTCTGGGGTTGGAAGAGACCTCCAAGAGCCATTCAGTCCAACTTCCTTCTGCCAATCATCAAAACACTTATGACAGATGGTCACTCAGACTCTCATTAACAATAATAATAATAATAATAATATTCTGGGGTTGGAAGAGACCTCCAAGAGCCATTCAGTCCAACTTCCTTCTGCCATAAGAGAAAAGCACAATCAAAACACTTATGACAGATGGTCATTCAGACTCTCATTAACAATAATAATAACAATAATAATAATAATAATAATAATCTGGGGTTGGAAGAGACCTCCAAGAGCCATTCAGTCCAACTTCCTTCTGCCATTCATGATCAAAACTTATGACAGATGGCCATTAAGAGAAAATATTCACAATCAAGCCACTTCCTTCTGGCAGATGGTCATTATTACAGATGGTCATTCAGACTCTCATTAACAATAATAATAACAATAACAATAATAATAATAATAATAATAATAACAATAATAATAATAATCTGGGGTTGGAAGAGACCTCCAAGAGCCATTCAGTCCAACTACCTTCTGTCATAAGGGGAAAGCACAATCAAAGTACTCATGACAGATGGTCATTCAGACTGTCTTTAATAATAATAATAATAATAATTTAACTACATCTGGCAAGCACTGTGAACCCAAACAACGATGGATCCGAACCAAACTGGGCATACATAACCAATGTGAAGAACTCTGAATACAGGAGGGGTTTGGGGGTGACTGACCTTTGCACATGTGAGTTGTAGTTCGCCCGCATCCAAAGTTGCAAGGGAAAGAGCCGGCACCAGGCAAGAGGCCAACATTGGAGGTGGCTACCCACTGGCACAACACTGGGCCCAGCAGGGCTGGAGGCATCAAGGTCCACCGCCCTCCCCCTGCCAGGCAAAGGATAGGCTGCTCACCGGGCCTTGTCTCCCCTTGCTTGGGCGCTGGCTGGAAGGGAGCCCTGCTGTCCTTGACCTTGCTGGTCCCACCGTGGGGAGGGGCGGGCAGGCCACACTTTTCAAGATGGGCCTTGTTTGTCCAGCACCCGCCTTCTTTTTTCTTCCACGGCTGTGGGGAACCTTCCCGTCTGTTTGGCGAGTGGGCGCACAGGCGGGGGTCACGTGAAAGGCACCTTTAATTAAACTCCTTTCACACGACTCCAGCTGCTCTCCCATCCGCCAAATAGGTGGGAAGGTGCTCCGCAGCTGTGGCAGAAAAAAGAAGGGGTCGGCACTGGACAAGCTGCGCCAGGCCCAGCAAGGCGCGCTTGCAAAGACGTCCCCATTGGAAGAAAGAGGCCGATACACAGGACTGCGCTGTGGGTGGGGTCGACAAGAGGAAGGAGGCGCGCTGCTGTTTCCACGGCAACGCCTGCCCAGGGATCGCACGCTTGCGACTGTGTCCCTGCGAGTTGGAATCCCCGGGCAGGCATTGCCGTGGAAACCGCAGCGCGCGCCTCCTTCCTCTCGTCAGCCCCGCTCATGCCGCAGTCCTGTGTATCGGTCTTTCTTCCAACTGGGACGTCCTCACAAGCACGCAACCCTGGAAATGGCAAGCCTGACTCACGCCACCAACCTCTTACAGAGGTTCAGCGCCCCCCATTCTCTTGAATCTCCCAGTGCCCCCTTGGATCGCCCCATCGCCCACCAGGGGGCGGTACCGCCCACTTTGGGAACGACTACTCTAGGAGGCTGTGGCCTAGTACAATTGGCCTGGCTCTCCCCATTCACTATCACAGTGGGGGAGGGAGCAGCAGAGCAAGGAAGGTGTTCTGACTACTTGTATTCTGATAGATGGTTCATTGAGGTCATGATGGTGCAGCTGTTATGGATCTTCCCCAATAAGTTGCCTTCCTACCTCCCACCTTGGGACAACAAGAAAGAAGTGAGTGTGGGATAATGGGGACAGTTGTCCTCAGATCTACAGTGATACCTTGACTTAAGCGTTTACTTCGTTCCATGATCAAGTTCTTAACTCAAAACATCCTTATCTTAAAGCAAATTTTCCCAATGAAATGCTTTTAATTCATTCCAAGACCCAAACCTCCCCCTCCCCCTTTTTTGTTATGAGTTTTTAAATAAGAAAATGCACATTATAAATAACAAATAATGTACAAATACATATTAACATGGAACAATAAAAAGAAAGATCAACTTTAAAAAGGTAGAATCACAAAGTTGTGACATGGAAGCACAAAGCAAAGAGGCAGGTGCATCCTTTTCTTCATACTGTACTCATTCCAGCCTCCCTCCCTCTCTTGCTCTCTCTCCACCTCTCGCTTCATGAAGCCAAACATACCAGGAATAAAAACCATATAAAATCAGCTAACCCAAAGTTCCTCAAAGCAGACAAGAGCAAAGCGGATAGTAATCTCCCAAACTGGACAAGAGCACAAGGCATGGAAGCTGCTCCCTTGAAGCTCTAAAGCAGACCTGGGCAACCTATGGCCCGCGGGCCGGATGCGGCCTGGCAGCCGATTCTGTCCGGCCCGGGGAGAAGGGCGTTGGGGGCGGGGCCAAGAGGAAGGGGTGCTACTGCCGCCATCCCATCGCGGGCTGTGGGGCCTGCGTCGGCAGACAGCCTGCCGCTCTGAAGAACAATCGGACGAGCGGCGGCTTTGGAGTACCTGCCATCCCGGCGGCTTTGGAGTACCTGCAGCGGGAGCAGTCGGCGAGCTGCGGTGGGTGATCGACCTGGCGACCCGGAAGACTTGATCGTTTTCCAGTTCGCCGACTGCTCCCGCTGCAGGCTCGGATCGCCTCCCGGGATGGCAGGCACTCCAAAGCCAGGATGGCAGGCACTCCATGGCAATGTTATATTATATTATAATTTCAATATATTATAATGTCTATATATACTATAATATAATAATTATGATATTAATACTAATAATATATGAATATTTCTTGATATATTAATGTTAATATTAATGATGTGTAATATATAGTAAATATAGTAAATAAATAAATAAATAATGTAGATTAGAATGTAGTTCAGCCTTTAGGTGTGGCCCTCCATAATATTTTTTGGCTCTCGTGTGGCCCCTTGGAAAAAAATAATTGCCCACCCCTGCTCTAAAGCCTTGAATTCTTGCAGTAGCACTCAACTCAAACAGTGCTCGTATGTCAAAGTGAAACTCAGAGTATCTACTCTTAACTCAAACACTTTTTAAATTGGGGCACTCTTAAATTGAGGTTCCACTGTATTTGAAAAAAAAGTGAACAAGCGCCTTGAGGAGGATTTCCGGACACTCACGATGCTTCTTTCTCATCCCGCCCACCTAAAACTTGGATTATTCCTCCAATTAACACTTGTCATGTACAAACTCTCAATTTACTGACCTTCCTGTGGCTGTGTTCCTGTGGCTGTGTTCCCCTGCCTGGCTCTGTAGTTCTGTACTGTAGGCATGTATGCGAGCATTGCAAACCATCAGATTTTTAACAGCATGCAAAAGTTGATCCTTTTGTGTGCTCACAGCAAGCAGTTTGCATATTCCTTCACGCATCCGCATTTCAAAGTCAATTTTTTCTTGAAAGCTGCAGTTCTAAATGCCAAAACATAAAAGAAGTGTCGCATAAACCTGAACTGCAGAATTATGATAAAAGTGGGATTTATTAAATTAGAAACAATATGTACTATATTGGTATGTCCCTAGGTCAGTGTTTCCCAACCTTTTTTGAGCCGCGGCACACTTTTTACATTTACAAAATCCTGGGGCACACCACCAACCAAAATGACACAAAATGACACTCTAACACAGTAATACATATAGTTAATATGTTTTTAAATGTATTTATACACTCAGTGTGAAACCTGGGCCTGTTTCAATGAACACAACATAGATATCGTGGCTGTAATGGCAGAAAGACACAAACTTCTCTCACAGAACTCCCATAACCAAGAGAAAATACCATAAGAGTTTGGTGGGCATTGACCTTGGGTTTTGGAGTTGTAGTTCACCTATATCCAGACAGCACTGTGGACTCAAACAATGTTGGATCAGGACCAAACTTGGCATGAATACTCAATATGCCCAAATGTGAACACAGATGGAGTTTGGGGAAAATAGACCTTGACATTTGGGAGTTACAGTTTCTGGGATTTAGAGTTAACACACAATCAAAGAGCATTCTGAACTCTTGCAACAATGGAATTGAACCAAACTTGGCATACTGAACTCTCATTACCAACAGAAAGTACTAAAAGAGTTTGCTTGGGAATTGACCTTGATTTTGGAAGCTGTAGTTCACCTACACCCAGAGAGCACTGTGGACTCAAACAATGTTATGCTATGTTATGTGTTTGTTTGTTTTCTATCCAGAATCACAATGTTGGAAGGAGGCTCACCACTTTAAGGTCCCTAAAACAGGCATGGGAAAACTTCGGCCCTCTGGGTGCTTTGGATTTCAACTCCCACAATTCCTAACAGCCTGAGGCCCTTTCCTGCTTAAGTGGCTGAGGGGGAAAAAGGGAAAGAGAGTGAGGCTGCTAGAAATTGTGGGAGTTGGGAGTCCAAAACACCTGGAAGGTCCAAGTTTGCCCATGCCAGCTTTCAACAGAGACCTCTTCCTCCCCCTTCCCCTTTGCGCCCTTTCTTCCCCCTCCTGCCGAACACTTACTTTTTCTTCTACCCTCCTGAGCATGTTCAGGAGGGGAGGGGGGAGGGAGGAAGACATGACCCATGTGGGCACTACTGCGCAGACTCGCCCCAGAGCAAAGCGAGCAGAGCGAGGCTGGGAAGAAGGGAGCCCGAGTGGAGAAGAAAAAGTGTTCGGCTGGAGGGGGAAGAAAGGGTATTGGAGGTTCCAATTTCCCACGGCACACCTGATGATCCCTCACGGCACACTAGTGTGCCATGGCACACTGGTTGGGAAACACTGCCCTAGGGGAAGAACCTAATGTTTTTTATTAAACAATAAAGGTGGATCACCATAGAGATTACAACATGCTGTAAGCCAAAGATACTTGGCGAATCAAGCCTTGAGAATCAAACCTTGAGAGAAACAGACAATCCTTTTTGCATAATTGCCAGGCACAAGCAGTCAGCCTTTGCCTTGGTTTCCATATTCCAGTTCTCAAACCCATTCTTGTTAGGATATGAAAGCATGATTAAAGCAAATCAATTTTAGTTCGTTAATTAGTTAGATCACTGGACTCTAGAAACCAGAATCAAATTTCCACTCAGCCATGAAGTCACATTCTCTCATCCTCAGAAAAAAAGCAATAGCAGACCTCTTCTGAACAAATCTTCCCAAGAAAACCCGTGATTCACCATAGGAGAAAAATGATGAAGACATGCAACAAGTACAAAATTTCATATAATTATAGAGCTGGACATAGATATTGCTCTTGAATTGTGATGCCCAAATAACTGGAATACTTGTCACAGTGTTCCAAGTGAGGTCTGACCAAAGCAGAAAAGAATGGAACTATTATTTCCCTTGATACTCCTATAGATACAGCCTAGAACCACATTGTATTATTAATAATAATATTTGAAACACAATAAGATGAGTTCACAGCAGACACTCTGCTGGCTGTTGTATTGGATCACATCTCAGACACTTCCCAAGTGTCTAGTAAGGCAGGCTTATATTGAAATGCTAAAATGATGCTTACAAGGAAAATCAAAGAATGCATACGTAACAGGGACAGCCCACTGGAGGGATGGGGAGACATGGTATCACATGATTTCTCAGAAATCATGTGCTTTCAAAGAAAGGAAACTTAAAGAAATCAGACTGGGCATGTGCAAGAATGCAAGAGATAAGAAACACTGTGTCTTCAAGAATGATGCGTGGACAGTTCGTGTTACATGATGATTGGCTGCAATTTTAGCTGCGACACAACTTTTAACCAATGAGATATTGGGCGACCAGAGGTCGGACCCTGATATTTGTATAAATATGTGCCTCACCGGGAGGAGGGGGTCCCTCCCTGAGAGCACCATGTTGTGCTGGGTTGGACCTCTGCAGCTGTGGAAGTAAACTGATCTTTTCTGAGAATCTCTGTTGTCTGCCTCCTACTTCTTCTGCGTCCGCACGAGCAGCCAACCGTGTGTAGTCATGGAAATCTGCTACACTAGGACTGTGCGAATAATGCGTGCAGATCCCAGTAAGGTGGCCTTCTGCATCTGGCAGATGGTAATTTTATCAGTGCCAATTGTATTTAAGTGCAGGCCAAGGTCTTGAGGCACTTCACCCAGTGTGCTGATCACCACTGGAACCACCTTGACTTGCTTGTGCCAGTGTCTTTGAATTCGATCTTTAAATCCTCATATTGTGTCAGCTTTTCGTTGTTTCTCTTCAATATTGCTGTCACCTGGGATTGCAACATTGACAATCCATACTTTATTTTTTAACACGATTGCGAAGTCAGGAGTATTGTGCTCCAAAAATGTCAGTCTGAATTCAGAAGTCCCAGAGAAGCTTGACGTGTTCATTCTCTATAACATTTTCCAGCTTGTGATCCCACCAGTTCTTTGTTGCAGGCAGATGGTATTTGTGGCACAAGTTCCAATGAATCATCTGAGCAACGGTGTTATGCCTCTGCTTATAGTCTGTCTGTGCGATCTTCTTGCAGCAGCTGAGGATGTGATCTATTGTTTCATCTGCTTCCTTGCAGAGTCTACATTTGGGATCAGTTGTCAACTTTTCAATTCTGGCTTTGATGGCATTTTTTCTAATGGCTTGTACTTGGGCTGCCAGAATCAAGCCTTCACTTTCCTTTTTCAAATGAGGCCTCTTGCGGCAATTATTATTAGTATCATTATCATTATTAGATACATAACAATATGAGTCTACAGCAGGGGTGCTCATTAGGTAGATCGCAATCTACTGGTAGATCGCATAGGGCGTCCTGGTAGATCACAGGCAGGGCGGGAGGAAGGCTCAGTACCGCCCCACAGGCTCCCGACGCTGCCCAGGTGCAGAAGGAGGTTGGACTGGATGGCCCTTGGAGGTCTCCTCCTATTCTAGGAACTCATTGTTATTATTATTATTATTATCAGAGGCTGAATGGCAATCTGTGAGGAATGCTTTGATTGTGTTTTTCCCTTATAGCAGAAGGAGGTTGGACTGGGTGGCCCTTGGAGGTCTCCGTCTACTCTAGGAACCTGTTGTTGTTGTTACTATTAGTAGTAGTAGTAGCAGCAGAGGCTGAATGAATATTATCATCATTATTATTATGAATAAATTTAGGGGCTTATTATACTCACATTTAGTTGAATTCAGTCTTAAATATATTATATGGCTCTCACTGAAATAAATTTCCAAATATTGTGCTTTTATGGCTCTCTGAGTAGTGGGTAGGTAGATCATTTTGACTTGGTTGTTTTATAAGTAGCTCGCATGCTGAAAAAGTGTGAGCACCCCTGGTCTACAGTAAACAAGATCACTATGTTGGCTTTTGTATCGGATCACACGTCGGACACTTCCCAAGTGTCTACGATTGTGTGATGTATCAGAGAATAACGCATGCAGATCCGAGTAGGGCAGCCCTTTGCAGCTGACAGATGGTATTTTTGTCAGCGCTGTTCGTGTTTAAGTGCAGGACAAGGTCTTTAGGCACTGCACCTAGTGTGCTGATCACCACTGGGACCACCTTTACTGGCTTGTACCAGGGTCTTTTCAGTTCGATCTTGTCTTTGCAGTTCTATCTTTAAATCATCATATTGTGTAAGCTTTTCCAGTTGCTTCTCATTTTTCTGTTACCTGGGATTGCAACATCGACGATCCATACTTTTTTCCCACGATTTTGAGGTCAGGAATATTGTGCTCAAAAATTATTACTATTATTGGGGGTTTTCGCTGCCAAATCAAACTTTTGACTCATGTTCAGCATGCGGTCTACTAAAACTATTTGATCACTTTCACACCTATGGCTGTCATGCCTAGTGTCACCCATCCTGTATCTGTGCATTTTATTTTATTTTATTTGTCTCAGTGTAGTGCAGTACATTTCTCCCTGCTGACATTCAGTTTGGGAGTTTGGGCCCAGTTCGCCAATCTGTCAAGGCCAGTTTGGATTTTGATCCTTTATTTTGGGGTCTTAGCAAATTCTCCTATGCAAATTTGATCAGCATTGTCCATGTTGCTCTGTTTTGAGCAAGTGCCCTTAATATAGTGTGAACATTTTCTGTATCGCAGCACTTTGTTGAAGAAATTAAATCTTTAGACAATCTGGACACCAACAGAGACATCACCAAGAGTGGGACTTGCAAATTAAGATCACACAAGGAAGCATTTCAGGCAACACTTAGTAATTTGTAATTAAGCGAGAGAGGGAGTTTGGTTTTTTTTATAAAAAGTATAAACATTTTCAGACTGTGACCATATTTTAAAGTCTATTTGTCAGCTTGGGTCTAGAAATTGTGTCCCACATCTTCAGAAGGCTTTTGATTCAGTGGAACACTTCCAGCAATAGAACAGAAGAGAAATCTGTGCCAATTATTTCTGTTCCCTTATTATTTCTGAAGATGTGTCTATGTCAGTAGAGATCTTATGCAGCTGACAACCAGTCAGCTGTGCCACTAGGAATGTGGCGCAGCTGGCTGGTTGTCAGCTGCATAACATCTCTACTGACCAGAAGGTCATGTGTTCGAGGCCTGCCTGAGTCAGGGTGAGCTCTCGACCAATTGTGTAGCTCGTTGTCTGTCTATATATGTTGTATGTCAATGGCATTAAATGTTTGCCTGTATATGTGCATTGTGATCCGCCCGGAGTCCCCTGCGGGGTGAGAAGGGCAGAATATAAATGATGTAATCTATATATATATATAAAGGAAGACTCGTCATCGAACGACCGTCCTAGGCAGAGAAACCTTACAAGGCAGAGACACCAAATTTGGCAACAAAAATAGGCCTCAGGCAAGGAAGGTTTTTAGCAAAGAAACTCCCCCCCCAAAAAAAACCTAGAAGGCCCCCAAAACAACGATAAAAAACTACATTTCCCAGCGTCCTCTGTGGCCACCAGCGAATCCCATTCGTCAACATCGGCGCACACAAAATGCAGGGAGGCTGAGTTCCCATATTAACGGTGGGCAGAGCCAGCCAAGGCTAGGTTAGAATGCTGAGTGATTTGAGTTTAGTCAGTTGGTGTTTGTGGGTTAAGCTGTCAAAACCAAACTCTAGGAGGGAGCAGGTTCCCACACTCAAGAAACACAATCCAAAAGACCAAGCCAGCACAAAATACCACACATGACAGCCACACAACTCGCGATGCCTACCTCTACAGACCCACAACACACACAACGCATACATACCACTGCTAAACAGAAACCTACACAGTACAACCAACTAACACAGGAGGACATAACAACTACCAGGAGGACATAACACTCACACAAATAGGGCACCAGGGACACAGGCACCACTGACAAACCCATACCGCCAGAATAACAAAAACTTGCAACCCCCCACAAACAATACTGCAACACAAAAAACCACCCCAACCAAAATTCACAACAAACACCACTGGCAAAAGCAACACCCCCTCCACATCACAACCAGCACAAAGCCAGACTGAGACAACTATGTCACCACAACACACACAAAATACACCCCACAAATACCTGACAACTTCCCCAACACAAAACCCAGGACTGCACTCACTACTCACCACACACACACCTTCAAATACACACACGTCCCAGGCACAATACTCCAGCAATTCCTACTCACACAACACAACACAACTTCCTATCACAACCCATCCCCCCAACCTTACAGGACCCTGCACACACAACACCTACCACCACCACAAACAAAAACCAACTCCACCTATACTCCAAACACAACACTGCACTGATACTCTACAAACACACACAAATACCCAAAACACCCCACCCACACGAGCATTCCACAACATACTACCACCCACAATGCCACCACACACCCACTAACTCATCAAAAAAGTAATACCTACACACAACACAATACGCACATAACACAACCTTGCGTGTACTGCTTAACCCATTTGTATGCCATTCCTTCCTTCAACACCACACACCGACAACTCCACAGGACTTCAACATCCCACCCACCAGAACAACCCACAATGACACAGCCATGACCCCACCAAGACCATAAGTAACATCAATTCCAACCCTTACATACTCAGATTTTCTCGCATCTCCTAAATAGGGCACAGCAACGCGTGCCGGGTACAGCTAGTTAAATATAAATATCTGCATTAACTTTGCATATACAGGTCCTTCTCAAAAAAATTAGCATATAGTGCTAAAGTTCATTATTTTCCATAATGTAATGATAAAAATTAAACTTTCATATATGTTAGATTCATTGCACACCAACTGAAATATTTCAGGTCTTTTTTGTTTTAATACTGATGACTTTGGCATACAGCTCCTGAAAACCCAAAAATCCTATCTCAAAAAATTTGCATATTTCATCCGACCAATAAAATAAGTGTTTTTCAAAAAAAAAAGAGTCAACCTTCAAATAATTATGTTCAGTTATGCAATCAATACTTGGTGACTGCTTCAATGCGGCGTGGCATGAAGGCAATCAGCCTGTGGCAGTGCTGAGGTGTTATGGAGGCCCAGGATGCTTCGATAGTGGCCTTAAGATCATCCAGAGTGTTGGGTCTTGCGTCTCTCAACTTTCTCTTCACAATATCCCACAGATTCTCTATGGGGTTCAGGTCAGGAGAGTTGGCAGGCCAATTGAGCACAGTAATACCATGGTCAGTAAACCATTTACCAGTGGTTTTGGCACTGTGAGCAGGTGCCAGGTCGTGCTGAAAAATGAAATCTTCATCGCCATAAAGCTTTTTAGCCGATGGAAGCATGAAGTGCTCCAAAATCTGATAGCTAGCTGCATTGACCCTGCCCTTGATAAAACACAGTGGGCCAACACCATGACACACCATCACTGACTGTGGGTACTTGACACTGGACTTCAGGCATTTGGGCATTTCCTTCTCCCCAGTCTTCCTCCAGGCTCTGGCACCTTGATTTCCGAATGACATGCAAAATTTGCTTTCCTCAGAAAAAAGTACTTGGGCCCTAGGGTTGCCACTTTTTGATATAAGAAATAAGGGACATTTACCTAAAATACAGGGTTTTTTGCAAAAATAAGGGACACTTCATAAAAACTTGAAAATCAAACATTAAGCAACCCTAACTATACTCCTTTTGATGCAGCCTTGGCTTTTTCAGCTGCAGCATCACACTGCTGACTGATCTTTAGCCTGGGGTCTAACAGAAGCCTCCTTTCGCATGCATTCAGGGCAATATCATCTACTTGGGCCATTCTGCAAAAAGGCACAACCCAAGCCCTCCTGACAGATGCCCGACTGGCTCAAAAGCCCTCCAGAGACTCCCACCCGCCACTCAGCCCCGGTGTGGCTATGATTTGTGTGCCTGGCAGGTGTTTGCCTTCCTTCCTCTCCCAGTAGTCAACGGTGAAGGCAGCCCCGCGGCCGAGAGCATGGCAGACCTGGCTCTGGGTCTCCATGACCAGCAGCTCCATGCGGGCCCGCATCTCCCCACGCCACGCCTGCAGCTCCCTCAGACCGCTCACCGGCGCCGCCATGAAGACCGGCAAGTCCTCTACTCCCTCTTCCTTTTCTTCCTCCTCCCCCCGGGAGCGAGGGCTCTTGGGAAATGGATTCCCACCCAAAAGGACCGTGCGTGCCTCTCAATCAAGAGGAGGCAACCTTGGACTACAATTCCCGGCCACGTGCGGGGAGGCGAGAGAAAACGGGAGGAGCCAAAAGGGGTAGCAGGATGGAGGAGGAGGAAGATGGAAGTATGTGTGTAAATGTACTGGCCCAGCCTCGCCTCCTGCTGCCACCAGTCCTGTCAATACAGGAGCTGAAAATAAGGAACAGGAGCTGAAAATAAGGGACACGAAATTTGGGGCCGAAATAAGGGACGTCCCTTAGAATAAGGGACATACTGCATGGGAACCCTATTGGGCCCACTTAGCAAGAGTCCAGTGCTACTTCTCTGTTGCCCAGGTCAGGCGCTTCTGCCGCTGTTTCTGGTTAAAAACACTTACCTGTTGACCAATTTGAACAAATAATACAAAATGGGAGGGATGTAGAAGAGAATAACACCCTTAAGGAGGTCTGGGAAGAAGACTTAGGGATAAAAATAAAGGAAACAGAGTGGCAACAATTGTGGAGACAAAGACATCTTAAAAATTTATCAATAAGGATTAAAGAAAATTATTATAAATTAATATGGAAATGGTACCTTACACCAGTAAGAATGGCAAATATAAATAAAAACTACTCGAAAAACTGTTGGAGAGGATGCCAAGAAACAGGAACATACATACATATGTGGTGGCAATGTAAATATGTAAGCAAATTTTGGGCGAAAGTATTTAAAGAAATAGAAGATATAATGAATATTAAAATAGAAAGAAGTCCTAGTATAGCTTTATTATCATTATATAATAGTATACAATTGGAAAAAAAGGATAAAGTTGCGATAACAAACCTATTAACAATAGCAAGACTGCTTATAGCAAGGAATTGGAAAAAAAGAAATAAATATACAAATAGAGGAATGGTACAAGGAAGTGTGGAAACTGGCAATAAATGACAAGTTAACATGTATATTAAAAGTAAAAAGAAGTATATGGAAACAAAGTGATTTTTATGAGGTATGGAGAAAATTTATTGAAAAGGATTAGAAAAGGAAGAAGGAAGGTTACCTCCACAAGAAGAAATGAAATTTTGGACGAATGATATGTAAAAGCAATGGCTTGGGGAGGGGGAGGGGAGCACAGCGGTGAGGGATACAAAAATGTATAAGAAAAACACAATGGCAGATGCTAAAGATTGAAGTATTGTACCTAGAAATGAATAACATGAATCTGCTGCAAATAGACATTGGATAATATTGTGTTGATAATGATAAAACAATAAAAATATATTTTTTAAAAAAAGACCTGAAATATTTCAGTTGGTGTGCAATGAATCTAAAATATATGAAAGCTTAATTTTTATCATTACATTATGGAAAATAATGAACTTTAGCACTATATGCTAATTTTTTGAGAAGGATCTGTATGTGTGTGTGTGTGTTCAGGATGACTATCAAGAACTGGCTTTGAAAAAGGCTGGGTGGCCATCTACCGGGAGGGTTTGGATTGTGCCTGTCCTGCGTGGCCGAGCGTTGGTTTGGATGGCCCCTGTGGCCTCTTCCAACTTCATGATCTGATGAGCCCAAAGAAACCCAGAGAAAGACATTGACATTTGGGAGTTACAGTTTCTGGGATTTAGGGTTAACACACAATCAAAGAGCATCCTGAACTCTTGCAACAACGGAATTGAACCATTCTTTGTGAAAAGCAAACCCAAAGGAAACCGCGGCAAGCTTCGCAGGCGTCCTGAAGGGGGCGCTCTCCCGTGGCGCCCGCTTCCAGCCGCTTCCTCGCTCTCTTCTTCCCTGGAGCAGCGCAATGGCTAGTTGCCTTGCAAAACAAAGGAGAGGGCAGAGGGGAAGCGCTTTCTTTCCCTGGCCGCTCTCCCCGCGACTCACCGCTGCCTCCCTGCCGCCGGAGCTGCCCCACCGGCTCCGCCTCATCTTCCCGGAGGCTGCAAGGCTCGGCTTGCGTCCTTTGCCGCCAGCATTCAAACTTCCCGCAGAGCCCGCCCCCTTCGCGCGCCCAGAGAGGAAGCCCGCGAGGCCAGGGGGCGGGGCCTCGCCTGGGTTCAGCCTGCTGCTGTTGTCAATAGCCTGACCAGCCCATCAAAGCACCTCTAACACTGAGGACCCTTCCACACAAGCCATGTCACCCAGAATGTCAAGGCAGGAGATTCCAGCTGACTGGCTTCTCTGAGTCAGTGTTTCCCAACCTTTTTACATTTGCAAAATCCTGGGGCACACCACCCACCAAATTGACACAAAATGACACTCTAACACAGTAATACATATAGTTAATATGTTTTTAAATGTATTTATACACTCAGTGTGAAACCTGGGCCTGTTTCAATGAACACAACATAGATATCCTGGCAGGAATGGCAGAAAGACACCAACTTGCCACACAGAACTCCCATAACCAAGAGAAAACACTATAAGAGTTTGGTGGGCATTGACCTTGGGTTTTGGAGTTCTAGTTCACCTATATCCAGAGAGCACTGTGGACTCAAACAATGTTGGATCAGGACCAAACTTGGCATGAATACTCAATATGCCCAAATGTGATCACAGATGGAGTTTGGGCAAAATAGACCTTGACATATGGGAGTTACAGTTTCTGGGATTTATAGTTAACACACAATCAAAGAGCATCCTGAACTCTTGCAACAATGGAATTGAACCAAACTTGGCATATTGAACTCTAAGAACATAAGAACATAAGAAGAGCCATGCTGAATCGGACCTCAGCCCATCTAGTCCAGCATTCTGTATCACACAGTGGCCCACCAGTTGTACACGGGGATCTCGAGCAGAAGGGAGGGCAAAACCCTGACCTGCTCCCGACCCCCCACAACCAGTACCCAGGGAAATCCTGCCTACCTCAACCAACTCCGAGGTGGCACTTGAATGTCCTTTTCAGTAACTACCAATACACTTGGTATCCATGAATCTGTCTAATTACCAACAGAAAGTACTGAAAGGGTTTGCTTGGGAATTGTCCTTGAGTTTGGAAGTTGTAGTTCACCTACACCCAGAGAGCACTGTGGACTCAAACAATGTTGGATCAGGACCAAACTTGGCATGAATACTCAAGATGCCCAAATGTGAACACAGATGGAGTTTGGGGGAAATAGACCTTGACATTTGGGAGTTACAGTTTCTGGGATTTATCGTTAACACACAATCAAAGAGCATCCTGAACTCTTGCAACAATGGAATTGAACCAAACTTGGCATATTGAACTCTCATTACCAACAGAAAGTACTGAAAGGGTTTGCTTGGGAATTGTCCTTGAGTTTGGAAGTTGTAGTTCACCTACACCCAGAGAGCACTGTGGACTCAAACAATGTTGGATCAGGACCAAACTTGGCATGAATACTCAAGATGCCCAAATGTGAACACAGATGGAGTTTGGGGGAAATAGACCTTGACATATGGGAGTTACAGTTTCTGGGATTTATAGTTAACACACAATCAAAGAGCATCCTGAACTCTTGCAACAATTGAATTGAACCAAACTTGGCATATTGAACTCTCATTACCAACAGAAAGTACTGAAAGGGTTTGCTTGGGAATTGTCCTTGAGTTTGGAAGTTGTAGTTCACCTACACCCAGAGAGCACTGTGGACTCAAACAATGTTATATTATGTTGTTGTTTGTTTTATTTATTTATTTATTATTCGGTTTTATATTCCGCTCCTCCCTGCAGGCTCGGGGCGGATCACAGATACAAAGCATACAGTAAAAACATACGATAAAAGCATACAATAAAACGCAAAACATAACCATGATGATACAGGTCTACGGTTCTTTGACTGAGGCGAGGCGGACCGATTGCATTTGGATTTACCCAAACGCTAGCCTGAAAAGGGCCGTCTTACATTCCCTTCGGAAAGGGAGGAGTTCAGAAACCGCTCGAATATGGTCAGGGAGCGAATTCCAGAGTACTGGAGCCGCAGCAGAGAAGGCTCTTTGTCTTGTACTGGACAAATGACAGGAGCGGGACGATGGAACAACCAGCAAATTCTGAGCGCAGTGATCTCGGGGGAACATACGGGGTAAGGCGGTCCCTCAGGTACACAGGATTGTATCTATCCAGAATCCCAATGTTGGAAGGAGGGTCACCACTTTAAGGTCCCTAAAACAGGCATGGGAAAACTTCGGCCCTCTGGGTGCTTTGGACTTCAATTCCCACCATTCCTAACAGCCTGAGGCCCTTTCCTGCTTCAATGGCTGAGGGGGGGGGGGGAGGAAAAGAGCCTGAGGCTGCTAGGAATGGTGGGAGTTGGAGTCCAAAACACCTGGAAGGTCCAAGTTTGCCCATGCCAGCTTTCGACAGAGACCTCTTCCTTCCCCTTCACGCCCCTTCTTCCCCCTCCTGCCGAACATTTACTTTTTCTTCTACACTGCCTCTTCTGCCGCCATTTTGATCTGAGGGGGCAGCGTGAGCGTGTTCAGGAGGGGAGGGGGAGGGAGGAAGACATGACCCGTGCAGGCGCCACTGCGCAGACTCGCCCCAGAACAGAGCGAGGCAAAGCGAGCAGAGCAAGGCTGGGAAGAAGGGAGCCCGAGCGGAGAAGAAAAAGTGTTCGGCAGGAGGGGGAAGAAAGGATATTGGAGGTTCCAATTTCCCATGGCACGCCTGATGATCGCTCACGGCACACTAGTGAGCCACGGCGCACTGGTTGGGAAACACTGGCCTAAGCAGCCCATCAAACCATCTCTAACACTGAGGAGCCTTCCACACAGCCATGTCACCCAGAATATCAAGGCAGGAGATCCCAGGTGACTGGCTTCTCTGAGTCAATCTTTGTTCCTGGGTTATAAATCTCACTTCCTAACTGGTTCTATTATAGAAACATGGAAAAGATTTCTGCAAAAACTCTATTTTTGCAAGACATCCTGCAGCACATTGTGCTGGAGTTTTTAAATTGAGTCTCGACCAATTTAATATGCTTTGTGTCGGCTACAAAAACGAAGTATCTGGAATCTGCAGTGTAACTACTCTCTCAGCATTACTTCGCAAATGAAGATTCTTAGGAAGGACTCCTCCCACGCTTTTTACAAGCACATTGATGACTAAAAAGGCCAATCTGAGATAGGCAAGTCCAGTTGCAGAAAGCACAGCAGAAAGTCTCCTTGGGTGATGTTGCTTAATGAATTGTTTATTATTTATTTATTTATTTATTCAATCTTGTATTCCGCTCCTCCCTGCAGGCTTGGGGTGGATCACAACACACAATAAAACATGCTGCGTGTAACAAAACATGCAGCCATACAATAAAAACATAAAACATGAGACAGCTACAGAATTAAAATTCAGAGGAGTTACAAATCTCTTAGAACTCAAGGCACAGGACACGCCAGGGCAGGCCAGACTAATTAAAAGCCAGTCTGAAGAGGGCAGTCTTGCAAGCCCTTCGAAAGGGGGCAAGCTCTGGGATCGCTCGGGTGTCGTCGGGGAGGGAATTCCACAGCACCGGGGCCGCCACAGAGAAGGCTCTCTGCCTGGTTGTGGACAGATGGCAAGAGCGGATTGATGGAACAAGTAACAGATTCTGTTCTTCTGAGCGTAGTGATCTCAGGGGAACATACAGGGCAAGGCGGTCCCTCAGGTACGCAGGCCCTAGACCGTGTATGGCCTTAAAGGTTAAAACCAACACCTTGAAGGCAATTCGGTACTCGATAGGAAGCCAGTGCAGTTGCCGGAGGATGGGAGTGATGTGCTCCCTCACTGGTGCTCCCACCAGCAAGCGAGCAGCGGCATTCTGCACCAGCTTGAGTTTCCGTATTGTCGACAAGGGAAGGCCAACGTAGAGGGCGTTACACTAGTCCAGCCTCGAGATGACCGTCGCTTGGATCACCGTAGCCAGGTCGTCCCTGGACAGGTAGGGTGCCAGTCGCCTATCCTGTCGCAGATGGAAGAACGACGTTTTGCTAACCATGGAGACCTGGGTCTCCATGGATAGCAAAGGGTCCAATTGGACACCCAAGCTCTTAACAAGGGATGACAGGCTAAGTTGCTCGCCATCCAGGGTAGGCAACCGGCACTCATCCAGCCCAGGGCGACCGGGCCACAAGATCTCCGTCTTCGACAGGTTCACCTTCAGCTGGCTGGCACGCAGCCATCCAGTCACGGCTTCAAGGCATAGATGGAAACAATCGGATACGGTGTCCGGCCTGCCGTCCATTCTCAGCAGAAGCTGGGTGTCATCAGCGTACTGATAACACTCTAGACCAAAGTCGCGAACCAGCTGTGCCAGGGGGCGCATATAGATGTTGAATAATAAGGGCGAGAGGATAGCCCCCTGGGGGACCCCACAACTTAATGGGAGCCTCCCGGAGACCTCCTCTCCCCTCTCCACACGTTGTCCCCGATCCTGGAGGAAGGAGGTTACCCACTTAAGGGCAATCCCCCTAACCCCAGTCACGGCTAAACGGTGGGCCAACAATGCATGATCTAGCCATAGGCCATGACATAAAATATACAACTTCTAAAAGTACAACAAGCACTTTCCAATATAAACATTAAAACATGTTCCATATACTGGCTTTAAAAAAAAAATACAGCAGTAGTGACATGACAACCATTACAATGTTTGATTCGCATCATCCCAATATATCTCCATTTCCTTTTTTTGGGTGATGTTGTTTCCAAGTTGTGGTTCTTTCTGCGTTGTCATTTCTCTTTGAGACCCGTTTGGCATGACTTCTCAAAAGAGGCCGCAGCATCGTGGATAGTGCGTCTCCATGCCTCCCGATGCGAGGCCAGGGTGGACCATTGTTGGTGATCAATCTGGCCGAGCCTGAGATGTTGTTTCAGGGAGTCCTTATATCTCTTTTTGGGGGCGCCTCTCTTGCGCTGACCCGTGGCGAGTTCACCATAGAGTAGTATCTTTGGAAGGTGGTGGTCCTCCATCCTAGAGACGTGCCCTGCCCAGCGCAGCTGTGTTCTCAATAGCATGGCCTCAATGCTGGTGATCCCTGCCTGCTCAAGGACAGCAACATTCGTCACATAGTCCAGATTCGACCACTTCGTCCCTCGCCTATCGCTACAGGACTTTTTCGGAAGTTGGATGTGTCCTTCGAGCCTGTGCAATGGATTTTTCTGGTGGAGTGCAGCATGCACAGAACTGGCCTCAACCTTTGTGACTGGCTCTCCCCCTATGAACCAGCCCGATCCCTTCGCTCCTCAGGGGAGGCCCTCCTTTTGCCCCTGCCAGTCTCACAAACTCGGCTTGTGAGCTCTAAGGAGAAAGCCTTCTCCTCTGTGGCCCCCCACCTTTGGAATTCCCTCCCGGAAGAGATTAGGAATGCCCCCTCACTGGAGTCCTTTAGGAAACAATTGAAAACCTGGTTCTTCCACCTGGCCTTTGGAGATTAGGTCCCCAAATGCGAAACCTCTTCCCTATGTGACCCATTGTCTTTGACACTATCTCCCCCGAGTTTTTTAAACATCCTATATGTTCATGTGGCCCGCCCTGTCGGTTTTGTTTTTAGACTCACTTGTATTGTATTGCTGTGCTTTCACCAATGTATTTTATTGTGTTTATTGCTTTTATTATGTTTATTGTTTTTTGATGTTGATATTTTTTTGATGTGTTGTTGGGCACGGCCCCATGTAAACCGCTCCGAGTCCCTTTCGGGGAGATGGATGCGGGCTACAAATAAAGTATTATTATTATTATTAAACCATAGGTTTGTCTGCCGGGGCCTAGCAAGTTTGGACTGTGGCAGCAAGTCCTCAGGTCATAGGTTTGGTTTGAGTTTACTTCTCTTAGATGGTTGACCTTACAGAGTTAGACAAGCACCATCTGCCCGAGTTTGAATTTAGAGTTTTCCTTCTCTTAGGATGGTTGCCAAAAGGCTAGAGAGCCCATCCTGCCCGTTGACGCTCCTTGTCAGACCTTTCGGTTGTGACCTGTCTAGCATGGGAGGCCCAATTGGTGACTATTATGCCGCCACCATCATAGCTCACAACTTCATTAGGGTACGCAAGCCTCTCCCCCACTGCAAGGGGGCGCCAATGGAGAGGCGTGTAACTACTACTTTCAAGGTAACTAAGTACCACGCAACTTAACAGGAAACAACACTTTCAAACTGGGGAACAAAAAATGTTTCAAATTTTGTTACATAGACAAAGACTACCTTTACACTGCCCCATATCCAAAGATGTGATCCCAGATTATTTGAACTGGATTATGCATTGCCAGATAATCTGGAATAAGCAAATAATCTGGGATCAGATCCTGGGATATAGAGCAGTGTAGATCCAGCCAAAAAAGGCATATTGAGCCCCCTCTACACTATCTTCATATCCCAAGGTCTGATCCCAGATTATCTTCTTATCCCAGATTATCTGGCAGTGGAGACACATATAATCCAGTTCAAAGCAGATAACTTGGGATCAGATCCTGGGATATAGGGCAGTGTAGAAAGAGCCTTGGTCAGCACAGGCTTTATTATTTTTCTTCATGACAAGCAGCACTTTCCAGTGTTTGCTTGTTTCAGAATTATTAAAACTGTAAGACCATGATCCTCTTCTACATCAGGTCATGCTATTCAGGACTATCAGCAATGAACTTCTCTTCTCAGCCCTAAGTGTTGTATTTAAATCCTATTGAAACCATTGGGCTGTTTAAAATAATGTAACACTCATTAAATGCAAGTGAATTTTCCCAGGTTCAAAGCCATTACACAGTGGTAAATTGCATCAGGAGCAGTAGTAATAATCACTTGTGTCTGAAAGCTAAATGGTTAGGATTGGAATCCAATGCGCTCTCTCTCTCTCTCTCTCTCTCTCTCTCTCTCTATATATATATATATATATATATATATATATATATATATGTATGTATGTATGTATGTGTATGTGTATGTATATGTATATGTATATGTATATATATATTAGCTGACCCGTGCACGCGTTGCTGTGCCATACGCCATTCTCTCTCTCTCTCTATATATATATATATCTTTCTCTCTCTCTCTCTCTCTCTCTCTCTCTCTCTCTCTCTTTCTCTCTCTGTCTCTCTCTCTCTCTCTCTCTCTCTCTCTCTCTCTCTCTCTCTCTCTCTCTCTCTCCCTCTCTCTCTCTCTCTCTCTCTCTCTCTCTCCCTCTTTCTCTCTTTCTTTCTCTCTTTCTCTCTCTCTCTCTTTCTCTCTCTCTCAGGGCCAGCAGGGAGGGAGCCGCCTCCACCTCCCTGTCCGGCCCCCTCCCTTCCACGGCGCCGGTCGTGAGCATGGTGAGGGGAAGGAGGAGGCGGGGGGGGGAGGCGGAAGAGGAGGGTCTTAAAGATGGCAGCAGAGGCGGCGGGAGGAGGCGGCGGTGGGGGCTCCTCCTGGGCCTCGGTGCCGCAGGGCCACTTCCTGGGCAGGCCTGGCGGGTGCCACGGGCGGGGCGCCGGGGCTGGAAGTTGCACACGCGTCTCGCTGCTGGCGCTGCGGCTGCTGCTGTGGGTGGAGGCGGGGGAGGGCGAGCGGGCTGTGGCAGTGGCGGCGGTGGAAGACACCACCCTGGGCAACCTGCTGGGCCTCAGCCATGGGTGGAGACGCCTCCAGCGCCTTGTGGAGAGCAACAGCGGGAGCAGCAGCAGCGAGGAGGAGCCGGTGAGTCCCTCTTCCTTGGGCCTTCGAGCGGTGGGAGAAGGGGCCTTGTCTCTGGGCCGCAGAGCCTGGGGGAGGCACGGCTGGCTGGCTGGCTAGCGGACAGGCAGGCTCTGAGTGCGGCGTGCTACTGTGAAGTCTGTGGAATTGGGCTGCTGCGCTCTGGCTGCCATGCGTGAATGTTCTAAGCGCGCGCTGGCAGCGAAGAGGCAGGGATGGCAGGTTCCGTTGCCCATTTTGGGGGGCTTGTGTTTGAGTGTTTTTTTGGCCCTATAGGTACCTCGTGGTATGGTTGATTGTGTTGCCGAGGTTCGCGTTTCTGCGCCTTATAGTTTAGCTGTCTATTTGCCTCGTTGCATGGCCGTTCAAAATATAGATATATATAGATATGAGACTTTTTCCACCAAGGGAGTGATAAGACCTTTTTCCAGCCTTTTCAAAACAGAATAGACAGGCCTTTTCATTTATGGGAGAAAAAGAACTGAAGAGAACTAAGACTACTAATGGTATTTATTATGTGAGGGTTATCAAAAACGTGTCAAAGGGAAGTAATAAATCATTACTCAAGGTTTTCTGTAAATGGTCATGACAGCTACATGCACACAGACATTTATTTTCTATTACTAATCTATCAGGACTCAAAACGAGCAAACTTTCATCACTTTGTGTTTTCTGCCGAGTACAGTTATCTGGAAGCCGTTAAGAAACTGTCAGAAGACAGGGATTGAATAGTGAAAACCAATATTAAAATTTGCAACAGTTTATTTTCTAGCCGTAAGGCCCCTGGTTTCTGTATTTTAAAAAATGATAGATTTATTTAGTTTTTTCTTACACTGTCATGACACGATCCTACATTGATAAGTGTTGTGTCAATGAAGAAGGCTTTGCGAAATGTCTTCTTCGAATAGCGGTGGAGTCCCGTGGAAAAAAAATAAAGTAAATCCCCAAACTGATAATGTCACTTCACCTCTTACTTGGAAGTACAGGCGGTCCCCAAGTTACAAACATCTGACTTACAGAAGACTCATAGTAAAGAACAGGGGTGAAACATCAGGAAGTGAGAGAAATTTATCCCTTGGAAGAGAAATTCACTCCTGTAAAAGTTATGAAGTGAAAAAGGTGTCTCCACTTAAACTTTCTCATCAATGTTTCCATAACAAGTCAATATTTTTTCAAAATACATTTAGAACATAAGAACATAAGAAGAGCCATGCTGAATCGGGCCTCAGCCCATCTAGTCCAGCATTCTGTGTCACACAGTGGCCACTAGTTGTACACAGGGATCTCTAGCAGAAAGGAGGGCAAAACCCTCACCTGCTCCCGACCCCCACAACCAGTACCGGGGGAAATCCTGCCTGCCTCCATCAACACAGAGGTGGCACTTGGATGTCCATTTCAGTAGCTACTGATTCCCTTGGTATCCATGAATCTGTCTAATCCTGCCTTGAAGCTGTCCAGGCTGACAGCTGTCACAACCTCCTCTGGAAGTGAGTTCCATAACCCAATGACCCTCTGGGTGAAGAAATATTTCCCTTTATTAGTCCTAACTTTCCTACCTTGGAGCTTTAGGAGTGCCCCTAGTCCTAGTGTTGTGTGACAGAAAAAATATTTTCTCTGTTCACCCTTTCTATCCCATGCATGATTTTATACACTTCGATCAAGTCACCTCTTAAACGCCGTCTTTCAAGGCTGAAAAGACCAAGGTGTTGCAACCTGATTTCGTAAGGGAGCTGCTCCATCCCTTGGATCATTCTTGTTGCCCTTTTCTGTACCTTTTCCAGTTCCGTTATATCCTTCTTTGAGGTGCGGAGACCAGAATTGTACACAGTACTCCAGATGTGGCCTCACCATAGATTTGTAGAGAGGCAATACAACATTTGCCGACCTATTTTCGATTCCCTTCCTGATCATGCCAAGCATAGAATTTGCTTTTTTTAGTGCTGCTGCGCACTGGGTTGACATCTTCATTGAGCTGTCCACCAAAACCCCAAGATCCCTTTCCTGGTTTGTCTCGGAAAGCTTTGACCCCATCAATTTGTAGGTGTAGTTGGGGTTCTTTGCCCCGATGTGCATGACTTTACACTTGTTTAGGTTAAAATGCATTTGCCACTTTGTTGCCCATTCACTCAATTTATCACAGGGACAGAAAGTGGGGTGAAATCTTTTGCATAGGCCGCAAAATAAACACCACAGGGGTGTTATCCCTTCCCTATGCAGGACCAGACAAAGGTAAAAAAATTATAGTAATCCAACCTTTTTTTGGCACCCCCTGGGTCTTCAGTGTGGTGATAATGGCGCGCGCGTGCGCACCGAAGCACACATGCACGCAAACAGCTAGTTTCACGCATGCGCTATTGGGACCGAGCGCTTCTGGTGGAGGGAGTAGCGAAACGCACTCCCAAGAGGATGAAAAAGACGGGGGAACATTTTGCAGCAGGGGCGGAGCCTCCCGCCTATGGCTACAAAATGTTCCCTGGCTAGTCCTTTTCGGCCTCTTGGGCGTGCGTTTAGCAACTCCCTCCACCAGAAGCACTCGGTCTCAATAGCGCAAGTGTGAAAGTTTTGTGCATGCGCTATTAAAACAGAGCACTCCCAAGAGAATGAAAATGACAAGCCAGGGAACATTTTGCAGCCGGTGCGAAGCCCCCCACCCGCGCACCAGCTGCCTACAGCAATGGCGCAGCATGATGTGCCCGTGGCGGGATGCGACCTTGGCCACGTGGCACCCTGAGGCGGCCGCTTACTTTGCCTCCACTAAGATCCGCCCCTGTCCCTATGCTACCCAAAGCTAAAAATATGTATTTCTGGTTGGAGTTACACTTTAAAAATGTGCCTGTTCCAACTTCCAAACAAATTCAACTTAAGAACAAATTTACAGAACCTTTCTTGTTTGTAACTTGGCGACTGCCTGTATATTAATGAGACGGTTTTTTGTATATTTACTGAAAAGCGAGTCCCAGTGTGTTGAATGAGACTTCCTCCTAAGTAAGTCTGAATAGGATGCTGATTTAGGACTGGCAGAAATTCAGACTTGTGCCAGAAATCTCTCCTGGACATCTAATCTGCAACAAGGGGAAAGTGTGGTTAATGCAGTGTTACCTCCACATTAGCAGAAGTCAGAGAATGCTATGGAACTTCCTCAAAACTCTGAATCAGACTCACACTTGATAAGTTTGGTGCGGACAGATAGAATGGTTCTAATTTTTACTGATCAAGCTGTTTACAATGGCCAGTGCTGCCATTCCATTTTTACTGATCTGTATGGCGCAGGGAAAAGAAGATGGCACCTATCTTTTCTGTTGTTTGTTACTGCTGCAGTGGCCACAAAGCTCTAGAGTACTGGGTGTTGCTGGTTGCCCTTACTGAGATCAACAAAGGTGTCCCATGACAGTTGAGAGCAATTCAGAGCTCTGTAGCCACTGCAGTAACAAACACAAAAGGTACGAGTGAGTGTCTAGCACAGGGGTCCCAAAACTAAGGCCCAGGGATCAGATGCACCCCTCCAAGATCATTGACTCAGCCCGTGCCCTAAACTTTAAAGTTGTTCTAAGACTGAAACCACTTGAATGCACACAACAACAACAACACTCCTAATTAACTTGACTATCTCATCAGCCAAAATCAGGCTCACAGTTCCCACTGAAACACTGCTAAGTTTATGTTGGTTAAATTATTCTTCACTTTAAATACTGTATTGTTCTTTCATGTTTTTTTGCACTGCAAATAAGATATGTACAGTGTGCATAGGAATTCCTTTATGTTTTTTTTCAAGCTATAGTCTGGCCTCCCAATAGCCTGACGGACCGTGAACTGACAATTGGCATTAGAAGTTTGAGGACCCTTGATCTAGCAGGACCAAACTGGGTTCAGCACAACTGGAACACTTCGATCTGAAGATCAAATGCTGCTTGTAGTTTCCAGTCTCAAGACCATACGATCTACAAAGACCAGGCACAGGGCCTTCTCTGCTGCGGCTCCGTCTCTTTGGAATACTCTTCCGCTTGAAGTCCGTACGCTCCAAGACTTACTAGCATTTTGGGGAGCGTGCAAGACTTATCTGTTTAGGCAGGCCTTCCCACCTGGCTAATCAGTTTTATATTTTACTGTTTTTACTGTGTTTACAGTTTTATTGTATCACTCATGTCTGATGTACACCACTCCGAGCCCCTGGGGAGTGGTGGCCTATACATTTGAAATAATAATAATAATAATAATAATAGGACTCTGTTCCTGCCTCTTCTGCAATTCAAGAGCAAAGCTTATAATGGCTCCTCACAATCTAAAACCAATCCAAACCAGTAATGCTTGGGGTTGGTCCTGGATTTTGGTGCCCATGTAACTGGACCATAAGGTCCCTTCTACACTGTCCTATATTGCACGATTGGATCCCAGAATATCCACTTTAAACTAGATTATATGAGTCTCCACTGCCAGATAATCTGGGATAAGAAGATAATCTGGGATCAGATCCTGGGATATAGGGGTAGTGTGGAAGGGGCCTTACTTCTACATTCCTGGGAGAAAGGGGCATGAATCAAAAGTTCAGCAAAAGGTTCCAGGTTTGATTCTGATATCTTCCTGGAGTGATTTTTTAAAAACTCTGAGAAATTGCTGATAATCAGCACAGATATAGAGCTAAATAGACCAGAGCTCGGACAACATAAATACCTGTGTAAAACAGGCCTGGATTACCCATAGGCCCAACGAGGCCATGGCCTAGGGGTGCAAGCCGAGGGGGGCGCAGATCACGCCCCCTCCCAAAAAAGAATAATAAAAATGTTATAAAATACTAAAAAAATCTGCCATGGTTGGCTCCTGCCACCTGGTACCCAAAAGGAAGGAAGGCAGAAGGGAGGGAGGGAGGAAGGAAGGGGGGGGGGTCCCTCCTCGGCGCCCTGCAGACAATACAGCTGAGAGCCAGCCCCCACGTGACCCGGCGGAGGGCGCACCACGTGACCAGGGCTCCACATGAGGCAGCAGCAGCAGCATGAGGAGGAAGAGGAGGAGCATCGCAACCAGCATGGGCTGAAGGAAGAGGCCTCCTCCTCCGAGGCCTCTTCCTTCAGCCCATGCTGGTCGCGATTGGCTCCTGAAGCGGAGGAAGGCCTCGACTCTGCAGCCGCTGCCCTCCACGCACCTTGCGCGAGGCTGCAGAGCCGCCTTTGAGGCCGCAGGGGATGCCAGGATGCGGTGGTGGAGCCAGCCTCTCAGCCACAGGGCATGCTGGGACACGTAGTTCTTTGGGATCGCCGGGCGGCAGGAGCGGGCGTGGTGCGGAATGGCCCCCCTCCCCTCCAGTTGTTCCCGGCGCGGGGAGGAGCCTCAGCGGTGAATGGATGGATGTCGGGGGAGAAGAGAAGGAAGGGGCATTAGAGAGGCCTATCCCCATCCCCCCCCACTCCCCCTTTCAGCTCCCCCTGTTTGGCCAGACTGGCAAGGGGCAGGAGGGGAGCCTCTTCTTCTCCTCTCCTCTCCTCTCCACCGAACAATCCAACAAATATGTTAACAGGGCAAAGAGGAGAAAAGGATAGTGTTGGAGTGACTGATCACTTGTTTATTTTATATATTAGAGAGAGATTTAAGTGAGGCTATGATGAGGCTTGTAAGAGAAACTTTGTATTAGAGAGGTTTGACTTTTAAAATGATTTGTCTGGCACACTTATTATATTAATCCAATATAATAAACTGAATCCTTTCCCAAAAAACCTTCAGCCGTCTTCTGTTAGTAAATCTTCACTTCAGAACTGGACACAAGTCTTTGATATAAGAAATTGAACAAATAAATATTTATTTAAGGATTCTCAGGCATGCAAAACTTAGTGGTTACACAGTAGTTTCTTTTCAGTATTCCTTAGTTACATTTACAGTTATTTTTATTCTCATGAATACTTGAAACAGTTTCTATATAACTTCCAGGTTGGCTTATCCTCTTGCCAAGCTGACTTTAATAACTTGCTTTACATTAAAATGATATTTCCTCTCAGTCCTCTGACTGGGTAACTATAATCTTTTAGTTTATGTATGTATGTATTTATTTATTTATTTACTTTATTTATATTTTGCTCTTCTCACCCCGAAGGGGACTCAGAGCGGATTACAGAACACATACTTGCAGACAATCCCTGCAGTTCATGTAAACATGTGACATTTTTCACAGTACAGTACAGTACATACATTTTTACATTTATACATATATGGACAAACAGAGGCAAACTTTCTGGCCACCAGGGGGAGCTGACACACTCCTCATCTCTCTCAGCGTTTTCTTCCAGCATCCCTTGTTGTTTCTTCCGCAATCCTCAGCGATTCTTTATGGCCTCGTAAATCAGTCAAAATTCACCTCCCCACTTTAATGTGGTACCTTTATCTCCTACTTGACAAATGTAACTGTCTTTCAGGCTGCAAAGGTCGGCAGCAGGCTACACTTAAGGTTGAGAACCCACCTCGACCCGGGCAGGCCTCGAACTCATGACCTACTGGTCAGAGAGATCTTATGCAGCTGACACTTAGCCAGCTGCGCCACATTCCCGGTGCTAAAGTTTCTTCACTTTAGCAACAAGTTAAGTGTGTCTTTGTCTCCCAAAGTACACTTTTACCCTTAGTTCCACTTACTCACAGTTAGGCACAGTTTTGCCTTTTATTTTACTTCAGCTCTCCCACTGAAATCACAAAATATCACTGGGAATTCCTCCCCTAGCTCACAAGCTAGTTTTTATCCAACACTGGTTCATTTAACCATCTGAATTCAAGGCTGAAGACTTAAACTCCTTGGTCCAGCTTTAACACAACTCGGACCAACCTTCCTTTGGCTCAGCTAGTCAAAGACTGGCTAACATTTTTTAATGTCTGCTCTCCCCCTTTGGCTCCTGAGCTCTGCTGAAAAAGATACATTTCTACTGCAAACTCTGTTACTATGGCAACACATCAGCACAGCAGTAGCAGCTTAAGCTAGCCTGTGCTTACAAAATATCAATCTTAATAAACATATAACCTATATTATAATTAGATATCTCGTTACAACCTGATAACTATTTCGCATGGCCTCTGCGCTGTTCTACTTTGGGATTGAATCCAAGCTTCTAAGCCTAACTACACGGCAGATGCACCAGTTAATCATCTCTTATGAAGATGGCTATGATAGCCAAGCATATTTGGATGGGATTTTTTCATTTATTTATGTATTGTTCTGTAGGGAGCCCAAATTACATCAAAAGCAACAAGTTTCTAGTTGTAAGGAAATTCAAGAGGAAAACAGCAGACCACTGGATATATTCCCTTCTTAACCATCTACAAAGTCCCCTGGGCAACCAGCTGTGGATAAACATACATGGTTTACTTTGAATTCCCGCACCCCCATCCCTGCACACTGCAAAATAGATACAGGCTGGCTGCTAAAACATGTCTGTGTATTGTGAAAAGAAATCTGTCGACCTATGGACTTGATTGTCTCTCTAAAGAGAATACTCTGTACTTCCTTAGTTCTCTGGACAGTAGATATTGATAATGGCTGTTCATAACCAGAACAAAGATTTTATAAAACTCATTAAATCAATGGGCCAATATATGTGGTTTACCTGATGTAATCTCCTGTTTTGTTTTGTTTTTTTGTTTTGTTGTGTTTTATTGGATTTGAAGTCTTTAATATTTAATTGCCTTGCCATGCTTTTCAAAGCAGGACCGCATCTCTATCTCTTTGAACCTTTTTTTAAAGGAATGTGCTTAGCACATTAAGGAAAGGGGAAATATGCCGATGACAGAATCTGCTGATGTTTTCCCACTATGTATTTCCACACAAAACTGTAAATCTAAATCAGATCAAACAGCAGCAAAACAGATGCCTGGAAAAGACAGTGGGAGAAGAGAAGGCTAATGAAAACCATAGTTTCAGAATGCCATTAAATGACCCTTTGAAGGCAATCATTTCTATTCTTTCTATTTGGTATAATTTTTGGAAACGTGGCCGCAACTATGGCTGGATCTACCATACCATATAGTGCAGTTCAAGCTGCATTGCATGGGTTTGCATTGGCCATATAATGCAGTTCATACTGAATTATATGGCAGTGTAGATCTATGCCAAGGTAACCAGAAACATGATCCACTTTTCAGCAGGGCTTACTGTTTAATGTGTACTTGTTACCGAAATATTTAGAACAGCCTGGCCCATAGGGGGCAGAGGACCAGAAGTACCCCTAATGCGAGGATTTCAGCAAAAACCTTAGGTGAGTTTTAAAAGCAGCAACCTGAAAATCCCTTTCCCAAATGATCTCACCAAAGAAGTCTGGAAGAAGATGCCACTGAAGTCTTTATTCTTGTCAGCTGAGAAGGATGACCACTGCAGTTTCCTTGTTGCAAAGCAGTCATAAAGTTACATTGAAAACATATGCCATTTTAATACATTTTACAGAACTGTCAAATTCAAACCTTCCCACCCCTGCATGCTGTAGGCTTCATGATGATTGGTTGGAACCTTGGAAGCCAGCTGTAGCGGGAACGAATCGTGAAACAGCGCCACTTTTGCCCTGGCGAATGGGAAGCAAGGGACAGGAATGTGTTCAAAATAAAGAGCAGCTGGAGTTTTCTTGATTAGATCATGTCCATATGTAAAGGAAGATCTGAGCCCCTGACTTTTCGAGCCAAAGGAATTATTTTGTTCTTGGTGAGAAACAGGGATTTGTCCTTAACGATCCTCCTTGTTGACAAAGGGCCACATGCAGATTTCCCATGAGAGTTTTTAGTCTTCTGGATGGTAAATAAATGAAATAACTGTGTTGGTTTCCGAGGCCAACAGTGACAGCCGGTTAGGAAATATGAAATATAGTTATGCCATAGGTTTTATAAACACGGGACGAGGCTAATCTCAGAGGGTCCAGTGTTTATAAAACAAAAGGAGTCTTTCAAAAATGGGGAGAAGGGAAAGAAGAAACTTCTCCAAACCAGAAAAAGTCTTCTGTCATGCAAATTGTTTCAATGATTGGATGAAAGGGTGCGGCCAGATATGTGGTTTCACCCTGATCTCAAAACAATAGCTGGGTCTTTCACAAACATGTAGCATTTCTTCATATATATATATTTTTTAAAAAACATATGGGAAGGGGAAAAAACATGCAGGGAATGGTTTACATAGGAGGGTTTTAGGGGAAATTCCACTACCAATATCTCATAATTATATGCAAGGAGTAGAAAGAAAGTCCATATGATCTTGAAAAACATCAAATCCATATGCTTTGGGGAAAGTCCATCTGTGTCCTTGGGAAAACTATAACAGAAAAGTCCTTTTTGCTAATAACCAGAGGAGAGTTCAAATAAATGAAAATCCTTGGAAAACTATGTCTCCCAAACCGCTCAGGGCTTGCCCCTGTTGGCCTGTCCGCATGCAACTCCGTGCACAAAGAGTCCATGGCTTCAGGTCAAGTGAGGCAAGAAAACAGAGAGGTAGAAATAGCTGGAGGTCTTTTGATGCCAAATCCCAGCCTTTGGTGCTAGAGATGCCAGACCACATGTGCAGGAACATTGGAATTCCCTGCTGCAGGTCAAACCAATTAGGATGTAGATGGGTTCTTTCTGGGGCTCGTCTTCATACTGTTTTGTAGGCATTGGGATTGAAATTGGAAAAACAAATCCTACATTTATTTATCTATAACTCTTCTCACCAAACACATAGCATTTCATGGTCATAGTGAAGTTTTTGGGTTGCAAAGCTGTATATAATAGTCACACTAGAAGGCAGTTGTGTTGCTCTCAGAGAATAAGGCAAGTTCATGGCAGAATGTGTAGGTCTAATGGGGACATACAGGAATGTACTGTCAAAAAGAAATATTGTTCAGTGGGTAATTGGATGAACTGTATCCTGGTACAAATAATCAATGCAAGGCTCATGTGTCAGTTTAGATCTCCTTTTGAGCCTTTTTAGATAAGACTTAAACAGATTGAGGTTGCTTGGTCCCCTTCCTACACAGAGGTAAATTTCACCACCCCACCCTTCTGTTATATTTCATTCTTTCTCCATTAACTGCTGTTGTCACAAAAATAGAATTCAAAATGTTTGAGGAGAAAGAAAAATAGAATTCTACTCAGCAATACAGAAAGTGCCTCAGATAAAGCCAAAGACAAAACCCAGCTCTGATCACACTAGAAGTTTTGCAAAGTAAATTAAGTTTTAACCTTGTAGATATATATTGATACAGTCAGGCCCGGATTACCCATAAGGCCACAATATTTTACAAGCCAAAGGGGGCACAGATCATGGACCCCCCCCAAATGTTGTCTCAGCCCACCCCTGAGGGCAAAACGTCAGGAGAGCGTGCTTCTGGGAGGAAACCTCCAGAGAGGTCTCCCTCCCTCCCAGACGGGCGCTGGCGGAGGAGAGCATGCCCGGCTGCAGGCGCCTGCCCCAGAGGGAGGCCTCCTCCACTTGGGCGAGGGAGAGGGCCCGGCGGCAGCCTGGGGCAGGAGAGATATATATATCCACTGAGGAGGCAGCAAAAGGCGGGAAAGGAGGCCACTCACCCAGGATGGGAGCCGCAGGTGGCGAGGCTGGGGATCTGTAGGGCTCCTCTCCGTGCTTTGGCTTTCCTTCCTTGCCCGCTGCCAAGGCTGTTGGCGGAGGATGCTGGCTCCCGCACCTTTCTCCTCCTCGGATTTCGGTGCAACAGGACGAAGAGTGGCGGCTCGGAGGCCAGGCGCGCGCCAGCAGCCCCGTCTCTTCTCCTGCCTCCGCCGAAAGGGCAGCGTCCTGGGTGAGTGGCCTCCTTTCCCGCCCTTTGCTGCCTCCTCAGTGAAGAGAGAGAGAGAGATCTAGGGCCAGGTTTACAGAGCGGAAAGAAAGCCCCTGCCCTGAGCTCCATTTCTGCTGCCCACGGCAAGCCTTCCCCCGCTCCCCAGGGCCCGCAGCAGCATCAGCTCAGGCCCGCCGGGGAGGGAGGGAGGAGAAGATAACGTTTTATTTTTAGTGTGGGTCTGAGTGATGTTGGGGGGTGCATTTGGGAGCGTAATTCCAAAGTGTGGCCTAGAGTGCAAAAAAATTGTTAATCCGGCCCTGGATACAGTATGTGTACGCTGGACTTTCGAAAAACATTTTGGTGATTATCTATAACTACAGAACTATTGTGTATTAAAAGAATACATTTCTGCTGAAACACTGTGCACAATTTTTGAAAACAGTAATTTTGGTGTCATGCTCTCTGATGTCACCTAGCACTTCATCACATACTGCTGAAACCTGGTCTGAGGAAGAGGAGAGGGCGCTTTGGTGATGGGGCCTAATACTCTTGGAGTCTGAATTGGAGCCCACTGTTTCGGTAGTGCCTCAGGGAGAAAGTAGTTCTTTTCTGGATGATGGGAATTCATCTACAGACAGATTTGAATGTAGTGAGAATTTTTCCCATGAAACACAGCCAGAGGCTTGGCCTGACCCTGGGGGTACAATTCAATTATGTTCCATCATAGTAAACCCAGTGTAGAAAAAAATCCTGTTCCGGGGCAGGTTCGTACAGACAAAAAGCTATTCTGAAAGTTTGTTTTTCTTTAAACATGGTTCTTTGCAAACCACTCAAGATATTTCAAATAAAATATTTTTTTTTTTAAAAAACATGCAGCGTGGAATATATTTGTGGGTTTTGCTTTCATTAAATTTGATACTCACATGGATTCTGTGTAGTATTGCCAACCTCTAAGCAATATTCAGGAGGTGGTTTTGCTAGTGCTTTCCTCTGGAATATAGCATCTGGTATTCATTGTTGGGTTCCCATCCAAGCACTAACCGGAAATGATCCTGCTTACCTTTGAAGGTCAGATGGGATTTGGTGCCTTTAGGATATTTTTGCCCTATTGGGGTAAACACTATTTGCAATTAATGGCTTTCAAATGCAATTTCTTTTTAAAGCTCAAGGCACAAGAACCAGTCAAAAGGTTGGCAACTGTACATGTAGGATGCAGCTTGAGAAACTTTGGCTATACTTTGTTTATTAATGGCACAGCTGAATTGCTTGGACATCAAAGCTTTCATTGCCAAAGTCTTTTATTATATTCTACTGGTCTTATTAACATTTTTTAAAAATGCTTCCTATGATTTAGCAATCTAGGCAATATAGCTAAAGGCGCACACTACATCTTAGTCCTGGTTACCTTTTAGAAAAATGGCCAAGCTCATTGCAACAAGTGAATTGAACATTTTACAACATGCCTACTCAGCATTTTTACTTAGAATTAATTCCTTCTTAGTGCAATGGAATCTTACTCCCTGGTAAATAAGCTTTGGATTGCAACTGGGTAGTTTGAGTTAGTTGAGGAGGAAGGCATCTTGACACACCAGGATTGCTGAAGCAAACACCTCCACACCTGAAAAACCAAAAAAGACCATAAATCCTCCTAATCCTCCACTTTCATAGGATTTGCCACAACAGCATAGATTAGAAAGCACCTACTCTCTGCAGTAAATGAAATATCTGTAGATGCCATGTATACATACACAGACATCTTTAAACACACATATCAGAGAAACCTGATTGGATGAAATATCCAGATGTATTCACATAGGTATAGGACAACTTAACACAATTCAAGAAGGTAGAAGATATGGCCCACTTCCCTCTGGTCTGATGTTATTGGATTGCGGCTCCCAGAATTTAGCTCCTTAGTTATGCTAACCAGGTCTGTTGAAAAATTAAGTCTACTAGGGGTGGTTGATCCATACAAAATATGATTCTAAACTCAGTCGGGGGGGGGGGGGTCAGATTTTGATTAGTTATAGAAATTATTACAATTTTTTAAAAATAAATTTTGTGATTGAAATGTAATTAATTACGAATTTTTGTTATTATTCGTTACGCCACCTGGAAGGGAAGAATGAAGGGCAAGCTCTGCACTCTTCCCTCCCTCCCCCCCAGCCATGCATGCACACACCGCTCTTCCTTTCCCCGCTATCTCAGAGGCAGCGGGGAAAGGAAGGGAGGTGCGTGGATGCCATGCATGCACACACCGCTCTTCCTTTCCCCGCTATCTCAGAAGCAGCGGTGAAAGGAAGGGAGGTGCGTGGGGCAGCTGGCGAGAGGAGAAAAGAGGCTGCTGCTTCCCTCCAGTCTCCTCTCACGAGTTGAGAACTGAGGAGGGGAAAAAATGACCTAATAACATGATCTTTACAAAAAATGGCGACCCCGGGTTCGGTATAGAAATTACACTTCCAGGTTAGGCTCCGAGGATCAAAAAACTATGAAATTAATTTTATATACGAAATTAAACCAATTTCAAAGAATTTAAAACCGGAGATATCCAGCACTACAATCTACTATCTGAAGGTGCACAAATTCCCACCCCTGGTCCTTACGTGTTCTGGCAAGGAAAGGCCAAAGCAAACTGTAGTGTGACATGGGTTAAGGGGACTCACACATGCAGCATCATAAAATGTTTGTATACAACTTGCATATCCTCATTTGCAGATGTTGGTTCTAAATTCAAAAATGATTAATTTGAAGAGGCCCTGCAAACAGGGTCCTGCTCAGTTGCTGTCCAGGTACTTCAGTGTTTCTGCTTTCCCTTTCTGGAGTTCTTGGTCTTTAAATTGGTTTTGGGCTCAATATTCCTTGAAAAAGAGAACCCTCCTCTACAAATAAGATGCATTGTGGCTGTAATCTTATGCTCACTTGGAAGAGCATCTAATTAAACTCAGTGGATCTAACCGAGTAAACATGCAAATAATTGCATTGTGCATTTCAAATATCTGTTTTGTTCTTGGTGTCGAATTGTAGCTGCTGGAATGGAGAGAAAGACTGGGCTTTGCAATGGCAGCTTCCAGACCAGAGGACCAATGAATCAGGTTCAAATTTGATTCACAGTGCTGAATCCTAAGTCCCAAATAGGTTCAATATCTTGGATAGTTCACTGATAAGGGAACCATCAACTTCCAGTGGGAACTAGGGGGCACTTACAGCTTCCCAAGCAATTTTAGGGAGGAAGGTTGATAAAATCACTGTTAAGCCTCCCTCTCCAGCTCCCCAGACACTGCAATCTTAATTCTGTTTGCCACCTACAGCTGCAATTTTAAAAGCTGGGTGGATGAAATCATATATTTCATAATTTCCTTCCAGATAGGTTTGGGTTTGTCTCAGCTTCTGGTGCAAATGTGAACTGGATTAGATAAGGAAGACTGCAATGGCCACTTTTCTTTAAATCCTCTTTGGAAGAAGAAGAGTGTGAATGTTTCAATAACACTATGTAACACAATGTTTGTTCCTTAGTTAGAAATGTCATTTCCTAATTGGTTCTATCATAAAAACATGAGGAGAATGTAAAAACCTTTGCTTTTGTGGGACATTCAGCAGCACATTTTGCTATAGTTTTTCAATGAATATCTCATCAAGTCTCAATCAATTCAACATAGTTTGTGGCAGCCACAAAACCGAAGTTTATGGAGTATAATGGCTACTCTCAAAGTAAATACTGCACAATTAAATAGGAAATAACACTTTCAAACCAGGAACACAATTTCTTTTCAAATATTGTTACACAATGTAATCTCCCCTACACTCACTAGCACATAGATGCAATATTCTAAAGGTTGTGTATATGTGTGTGTGTGTTTGCTGTTTTGTGTGTATTTGTGTGAGCGAGCGCTATTGATTAATTTTACTATTTTCTTACATATAACTTCCACACATAATTTCTTCTTCTGAATTATCTAATATCAGGGATGTAGCTGGTTGCATGTAGAAAATGAGAGCAATTTTCCTCCAAATAAGAATCTTGGATCCCCCTCCCCCAAATTTCTAGCATTGAGAGTGTGTCACTCAAAATAGTTCAAATTTAGAAACCTTATATTTGCAGTATTCGTACTCAGCCATGTTGTATGCCCATTTTCTTTGGATGTCTTAACTGCATTTCTAAAGGTTCAGCTGATGTTAATGATAAGCTGTAACTTGCAATGCTAGAATCTGGACTTGTGACGCCCCCTAGGGGGCTGTATTTATCTGTATTTGGTTTGCTATCCACTTGCATGGCTCTTTGTTTCATAGTTCCTTTGTCTTGCCATGTGCTTCTTTGTTCTGCCATGTGCTCACCTGGGGGAGGAGCTGCATTTTGGCTCCAAACCTGGTGACCCGCCCCAACTCCTCCTTTTACCGGAGTTTACCTAGGGGCTGGATTTCCTCTCTGGCCTCATATTTCAAAGGTCACAAGGACAAGCAAGGCTGGAAGTTGGGTTGCTGGGAAAGGGCAACCTTATTTCACCTACTGGTCTACCTTCGTCTTCAACCAAATCTTCGGTATATAGGAGGGCCTGCTCTCAACAGAGGCTGTGGATTAGGGACCTGATACAGGACTTCGTGTACCTTCAAGCCAGAGGACAACAGGAAACTTTGGATCTAACAAAGGTACAGTCGCTTTGCACACTAGGCATAGTGATAGACTCCCTTTTCTTTAAAGGGCTTTTCAACCAACTAAGCTTTTGGACCATCAGTTTTGCTAATTGTAAACCAATAAATCCTTTTGGTTCACCCTATTTTGAGTCCATCACTCATTCTTATAGAGATCTAGGGCTTTCCTGCATGTGGGAAGACCTTATCTCTGTACCCAGGGTCAAAGCTTGCTTTTGTCCAACCTTTAAAGACCCTTTTAGACCCTGGGAATCAGAAGAGGACTAATGTATTTGGACTTGTGCAGGTAAGAAACAAACCTTTGTAGCCATTGGAAGTAAATTAGAGCTGGGAATAAATAATGTATGATCCCTCTCATCATATACTGAGACTTAAGGGTATAGCAAAATTATTTTCACCCAGTCCTTTGCATAACAAGGTTCTTTTCACCCAAAATCAGAAAAAATCCCTTTGTAATGTAACCTAACCAATTAGATAAAACAACATTTAACTTGTGGAAATGAATGCATCATGTGATGCTGTCATCAGGAGCCTGGCAGCATGATAAACAGAGGAAAACGTTAACAACAGCCATAACTGGGCCAGTTACATAACGTGGATGTGGGAAAATTGGCTCCTATTCCCACATGTGGTTGGAATGTGGCAGAGTACAATATTTTTTATAATAAGGTAAAGAAGGAAGTGGAAGAATTAATAGGGTATAAATTGGCTTTGAACAAAAAGATTTTTTCACACAGAAATCAGACAAAAAATAAAATATCAGCGTTTGGGGGGAATTATAAAATACATGATAGTAGCTGCCCAAGCAACTATGGCCCTAGGATGGAAAAACCATAGAAAGTGGGAAGTTAAAAAATGGTACGAGTATTTAGCAGATTATATGCTCAGGATTATATCTATGAAAGAAGAGCCAAATACACAACATGCTGATTTAAGAAGACCTGGATTCAGAAATGGGAAAGACTGATAGAAAAAGTTGAAGGAAAAGAAAGAAACAAAGAGCTGAACCATTCTCTTTTCACGATTGTTCAATTAAATTAATATTTGAATTAAGATAAGTACTGTTCCTTGAGGGTGGGGGTAGGGGGGAGGAGGTGAGGGTGTAAAATCATTAGACACAAGGGTGAGGTAAAGGTGGGTTTGATAAGATCACTATGAACATAATATGTGATATGTATTCATTATATATTTCAATATTTAATAATGGTGAAAGATTGTGATGTTATCCTATTTGTGTCCAGGCCCGGATCATCCATAAGGCCACCCTAGGCCATGGCCTAGGGCGGCAGCCATGGGGGACGGCAAATCCGGACCCCCCAATTAAAAACAATTTTTTTATTTAAAAAATGGCAACCTTCGAGCGCTTATGCACATGCGTGTGGAGCGCCATACAATCTAGGCGCTGCACGTGCCGGGCCAGCACGGCACCTTCCTTTCACCTCCGTGCGCGTGGCAGCTTGAAGTTGAGGAGGGAGAAAGCGGGAGGAGCCGAGCCACGGAGAGCACCGCCTCAGGCGCCCCCGATTGGCTGCCACCGCCGCGCTACCTTTTCCTGCTTTTGCTAACTTAGCAGAAGCAGGAAAAGGTAGCGCCATGGCGGCAGCCAATGGGGGTTTCCTGGGGCGGTGCTTAGCAGCTAAGTACCGCCTCGGGTGCCCCCGATCGACTGCCACCAGCGCGCTAGCTTTTCCTGCTTCTGCTTTGCCTTAGCACAGGGCTGTCCAACTGCCGGCCCTGCAGGTGTTTTGGACTTCAACTCCCAGAAGTCATAGCCAGTTTACCAGCTGTTAGGATTTCTGGGATTTGAAGTCCAAAACACCTGTAGGGCCGGCAGTTGGACAGCCCTGTCTTAGCATAAGCAGAAGGACTGGAGTGGCGCTGGCGGCAGCAAATTGGGGGGGGGGACGGGACGTAATTCCGAACGGTGGCCTAGGGCGGCAAAAGGTAATGATCCGGGCATGCTTGTGTCAATAATAAAAAAGACATTAAACAACAGGAAGGAAGAAGACCCAAATGGAACCAAATGCCTTCATTTTATTACATCCTTGCCCTGTTCCCAGGGTGAAACTCAGCAGAAACATTCTCCCGATGGAAACCTAAAATTAATTTTATAAAGTTGGAAATTGAAGGAAAAAAAGAGCAGAGGGACCAGGGCAACATTGCCAACTCTATTTCTGAAAATGGCTAGGTGTTCTGTGTTTTTCATACTCTCGGATATATCTCAATAAAAGGAGCAAGCATTGTGATGTCCTAATTCCAATATAACTCAGTAAATTCCAAGATATAATGCAGCAGAAAGCGTGATGCGTAAAGAAGTTCCTTACTAAATGGCTCATTCTTGCTGCCCATTCCCTTTTATACTGATTTATCTGTAAAGGGCAGTAAATGCCAGTCATTAAAAAAAAGCTTTGCTCTAGGAAGGTTACCTATCTGGAGTTATTGTTATTCCTAGAGTGCCATGTATTGCTGACGTACTTGAAATGATATAAACGCCACTGGATTAATAAAGCTATTTTTGTAGGCTACCTCTTTGTTGTCTTGACAACAGAAATAATTCAAAAAATAAAGATTTTTTTTCTCCCTCCATTTTCCTATTTTGTAAATTGACTTGAAAATTGTGACAATGAAGCTTTTTAACAATTAACATGAATGCACAACATCAAAAAAGAGGGCTATGTTTAACCACTGAATAGTAGGATAAACAAAATACATACAAACAGATCACCATTTCTCTTCATTCAAGATGAATCTTATCTTCCTTGTAGCCATTTTGCTTGGGGAAAGACTGGAGAAAAAGAAAGGATGCCTTTCATTAGTGGCTCTGTGTTGAACTGAAATCCTTTTTTTTTTCTGTTGGTGCTTTGAGATGTGTCAAATCTTCCCATAGAGCAGTGTTTCCCAACCAGTGTGCCAGGGCACACTAGTGTGCCGTGAGAGATCATCAGGTGTGCCGTGGGAAATTGGAATCTTCAGGAGGGGAGGGGGGAGAGTCTAGTGTGTTGAAGTATAAAAACCCCAAGAAACCTACCTCGATAAAGGCACAAAATTACAAACACCCCCCTCCCCACCCGTTGTCTACTTGGTCTCTCCCTCTCCATGCATTGGGAAGACCTGCCTCCCTTTCCCCAAGTAGAGACCTCCTCTTGCCTCCTGGGGGTTCTGTGTGGGAAGTTTGGCCCAGTTCTATCATTGGTGGGGTTCAGAATGTTCTTTGATTGTAGGAGAACTATAAATCCCAGCAACTACAACTCGCAAATGTCAAGGTCTATTTTCCCTGAACTCCATCTGCGTTCATATTTGGGCATGTTGAGTATTCATGCCCAGTTTGGTCCTGATTCAACATTGTTTGAGTCCACAGTGCTCTCTGGATATAGGTGAACTATAACTCCAAAACTCAAGGTCAATGCCCACCAAACTCTTATAGCATTTTCTCTTGGTTATGGGAGTTCTGTGTGGGAAGTTTGTGTCTTTCTGCCATTCCTGCCAGGATATCTATGTTGTGTTCATCGAAACAGGCCCAGGTTTCACACTGAGTGTATAAATATATTTAAAAACATATTAACTATATGTATTACTGTGTTAGAGTGTCATTTTGTGTCATTTTGGTTGGTGGTGTGCCCCAGGATTTTGTAAATGTAAAAAGTGTGCCGCGGCTCAAAAGAGGTTGGGAAACACTGTCATAGAGGAATGTTTGAAATGCATTTCAGGTGTAATCACATTACACTGTGCTAGGACTTTGATATTTGTTTAATTGCTATGGTATCTTCTTATGGATTTAGTTTGACTGAGGTGGTTGTTAAAATTGTTTGCTAAAGAGCTATAATGCTGCAGTTCAAGAAAACACTGGAATTGCCTTCAGCAGAGAACTGCAAGTAATAGTATACCCAGATTCCCAAGGGAAATAGCCATGGCAGTTAAGGTAATATCAAAGTACTGTTATTGAAAATGTATGAGGAATGAATAAATTGTATTTGTAATTCCAAGTATGAGGAATGAACGAATTGCCATGTGAGATCCCACTCTGCCTCTTCTGCCTCCCCTCAGGGATCTGGCTCCAAGTTGCATAGCATCATACATTTCTCCATACTTACACTATCACTATAAGCGGAAATTGATCTCAACCGTGTTTCCTTGCCTCACCAAGGTTTTGAGTCCAAAATAAACCTAAAACCCATTTACTCACCTCCTCGCCCCTTTCTCATATCTATGGAGCCCATTAGGACACCTGAGCACCCATTGTCATGGCCGGATTACCCATAAGGCCAACATAGGCCATGGCCTAGGGGTGCATGCCAAGGAGGGGCGCAGATCATGGACCAAAAAAATAAGAATAAAAACTGGTCCGCACCCCTCTTTCCCCCTTTCTCATGCCCCTCCACGCTCCTTCTCCCAGTAAAGTCTCTCGCTCTCTGGGCTGCGTCGGGGCCCTCGCATTGATCCATTGATTTGTCCGCGGGTCTCTGGCTGGCCTGACCTCCTGGCTCCCGGGGAAGCCGTCTCCATGGCGACTGACCCGGCTCCCCTGGCGGCAGACTGTAAATTCCTGCAGCCACAGCCGAGCGGCAGAGTCCGGGAGAGGGCGGTGGGAGGGACAGGAGAAGGAGGAGTAGGAGGCAACTAGGAGGAAAGAAAGAAAGTAAAGAAGGAAGAGAGTGAAAGAGGAAGAGGGGAGAGAAAGGACGTTGCTTGGGTGGACCTCTCCCAGGTCCCCAGCACGAGACCACACCAACCCAGGCTTGCTCCTGCGCTCTCGGACCAAACCGGGGTGGCCTGCTTGGCCAAAGAGAGCCGCGGGAGGGAGGGAAGGATCAAGGCCAGGGTCTGGCTCTCCTGCCTTTAGGAGCAGCCGAACAAAAGCCACACAAACCCCAACCTGAATCTTCCCTCGGTCTGCGGGATCGCACGCCAAGCGGACATCTCCTCTCTCTCTCTCTCTCTCTCTCTCTCTCTCTCTCTCTCTCTCTCTCTTGCTCTCTCTTGCTCTCGTGCGCACCTTTGGAGCAAGTTTGCCCCCGCTGCACTCTCCCCAAGTCTTCGGCGCCGAGTATTTATGTCACAGCGGATAGGCAACAGAAATATAGAAGTTTAATTCCCCATCGGCCCAAAAAATTCCAGTCTCTGTTCGTGTGAAGAATGAAACTCTCATTCAATTCAAAAGGTAAATATATAACTTTGTATTGAATTGTATTTAACAATAACTGGCAAAACATCGAAAAACAACAGCCATCACAGCTACCTTTCTAAACATCCTTTCCTCACAGATATTCAATCCCCAACTGACAAATTCCAACTGTCACTTTGTAACGGAAATTCCTCAAGGTTCCATTTAGCAGTCTTGAGACAGCGCCATCTGGTGTCAAACATGTCACACTGCAGGTCATCTCAAACTGCGAAAATATATCTTGTGCTGACTCATGAATTGCTATGCAAAATGCAATAATCTGACACTCCTCCTTCATGAGCAACACAAGTACACACATTACTTATAATAACACTATCTTCTTACAAAATACATTTAATTTACAATTAGTCAATGCTTTTGTAAACATATCAGCCATATTCTCATCTGACTGGACATACACAGGATTAATAAAACCATCCTGTACTAACTTTCTAACATTTTGGTACCTTACCCCAATATATTTTGTTCTCTGCTTTAATCCTTCAGCATTTGATATTGCTATACAAGATTGAGAATCAGTAAATAAAGATATCTTATCTTCAAAACTTTGGAACTCGTTTACTAGAGCCTTTATCCACTCTAGTTCTGTACAACAGTCAGACAAAGCAGAAAATTCGGCTTCTGCCGTGGATAAACAAACGTGTGACTGTTTACGAGATTTCCATGTCACTTGTATCCCATTAAAACTAATTAGATACCCGGAACATGACAAGTTTTGTTCGTTGTCACCAAAACTTGCGTCTGCAAACCCCTTCATACCGCTTTCTTTTGGACAAATTTTTAGCTTTTTGTCACATGTTTCTTTCAAATATCTTAACACTCGTTTTACAGCTTGCCAATCAGTCAACGTTGGTTCATTCACTCTCCTGCTTAGTACATTAGTGGCATAGGCGATGTCAGGCCTAGTCCAATTTGCCAAATACAAGAGGCTCCCAACCACTGATCTATACAATGTTTGATTGTCAAACATTTCACCTCTATCAAGCTTTAAAAATCTGGTACCATTGGAGTTGCTACTGTTTTACACAGAGTCAATCTTGTTCTCTCAAGTAACTCAAAAATTTTGTCTTTTTGATCTAGACAAATATCTTTTTCAGTTCTAGTTACATTTACGCCTAAGTATTTCCGGACTTCTCCAAGATCTTTTACAGTCATACTTGAGTTTAGTCCCTTGAAAACTTGTTCCACATCCCTTTCGGATGGTGCTAGTACTAAGAGATCATCGACAAACACCAAAACAAATGTTTGCTTTTAGACTCTTTTCCTTTCTTATATAGACATGTATCTACACTGCTTCTTTCAAGCCAAGACCCTTTAACTTTTCGTCTATACACTGGTTCCAGCATCTCGCTGCTTGCTTTAGCCCATATAATGCTTTCCGTAGTCGATACACACCAGTTGGAGTATCTTTTTCAAAACCAGGTATTGCTCTCATATATACATTGTCAGTCAGCTCTGCGTTTAAATAAGCTGTGGCAATGTCAAAGTGCCTTATAACATACTTTCTTTGCACACCGATGCCTAAAGCAGTCCTAATTGTTTCAGGTCTAATCGTTGGAGCATATACCTCATCATAATTTTGATTGTAAATTTGACCAAAACATTGTGCAACCAATCTTGCTTTGTACAATAATGAACCATCAACTTGTGTTTTCCTTTTAAATACCCACTTGCAACCAATTACCTTTACATCTTTGGTTACATCTGCTTGTTCTAAAACATTTAAAGAATGAAGTGAATCAAATTCCTTCTTCATTGCTTTTACCCAACAATCACGTTCATTTTTCGGTCTACACAATGCTTCAGCGTAAGAATTAGGATCTTTCCACTCTATACTTCCTATTTGCGTGACTTGGTACTTGGCTGGTGGAATTCCTTTAGTGATACGTGTGGATCTCCTAGGAATCTCATCCTTAGTCTCCTCCACATCCCTAATCTCCTCTTGACAATGTCCATCAACCTCTGTTACAGATTTGGACACTAAGTCAGAGTTTGTGGCGCAAAAATCATGAAAATCACTTTCTTCAGATTGTTCCTTGCTTTCTTCCACATTTGCCTCATCTAATACCTCTACAACTTCAGATTCATTCTTACTCTAGAAACACTTGGGGTTATGAACACTTCAGTGTTCGCATGAATTCTATCCCAATGAGTATTATTTTCGAACTTACAGATCTGGAGACTGTGATCTTCTTCCCTGGAGAAGAGCCATTCCAGAATCTATAGCCTTCGTTCCACCTTCATATCCAATAAATTGCATCTTTACCCAATGCTGATCTCTTTTGTCTCTTTGCTGTATAGGAATTAAGACATTTGCATGCGCGCCAAATACTTGAAAATGATCCACCTTTGGATGTCTTCCATAAAACAAATAGAATGGGATTTCATTTACACTTGAGGTCCATAACCTATTCAACACGTAATTGGCAGTGTTAGCTGCTTCTGCCCAAAAACCTTTGGACATTTGTGCATCCTCAAGCATTGATTTTACCATGGTTTGAATTACACCTAAGCGACGCTCCGCAATTCCATTTTCTTTTGATACACACGGATTTGTTTTCCTATGCCAAATTTTTTATCCTTAAAAAATTCTTAAGTCTTTCATTCACAAATTCACCTCCTCTATCAGATTGAACTTGTTTAACAGTCAAATCAGGAAATTGGTTCTTCACAAAATTGTACCATTCAATAAATTTTTCATACACCTGAAATTTACCTTTCAGAGGATAAACGAAGCCAAATCGAGACCTATCATCTACTATTACTAGTAGAAATACATTCCCTCCAATACTCTTTGGAAAAGGTCCAGCTAGATCCATGTGCACTAACTGTAACTTAGTTGTTACTCTATCACTCCTTTTGGCAACAGGATAAGCCTTTAACTTTGTTTTGTTACAGACAGCACACTCTAAATAATTTCTGCATTCTGGTATTTGAATGCCTACTAGCTGTGCAGTCTTTCTAATCATATTATAGTTCATGTGGCCAAACTTCCTGTGTAGCATGTGCAGACATCTGTCACCATGCAGAGGTTTCCTTCCAAACTCTGAATACTATTAGTAGGCATTTTATTACTAGCATTCATTCTATAGAAACCATTTTTGAAATTTTACTTCCTTATACATACCTGTATATTTATTATTCATATTACATAACTCCCCTTCAAACACAATGGATAAAACCATGGTCTGCAAGTTGTTTCACCCCTAGAACATTGTGTTCTAGCTCAGGAACTAAATAAACATTGTCTAACTTTAGACTAAGTTGACCAATTTCAACTTCTCCCTTTGTTAAAACCTTGCACCTTTGACCATTGGCTAGACTCACACAACTTTGCATAGAACCAGATAAAGGTTCCTTCTCTGCTAACAATTTACTATCCTTAACAAAACTCTTTGCACTCCCAGAGTCAATAATCCAGGGTACCTGAGGAATAAAATCATTGTTACATTGTAAACTCATCAACAGACAGCCTGAATCAGAGTCTTTTCTTGAATTGTTGATCTGTTCTTTCTTGCTCTGTGCTGATTCACTCTTCTTAAACTTGTTCTGATGACATTGTCTAGCTTTGTGTCCTCTTTTATTACAAATGTAACAGATGATGTCACACTGGATTGTCTCCTCTTCATATTGAAGCCTTTGTTGACCGTCTTCTCCGTTGAAAGTTGCTGGGCATTTCTTCTGTAACAAGCCCAGTTCTCCAATCTAGTCGAAACTAAGTCGAAGTTGATGTCCTCTTCTTTCACAGATTGCATGGAGTCAATGAATGAGTTGTAGCTCTGCCCCAAACTGCTTAGTAGAATTAAGCCTCTCTGATCTTCTGTAAAATTGGTGCCCCTTGCTGCTAAATCATTAAATAGGCTCAGCATTTTACTCAAATGAGTCTCTCTGGCACAATCTTCCATTGACAGAAGCTTCAGTGAAAACAGTTCTCTGCTCAATAAAACTTTTGAGCCTCCAGTAGCCTGCTGATACAGCTTTTCAAGCCTTTTCCAACAGTCAGCGGCTGTTTCTTCCAGAGCTAAATATGTGAGGTGCCTATCGTCAACTGACAGGATGATGGTAGCCCTTGCCTTGCCATCTTTCAACCTTTCTGCATCAGAAATAGGTCTATGTGTTAAGCAGGATAACAGCTCCTCCTTTGCCAAAACTGCTCGCACTTTGGTAGCCCATATTAAATAATTTGAGCTGCCTCTGAGTTTTTCTAAATGATGCTGTGCTCCAAATAATGCCATCTTTCTTCACACTACAGATGCTCCTGGCAAAAATTCACTTCAGCTTTTTTCTCTAACACTGAGGTAAACAGCGACTTCTGCTGCAATTTGCAGTGTTATTCAAAAACTTTTTCTATGAATTATGGGTTATGTAGTATCTCTGTGCCTCTGCAATTCTGGATTCTGTGTTCTGTGTTCTGGGATCTGGGCCCATAACCTCTTCGGCGTCGAGTATTTATGTCACAGCGGATAGGCAACAGAAATATAGAAGTTTAATTCCCCATCGGCCCAAAAACTCCAGTCTCTGTTCGTGTGAAGAATGAAACTCTCATTCAATTCAAAAGGTAAATATATAACTTTGTATTGAATTGTATTTAACAATAACTGGCAAAACATCGAAAAACAACAGCCATCACAGCTACCTTTCTAAACATCCTTTCCTCACAGATATTCAATCCCCAACTGACAAATCCCAACTGTCACTTTGTAACGGAAATTCCTCAAGGTTCCATTTAGCAGTCTTGAGACAGCGCCATCTGGTGTCAAACATGTCACACTGCAGGTCATCTCAAACTGCGAAAATATATCTTGTGCTGACTCATGAATTGCTATTCAAAATGCAATAATCTGACACCAAGCCTCCCCAGGAGACCTTCAGAGCACAGCGGAGCTTTCCAGCCGGTGGAAATGGGGATCTTGAAGGTGGCAGGATGGTGCCTACTCACCTTTCTCTTCTGCTCCGGTGGCACCATGGTGAAAGCCAGCCAAGTGTGGGTCTAAGTGGTGTGTGTGTGTGTGGGGGGGGGGTAGAGGTTGGCTTAAAGGGGGTGTAATTCCAAAGTGTGGCCTAGGGCGCAAAAAAAGTGTTAATCCAGGCCTGCCCATTGTCCCTAAATTCCAGGACCCACCAGGGTGCCCGGGAATTCCATCATCCAAGACTTGGGAACTGTGTCCCCAGAGATAATCCTCTCAAGCACCTATTATCTCTCAGCCATCCTATGATTCCATTCTCAGACTCCCAGGCACACCAGGCAACTTGACATCTAACCAATAAAAAGTTTATTGAAATTCTACCAGATGATCAGTCAGTTAGTGGCCAACTTCCAACCAATCTACAGCCAGAATGGACGAGTCTTTGCACCCAACAAAACCGTGTATCCTGAAATGACAAATTGCTGCCATTCATGTTCCCAATTGTGTGCAACTTTTTCTCTAAAATGCCCTTGGTTCGGCTTGAGCAGGACACCGGATTTCAGACTGCCTCCAATGTCCATTCTGGCTAGAGCTGAATAAAGCTGATTTCTGTTCTTACCTTCAACTCCTTCTGTGTGTGTTCATTGGATCAATTAGGAGCTGCCACATAGTGGGAAGAACCCAAGATTTTTGAAACACTACTATAATTGTACAGTGTGGAACTCAACGGGCTATGTGTGTGTATATACACACACAACACCCCTACCTATAATATCTGCAAGAAAGAGCACACAACAAAGGCATATCTTAATTAATAAAACTATGTACAAATACACTCCTTTTTATAAAGTCATCCACCTATCCTCCTCATTCTCTATCTATTTGGGTATTTTTGTTATAATGTTGGCTTTCAGAAAATTATGTTGTTTATAGAGATGGAAATGATAGTTTAATACAGGGGTGCTCATTAGGTAGATTGCGATCTACTGGTAGATCTCGCAGGGCGTCCTGGTAGATCGCAGGCATGGCGGGAGAAGGCTCAGTCCCGCCCGTAGGCTCCCGATGCCACCCAAGTGCTGCCAGCCCCGGGTTATCTGAGGTCCTTTCCACACCGTTGAATAAAAATCCCATGTTATCGGCTTTGAATCAGATTATATGGCAATGTGGACTCAGAAAACCCAGTTCAAAGCAGATATTGTGTTATATGTTTTACATTTTGTAGTGGGTAGGTAGATCATTTTGACTTGGTTGTTTTATAAGTAGTCGCATGTTGAAAGTGTGAGCACCCCCTGGTTTAATAGGATGCACAACAAAGGTCTTCAGATATCATTGTCCTTCTTTGACTACATACATGCATTACACTTAATACTT